>OY804522.1:7164000-8576000 GCA_963680855.1 Lepeophtheirus nordmannii | reverse complement strand
TAGGAATTTGATTATTACAGAGATGCGGATGATGCAGTAGAGAATTTAGATGGTAAAACATTTCGTGGCCGAAGGTTCGAATCTTATTGATCATCATTGTACTATTAGAGTAAATATAATTGCATTCCAAAAGAGCAGATAATTTCCAAATTTTTCAGTACTTTCTCTGGGCCTTACTACTTTTTACTACTGATTTTAGGGTAGAAATTGAAAATCAATCCATTTTGTGCTCGAAAATTAAATGCCGTTGGTAATTCAATTATATGCCCTAAAGTCTATTATTATTATATTTCATAGTCGTAGGGGGGGGGGGGGTGTATAGCCAGGGCGATATCCCTCGGGTTTAAAATTGTACTCTACGCCCCTCCATGCAATTTAAAAAGTCATGCGGTACCCGTCATGAAATGATAAATATTCTTATTAATTGATTAAAAGCATTTTATTTTTTTTTAGAATCTCAGTTGAAGTAGCTCGTGGCCCTAGAACTGCGGATAAATATCGATTTAAGGGAGGGTTAAGTCATGAGCCCGTACAAGCATCTTGGGTAAAGAGATATGGCACTCCAGAAATTACAAAGTACAAAATATATGTGAGGAACTTATCCACGAGGATTGAATGGCAAGTATGTTACATTTAAGTCTGTTTTAAAATAGATATGTAATTTCTCAGCGCCAAAGTAGTAGATTTAAATTATTTATTTATATAATTTCATATAAATAAGAGGTTCCGTGTTTTTTAATATCTCCACTCTTTCCGTTTTATTTATCAGGACCTGAAGGATCTAATGAAGAAAGCTGGAACGGTGACCTATGCACTGGCGCATAAAACCTATATGCATGAAGGGTAATACGCCTTTGAGTTTGACAGATTTGATTGTACAATAATATTTGGAGTTGAGTTGCTGTTCTTTTCTTTTCCTCTCATTATCCCCTGCAAGGACACTTCATAATTAAGCTCTCACATATTGCATTTATATTATATGTTGTTGTTTTTTAAGTTGTTGCAAACTCACTCCACACTGGGGGTCTAAACTGTCATTCGAATTTTCAAACTGTGTGTATGTATGTATGTTATATAATGCCTTTACTTTTTATTTTAGTATGGTTTGTTTTGCAAATGAGGAGGGGATGTTGAGAGCCATTGATATTTTCAATGACTATGATCTTTGTGGACGAAAGCTCATTGTTGAAGAATATTATCGTACCTGATATTACATGTATTATAATGGAAATTAGTATTCGAAAATGTGATTCTAAATATAACTGATTAATTATCTAAAAAATAATATATATATATATATAATGAGGCTCTTGCTCAATTAACAAAAATATATTTGTATGTACATACATATGAAATATCTATTTGTAAGTGACTCAATCTCTTGAAATAAAGACTTGGTGTTTAATAGTACATGGTATTAGCAAAGAGAGAAGTAAAAGAATAATTAGGTAGGCATGAAGATAAATGTCAACGTTTTGTTGTCGTATTTATTGTCAAGAAAGATAAGTAATGACTTATTACTGTACACAACTTCCGAGACTAAGTCAAATATTTTGTGTCATTTGTAGTTGGCTTCTTTTGTCATGCGTAATTAATTAGAATCAAGATAAAAACTATCTACCTATAAATTCGATACTTTCCACTGTATGATGAAACATGGACTAGTTATTATAGGCCTATAGCCTACCTATCTGCTATAAATTATGAACCCTTAGTTACCTGCAAATCCAAGTTGTATACTTCAAGTATAGTAGGGTGGGCCGGATTGCGTGTTTCTTTTTTGAGGGAGGCACTTCTTGGTAATATTTAATAAATGATGAAGTGCTAATAAAAAGATGGTAATTGCTGTTGAAAGGGAGATAAAATAAGCTTATTCGCTCCCGAGAATCGATTGCAGTTTTTAATTTTGCTCAGAATTACATCAACTTTTCATATATATTATATCATTTTTATATATTCCAGAGGATTAGTAATGTTTAGCTAATTACTTTTTATAAATAGATCCCGATCAATAATCATTTATTTCAGTAAGAAATAACATATAAACTGAAAAATGTATTATTTTGAGCCCACTCTATTCTGTAGTTCTTGTATATTTCAAGTAATGGCTAATACGTAATTATTAAATTAAGTCCATTCATAGGATGTCAAAGACAAGACGTGGTGACACTATGAGAGGGAAGATAGCGTAGCATGTCCATACGGTACTCGCTAAGCATGTCTAGTCTATTATTGTTATTATTATTTAAGAATATATTGTCGGGATCAAGGAACTGTCGTTTAGAAACTTCATGATACTTGTACCTTTCTGACGGGGCAATAAAATATACTAGCAGGATAAGAAAATGTGACAATGTAAACAAGAAGGTGAAACCCGGGTTCTTTTACTTTTAATTTATGCGATGGGATACAATCTATACAAATTGTAGCACGTTATTGATAGAAAAAGATAATTGTATAACAATTACAAATTGGCATATTACATGGCTAAACATATTGTTCATCAATTAATTTGTATAAGGATACGTGCTAGCTACTAGCAGAGTCAGGCTCTGGTTGATTGTTTCAACAATATGAGCATACTATTTATATAATCCATCTTTTAGCAAGGAAGCCAGAATTGGATTGTCACGTTTTTCTTTCCTTGTGTAGTATTTTTTTTTCCGCTAAACGTGGCCGAGGGAGTGAGGAAGAGGAGAGGAAGTGAAGTGATGGTTTGAGTAGTGAGCTGAGAGGAGTGTGTTCCTGTGCCCACTCTGAGTGAGGCGGCTGATGATTGGAAGGTGTAGCTCAGGAGAGTGTGAAGAGAGGGCGATGTTAAGTGGGGGGAGAAGGAAGAAGAAGGAGGAAGAAAGAGAGAGAAAAGGAGCTGAGCTGAGCTGCTGCTGCTCCTGCTGCTGGTGCTGCTTGTGAATTGAGTTGAGGTGAGTAGAACAGAAAGGGAGAAGAAGCGATCAAGGCTCCAGAGGACATCTCAATCGGTGAATATAAAAGTGAATGAGTGGAAAGGCGCCGTTACCGAGTCTCACAGGACATCGACTCAAGACGCGTAAGCGGGATGAGAAGAAGCAGTATGATCCGTTAGGTTTCCGTGATGCCATTTTTGAAGGGTTGTCTGAGACGAAGGGCGACTTAGAAGGAGTCTTCCGCTATTTGGATTCCGCTGGATCCAAGCTCGACTATCGCCGCTATGGAGTTAACTTGATTGAGGTTCTCATTGCGGGTGGGCTTTTGGCCCCTGGAGGGATCCTTGTGACGGATGGAGAACCTCCACACAAGACTGAGACCTGCTTGTTCGAATGCTGCACTCCAGGGGATCTGGAGGGCCTCAAGGCATTCGACCAGGTCTTTGTTCAGCTCATGCGTCGCTACAAGTACCTGGAAAAGATGCACGAAGAAGAGATGAACAAAATCCTTGTTTCCCTCAAGGGTTTTACACATGATCAGAGAACCGTTCTCGCACAGATCACGGCACTGTGGCTCGCTTCGGGGCAAATCCCAGCTACATTACTCCCAATACTCATCAATGAACATCAGGTCAAGGATGGAACGGCTCTGGAATTTCTTCTAGAAGTTCTCTCTACCCTCAAGTCTGAGAAAGGGGGAACTGCAGTCATCAACGTCATCAAAAAGTCGGGCATGGAGTCCAATCTCATGGAGTTCTTCCCTGCACACAATCAACAACAAACGAAGGAAAATTTTGCAAAAACCTTCAACGCGAGAGATCTTCCAGAGGTTGTGACCTTTAAGAAACAACAGGAAGAGCAGCATAGGCGATTCAGGGTTCAGCGTCAGCTCAAAAGCGCCATCACTGAAGAGAAACCATCCAAAGAAATTGCTGATATTCTTAAAAAGAGCAATATCCCTGAATCCGACTCCGTCGTCATGGTAAGAGATATTGAATAATTAAACAATTTGTTCAGTCCCTCCTACTCCATACTACTCCTATCTTTGTCTTTCATTCAATAGATATGGAACTGTGTCATGAGCGCCATTGAATGGAGTAAGAAGGAGGACCTTCTTCAGGATCAGGCATTGCGACATATTAGAAGACATGTACCCCTCTTTGAAGCCTTTTCTAGCAATAATAGATCTGAGCTTGTGTTGATCAACAAAATTCAGGAGTTTTGCTATGATAATATGAACTTCCTCAAGACGTTCAATAAGATCATTCTTTTGCTCTACAAGAGTAAGGCATATTTTTTGTTTTTTTATTGGTACACATGTTTACCTGACTTTTTTTTCTTTTTTCTTCTCCATTTATGTTCTATAGCTGACGTTCTCTCAGAAGACGTTATTCTGAAGTGGTACCGCGATAGCCACTCTCAAAGAGGTTGGTCTGTATTCATGGATCAAATGAAAAAGTTCGTAGAGTGGCTTGAAAAGGCGGAAGAAGGTAATTATAATTTTTTAAATTTCCTTTTCCTTTTTGATTTTACACTCTTAAGAGTAAGGCACCAGGGTCATTTTTCTATTATCTGTGTTCATCACTAAAATGTTTAGGGAATCATAAGAAACTCTTGGAGAAAGAGGAATTTCATTTTGGTCTTCATCCTTGGACCCTGGAATCTCAACTCTTTATTTCTCTAAAAGAATATATTGCTCTTGAAAAAAACCTTGATGATTGGGAGTTTTTCTTGAGAGTTCCTCTTGAGTGTTGGACTGAAGAAGCACTCTTGCATGTATTTGAGAGGTCAAGACTTGATCAACTCAATGCTGAGAAGTCTGTTGTTCTTTGGTCAGTCATTAAGAATCATAAAAGTCATCTCTCTGACTCTGTCGTGCCTTGTTGTGAAAAACTGTTGCCCCTACTTCCTCCCAATGCTCTCCAAGAGGATTTTAGGAATTTATTGATGGATTTAATTAGTGAAAAAGGGAATTTCCCATCGGCTAATATGATATCTCGTTTGATTACTCGTTCTTCTCTATGGTTTGGTGAATTCATTCGATATTTTAGCGCATCACTCACTCATCGAAACTACAATTCAATACTTGTTACTAGACTACCACGCATAGTCCAGCGAATTCATGCTCATTCAGACTCTCCCATATCATTGTATCCATATGATCTACAGGAGATGGTTTCATATTTGATATATCTTGAGAAAGATGCTGAGGGAAATGATGAAATTACACATGTAGTCATAAGTCTTTTAAAAGAACTGTCCCTAGATAAATCATTTGATTTCAAAGTCCTTCTATTGATGTATCCAGTTTCGTTCCAGAAACTCTTTGCCAACGCAGACTCCGACTTCCTTTCCTCTTTTTATGTGTAAGATTCCGTAATGAGTCGGTGCCTTACTTTTAATTAAAGTACTTAATTAATGTGTATTTCATTATTTTTTTTATTCTACTTTAAATTCATATTTGCAGAGTCGGACGAAGATGAAGACGATGAGTGAAGAAAGAGGAGGAGACACCGAATTAACTTTTTTGATGTTTTTTTATTATTTCCAAATTAAATAAATTAATACTTTGTACAGATAAAATATAGTTGAAAAGAAAAAAAGACCAATGAAATATATATTAGGACTCTTTCGTAAATCATGGATGACGAAAGTGATGAGTAAAATAGGGGTCTCTGAGGATCTGATTTTTTTTACTATCTTTATTTATGTATGTTTTGATACATAAGGGTATAACCTAATCATTTTTCAGTTTTGGGTGCCTGTAATTTTTTTTTTAAATATATTTTTTAGAAAAAAAAACAAAAAACCAAGATGTTCGTTTAAATAATACATGTGATTATCTTCTATTGCTGATTAATAAAACGAAAATGACAGTATTTTTTGTGGGTTTGTCGAGTTCATTTCGTGGGCTACGGATGTACATAGTAAAGGAGGATACATTGACTTTATCTATTATGACCAATGGACTGGGTTGTCGACTCTTATATGGGAGATGAAGGGTCATATCGACGGTAGAGCTATATATATGAGGCCTCTTGTATACTCATAAGCCGTTGATTGGCCATATTTTTTATTATTGTAGCCTTTTAATTGTGCAATGCAGTTTGAACCATATGTTTATTTCAAACGACGAATCGGTGGATATTCCACAACAATTGGTGTTAATAGCACTCATTGTTTTGAAAGATATGAGAAATTATACTAAATATGAAATGATAGCATCAATGGATAAGTAGTTGCCAATTACAATGGCTGGTGTTATAAAGCAATTAAGATTTAGTACAACGAACAAATTAAATTCAATGTACGAAACAAGCCATGTCATTGTAATGATGAATTAGTAATTACTAATTAGTCTTTACTAATATTATGAATTAAGTAGCATACGTACGTAGATATACATACTACAATAACAATGGATTTGGCCGTTGGCCAAAATATTTGTTGACTAGCTGACAGCTTTCTACTACTACTACAACTACTAGCTCTACACACAATTGATTGAATAATTAAAACACACAATAACAACAAACCATATCTTCGGCTCATTCAAAAAAACATTGGGTGATCGCAGAATCAAAATGGCAAGAGGAGGTCCTAGAGGCGGTGGTGGGAGTGGAAATAACAATTCTGGAGGACGAGGTGGAATGGGACGTCTAGGTCGTGGTGGAATGAGTATGAAAATGCGTCCTCCTTTTATTCCTCATGTTCCGTTCGATGTAGTCCTTGCGGAGCCCGCCTTCCCACCCGTCAAGACCCTTCCACCCTCCTTTGAGGAAGGGTTCCAAGCAGTGAGTCTCTCCTTTTGTGTATTTTAGATTCATGTTCATTATCCATACACTCATATAGGCTATTTTGAAGCGGAATCAGGACCTTACTCCTAGTCAGGCCGAACAAACAGCCATCACCAATCTTGTCAATAAAATTCAAAGCGTTCTTGATGGACTGATTGTAGCACCTGGGAGTTTCGAGGCTTGTGTACGTTATACAATTATCATATAACTTCTATAATATCTATATTTATTATCCGAAATCCTCTTTGTGTGTCCCTTTGTAGCAAATCGAGGAGGTCCGACAAGTTGGAACCTTCAAAAAGGGTACAATGATTGCAGGGAACAACATTGCCTATTTGGTCGTTGTTCTTAAAACACTTCCCACCAAAGAAGCAATAGAAGCTTTAGGAAATAAAGTTTGGGAGACTCTTAAAATGAAAGAGCCGAAAGAAGGTACTAATTATACAAATTACTTATTGAATAACCCTCATTTCCCTCTCATTCAAGTCCTCACCATGATCACGAATGAAAAAGGATTTGACTTGGCATCCCCTGACGCTACCGGCTCAATTCTGGTCACTACCATTGTTCCTAATATGCGAAAACTAGATGCAGATTTACATATCGATTCCAAAATACTTCAATCAGCTCACGCTGAGATACGACGATCAAGATGGTTTGAAGAAAATGCTCATCACTCATCCATTAAAGTACTCATTCGGCTTCTCCATGATCTAAGAAAAAGATTTGATGGTTTTCAACCATTGAGTTCTTGGATGCTCGATTTATTAGCACACTACGTTATTTTAAATAATCCTAGTCGTCAAGCATTACCATTAAACCAAGCGTATCGACGTATTTTGCAGCTTTTATCCTCTGGGTTCTTTCTACCTGGATCTGCAGGGATTGCGGATCCATGTGAAGTGGGAGCTAATCGTATTCACATCGTGATGACTTTGGAGGAGCAGGATCTAGTTTGCCTTACTGCTCAAACCTTATTGCGTGTATTAGCTCATGGTGGCTACAAACAAATATTGGGAATCGAAGGGAATTCGAGTAGGATAATTAATTATTTTATATATTTTTACTTATATAATATCTTCACTTGACTTTTAGGTATTGCTACAGAAATGTCAATTTGGGATGGAGTGGTTGTCTCTCCATTGGATAGAGCCTATGAAAAGCCAGCTGATAAAAAGGATGGAGAGGAAGAAGATATGGAAGGTGATACTCTGGATGATACGAATATGGAGACCGGAGAGTAAATTTCTCATGTTTTTATATTTATATGCATCTCATATTGTATTTTAAAGCCTTTTGTGAATTGACTCTTTTTTATTAGAATAATTTATGTGCAAGTTTGTTTGTTTTTTCGAAAAAATGAAGTTGTATTAATTATTATTTTATTATTATAAATAATAATAGCATCAAGTGAACAAATTAATTTTTCTTTCTCATTGAGTCGTTTATTATTAGGAGACTTCTGGGTCTAGTACCCGATGATTTGGTGAGAGTTCCATGACAATAAATTTATGTAGAATTATAGCAATGTCATTCTTTTTTGTGTTCACTAGCTCCATTTTTATGTACCGTGTCAAGGAAACTTTTTAAACAAATAAAACCTACGATTAAAAATATGAACATACATACAGAGTGAGTACGAAAAGAACCGGTTAGCATTTAGATGTTATAAAATATGTATGTATGTTTATAATAGACTCAAGTCTTATAAATATATTTATGTATGTGTATGAATACATCATGGCAAAATGAAGATAGAGAATATAACGGGGTGACTCGTGATTTCCTTCGTGATATTTATAATTGTATTATTGAAGTCATAGCAGATCTTCAAAACACGCTTGACACTCCTTTACTGACTGACTGACTGACTGTTTTATAAACAAGTTATTTATGATTTAGGCCTCAATCCGAACAATAGATGAGATTTCCACTTCTTCCTTTGGTTCATATAAATAACTACGTTCACTCCTACTGCTGCACATTGTGTGTATATTGAAGTCTTTGCATAGATGCAATTTTTATTGAGCCTACTTAGTTAATTCATTGGAGGCATTCAAGGCCGTGATGTATGATTTTTATCTTCCTTCATCGATGAACTGAAGCTCAAGTGTTTGTAGTTATTTCAAACGACTTTAATATGTATTAAATAAAGTCTACATTCATAGATTCATATATATATATATATAACAATATTACTATTTGCCTTGCTTAAATGAACTCGGGAGAGCTTTATGATATACAAATTTATAGTATAAAGTATATATACATATACATATATTTTGCAGTTGTATTGACGGATAATATTATACATAAACATTGAGTTCTTTATGGTGTTTTTTTATTTGCAGAATCTTAGTTTAGTCTCCATCCTTTTCGTTTGTATGTACATATGTGCTGTTCGTAGTTTAATAAATACAAATAATGACGTTTCTGAAAAGAGTCCTTATATTTATATCCTCTGTTGTTCTCAGTCTACAAATATTGGCATTTTTTGGAAGTATTGTCTTCTATGGATTCGTGGCTTACTCCAAATTTAGGTAAATTTAAATTATAATCTATGTGGACTGGCCAGGGAAAGGTTGAGTGAATATTTGTCATGCATAAATTGTACCGTTACATCTGCAAAAAAAATTTAAAAAAATGTCGAATTCATGAGAAAAATTTTCAAAGAATATAATATGCACTTTTGATATAGACGTTTTATATGACCCAAATGCATTATATCAATTAATCTTCAAAAAAAAAAAAAAAAATGCATTCGAAATGATGTACATATATCATCTTTCCACTTAGCCTTGCAGTGATGGATCTGATGAAAGAGAGAAATTAAGGGTAATTTTATATCCAGCTAATCAAACAAGGCTCAGTTGTGATATTTTCACCTTGATGGTCTAACTTGTTCAGGATATATATACATATATATTCAATTCAAACATTGTAAATGCCATTAAAAGTGTAATTAATTATTAAATTTCAAAAAGCCTTGATTTAGGGTAGCCATATTTAATATTTATAAAAAGAGAGCAGTTAAATAGAACAGGGGTGTCAAATTCATTTCACATTGCGGGCCACATACGACCCCTAGGTAGACGTATTGGGGCGGACCATTAAAATTATAGTATACCTAGCTATAAATAACCAAAATATCATGTCTTTCCTTTGTTTTGATTTAAAGAAGAACAAGGACATTGTTAAATTGATCTAAAAATTTATTGAACAACACTTTTACAAAATTGCACAAACTTTAAGTAGTTGGTATTTAAAATTATAGTAATGAACTTTTACGTCGAGCTTTTTTGTTCACTCGCAACCTCGACTCTCAAAAGGGAAAGGATAAATTTGGAAAAACAACAACTGCTAGCATCCCTTCCTTGTTGCCAACTTTTTTCTTTTGACAGAGTTATTATTTAGATATACTAGTTATTGATAAATTCTACCAATACTTTTACAATATTCGAAAATTCAAAAAAAGGACGCGCAATCCTTGATTTAATATATTTTTTATACATCAAAATCATAAATAATAATAATACCCTCTGTGAGTTCATAACACGTAGAGTCAGCTGCTTTAAATCAAAAGGGTCAGCTGAGGAGAAACAGCTGAAGGGAGAATACAGTGTATTTTTGTTTACCTCAAAAAGTTCGTCGTGTTTAAATGAGATCACATGAGACTTATAAAGAAAGACTAACATGCACCCCTAGCGGATAATTTAATCCATGTCTTTTATGTTTTTTTCCACTTTCAACATCCTTTAATCATAGGCAGAGCCCCCCCCCCTTTGGATCTTCAAGATTTAATGAATAGGCTAAAATATCAATTGGTACTCCTACCTTGATGATATACTATACTTAGGAATGGACATTATGTTGAGGTGAGAAAGTGTACACTCAATTAATATCTGGTACCGCTGCATTTTATTCGCTGATTGTTATTTGACAATATTAAATAATACACAGTAGCTACTTATAACTGTAGCACCATGACCTTTTTTGTCCACTCGCAACCTCGACTCGCAAAAGGGAAAGGAATATTTTGGGAAAAAAACAACTGGTAGCTACCCTTCTGTATTTACCTTGTTGCCAACTTTTCATTATTGGGCAGAGTTTGTATTTAGATATACTAGTCATTAGTAAATTCTACCAATATACACATCATTAGTTAGTACGTGTATACTATTCAAAAATTCAAAAAAAAAGGCGCGCAATCCTTAATTAAAAAATATTATATATATTTATATCAAAGTCATAAATAACAATAAACCCCTTTTTGAGTTCATTTGCTGATTTAAATTTAAAGAGTCAACTGATGAAAATCAGCTGAAGGGATAATACAGTGTGTTTTTGTTCATCCCAAGACTCAATGATACAGAGAAAACAGAATTCAAATTGATCATCAAGGCAGTCGTACCAACTGATATTTTTATCTTCTTCCTTAAACTCCACGCTATCTCAGCATTTTGTCCATGTCTTAGTTATATACCCAATATGTATTTAGCAAAATAAATAAACAAAAATCCCTCCCCCCCACTTAGTATGAATTTCAAACTCCTTTTCAAAATTAATTTCACAATCCCAATTAGTTGATTAATTTGATTAACCTTTAAATGAAAATAACATTCGGAAAATCAACCTGAAGCAAAAAATAAATGCCTAAATACATACACAAAAGAAAAAAAAAGTGTATCATCCCTTTGAGTCAAATCCGTGCCTCCTCAACTTTCTCAAGAATTCAGAAATACTTTACATAATATTTGTACACATATTAACTACATACTACAACAAATATTTAGAATTGAAATAGAGAAAGCTGCTTATGATGAATGGATTGATTCATACGGAGTGATTGTACATATGCAATTATTACCTTCCTGATGAGGCCTAAGACGGTCATATATAACAACAGCAGAGGGGGGGGGGGTAGTTGAACAGAGGCGCATATACATACTATGTGTGTATGTTTAGCATGGATAATTTTTTCCTATTGTGTAAAGGAATCTCCCTAAACGCGTCTACGTATTCGATAATTTCATATATTGGGTAGATAAATAAATACTCTATTCAACTGACCTTGAATTCACCTTGAATCTCCCAAGTTGATCAGGTATTTGAATAATTAAAAAAAAAAATAATAATAATAATTAATTAGTCTCTTTGATAATGTAGCAGTAATTATTATTATTATTATCAGGCTGAGAGAATGACAAAGGATCTTTATTTGTGAAAGGATCCTTTCTTTTGTTAAGGAATCAATCTCTCAATGTGATTGTACTTATAGACTTACTGCGTAACTAATGCTCTTGATTCTAAAACACTCGGTTAGTTAGTGTTTTGAACTAGGTGTAGTTATTTATGTACACTGTACATAGTCATGTCTAGCAGTCTTCTCATTTAGGCTGTTTCTCATTCGTTGACTCTTTTGATTTAAAGCAGCTGACTCTACGTGCTATCAACTCAAAAAAGGTATTATTATTATTGACGATTTTGATAATTAAAAAATATTATAAATCAGGGATTACGCGCCCTTTTTTTGAATTTTCGAATATTATACAAGCAGTAACGATTGATTTGTATATTAATCGAATTTATCAATGAATAGTATATTTAAATAATAACTCTGCCCAATATTAAAAAGTTGGCAACAAGGAAAATACAGAAGAGTAGCAGCTACCAGTTGTTTTTTCAGCTTTTTCCCTTCCATTTTGTGAGTCGAGGTTGCGAGTAGACAAAAAAGCTCGACGTGAAATGGATTTACATGTGGAGAGCTAAATTATATAATTATGACGTCTCAAGTTTATTTATGACGTAAACTATTATATATATAAATAACGAAACCTCTCTCTTTTACTTTTCTTTTTACAAAAAGTGAGGGGGAGGTCCAATTGCCCCTTATGGTTTAAGCACCACTGTTCGTGCCGCACTTCAATCATCTAGATAATAACAAGTAATTTGGTAGTAAGTTTCTTTTGATCCCATCTTCCCACAAGCATTTGAACTGGAGTAAAAGTGAAATATCCCCCCCCCCCCCAAAGACGAATTTGAGACTCATAAAATACATAATATTATATCATTTACAAAAAGCAGGAATGAAAACTGTCTTACATTATATTAAAAACAAACAAGAACATCAAGTTGTCAATTTAAAAAACTGGACCCTCTTTCCCTATAATTATTCTTTAATTTTTTTACTGTATCTATTATATCCCCCCCCCCTCTAAAACAATGAAATTAGAGTTATGTTTCCCATTTCTACAAAAACATGTTATGTTATGACGCACAATGTTAAGTAGCTATTGTCTATTATTTAATATTGTCAAATAACAATCAGCAGATAAAATACAGAGATACCGGATAGTCATTGCAAGCATGCTCTTTCACCTCAACAAAATGTCCATCCCTAGTTATTACTATCTGGTCCCTCGATATTTTATCTGCTGATTGTTATTTGACAATGTTAAATAATAGTCAATAGCTACATATAATTGTAGCAAGCTCTACACTCAACGATAGTGAGAAGACTGAATTCAAATTGATCATCAAGGTACCAACAGATATTTTTCTTTCCTTCATTAAAATCAACGCTATCTCAACCTTTTGCCCATGTCTAATGATGATTCATGCTATATCAGGAAGGAACAATGTGCACCTGAACTAGAGATATGGACGGTATATGTATAATAGGGGTTATCAATTGGTCTTTCATTCAGACACTTTATTTCCCTTATGGCCCTTATACTACAACCCACTTTTACTGTCCTTCAGGCCAAGGAATTTGTATTTGTCTATCGATATCACTCAATAACGAATGTTTATTTAGTGTCATTTTAAATAAATAATCTGTAACTTGCAATTCACCTATAAAAGCCCTGGGTACGATCTACCTCTTGAGAAACACTGGTGTGGATAGAATCATTCCCCTCCAGACTTGTGCTTTTTTAAAAGTTTGAAAAGCACAGCTTTACTTTTTCTTTCTTTTTTCTCTGTAAAGTGTTTTAAAATTGACGTGGCAGATAGGATTTTTAGACTGAGGGAAACAAGACGTTTTTTATTTTATATTTATATGTGGAAAATTTTCCATCTTCTTATTTAATTTCATTTATTATATTATAACTAATTTTAGTCTAAATTTAACATATTCTTCTTTAAATGCTTGACTCCCCAAAAACCAATAATCTTGAGATGACAAAATGAGGTCATGTAAATCCTGGGGAAATATTATATCCTCCCTCCCCTCAAATTCAATCGGTAGCAGAGTCGGACATATGTTTCGTAAGATATTATTTTTTTCTTCAAATTTTGTGGTCTTTTATAACTTAAAGGCTGAAGTTTTACAAATTTTGCTATCTATTTGTTTTTGTTTTTTTGATCTTCTTTGATGGACCTAAAAATAATAATAAAAGCCCCCAAATTGTGACACTCCTTAAAATATTCTGTATAGAAGATTCCAAATACCCCTGTCCTCACTGAAACTAGCGCTTGTACGTTATGAAATTAAAAATTGCAGCCGAATCTCTAATTTAATAAAGTATGTTTTGGCCTCTAATTAGTGGCATGTCACTAGGTTGTTCTATTTTTTGTTGAGCTAAAATTAGCCATAAAAGTTGTAGCGAAATTTATTGTTGCTAGGTCAGTTTCTGGCGGCTAGGCATCTTGATAATAACAGCATAATCAGTGGTGTAGCCAGTGGTAGTGAGATATTTAGTCTGTCCCTACTCAGAACAAAAAAAAAAGTGAACTATATAGTAAATATTGTGTTGATTAAGTTAATACTTAAATGTCTACAATTAACAAGGGTCATGACAACAAATAATTCAATATGGCTAAAAAGGTAGGAGTTTTTGTCTTTGTCCGATCTTGTCGAATGGGACTTTTTCTTTGTCCTGACGGTAGCCTTGAAGCGATTGATACTGTTGTAGACCGTCTCTATATAGAACTTCAGGGGGTTGGCAATGTCCTTGGACTCTGAGAACGGTGTCTCCTTTGGTCTATTCCATTATATTATTATGTACATTTTTTTTCTCTTTTTTGGGCACACATAAAGAGATAGGCCACTCAGCAGAAGTCACACAGTCTCATATTATGCCGTTTTTAATTCTTAATTGCTTGTAATTATTTTAATTAGCCATTAAACTTTGGATACATTTATATGAGCAATACTTAACAATTAAGTTGAGGGTCAGTTTTAATTTATGAGCACTTTTTCCAACCCAATGCTGCTCGTAATCCAAATGTTTACTCTCAGTAGTTCAAACTTTAAATCACACATGTTCTCTCTTTCAATTACGTATCTCTCTTCTTGTTTTTTCAGGTCGCCAGTGTGTATTCACAACTATGTACTTCCAACAATGACCTTTATATACATTAATTAATTATAATTGATTCTGATTTATTTAATTTTTAGGAAAGACATTTTGGGGAGTGTATTTGCACAGTTCTACGATAATAAGGATTGGAAGAAACATGTTGAAGAGAAGACCCTGGAGGTATTTTTTTTAACAGATAAGTATGGCTAAAGTTTACCCCAAACAGGAGCGCTGAAACCAATTTATAGCGGGGGAGGAACCAGTTTTATGAAAATGACTACTCATATTGATAATACTATAATTTTCATTGTTATTTATTTTTCTAAAAGTGAGGGGCTGATGGCCCCTTGGCTCACCTTTTTTAGTACATACATTTACTGTCCGGGTAAACCGGATAACCATTTATAATTATTTAATACACTGTACTGTTCTACGAATGGACATTTTACTCTTTTTGTATATAAATGGTAGTTTTTATTTCAGAAAGAGTTTAAAGATCCATACTTTAGCCAAGGGAATAACGAAGATTCAGTAAGGGATATAATCAGGGCTGATTTTAGGGAAGGGGCATTGCAGATGAGTGTTCTGGATCCCGAATTTTTGGGTTGTTTGTTTTTTAAAGTATAAAATCAAAATTTGTAGGTACACAATCAAAAAATCGAAATCTTTTTCTTTAATAAACAAGATTCAGATTAAAAAAAAAAAATATGAAAAAAGAGATCGTGCCCTTCTTAATAAAAGACTCTGCAGATATTACATTTTGCCTCAGACCCCACTTATGATTATGAATGCAATGCTACGAGGTTCCTAATAAATGATTTTATTGACAATTATTTTGAATTTCGCCACTGACTATAGCGAAACTTCAACTGATTGAATCCAGAGTAAATGGTGTATTTCTGTATGGCAGGGTTTGTTTCTGAACTTTTTACCATGTAAGTCACATATAGCTGAGAACAGAATTTTTCCATTTATTAAAATTATATGTCGATGTATATTAAACACATCAATAGCACAGTATATGCAGTCTTATCTGACACCAGATGATGAGTAAATATAAATTTTTTAAGTAATAAGTTTGCACGGTTAAATCAAACCCTCTTCACTTAAAAGATTTCTAATTTATAAGTCCTTTACCAAAATAGTATTTCAGTTTTGAATCAGTTTTTAGATTGAAGTTGAATGCATAGCAGTGTTTGAAAAACAAAATAATCAATTTGAACAGTAAAAAGTTCTCTCACACTTCCTTGGCAGACGAGGAATAGAAGAGCAATAAACTTCATTACCAAAAATAATAAATATAATAAAAAGATTATAGCAAAATATTGTTTTTGAAGTTTTATTTGTTTATTAATAATAACACTGGTGGTCAACAGTCAAAAATCCTAAGGGGTAATTAAAGTTATTTAATTTTGCACGCTGATTTCAAATCTGTAATTTGTTTTTCTCGAGAATCCAACGGTTTTTGAGAAATCGGACTTTATCTATTAGGACAATTTGGTCCATTATCTAACTTTAATTTCAATTTAAGCCTAGAAGGATACTCATTTTGTCCATTAAAAATTGTTGATTCGCTAGTGTATTTAAAACAAAATTAATATCCAGTCTTTGTTTTGACCTAAAGGGACTCCTGGGGGCGTAGGAGACGGGAGAAGGTCTAAAAGTCGGCCAAATCCTTTGTACTTAAATAACTCCTTGAATATTAAATGAAATGGATTAATAAGGATTACATTAAAGAGCTGAGACCCACAGGTTTCAAACAAGATGTCAAGCGCTAGATGAGAATCCTTAATTAAGAAGAAATCCATTCCATCTAAATGTGTAAATTTTAATTCAATTTCGAGCAAAAATACACTAGAAATCATAGACTATCGGTAAAGATACTAAAAAACAAGTTCAATAGACTGATGTAGTAGCGGGCATAATGATTTCAGCTGATTTTGTAATCCTTCTGCGCGCTACTACTTTAGTAGCTCTACCGTGTGTCTTTGATTTCTAGTGAATTTTTGACAATTCAAATTTGTTGACGAGTGTAATTAAATCTCCTTTCTTGAAGAGGAACACTTGCTCTAACACTCCGTTCAAAAATGTCCACTAATTTGAAATGTATTTCTTTAAGCATGGAAAAGAAAATATTTCATGGATTTGGTTTAAATGAATAATGTTTTTATCTAATATAAAAGATTCATGTTGGAGATTATTTTGTTTGAATTTCATGTACCCTTTTATAATAATAATTAATTATTTGATCCGTTATGTCGATTAAAAAAGAAAAAAAAACCAGGAGTTGGCACCCTCTGATATATTGCGCCCCCCCAGTGGATACCAGACTCCCAGGTCAAGAACCCCTATTGTATAGTGTTAATTAAGAGTCGAGTTAGGTTATAATGGAGGGTCAAATCCGGATAGGAGCAACTCCTTGTTTCCAGCAAGAAATACTGCTCCAAAGTGCATAGATAATCATTTCTACATTGGCGACTTGAACAATGGAATTGAAGACAATTTGCTATTAATTTCAAGGCGCCCAGATTATATGCATCCCTTGATATTTTTCTTCTTTTGTTTTATCTAAGGAAGATTGAGTAAATGCTAATTTTTTTTTCAATAGGCCCATTATGTGTACACGACTCCTCTTACAGATTCCAACAACATTCTCAATAAATCAGCACTTATTCGGATTTTTTTAAATATCATTTTACTCTTTTGAAAATTTGTTTATGAAGTAAATAATTTGTGGCTAAGGAAATGAATTTGTAACTGTAGATTGTGCCTTTGTTAAGTTAGCCACGAGTCTGTAGAGTTAAATGGGAGTGAAATGTAGTAAATCAATGGTTGTTTTTTTTTTGTTTTTTCACCATAGACTCATGGCCCTAAGTAACCATTCTCATTATTTTATTGCTATTTTTGTTGTTATTAACAATGATGGGAGACCCTTAGAGGAGGTCCCACCTGGTGATTGTTACTGGGTAAATATATAATTAGTTCATAATATTAGTCAGCAAGTTAGAAACAAAAAGAATAATAATAAATAAATAAATAATTTAAATATCAAAAGTACCCCATGTCAACAATATCAACAACAACAACAACAACAACTAAACACTCTTTGTTTCTATCTCTTTTCTTTATTTCTTTTTTTTTTTTTTAAATATAGTTCCATATACTCATCGCCCTATGTCTCCAACTCACTTTTATGATTCCATCCATTCTTCTCCTCAGCGGGATCATCAAACAGATTCGATGCCTCATGATGCCATGGCTGATCCTCTTTGGACTACTTGAACTCTCCATAGTGAGTTTCGTCTCTGCCTCCATCATTTTCACATCTGCACTCGGACCCTTTCTTCGCTACATCATTCTGGGATCCTTTCTCTTTCTCTTCTTTGTTCTCTTCCCCTGGTGGTACGGTGTACTTCATATCTATGCCACATTTGCCCGCGAAGAAGAGATTCATGATCGTATGATGGACGTTCATTCCACTCTACGCTCACATAGACTCAGTCTATATTCTACGAAGGATCTCTTTGGAGGTCCTACTCTCAACAACTATCCGGGAGTTAATAATACACTAAGTCACTCCATGATCAAGTCACGGGACATTGAGCCTCATCATTCCCCCACTTAATTTCTTAATCATACCTACATTAAGAGATGTATCCTCTTGAAGGGTAAATCCACGTCACGAAGTTTGTTCCTCTACATACATAGGGAAAATGTTTTTATAAATAATAATGTATTATGTACCGTAAATTTTAATACGGCTGTTCTTTGTATTTTAAGGATATATTTTTTTATTTTATTTTTAAAATAATAATAATAATACCTTGATAAGATACATAATATCTTATCAAGAGTCCCTTTAAGATCATTGTCCCCTCTAAATATGTAGTTAATGAAGTGAGTTTGTCTATATATATATATATATATAACCTAAATGAATTACAACAATAAATCATATATCTATATGTATCAACATTTTACCTGGCATCTTGCAAAAATAATTATTTTCTCAAATTTATTCAACCCTCTTATGAATTTTTTTGCAAATCTAGAAAAAGGAAAATTAAACCAGTAATGGGTACTTGAAAACCCCTCAAATGAAAGAAAGACCAACGTCACTAAATCAACGATAATTCGGCCTACAATTATAAACTGTTGAGAAAGTCTGATCTCTTAGCATCGTCAGAAGGCGAGATAGAAAGAGGATGGGGAAAGTAGGGGCATTTCTCTCCCCCTCCCCTCTTAAATCAGAGGCTACATATTAAACAAATCAGGCAGGAATTGAAATCGAATATTCCTTTTTCATTTTAATAATGTGTCCGTGAATGTTATGAGGTGCACGGAGCCCAAGGGTATAAGAGACTTGGGGTCTTTATTTTAACATTGAGGTGTGTATATTTTGCGGGTATATAACCTCATCTAATCGCCATTGAGTATAGGGACACATTAAATGACTTTATGTCCCCCACCTATCAGAATTGTGGCTCTTGACCACTGAAACTTAATATTCATATTAGTGAAATACATATTTATTAAGTATATATGTGTCAAGTCAACAAGTAAGCAAGTTTGTTTTCAAATATTGAAAAGGAGAAAATCCACTTTTAAGTTGTTTTTACTTTATAAATATAACGACGGCCAAATATTTGGGAGTAATTTTAAGACCTATCACGCACGGTTTTTGCTAAAATGTTAGATCTAATCGAGAAACCAAGGGTTGTTGTCTATACAATAGAGCAATTGGATCAATGTTACGACTGTTAATAGAGCCAAGTTGGTCCCTGAAAGAACTTTCATCTTCTTCATAGCCCCAGATATTTATATAGTTGGCGTTGTCTAAAACCATTTCATCTGTTTAAGAACTATTAAGAATTAACTTAATCTGCTATCATGCACACCATGAATCATAGTAATAGTAACTACATAGTCATAAATACCAGGTGTTTTTTATTCTTGATTGTGGCCGGTATTTTTCTCCTATAATACAGTTGCAATTATTGGAGTCATTATTTATTGAATCGAAATAACTTATTAATACAAACGAAAGAGAACGTCTTCAAAAATATGAGTGCAGTTCACACTCAGATAAACTTGGTTTCTTATTGACTTGACACATATTTAGTATATTATGTCTGTCTGGTATGTATGAACCCCAAAATACTGGATGAATTCAGCTGATTTTTTGGCATGTAACCTCCTTGAAGCACTGCAATGGATACATACTAACTTCTTTTTGTTTATATTCCAAGCACAAGTGAGTCATTAAATTCGGTTTCTATATCATTCTCTTGGTGTGTTTGTAGAAATATTTTATGTTTAATCTTGGCCAAAAATCATTAGTCCCTTGCTCAAACTTTGAGGTGTGTAGATTGATAAATGAGGTCTCTGGGTCTAGATAATTAATTAAAAAATAAAAGTTGTCCAATAGTCTCCATTGATTTATAATATTCACAGAAACTACTGTTTTTTAAACTTGTCAAGTGTCTTTATGGCCAAATTTTTTATTCAAAATCAACTTTTTAAAGAAAGGCCAAGAGTTTGTAATATAACAGAGGTATAAGTGGGCATTTTGTTGAGGTGAGAAAACATGGCGGAAATTACATTCTGGTGCCTCTACATTTTATTTGCTGATTCTTATTTGACAATATTAATTAATGGACAATAGCCTCTTAACATTGTAGCAGGTAGTTCTCCCCTCAACGATACTTGTGAGATCTCGCTATATATGTAAGCCTTGGCTCTGAAGACAGAAAAATCAGTCATCTATGCTCGGTTTGCTCGATTAAAACGTATTTCTATTTTGATGAAGTAAGCCAGTGGTTTCAGCTTGTAAGTTGTACATATTATACATATCTACGTACCTACAGAGACCTCAGCCATACGAATCACATCTCAAGAAATAACAAGTTACTTTTACTATATTATGTATGTATAGCCCTGAGGAGATGAATTTGTATATGACTATATTTGAGAGTCCATCTCCCAAACCATATATACCTAGATGATAATAATAATTACATCAAGGGTTTGCCTTGCTCTTTGTAGATGTATGTAAGTGCATATTTTAAGTGTATCCATGTATGTATATCTACCTAAGTCTATACAAGTACATAAATGCACGATAACGGAAAATGCATAAAACAAATTGTATGTATGTACATACATAGCTAATTATAAATTTATGATCAAAATATATTTACAAAACTCTCTGAGATAAGGGATTCATGTAACAATTTTAGGGTATCTGACTCTCTTTCTTGACGAAACAAGTAGGAGCAATCTCTTCACATGAAGTCTTTACTCTGAAAGTCGCTCATTCCCAATGAGGCAAATAGAATTCAAACTGGTAAAGTCTACATATAAAACTTTACTTCTTTTTTAAAATGAAGGAAAATAGTCAATGACTCTGATGGATTTGTATGTCACAGGTGGACTCAAGAATCTCTCTCATATCATATGTATGTTTATAATGTCTAAGACCCTAATAATAGGTATATAAATATGTCATTATATCATTATACTGCATTCAGATGTACTATAGTATGAAAGAGTAGCCAATAAATGAACAATTACTTTTGCAAGGATCAGATATTTATATTTGATCCATTATTCTACTTTGCTAGTCTCTCATTCATCCGGACTAAATTTATTGGACAAAATCTACCCCTTTTCATAGGGATTTTCAGTGGCTTTCCCTTTGATTTTGTTCAAAAATCCCTTTATTCTATGAATATAACATAATTGAAAGTACAAGTTAGTTCAGTCTGGATTTTTATTCTGGCTTGTGAATAATATGTTTATGGATTTCAATCCTTCCGAAACGCCTTGCTACGTAACTTTCGATTATTCTACAAGCTTTTCTTGCTTTATCAAGTAATGTCTCCAATTCTTTGTCTTTGAATTTTTATTTTTATTTGACTGATCAGAGTGAGTCTTGTCTTTAGCGCTCAAATCAAAAACACTTCTTGAAGCGTCAAAACTATTCCCTACATAATTTATGAATTGAAACATTGTCTCCATCAACTTGTACAAGGACTCAGCTCTTTGAAACACCCACAGCCAGCAATTATTATTATTATATATATATATAGGTCATTTATAAGAGTCAAATCCATCTTTGACAAACGGACCGGACTCATATATAGGTGTTTGTCTTTATTTCAAATTGACAGCCTTTTGATAAAGTTTATATATATATATATATATATAAATTGTAATTGGTCCATTTTATTTCATATATGCCACCAACATGACGTCACTTTTTCCTAGGACCCAGAGACTGTACATCTATCTCAAAGGATATTTCTCATACTTTGTATTTGGTTTACACATCGTGGTTTCCTTTAAGGGATTACGTTTGATTGAATTCCTCACTCTTACCTCCTCCTCCTCCTTATACGTTCTTTTTCCCTTTCCAGCTTTCCTTCCCTCTTCCTTTTATATATAATATAATATAATATAATATACTGACTGAGCTACATATTATATAGAAAAGAAAGCAGGAAAGGCGAAGAAAGAGGAACAACCAATGTTCCACTCTCCCCTACAGCACAGATCATGCAAAAAACAAAGGAAAATAGTACTCAGAGATCTAAAGTTGTTCTCAACGCATCACGAATGCTAGGTTTGCAAACCAAATCAACCTCATCACCAAAGATTGCATCATATTTTCCCTTTATTTATATGTGATAAAATGAGGAAGATAGAAAGAGAAGTAAAAAGAAGAGAAGAGAAAAGGGAACAAGCAAGCAAAGACTACTGTACTTTAGACACATCAAATAATATCATGGAAAAATAAGTATTCAACAAAGAGCTCTGTTTGTTTTCTCGTACTGCATACAAACAAAGCGCAGTGCTCAATAATCATCAAAATAATTAGTAATAGTCATTTCCTCCTACTCTCAATTGAGAATTATATTCCTTATTAGTTACCCAGAAAAGTTAGTGGTTTTTTTATATATACATATGTATTTTATTTAGAAGTCAGGCCCACTCTTTCCTCCTTCCCTCCTCTTCCCCCCCAAAAAAAATGGAAGATAGAATATAGTAAGATATTTTAATACAAAATAAGGGAAAAATTAGCAGAAGCATCCACATGCCGCACACGCCCGTCACACACATAAAATAATTTCGAATTATATATATATATATAAAGAAAAAGTGTAGACAAATCGTTTCCCCTTTTTTTAATAACAATTAATATTATATTATAAATAGGTAATATTAATAATGGATGCTCTTCACTGAGTGACAATTTTATTTAGCAAAGAATGCGATTCCCCTATTTTGGTAGGACTCCACACCTGGAACAGTAGTTGGCACGCGTAGGCGTTGTGTGACTGATGGGGAGGGAAAGGGGTTACTCACGTTGGTTTCGCGTGTTCAGAAACTGCGCAACAAAGTAACCTAATAAGTATAGCAGATGCCATCATTTTAACTGTTGTGAAAAAACTACGGGTTGGATCTGGATTTCACGCCTTTTTTTTTTTTTGTATTAGAAATAAAACACAGGGAAGTCATTCTTTTTTTTTGCATATTTGTCAAATATATACATATATGTATGTATGTATATATAAGTACGTGTTTATTTCAAAATATAGTATGATGTGATGATAAATAATTGTTAATCTAAATGCAAACGCGGGCATCATTATTTTATATTTTAATGATGGAATGCACTCGGATAGTTTCATTCTTTATGTTGTTTATAGAAAAATATGACTTTTTTTGTATTTTGTGTTTTGTTGTTGTTCTTTCACAACAACAGCAATAATAATAATAATAATAAATTAATTAATTATCAATGAATTGATACTTGATGCGTGTGTGTGTAAAAAGAGATTAAATTAATATTGACATATCAATCTGAATAGTTGTTCGACTAATGTTGCTGCTGCTGCTGCTGATACTGAAGGATTCGTGATGGAGAAAGCGAGTTAGGAGGAAGAGGAGACGGCATTGTCCGAAATGAGATCTGGACCATGGTCATCGTCATCTCTGAGGGGGGCCGCACTCTCATATCCAGTATCATGGGCCGACTCTTCCTGGGATACTTTGTCAACGGATCTCGAGGGAAGGAGTCGACCCTCACCCGACTCCAGAGCCTCCTCCCCTCCACTGTCATCCTCCTCCGATGAAGAGGAACTGGATGAAGAAGAGGAACTCGAACTTGAGCTCGAACCAGAGGATGATGAGGTACAGGAGTGAGAGGAGCAGGAAGAGAGGCTCTTGTTCTCCTCACGGAGCTTCAGATTCTCAATTTCCAGGGAATGGATTTCCTTTTGAAAAATGCGGATTTTTTCAGCAATTTCGGGACTCATGGGAACTTCTCCCTTGGAAAAATCATAGTGGACCCGATCCTTGATGGCTTCTTCTCTTTCGGCAATGTCGGAGAGTCTCCTCTCCAAAAGTTCAATCCTGGATTCCATGGCGACATATTCGTTAATGAGATCAGACTTACTCATGGAAATGAGCCGATCACTCCGGACTCGGTTATAGTCTTTAATAAACTCTTTACAAAGAAAGGACTCTTCGTCCTCGGGAGAGGAGTAAAAGGAGTCCCCTTCCAGAGAATAACTAAAGTCAGGGCCACCTGACTTTAGTTCCATCTCTTGCCCCTGTTCCCCCTGCTGCTGCTGCTGCTCTCCACTACCCAAATAACGATCCAGGTACTGAACGGTATCGCTGTGGTCATTGATAAGAAATGAGGTGGAATTAAAGGGAGCATCATGGAGACTGCGCTTCCTCTTTCGGCGACGTCGTCTCTGATGCTGCTTCACGTTCCTCTCCGCACTCCTCATTCTCTTCAACGTTGTTGTAAGGTCACTTGACATATTTGTATCCATCGACATACAATCAAAACTAAATAAATTTCTTTTTCTCCTCTTCTCTTTCAGTCAGAAAAAAAAAATTGCTCTGCAATTATTACAAGTATGTTATGTACTACGTTCTCTCTTTTTATCTATGCTGACTCTGTAAGGTATGAACCATTCGTGAGGAATCACCACGAATTACTGAAGTGACTTCAAGAAGAATTGGATACATGCACGCTAATACCTTCCCTTTATTTTTATTATTTTTATAAAAAAAAAGAGGGCGCGCAAATAAACTCCCTCCTCTCACTACTCCTTCTCCTGCTTTTTTTTTTCTTCTTCATAATATGTAAAAATATTTTTCTTATTATTAAGCACGCTCGTTACTTTAGGCGTCTTAGCAGAGAGAGAGAGAGAGAGAGTGATAGGGTGATAAAGAGAAGGGAAAAGTTCGAGCTCCATACAGCATTACATACTTATTTCTTTTTTTTTTACCACGAGTAAATAACACATCACACACAAAGGAGTGTGGAAAACTAGCGTTGATTCCGCCTATTGGACAAGGATTTGTTTGTTTTTTACTTACTTTATTACACTTTGACAAAAAATAATTAAAAATTATTAATTTTTTGCAATTGTACATATAGCAGCACTAACATGTATGGAAATAAAATGGTCGAAAACATAGGTTTGGTTGTCTTTTTTTCTTTCTTTTTATCTCTCTCTCTCTCTCTCTCTCTTTCTTTCTTTCTTCTTCCTGACAAAGCTGGAACATACTAAATACTCTCTTTTTTTTCTCTATCCCCCCTCTTCTTTTTGTTTTTATTTTTTTTCTCCCTTCGAATTATATCTAAGATTTTAGAATGTCAGTTAGTCAAGCCCCAACTTCATAGCTCTAAACTGGCTTGAGCTAGTATCTGCTCACGTATTATAAATAAAGAAATTGCTCCTATGTCACAGGAAGAAAAAAAAAACGACTAGTAGATGATTGTAGCTGGTCGTAGCTAGGAGAGAGTCATTAATAGAAACATCAAATACAATGAAAATCCACAAGTTTGTAGAGCCGACGTACACGTTTGAATATTATTTTATTTACTCAAACGTACACTAGGTGGCGTTTGAATGACGCAATAGTTGATAATATACAATTATTTATTAATATTAATATAATGGGTGGGAGGCGTACGCAAAGGGATTGCGTAAAAAAAGAAGAAGAGAACATGGAACTACATACTAAAAACAACGATATGGTCGGAGAACTATTAATTATTTTTAAATTAATTAGTTAATTAATTAACTATTTGTTTACATACATAGTATGTAAATACTATGTATCATTTTCTTATCTGCAACAGTTTGACATTTTTTATTTCTATTTATTTAACGTCTTCTTTTTTTGTATATTTCCCATATGATTATTTACATGTAAGTAGTGTGTGCTACTAAATAAATATGTTAAATCTATTTCAAGGATAAATAGTTAACTACTGAATAATTGAAATAAGAATAGATATTATTACTTATATCATTGTATTTGAAGTAAAATGAAAAGTTCTGACAAATTATACTCATGTATGTATTTCTTTTAAATAAATATCTTTAGTACTTATATGAATGTACATCCTCTATGTGAATAAGGATATTTATAGCATGCTCTCTTAGAAGCTACGGGAATGGATGGAATGAGAGTTTGAATTGCGTTTAAAGGAATAAGAACTTACTTTAGCTCTTTAAATCAAGATGAAAATGACGCATTTGGGCTGAGAAACAAAGGGGAAGCGGCGTTAAGGCATTGTAGTACCATATAGGAGGGAGGGGGAGGGGGGGGAGACTGGCTTAGAAATTATATTAAGCAGTCACAGATAATTACAACCCTACTATGACCCAGCTCCATATTTTTATATGTGAGGGGCTGAAGCAATTGTTCCAACCTTTGACACGTTAGTTCAGGAAGGCCTAGAGCAGGGGTGTATAAGTCAAATGGACAGAGGGCCAAATAAAAGATTTGGCTACATGCCGAGGGCCGGACTGCCCAATCTTCATTAAAACCAAGATTTAATCTAATAGTAGATTAATATCAATTCGCGGGCCAGGTAAAACCCTCTCGCGGGCCTGATGTGGCCCGCGGGCCTTGACTCTGATATATGTGGCCTAGAGAGACGTATCCCAGAGAGGAGGGGGCATGGAAAACACTACTACTATTAGTTATTTCAGGTGGCATATGAAAGCATCAGCAAAGAGGCAACGAAGCAATTAGATCATAGATCTAATTTGACTTTAATAATGATCGAAAGGATTTTTGAACATTTTTTTTGGGGAGCCTTTTAAAAACCTGTAAGGGGGAGCTTACATTTCCATCCCTAATTACATTCAGAAAGCCACAAACTATCAAAAAACAAAAACACAAAATTAATATTAAATTTAATTTGACAACATTTTTAGAAGGGGAAATCTCGTCCCTTGATTTTAAAAATGAGTCCCGTTGATACTATAAAGAGATCATAATAGGAAAGATCCCATCTAATGACGCTCATAAATTAATTACTGCAATTATATGTACATATAGTATGTACACCTATCATCATTATATCTCTTAGTCAATTGCTAACGGTGTGTTTATGTCCTATGTACATATATTAAGCACTTTTAGACGAATATATCCTTCTTTGTCGAAGTTTCGTCATTGTAAAGTAACGAAAAGTACAAGCCCTCTCTTCCTTGGTCTCTTTGAACGTGCATCACGCAGGCAGGCAGAAGGATTAGGGGGCAGTGTGGAATTAAGAGTCAAAATAAAGGAGATTTTAAAAAGTCAGCAGTTTCAGGAAATGGTCAAATTAGAGAGTTCAGATGATGGCATCCAAGGTAGGTTACTGGTGATCGGCTGTTTGAATGTTCTCACCGATTCTAATTAATTTAATGCAAAATTTGTTGGTCCAAAGGCCCAAGGACCCTCTCACGAAGATAGTATTTAAACACTGTGCTTTTTTAAAGGCTAATTGCTGGTTATATATTTCAATAATGTGTTGTGTCAACTTTGGTCGATTGAGTCCTGTTGATTAAAGACTCACTAATAGAGAGTAAAGGAAGAGATGAAGCAGCCATGCATGCCCACACGATCGATTAGGTAGTTTGAAATCAATATAAATTATATATATATAATTATATACTAAGTGTTAATATGTATATGTATTATCTCACAAAGGGGAATCATGTTTGATTTCAATAAATAATTTGATTTTAAAGAGTCAATTTTCTAAGGTCCTTTTGTTCATATATTTTATTATTATTACAAATAAAAATAAGATCCATAGTTTAGGAACATTCCTGGGTAGGGATGCTAGGGACTCTTTCTTGATAGTTTCTATTTGATTACCGATGTACATATATCATCTGATTTATAAAAGTATACAAAAACATTCCTGAATTCATAACCTACTCTGAGCTCTTCCAATGATGGCTATTAATTAATCATGAAAATATGGTAATATCCCAATACCTACATATATCTATGGAATAAGACTTTATTTTTCAATTTCACACGTTTATTGTGAAAAATTGGACACAAATTGTATCATTTTTCCCATCTCTCAAGCGATTTGTCCGTCAAAAATTTTTTCCATCTTTGGCCGCAAACCAATCATTGAGCCATTTTTTGGCTTCTGCATGAGAATTGAAGCCCTATTTTTTTAACCTACCGATGCAAACAAGTGATAATCTGATGGAACCAAGTCTGGTGAGTATGCCACATGCACCAACGGTTCCCAATTGTACGTCTCCACCAATTCCCGGATCGCTTTTATTCGATGTGGCGGTGCATTGTCATGTTTTAACAACTCGTACCAAATCATACTACGCTGATTCCAGAAAACCCTTGCAGCCGAAGCAATCTGGTTTGGCCAATGTTTTTGGGGTTGTAGCCTGGGGGACTACACTCTGCTCTGCTTAGAGCATGTCCACCGTAAGCTTCTACAAGCATTTGATGTGCTTCAGAAGCGTTTTTTTTCTTTTCAAATGAACACAGAAAATCGTTGTTTTTTGAAGACTTTCGAAATTGAACTTTTCTAAGAAGGAACAAAAACGCGTTGTTGGTTGAAACTTGAATAACAATGAACTGAATATTGTTGACAGATGACAAACAAAATAAGAAAAAATAATAAGACATTTATAGTATGGTTTATAAATACTCCTAGCAACATCATCTGTTGCCTCATAGCTGAAAGTCTCATTTTGTAGATATGTATATAGACCTAATAAATACAAAATTAAGAAACGTTTACTTCATAGTGTCACATGTGTGATATTCAAAATAAATTTAATATCCATGTATAAATGATGCTTGTATGTATGTATGTATAGGCAGATACTTTTTATTTGAAGTATTATGTATATTGTATGAAGTTTAAAGTACCTACATACATAAATACAAGTCCTTTATTCTCCGTATTTTCCTTTTCGTTCATGTTACACATGTATGTATGTATGTACATACATTTGTAACGTTCGTTCATTTTAAATACCATGGATAAGTAACGTCATGAGTCCAACTCGCATAGATAACGGTAAAGTATAGCTACAAAGTTCCTCTTTTATTATGTTTCTTATGTATTTTCTTATAATATATAATGTATGTATGTACATATAAGGTTCAGAGTTACATATTACACATTATAAATATGACATATGTACATACATAAAGTGGCCCTGGATGGGAAGAGTCTGGTTAGGTAGGTAGGCAGTACATACTTATAATATGTGGAGGAGAGTAGAAATCTTCCTACAAGTTCATTGCTACGAATTATAATTAAAACCACACTTTTAAAGCTACTGTATATATATATATACATACATTTTCTGCTGGGGCCCGAGTACCTTTCATTGCGTGGCGTGGAATGAAAAACGCTTACCCCGTTTTTGTCTGTATATACATACATACATACATATACAACCATGCTGTAGGATGGTTGTACGTATCAAGTTATATGTACCTTGGTTGTCCTAGTAAAAAAAAAATCATCAAGGTTTGTAAGTATGATATTGAGTGAAGGATACGAACCCTTTCGTTCATTCACATGGGACTCACTCACTCATTTATTTTAAGAGAGGATCAACCTTTTGATTTTAGGGCAAAGGGGTTCTCTTTGATTATACATATAGTCTGACTATTGATAAAGTATCCGATTGTTTGTGGAACTCTTTGGATAAATAATCTCTAAGATTATTTAATTTTGGAGAGAATGCTTGCTCAAGAAATGTCATTCATGTACAAATTTCAGAGACTCAATTTGAAGGGGAAGCTATATATATGTGTCAAGTCAACAAAAAAGCAAGTTTGTTAACAAATATTGAAAAGGAGAAAATCTCCTTTTAAGTTTTTTTTACTTCATAAATATAACGACGGCCAAATATTTCGGAGTCATTTTAAGACATATCGCACTCGATTTTTGCAAAAACCTCACCTTTAATCAAGAAAGCAAGGATTCTTGTCTATCCAATAGAGCAATGGGATAAATGTTACGTATATGGTCCCTGAAAGAACGTTCATCTTTCTCATAGCTCCAGAGATTTATTTAGTTGTAGTTGGCTAAAACCAGTTCATTTCTTGTAGAACTATTCAGAATCAACTTAATCCACTATCATGCTCACCATGAATACATAGTCAGAAACACCAGATGCTTTTTATTCTTGATTGTGGCCGGTATTTTTTTCCTATAATACAGTTGCAATTATTGGAGTCATTATTTAATCAATCGAAATGTACTATTAATACAAACGAAAGAGAATGTCCTCAAAAATATGAGTGCAGTTCACACTCATTTTTGAAATATTTCCGATAAACTTGGTTTTCTTGATGACTTGACACATATTTCAAATTGTCTTTTTAAATTCCGGAATTGAGACCCAAATTAAGCTTTTTGACATCATACATATATTTTTAAGATTTGACAAAAAAAAAAAAAAAAACGTTAGCGAAAGGGAATGAACTCTTCTATTCAACTCCATATACCTTCTGTCGTCACAGCCTCGTTGAATGAAACAACGTTACCTCAGATACAATTCAAAACAAAAGTGAAAACTTTTTTTTTTCGTTTCAAATAAAATAATTGAATCAAAATTTAATTCAATTAATATAAACATTTGTGTCTTATTTAACAAAAATAAATATTATCATTATCATTTCTGATTGATTCTGCTCAAGTTGTCTAAAAAAAAAAGCATCGTACATATTTTTTTAACTGAGTCCCAACTATTTTAAAATTGATTGGTGCAAGTGTCCTCTTTTCGAAAATCCAAATTTGATTCTAATTTAAATGGACAAGGATTACAATTTTCTCTAGTTTATCACTTAAGAGCCAAATAGTTCTCCCATAAAATAGCCCAATCTGATCGAATATAATGAGGGTACAAGGGATTAAAAAGGTATTAAATAGGGAAATCAAACTCATTTTTAATGTAGGTAACGGTAAAATGCAAAGAAATGTAATCAAATCTAATCTGAGCAGGACACTCCGGGTCTAAAACTATAGAGGAGGGAATTTCATTACTGTACAACATAATAAAAAAATATAACTTTTGACGAAATTTTGGTGGTACAGAGGTGCGTTTGTTCCCCTATTTCGAGTGCCATGATAATGACCACCTCATAACATATTTTGAGTCGATTTTTCTACAACTCTTCCCCTTCCTTGATGAATTAAATTCAAAGACGCTCTTGGTATACTCTGAAGAGTTTCTTTATTATAAAATAAATATTAACCAAGAGGTGGTGGACAGATTAAGAAATTGACTTGAAGTCATGTTATTTGGGGCCACTTTCCCCCCATCTTTTTTTTTTTTTTTTTGAAGGGAAAGCTTAGAGAAACAAAATAAAGAATAAATGTCCCGCGCTCAGATAACAAGAATTAAGAACCAACAGATTTTGGGTATTTTGTTTTCTTTCTCTCTCTCTCTCTCTTAGAAGACGGAAGACGAAAGGTTGGGGGAAGAGATATTTATACTAACTAGTACCTTGTGTCCTATTCACATGAATCTCTTTGAACATTCATCAGGCATTAATACAAAAAGTGTTTTTATATTTCCTTTGTAACCCATTGATTGATTGGATCCTCTTCCAAAAAGTCAGTCTTCTTCCTATTCGATTCTTTGAAAATGAATACAATTATCTCAGCGCCAAACAAAAAACCAACAACACGTTAACTGCATTGCAAAGAATCAGGCCTATCTAATACCCTTCAATGGATACAATCCAATACTTTGCTCCTATATATGTATTTACACATAACTTGTTAAACCATGTCATTTCCGTGTTTGATTTGTAGGTATTAGTTAGATATTACTTCTGATTGTGAAGCTACTACTTGACTTGTACAGAGTCTATTATGTATGTACAGCATTGAAAATATACATACATACATACCTACCTTTTTAATACATAGTATGTATATCTATATATATAAATGTATTTTGTATTTTATTTATTTTTTAAATCTCGATTATAAAATTAAATACTTTATTGTAATTGTTATTTCGCAAACAGCTTCTTTGATAGAAAGAAAAAAAAAAAGGTGTTTTGTGTTATTTTAAGTACTACATATACAAACATATATATATATATATATATATATATATATATATATATATATATATATATATATGTGCTTCAAGGTTGATTGTGGCTTCTTCATTATTCTACATATATGTAGTATTACAGTATCCTACGAGAATACAGTTTTCTCTAAGAGTCGAAAACACAAAGAAATTACAACATTAATGTATGTAACTCTTTTAATGAATAAAAATCCCACTGATTATGAAGATCACACGTTGCGGGTGTGTGTTTATTTTTTTTATTTATTTTTTAAGGGAGGATCTATTTCGATTTTCATGATGGGGAGGGTCGGAAGGTTCACTTACAATTTAGGAGAGATACATATATTGCCCTAAGGGGCACTGATAACTGATACATGGGCAAAATGTTGGAATAGTGTTGAGTTTAAGGAAGAGAGGAAAAATATCAGTTGCTATCCCTACCTTGAGACTCAATTTGAACTCATTCATCTCTGTGTCGTTGAGGGGAGAACTTGCTGCAATGTTGCAAGTAGTTTCATTTTACTACTATTAAGACATCATGTTAAAGAGAGTTGTGCCCCTTCTCCTGGATTTCTGACTATTCAAATTCACTTCAATACTATCTGTTTTTTTGTGCAGTTGTAATAATAGTGTCAAATGACAATCAGGCAATAAAATGCAGAGGTACCAGATAGTAATTGCAGGCACGCTCTCTGACCTCAACAAATGCCCATCCCTGTGTGTAGGTATTGTTAATCACTACTCATGAGTTGGGATGTGACTTTTATAAAGCACGAGGAGAACATAGGGTACCATTGAGGAAATACAATTTATTGAAATCAGCTTCTAATAATTATGATTTTGATGAATACAAATGTACATATGTTCATATCTAAGAACAAGAGCCTTTTACTCTTAAAATAGCAACAGTGTAGGAATATTATAGTTTTATAATACATTTTTAACAAAATTCTTTAATTTTCCTCCTATTGGAAGATGTTTCCTCCGGAGGGATCCAATACAGAACGGTCATTATTTCAAAATATACCTCTAAATATATTTGATTTGATAGAAAATAAATTGTAATCGTTATTAATAGTATTTGTGACTATAGTCTGGTACAGAATGGTCATTCATCGGTGTACCGATGTTATCGTACTGAAAGTGGACTATTTTGAAATGGAGGAGTCACAACCAAAATTTATAAGAATAATAACCTTTGCTCATTTTTAATTAAGAAAGTTGTACGTTATTTTCTACTACTCACATAATTGGAAACTCAAACATAAGGACATAAGCTTTCACCGTTTACCAAAAATCTCTCTTTAATATCTTAGCCTCTAATGTGTATGAAAATAATTATGATTAATATATATGGAGTTGAAATTTCATTTCTAGAGTGTTTCATAAATTAACTATTACTATGCTTTTCTCCAATTATAAATATCAAATTAAAGTAATAATAGAATTCAGGTATTTTTAATGACAAATGGTGCTAAATAATTAAAATACTAAACTGACAAATAAACCTTAATAAACAGACTATAGTAATTTAAATCTCCATAAAATAATTTTATAGGGATCTTCGCGAACTATTAATTTGATTTTTTTTAAGTGTACCTGTTTTACTTCTGCATCAATGCCATCAAATAATGTTTCCTCAAGATAAATTTGTTTCTTTTACTTTAATAACTATACTGTTATCTGCATACATATACCTTCAACATGGCTTTTCGTTTATTATGGAATCTGTGACGTAAGTGAAAACATTTTACAGTATGAAGCGTCAAAACAGGGAGGATTTGGTCCTACAATGATACTACTGTGTCATCCTTTTTATGATATATATATATATAAATAAACATGGGCAAAATATTTTGATAAAGTTGAGTTAATGGGAGGGTAGAAAATATCAGTTGGTACTCCTACCTTGATGATTGATGTTGAAGTGAGAACTTGCTACAATGTTAAGTAGCCATTGTGAATAATAATTAATTAAAATGTTGTCAAATATCAATCAGCCAATAAAATACAGAGGTACCAGATAGTAATGGCAGGCACGCTCTCTCACCTCAACAAAATGTCCATCCCTATCAGTAGGAATGAGTATTTTGGCTGATTGTTATTTGACAATATTAAATAATACTCAATCACTGTAGAAAACAGATAGTATTCAAGTGAATTTGAGAGGTCAGAAATCCAGGAGAAGGGGCACAACTCTCTTTAACATGATGTCTTAATAGTAGTAAAATGAAACTACTTGCAACATTGCAGCAAGTTCTCCCCTCAACGACACAGAGATGAATGAGTTCAAATTGAGTCTCAAGGTAGGGATAGCAACTGATATTTTTCCTGTCTTCCTTAAACTCAACACTATCCCAACATTTTGTCCATGTCATCTGAGTGATAAGTGACAAATGATGAGGTGCATGTAGAAGCTTTTGTGTAGAGAATGTAATTTTCAAAATCTGAGAATTCAATGGTAAAGTAACTCATCTGTTGAACGGAAACATGGGCTAACAAGGGTAAAATATGTATAAGAGTAAAAGACTTTAGAATTGATGACATAGAGCAGCGTTTCTCAACCTTTTTTCCCTTTCGGAACCCTCAAAATATATCCCATGTCTCACGGAACCCTAAACTATAAAAAAAGTCAAAATTCTGGTGACAAAATTTTACCACACTGTAGAAAAAGACTGAAAAGTGTAATAGCTTATATAATCTCATTTTTCTCGCGGAACCCTTAAAGACCGTCTGCGGAACCCTAGGGTTCCGCGGAACCCCGGTTGAGAAACGCTGACATAGAGATATGTACATATATTTTGATAAATGCATCAACATCATGACCGATTAGAGACACAACTCCTTCCTTAGTCCATCATTCCTTTTATATCATTGCTATTATTTAATTTTCTGGATTGAGACTCATACTCATTTTATAGGCAATATATAGCAAGTCAATATCCATAGTGTAGAGAAGATGATGAACTGATGGATAAAATATATTTAATATAATAATTGTTTTTGTGTGGAATCATCGGAGCTTCAATGGCAACGCTCTCTATTGATATTTTTATTGAATATTTCAACCTTTCTTCAAATAAAGGAAGAAGAAAAAATGCCTAATATTGGTTGATAGTTTGCCAATTCCTCCCATTTCTTAGATTATTCTTAACTAACTAACTAACTAACTACTGGTACGGTAAATAGAATCATCCTCTAGGCTTCAGTGTTCAAAAGAGTAAAATAATTTGAATTTAAGTTGAATTTAATTTATTAAATGGAGTCACATAACTAATATGATTTCATCAATGCTAAATATGCCCTCATCTATGTACAATGAATTCACTTCAATAATAATAATAGTAATTAATTTAGAACATGCATCCCACTTTGTTCAAGAATAGACATCCCACTAAATACTTTATGTTTACATGAATATACTACACCTAAGATTTCCTAGCTCGTTTCATATCTGATATGTAAAATATAGGACTCTTAATTAAATCTTTGAATGTTCAAATTCAAACTACGTAAAATGCCTACGTCAGGCCTTTTGCTTGGTTATGAATATTTTTTTCAGCAAATCTATCGTTGGGAAAACTGAATGTCCAAGTTGATTTAAAGGTCTTGAGTATGTATACATATAATGTTTATATTGTCAACCAAATTTTATAGCCAGGGCCTGAATAAAAAATCATAGCATTTAACTCCATTGTTATCCTTTTTGTATCCTTATCTAGAAATACTTGGATAAATTTGGGGGTTGAGAGTTTAAGGGATGAAAGTCTCTAAAAAAATAAACATGGGATCTGTACATGTAATTGCCTCCCCCCCCCCCTCCTTTCCAGTCTGAGAACCCATCTACATGATTGGTGTCTATATCTTTATAAGTAGCTAAATTGTTCTCAGATCATTGATTTGTTGTGAGGCAAGATTTGTTGACACTTTGTGTGTGATGAATCAATTTTTTGTTTCTGCTAATAATCAATAGTGTTTTTGAAGAAGAGAGATTCAAAGGCAGCGGCAAGCAGTTCAACCTGATAACCAGCTAGCTGGTAACCTACGGTATATGTGGTGTGTTAAATAAAAAAAGGAGAAAAGTCGATTTATTTATTTATTTCTAGCTATTTTGACTTCTACTAGATAATTATTATCATAAGACTTTTTTGCCTTGAAATATTATAAACAGGAATCAAGTATTTCATCGAGAGAAGGGAAATTTTTTTATAGTAATTGAATCCATTTTTCATTTCATTTTTACAATGATTGGTTCATTAAAATTTGCTAAATTTTTCTCCAAGGTCATACTCCCTAGTCTCAGTAGAAGTAATATTATTATAATACAAAGTTTATACGAGTGCTTCCATAGCTGTGAGAGCACTCCAGAGGGAGTGCTAAAGCGTAGTAAAACACGAGTGACCAAGAAATTTATTGCTACATTATTTACTTTAGCTATGAGAATAACGAATAGAATTTGCAAATTTAACCGCTTTTTTGCAAAAAAAAATGCAATGTTACAAAATGTGAAAGGACCAGTTTTTGTTTGTTTGTTTTTCAGTCGTTAAAAAATCTCAGTTTTGTTAAAAATATGCACTCATATTCAAAATCAAGTTGAACAATGCATTTTTCGAATAGAAATCACAATACATTACATCCAGAGATAAGATCTCTGATCACATCCTAATTTAAAAGATACAACATCATCAGTGAACATACTGTTACTAGATCGTTTTTGACCTCATCAAGAGAGCAATTTCTTTACATGTTAGGAACCCTTCGTTATCAATGGGTTAGTCGGTGTACAGATCAGTGAAGTCAATTACATAAACTTTCTATCTTCACGATTTTCATAATAATAATTAATTATTCACCGCTGAACTCATGTGCTACACAGTTCACATTTTTGCGAGGGAGACACAGAGTACTGCCAACCCCTACCTACTACGCCACTGTTTGTTATCTAAATTGAAAGAAAGTACAATAAAACATGTGCAAAACACGGGTCTCATAGTCATTAAACAAAAGATTACTGCATATCATATATATTTGGATTTAGATAAGCTGTTTTATCATTTTAATTTCTTTATTGTATTCTGAGCACCTTACCAGACCTAGGAAGATTGTAAATAATTAAATTGACAGGATTATAAAGGAAATCGCTATGATACAAAATCAACGTTGCATTCACGATACATCTTATCTTATTTTCTAGATCTGGACAGATCAGTTGATCTGTCTCTAAATGGTAATAGGGTCGATCTCTTTATTGATTCTTGATGAGGGTTAACTAGGCTTTTATTTGCGTTCAACGGGTTACGTCGTCGTTTTGATCCTTGATTTGAAAATTACGTTTTGTTTCCAATATATCTATTAGACTCATGATCCATGAGTCTGCATGCAAAAGCAAATATTTAAAATAAATTGAAATATACCTCCTTGATTAAACAGATTTATAGGTTTACACAAATGACTCAAATCCGTAGTATAGCGCAAAAACGGAGGAATAGAGCAAAAATAAGATCAAAATTAATCGAATTTATTTTAATCTTTGTGTATAAATGACTTAATAGACTTTTAAAAATAGAAACAAATGCATACGCAAATAAAACACCTGAAGAAACAAAATAATATTAGAATTTAATTGAGCGAAATATACGTTGATATATTATTATTATTATTATTATGATTTGTTGCAAATCTATTTTATTAAGGAATAAACAAATGAAACTCAGGCTACAAGAAGATTGTATAAATAATATATTATTGAGATTCAGGGTATATCACGAAAAGCTTTTTAGTGCACTCGCAACCTCGACTCTCAACAGGAGAAAGGAAAAATTTGGAAGAACAACAGCTGGTAGCATCCCTTCTGTATTTTTCCTGTACCCAATTTTTTTATTTTGGGCAGAGTCATTATTTAGATTCACTAGTCATTCATACATTCTACCAATATATACAAATCAATAGTTAGTGCGTGTATACTATTCAATAATTCAAAAAAAGGGCGCGCAATCCTTGATTTAACATATTTTTTATTCATCAAAATCATAAATTATAATAATAATTATACCCTTCTTGAGTTGATAACGAAACATACAATCTATAAATTACTATTATAAGTAGACTCTAAGTTTGATCTCCATATGTAAAAAGCAGTTGAATTGCAGAGTACCTACATAATATTAATTGTTATATATCTAATAACTAATAGTACTCTCTTCATGGGGTTTATAATATGTACTATTGGACAAAGGACCACATGTATCGTTGCTCTTTGTTTCATACATATAATTTTTTGAAAAATCTTAAAAAATAGGGGGAGTAATGACATACATATGTACTACTACTACTACTACTACTTACATTAAGTGAATCAGCTCCTTAAGATCTACATACTTTGAAAAGTAAATGAATAATTAATATGGCGTAACGAGGTTCTTAATTTTTTTAAAGCATAATATGCAACAGTGTATTTTTTCATTTAATTTTCCGCAAATTGATGACAAAAAAAAATATCTATTAAAATATGGATATCCTGAATTACCAAATGAAGATGAAATGGCTAATATGGCTAAATTTTACTCTAAAAGCCCCATAAAATAAAGAGAAATGTTGTAGGCCTTCTTATAACTTACTTAGATAGGTATGTACATAATATATATAGTCTCTTTAAAGTAAAAAAAAATAATTAATAATACAAACACACCCTAGTCAGAAACAGGATATAGTACGATAGCAGAAAGTGTGTGTCTTTGCATATGTTTTTTTTTGTTTTTTTTTGTTACTCAAGTGTTTCTGTCTGTCATGTCCCTAAGCAAATTTGTAAAAAAGTTTAAAAAAATATTACATTTTGTGTTGTTAAATTGTATTTTATTAAATTTTTCGTTGTTTCTACAACATATTGACGTTACAGGTTAAATTTATAAAGAAAATTTCATTAGCATAAGCTGGATTCGATCATGGCACTTTGATTTTTAGAGTCAAATAGTAGTTACACAATTGTTTCTTAAAGGATTTTACTTCAAGGACTTCAAATACATGTCAAAGCATAAAAAGCTAAAGAAAGCAATTTAATATTAATTACCCTAACTGAGTCTTATGAAGCAGTTCATTATTATGTCTAATTAATTAATTATTATTATTATTATTATGAGAGGATGAGAGAAACATCATCCTAAGAATGTAACAACAGAGCAGTAGATTCTAGAATATCAAGTATCCTAGAGTTTTTTTTAAACCCTCATTTCATTAAAAAAAAACAAAAAACAATTAAGACTTGGACTCAAAATCTTACAACTTAAAATCGAATTGGTTTTTAGCTCAAAAACTCGGACTTCAATTGTGCAATAAGTCTCATTAAACCCCCAACTTATTTAGACTTTAAGTTAAAGACTATAGTTCAAGGACTTGATTCTTGACTCGGACTCGTGAATAAAAGATCTGCTATATACGCCATTCAAGAAGGAATTACGCAGAGCATATTAAAATGTACATAGCTAAGTAATAATAATGTCTCAAGTCATTATTACTTTGTGGGTTGATCTTTTACCTGCTTTTATTTTTTTGCTCTTCCTCAAGTACCTCTAAAAATACAGTAGAATATAATTTAGATACCTTCACTAATACTAATGCGTATGTTCAACATGATGATACGCAGTTAGAATTTATGCAATGATAAGTAACACCAATAAATACTTTGCTATGTAAATAGACATAATGATATTATTATCAACCTAGGTCATCATCAAAACAAGAATTCTTTTCAGATCCCTTCAAAAAGAAAACGCACTCACACCCATGCTCTTTTCATAGATGTAGGTAACTATAATATGTACCTATATTAATTGCTAGAGTCAATATTCATATTGTTGTAATAAGTAATGTGTCCCTCGTCAATAAACCTTTCGTGGCACTTCCCAAATTCTAATACCTACAATTTAATTGAGGAAATATGTCTATATATAATTCATATATTAACTCATTTTATATGTACCTATTAAGAGTGTTCATTCTGCTGTAATTATTCCCTTTACTACTCTTCATAAAGTGGTGCAGAAGGTTCTGTTTTCATTTGTTTATTTTTGCATAGTCTGTCATAGTAGAAACATTCGACCTTTGAGTACCTACATAACACTGTATTTACTCATTCATCACCGTCATATTATTTGCTGTATAATAGAGTTATAAATAATAAGTCTGATTAATTATTATTATTATGTACCTATCAAGTTATGCATGCTGACTCGAAGAGGAAGAATCTATAATATGCTGCTACAGTTGGAGCAAATAACTACCTTTACCAAAAATTGGAAAAAGTTATTCGTATCAAATCCGATTATTATTATTATTGTTATTCCAAGAATGATTTTCCTTTCAGTTGGTAAATGCAAAGGAATAAGCCGAATGATATTATTAAACTGTCCTCCCTTTCCACTCATTGTGCTTGATATATATGAAGCACAATAACATGTATTCGCTACACGGGAGATCCATGAGTCAGAGAAGTGTATGTATTGAGTATAAATAATATATTATGTATAAGGACTGAAGAAGACTTAAATGAGTCTAATTATTATATTGCTAGCAATAAGTGATTTTTCATTCGGATCAAGAGAATGTGATGCAAAAATGGATTTAAAATAACTATACAAAATGACGTATAAAAACAGAGGATCGATGATATATTTAAAGAAAAAGTCAGGCAAACGAAAAAAATGAATATATATATATATATATGTAGCTTATATTATTAAGAATAATTAATTATTGCATTCTATTAACTTGACGGATCAATGATTTATTTTTATCCTCTTTGGATTGAACCATGGGCAAAACAGTCTCATAGATCCCTTTTTCCTCCCTCAATTTTTCTTCTTTCATGGAGTTCAACATGGACTTATCCTTACTGAGTTGACTGTTCAACTGTGACAACTTATCCTGATTTTCACCTATTTCCTTTTTGAGAGAAATTATTCCTCGAACAATACCGGACATAAAGTCCTTTTGCTCTGAGAGTCCCTCTACTAAGGATAGCTCAATGGCTACGTCCCCGTCTACAGTGAGCACTTCATTATCAAACGTAACATTGTTGGATAAGTTAGATATCCATTCGCTGGGCGAGTCAAATTGAGTGGTGCCTCTATAATAGTTACCATTGGAGTAAATTATAAGTTGTACAGTGTTCTCCTCCTCAAGAGAGGAAGCCTTCAGAAAGGTATCCGACGAGAGTTTATAATAGTAAAAGTTAGACATTTTCGGATGAAAGGGTAAGGGTATGCTGCAAGTTATTCTTCCAATGTGCCTTCTAGAAATGCTAAGACTGCTGCGTTGTCGAGAGCTTTATCAAAGTCACCTTTAGTAATAGTCTTTTTCTTGGAGGATTTTGTATACGAGTAGCACTCTTCAGCAAGATTTTGAATAAATAGCTCAGTGGCTTTGGTGACAAGGTAAACACTATCTGCAGATGCAAGATTCAATTCAGGATCGCATTTCATAATATTCTTAATTCGTCCTAAAGGCAATCGATGCAATTTATCCTCTTTTTCTACAAGAGCAAATGTCAATGAAAGAGTGAATTACTTTTTTCATGTAAAGTTAGATAAATGATCCCTTACCTAACTCCTCTGCCGTATCACAGGGGACTTGCGTCTGTGGCTGCTCTTGCAAAATACTTTGTGACAATGTCTCCGAATCTGTTAAATTAATATCTTCAGCAATCAGTTCTTCAGTTTCTCCATGAAGTAAGTCAAGCGTTGCCTCTCCTTCTTCTTCTTCTTCCTCCGTTGGAAGGATGGCCTGAGTTACTGAAGACAAAATGGGCTCTTGAGGAACTATTTGCTCAGTTTCTTGAAAAAGAACATCCTCACTCTGCATATCAGGAACTGTGATCTGAAATTTGAAGTTTACATCTAGAAAATATGTGTTTTTAATGTGGAATACAATTTCTAATGAGTGCCATGTATTTATAGATTGGTGAACAAAATATTGACTAGAGTCACATGGAATGAACAAAGTAGAGTGATGTGATTTCATTTTGATTCATTAATTAAGCTAGTATAAAAAACCCTATGAATTTGCCTAATATACATACACGTATGTTTGTAAATATATAATAATAAATGCAATTAAATGAACACAATATCAGTATATTAAAGATAAAGTCATTTCCTCTAATTAGGTCCCATCATTCTTTCACGAATAACCCATCGAAGAGACTTTGAGGAATCGTCTCCAGGGAAATTAATGGCATCCCAATAGGCTTTATATTCATTATACAATTTGATAGGATCCGTCTTCTTCCGAGACTGAACTAATCGTGGTCGAATAAAGGATGTGGTAGGTTGATTCGACAGCGATGAGTCAAACCGAGGCTTTCCTTCATCCTCCCCGATTCCGGAGTCCTCTTCAATACGAATGCGAACATCGGGCTCGTCACTAGATGATGATGATGAATCAAACGGCTCTGTCCTGCAAATTAGAGATATTACAATAATGGATTCGTAAGGGCCGGCTAATGAAAAGAATCCGTACCTGAGAAGCTCTCTTTTCTCTTCGTGACGCATAAGCTTCCTCAAATCCCAAACAAATTCCCGAAGTTGATTCTCGGAAATGTCCGGGTAGCCCAGTTCCTTGAGATGAGCTTGAACTTGGGCATGGGTGAATTTGAGAGGCATATTTGGTTGTGGAGCGGAGAGACAGTGGAGAGACAGCGGAGGTACGGGGGAAAGGTAGGGGAGTCAGGAAACTACTCGCAGAGGCTAAAGGAAACAATAAAATAATACATAATAAATATAAATGTCAATAATTTGGCGGGGATTTTAAGACAGAGATACCAACTGAAATCAAACACATTCACATCATAGTTTCATTATTAGCAATATTTTATTATAATGCTGTCATCCATGAATAAATTAATTATAAACTTATTTGTAGAATGGGTGTCCCGCCCATTTTCATTAATAAAAATAATACGGGCGATTCCCTTTTGAATATTTACGTAATGTGGATAAAATACGATGATTTTCTTTTTTTCATGCAGATTAATGTATGTACAGTTAATTAAAAGGTTGGCCTTTGCCAACCTTTGCATATTTTCTGATGTGGAGAAATGACGTCATAACTTTTTATACTCCACGTCAATTTGTGGACTTGAATGAAACTGTTGCACAAGAATATATTTGCAGAAGCGACCTCTCTCAAGTTAAATCTCATCACTGATCATAATTTGTCATGCTATATATTATATGCAAGATTTATAAATAATATGTTTATGAAGGATTCTACATATTAATTTATGGTGTCGTTCCATGGAGACAAGGACATGATCATCATGAGTATGAGTAGGGAAAAGGTTAACAAAGAAGTTGTATTAAAGTGTAGAGAGATGTCGCTGGTAGGTGAATGAGTCATTGTCATTGTCTTTCTCTCTTCCTCTCCTTTTCTTCTCATCCCAAGATCTTACGTTCTACTTTACGGCAAAATAAAAAGAAACCATTTCTAAGTGTGTAAGACTCCGGTTTCGAATATGGTAACGGTACAGAGTACGGTGGATACTGGGCATGAGGATATGGTCCATGATGCCCAAATGGACTACTATGGAACCCGATTGGCAACTTGCTCCTCGGATAGAACGATCCGTATCTTTCAAGTTCAAGAAGGAAAAACGCGAGGGCATTTAGCAGATCTCAGGGGCCATGAAGGACCCGTTTGGCAAGTGGCTTGGGGACCCCCTTCCTTAGGTTATTATTATTTTTTTAAAAGCCTCGTGATTGAGCCTCATCGAATGAATAAACCCGGGAACTTGCTTTGGATCATTGATATTTTCAATTTCATTTCATTGCTCTGTTTTTTAATTTTGAGAATGATATTTTTTTGGACTCGTAGACTCCTGTAGGTCACTGATCTTTCATAATTACGATGATATGCTACTCTACATTTAAGTATTGGCCCTCAAAAATGTTCTTTGATGATGCGTTTTCATTCATTTCGTAAAAGAGTTGATATGGAATGCCTTAATGAAACGTCTTACATTCTACGATGTAGACTCAATCATTATTATTATTAGTATTAGTATTATTACCCCCGAAATAACTCAAATATCAAACAGGGAGTGTAATAGCCTCATGCAGCTACGATCGTCGAGTCATTCTTTGGAAAGAGGACGAGTCTGGATCATGGTCCAAGATTCACGAATATTGTAATCATGATAGCTCAGTAAATTCAGTATCCTGGGGTGGTACACGAGATACTCCATCCCTCGTATGTGGCTCATCCGATGGCTCCGTCTCCATTCTCACTGCTAATCCATCATCTCCATCCTCTTGGGAAGCTGAAAAAGTATGCATGCCTTGTATTAAACGAACATGTAGCCATTACCCATGTTCTTTTTTTTTCAGATCAATAATGCTCACAACATTGGATGCAATGCCGTTTCATGGGCTCCGAATAATGCTACCCGCTTTGTGACTGGGGGATGCGATAATCTTATTAAAACATGGAAATATTCAACTGAGGAATCGCGTTATGTAGAAGAAACCATACTTGAAGGTCATTCGGATTGGGTTCGAGATGTGGCGTGGGCTCCATCACTTGGACTATCTCGCTCTGTCATTGCATCATGCTCTCAGGATAGAAGAGTCATTATTTGGACATCTGCGTCTGAGGAGTCTAGTGTTTGGACTCCTAAGACAATGCACACATTTGATGATGTTGTGTGGCATGTAAGTTGGTCCATATCTGGAAATTTGCTTGCTGTGTCAAGTGGGAATAATAAGGTTTCGCTATGGAAGGAATCCCTTGAAGGGGAATGGGTCTGCATTTCGGATGTTCACAAAAATTCGAGTCAAGGATAACTCTTCTGGAATCTGTCTCAATTTCATTTCTAACTATTATGTTTTGTACTTTGTTGTAGAAGAACTAGCAAGGAGTAATTCTTGTGCCATCTCAGAAGAGAGCCAGATAAATCTTTGTTCTCTGCCAAAATAAAACATCAGTGATCATCGTATTTTCCTTACTATAAAAACTGAATATGAATGGAAGTCATTAAATTAATTTTTTTAAAAGCAAATACAGACACTTAATCTTCGTTTTAATATAAGATATCCTCATTTGAGTCATTTATTTGACCAAGTAGCTTTCTATTGACACCCATCCGTGACAAGGGCCAAAAGGTCCTTAATTGATATTTTTGGCCAAATTGAAAATCCACGATGATCTTATTAATGAAACAATTTATAACAACTAAAAAAGTAGATTTGGCCAATTAAAGTTAGAGCTAGCCCATCACAAGTGACACTTTTATCAAAATGACATTTAGGATCTTCATAATTGGATCCAACAATCTGTGAATTCAAGTCAATTTCTTGACCCCCATATGTATTACGCCAGAGTGCATGGATGTAAAAATGTTTGATATGCTATAAACTATACGCACCAACGTTCAAATCGTTTAGGGTTAATGTGACAAATCATGGATGAGGTTTTGGGGACATGAATGACCCCTATATTTTATATAAGCCCAGTATTACATGAGTGTTATAAACACCCTTGAATGATCCAATTCAAAAACGGGATCTGCTCTTCCATGACAAATTAAGTTTATTCCTTCACTTGACATTAGTCACTCTAATAAATGATTTAAGCGACTAGGAAGTTCAACTGAGGGAGAATCAAGTGTTAAGACTCTCTCTCTGAGAAAAGTTTCATAATATTTGAAAACACCACGAAATGATAAATGAGAAGATTTGGGGTCATTCGTATTCTCCATTTTGGATATTTATTTTTTTCAAATAGGAACACATCTGTTGACATATTTTCGGAATCTATGAATTTTAAATTTTGTTATTGACGTCCCATTGAGGTGCTTATACATACAAGGTAGGTATGGCTCTAACAATTAGCTATTATTGAATTAAGTATATGTATGATATTTATTCAATAGTACAAAGAGGGTCTAAGGATATTAACACATATAAACAAAACGTGGTAGTAGCACATTGTTTCATTAAATGCCTAATTGCTTCTTTCTTTTTTTGCAAATTGAACCGCTACTACATATCCAAATGTGCCTCTCCAAAGAGGAAATGTTTTTGGGATGTGAATCACATCAATATATATTTATTTGAGTCTCAAATAAACTCAATATTCTATAGATAAAAGAAATGAGTCAAATTGATCCTATATTTATCATTATTGTAGTAGTTCTATACTCAAGTCTATGATTAACTCATATTATAATAATATAGTCACCTCTTTAATAGAAGAAATGTTTCTCAGTATGAATGTATATAAATATACATATATATATACTATATCAGGAGTCGATGTGATTTTTATATGCCCAGCAATGGGATGTAAAGCATTAAAAATCATATTTAATGGTTACATCCAATTTAAGATATTTCTAAATCGGAATTTATGTAGATAAAACTCCTTCATTCAATACATTATATGGTGGATTGAGGGTATTAATGTATTATATACCGTATACGTATTTACGCGAAAGCTTAAAAGAATAAATTAAAATATAAATTTGTTTTGTTATTATTATACGAACAACGTTGTGCGTCCTGCACAGTGAGGGTTGGATGTATGTATTTACACGTATATTGTGGGGCATATACATTAACATAAATTATGTACTGGTAATAATATGACTGATTATATATATACTAACTTATTTGCAAGGCTGCTGCGTACGTAAAAAGAGTAAAGCTTTGAGTAATTTTGTTACTTGTATGTTGTTTTATAATTGCACCATCATTTTAGGATTAAAATTGGCTTGAAATGATAACTAATTAGTAATTAGTCAGGATCTTACGGCTATGAATGTTTTGTGAGTTTGTTTCTGGCCTACAGTATGTATATGCTTGACATTTGTGTATATTGTGAAATAGTTTGTCATTTTTCCCGAGCGTGATAGTTGATTCGTGAGTCCCTCAATTTCGAGATAGTTATAAGTTTTAATAAATGAAAAATAAGCAGGATAGAAATATAAATCCATGATTTTTTTCTAACTTGGAGGGTCTTAAACAAAAACACATTGACTATAATCAGAAGAGTCGAAAGTTCAAATTAATATGACCGCCCTAATAAATATACCCGATTACATTTATAATATCAATGAAATACAGCAATACTCCCAACTGCCCTGAACAAAACCCGAACTGATTGAATTCTTCATGAACGGAATATTGCTATGTTATTTCGTCATCAAGTATTAATAAGACTGAGGAATCAAGCTTTTCACGACAAGCTTTTTGGGATAAAAATCAACACAAAGTATTCTCCTTTCAACTGATTTTCATCATTAGGAATGTAAATAATATGCAAATCGGGCTTGTAAGAATCAAAGAAAGAGAAAATCAACCTGATAACTCTGACAATTTGATGAATATTGAGAGGGAAGCAGCTTGAGCTGTCATGACGTTTTACTGAGCTACAAGCTGCTATTCTCCTTTATATCTATATACAAATGAAGACATCAATAATAAATAATAACATTATGTATGTATACCATAGATGAGAGGCAAAAAATCAACTGAAACAAATTATATATTTTTAATTAATAACACAGGTCTACAAATTTGAACTTTCAAAAATCTTTTGGGGTATAAGTATAATAAAAGTTATTCAGTTTTGCTCACTGATTTCAAATCTGTAATTCTTTTTTTCGAGAGTCCGATGGTTTTCGAGAAATCGGTCCCTACTTTTTTAGCTTTTTTGGCCCATTTTCCAACTTCAACTTCAATTTAAGCCTAGAAGGATACACATTTTGAGCGCTAAAAAATAATGATTGGCTAGTATTTTTTATGGAGATTTCATTTCTAGTCTTTGTTTTGACCTAAAAGGACTCCTAGGGGCGTAGGGTGCCGGAGTAGGTCCAAAAGTCGATGAAATCCTTTGTACTTAAATAACTCCTTGAATATTGCATGAAATGGATTAATAAGGAATGCATTATAGAGATTAGACCCAAAGCTTTAAAACAAGATGTCAAGCGCCCGATAAGAGCCTTTAATTTTGAAGAAATCGTCAATCAAAGTGTGTAAATTTTCATCCAATTTTGGGCAAAAATTCGCTAGAAATCTAAGACTCACGGTAGATCTAATAAAAAACAAGTGCTATAGACTGTAGTAGTAGAGCGCAGAAGAAGACTCTGACATCAGCTGAAGATAACCAAATTCAAAAACATGGATCTCTTATTTAATTACAAGGCAACTCCGAGGAAAGAGTGGGATTGCAGGGCCATGGATATCCAATGAAAGGAATAGTGTTCCTTGATGAGTCATGTCTCAGTACCCTTCATCTTCATCATCATGGATATTAACGAAACTGCTTTGAGGAATGCTGGATCAGTCGCCTTAATTTGAAGAAGACGGGATTGGAGTTTCGACGTGCTATAAAATTAGAGATTCATCTTCATGAGAAGGTATTTATCATTTGGATCATCTTTGAGTACACTAAGAACAATTCCCTCTTCAGATTAACAATAAACATCGCTGTTAAGTCAAGAATGGGGGAAAGAAATGAAAACTCCATTGAGGAGTCAATGTTTGTATGGAAGAAACTAATCTCCACATTCATCTCAAAATTTAAGCCGATGTTATCGCTTATATCGCTACGACGGCTCTTGTATACACTGGACTCTCGCTTCATGGCTGTTTCTAGTCTACTAACACACATCCTCACTTGAATGGACACTTTTTTACACTCATGTACCGATCACATTACTGAAAGTCCCTTAGTTAACCGTTTATGTCTCTCAGTACTGGGTCCCCTTCTTCATGTCTAAAGTGGAGAACAAGGAATAATCATGAAGTGTCTTTGATAATGTTAATCGTATTATGCACAAACTCATTTATTTTTTATACCATTTCTAATGAATTATCTCAAATACAAAATATATCAAAAACATAACATAATTTATATAATTCTTTACAAGTATAATTCAATCATCAATGTTTGACAAGGAGTTATTTGATTCAGATGGTAGTTACAATGCTGATAACATAATATGATTTTGATTTTGAATGCTTAGATGTGATCTCTTCTTTTTCTTATAAACCTCATAACTAAAAAATATGTAATTAGAAGGACGATCATGATAGTTGATATACATATTAAGGCGGGTTTAATCTTCGAAAATATCTTGAATGGAGTATTAATTATATTTGCTGAAAGGTTTATAATTGAATCTATAGTATTATCTGTGTCGAACTTTGACAGTATTTTTATTTTTTGGGCAATTTGAAATATATTCCAAGCAATTTTATTCGAAACTCCGATGGTTTCAGATATTTTTCTAGATTTATTCTTTAAGATTTGATGAATGAATTAAATGTCTATTTTTGGATCTTCGGTTACACTTTCAAATGTAGAACTTATACCTTTATAACCTGCAGGGAGCATTCTATCTGGATGAAATGTACAGTTTTCATCTAAATTAATTATCTGATTACCAATATATGTGCTACTAAAAGACGATCTATTTCTGCAAGCTATAACTATCGTTTGTTTAGTGGGGGAAAAATGAATAAATTGTGTATCTGAAACCTGTATTGCTGCTTCTGTGATAATTCTAGGATGGCACAGTTTATGAATATTTGCTCCAAATGCTCAATTTAGGAGCTGTTAGTGACGAGCAGGGAGATCGTTTTCATCAAGATATTAAAAAAATGGAAACAAAATATAAAGGGTTTTGAAATTCAAGCATGTAATGAGTCTGAAAAGAAGTTCAAGCGTAAATCTAGTACCAAACATCTATGATCTCTTTGAAATTATATTTTAAATCTTAAAATATTTATGTACAATATGTTATATATGTTGATAAATTAAAATATTTAATCTCTTCAATATAACAAATTCATGGAAAACATAAAATTCCTAATTAGAAATGGTATAAAAAATAAATGAGTTTGTGCATAATACGATTAACATTATCAAAGACACTTCATGATTATTCCTTGTTCTCCACTTTAGACATGAAGAAGGGGACCCAGTACTGAGAGACATAAACGGTTAACTAAGGGACTTTCAGTAATGTGATCGGTACATGAGTGTAAAAAAGTGTCCATTCAAGTGAGGATGTGTGTTAGTAGACTAGAAACAGCCATGAAGCGAGAGTCCAGTGTATACAAGAGCCGTCGTAGCGATATAAGCGATAACATCGGCTTAAATTTTGAGATGAATGTGGAGATTAGTTTCTTCCATACAAACATTGACTCCTCAATGGAGTCTTCATTTCTTTCCCCCATTCTTGACTTAACAGCGATGTTTATTGTTAATCTGAAGAGGGAATTGTTCTTAGTGTACTCAAAGATGATCCAAATGATAAATACCTTCTCATGAAGATGAATCTCTAATTTTATAGCACGTCGAAACTCCAATCCCGTCTTCTTCAAATTAAGGCGACTGATCCAGCATTCCTCAAAGCAGTTTCGTTAATATCCATGATGATGAAGATGAAGGGTACTGAGACATGACTCATCAAGGAACACTATTCCTTTCATTGGATATCCATGGCCCTGCAATCCCACTCTTTCCTCGGAGTTGCCTTGTAATTAAATAAGAGATCCATGTTTTTGAATTTGGTTATCTTCAGCTGATGTCAGAGTCTTCTTCTGCGCTCTACTACTACAGTCTATAGCACTTGTTTTTTATTAGATCTACCGTGAGTCTTAGATTTCTAGCGAATTTTTGCCCAAAATTGGATGAAAATTTACACACTTTGATTGACGATTTCTTCAAAATTAAAGGCTCTTATCGGGCGCTTGACATCTTGTTTTAAAGCTTTGGGTCTAATCTCTATAATGCATTCCTTATTAATCCATTTCATGCAATATTCAAGGAGTTATTTAAGTACAAAGGATTTCATCGACTTTTGGACCTACTCCGGCACCCTACGCCCCTAGGAGTCCTTTTAGGTCAAAACAAAGACTAGAAATGAAATCTCCATAAAAAATACTAGCCAATCATTATTTTTTAGCGCTCAAAATGTGTATCCTTCTAGGCTTAAATTGAAGTTGAAGTTGGAAAATGGGCCAAAAAAGCTAAAAAAGTAGGGACCGATTTCTCGAAAACCATCGGACTCTCGAAAAAAAGAATTACAGATTTGAAATCAGTGAGCAAAACTGAATAACTTTTATTATACTTATACCCCAAAAGATTTTTGGCTGTTGACATGTGTAATTATACGAGGACTTGAGCCCTTTTTGTTTACATTTTATTTGCTTTATTAACCTTAATGCATGTATTCCTTCTGTTGGCTAGACATTCTACTTATCAATCTCCCCTTCCAAAGATCCATACATATTTAAGATCACCACAATATGGCATTGACAAATGATTACTGATAATGTGACAAACGAGTATACTCATGGACACGCTCAAGTAAATGTGCTCGTAACCATTTGTAACTGTATTATCAAAATATTGTAACTATATAAAGCCCAAGAGGGAGAATAATAAAGTCAGATGTAAACCAACGCTACTCTCACTTACTGTCGTATCCGTATCCAACACCTTCATGTGAGATCTTTACTATGAGGTAGATATTCTCCCCTCAGTAATAAAGGAAAAATGATAACAGCTTTGGAAAACAAAAATTACTGTTCGAATAGCCAACTCCACAAAGTCTCGCACTCGGCATTTTGCATATTATTTACATTCCTATTCTTCATTTGACTCTTTTGATTTAAAGCAGTTGACTCTACTTGTTATGAACTCGTAAAGGGTATTATTATTATTATTTATGATTTTGATGTATAAAAAATATATTAAATCAAGGATTTTTTTTTTAATTTTGGATATATTACAAGAAGTAACGATTGGTTTGTGATTGGTAGAATTTATAAATATATAGTATATCTAAATAATAAATTCTGCTAAATATTAACAAATTGGCAGCAAGGAAAATACAGAAGGGTAGCTACCACATGTTTTTCAAAAAATTTCCTTTCCCTTTTGGCAGTCGAGGGTGCAAATGGACAAAAAACACGACGTGTTTATCCTCCCACCCTCTCTCTTGCCGTAATTCATCGACGATCGTCTATTGAAATTGTAAAATGATCAGACTTAGAGAACATTTTTTCTCGTCTTAATTTACTGTAATGAAACTATTAATTAATATTCTTAAAATTAATTCTAACAGTTTTCCATTTCAAAATAAAGTAATAAAGTAAAATAATGTGCCAATTAATTTCTATTACTACCCATAAGCCGATCACCAGTGGGTAAATCACACAACCTGCAGTAGCAAAAAGCATCATTTTTATTTGGGAAACTAATCTGGGTTTTATACAATTATATACTTATAATATTTAGTCGGAGTTGATATATTATAATAACATCATGTGGTATTTTTAATCAGCCTTTCCATTCTGCTGTAATATTTAAATCGCCGAAAGTTGTTTTTGAGTCAAAAACTGGTAAAAATCAGTTGAAGGGAGAATACATACTATTTTTGCTTATCCCAAAAAGCTCGCCGTGTATGTGTTTTCCCTTCAGCTCTTTTTAATATGTTGACTCTTCTGATTTGAAGCAGCTAACTCTACGTGTTATGAACTCAAGAAAGGTATAATTATTATTATTTATGATTTATATATATAAAAATATATTAAATCAAGGATTGTACGCCCTTTTTTTGAACTTATAAAAATTAGAAAAATATTAACTATTGATTTGTACATTGATAAAATTTATCAATGACTAGTATATCTAAATAATGACTCTGTCCAATATTAAAAAGTTGGCAACAAAGAAAATACAGAAGACTAGCTACCAGTTGTTTTTCCAAATTTTCCCTTTCCCTTTGGTGAGTCGAGGTTGCGAGTGAACAAAAAAACTCGTCGTGAACATCATTTTCTTCTTTCTTCGTTGTTTTACAACTATTTATATTTAAAATTATTTTTTCTGGTTTTGCACTCCCCCTGAAGGAATCTCATCCCCTAGTTTGATAACCACTTCAGAGATTTAAAAAAAAAAAATAAAACATGGGAATTTCTTCTTCTCTTTTTTTAAATTCATTCAGTTTCATTTGATGAAAAAAACATTTTTTTTTTTTGTGTGAAACTTTTTATGGATTGACATATACAATATGATATGACGTATTAAATTTCAAACACAAACTAAAGTGTGGAAAATAAACATAACAAGTTCAATGAACGGATCATATTCATAGAAAAATACTAGCTACTTTTTCCGCAATTTTTCTTTGCCCAACTGTTATATATGGGTCAAGTCGACAAGAAAGCAATTTTGCTTTCAAATATTGAAAAGAAGAAAATCCAATTTTAAGTTTTTTTTACTTCATAAATATAACGGTTAAATATTTAGGATTCATTTTAAGACCTATACCGCACATTTTTTTGTTAAAATGTCACTTTTAATCGAGAAACAACCAAGGATTGTTGTCTATCCAATAGAGCAATCGGATAAATGTTATGACTGCACATGGAGCCGATATGATCCCTGAAAGAACGTTCATCTTCTTCATAGCCCCAGAGATTTATTTAGTTGCAGTTGACTAAAACCATCTGTTCATCTGTTTAGGAACTATTAAGAATCAATCTAATCCGCTATCATGATCACCATGAATCATAGTAATAGTAACTACATAGTCATAAATACCAGATGTTTTTTATTCTTGATTGTGACCGGTATTTTTTTCCCATAAATAAGTTACAATTATTGGAGTCATTATTTACTTAATCGAAAAAACACATAAATACAAACGAAAGAGAACGTCTTCAAGAATATGAGTGCAATTCACACTCATTCTTGAAATATTTCAGATAAACTTGGTTTCTTGTTGACTTGACACATATATATGCTACTAACATTTTTACATGTATAATCAGTTAATATCACGTGAAGGCTTCTTTTTTTCTGCTAGATATATTTCTGCTTATTTTTACTGAATATATATATTTAAAAATAAATTAAAAAAATATGTTTAACAAATAGTCACTATAGGGATTAAAAAAAAAGATATATAATTTAAGAAACTTGTATATATGTGGCAGCATAAAAAGATCCTGGGAGTACTATTTGCAAGAACTTGTTCTATAATATTGGGTTTTTTTTTTGCCATATGATACTTTTCTTTCAATTCTATTACTGATATTTTTGAATTAGTTGATTCGCTATATAGGGCTATATATAGGGTGGTACAGATAAATCTGCACAAAGTTCAACTTGGTCTAGATCAAGAACCAGTGCATGTAGAACAATTTTTTTTTTTTATTTGAAAGCTTATTATGTCATGAATAAACTACCCATAAAGTGAGCCATCCTTGCTCACCACAGTCTCCACCTGGCGCCGGAAACTCTGAACAGCCCTGGCAACCTCACACGGATCCAGGCTGGCCATGGTCTTCGTGATTGAGGCCTTCAGCTTGTCCACAGTAGGGTGATAGGTCTTGCAGGCTTCACTCTCCACCCTGCCCCGCAAGTAAAATTTGCAAAGGTTCAGATCCGGGAAATTAGCTGGCCAGAATGATGGTGGCCAAAAATCCGGCGTGTTAAGGGTTAAGTAGTCCTGCACCTGCTTGGCCTTATGTGCTGGAGCAGAGTCCTGCTGGAACGTGTATGGCCTTTTATCAACCACTTCATTCATCCAGGGAACCACTATGGTTTGCTGGACATCCAGGTAAGTGTCCTTGTTGACACTTTGGCCATTTGAAATAAGGTGGTATGACGTCCCCATTGCTGCTGATCACGGCCAAGACTATCACCGAGGCTGGTTTCTTCGTTTTCATCTGGATCCTGGCAGATCCACCGATCATTCCTACAGTTGATTGAGGTACCAATGGTGAAAATTTTCTCATCGGAGAAGAAGCGGTTGAAGCCACCCTTTACCTTCATGGCATTGAGGTTCTTCTTCCCCTTGATCACTCTGTCTATTTTATTTTGCTCCGTCAAGATGTGTTTCACACTTCGAACTCTAGAGAGGAATCCAAAATTTTATTTTATTGCCCTTTCGATTGTGATTGGGTTGACATTACGATTCTTGGCCAACTTATTGATCTTGACGGTCGGATTGGACTTGATCGATCGTTTCAGTCCGACCTTGGGGTCTAAATTTTATCTTTCCGAGGCTTGTGTTGGGCTCTTGTTGTCTTACTATCTTTGTCAAAGACTGCCACAACGTCGTAGACAGTCCTGCGAGGGTACTTCGTGATCTTGATGATGTCCGTTGTACTGTGACCCGCACGACCCAATTCAGTGACTGTTGTTCTTCTTGCTTGTTCCATGGGGCCAAACACAAACTGAACAGCTAAAGTGGCTTGGGCAACAGCTGACACATTGGCACATTCAGAAATTAAGGTGTCAATCGCCATTTTTTACATCACTGTTTATTATTGATGTCTTCATTTGCATATATAAAGGAGAATAGCAGCTTTTAGCTCTGTCAAACGTCATGACAGCTCAAGCTGATTCCCTTTCAACATTCATCAAATTGTCAGAGTTACAACCAGGTTTATGATTTTCTCTTTCTTTTTATTTTAAACAGCCCATTCGCATATTTTTTACATTCCTACACTTCACTTCACTTAATGCACATGTTACATGTGTATTACTCCACTAAAAAGTACTGTGAATTATTTCAATAAAATTTCTGTTGGAGTGAATCGTCGATAATGGAGGTGAAAATGTTTGGAGTTATGACAGGGATTCCAATTCTCCGTTCATCAAAGAGCTCGACTTTGCCTCTATGGATTACTCCAAATCCAAATCCTTTGTTTCCTACTAATAGTAGGCAATCGCTCTAGGGACAAAACTTCCGTCCATCAGAGCTGTCATTGGCTCTAAGGACTTATCCAATTCTATCGTTCTACGAAGAGTTGGCAAATGCTCTAATGGCCAACTTAAACCAAAATAAGTATTGAATGTTGAAATTAAAGGCATAATTTCATAATAAATATTAATTATATTAACTGTAGGATTTAAGATTTTTGGGATGTTTCCCTGGATTCCTCAACTACTGAGATAAGTTCATTATGGTCATTGTATATCTTCAATTTTGTTGAAGTCTGAGTTCCATCTGATGATCATCGAATTCTTCATCCCCTTCATTGTATTTAAAGAACTTGCTATCGTGAATTATGGATTCTTTTGACATTTTCTTCAGTTATATGTATCCCATGTTCCTCTCAATCACTTGCAGACATTTATTTTTGAGTGATTCAAGTGTAATAACATGACATGATGGTGGAAATATCCTCTTGCTAAACTTATTTCTTAATCTTGGACAACAATTCTTTACATTCAAATGCCGTAGTATGAAGGATCGGATTTTTCAGTATAGAACATGAAATTGACTAAAACGATGTTGAGTTGGACATAATTAGTGATGAGATTAAAAATATCAGAAATGTCCTCAATTTAGTTCCTTGAATAAGTCTCTATATTTATTTCGTGATTAGTACTTTAAACGTTTTGTATAATGTTTAGTTTTCTCAAGGCTTCCCAAATTCATTTAGATGTCATTTCACTAACCTTTGTCATATTTTCCTACTGAGCACAATTTGACGTATATTGTGTTTTGTATTTATTTATGAATTTAAAAACCAATAGATATGCAAATATGATACTCAAAATGACTGAAGAGTAGTGGAGTTTATAAGACTCTGTGCTCTAAAGACAGCCAAGTATACTATGATATGTACATATATAGAAATAATAAAACCTATTATTAAATAAAATCTTAATTTATTTCTCGTCAATTTGTGGTGGCGCTCCTTTATTAAAAAGGATTTGCTTAGTTGGATACACGTTATAGGGATAGGATATGATTAAATTGCATGGACTCGTACTGTGTATGACAGCACTCTACATAATGCTCATTTATGGAGTGGGTAAGATCCGCCGCCCTAGTTATTAATTAAGTTGATTTTGTTACTGTTGGTCTTTTGAGTAAGTTACTTAAATTTCATAAATGCATGAATATTTTAGGAAAGGAGGAGTCGTACCCTGAGAAATTTGATAATGGACCAAGAGTTTATCGAGTGAAACGCTTCACTGACACGAGGAACATTATTCAAAGAAAATGTAAGAGTTATTCACACATATGTACCATAATTAATGTATCATGGACCTTGTAAAACACATTAGCTCGATGTCCAAAAGGATGGCTTGAAACCACATTTACATGTTATAAATATTTCGATACCCCAATGGTATTTATTGATGCTATGATAAAATGTGCCTCTACACACGTTGGGGGTCAACTTGCAAGAATTTTTAATCCTGAAGACGTCAATTTTTTAACGGGTAATATGACGAGATAAGAACTCAAAAAGTGTCTGATTCTCCTATCTTTTTCAGGTTTCAAAAGAACCAGTTGGGTTGATGGATACATGTCAGATGGAATTAAGTATCCATCATATAACAGAAACCACGTATGTACATAATTTTATGAGGTACATAAAAAATAAAATGATTTTTTTTATCCTTAGACCTTGAAGTTTAATCTATATGTAAGTTTTTACTCATTCGGATTTTCAATAATAATATCAAACCTTAGTTTCTTAACTGAACCAAAAGTATACATATTTTTATTTTTTATAAGTATGATAGATGTGCTTTGTTCGAATATGGTGAAGTGTATATAAACAAATCCGATAGATATAAATGCAATAATAGGTATCCTTTTTACTGTTCACTCACGAAATGTAAGTATAGTAAAAAATATGACTTTATTTATGTACATCATAGATATAAAAAACATAAGGTGCTGTTCTGATCCTGGCTAAATCTAGGGATGTGACTTTTGTATAACACCAGGCTGAGAAGGTGGGAAATAAATAGTTAATTGTGTCTTGTATGTTAGAACACAGGATTTCAAAACATTTCGCTTGCTTTTACAGATCCTTAACACTATGTTTTTTATCTTTATGTTTTAAAAATACTCGCCATACTAATTAATTAATTAGTATATATGATTCTTCCTTTCTTATTCAGATGAATGCCCTCCAAATTTTAAAATATGGGGATTTTATTGTTTATCTTACGAACGTAATAAATATGACTGCATAGAATGTTATGATATGGTTCCCAGGTTAGGATTGAAATATTTCGACGAATGTGAGTATTTTATTAATTGGCATCATTTGTTTGATTTTTTTTCTTTTATTTCATTCACGTTTTTGATCAGTTGAAAAGTCATATCCAAAAGGATTCTCGGGCCGCTCTCCAAAGGATGAACTTTGCACAGTCCACCTTCCCCCATTACCTTATAATTTTTTGCAGTTTCAAAAATCATGTTCAATATTTGTTTATAAGCCTGCATATTATTATGCTTATCCCATGCAAGCAACTCCAAGTAAGATCATTTGTTTTTATTTCTTAATTTTGATGATGCTTACTCATTTTTACGTGGACTTATAAGATGATGATTTAACTTTTGATGATTATTTATGTATTTGAAGGAATTTACCACCCAAATTGTGAAACTGTATTTGCAATTCCAAACATATCATGGGTAGAATATCCTGATACTGGAAGATGCTATTACTTATTTCCAAATGCAACTTCAACATGGGCAGAAGCCAATGATATTTGTCATTCATACCATGGAAACTTGGCAATCATAAGAGGTTCCAAGCAGCAATTATTTATGGAGAGTATGACCATTTGTCTTACAAAATACAATTAGGAACAAAGTTATTTTTCCTTTCTTTAGCATTATGGGGAGGAATAATAATGATTGACCATAATTATGACTTCTGGATCGGATATAAAGGTGGACACAATATTCTCAATTCGGCAGTATCTTATGATCGATCACTATCTCGTGAATTCGATTGTAAATATTTGTCTCTCAAGAATGATTTTGGTTCATGGATCAACGCCGATTGCAATGATAAAAAGGGATTCATTTGTGAAAAAGAAGGTTAATTTAATTTTTCATAGATCCAAACTGCAAGGGAATATCTATTTTCTTTTGTTCTCTAATAGGTTTGGCATTTGTATCGGATAAATTAAAGGTGAAAAAGAACACACAGAAAGTGAAGGGCTGTCCACCTCTCTGGACTTTCTTCAGTGGAATTTGTTATTACTTAAATGAAAAAAGTAATACCTTCCATGAAGCAAGTAAATTCTGCCACATCCTTGGAGGGTATTTAGTAGAAATAGAGAGCAGTGAACAAAATGTATTCTTATCACAAAATTTTAAAGGTAATCATACAATTTTTTTGATGATATAATCAAAGATTAAATATATGTAAACAATATTTTAGGGAATGTAAAGTTCGCATGGATCGGTTTTAATTCCTTAAATAACTATAATGAATATAGATATAAGTATACAAACGTCCATGAAACATTTTGGGACAAAGGCTATCCGTATAATTCTATGGATAGGAAATGTGCATTCATTATATTTGGAAATTCAACATGGAGAAATTTGGAATGTTATTACGGACTGCCTAGTATTTGTCAGAGGGTTTTTAGTAAAAACCTTATGATAAAGAACACATTTCAAAACTGTGCCAATGTAAGCCTTTTAAACATATTTATATTGTAATGAAGGGATATTTAAGCTATCTAGGGGTAAAAGGATTGAGATAAACATTTATTTTCATACAAAATATTCAAAAACGATTTTTACAACTCTATTCCTTCCCCACTTGTGAACTCAATTTCTCATTGTTTAAAACTCCCTAATTAAGTGTTCATAAATATACCAAATATTTTCTATAGTATAGCGTGAGTGATGGTCCCTACTGCTACGAATTATATTCCATTACACGTCCTTATCTTAAAGCAGAGGATTTCTGCATAGAAAAAGGTGGATCCATATTGAGGATTGAATCTAAGTAATGTTCTTTTATATGTAAATGTGTACATTCGATTAGCTGTCATTGAAACTTTTGAATACATAGATATACACAAACCGTCATAAATCGACTAACACAAATGTCATACAAGACATACTACATCGGTTTGGTATACAATAAAAACATAGGCCATTGGATCTGGAACAACGGATTCTTATTAAACTCAAAGTTTACAAATTGGAACTATAAATTTGAGAAATCTTATAACAATTTTAATAATCCTTGTGTAATTGGAAACCATGGTATAAAAGGTCTAGGTACCTGGAGAATTGTAGATTGCGAGGAACCACATCATGTTCTTTGTCAATTCAATGCAAAAAAGTATGATTTGAAGGAGACGAAGAAGAGGGAAACAAAGAAATGTTTGTATGGCTATAGTAAAATAGATAATAAGTGCTATGGATTTTATAGTACAAAAAAGACCTTTTCTGAGGCACAAAAGATATGTCGAAATGATCAAGGAGGATATCTTGCCTCTTTTGAAAATAATTCTCAGGCCATCGATGTGGCCAAGTATGTAGATTTATTATTATTATTTAAAAAAATGTATATATTCTTGGTTTGATTTTCAGAAAGTTACAAATTAATTCAACTGAAACTTTTATTGGAGTTAAGAAAAGTCCAATATATGGAACGTATTTAAATGACAATCCTTTTGTTTCCTACAACGACAAAATTGATGGAACAAACTACTGTGTATGTCTAAATAATAATTACGTGTCTGGTTGTCCTTGTGATGTTAAAAAATCATTTATTTGTGAAAATTTTGGAGGAAAATTCCAATCAAGTAATTCCAGTGTGTATCTGAAAATACTGATTTCTATAGGCTTTACCTTATTAATCGTAATGTTTATCTTAGTCTGTTTTTGTAAGAAACAATCTAAAAACTAAAACTAAACTTTGTGAATGTATATCAATTGAAAACTTTTTTAGATATTCATAGTTAATTATCGGATCTATGTACTCTGAGTTAACGAAATTTTGTAAAACTTTTCATACTCAATCATTTAAGCATATATGTAATTGTATAGAAAAATAAAGAAGAAGTGTTGCTGTTCCTTATTCATGAATGGAATTTGAGAGTTTATTCCCAGGGAAAGCAATTTTTTTTATTCGATAAAAAGATAAAAAACGAATTCCTTATTTATTCAAACCCTAGTATTTCATTTTAAATCGACTAACACAAGTATAAGTTGGTATAAGTCAAACTATATTGGTTTGGTATACAAAAAAAACATAGATCATTGGACCTGGAACAACAGATTCTTATTAAATTCAAAGTTCACAAATTGGAACTACAAATTTGAGAAATCTTATAACAATTTTCATAGTCAGGGATGGACATTTTGTTGGGATCAGAGAGCGTGCCTGCAATTACTATCTGATACCTAGGAATGTAAAAAATATGCAAATGGGGTGTGTAAAATAAAAAGAAAGAGACAATCATCAACCTGGTTGTAACTCTGACAATTTGATGAATGTTGAGAGGGAAGTAGCTTGAGCTGTCATGACGTTTTACTGAGCTACAAGCTGCTATTCTCCTTTATATCTATATACAAATGAAGACATCAGTAATAAATAATAACATTATGTATGTATACCACAGATGAGAGGCAAAAAATCAACTGAAACTAATTATATATTTTTAATTAATAATTATACGAGGACTTGAGCCCTTTTTGTTTACATTTTATTTGCTTTATTCACCTTAATGCATGTATCCCTTCATGGGAGATCTTTACCATCAGGTAGATGTTCTCCTCTCAGTAATAAAGGAAAATTGATAACAGCTTTGAAAAACAAAAAGTACTGTTCGAAGAGCTAACTCCACAAAATTTCACACGCGGCATTTTGCATATTATTTACATTCCTAATTATACATATATACAAACAACAGTCTTGTGAGACAACTGAGTCTCAGCAACTTCATAGTTAGGAATGTAAATAATATGCAAATGGGGTTTGTTAAATAAAAAGAAAGAGAAAATCAAACTGGTAACCCTGACAATTTAATGAATATTGAAAGGGAAGCAGCTTGAGCTATCATGACGTTTGACTGAGCTACAAGCTGACTGTTCTTCTCTTGTGAAGCGTTATTTAGAGGTAATATGGATGTTACCCTCTAAGAAACAAGGAAAAATGATAACAGCTTTGGAAAACAAAAAGTACTGTTTTAAGTGCCGACTCCACAAAAACTCGCACGCGGCGTTTTGCATATTATTTACATTCCTATTCATAGTAATAGTAATAACAAGGAAACTTTTATTTTGAAAAAAAGGAGGAGAACATAAACTGCTTTCACTTTCCTTCGTAAAGAGCCTTACAACTTTGATGCTCCTCCTAAAACTAAGAATAATCTCTGTTGTAATTCAATTAATGTTTCATACTCCGTTAGATGGAAGGCATATCGCAGTCGCTATCAACTTTTACACCCATTAATAGCTAGTTGGTTCATGGGTGATATTCTGAATCGAAAGGAGATTTGTCCATACTCCATTCATCCACAAATCTTCAAATCTCTTCAATATCCTGTTGTTTGGGGTTGTGAAAGGAATTTTTGAAAATCCTGCACACACATTGAGACATGATTTTCGACAGAAAAAGACCAGAAAGTAAGAGCTATTAAAAGCCTACTTTACCTCAATCTGGTTAACTAAATCTTACGAATTTACAATTTATATTATTTGATTTGAAGAGGTTTTAAAAAGGACTCCTCTTCGAGTAAATGAACCAATAATATTAATATATAATTAAATCTTTAGCATGCAAATCCTTGTATGTAAATAAATCATGTAAATGTAATTTTCATCATTAAAATCATTAAAAAAATCGCAGAAAAAGTGATCTTTACATAATTTAAAATAAAAGTTTATGCATTTGTATGTGCGTTGAGAAGAAGGTTAAAAAACCAAATGTTTGCAGATTGTTTATCATTATAATATGAACTACAAAATAAGGCATAAGAGTCAAGCCACTTAGGCATGTATCCCTAAGGTCAAGGAGAAGAAAAAGAGTTGTACAAATATTCAGACTCATGCGCACTCTAATATATTTTTCCTTCATGCCTGCTTTCTTCTTTCTTTCTTCCTGCCTTCTCCTTTCCTTACCAAAGACCTTTTTCTCTCCCTCCCCCCCTCCTTCAGTGCATGTATGTATATACTTACATCAGAGTGCCTAATGTTTATATTACATTAATAAAATCGACTTGACTCGCAGCAGATTTGATTACTTAAAATCATCCCTGTTGTATTTTTGACGGACACCATCAAGATATGACTGCAGGCTTTCAAAGGATTTCCCACAAACGGATTTAAATATGGTAAGAGTCTTAAATGTATTTCTTTATGGTTTAGGTATATGAATGAATCCCTTGATCTCATTGATTCATTCGTGTCGTAATATTGTAGTTTTCTTCTCCTTTCCTCCTAAAATGAGGAATCGTTCATGCTGATTGTGTATATGTATGTTCCAGATCCGTGGAAATAAGGAGAAACAGCCCTTTTATCTCCAATCCAGTAACGCTGGAGCCTTTAGCAAAAATAGTAATGGCTCTGACAATGGTGTGAGTAAAGGAGGGAAAATCAAAGCAAAGGAGTCGTCTCCCTCTGCTTCCAAGGGAGGGACAGAGCAACATGTTCTTGTTCAAAATGATAATTTACCTCTTGCAATTCAAATATTTCTCTGGAGACAAACAAGGTGAGGTGGTGGTCATATTCAGTATTTCCATTATAACCTTCGAACTATTTTAATCAATTTTCAGTCCATTCATACGACCAAAGTTTAGCAAAATGCATGAGGCGACATGCATGGTAATGTCTTAATAGATTATTTTATTCAAATATTTATATTTATATATATATATATTCGTACTTCTTGTAGGAGATCAAAGAGGCTTGTAAGGTAGAGTATTAATAGACGGGCTCGCTCTCAATCCCTTTAGGTATCCTTTGCAACTAAATACATTTCCAATCCAATCATAGATTTTTGAAAAAGTTCTCATACAAAATATTCGTTTCGGACTCTCTCCCAGCTTTACAGACGCACTCACTTTGATTTCCAGATGGAAGTTTATTGTAGCAACTCTTCCACATGTCATGCAATGCTCTGCTGCCTTGCTACAACATAGGTAGCAAGCAAATTCCTTGTTTTTGTTCGTACTAATAATATTGGACATTGTTATCCTAGGAAAGAGTCAAGCTTCAATTTGGGAAGTTCGGAAACAAAGCTTCTCTATACTTTGCACTGGATCCTTTTGGATGCTGCGGATGAATGCTCCCTGGATGAATATGAAAAGTCTGGAAAAATTGACTGCTCTCCCTTTGCCTACCTCTTTCCACTCTCTTCCATCACGGTAAAATGAGTCATTTTGACAGATTCTGTATAACAACAATTTAGCCATACTAAACTACTTTATTTATGGGTAGACCTTTGTCTACTTGTTTGCACCCATTTGCTCCAATGTGAGAGAATCGGATTTTATGCAAAACTTTCGTTTGGAGAGCGGGAAAAAGATTTGGAAGGCTCTCTGGGACTTTAATCAACCCGACGCTCCTTGTTTTAGTGCCAAAGTAAAAGCCCCATGACATTTTTTTATTTTTGAACAGCATTCACTTTTTTTCTATTACTTCTCAGGTAAAACCTCGGAAGCCCTTTTCCAGGGATCTTAAAAAAACTCGCTCCAAAAACAAGGGAGCGAATCAACAAGGAATGTTCAAAGAGGAAGAGGGTATGTACTAACTTGCTCAAGAAACCCTCTGGTTTTGATATCTATCAATCTTTAAATATGCTTAGTTCAAGTTATATTTGTCTCAATACATATATATATATATATATATATATTTATATATATAAATATGCCCCATTTGAAAAGATCAAATTCATGCTGCAAATCACTCAACCTTTCAAAACTAATTGCTAACTCAAACCTAATTTTCTTCTTCTTTTTAAATACAAACATAGATAGATAACGAAATGGGGCTTCCTTAGTCAATCAAATCATAGCTGCTACTACTACTACATATTATTTGATGTTTAATCTACTAGATTTAACTTTAAATGTGATTTAGAAACTATTGATTTTTTCTCACTCTTTAAAAAAAACCTCTTAACAAATTTCTTTATTTTATCTTTATTATTTTAAATCTTGCTGTATTTCTTTACTTCTTATTTTTGTGTGTCTATTCTTAACAATGAATTTAATAAGAGAAAGTTTTTTTTGTTGGTTCTTTTAAAAATTAATTTCATTTTTTGACAAAGCCATGAAATGGTGCTTCTTCGAAATTATTCGAAAAAGTTTACTTTATTTCTTATTTCTCTTTCTCTCTCTTTCCTATCTTCGTTTCTTACAGTCTTTTTCTATTTCTGTCATTACTTATCCAATGATTCTACTACATACATTATGAGATAAACATAATAGAAAATGTACCATTACTCAGAAGTATAAATTTTTTCAACCTATGATAATTCACATAGGTTGAGGGATTTTTAATTCTATAAGCTTCCGAAATATTATTAATCCTCCTGGTGTTTTTAAATGAACTCAATTCAAAATTTTGAAACTGATTTGACAAACGTTTTTTTTTCGAGGTACTTGTCCTCTTACCATTTTAATATGGCTTCATATGGCTTTAAAAATATCTATTTATTTCTTTCCGGAATCATCTACAAAGTATACAAATGCTTCCTTCCCTTTCCCTTTATCTCAACTCTCTTCCTTTTTCACTCTATTCTCTCTCAGCTCTTTCCCTCTGTCTCTCTTTAACTTTGTAATCTTGATATTTATTTGGACATATAGACGGAAAAAGTTATTCGCTATATAACTGACTATTCTTTAATGTCTTCCTTTTGGAAATGCTTATAGGAGGGGAGTCCTCCGAGTCACCGGCTCAAAATACAAGACGAAAGCCGACACAACATATAAAAGGAAAATGGCTTAAGCTCACGAGGAAAGGGTTAATAATATCAGCCATGAATCACGTAGGTAAGGGATGAATGATGCCAAAAAAAAAAAAAAAAAAAAAAAAAAAAACATACAAAAACATTGACAATTTTTTCGACACCTTTTTTCCATATTTTTATTTTATTTGACGCTTGATGTTTTTTTCTCATTTGTGACTCTAACTCATTTAATTAATCCATTCTTATAATAATCCATAATAATAATAATAATTATTATTATCATTTTTATTATAGTATTATACGTAATTACATATATTGTGTGAGGATGCTTCTAAGCTATTTGCTAAAAAAAAGCTTATTTTAAATTAAGTACCTACGTAATTAGCAAATGGCTTAACATCAAACAATTTTTAATGGCTCTGACCGATAATTAATTATTGTTTTTCTCCTTAAGACACGGACTTAAATCTAGAATATGTAGAATGTATGACCCATTAATTAATTATTATTATTATTATTCATTTTAAAGCACATGAATGCATTTTCATAAGTCATTTTCCAAAGCTCTCTTTTTCTTTCTTTCTTTCTCTCTCAATTATATTATTATTCTTATAATTATATACTTTATTCAATTACAATATTACTTATACCTTTTTTTTTTTTTTTTTTTTTTTTGATTGGTCTCTCTGTATTACTGTTTCTACACTTTAAGGATAAACAAATGATTTCAGATATAACACAACACAAACTACGAACCTTTTTATTTTTCAAATTTTTGATTTTACTCACAATCCAAATCCACAAGATACGACAATATTGTTGGAAAAAGGCACTTTTCTTAATATTTTAATACCTTTTTCAATCAATCATATCACTATACATACATACAGTGTAACATAACTGCTCATGTAACTCTTTAATTCATATTTCACTCACTCACTCATGTACTTACTTACTATTTGTGCTCCTCCTAGCTGACAAGAAATCCGAGACTCCCAATAACTCATCAAAAACTGGGAATGGAGAGAATTCTTCGGCTGATAAACCACTTCGTAAGTCTTTACTCGCGACTCCTTTCATCAATCCCTTACCCTCACCTCCACCTCCTTCCCATTCAACTTCTTCAAAAGTGAGTCCTACAATTAATTAATTAATTATATCAGATAATGTATTACTTTAAAAAAAAAAAATCAGACATCATCCAAAGATGCTCCTAAATCTCCTTCGACTTCGAATCTGTCTAAAACCAAGGATAAATCCCCGAAGAATGGAGTAAATAGTCCTTCAGGTATCAAGGTTAAAAAGAAAGAGGATGACGAGTCTTCTCTGGCCTCCTATTTCGACATTGCTGTACTTCGGTGTTTGTATATATCCTACTGGAGTGAGGAAGGAGTCTATTGGGCTCTCACGTTCTTTCAAAAAAAGTAAGGTGAGGGAGAGTCAAGGGCCTATCTCAAATTATTCTTGTTACAGACTCCGGGGACTAACATATGGTATGTATAATGGAGAAATGAACGGGGAGTCTACAAACAATGGAGCAGATCCCTCCAATCCACGAAAGAGAAGTAACTCCCTCCCCATACCTCAAATTGAAGTCACTTTTGCCAAGGAGTCAATACCTACAAAAACAAATGAGAATGAGTCCTCTGAACAGGGAAATGGAATATTGACTAGCACTCAATCAAATCATAACCGAACAACATCCCTCACAGAAAAGACAATAAAAGGGTCTCGAATTCGAAAAAAATCCCTTATATCCGGCTTAGAAGTCGGGAAATTAAAATGCTTTAAAAGTTTTGTGGAGTCTAAGATCCTTTCAAAATCAGATCGAGCGCTGGACGCTGAGAGCTCTCATAACGTCCTATCCGCTCTCCCTTCTAAAAAGGAAATGTACAGGAGGCGAAGCTCTGGAGCAAGCATTTGCGAATTTGCAACACGAGCAGTAAGTTTGCTAAGTTTTACTTCCCACATACTAAATATGATATTAAATCATATTTTGATCAATGCTCAACTTTTTCAGCTAGCCATGGAAAGAAGTCGTTCAAAGTCAACTGTTGGATGTAATTATGGGATTGGAGAGAAGGCTGTGGGAGTCAAGACTCCTTCCATAGAGACAAATACCTTACTCACCTCCAACAATAGTCGCCTTGTCAAGGGGAAATCCATGCCAAGTCTAAGGTAGAGTCTCTACTCCATTCATTCATTCTTTCATTCCCAATCATATTATTTTAGATTAATTCTCTAAACAACGACCCTTTCACGTTCATGTCCCTTTTCACTACATAGCTTCATATTAAACACACTCAATCAATCAATTGAAGTCACTTTTTTTACATCTCTGCATAACCAACTTATGTACATGTTGTTTTATTTCGTTTGAAAGATCCTTGAGACTTATTATGTATCTCTATCAATGAATGAATACATATATATATTCATTGTACATATATATCTATGTACGCGTACAACCCCTAAAAACAACTCAACTCAACTCCACCAAAAATCATACTTCCAGTATTTTAAAGATACTTTTCATTTTTTAAAACCCTTGTACTTCTGGTCTTTTCATTCATTCTCTCATTATTCTTATCATTTATTCTTCTTCAATATACAATTCAGCTATTTGATTGATGAGCTTAAAGAAAATGGGTAAGTCTCTCGTTTTTCTATCCTTTATTTCTCTCTCTGATCAGCACTGTTTAATGGGAGCATGACTGTGTCCTATCATTCAAACTTCAGAGTGACTTCTTTAATAACATTTTTTCACGAATTCCCATTACATTTCCTCTTAGACTCCAAAAAAAAAAAAACAAAAAAAAAACAAAAAAACATCGTGTACTTTTGTAATATACATAAAATAATTCATAGTTATCATTAATACAAGCATAAGTACTAGTATAATTAACTATATCATTGTATTTTGTAGAACTCAGTAGACCTCCATTTCTGCATGGTTTTAATTAATTACTTAAAATTAGTTTTTCTCCCATTATTTCTCACATTATTATGCTCTTCCTCAACTAAACGACGAACGGAAAGGTCTCCTCTCCCAATCCAGTGATATGCTAGAGGGACAAAAATTTGAAAGGATATATTGCCCAACAGACAAGCATTCAAATTCTAATGACTACACACATTGAAATCATAGTTAAATTAAAAAGCGATCTAAGCACGTTATAACTCTTTCATAAAAGCAATAAATTTCTCGTCAACTCGTTAAATTATGATTTAGTCAAAAAAGTAATGCCCTTTCCCAAGAGTCAAATGAATAAATTACTCTAACAGTAACGGATCTCTCACTTAAATATCAGTTGTTATTTTATTTTTTACTGAATTGTAATAAATTTGAAACTGAACCTTTTACATTTAAAAACCGCTCAATTAAAACTTTCAGGTCTCAAGAAGCAAAGTCTGTTGGTGTATCCTCGGTTAGGGATGAGACTCATGAAATTATTGGGAAAATTAATGGGTATTTTTTGTTAGTTTTTTTTTTTTTTTTTTTTCCATTTCGATGTTCTGTTCTTCGATCCTATCTTTTCAGCGCTTTGTCCGCGCTTGGACCTATAGAGTTAGTTTATTCAGGGAGAGGACATGAGTATACATATTGAAATCTGTGCATTTGAATTTTGAGTTTTACAAATTCAATTATGATGATGATGATGATGATAATGAGAAGGTGGAGGAACACGTCCATTCGGGATGACACGTCTACATACAATCCTAGTAACCTTAATAATAATAGTTATAATTAATAGATTGAATATTCATTGAGAATGCATCTTATCAAATACTAATTAATTAACTTACTGGCATCTCATACTTACATTATACATACATACATACATATCCATATATTTTAATGCAGTAATACAATTCATAACATATTAATATTTATGCTTTTTGTTATTATTTTATGAATGAAGTGAGCTTATTCAATGTGCTTGCAGGTACTATGGCTTGAGAAAGGTGAGCACCCCCAACTCCCTCCACAAAATGGATAAACCCCAAAAGAAAATGATGTCAAAGCCCATCATAACCGTCACGGAGTTTACTCCCATCACAACCCCTGATAAAGTAAATACAGAGATCCTTTGATTTGATCCATGCTCAGAAACGTTCATTCATTTCCATTCTCCTTAGGTAAGCACTGAGAGTTCAACCACGATGGACTCTCCACCCCCTCCGCCGCAACTGATTACTACTACAACTGTAGAGAATCCATCTTGTCCCATGATCACACACACGCCCTCAACTCCTGCTCCCAACCCCTCTGCTTCCAATACTTTTAATAGAAAGAACTCGGACATGTGCAACTTTGGAGAAGCCATTCCTCCTCAGGTTGGAGTAGCTGCAGCCGTGGTGAATGCTGCTGTGAATCATTCATCTGCTCTTGTTCCTCGTGTGAATACAACTGCTCTAGGTTATGTTCTAAATGCGGCTGGTCCTCCGGAACCCTCACAGCCTGTTCACCTATTCCGTTCCAGAACGGATAGCAAAATTGATTATGTGGTACATGGACAAATAGAAGCTCCAGGCTCCACATTTTACATCAACAAGTTTGGAGAAATGGACTATGTCATATTATTAAAGGCTCTTCATAAAATTTCCCTGAGGGAATATATCTGTACTTCACGGGTCTGTGAGGCTCTCCTTTCACTCCTCTCATCTTTGATTGATGTAGGACTCCTCACACACAAATCCACTGAACATCCAGGTTCCTCCTCTTCCAATAACAACACAAATAGCCAAGCAAAACAGTCTCAATCAAAGACGACGAAGGAAGACGTCCCTGACTCCACTCCCGAAGATAAATCCCTCTCTATCCATAATATTTTCATGGATATTACGGTTAGGTAAGGATTAAATAAGACAGCTTGAAAAATTAATTCCTACTCATTCATTTTTACCTAGGATTTTAAAAGTATTGGGATGCATCAAAGGCTGTCATGACTGCAGTCGAATGCATGTTTTAGGATCTGAATCCTTGGATAACCTTCGTTCCCAAGTCTCCTCTTTAATATCAAGGCTTTTGTGGCTCAACAAAAAGGAGTTTAAAAAATATTTTGCAGCTTTTTTAAAGACGGAAAAGGATATTCCATTAGTGACTTGCTTCCTTCATGCCTATCTTAATACCTGCATCGAGAGTACTGTCATCTCTCCAGCACCAACTAAAACCATGGGTAAGTTAATCTTGAACCTATAGTTGTCCAGTACCGTTATTTGCATAAAAAATAAATGTATCCTCCTTTATTAGGAGGAGGACGTAAGAGGTCCTCAAAGATGAATCAGGAAATGAATTTAGCGTATGCAAATAATTTTGGAGAAAATGCAGAAAATGCCCCTAAGCCTATCATGTCCTCTGCAGAGTCCATTATACTAAGCTCACTATTTAAGAAAATCATTACTTTCTCAGTATCTAAAACATTATCTCTGAGGGCCCCAGAGAACGTTGTTCTATACACAGATATAAGAAATCTTGTTAACTACGTACGGGTATCTCATGGCTCAATATTCAGACGAGTCATACTCAGTGCAATGTTGGACTCGATTCAAAAATTAGAACGTAAACAGCAAAAAATTGAGAGCCCTCACATTACGTAAGATCATAAATAATTGAAATAAAAAGATTTAAAAAAAAAAAAAAAAACGAAACAAAAAATATATCTCTATATATTTATATATTAATTTTAGACGTTATCCGAATATTGAGTCAACCGACTTCACGGGAGGATTCTGTTGCATTGAAGATGAGACTGAGAAGCTTGTGTATAAGAAGTCTGTTTTCAAGAAAAAGAGCTCCTCTTCCACGGCCACTGTAAGTATTCTTAAGACTAAAGTGCTCCATGGTAAATACACTTGTACTTTGCTTTGTGTTTAGAGCATCATTGAAGGAACAGATAGTCCTCTGACTCGTGGAAGTCCAGCTGGGTCCTTGACAAAGAAACATTGTATCCTATCCCGATCGCATGAAACCAACGATTCAAAAAAGCAGTCAAGATTTCAAATGGGTAAAAAGCTAATTCATTTACATACAAGCGTACCAGCTATATAATGATTAATTACTTTTCAGCATTTAATTGGCTCACAGGAAAGGCTGGAAATGATTACTTTGAGGATGGCTCTTCCTTTCCCCATACAGCCCCTTCCCCTGGTGGTGGATTACAACCTAGTGGAGGAAGTTTCGTTGTAAACAATATGTGCGATGGAAATTTCGGTTCCGAAGATTTTGGGACATCCAGTAAACCCGGTGAATTCATTCCATCAACCCTTCCTCCCTCCCGGAAGGTCTCGGTGCATTCTAGAAGCCAGCAACGGTTAAACAAAAATCCAAATAGTAAAACCATGTTACGAATGGCAAAACGAACATTTACTGAAAAAATGGGAATCAATAGATCCAGGAAGAAAGAGGCTGAGCTGGAGGATCCCTACTATGAAATTTCTCGTTGCAATTCCTATGACTTTGAGACAGGAACTAAAGACTCAGTTTCAGTATACTTTAGAGAAAGACTCCATGTTCCTATTGATTCTATTCAAATCGGTCTGGATCGATTTTCATTTCTTCTCGAGACAAGTAATCCAGGGACAGTACCTGATTCATTACTCATTGCTGCACTTCTTGATCTGGTAGGTTGATTTGACTCTCATTTATCTGTCATTGATTATTCTTTCTTTCTTTTTCAGCCCAAAGCTCCCATCATTACTCGGGCTTGTTATCTATTAGAATGTGCTTATTTTGTTCAGCAATGTAATAAGGGTCAATGGCCCATTTGGCTCAAAAATAATGCAACAAACACAAGCTCTATTTTCCAAAAACCTGGAAGAGGCTTTAGTGTATCTGCTAACAACCCAGGAACAAACAACTCCCAGCCTCTCCAAAAGAAAACCGTTTCTCTTCAACTCCAGGCAGCTAAAATGTTTCATCAATGGGCGGAAGTAAGTGTCTTTATATGATTTTATGTATAATTGTATAAATCTATGTAGATGCTTGGATCTCGGATCGACGAGCTCTTAACCCTCGAGTCCAACCAAACACAAAACAACGTTTCGTATTCAAATGATGAAACACGTCAGCGACAACTTCTTATTGAGGATGATGAAGAGGATTTTTTGGATGAAGCCTCTGTGAATCCGAACTCGCAATCCACAAACTGTCCAACTGTTTTAAAGTTAGTGGCCTGTGTACTTCTCCTAGAAATAACAGCGTTTATGCGAGAAACGTATAAAGTCCTTCCGAAAACCCATTTGACCAAGACGAGTGGATCAACCCCAAACGTCATTAATTTCCCTTCTAAAGTAACAGTAGGATCCACTGTTGCAAGTGGAGGGGGCGGTTCTGTATCAGCAACCTCTGCAGGTAGACGATGGTCCATGGCTACTCAGTCATTAAACATAGGAAACCTATCAATGGATTCTCCGAGTGGAATGATGACCACTAATGCTACATCTACTTCTAATATGACAGGAGGAGGTGGGGCTACCACTCCGGGATCAATCCAGGATCATCGTAAAATAAGCTTTGTGATACAAAATGAGGATAATGATTCTGCTAATAGTAGTCAAACAACTTTAACTGTGCAGGTATGTTGGAGCGTCTTTTGGCACAGGAATTCATATATTTTTTTGTGTCTCTAGGGTGATTCCTTGGACTCCACCGTCACAGATAAACGAAGTACTGGTCCGAGAATAGTTCAAGGTAAGCCCAAAATTGTCAAACCCGGCGGATCTTTCAAGAGACGAAGCATCCGTTTGAAGAAAGGGAGTGGAGGGGAATGTACATCGGAGCGGTCCTCTCTAAGGAAGAAAACCCCAGACACAGATACAGAATGTAAGTACTACATTGCTGTAGTATATAAAAATGTACATATATGTACATATATATTATTTTTAATTTCGACTCAAATCGGCTCATTCACTTGTTGACTCTAACCCATTTTCATATTTGAGTCATATGAAAACGTTCCTCAACACTTTGAATGAACTAAATATATACATAGACTTCATATATATGTTTGGGTTTAAATAAATCTAACTACCTTAAATGCCTACATACATATATCTGAAAAAAAGATTCAAATGATCTTTTGTTTTTTCTGTCTTTATTTTTCAAAGCAATTCATGTCTTTTTGCCAATATTTTTTTTTCCGTTTCAATTACCATGTTAAATAATGTAATATTGAATGATATACACACAAAGTGCGTTTTCCCTTTTTCTTGAATTTGAGGGACAACACATTGATCTTGTACAAATTATTTCATATTAATATGTACTTACGTCATATATGTATACTTATAGTTTTTCCTTCCTCAAATCCAAGAGCCCTCTATGGAAAACGGACTTTACCCGACTCAAAAGCTCTGACGACACTCACTTATGTATTCAACAACTGACAAATGAGATCATACAATTTGACTTTTGAATCCTTTCGACAGTACATTATTTACACACACATAGTCATAAGATTCTTTGATTTGTTTTGATTCTTTTTTACCTAATGATGATACGTACATAATATTATATGTAAATGACCTTTAGGTGACTTGGAAGATATGGTGGACCCTGGTAAGTGTTTTAAGCTTTTGAATGCCCCATTCACACTTCTTCACCCCTAGAGAATATAACGTATCTTAAGGCATACGTAAGATCAGTTCACATTTTTACATATTGTCATCAATAATGTAAAAAAAAAAAAGAAAAAAAGAAAGAAAGCAAGTCACTCTTGTAGTAAAATCCCCTCTCTCTCCCCCTATTAACTACTACATACATCATCATAAAACCATACAATCCTTGAGCAACTCATTCGCACCACTTGAGTATTGATTGACAACTCATTAATTAATATTAATAATAATTAATAATTCTTATTAAATATTGAAGAATCTAGAATGGAATGAACTCATAAAGTAGGCCATCCACGTATTTCCCTAGTGCAACTCTTAATCCTTGGGACTTAGCATTTCCCCTAGCCGCCCCCGCACTCACAGTTTCCTTTTTTAGCTGCCCTACTATAATTTATAATAATCATTACATACTGTTACTGTTGACTACCACACATTACACAGTCACCACAAAAGTTGTCACTCTCACAAACTATCATTGTACAAATTATACAATTACCCATGTAGTGAAATCACCGTCTACTAATACTTCAGCTGTATTAAAAATGGATGGATGCAGTGGTGGTGGTGGTGGTGGTAGTTCCTTGGGTCCAGGAGCACCGGATGTTCGAAATCCTTCGACATCCGTTGGATCTACAGGAGCAGGAGCAGGGAAGCCAACAACTGCTAAAAGACCTCTACCCAATGCTAGATCTCGTTGGAAAATGCTCACAGGGACCACAATTTTCATTAATCGTTTAGGTAAGAACTCATCTCCTCATGAAACAGTCACAATCAAACACACACACACGCAAAAAAAAAAAAAAAAATGAATGTTGTTTCGTCAAAATGTTAAGCAAAAAATATTTATCGATGAGGATTCAATCACATGCATTTGATGGTGTCCAGACTCCTCCTTGAATAAAAATGTAAAAAAAAAAAAAAAAGCAAAGAGAATTGTTGAATGCTTATGAATGATGAAGCATCCGGGTCAATGATTGATTCAAAATCCATCCAATTTATTCATTCATTCTTGTGTAGAGCACTCTCTCTCACACTAGTACTCCTCCCAAATGTCAAATGTTGCTGTACAACGTATTTTGACCATTTTCATTTTATATGTACATATTACTAGTACTGAGTAGTTTCTTCCTTTCATTATTTATATGCCTGTCTCAGAGATTCATTCCGTCTTTGATTTCCTTCTCCTTGAGAATTGTATAGAAACAAACCCTCTCAATCATAAAGCATGTACAAAACACTCTGTTCATAGTAATAATAATAATAATAATAATAATAATATTTATAAAGATAATTATGTAAAGTAGTAGACCTTTATCTCAGTCATCACAGAATAGAGGGAATCTAATGCTCATCATCAAAAACTTTCCTATCATTTGTCTTTATCCTTTTTGCATGAGCGCACAAATATATACGTACATACATCATCCGTGTGTACCTATTCCATTAATTGCTAAATATGTACCTACAGTATAATTAAAAATGATAATAATATATAATAATTATGAAAAAGCTATAGTATAGTTATAGCATTGCCTCATTTTAAGAGGTTGAGGTGAGTAATTAAAACTCTAATTTCTTCCGCTCTCTTTTTTTAACTCTTTCTTTCTTTCTTTCTTTCTATCTATCTATTTCTTTATTTCTCTATAACTATTTCACGTCCACTTCTATCTTATGTTCCTTTAATAAAACATATATGTATATTATATTAATTAATATCAAATATACATATATGTTTATAGAATAGATCCTTTCTTGTCTTTTCTTTTTCTTTTTCTTTTTTTCCCCCCATATTTTCTATTTCTTCTTATAAAGGACTTGACACTTGACTCAGTATTATTTTTATTTTTTTTATATATATAGATAATAGTTAATTATATTATCTAAATATTTTATTTCCTTGCGAAAATTATCTTTATTCAAATCATTGTATTTTGTTCTGTTTTAAATTATAATTATTTATTTATTCTCTTTTCTGAATCCCCTTACAAAATCCTTGATTGATTCATTACTGCATGTACTCAATATATTATATGTAACGTTCAATAACTAACATTTTATCCTCTTGTTCTACCAAAAAATCAACACACTCATAGAATAGAACTTAGATAGTACATTCAGCGCATATGTATGTGATACGTCAGTACGAAAGCAATTTTAAATATAAATGAAGCAAATGAGAAATTCCCAATATACATATTTGCCCTAAGTTCTTATATGCAAAATAATAATCATATTTCAGAGGTCCATTGGGTATAATTATGGGCTTTACATTCAAATGTCTAGGCTAGATTAAGAATTCCAGGAATGTACACTATAGCTCAGAGCAGAGAGCTCCAACTTCAATTTTAATTTCACTATATGTTAAGTCATTCATTGGTAGTCTTTGACTTCCAGTAGATTTTTGATCGAAATTGAATGAAAATTTACACAATATTTAAATGGACGATTTCTTATTAATTAAGGAGTTCTATCGGGCGCTTGACATCTCATTTGAAAGCTGTGAGCCTCAGCTCTTTAATGCATTCCTTATTCATCCATTTCATGTAATATTTAGGAGTTATTTAAGGTCAAACGTTTCTAGGAGTCCCCTTAGGTCAAAACACAAAGACTGGAAATGGAATCTGCATTTTTTTAATGCACAATATGAGAATCTTGATAAGCCTCATTTAGATATACATATGTACATAGATAGTATTTATGATTCATGAAAGAAATCTTTGTTTATCACGTAATTATTGTGTGATGATTATGAATTGTGTTAGTAATAATATGAATAAATGCATTTTCTCATTTCTCATCCTTCTTCTCCTTCTCCTCTCCTGACTGCATGAACACATATATTATTTAGTAAACCACCAATCCCCTCTTTACAGCCCTCTACTTGGATGCCCCTTTGCAATCCCAAGTCAAACCCTCTACTCTTTTTTATTACAGCCCTCAAACGAGCAGACTCCGCTACTGCTGCTGCTAAACGAAAAGTATCAGCCATTTCTGTGAGTGATGTATCCGATCACGAAACCGGTGAAGACTCTCCAGGGCCAGAGGAGTCCTTTAAAGATTCTGACACGCATTTGTATGAGGTATTTGAAGACTCAGATGTGGTGAACTTGGATCAAAGCATGCCTTGGCTCAAAGTCGTCTCCAAACTCATCAATTCCCTCAACTACTACTGTACACATCAAACTTTCTGCTATTCCAATTGCTATCGACGTCAAATGAGAGCTGCCAAAAGGATCATGGAGGCCTCAAGCACTGTAATTAAATGGATTTTTTTAAGCATTACGTTCACATAGATATGGTATTAACTTATTTTGTAGATTTACGGGTATGAGACAGAGTTTGCTGAGGACTTTTTCAATGGAATGAATCAACATAATCTTGGAGAGAATCCGGAAATCCATCAAGACTGTCATCGGCGAAAAATGAGCCGTAAAGGAAAGGGAGCAACAAAAACTGACTCAAATTCTACTTCTCCGGATAGAAAAAAAGATAATAATTTAGTTGTCACCTTGGATCAGGAAAAGGGAGGTCTTCCTGATATACTTGGAAACGATCCTCCTCTTCAAACATCCATTACTGCTCAACATTCCTTGGGCTCCTTGAACAATGGAGAGAAACAAAGTCAAGGGGATAAAATCCTGGGTAATTATTCCAGTGGTCTTGGAACTGTGGAAAAAGAAGATCTTATTGTTCAAGATCATAAAACGATTCATCCGTCATCTGAAAAAAATCCGCACTATGCCAAAAAGCCACAAAAGAAAAAAAATGAAGAGCCCAAACCTATTTTAAAATATATTCAACAAAGGGTTGAGTTTTTATTTTTATAGTGTGTGGATTAAGGTGTTTAACTTTTATATTTCATAGGTCCGTAGCTTATTTCATATACCCCTCTATGTCATCAACAAGAGTTCTTGCATTTTGTCAGAGAGTATCTTTTTAGAACTACTTCCAGTGACTTGGGAATTATTGCTGTGAGTTCATTCATCCCCTATCAAATGGCATTTTGATAAGTGAACGTATGCATAATTTGAATATTAATTTCAGTGAGGCAGACAAGGATGTAGTGGGGGCAGCAGCCTCACTATTCATTGTATCCTCTGTAAAGATTCCTACACAATGCTTGGACCTCATCAGCTCTGAATTAAATCATCAACTCCCTGATCAAAGAATAAGTGCCATTCAGAGATTTCAAGTTCTATGGCAGAATCGACAACAAGTGTGGCAGAGGCTAGAAGAAAATGGGCAAATATCCATGAAGGTGACGCCTTCACAAATTGAATTTACTCTTCCTAGTCCCAAACTAGGTGTAGAGTCTCTTCCCGTTATTGACCCCTCTTGGATACCAAGATACAAAACAAAAATCGAGGATGTTACAATTCAACATGATAAGAGCCAGGTTAGATCGATCCAGTTCTTGTTCTTAACAACATGAGTATGAGTATGTTGTTAAGTGCTAATTAATTAATATTTGCAGATGCTTCTCTCAGCCACAAAGAGTCGAAAGAAGCAGCATACCGAGCTCATTCAGAGTGTGATATACGCAGAAGAAGAGAAACGTCGAAAGGAAAGAGAGAACTTCCATATTACTTCTGTACCAGTCACCATGAGAGCAGCGTATGAGCCGAGTTTATATCATGGAGGAAATGTCGATGAACATGATGAGGGGGATGAGGATAGCAATGAAACAGACAAGACCACACCAAAGAGTAGCTATCAAATTGCTCAAACCCTATTCCCTTCAACTCTTTGTTCTGCATTCATGGAGATAATATCCCTACTGGACGATCAAGCTGTTTCCTTGGATGGAATCGCTGTCTATGAGGTTGCATATCAACTCATATGGTCATGCCTTGTAGAAGACAGTAACCTTTTCTTGAAGTATTTTATGGAAAAACTAACGCGGGATCATATTGAGGAAGTCTTTAGAGTCATTCGAGTCCTCATACGCTTCCTTCCAAAATTACCTCAACAAGCCGCCTTTTCTCTGTATAACTACATCATTGGCTACATCATGTTCTATGTCCGACATCCACGAGATAAAGCCCAGGAATTGATTGGACAAGCTCTGGCTACTCTCTGGATGGTTGTTCATTCCGTTCAGGGTATCATGTTTAAGGATTTAAAGCAAATTTTGAGGAAGGAACAGGTGAATTTAACAATTTTTGCAGGCAATTACTTTTTCCTCTATTACACGTCCCTATTCCAGGTGGATGCCGCCATTTTGTTGACGGCCAATGTTCCTGCTGCCAAAAAAATTGTGGTACATGGTCCTCAAGGCCCTGATGAGGGAGGTATTCCTAGCCAGTTTCCCCTAGGGGAGGACGTTCAATTTTGTCAGATCTTGCAGGAAGCCCAAGATTTTTTTGGAATCGATGATGAAGTATCCAAAGAGTACTTTTTAGTAGACCACAAAACGAGTAAATTCTAGACGATTCTAACGATTCTTTGAAAGCAACTAAGCAATGAACTCTTTCCTTTTCTTTCAGAGATTATCCATAATCCTCAACATCATGCTCGCGACTATTATTTCTTTAAAAGAACTCAGTATCCACAATTAAGCCTCGTACACAAAGAGCCAGCCACAGCCTATGACGAATTACAAAAACAATGCTACTCCAATAAATTTGTTGAAATTGGGAAAGTGATGCTCATTTGGGGCGTGTTGAAAAATGTGTCTCAAGTTGTTCAAAGGGTTGTTTTCCTCCATGAGGACTTGATGAAACTTCCAAGTTTTCCACGAAAAGCACTAGAGTCTGAACTGGATCTTCATACAAATGGAAAAATGGGAAAGGTAGGAAAAACAAACTAGTTCTCAATAACTCAAATCTTTAATCATTTTTTCACACCTATTTAGGAGCTGCATGGACTTGATGTTCTCCACAAATTCAACTGGATCCGTCTAATTGCTCGAATGTTTGAAGCCATGTCCGGGAACTTTGCATATGCTGCAGATGTTCATTTATTTATTAATGTTATCTGTGGTGCCTTGGCCCTTCATGCAGAGGATTCTTGTATCCTCCGCTACTGTTTTGCAACAATTATTAACGCGGCTCATCAGTTCAAAAATATTTTTTCGAATTCAGGTTACTTTCTTGTTATGCCCAGTCTTTTACGAATCTATTCGAACAATCAAACTAATCGACTTATCACGACAACGATCGAGTTTGTGTGCAAGCAATTGTACGTTTTGCACAGGAAACCATTTCTTCTTCAAATGTTTGGTAGTATTGCACCCATACTGGATCGTGATGATGATACTGCATACGGAGATGCATTTAAGGTAAGAGAAATCCAAATCATCTAAAGACCTAAACTTCCAATTTTACTTTATACTCCTCATAGGTCCAGCCAAAATGTCTTTACAAATTACTATCGAGTTTAAGTTACAGAACTTCTGACAACTTGAATATCATGGAGCTGGTTAAATTAAAGAAACCCCTCACAGCCCTGGATTTTTGTTATTCAGGAGAGCCAGAAAATATTTCAGTGATAGAATGTGTTTCCCTCTGTGTCCTAGTGGTTGCCTATGATTCGTCTACGAAAAGGGCAAGACAGATGCTTCGAATCCTTGAAGCAATAATGCCCTACTTTCTTCGAGATCTTGTCACTGATAAGAAGATGGACACAAAGACGGTTAGGGACATGATTCATCAGCTCACGGTAACAATGAAAGTGCTTCTCAACAATTGTGACGAGCTCACAAAGTAAGTTACAAGGGAAAATATCCCTGTGGTTTGACTCATTTGAGCCTTCCTTTTTCCAATTCAGAAATTATAGCGGACCAACAAACCAAGGAGGTGGGGATGATCGTAAAACACGTTTGCACTCAAGTCGTGGAGGTCCCTACTCTCCTGTCATAGAAATAGATGAGGACTCACACTCACGTTACATTGGAGCCATGGGGGATTCATCAAGGACTGCTCGTGGTGTTGGGAACAATACAGAGGATCTTTTAGACAGTGAGTGGAAAAGGGATTCCTACTGCTCACCGAGAAATAGCATCCTTTTATTGACTGGAGAGTTCATCATCATGTGCTCAACTAAACTCTCTGAAATTAACAAGAAAACCAGCTCAGAGAAACAACTAGAGCTAATGGACCATAAATGCTACATTAAGTTAGTCGAAATCGCTCATAGTCTCCTCAAAATGGCACCCTATGACTTGGACGTCATGAAACTAGGAGGACTCCAAAAGTATATGAATGAAATTTTTCCCATCACAGACTGGAGTGTGGAGTCTATGAGGCCCAGCCTTTTGACTATACTTAGAAGATTGGATAAACTCTTCACCAAAATCCACAAGAGTCCTAAAGTGTATCATGTTGTTGATTGGACTGCTGCTGCTGGTTTACTACGAGGTGTCTATGCAACAGTATGGAAGTACCCGTACATCGTGAATCTTACAAATCTCAAATCCCTCATAGCTACTTGTCAATGTCTTATTGTTGGAGAGGACTCTCTCCCTGGACTAACTGACATTCATGCTGGAAGATCCAATAACATACGAAGAAACGAACTCCCTCCAAAGAATTTCTGCTCAGTGATATTTCAACTCATAGCGCTTCAAGTTCTAGTCCTGGGAGACACATATACACTTGAGCAACGTCTTCAACTATCTGACACCAATCAAATAGGACTCTATTCCCTTCTCACTCATGATAAAGGGGAGTCATTACTTTTGAATCTTCTTCTTCCTCTTTGTCTCAATGTTGGCTGTGGTCGAAAGGATGTACCCAAACTTAGAAAAAGTGATGTTAAATTTGCATTGAATCTCCTATTGACTCTCCTAAATCCTAAATCTGCAAATCGAAAGGATCATAACCAACATGAGTTGCTAACCATTTCCACATCTCATAATACCATTGGAGCTGGCTCTTACAATGATGGAATGGCGTCTTCCGGGGCCTGCTCTGGTCTATACAATGCATCAACAGATGTGAGAAGTAAAAACAAACATTCTTCACTCGAAATCGGGTTTCTAGGTGAGTTGACGACTCCTTTCATAACCTTCATATCATTATTCATGACATTTTAAAAATACAGGGTTGAAAATCATCATCACTTGCTTCGATTATCAGCTCAATGATGAGTGGTTTCGAATTGCTCGAATAATAAGGGAAATGGGGAATCGTCAAGAAGGAAACGGACCCTTATGGAGATTTTTAGACTTTATATCCACGCAACGAAGTCCCCTCTACACGCTTTTATTACCTTTCATTCATAATAGAGCACAGTTGTTTGCAGACTCTGAGCCAGAAAGACATTTCCATTTGGAAAGAGCGAGAGAAAGGGTCACAGTCTCATCTGGGAGTAAATCCAAATCCTTGATTTTAGATGACTTTGGAAAGGAATTGGAGGAGTTGAAAGATACTTTGAATAAACGAATACAAGGTAATGATTTTATAACTGCACACATATGTCCATATTTAGGTGTCAGTCACTAAATGACAAAGTAACCAAACATTGTATTTATAGAATCCTTTTTGGATTTATCTAATGGAAGTCGTAGACACGCGGGACGAGGATCAAGTCAAAGGAACTCGTTCATTGAGTATGTGTCAGAAGTGTACAATAGAGGAACGGCTGGTTATAACTCATCAAATGACAAATGTGGTAATCTTCCCATGGAGTCTCTTTCAGCTAGAGGCCACTCCATATCAAGTGCTGGCTCTGGTGTATCCGCCAATTCCTTTTCTGCAACTCTACGAAGAAATTTAAGCATACGAAGTGAGAATTTGCCTCAGAGTAATAAAGTTTTGGGGCTTCAAAGAAACACCAAAAGCTCAAGATCTACTGGTACACACATATATACACTTTTTTCAAGGCTTGAACTCGAGTCAAGTAACTTGATTAAAATGACTCAAATCCTCTTATCTCACAAGAATCAATTTCTAGTCACACTCAGGGGTAACTTGTTTTATATAACTTCATAACTCGAGAGGATTTGAGTCATCTTGACTAAGCTCTTTGACTCGAGTACACACCTTTGATATTTTCCATGAACCACATAAATATGTGAAGAGTTAATCAATTAATAATTAATCCCTCTATTTCTTTCTTAACATATGTATACATACAGGTGTATATAGAACCATGGTTACTGAAAAAATACCTCGGAGAACAAGTTACAGTGGAGAACAAACTCTGGATCCACATGGTAACACTTTAAAATCATACGTAGACAAATATGATTCTTTATCCTTAACTAAATATGCAATCTCATTAGGGTCTCATATGCAACCTAAAAATGCAACATCAGAGCCAAGATTGTATAGAAAAAGTACTGTTTTTTCAAGGCATAGACACATTAAAAGCACCCACGGAAGAAGTAGGCAATCAGGTAAAGAGATATTTATTGTAATATTATCATCTCAAAGATATCTTTCATGACTACATTGTTTTTCATATATGATTTCAGTTCTCTCCGACCCAGGGGGAAATGAGTGTAGTATCTCCAACAATCCCTCAACTTCATCAAGCTCTGCTGGAGGAATTATTTTACAGCCCAGTAACGGAGTGGACAGTGTCAATAATCTACGCCCCAAAAGCCCTGGTCCCGGTAGAGGTAAACTTCAACGTCAAAAGGCACAAAGTCGGAAAACGTTCAAACTCCGTAAAACCCGTAAGGAAATCAAAGAAGCCAGGACTATGGTAACAAAAATATTTGAATTCACTCTTACTCACACATTGATATATGTAATCGACAATCTTTACTTTTATTTATGTCCTCAGATGAAAAATTTGTCATCCATTGAGATCCCTGAGACAAGCGGTGTGTCAAAGGATCTTCAACAACTCTCTGTTCGTACAATGCCAAATCAGTCTCTCTCGACTGTTGAGAGTGTTATAAAACGAATATCCCCCACCTGCAAAACAGGGAAGTCTCCTTTTACAACAGATGTGGCTGTTCACATTTGCTCATCCTCCAAAAGCCCATCCAAGGATTCAAAAATGATAGATATGGAAGGTATTACACTCGTTGATGCAGGGGATGACTCGATGAGCATTTCCTCGCGTGGAACATCCAGTACCATTGGATATAGGTTAAATATGGAATTTTTTTAGAGATCTATGAATTATTCTGATACAAGTCTTCTTCTTTTTTTTTTTTCCTTTGCAGAGATAGTTTTGGTGATATGGAAGAAGGGAACTTGCTTTCCATTCAGGAAAGAGGACATGAGTTTCATTTCCCCTCATGTTCCATGAATGATCCACCCAATGCGATGAACAATAGCTCTTCCTCACATGAAGTCATGCCAATGGCTTTAAAAAGAAAAAATTATATCATTTTTGAGCAGAATGATGAGGATACCCTCATATAATGAACGGGGATCAATTTACCGTGATTTTAAATTAAAGATTCTTAAAGTCTAATTATATTTTTTAAGGATCCATTTATTTATTTTCTTAGAATCATTTAAAAATGAATAATTATAATATTATATACCTAATACATGTATAGATGTAACCGTACAAAGTATTCAATTCATAAGTGAAGCTATATTTTACATATACATATATATATATAGTTCCGATATAAATTAACCTAAATCTATATATTATACAAATTTAGAAAATATATTACAATAGAGATTTTTATATGTTATGTATAATAAATATCCTTCGACACCTTTTATCTGTATCCTATCTATACTAAATTAATTATCAACTAATGTAAGAAAGAACTTACTTTGTACATATCTACAAGATATAGCCCCCTTTTGAGGGCTATCAACAACAATGATTCTTTGCATAAATTCTCTCCACCGCTCTCAATATTTACTTTGATATAAGGAATTAGCTAGCTAAGGTATGAGCTCGAGTCTTTAATTTTGATGTCATGTGACTCAACTTGCCAAGTTGTTGAATGACTAGTGACTCGACTCGGACTTGAATCCCTTTCATTTTTAGGAATTCACAAGTTAGAAGACCACTTTAAAAGTAGCTTATATCTAATATAATAAAAATTGGGAATGAAGGAAAACTTCTACAAAGGGTTTTAATGCAGTGAGCAGGAATTTTAAGGGTGACTTATTTTGAAGAGCCAATCTTGGCTTTTGGGATTATTTGGATTTCGGGATAGGTCTTAACCTCAAATGTTCAAAGTATTACCTAGATTACTTTGACTTAAGTATTTTTAAACACATAAGAACATGATTTTAGAAATGAGGGGCCCTTATTATTTGTGATAAGTAGGGATGCGACTATTGTAGATTCGAAATACATTTTTATGATAGGAAAAGAAATTATAATTGGTTCCTGTTCTTTATTGAAATTATATTTTACCCTAACTCATTTTTGAGTCAAAATAAAAGTTATTAAGAGATACTTTAAGCACGGTTTATCTTTTGATAGGATTTAATTTTAATGTTGGTAATGAGGACTATATCAGAACTGGTGTTTCAGACTAAGATTACTTTTTTAATCTTATTTACCTTGCTGTTTTTATAATTGAAGGTTCCTGAGACAATAAAACTTATAATACTTTTTCCTCTCCAAAATCATATAATAGGCAGCTGATGTTAATGATCCTGTTAATTCAATGGACCCATAAGTAGACATGGACAAAATGTTGAGATAGCGTTGAGTTTAAGGAAGGAAATAGAAATATCAGTTGGGATGACTACCTACATACTCAATTTGAATTCAGTCTTCTCTATATTGTTGAGTCTAGAGATTGCTAATATTGCAAGTAGCTTTTATTTATTATTTAATATTGTCAAATAAGAATCAACACGACGCTCTCTCACCTCTACAAAATGCTTATGTGATTGATTTGATACTTTCTTTTGAGTGTCTATACTGATTTGATACTTGATTTGCAATTGCAAATTAGAGTATTTGTTACACTCCTGCGCTAAATGTCTCTTATTTCTAGTTTTTAGTCTCAAGTGTGACTATGTATGAAAACTAGGGATACTATTAGGTATTAAAGTACTGAAATTGAGAGACTCTAAACTTTAAAACACACAAACAAACCAAGGAAGACCCTGACATAGTTTAGATAAATAAGGAATAAATGGTGGAGTAAGGTTCATACACTTGAGACTTGAACTTTTATTATACTTATACCCCATAGGATTTTTGATTGTTAACCAATCTAAAATCAAAGCTGTGATACCAATTGAATTTTTTCTATTGATGTTGACCAGTGTCATTATCAATAATAATGTCGTGAGCTCTCACATCACTCTTAAATATGTGCAGTATGTATTTTACCAAAATATGAATAATGCAAACTATTTTTTATTTGGTATGAATCTTGTATGACTTGTACTTGAGAACTCTTGGTTTCTGACGAAGAGGATTTTAAAAGAAACAAAAATTACTTTGTATTCTCCCTTCAGCTTTTTTTCATCAGTTGACTCTTCTAATTTAATGTAGCTGACTCTACGTGTTATGAGCTCAAAAACGGTATTATTATTATTATTATTATTTATGATTTTGATGTATAAAAAATATATTATATTAAATCAAGGATTGCCCGCCCTTTTTTGAATTATAATATCAATGACTAGTATATCTAAATAATAGCTCTGCCCAATATTAAAAAGTTGGCAACAAGGAAAATATAGAGTACCAGTTGTTTTTCCAAAAAGAAAAAATTCCTTTTTGAGGGTCGAGGTTGCGAGTGCACAAAAAAGCTCGTCGTGTCTGAAGCTCAAACTCATTTATTTATTATACTCCCATACGCAACCTTTCTATAAAAAACTATTTATTATATTTTCAGTCTATCTGTAAAAATTAGAGTATATTTTTGGTTTCATTAAAAGTATGCATGAACAGAGTAGATATTGTTATTTATTATTGCTATTTAATTTATCTAGTTTATATTTTTATACTAGGAAATTTCGTCGAATTTGATTTTGCTAAATTTTGTTCTACGAATTAAACGCATGAACACTTTTTTACTCCCAAACCGACAATAAGTTACATCAATGAGCAATGCTCCAGAACAGTACAAATCATTGTTTCTATGGATATATTAATGTAGAATCTTGAATCAAGTCTGTACTTGTTCATTGATACGAATAAGATATTTGCTCTCTACGTATTTCATGGATTTTAATAACAGGATCTCGAAATAAATAAATAAAAAACCACATCACATATTACAGCAAAACAGGAATTAATCAACAACGGATCAAATGAGAAAATATTGTATCATAAATTACAGCTCTAACTTTACGGAGTATAAAATTTATTGCATAGGACGGAAATCCCTTATGAATAATATTCACGGAACCTAGGTACCTCATTCACTTATTATCCAAATATTTTTATTTCAGCATTAAAAACCATGATTAAAAATGAAAATTACTTTATTTGAATCAATTACCATAAAAAATATATTTGATATTTCTCATAACAATAAGTAAAATCAGGGTTTTTATTTAAAAAAAAAAGAAATATTAAGATAAGTAGTTTGAAGTATGAGGCCTCAAAATACTGGGAAAAAAAGTGACTTGATCTCATTTTTAATTAAAGAAATTTATATATAAACAAAATTTATAAAAGATCAACGACCTGACTTCAGAGAAGAACTCTTTCAAATCAAAGGCCAAACACAAAACTTACAATTGAAAAAAAAAGAAAAAAAAAATATTATTTTTCTTTCAGTTAATAAATGTTAACTTCCATTTATTTAAAGTGCTAAATAAACTACGTTTTTTTGGCAACATCAACACACAAATCAACTCATTTTCTCTTTTAATATAAATATATATATATATATATATATATATTGTATATATTCATAATAATAGTGTTTTATTCTATGGAGAATGTTTCTCTACTGTTTGAATTTTTCAACGTGCTAAAAAAAATATAGTGAATGGGAGCATCAGTTTGAGTCATTTACATGAGAGTAAGTGTGTGATTAGTCAATTTTTCACAACTATGTTACTTTTATTTATTTGATTGTTAGGTATTAGGGAATTGTTGAATGCCTAGAAAGAACACATAATAAGGGGCATATGAAGCAAAAAAATGGACTGTCAACAAGAACAACAAAAAATTAGAGTCTAAACTTTCATATTTCTCCTAGTTATAACTCAGTAATGATAATAAAATGAGTGGTAATTTTGATTTAAAAGAAATTAACTTAATTTTAAGGTGAAGTGTTGTTGTTGTTGTTGTTGTTGTTGTTTGTCACTTCTTTGGACATTGATAAATGGCTAAGTGTGAATACAAATGTACTACATGTTGTTGAAACGGAGAATAAGTACAATGGATTGAAGTAATAGTGGCCAGAAGGATTACGAAATCAGCTGAAATCCTTCTGCTCGCACCTACTTTAATAGATCTAAAGTGAGTCTTTTATTTTAGCGATTTTTGCTCGAAATTACGGGTACTTATAAGGAGCTTGACATCTCTGTTGGTCTCATCTCTTGAATGCATTCCTTATTAATTCATTTCATGTAATTTACAAGGAGTTATTTAAGTGCAAACGTTTTGGCCGACTTATGGGCCTACTCCCACTCCCTTCGCCCGTAGGAACCCCCTTAGATCAAAACAAAGATTGAAATTAAAATATGCATTAAATACAGTAGTGAATCATTATTTTTTAATGTGTATGATGAGTATTCTTTTAGGCTTATATTGAAGTTGAAGTTGGAAAATGGGCCAAATTAGCTGGAAAAGTAGGGTCCGATTTCTCGAAAACCGTCGAACTCTTGAAAAATAAAATTACAGATTTGAAATCAACATGTTATATTAAATCACTTTTATTATACTTATACCGTTTAGGATTTTTGACTGTTGACCAGTGTTATAATTTATTTCAGTAGTCAAATGCATAGGGAAAAGTATCCTGTATCGACAATAGAGAAAATAAATCTAAAATGAGTATTTTGTAAACATACCTTTACAAATACAATCTAATTCATCCATTCTTTTGAAATATGTGGTAAAAGGTGCCGGGATCTATTTTTGGATCTATCAATTTAGTCACAATTTATATTTAAGTACAATGCAATTCATGAAGTGAAAGGAGGTAAATTGTGTATAAGATATTAAGACAATGAAATCTCAATACTTTTGTTTCGAGAGTTAAAAACAACTTCCACTCCATTTGAAGCTTGTTAAGTTATACTTATACCTCTGTAAGAGGCTCTCAAAGGCAATCCAACTTTATTAAACTATAACTCTGTCCAGAGTTGACGGATTGGAAATTGTTTTATTTTAAATTCAATTTAAAAAAAAAAAAACTTTGTGCAAAGAACGACAGTTATAGAAACATCATTGCGAATTAATAAAATTAGCCGTAAATTTAATTTTGCCAATATTTTGTAAGGACTTTAACCCACTCATAGCACTCATGTGTATGGGAAAAATATTTGAGTAGGATCTCAATGGAATTACCCTACATTCAGGTCTAAAGGTGTGGGCACATCCATTTGAATGCCCTCCATATATAATATTTTAATCCTTTTACTTTTCGTTCCACCCTAGAGGATACCTACAGAGGCTATGAGTGGTAGTATGTATGTATGTATACACACATTTTATTGGCTAATATTGTTGAGACAAATATAATATTAAGAAGAAGAAGAGAAGAAAAAAAGAGAAAAAAAAGTAATCTGTGTCCTTTGTACACATCTGTATTAGAAAAATCGAAGAAAATGGATGGAAATTAAATCCTTCTGCTCCATTAGGCATCTCTCTCTCTCTCTCTTTCTTTCTTTCCCCGTCCATCCTCATCCATCAATCCCTTAATTAAAGATTGCTTCTTTTTTTTTTTTCATTACCATTACATGATAGTTGTGTCATGTTATTCAAGACCATAGGAAAGTTATGGTCGCCAATATAGTAAATAATATGTATCTAATGGAATCTTTTATGTAATTCTACCTTTCTATGAAAGTAAATGTCTACTAACTCCACTAGAGGGAGCCTAAAAGTTACCCATGGCCAAAGCCTTAGAGAGAATCTCTTATTTATATGTACATATGTAATTATAATTAATGAAGAATCAAGCTCTTAATGAAGGCTTTCCAGAATAAATAGTATAATAACAAATTCAATGTTTGTATGCATCAACATCTTATATTATGAAGATTACCGTAGACTGTTTTTTTGTGGGGTGGGGGGGGGAGAAGGGGGGATGGCTTGAGCTGTCTATTTGTCTACTTCTCTTGCCTCTTATTTGTGATCTGATTGTTGATTAAGCACGACGTGCTTTTTTGTCCACTAACGACCTCGACTCACAAAAGGGAAAGGAAAAATTTGAAAAAACAACTTCCCTTCTGTAATTTCCTTGTTGCCAACTTTTTAATATTGGGCAGTGTTATAATTTAGATATACTAAGCATTTATAAATTCTATCAATTTACAAATCAATCGTTAAAGCTTGTATAATATTCAAAAATTCAAAAAAAGAGCGCGCAATTTAATATATTTTTTATATATCAAAATCATAAATAATAATAATACCCTTTATGAGTTCATAACACGTAGAGTCAGATTCTTTAATTCAAAAGGGTCAAATGATGAAAATCAGCCGAATGGAGAATAGAGTGTGTTTTTATTTATCTCAAAAAGCTTGTCGTGAAGATTCATATGTATGTAATTTAGAGAAATATATGATATGAAACGGAAAATTTGGTCGTATATTCACTAAGCCCTTGACCAAAACATATTTTGAATTACTCCAAATCCTTTTCCATCACGTATTAGTCAAAATAGGTATATATTACATAGGAAAAAAATATCTAATAATATAACCAATAATTAGAAAGCTCATAACAATAATTCTCTCAAATATTTTTTATCTTCCTAGGCTTAAATTGATCAAAATCGTGAGAGAAAATTAGACATAGCATTTAGATATACTGTGATTGCATGTCTGAAGTTGATTCTCAAGAAAGCTTTAAAACTCTAACTCTTTAAAGTAACCAATTTAAAGTCAATTCACATTTTTTTTCTGTACTAAAACAAATAAACAATTAGGTTTCCTAGGGGATAACATGTTCTGATATTTGAGCTATCGATTTTTGTACTACGGCTTTTGTCCCACTTAATCTTGTGTATTTTTTTTTTTTTGGAATATACATATACCGATTGAACATTTATATTTAGGTCAAACCTTTGGAGCGAAACCTCTTAGTGCTATTCGACAGGACTCATAAACGTTTGAAAAAGGCGTACATGTCAAGGTTTTTTTTTTTTTTTTTTTTGGTATTATAGCTCTAATTGATTATAGTATATTTGATTGAAAATGTTTATTGTTGTGATGGCTTTATATTTCTTTGAACCGGAACAATAGTCCAAAAGTTTGGAAGAATGACGTAATTGATCAAATATCTATTCTTTTGGGAGTTCTCTTTTTTTAAAGGAAGGTTTGAGAGATAGAATAAACGATTTCATTGTGTCTCAGTTTCTCCTATGTACTACTAAGGCTGAAGACCCATGGAGTAACTCCAAAGATATCTCACTACTAGTGATGTTTAATTAATGCATAAAAATGGAGCTAAAATTACAAATAAAAGTGCAGTGAAAAAGGCCAAAAGTGCAAATAAATCCAGGTAAATTGAATGTGCTTTTGGTAAAAAAAAAATTTATAACTAGGAGACCCATGGTCCGCTGAATAATCATCGGGTCCATCAGGTTGTCCTTCGTTTTTCTGTTCCTGTTGTTGATAAAGAGTTCCTTGAAGATGCTGAAGGCCCTTTTACAGCCCATGGATCTCAGTGGGGAGCAATTGAAGCATGCTATGATGGTGGGGGTCTTCCTTCAAGATAGGCACATTCTCTCCAGAGAATACTGAGCCAATCTTACTCATCTTTTCATAGACTGGGTTCTTCTTCTTGAGGATCTCCTCCAGCATGTTGTCAAATTTGCAGATGGTTAGGCTCTCATGCACCTTTTACATGATGAACAAGGAATGAGGGCAGTCTTTCATCGAACAGAGAACTACTTTCGTTCAGGATCTTGAAGTTGCTTTTGATCTAGGCGATGTCTTGGCCCATAGGTCATTAATGAAAATAATGCAATTAAGGCCCTAAAATAAAATACAAAATTCTATTTTCTATAATTTCGTCATCACTACTTATTACATACAATGATGAGGTAAAAGCCTTTTTCTAACATTTATACACATGCCTTTAGACCCTGAGAAGTTAAACCCTATACTGATCAGTATACCAACGAAATATTTCCCCTTTTCAAGTTCATTTCAATTAAAGATCCTTTCTTTTTTCTCCCATTACCTCAATTCCACGTCTCATTTCTTCTTCAGGTTAATTTGAGCTTTACCTTCTGCTCTAAATAACAGAGCCTTACTACCTCGTGGAAGGATGAGATATCATTATTAGATTCGTGTATACTGACATAGGTAATTAGCAATCGTTACAAAAATAGTAATAGGGAGGGGAGAATGGAGCTGCCCCTTCAAATCCCTTTTTCTCTTATTCACATATATGTATAAATAACTTTATTGCAGACTCTGTTTATGAGATTATTTCTCTTCTTCAGACCTGGGCAAGTTTTCCTCTTTCGAACGTATGTAGTCTTCAAATCAATATTCTTTATGTATAATATGATTATATTTGTTTTATATTGCTATTCATGCTCTTGCTTCATACAAAATATATTTTTTTTTTCCTAATTACAAACTCTGTCTAAATTGATTAATGTACTAGATAAAGACTGCAACTTGATTGAAGTTGTTTGTGATGTCATGGGTCTGATCCGATTCGAAAATTGCCATAAAGAGAATCACGACCCTCATACCTATATAAATGATACCCTTACAACTTTTTTTTGTCAGCTGCTGATTTGTCTCATATTATGTGGTGATCTCAAACTTTAAGCTTTGAGTATATCATTTAAATAAAGAATAGTCCAATAATAGTTTGGTAGGATGAGACGTAATTATCAAACCACAAGCTAATTTTGAGTCGTTATTCCATGGGCTTAGTCAGTTTGTGTATTATACAATTATATAGCCCGTAGTTTGAATAAAAATCACTTACATTTTTTTTTAAAATTAGGGAGTGAAATATCGAATTTTGATTGAACTGAACAATAAACATTAACTGTAGTCAATAATTGAGATAGGAGATTGATGTGTGTGCAAATGAGATTTAATTTGAGTTAAAAAAAGCTATATTGAAATATTTATCAGAATAAAGTATTTTACAGTAGGGAAATGGGGTAAAATAATGAGAGTTGGGTTACATAATCAAAATAAATAGGACCCTAAAAAAGCCCAGTCCACGCCTCATTAATAGCTATATACTCCTAGCAGTGTTTTTCTGTTTATTTTATATTCACAGAGTTTTTTACTTTATTTCTATATGTACATATATTCATCATTAATCAATCATCAACATATTATGAATATGATATGCTCCATTCTCGTTTACTTTTTCTTGAGGTACGTTCCTCCCCTACTCCTGGAAGAGTTCAACAATTAAGAAAGGGAGTTAATGTGCAATTTCTTCATCTTGAAAAAAAAAATGTTCATCCTTTTTTATCCTGCGTGTTAACCTGGACTCCAATCAGTAGTGCCATTCATTCACTCCTCTTGGTGGCTCTTTTCCTTCTTTCCGCCTCTGAGTTGAAGTAGAAACTGGTTCTTGACTGGTTGATACGAGTTACGACCTCCTCACTTCATTGAAGAAATAACTGATATATTGACCCACCTCTCTTTCTTATTTTTTGTTGTATAACTTTCAAGGATATTTTGTCTTAATAACAACTGACTTGATCATAAACGATTTATTATTTCCGTTCATTTCAGCCTGTTTACAAATTTCTACTCTGGGAAAATAGATTTATATTTCATAAATGCTCAATCAGCTGTCAAGACGTTTTTCTATTTCTCCTACAATCACCTGTTCTCTTTTATTTTTGCAAAGGAAGACTTAGACCATTGCTGAGAGGGGAATGACGGAAATAGACTCAAATTCAGGGTTTATCAGACAATTATATATTTTAAATTATCATATGATCTATTATCTAGATCAGGGGTTTCAAAATGGGAGAGACTGAACTTCCCCCTCCACATCTTTTTTCTTCTTCCTTTATTTGCTAATGGTGTTTATATTTATTTTTTCTGCATTGGCACCCCACCCCAAGGGAGGTGCCTTCCCTGTTTGAAAACCGCTAGAATATACAAAAATCAAAAGGGTAAAACCACTCAGAAAATGTTAAGACCCTCTGACTGTATATTGCTCGTTCTGGATCGATCACATTGGTTCAGACCAAATTTTAATTTTTTACTGCACCGGTGCAAGACATTTAAGTGTCTCATAAATACAATTCACATTGTTTTTGATACAAGAAGGGGGGGGGGGAAACTGTCCACGTTTTTTAAAAAAAAACGATTAAATATCTATCCACAAAAAAAAAAAAAAACGGTCCCGGAAATCTTATAAAGAGTAAGAGAAAAAGGGAAAATTTGAAAATTGAAGATGTAATAGGAATTGAAAAAAAAAATATATTTGTATTGTTCATTAATAGAATCAAAGCTACAATATGTACACTTACATAAATGCATAATAAAGAAAGAAGGATGATACTGCTTACGTCAAAAAAAGAACATAAATCCATATATTTATTATTATTGCTATTGCTATTATTAAAAAAAGGAAAGCACAAGAGTTGATGATAAATCTCTTCTTCCTTCTCCTTTCATGTATTATTTTGTAACCAAAAAAAAGTAGTACTTTGATATAAAATTATTATTCATAAAAAGAAACACGTAACTATGGGTAGTTCAAACATGGAGTTGTACAAGCGACTGTTGTCCATGACGTCACATATTACATTATAATATTTGTATATAGTTGCAAACAAATTTAAGAGGAAAAAATTTGAAGTAAACTTGATCTTTTTGGTTTTTTTTATCCACATCACTGTTGTATAGAAATTGACTGAATACCAAAGAAAAACAGCTGTATTGACTAAAATATAGCCAATAGCTGGTAGAAACTCCTCTGAAATAATGTTATTTTAAAGGACTGAAACTATTCGTATAGTAGGTAAATGTTTGTGGGTCATATTATGGCTACAGATGACTGGAATCTTAGTATTTATAAGTATTTACAGGTTGCCAAATTACCAAGCTTTACCTAAGAAAAAATTTATGCACGCCGGGATTCCAGATAATTTTATATCTCTAATTAAGACATCCAAATACGCAGAAAATAATTCTATTATAATTATTCATCAAATTATATTTGAATAAAAAAGACACTTGGGTTGACAGAATAATGACGTCACATACGTATCATTTCTACATGAAAAGAAAAATAGAATCTGATCTTTACAGCTGGAACATGTATGTGCTCTGCTTTTTTGTTGGCTCTCGATTTTTTGGTGAAAGGAACTTTTTTGATTGTTTAATGCACACAATTACTATCTGGTACCTCTGCATTTTATCTCTTGATTGTGCTTTGACAATATTAACTACTACAGAATAGCCACTTATCACTGTAGCAAGCTCTAGACTCAACGATACAGAGAAGACTGAATTCAAATTGATTATTGTGTTAGAGGTACCAACTGATATTTTTCTTTTTTTCCTTTTTGTCCAGGTCAAATCATAACAATCAATAATAACACAGGTCAACAAATTTGAAATGTCAAAAATTCTAAGGGGTATAAGTACAATAAAACTTATTCAATTTTGCACGCTGATTTCAAACCTGTAACTTTTTTTTTTCGAGAGTCTGACAGTTTTCAAAAAATCGGACCCTACTTTTTGAGCTAATTTGTCTCATTTACCAACTTCAACTTCAATTTAAGCATTAAAAAATAATGATGCGCTAGTATATTTAATGCAAATTCCATTTCCAGTCTTTGTCTTGACAAAAGAGGGATCCAAAGGGCGTAGAGGGTGGGAGTAGGCCCAAAAGTCAGCCAAAACATTTGTACTTAAATAACTCCTTGAATATTACATGAAATGGATTAATAAGGAATGCATTCAAAAGCTGAGACTCACAGCTTTCAAACAGGTTGTCAAATCCTTAATTAAGAAGAAATCGTCCATTTAAATGTGTAAATTTTCATTCAAATCCAAGCAAAAATTCGCTAGAAATCAATGACTCACTGTAGAAGTACTATCTAACAAGTGCAATAGACTCAAGTAATGGTGCGTAGAAGAAGACTCTGAAATCATCGGAGCAAAATAAATTCAAATTGGTTTTATTAAGGTAGTCGTACCAACTGATATTTTCCTTTCCTTCCTTATACTCAAGGCTATCTCAACCTTTTGCCTCTGTCTTATCAGGATAATCAATTCATTAAAATCACGTCACATACTCTACCCATGTGCGTCATTTGTATTTACTACCAAATAAATAAATAAAGGAATAAAGGAACTGTCCTGCGGTTAGATTCTTCTTTAGATCACATGACCTGACATATTTGCTGCTACGTTTCATGCCCCTTGTATCATCATTAAAATATAATCACAACTACTACGAACAACAACATCAACATCAACTAAAGGAGAAGGGAAAGAAAGGAGAAGGGGAAAAGTTACAGCAACCTCATTCTGCCCTAGACAACCTCGAATATAATTCTTCTAAATCGCGGGTGAAGGGAAAATAAAAATAAATGCATCATCATTCTTGATTGACAAAAAAAAAAGAAAAAAAGTTAACTTATTTTTTTATTATTTCTACTCCATAATATAGTTGTAACATTATTTTTTCAAACTTTTTATATATTCCCCCCCCCCCCTTTCTCCCCCCCCCCTCCTATTTCTTCTTTCGATGAAAGAATGATTTTCTGTAATAAAGAAGAAGGTAATTTTTTTTTCCAATTTTCTTACCTTCAAAACTTTTATTTACTTATTTATAATCATAATATGGAATTGAATTTCTTAACTTTTGAATCAATTTGAATAGCAAACTTTACTTAAAACTGTAACTAACTCTACTTTTCTTTTCTCCCTCCCTCCCTTCCTCCCTTCTCCGAATGAACAAACAAACAAACAAACAAACAAAGAGGAGAAATTTTTTTTAATTAGATTTATTTTTTGACATACAAAAATTCACCACAGCTCACATAGATCATTAAAAGAGGCTGAAGGACTCACACAAAAAGGATGAATTGACGTTTGAACTCTTTACAAAAGTAATTGACTCTTGCTTTCTTCTTTTGAAAAAAAAAAAAAAAAAAAAAACGAAAAGAAAAAAAACAGGGACTCACTCCTTTTTTCACTCAATTAACCCCCCCTGATTGACCCAATAACCCAATAAATAACTATGTATATAATATAAAAAATTACTACACTCTTATCATGTCCAATTTTATCACAAGGATGCTATCATTTATTCTTAGAAGGGACTTCTAAGCATCTTTTTTCTTTTTACACTGGATCCAGGGGTAACACCCCTAAGTGTGGTCTCCCTTCCAGTTTGTTGACCACCACTGTCACCAGTAGTTTTCATTCTCCTTCCCAAGTGATTCTTCAGATTACTGACTTAACAATCCAGTTAGAAAACCCCAAATTTGCCCAGTAAAATACAATTACAGATTTATTTCCATGTGGCTTTTGCAGGCTTTCATTTCATGGACTAATTAAGGCTGTTTATTTGCCAAAATGAGCATTTCTCTAACCCTTTAAGATTATGAGTTGCACTTAGTTCCAATTGATTATATTTACAAGGCATGAGGCTTCGACGACAATGGGATGGAACGTCATCTACCATTTGAATTCAGTTTTGATGTGAAGCGACGAGACTGAATAATATATAAGGTCATATAATCTCCTAGGTAGAAAAATTTCCTGAATGTGTTCTTGAATTTGCCCTATTACTCCTATTACCTTTAAAACTTATTCATTGACGCCCTCCAAGTGTGATTGAAACATAATCCGGCATCTCCAAGAGATATTAATATTTGTGTCCCCTGTATACACACTCTTGCTTCCCTGCTCAATATTCACGAATGTCTACTAATATCTACCTAGGGATATGACTCCAGGAACACTTTGAGGAGAAGAAGCATTGATGAAGGAAATTTGTATGTATATATTATGGCCAAACACCCTTGGATCCTTCGAATTGAATCCCTCAAAATTGTTTATGTTGGCAAATGAGAGTGCTTTAATTCATTATTATTGGCTTACCTAATCATATTAATTAAGTAACGTTCATTCCTTATTATTGTTTTCCCCAATAATAATAATAATAATAATATTTCATATACATACATAACAAACGTATTTTCATACACATAGTCTACAATATACCCCCACAGAAAGCCACCATAGAAAGTCCTTGAAGTTACTTATGATTAAATAAATATGATGAGGTCATTTCATATGAACTCACGCACCCATGGTCTAACACATTTTACCAAAGTGAACGTGGAATAATAAAAATTGACCCGTTAAAATAAATGAAATTCATGTAATAAAATAACAAAAAAAAAAACATCAGAGATCGAAGAAATTGAGATCTCTGATGGATGAGAGTTACTTGTGTTTCATTTTTTTTATTTTTTTTGAAAATAAGGAAGATTAGATCCTTTATTTTCATTCTTCCTTGGACCAATTACATATATTATGTCCTATCTTAAGGATTTAGAGTGTGGAGCAGTATTATTTTGAGTTTCCTTTAGGTATGAACATACATAGTTTAATATTGACAAATTATAATTATAATATGTATATTAAATGTAGAAATTTTTCATTTGAGAAGGAACGAAAAAGTGTTTAAAGTGTGCTCACTGCCTGATCTGAAGCTCTCAGCTACATGAGAGGAAAACATGGACCTAAATTTTAAAAATACATAAGCCTACGTTTGCATTTTATGATCGTGAATGTTCAGGATTTCCTGATCAAGTTCATATATTCATATTGATTTCCAAAATTCACTCAGAGACCTCTACCGAGGGTATCAATCTGAGATCCCATTTTCCTGAGATTTCCTGGGGTTACCCCGTTCATGGAAAATCCTGCATTGATAACATGTTAATAAAGCACTATAATGCTTCAAATATTGAAAATTTACTGTAGCAATAGTGAACACTCCCCTAGAGACTAGGTTGATTTCTAAATTATTCCATAGGGGCACAAATGCTCAGTACTTGGGATGGTAGTAATATGTGTTTTTGGGACATTTAAGACATTATGCGCTTTTAATATAATATATTTAAAGAGTTACAGGGAGATTCTGGATAGGTGCTAGTTGACTTTTAGCTTGTCACACTACACCTTAAGTTGTGTATTTCTCAATTACACAGGAGGTAGCCTTACCAATAAGTAAGTGAGTTCATCATTATTTAATATTTAAGTTTTTTGTTTATGTTTTTTTTTTTTGGTTGTGAATGGAGTTGGATTACGGTGTTTAAAAACAAAGCGAAATATTTATATATTACTGTTGTACAGCTGAGAAATAAAGTTTCAATTGTCAAAAGAAACGGACTAAAATATAAGAAAATCTCAAAAGAAAACATCAGGTTTACTTTTAATCAAATTGAGAACGCATGATCAAAATAATGTGTTTTTTTTAAAAAAAAAATCATATTTCCACAATTTATAGTAAGAAAATATTTTTGTTTTACTAATTATTTAATTGAGTATTTATATATATATATATATTATAAAGTTTGTATATTTATGTGTATAATTCTTTTTAATTTTCCGGGTTGTGTTTTTTTTGTAAAGTGTATTTTATTCCTTACTTTATTAAAAAAAAAAAACCAAATACCAAAGCTTCTTGTTTACATCTTACTTGGCAAGTATCAAATCTACAACAAACAAAATATTTAAATTGTTACTTAACTTTATCAGGAGGAAAACATGAACTAATTAAAATGAATCCTTCATTAATGTATTAATGGAATTTATTATGATATTTTTAAAATATAAATACTTTTATTTTGTAGGTTTAATCCCAAGCAACCGGGGTCCCAAATTTCCCATAACCCCGGATTTTTAAAATTAATTTCACAGAATCCTAACGAAAGTCAATTTTCTTGAGAAATGACAAAGCCCTACTTCTTTCTAATGAATAAGGTTATTTGTGAATTGTACACAAAATGGACTTTGATGTTTTTATAGTCTATCACGTCGATTTAAAGCTGACCCTAGGTATATGGATATGCATAGTAATTGTATCCATAAAATATTAAAAAAAATTAAAAATTGGTGAGTCTTTTGAGAAATACATTTTTGAGTCTTTGTAAATTCCTAAACACATTTTATTTGAATTCCATTAAGAAAGCACCAAAAAAACAAACAGATGGTATATGCATGGACTATTGCTTAAAATGCCACATAAAGATATTACATAATGTGTATGTAAGTTGTATATAAAGTGCGAGGAGAAAGCAGGAGATGACCATAATTAGACATGAACATAATGTTGAGATAGTGTAGAGTTTAAAGGAGGAAAGAAAAATATTAATTGGGTCCACTGCCTTGATAGTCAATATGAATTCCTTCCTCTCTGTATCCTGCAGTGGAGAACTTGCTACAATGCTAAGTAGGCTAATTTCTTATTTTTTTTAGGAAATCATGTTAGATTAAGTGTACTGGATAAATGACAATTCACTTCAATCCTTTGCGTTTCCAGCAGTTATTGCCAATAATAGTCAGATAAAATAACAAAGTTACCAGATAGTAACAGCAGGCACGCTCTCTCACCTCAACAAAATGCCCACCCCAACTATAATAAAGTCATCATCATCATCTGCTTATAGAGCAGTGGTTCTTAACCTGGGTTCGATCGAATACCAGGCAGGGTTCTGTGGTTTGATTCAGCCCACTCGTACGATTTGTAACGTCACGCTCTGCTTGGCCATCATTGGCTGCAGATGATTACGCCTTGGACTACGAAGCCTTGGATCTATGAATGCATGTATGTGGGGTTCAGTACCTCCAATAAGGTTAATAACCACTGTTATAGACTATATGTATAGTGTTTTCACATGACGTTGTCATCTTAAAAGTGAACCAACTTGTATTGTAGGAGGTATAAATGACCAAAATATTTTAAAAGAATGCAAACCCTTACTTCTTTTTAATTAATAAAAATGGCGAGTGACTGCCTTCAATTTGGACGTTACGATAAGTATGATATACCCATTCCTGATAGGAACTACTACAAATAAGGTATCACTACATCAAGATACATTCTCAGAGTGTAACTAAGGAGTTAACTTTTGCAAAAGATAATAAATTTGTCCATTTTATGTAATAAACACATCCACTATATATACATATATATATATACAGTCTCCAACATGGCGTAGCATTCTGTATATAATGCAATCATAATATTGTTAGTGAAAAAACTATATTTAGTTATGATTTATGAGGGAGAGTATTGTATTATTAGAATTTGAGTTTGTGTTGCTCTATGAAGAAAGGATAGCCTTCAATATTAGACGAATCCATCAAGTGGACCAATGAATTCGTCGTATTTACTTGCATGTAGGATGACAAATTTTTGCCATTGAGCATGAAATGCAGGGTATGAGGAATTCTACATCTCTAGGGAGGTGGATTCTTCTTATATGATATTATGTACATAGACATAAATCTGGTCTGTTTTTATTTATACACTTCTACAAATGTACATAACTATGATATTATGAGTTGAGTTGAGGGAAGGAGGAAAAAAGTAAGGGATAATTAGTGAGTGCATTGGTGATAGAAAAGAACTATACATACATATTATCTGCACTGCAGATAAAAACATATCATCCCCCCCCCTTCCTTCATTCTTTTTTTTTTCTCTCTCTCTCAAAGTATACATATACATACTTGCATGATGTGCCTTGGAAAAGGAAACAAAAAACAAAAAGAGAGGATTCGACGCAATTGTGTATACAGTATATAGCCGTTAATACATAATAATATATCGACTTTACAATACAACCATATGTATGTATGTATGTATATTAAAAAACCCCAATAATATGTAGTAATAATAATTAGGTAATTAGATTAAAACCATTCATAGTTGATTGTTCTTTACTAACATTCTATTCATAGGGTTAATCTAACCTGTTCATTGAATTCCTTAGCACCAACTAATAACTCGCACAATAGTAATACTAATTAATTATTTGCAAATTGACTTATATATGTGTAATCCCATGATGACACAAAGAGAGGCTTTTTTGACATTTGATTCACCACGTGGATATTTTACTTATAAAAACAAAGCATTAACCAATTTCAATAGGGTGGAATGGGACTTTTGTAGAGGAGAGAAGAAGAACAAGAAGAAGGCGGAAGCTACAAAGGTCCCTGTCAATAAGATTATTTCAGGAATCAATTCACGAAACCCTGGAGATTTAAGGAGTTTCATAAAAAAGTTCCTTTCTAATTACTCAAATTTTCATCGTTTGCCTTTTTGTTAGAGCAATAGCCCTGGATCGACCCACAGTTCAGGCATCAATGACTTAATTATATCCTTGGTAAGTGAATGAGTTACTTTAGTACTAATTTAGATCTAATTAGTTGATTATATTGATATATATATATGTCATGAGGGTACAAAAGAAAATAGACACTGAGGTCCACACCCTGGATAATGTCTGTCTTGGAATGACTTTTAAAAAGCAAATGCAGTTTACTATTGAGCCGGTTCTCGAAATATATATTTTTGATGGTGTTTGACTTGACTTCTGAATGTTTTTGTTTTTGTTTTTGATCTACGTTTCCAGGAAGGCAGCCTTGACCAATCCGCTCGTGTACTCAGTTCATGACTCTAAATGGGCAAATAACATACACCTCCTCTCTTATTGAACGAATAGCTTTCAATTTTGCCTCGTGGATGTGAATATAAAAATACACCTTCCTACAAAACAACGGCAGAATACAATTCAGGGGCTTAAAAAAGCTTCAAGTACTTCACATTCTACAAGGAGAGGAAAATATGGATTCCCACATTGAAAGGCGTCTTATAAAATTTAATGGTGAGGCCATTATTACTACCATATCCTTTTTAGGATCCTTCTAATTTATTTATAGTGTTGGACGCAGTGTCAAATACTTCATGGGCCTTGTCAATGCAGGCCTGCCATTTGTAGAGAATTGAATCTCTGAATTGTATTAAAGGAAAATAATTCCTTACCCTATGTCAATATCAGTGTCAATGTATGAATACATCTTTAGTTAATGCTTTATGAACGTTGATTAACTTCACTTACCTCCTGTTAGTATTGAATGAATATAATTGACTAATTTTGTGCAGAGGATAATAGAATAATAAAACACACACAATTGAATATAGGTAATCATATGTACATATATTCTTGACTGTACCCTAGTGGGTATAACAAACCCCTTGTCACGTTTTAAAAACAACATCTCAATGGGCTTCATTTACCACCCCTTGGTTAATGAATAGTATTTTTTTATAAAAGTAAAAAAAAAAAGAAAGAAGTTTGACAGATGTGAAAGGGATTTGGGCGAGAGGATCAAGTAGAGAGAGAGAGAGAGAGAGAAAAGTGATCCCCTGGAAGATTTAATTTAATAAATCAAATATTTTCCAATGTCAGGCTTCGTTGCACTTTGAAAAATGGGGGGAAAGAGAGGGGGGGGGGGAGGGGAAAGAAGAAAATTGTTTTATATTATTTGTGTGTATGTAGAGTAGAAGGGGAGGGAGAGAGGAGGTTGAGTGATTACTATGGTTGGTGAGTCTTGTTGGAAGAGAGAGAGAGTGCGAGTCCATATTCTTTCAAATTTATAAAATACATATATTATAGGTATGTACATATAATTTATGAATAAATAAAGTGACTATGTACATACATATATAAAGGAGTAGATCCTTTAAGACAAGTTTCCACGAAAAAAAAAAAATATACATAAATATATAACTTCTCCGCCCCCCCCCCTCCTCCTCCCTGCCTAACCTTGCAAAACTTTTTAACATTCTTTAGACTACTACATACTAGTATGTATGTATGTTGTACGTACTTTAGAACAAAAGCCTTGAACTTTCATATTTACAACTTATTCGTATTCTTTGTAGTAGATAGATAATATGATGTTTAATAAGGGAGGATATCTTCATATTATTCCTCAAATTCTACTACTCTGGATGTATTTTTCCAAAAAAAAAAAAAAAAAAAAAAAAAAATCTTTCTCTCTAGAGAGATTTAGACATAAAAATAAAAAATAAAAAATGATAAATCCACCCCACATACACACACTTTTTTTTTTCCCCGAATACATACATGTATTCATTCCTTCTTGTTCTTTTTTTTTTTTTTACTGGAAATGACACATACTTACTACATACATAGACTCAAACCAGGAAATAAAAAAAGATATTTTTAAACTTCATGCATAGACCTCTCAAAATTATGCAGACCCTATACGATCTAATTTTTGTAAATTTTTTTAGAGATCCTCAGATATGGTCATGTTAATAGAATTCTTTGAATGAAAGGTTGCTAGATTTTGAGTGGTTTTTAAGCAGGGGACTTCTTATGGGAATTGGGTGAGGGAGGGATGGGGAGTTTGCCAATGTAGAAAAATAATTGTAAACAGAGGCTTTATAACAAACAAAAGGTGAAGAAAAATTTGTTATGTAAGGAGTGCAGAAGGATATAGAAAAAAAAGAGGTGAGAAAAGATGGTCCATCCAGAGACTATTTTTCCTTTTGAGACTTTATTTTGCAACTCTTTATGTGCAATTTGCATCAGAGTCTCTAAAAAATTAATTACCTACTCTAAATACCCGCGTATAGAACGCATTTTTTTCTTAAAAAGTTGACCTAAAAACCCAGGTGCGTCTTATCCATGGATACTTTTATTATAAGTTTTTCCTTTATTTTAAGGGTCAAATATCCACTGTGTTCTATACATGGTATAGGATTTTACACGGGTATTTACGATGATTATTATTAAAAAATACAATTTAGATTGATTTTTTTTTGAAAAACAATATTATCTCAGATGACTTGCTTTTGTATTGACGGGCCACATATTTCATTTCAACCCCCTCCCGATGAAAAAAACAACAACAACAACATAGTACAATAATAATACAAAATATTTTGACTTTTTTTATTTTTAATTAGTCTTAATCTAAGATAAATGAGATTTGATACAAGAGAGCGAAACAAACTTTTTTTATGTCTTTCTCCCAGTCTTTCTGTGTATATTATATCCATGTAGCAGCTAACTGTACATATACATATATAACTCTATAATGAGTGACACGCGGAAAAAGTAAAAGGAAGAAAAGTTTTTATTTCTTCTTCTTTGTAAATTAAATTTTAAATAAAATTGTCAAAAAATTACATCAAAATACAATTTAAACATGGATGCACATATATATATATATATATATATATTGTAGATATATGTTAAAATATCTAGGATCCTTTGCTTCCCTTTCTCTCTTTGCATTTGTGCACATTAAGGGAATAAATAAATAAGTATATCTAATACATATACATATTTATAAAGCTCGCCAAATCTTCAAATTTAATGCAAAAACTTCTTCAATATTTTTTCGCTCCTTCTCTCCTCTTTTCTTTTTTTTTTTTCAAAAAAAGGGAAGAAAAAAAAGGAGAAGAAGAAGAAGTCGTGTTGGTGGTGCAAAGGAGGGAGAGAGAGAGAGAGGGAACTTTTTCCTTTTTTCCTCCTTTTTCTTCAACTTTCTTCTTCTCCCAAAAAAAAAAAAAAAAAAAAAGAGGAAAAGCGGAGAAGTTGGAACATGCGCACATGATCTCTGAGAGGGAGAGAGAGAGAGAGAGAGCGCGTGTGGAATTGATGAAGAACATAAAAAAAATCCTCAGTCAATGAAGTTCCTCGACATATGAGCGAGCGAGTGTTTCACTTACTTCGATTACCCCACATAATTAGTATTTTATATCCTTTTTTAAGAGTAAAAAAAAAAATTATACAATTTATCTAACAGAGTAGTGAGGTGTGCAAAGTCAGTGTTGTTGTGTCGACTCCTCCTCCTCCCCCGTTTTCGATCTTTCTCTCATCATTGTCATCATCATCATCATCACTATCATCAGTACCGGGACGACAAGAAGAAGAGAGTCTGAATTTTATTTATAAATATTACACTACTCTCAAACAATAATAACCCACGGTGTGTGTGTGTGTCTTTCTTGTGATATATTTCTGTTAAGGAAACGTGATTTTTTTTCTTATTCTAATAACTATTATTTAAATTACATATATATTTATGTGGTACCTCAAATTAAAAGCATACCAATGAGGTTTTATGTTTGCTTTTCAACGTATATATATATATATAAATATTCATTTCTACTCATCATTTATAAGTCTGATGAATCACTGCTTTGGTTGGTCAATATTTTTTAAGAGCAGAATAGTAGTTCTCTATGTTTTTTGAGCTACATACAGTCGCATATATGCATATGTTGGCCTAAATGATACATTTAAGTAATGAAAGGATTTTACTGGAACACACAGAGTTGTTATTTTAATTCCAAAATTCAACGACAGAGTAGACTCAGTTAGTTGTTTTGTTTTTTTGTCATATGCGCTCTTTAAAGTAAAAGATAACTTGAAAAAAATAAATATAAAAAGATTGTAGCAGATGAAAATACATACATATATTTTGACTCAGGAATGCAAAACATACAAGTATCAATATACATATACATATAAGTTGAACGAACATCCCTCCAAAGTAAATTTAAATCTACCCATGTAACTAACATTCTTGGCTATTTCAACATATTTGAGTACTGTATGTATGTACATTAACGAGTAAACACTCGATAACTCAAGAGTCTGACTTTATATAACCTTTCAGGTTATTTATTATTATATTCTATAAGTATGCAAAAATATGTATATGCAGAAATGAATAATATATTTGTATGTATACCTGTATTTATATTTAAAATCCTTGGCTATTGGCTTTTTTTTTATTTTTTTGCTTCCTTTAATAACATTAGGAGGAGCTACGGAGGAAGGTGAAGCTCTAAAAGTATCTACCTATCCAAATATAATTGACCAAAATACATATACACGTCTATCAAAATTATAAAAGGCATTTGTGTGAATTTCCTTGATTTTCCTTCCTTGAAAAATAAAATTAAATAAATAAAATGAACTCTAATTCTAATTAGTCTCTAATACATTTGATATCTAGTCAATCTCTCTCTCTCTCTATATGTATCTACATATATTATTGTTATTATTATTATTATAGAGAAATATGTACTTTGAAAAGAGAGGTACGTGCGTACGGCTCTTGCACATATATATATATATTTATAAAAGGTATAACACATTCTACTACCTACTACATAATAGAATAATCAAAACCCATTATTCTTCATAGAGAGAAAATGAGACTACATCATGCAATCCCTTAATACAACAACAACAACAACAACAACAATATGTAGGCTGACTCTTTTTTATATCATTTTATATTTGTAAAGAAGTTGCAACTAAATGCATAGAATAATAGGGGGTCTTCTTCTTCTTCTTCTTTGTCTACATACGACTATTTTATATTTATGATAAAAGTCAAATTAGTATTAGAATGAGGCCTATGGGCATAGTAGTATGGATTAATGTACATACCATACACACATACATAGTTAATAATATTTAATGTATAGTAAAAAAAAAAAAAACTTTTTATATTTTTTTATTATCATACTTATAATTTTTTTTTTATTTTTATTTTTTTAAATATATAAAAAGTTTTTGGACTCATTCGACTCTTCTTGGAATAATAATGAATCTCTTTCCCCTCCTTTCATATTTTTTTTTTACACTTTTTTTTTTGTAAAAAAAAGTGTGTATTTGTCATAATATACTACTGTTTCTTGTGGATATATATATGACTGTATGTGTGTAAGGAAGAGGGGGGAGGGAGGAAGGAGGGTAACTTCTTTTCTTTGTAACTACATAGTATCAATATTCAAAACTTTTTCAATGGCTTCTTTTTTCAGTTGTAGCTGATAGTAACAAGGACAGGTGTAGTAAACCTCTCTCTCTCTTTCTCTCTCTCTCTCTCTCTCTCTTTCTTTTGCTTGCTCTCTCTAAGAAACGTACCCCCTGTGCAATATATGTATAAGACTATAATATTGAATTAATTACCTACGTAGATCCCTTCTGCAGTATATTGGTTAGATATGCATACATATATATGTACATATTAATTTTATGGATGTTCTAGCTAGAGTAGCTCTTTTTGGTCCTTTAGATAAAAAGAAGAAGAAGAAGAAGTTATTTGGGTTCATTTGCTCCTTCTTTTTAAAAAGTAGTAATTCCTGTCAAATATATTATTTATTGGCACTTTCAGCAATTTTCTTAATGGTGACTAACGAGGAATCTATTTATTTATTTATTTATTAATCTATGTATGTATGTATACACATAATCATGAAGAGGGAGGAGGAAAGGCGAGTAGTCTATTTTTAGACTTTTACTTACTTACTTACTATGTATGTAGCATTTCTGTAGTCTTTCATCAGTTTTAATTGATTTTCATGCACTCTCCTTCTTTTTTCTTCTCTGGATGCACTCCTTTCTTCTTCTTTTTTGTATACTTAATATGGTAATTTGCCTTGTCCTGGCCCACCACTGGAACATACATATACATTCACACTAGAAAAATGTTGCTCAAGGCTGATTTTTTCCATTATTGTTTGTCCTCTGAATAACTCTAACTAAAACATACAAAAAAAAAACAAAAAAAATATAAGTTTGCTCTCTAAGGCACTCTAATGAATTGATTAAGCTCAGATTAATTAGTTACGAGGACTCCCGCTAAATTATCCTTCTACTATGATTTTTAGTAGATGTGAAAGCATTAACTCTTTTTGGCTTGCTAAAGTCATGAGAACTTGGAATAAAAAAAGTCTATTTTTCTAATTTAGTCAAAAACTTTTTGGGGAAAAGTTGTTATCTTGGTATAAAGTAGGTAGGGCTCATGGGTCTGAAATAACTTCTTTTTTTTTAAATGTTTATTAGATCCTTAGTTACTACAAATAATTCTTAAAAAGTAGAGTTTGCTGCTCCTGAATTCATGGGTTGTTGTTTTTTTTTCCCCACTGCCTACTTCTTTGTATTCTATTTAAAAGTATATTTAATTTAGGATGATTTTTTTATTGGATACTGCAGGATTCTTTTCTTTTCTGAGTTTTTTTTTTCCCTTTAAGAACCACACAAAAATACCCACATACATACATATATATATATATTATCCACATATTTTGAAACCATATCTAATGTTTGGGTATGTACGTTAGAACCAACCATATTACAAAACTTTTTCTATGTGCGATGCTGTATGTAATATATCGGACGTTTTGTAAACTATATTGCGGAAGAAATTAATTATCATTTTTATCAGTTTGTAGAGGTCTTGTAAAAAAATTGGGAATTTGAGCAGGGTGTAGCTCATGCAGACTTCAAGGTGACAAATATCATTTTCCTCGTCTTATTTGTTTATATTATAAAATGAATCACTTAAATTATAGACTATAGTCAACTAATCTACATATATTCAATCTATTCTGCATTTATTTATTTAACGTATATATTTACGTGTTATAGAACGATGGATGAAGAACTGTTCGACAGAATAGGTACTTATCCATTAGTAATTAACATATTGGTCCATGAATGTATCAAAAAAAATACAACAGGGAATAGAGATGCAGAATAAACAGTTTATTCATTTTTGCAAACATCTACATAAATCATAAATATTATTACATTTAGAAAAAGCTTTAAAAGTTTGAGCTTCATAACCTAATTAGTTATCAAATAATAATAGCAATAGGAAAAGTCAAAGCGTGTGTCTTTGAGAGTGAAGGAGTCAGCTTAAGCTACATTTGTTATGTAGTCGCTGAAATGAATGAATGAAAGAAAAGGACAGTGTCTATCGGTGTTGATGACAGATCCAGATTAATTGTTTCCTTGGGAGATTCAAATTTTTTATAACATTTAATAGATACGAGTACTTGATACATTTGTTTAGGGGGCTTCAGAGAGTCTTGAGACTCTGAAGCCCCTCTTGAAAGATTTTATGAAAATCTCTAAATGGGTCGGGAATGACTGACAACTGGACTCCAAGACCCATTATATAGGAGTTCAACCATTGCATTTTGTTTTTGTATTATAATACAAAGTGAGTGAAGCAGGGGTGTATCTGTATTTTAAAGACAAAGAGAGATAGAGATAGAGAGAGAAATGCTAGCTCACTTGGAATAATGATAATAGTTATTTTTTTTGTATGTTTTAAGCCTCCCTCAAATCCCTTTCTAAGACCTTCATTTAAAATACTGATTCTTTTTTTTATATATATTGCAACTTGTACAATCTGATTGTTGTAGTTTGTACAAGTTACAACTTGTACAAAATTTCAACTTGTACAAAACAAGTACCTATGTATATGTTTATGTTTATATATGTATATAAGTAATTGGTTGTCTCTCCCCCTCCTCCCTAATCGTTAAAAGTTAATTTATTCAGCATGATCACTTATTTGGCATGAGGTTTTTCCTTGATGGATGAATGATGGTTGTATTTATGTATACATTCTTTTCATTGAAGAAAAGTGGGAGTTGTTCAGGGGTAGATGGGTACATCATTTTGAAATTGCTGTGCAAGGTAGAATGCTGCATACTTTTTTGCTATTTTGTACCATCCTTTTTTTTTTTTTTTTTTTTGTTCATTTTTGTTCTCATTATTAGTAATCGTTTTATAACATGCTAAAGGAAATGAAGTTAATTTAATATGTAACTTAACTTTTATTTTTATTTTTTAAATTCTTGTTGTTGTTGTAACTACATTATCTACTTCAATCTAAAGATCTATTAATACCAATTAAGAGACACTCATCAAAGAATGCTCCCAAAAATTTTTTAACTTTTTTGATAAGGGGCTTTCTCTTATAAAGATCAGACATATTCTATGGTGCTAACCATCCTTCAAAGTTCCATGAATATCTCATCTCTGGCTCGTAGTCTTGTATGTCATGTATTCGTTACTCTACAAGGCTCTGTGAACAACATGAATGTTGAATTTAACCAATGTTAAATTGTGAAAGGTCTATCTAGATTCAAAATATATTCGTTTCTTTTATCTTTATCTTCACTTACAATTGAAAATAAGTTACTTTGGCTCTGGAGCCAATGTAACGAGAGAAATATATTACCCTTTCTAAGACGTGGTACCTAGACTCGTTTTGGGTAAGGTGCTCTTGACCAGGGACTCTCAGAATCCATTCCTTGCATTAATATTCTCATTTTGCCAACAACTATTTTTATTGCTGTTCAAACCAAGTAAAATTTAATAATAAAAAAAGAAAGTATTACTTATATAAATGGACACACTTTCAGTTGGTATTAAACAATTTTTGAATTTGTACTTCTATCCGTAATTTCCACTGCCCAATAACAAAATGTAATTATTTAGTGTGATTTTATAAAGTAATTAACTGCCAAAAAAAAAAAAAAAATTAAAAAAATGAATTCGTTCTCTTCAATTGGGAATTTTTTTGATTTTTGAGTACAAAGTTACTTTTGCGTTGACCTATGTACTAACATACTAATTAACAAGAACGAATCACATATTTATACAGTAGACCTGTACAATAAAAACAGTCATCAAACTCATACTTTACCCTGCATATGTGTGAAACAAAAACATTTTTATAGAATGAGCTTTCTTTATTAAGGAATGTATAATGGCTTTATTAGACTTCAGTGCGTCTACAACTTTTCATTTTTATCATGATCCACGAGAGTCAATATAATAAGTATGCAAGTCACTGAAACGAAATTCTGGTACTTTTATTTATTTTGAGCCTCGCTTATTATCAGATAAAGACCCCTGGTGCACTCTTTGAGAACCACTGCTCCTTAGAGAGTATCGGCTCTAAATAGCTACTTATTTATATGTATGTTGAAAGTGTTTTTTTTTTTTTGTTTTTTTTTAAAAAGTACCAAACTATGTCCCTTCATAATAGTACGTAATTACTTCTACGATAATGATGATAATTAATATTTCCCTCTAAAAGCATTGCAGGAGCTGTCACAGCTCGTGCTGTATAATACTTATAGCTATATATGTACATATAGCCATAAATGTATGTTTGTAAATACACTTACTTACTTACTTACTTACCTTTAATTATAATAATTACAATATGTATGTTAGGGAATTCTTATTCTTATTAGTATATTTATTCCTATGCTCATTTTTTGTTTTTGTTTTGTAGAAATTAATTATGAAAGTACATTCATATATATATATGTCTAATAGAAGTCCTTCAATTATCTTATTAGAGTACTCCATCTTTTACTTTCTTTCTTTCTTTTCTGACTACTTTCTATATGTACTATGTACACACATATATATATATATATATATTTATATAAATAATTGTGATTTACTTTTTTCTTGGCTAGAGAAATTATCTATATGGTCAACATGCCAGGGAAAGAGACATTTAATATAATTCTGATTAGGAAAAGATTTTTTTTTCTTTTCTTTCAAAGCTTTTTCCTTCCTTCTCGTTCCTTATATATATATATATATATATTGTGGACATGTACATTACTCTCATAATGATTCCAATCATGACCTATAATTATACTTAATTGGCTAATGATGATTGCTATGTACCTACAATTTGTTGCAATTTGTACATTATATGTACATTATACATGAGCCAAAAGTCCATGCTTGAACCCCTTTCCCCTAAGGCGTTGTTATCTCATTATCTTAAAAATGTATGTATGTACACTCTGTTTGATTGTACGCCCTAGATATTTCTACCTATTTTCTTCTTATGTGTGTTCTGAACGCGTGTCTGTTGATTGGTTAAACTTGAGTTAGCTGCTCTTTAGCTCTGAAACAGAGCCCTCATTGACGTACTGCTGCCAAATTGATTTTGCGCTATTTTTCTGTTTCTTTATATGAGGCAAGATTTTTTAATAAATAATGAAGGAAAGAAGAAGGCTCAAAATTGCATATTTGGTAGCAAGCTGGCCAATTACGTAACATTCTCTTTCAACTCTTAAAACATTCTTTATTTAGCAGATAAGATGTGGAACATAAGCAGATTCAAAATCAAAATTTGTACTTGAAAAAAAAAAATCATCAATTGTGCCCTTTTCAAATAACAAATCCCCATGAATATCCCTCATTTGCCTAAACTTTTACGGCCACTCATTTAGAATATTAAAAATGTTAAATTCTACGGTTAAAATATTCTACACAACCGGCACTCATTAGACGCTAAAATAGGAGGTATAATTTGAATATTTGACTTTTATAGTGCAAGAGAATGGCATATCGTACCATTGATTCAAAAGACTCTTTATTGATATCAGCTGTCTATGTTTGCTATGATTTTGAAAGGGGAAGAAAGAAGTGTGAGGATTCTACATGTTAAATATCAAAAAAGCAGTGTACATATAATTTGAGCTATGAATGGTAAAATCCTTTATTCTTGCTTTTAGAGGTGGATGCTTCCACACCAATCATTCAATAAATAATGAACATTTATTCAAAAAAGAACAGGGTTACCAACTGGTTCCACCTTGGTATACGCTACTCCTGTAAACTCCATTTCCACTTTGAATAATTTGTTTTTGTGACTTTTCCATTGAAAATGACCTTTGAATAGTTATTTGGACTCTTTCACTCCTGAATACGAAACAAATAAATCAACTTATTTAATACATTAAAATGAATATTAAACATGTATATAACATATATATGTAGTTGAATAGAATTAATAAATGAAATACCCAGATGTTACAATAAAATTACTACACAAATCAAACATTATAAGACAAGCAAGCAAATTGCAACCTGGCATATTATGCAAAAAAAAAGTACAAGTCATAACTTATGTTGTACATGTTTAGTTATTTTTGATCAAAGGATATCATTTGCATATTTGTTATGCATATTGAAAATAAAATTAATTTTGTGTCCCATATATGTACATACGTGAGTTGTAACAACAATTTTTTTTTTAAGCTAGAACCATGTTATGACTGACAGTGTTTGTTTGACTGTTTTTATGTACATATATATTTTATGTAAATATCTATGTCATGGTGTGTGAATCATGTTTAACCAGGGTTCTTTCTTTCTTTTTCTTTCTTTTTTTTGCATGCATAGTACCTTTCTCCTCCTTGATTGATTGCATGATTACACATTCCAAATGAATAATAACTTAATCAAATTCAAAAAAACACATAAATACTTTTGAAATAGAACGGTTATGTAATAATAAAAAACAGAGCCTACATATACATATATATGAAGCAGTCTCGAGGAACGATTAATACATACTTTATATTTATTCATTATTAAATATACGTGTACATATCCAACTAACCAACTAACTACCTACCTACCTATGTGGAATAGAGAGAAAAGGGGAAGTTAGAGGAGAGGAAAGAAAAAAATATGAAGCCCGCAATGCGGGCAAATCAAAAGTGTATATTTATACATATGAATGTTTTATGTATAAATACGTAAAATACATATTTAAAAGAGCCATGGGGGATTCTGACCGAAAAACCATATTGCATATTTCATAAGGATTTATTTTATTTTTGTAACGTATTAAAAGACTCCTTTGGGAGAAATTCATGAAATTGAGTTTTTTACATTCCTCCGTCCACTTCTTTTTCTTCAAAAAAAAAAAAGAAAAAAAAGAAGCCTCATCCCTTCCCAATACCTCCATTTTGAAGGCTCTTTTATTAGAGTTGTTACTACTACTGTGTAAATATTTATTATTCATATATATATCATATGATTCTATTATTATCTCTTAACTTATTTAGCACCTCCTTCAAAAAAAAGAAAGAAAGGAAGGGAGTACTCAGACTAGATGTACTATTTGGATTGTATTCGGTTCTGGACTTCAAATCGGTTTCCCTTCCACTTTTAGCCTTAGCTTGGTGTCCTTTCAAAAACAAAAAAAAAGTCCCAAATTGTAAAACACACTCTATGTACATAGAAGACATTAGAGTCACACACATAGTAAGGTAATGTGTACTTTGAGTACACATTGAATTTGACCCGTACAACTTTTAGGCTCTCTCACGGATGAAAGCATTTTTTCATTTTTACTCTTAATTTAGGCTTGAGAATATATTTATTTATAGAGAGAGGCGAGATGGATTGATGATGATAATGTCACTGACAGATACCTATGATGACGTCATATAGCTAAGTTGTATCATGGGCGTCCGATTTGAACGGAATGATACCATTTGCGGTTGACATATGTATAGTGAAAATTCACAATACTTGACACTTCCAAATCGATTATTTTCATATTAAATATTGGTCAAAATATTCCCTACAGTTTATACTATATACATAATTGGTTTAAGGACCATTATGATTATGCTCAATCGACATAGCTTAATATCTGTTAATATTGGAAATAATTGATTTTTTTTTTGGGGGGGGGGAAATGTTTGAAATTCAATGCTATTTGTCATTGAAGTATTTAGCCTAGCCTTTAAAATCTAGTCTAAATATATAGTATCATATAGCCAAGAGTAATTTTTTATTCTTTTCCTCATTAGTGACCTGAAAGTTGATACATTGAGCCGTCCCCTAGTATTATTAAGTCCCCTAGAACCAGACATACACATAATTTAGGGAACTTTTCTTTTTGAAAAACCAAACCAAAGATCAGATATATCTTATATGTATATATTATGAAATTAAATATATATTAACTTTGATTTTATTTTCCATTGCAGAAGGAATTTCATCATGGTACACCATTTTTCGTCATTCATGCCCTCACATCAGAGCACCTCTAATGGATCCAGTCTCATCGGAAGAGAAGATCTGCCCAGAACCACCACACCGTGTTCCTTCAATTCCCATACTATGTCGATTTACTACGTGTCCAACCAATAAATTTAAGGATCTTTAGAAGAGCTCCATTCCCATGCTCAGAGCACCCCCTCTTTTCCACGTCGACGTCTCTCCAACTCTCAAAATGTAAAGCCCTCTCTATTTGACGGCGGGTGTATCAATTCATTTTCATTTCTCTCAAAGACTCTTAATCAAAAAATGGATCAAGAGGAAGAGGAGGACTTTACATCATTGTCTTCGTTCTCACTCAGATCTACATATACTATTCTACACAACTATTAGTAAAGTCCTTTCTGCCTAATACATTCATACATACATACAAACAAACAAAACAAGAAACATACACACTGCGGATTTGTTAAGTAACGAACAAATAAAAATAAAAAGCAACAAAAAAACAAAACAAGAAATAACTAGCAATTAACGGCAGCATCACTACCAAACAGTTGCCCTACTACCAACAACAACAACAACAACTCATCTTTAATCTAATTTTTAGAGAAGAAGAACAAAGTTTCTTAGTCAGTCATCATCATTCTTCACTTGCTTCTTTCCTCCATCCCCTCCCTTCTTCTTCTTCTTTGTCTTCTTCTCCCCTTTTCTCTTCTGACCTTCAATATCTTCTTCTATATTATATCGTTGATGTTTTAAAGAAAAATCATATAAAGTCTCTTAGAGTGTATTATGTATTTATTAAGTAGCCCAAATTCATATTTATATATATAGTATAGACTTTAGTTAATCGTATTCGTCGTCGTCGTCCTTTTATACGAAAAGAACAGCGTTTACAACAAAGCAAACAAACCATCCATGTACTCAAGTGAGAATGAGAGAGAGAGAAAAAATAATGGTGTTGTACCATTGCAATTGCAATTTTAATTTTTTTTTTGTTGTCAAAGTTATAAAAAGCAAGGAATTTACACATTTACATATATAACTGTAAATATACAGTAGAAACTCGACATACAAGTCGTATTGCTGCTGTTTTTCTTTACTCATATGTAAAACATATTTTATTTGAATTACAAATGTACATACAAGCTGGGAGATGACTCATGAATAGACATCCGCAAAAAAGTTGAAATAAAGTTGAGTTTAAGGAGCGAAAAAAAAAAAAAAGAGGAAGAAAAATATGGGTTGAGTTAACTACCCTGATACTCAAGTTTAAAATTTAGTCACCTCAGTATCCTTGAGTCTATATGGAGCTAAATGTTAAGTAGCTATTGACTATTATTTAATATTGTCAAATAACCATCAGCGGATAAAATGCAGGGCCCCTTGATAGTAATTGCGGTCACGCTCTCTCACCTCAACAAAATCCCCATCCCTACAGATGAGCTACGAATAATTGAGCGTACCGGTCAGAGTTGCACGCGTGCGCATCAATACCCTACAACTTCTCAGAGCATTCCCTCTTTATTCTCTTCGCGTCTGTACGTATGCAAAGAGTGGCCTATTATTCTTGGGGCTAGAAAGGGATTAATGGCAATTACATGCTATGTATTTACTCATATTGAAATTGAGAAAATTGATTTTGATATAATAGCTAATTGAAGTGCGATTTTGCACACGAAACAGTTTAAACTCGTTATGTCAACGTGCCATTTATTTTTCCACATAACTGGGAATTCAGCTGGTTGTATTGGAAGAGAAAAGAAATTGAGCAGAAAATCCTTTTTTTAAGCTATTTTTACTTCATAAATATGTTTTTTAATATTATTAGAATACAAAATTATGTACATAGCTTTTTCTGCAAAAAAGTTATTAAATTCCCCAATCTCTTTATAGCTGACAATCTCTACATAATTAATTATGAATCTATTTTCTTAACACAAATTACAAATTACTCAAAAAAAAACCTATGGCGTCCTCTCAAGGACAACTATGATGTAATTTACCATAGTTTATCAATATTTAGCAGCAAATTGTCATGATAATTAAACTTCTTATGAATGAAGGAGGGACCTAATTAAATATTTATCAAATAAAAAATTTGTTTATCAATAAATCACCCATAGTTTTAAAATTAAGACGGTTCAAAACGGTTGAAAATGACCGATTTTGACGCTATTTTATCATGTTTAAGTTACAAATACCATGGCTCAAAGGACTAAGAATATTTTTTCTTTAACACTCCTTGGAGCAAAAAAAAACAACTAAATTAATAGTTGAGTACAAATAGAAATACCCCTCAAAACCTATTTTTTACACGTATTTATGTACGTATATAGATTGGAGCCCATGTTTTTGAGGATCCATCAATTGCAAGAATTAAATAAATAATAATTATTATTATTATTTCAATTTGCAATTTTTATGCTTGGAAAATTATAAATAAATATACAAATATATGTACGTATAGTTGTATGCATTCACAAAACGAAAGAGAGAGAAGCCCTAATATTTCGCTCTAATTTTGATGTTATTGCAAAAAAAAAAAAAAAAAAAAAAATCATTGACGAACAAAGAACAAACAAACGGAATCGAACATATATTATGTATATTTATTTATGTTATGAATAGCCAATTTCTGTGGCTTATTTATTTCTTATTTTTGTGTATCTATTCATTGGATCTCTCTTGGCAAATAAAGATATCTTCTTTTCTTTTTTACCTCTTCCCCCCGAAGGAAAGGAATTAAATATATATATATATATCTTGGGAATTTGATATCCTTTACACAAGAAATTTTCAAATATTATTTATTTATTTCCTTCCTTCCGTCCTTTTTCTCTCTCTAATTCTCACCCACGATCATTATCTCTCTTCCTTCACATGGCAATTATTCATGGTCAATCTCAGAGAACATAGAGTAATAAATACCTACTTGGAAATGTTTTTGTCATATTTTTTGTTTCGACTCTCAATGTTATTACTCTGGTGTGGACTCACGGATCCTCCCGGAGGGAAAGGAGGTGGCGGTGTGGAGGCCTTACGATGCTACGTGTGTGGGGGTAACACGGGAAGGCCCTGCGGTGATATACTAGAGACACGAAGAAGATCTCCGTATGTTCGTCCTGATCCACTTCCATCTGCGGATGGGCATCGACAATGGGAGGTCTGTGATGATCTCATCAATAATAAGGGATGTATCAAGCAAGTTGTAAATGAAGGTAAGTACTCATTCTGTCATTTTTCTTTACTTACTTACTTACATAAATACATAGCATTTAGCATATGCCTACAGAATAAATAAGTAATTTTACGTTATTTTGTTGCTTACTTCCATAAATTAGTGTCAAAGTTAGATAAAGTAGTTCAAATCAGTTCCCACAGTAATGTCTTTGTAGTGAAAAAGGCGTTTATTTAGAATTGTGAAGAAAAATAAATTTTTTCAAAGGTCAATATATTACTATAGGCAAAAAATATCGGGAATCAAAAAATATTTTTTTTAATCATCAAAATTCATTTCATCCCCTTCCAGACGCAATGCACATGAGACAACGCTTTATTTTTTTCCAATTTTATAAACAACTACAAAAATTTATTGAGTCAATATTAATTACAGAAAAATATCTGCTGAGTTTAGACATGTTATTCAAATTAAAAATCGAATGATCGGTTTCTTGAATTATAGGTGATAGATATATCTTGAGAAATAAACCAGTGATTCTTAAACTTTCAAAAGAATACAGTCTGGAATATTCACTATATCATTTTTGATTTCTACAAAATGTCTCTAAATTGCATTTGAGTCATTATCTTTGTGACATTTTAAAAAAACGAAAAATTCAATTTTAGCTCTTCATAAAAGAACGCGATTCTCAAACACGAATAAATATTTTGTTCAATTTTGCATAGAATTCATTTAGACAGACGGACCAATTTAAAAAAAAACAGAAGCATTTATCTTTATCAGAATCCCAAAAAAATACATTTAAATTTCCCGGTATATGTAATTTAAAAAAGATTTAAAAAAAGTCTTTGACGCCTATTTTCCCATGATAGCGACTTCCTTTTCATATCATAAATACATACATACACTTAATATTCAAATGAAGTGTCTAATTTGAATTAATATAAGTAAATTTAATATATATGTATGTATATTTAAATACTATGACGGATGTTTTAGGTAATTTAGAGAATAAGTTAAGAGCAGGCTCATACAATGTCACTCTTTTGCAAGTGCAAGTCAAATATTGAGTCATTATATACCTATTAGCTAAAAGTTTAGTCAATAAGTAAGTATATGTATGTGTATATATTGGTAAGTAGGACGCTATCAAATCAAGTCACAAATGACTCATTCGATATGCTACGTCATCGCAAATAATAAATGTCCCTTTTAATATCTAATGTTTCTCCTACTTGTGAGGCTTCAAATTCGTTTAAAATATAGTTATATCCATCAAATTTACAACACCTGAAATAAATGTACTTTTTTACATATGATTGAAGGGTCTGTACAATGTAAAATAAAGACACGGGGAATGTGGAGAGATAAACTTGCTTACTCAAGATATTTATTTCTTTTTCTTTAAAAAAAAAAATTTTTTTTTTTTATTATACTAAAACCATGTCCTTTCTTTCCTACTTCTTCAACTCTCTCCACGAAAACATAAAATAAAAGAAATAAGAAACGTGAACACACACTCTACACAAAAAAAAAAAGTGGGGTAATAAAGATTCAGGCGTAATCAAATATATATATATATATATGTATAATAATGAAGTTAATAAAACGAGAAGAGGAAGAAGAAGGTATGACGAGAATTTTTCCCTTTTCTGACATAGCATTTCTTTTTTTTTTCTCTCTCTCTCTCTCTATCTATTTACTTGCCTTCAACTACTATCTACCTTCGTAGAAACTACATGAAGATATGTTTCCTTTATTTGACGACATCCATCCTTAATTAATACATAGAGTTCATGAAGTAAATTCCTCTTTTGTTGTTGCAAAAAACAAACAAACTAAGGTATATATATATATATATATCGATGTTAGATGCCGAGTCGCTCTAATTGAATGAAACAACGACTGACTGACTGACTGACTGACAGACAGACTTGGCAACTTACATACATACCCTAGGTGTACAGGCAGGTATATATTGAATAAATGTCATTAATTAATTTGTCATGAATGATTGACAAGGTGTTTTAACACAAACAAATAACATGCCTTCTACGTACATACAAAAACAAACATAAAAGCTCTACAAAAAGAGACCTTTTAAGAAAGCAACAAAATAAGAAAGGAAAGACAAAGTGTTACCACATGTCTATGATTGGTTAGTTTGTTACATGCAAATATATACATATATATATATTTGTCAATATAAAAGTGCTTTTGTTCTGTGTGGTTTTTGTTTTTTTTGACTACTAAGGTACATTGCAGTTTGGATTGAATCGTACCATGTGGTTCGCTTCAAAACCCTTTTAAATTGAACCCATCTACATACTTTACGACCTTATGATATAATATCTATATGTATATGAACCTCTCCGTGTATTTTGTTGTGTATCCTTATATACAATGACCTCTCAAGCCATGAGTCACCTCTGAGGAATAATCGAGTTGGATCAAAAGTACTTGTATGTATTATATAATATATAGTAGGGAAAAGGGTCAACAGCCTTTGTTCTTTGAATATACTTTGATATATAAATAGTAAAAAATAATATCTTATAGTATGTTTTAAAAAATGGAGTAGTAGGTAGTAAATTTGGGCAGTAAACGGCCCTGTTTTTATGTGTAATTTTTTTTAACAGATTTTGGTGAGCATTAAATAAGACGGATTCATTTTGATCAAATGATCAGATCAAATACAAATAATGAATAATGTCTAATATGATGCTTTTCTTCTAATTTAGATTGTGTGCAAAGCAGCAAACCCCTTCACTTGAAAATAGGGTAGTCAGTGTTATTTGAATAAACATAATGTACTGTGAACGTATAGTATATTAGACATTTCGTTATAACATTTAACAACCCATCACATGAAATTTGAGATTCTCCTACAAATTGTTTTATTCAACTCCAAAGTGTGTCCTTTCTTATTTTTTTATTTTAAATGGTCAGGAGTACTACCTTGCCAAAAATTGCTCTGATACGTATCATATTTTTTCAATATATTTATTTTGATTGCTTCTCCCCCTACTCAGCAAAAACTTTTTTTAATGCAGAACAAAGTAAAAGAAAATTGCCCTTATAAAAAAAACGGGACAAATATATGTAATTCTACATAAATTGAAAAATCGTTAAGTACTACATACTACTCTGGAGAACTTTGCTCGACTACGGTTAACGTTCATTTCCTTTCCTCGTTGATTTATTTATTATTGTTAGTATGAGATGAGATAAACAGTGGCTCACAGCAATAAAAGAAAAGAAAACTTAATTGCATTTGTCTTTTTTGCCCCTCCCTCTTTATTTATACAGAGGCAAACTGTAAATAACTTGGAATTGAAGGCTATTTTAATGCATGACTTACACTTAAAGTCATTGTATGATGTTGCAAGTCCAAATAATTGACTTTTTCGTAAAAGACCTTTATAGGCAAAGACTCTGATTGATGAAAGTATACATATTTGAATCATCAAATGAATCATGAAAGAATTAAAAGAGGTTGATCCCTGTCAATGTGGGACTTCAACTAATTATATGTTTAATATCGACGTATATGGATACTAAGGGATTTGCTGGTTTATAATACTTCTATGAGCAAAAAAAAACCCGGGAAATTTTAATTGAATTATTTTGGGATTCCGATAGGGATAAATGAGTTTGTTTTTCAAGTTGGCACGTCTGTCACATGGTCATTTGGTGCCAAATTACACGTCAAACATTTATTAGTGTATGAGATAGTCGTCGTCCTCTTGTGAACAAATCAAATCGAATTTTTCGTTTTTTTTAAATGTCTGACTATGAATTGCAATTATTTAACCTAGCAAAAAATCATTAGAATATAAGTTGTAGATATTAAGGGACTGAGTAATATTGCACAAAAAAAAAAAGATTTCTTAATCCATTCGTTGATTTATGGTTAGAGGTTCGAAGGCGATCAGATACCCGCCCTTGTTCTAACCATGAATAAGAATGTAAAAAATATGCAAAATGCCGCGTGCAAGATATTTTTGGAGTTGGCTCTTCAAACAGGTCTTTTTGTTTTCCGAAGCTGTTATCATTTTTCCTTTATTTCTGAGGGAATAACATCTACCTGATAGTAAAGATCTTGCATGAAGGAATACATGATGCATTAAGGTTAATAAAGCAAATAAAATGTAAACAAAATGGGCTCAAGTCCTTGTATAATAACTATTAGTTAAAAATATACATATAATTTCCTGACATTAATTTCAGTTAATTTTCTGCCTCTCAATTCAGTTCAACATTATTATTTGAAAAATATTTTTAAACTAGAAACTTTATAATGGACTTCACTTAAAAAAATAAAAATAAAGTGTATTTTAAGCCCCAGGTTTAGGATTAGTGTAGGAATGAATTTATGTTGTACGTAAATTTATAAATTTACCTTTTTTCATTCGTTTAACTCTGTTCACAATAATGAAAGGTCCTGAATATGTTGCTCAATCTTGTAAGCTTATCAAAAAAAACACCACTTTTATTAGTGACAATGGTCACTATGTACTGGGCTTGTCAACGTACAATCAATCCACTGTCATCATCACCATGGATTCAAAATATCATTTGTAATGAACCAGGATTTATACACAACATTATTCCACTAACACACTGTATCTCTAGATATTGTCACCTGTCAATGTACTCTGGGTGTGTGTTCCTTATTCCTTATGGTGATTTGAATGTTTTTAAAGGGTCTTGTTTAACCCTTTAAATATTCCTCACTTATAGTTAAGCAAGTTCATTCACGTATGGAAAGGAAGAATTTGCTCAATTCTCTCAGCTAATTTCTGTCTCTTTTTGAAAGAGGAAAGGTTGAGAGAGTACATAATAAAATAACTCCTTATTCCTCTTCTGTCCTGAGGTTGTCATGAATAGGAATGTAAATCATATGCAATTCGGGCGTGTTATAAAAAAAGAAAGAGAAAATCAACCTGGCAACCCTGACAATTTAATGAATGTCGAGGGGGGAAACAGCTTGAGCTGTCATGACGTTTTACTGAGCTACAAGCTGCTATTCTCCTTCATAAAATATTTATAAATGAAGACATCAATAATAAATAATAACATTATGTATACCATAGATGAGAGGCAGAAAATTAACTGAAATTAATGTCAGGAAATTATATATTTTTAACTAATAATAATTATACGAGGACTTGAGCCCTTTTTTGTTTACATTTCATTTGCTTTATTAAACTTAATGCATCTATTCATTCATGTGAGATCTTTACTATCAGGTAGATGTTCTCCCCTCAGAAATAAAGGAAAAATGATAACAGCTTCGGAAAACAAAAATACCTTTTTGAAGAGCCAACTCCACTTTTTTATTACAAGCCCGAATTGCATATGATTTACATTCCTAGTCATGAAACAAACTCAAAATGAGTTCCACACCTTTTGACATACGGTTTGAAGTGCTCAAATAGGTAGGGAATCAAATTACTCACATACAACCTACTCGGAATATCTCCTGAAATGTGAGTACGTGAATATGAAACGCTTACTCCCTTTGAACAAATCAAATCAAAGTGGTTAAATAAAGTTCTTATATGTATGTATGTATGGATGTGTGTGTTAGTCGTTTTGAATCTTGAAAAAAAAACCAAAAACCCCAATAAATCACTCTCTCTCCTCTCTCAACGCAAAACAGAATTTATGATCCCCCTAAACTTCATATTTATATAGAATGTACATACAGTTGGATACATACAAGTCTAATGTGTACATATATATACATATATATATATATATATATATATATATATATTCAATGGCTCGTGACATGAGTAGTCGTTTTGATGATGATGATGACGAGAAGAAAAATCTTGTTTCAAAATGAAGGAGAAGTGATATGTATGTACATAACATATATATATGTGTATTCATCACATTTATCCCTTTTCTCTCCTCTCTTTCCTCCTTTAACGAAATAAAAATGGAATAAATTATCATTATTCAATTGAGTCATCCGCCCTTTCACCAATGAATGTACATATAAAATGATTCAATTATAATAGACTCACATACATAGTACATATAATATGGATCAGAGGAAGGGAGGCATAAAGCTGCAACTAGCTAGTTGCAAAGGGTTAGCTATGAAAAAAAAAGGATATCCACCAGGGGGAATATACATAAACTTCCATTTATTCGAATCATGAAACACACGTACACATATTTTCATTGTATCACGCAACCTTTCCTTCAAAAAGAAATTCTAGCAAAAAGGTTCTAAATGAACCCATTCTTTCCGACTATGAAAGGCTTCTTCTATTTCAAAAATAGTTGAGACAGGTCACAGTAGAATAGATTTGTATGGATTGAGGAACAATGCTCTGTTAGAAGAGTAGCGGTTCAACTTTGCTCAAAAGGTACCTACATATGACTTGGACCCTTGTTGTAGAGTGGGGTCTTATGGTTCCATTGATGAAAAATACTGGTTTAAAATAATATCCCTGTTTTGCTAGTGCTATACGAAGAGGTTGGTGTTAGAAAATTGAGTTCAGATTTGAAGTTAATTTTCAACACATGAGCAATGATTATCTCTATTGTTGGAACATTCTCTCCAGCTGTGAAAAAATCATTCATGGATTGACCATATATATATATATATGCCTTTTGTTACACTATGCGGCATGCTTGAAAGAACTAAAGGGTTTTTCAATAGGGATGATGCATTTTTATTTCATTAGCTAGGAACGACGAACTACGTCATATACTTTTTCACAAATATCTTGCAAATCATCATGGAGCAGATCAACCTTGAGCAATGTTTGCAAATTATCCAAATTTATTACCAAAATTCACGTTCGGTCCTGTCAACTTTAAGTGGCTTGCGACGAAGCTCATTTTTGGCTCAATGGGTTTACTCATAAGCAAAATATAAGTTATTGGTCTGGCAAAAACACACATGTGCTTCATGAGACACCATGAGATCCCTAAAAACATACTGTTTACTGTGGATTTCATGCGGGTGGTGTTATTGGACCCTACTTTTTTGCTGATGATAATAATTGCCACATTCCTCTGAATGGAAATCGAGTTTGAGCCATGATAACGGATTATTTTTGGCCCCCCATTGGATGGCATGCACTTAAATAATATGTATTTTTATTCCTTTCTAGAAGGAGTATAACTGAAGGATACCTTATGAGATGTGTACCAATTAAATCATAATAATAACCTTTCCAAGTTTTCTGAGCCAGAAGGGAATGAATGAATGAATGAAGTGTATACTTGCCTACAAAGTCTAACAAATATCAAAAATATCACATTAAATGCTCCAATGACCTTTCACTAAATAATACTCATCTGTATGTACACGGGTGAGGCTTTAAAAAAAACATCTTTATTGGAAAATTGGGTGTTTTTAATATGATTTAAAAAAATTAAATTTTGACACATCAATGTATAGTCACTACAAATAAATAATTGAGCTAAATTTAGTAAAATGGTCGTTGTTTCATAGTAAAGACCAAGATCAAAGTATTTCAGTTAATATGCTTTCTTTTATCTCTCTCTCTCTTTCTGTATATATTTATATATATATATATAGATATATGGTGGTAAAAACAGGGATATAAGTTTGATTTGGGGTCTATTAAAGCTTTTGAAACCATTTTCATACTCCCTATAGCCTAGATTTTACGTTTCATGATGAGCAACTTTTCTTAGAGTACAGTTTTTGAGAAAATTAGGGTTTTATCATGATCCATTCGGCTTCTTTTTTTTTTGCTTACGCCAAGCAAAAGTTCAAGGATGAATTACGATATTAAAGAAAGACTTTACAATTTATGATATTGCAAGAATATGAAAGGTATACATCTCAGCTATTTAGTTGTTATAATTTTATTTAAAAATGTTTTAAAATTAAAAAACTGACAGTAAATTTTGTAATTTCTCCCGAGGGAAAATTACAGAATGTAGTCAAAGAAGTATGTCTTCTGTAAGATATAAAAAATAAATTCAAATTATTTTGTTATAGTCTAAAGTGTAATAGAGTAATATCTACAAAAAATATTTTATAGACTCTACGTAAAAATAAACCTCTCATGATTAAAAATGGAAATAAATATACTGAAAGGAAGGAAATATGTCCGAGTATAACGCGCATACAACTTTTAATTTATCAGACAATTTCCTTTATAAAGGCTTATAACGCATTATTCATAAAGAAATAAGAAATATTTAGGATATTTAAAACATATTTTTGGCCCTAAAATTAGATACCTTTACTTTATACTTTTTTGAAAAATCCAAGCAGAAGGACTTGTATTTACCCAAATAGCTTATAATATTAGATCAGGACCCTAAAAGTCTTTGTATTGAATGGTGAGATGATGGCTTGAACAACATTGACTCAACTTTATTATTCAGTAGGGGCACAAATCCAACACCAAAAGTCCCCTCCCTCCCAAAACCAAAAATTATCAAAAAAAAAAAAAAAACGGTATGAAATTGTCATGCATCTAGATTCTGGCAAATGTACATATTATACAGTATGTAGATAGCTAACTCATTTAAAAATGACTAAAATTAGTATATTGTATTTAAATAATTGTTTATTCATTCAATCATTGAGGAGTAGAGGCTTTTCATGCTTGGAGCAGGGTTCTATTTAAAAAAAAAAAAAAGAAGGAATTTTTTCTTCGTCTTGAAGCTATAAATAAGATTGATAATAATTTATTGAGATTTTATTCCTTTTATTTGTTTGTTTATTGTATGTAGTTGCTTTTTTTGTTTGTTTTTTTGTTTTTGCTTTTCCTCGTATTCCCTCCTTCTTTGTCAATTCAAACAAAATTATGTATTTGCAAAAGAAAAACGTTATAAAAATACTGCAATGTATTTTTGTTTTTTTGTTTTTTTATGATAAAATAACTAATAAATGCACATATATATATATATATATATATCTACTTTTTTTTTCCATTATGACCTTACAGTTGCTAGCTGCTACATGCTTATGTTCTGCACTCATTGAAATAAAAAGTAAATAGACTTTTTAGAATAAATAATTCAATTTACCAAACATTGTGAATAGTAAAATGCAATGGTAAATATTATCAGATGTTTGATGGGTCCATAGAGTGACCTTTGATTTTTCTAATGAATATTGATATTAATTGATAAGTAGTTCAGGGTATTATTAACATTTTTATAATATATGACTCTAAAAAAAAAAAAAAAATGACAACGACATTGATCAACACAAAATAAATATTGAACAAAAAAAAAAATGATATATGTTTAAAGTCATAATTACTTATTTTTGTTTTGTCTCTGGCCCATTATTGATTTAAATTTCAAATTAAGATGAGTAAAGATACTCAGAGGTACTAATTATAGTTTAAAGTAGAGTTTGACGTATGAAGAATATTTTTAAAACAATTTTTTAATTAGATTTTTAATTTTGATACATATTTTTTGGACAAAGGGTATCTAATTGAATGTCCACTTTTTTATATTTCAAATATCTAAATTCGCAAATATCAGCTATAACTACCGATTATGAATGGCTCTATAAAAAGCCAATGGATATATGGAGCTCACCTTGAGAGTTTTTGTTTGGTTTATGAGACATCGAAACATTGAATTTATCCATGAACTAAATTTTTATTGATCTTTTAAGTGCTATTTGTCACGCTTTCAAATAATGAGTCGGAATGATTCACTAATGATAGACACAGAAGATAATGATTTTGTTGTGGAATACAAATGATATAGAGATTATTTTTTAATGCAAAAATCTCCCCACTTTGTTTTTTTTTCAAAGGTCCAACAATTGCATGACTAATAAAACGTATATAATAGAAACAAAGAGGGAGAGAACAGCTGGCCCTCAAAATGGCAGAATTGCATTTATTTATATTTGAAAATAATTAAAATGACTCGTGTTATGCCTAATTGTGTTTGTACTATCTTATTGACCTACAAGCAGGGGCCAAACCCCCCCCCCCCCCCCACTCCAAAAAAGAAGACCTGCCCTTACTTCTAAAAAGCTGCTCCCCTAAATTAATTTGAGGCCCAAATAATACGAATTTTCATTTGAACTAACAAAAAATAAATTACCTTTTAAATAAGTATAAAAAGCCCAATTGTCACTTTAATCAGCCGGATGTATTATGGTAATTTAATACAACGTTGTTTCATGAGGGGAGTCATAAACGGTTACTGATTAAAAACAAGGGATATTTCTAAATACTCAAATCATTTACAAATACCATAGAAATCAAAAATTACATATATGTACATACATTTTTGATTCATCTTCTAAAATTAGCTATTTTTTAGAAGTTACGAATGTTATTTTAACAGAAATAACGAATAAAAAAAAATTTTTTTTTATGAAGAGTGGGTTGGTATCATTGGATATTGCGAATAAGCTTTTTGAAGCTCTTGACGACTCAAAGATGTCTCTCTAAGTAGATGCATAATTTCCTTAGTAATATGTACACACCATTTATTCCACGAATAAAGTATATGTACATAGACATGCATGCATAAAGGCCTATAAATTTACAATTGGCTAAATTTGGCAGCGTTTGGAAACATATCTGAGTGATAAATATATTGAATGTATCACAAAATGAATAAATTAAAAAAGCCACGGAGCTTGAAACCCTACAAAATATAGAAAAAGAATTTAATGAACCTTGGGCTCTTAAAAAGATGCTTTCCCCCAACTATTAATTAACTTGTTTGCTAAGGGACATTTCCTTGACTAGGAAGCAGCTGTCTCCCCTGGAAGACATCACTTTAAACTACAAAAATATAGCAGCAATGTATCTATACATATGTATTTAAATGTTAATTATAAATTAATTCATTGCTCACTCAGCGCCTCCTACTGTACAAATAAGTCGTCTTTTGTCCATGTAAATTTGTACAAAAACTAATCACATGGTCGTCATTTGACAATTGTACAACATGTTATCATCTATAGATTTATACAAGTTAATAATAACATTTTATAAAAGTTGCTCTTTCTCAATGATTCTTCTTCATTTTGCAGGATATATAATATGTACGTAAGCTGCCAGAGATACTGGCCCTTTTTTTACTAACTTATGCATAATTTCATATATATATATATATATATCTGTGCGTATGAAAGAAGTATGTTATCTAAGCAAAATATGTAGGAAAAAGCTATTGAGATTATAAAATCAATCTCAATTTATCTCTTGTTTTGTTTTTTTAATATTATAATATATAATACAAATTCTATGTATGTTTGTATATATATATATATATATATATATACATTTTTATATCTATGCATGAATTTATGCTTATGTATAACAAAGAGAGAGAGAGAGAGAAACAAATAGATAAAAAGGGTTGTGTATGTACCTTCTTCATATATAATATGTAGACCTAAAAAAAAAAATAAGTAAGAAAGGGGAATAAATATACACAAACATACATAGTCAGGTGTAACTTTTCAAATAAATTAAATATTTTATTTTATTATTTAATATACAGGATATATGTACAAACATGGATATGTTTCTAAAAAAAAATCGGGTGGGTATAAGGACTAGAAATTCTAGATTTATGTAGGCATGTTAAACAACAATAGTACTGATAAAAAAAACAGGTCCATCTTCTGAGTTGATACTGGATTGAACTAGGAGGGGAAACGTCTCTTTTTCCAGGAGTTATGGGTATTAAGGTCATTTAGTTTCTTGAAGACGTGTGATAAATAATTCATAAGTAGGGAGGGGTGTTTTACAAAAATGACGTCACATATTGGTGTGAGTAAACTCTTGGAACTTTTAGTTATTATTTTCATAGGTACAGTGTTGTTTTAGCTATATTATGATTATGATATAACTTTCGAGGAATTCCCTCGCAGTTATCCATAGTTTTTTGTACTCATTCCCTAAAGTCTTTGTCTTATTGCTAAAGCTTAGACCAAGATTCTAACATTTCATACTTTTCTTGATAGTGCCAAAAGAGGAAATGATATTACTGTGTGGTTTAAAAACAAATCCCTAAAGGATGTGATACTATATTAAACATTTGGGATACGTCACGATGGAATCCCCTCAAAATTAACCTTTTTGATGTACTTATTTTTTGGTAGCAATATTCTACATATAGTATTTGACTTGAAATATTGCCATTAAAAGAGTTGACAATTTTCCGTTTTGCTAAATGGCTTTTATAAAAATCGACACCATGTAAATAGTTTGCAAATGACCCAAGCTTAATTTATTTGAATATATCTGCTTATATCGTTTTGAATATTTTCAATTTTTCAAGAAATGTAAAGCAATCAATTTTCCATAAATTGTTCATGAACCAGAGTGCAACATGGGTTCTTATTTTTACTCAATTAAGTATCAAAGTATAAACATTTAATATTTTTTATAGTAAACTGTTACTAATAGAAAGTAGTAGGAGCCTTAGTAGTCTTGCAACTCACATCAATCCACTTTTAACTTTTTCTCAAGAAAGAGAAAGAAAAAAAGGCTCTATAGCAGTTAGTCGTTAGACATTTTTTTACCGGCCAAATCCTTTGTAAATAACTCCTTGAATATTTCATGAAATGGATTAATAAGGGGTGTATTTAAGAGCTGTAACCCACAGCTTTCAAACAAGATGCCCAATGAGAGGAGTCCTCAACTAAGAAGAAATTGTTCATCTAAATGACGTGTAAATTTTCATTCAATTTCGAGCAAAAATTCTCTAGAAATCAATGATTCACGGTAGAGCTAATACAGTAGTAGTTAGCAATATTGTACGGCTCTTATTCAAATGCAATTGAATACCAACTCTATAGTAGAATTTATAAATAAATTCAATCCTTTATCATTTAAATAACACCCAATGAAGGCTCATCGTCAATGCAATGAAATGATAGGTAAGAGATCTCTGTTCAGAACCAAATGTATACTTAAATATATTCGTCTCCTAATGGGTTTACATGCATATGTCTGCCTATAAATAGTGTGTTTGTATCACTGTGTTTGATGTAGTTATGTAGGTTGGGTGGAGATGATGAATAATTTAGAAGGGAAGAAGAAGAAGAAGAGGAAGAAAATGATGTGAGTCTCTCTCAGAAATATCCTCACATAAAGTTATATTAAACATACCATATTATTCCTTTTTATAAGAAGAAAAAAAAAACTAAAAAGTTCTGATCATTTTTCTCTATTAAATGTGTGTTTGAGAGAGAGAAAGAAAGAAAGAAAGAAAAAAAGTATGAGCTACTAGTTCATCAGAAAAATAAAAAATATAAAAAAAAACTCTGCTCAAAACTTATTTTACATTAACTTTGAAACAGCATCTCCCAATTTTTCATACTATATATATATATATATATATATATAACTTTATACAGTATAATATATATTTCATAGATACTGTTAATAAGATTTGGTCTCATACTTAATACTATTATATATATATAGTTGAGGAATTAACTTAAAAAAACTATCGTTTTTTTTATTCAGTCTTTGCCCTCAAAATGGAGTGCTACATGGATCCGTTATCTTCTTTGACTTTTTATTAGCGACTTTTTCATTGGCTTATTATTATTATTTAATTCCTACAAATTAGTAGGTATATAGAAAATATTGATTTATTAATACAATTGAAGGCAAATTGCACACTAGACAGGTATGAAGAAATTAGTATTTAAAGGGCTCAAACTAAAGTATGGGCACTGAAGAAAAAAAAATTGGAATCACAATAATAAAGCATTAAAGTTTTGTATTTGAATATTCCTCTAGCTTTTTCATTTCTAATTGTTCCCCATATATGTCCATATATTCATTATGTAATTACTACTCTATCTAGATCTGGAAATTCTGGACCAAACTATGATCATTCTATTTTTATATTAGACCGATCTATGTTATAGGGTCTCATAGACAGATCCCTTCTAAAAAGGAATTGAATGTCAAGTATGTTTTGACAAGAGTGACTAGCGTTACGATGACATCATAGGAAACTATACTGTGACTCAATTTGTCTCTTCTACTGATAGGATAGATCCCTTCTAATGTGACTACGGGTTTTTTTTTATTTTTTTGTACGTAATACTCAGACCATGGGTGTAAATAATGGGCGGGATTTTAAAGAATTCTGGAAAGTTCCTTACAATTTACCAAAAAAATAAAGTAATTTTCACTATGAAAAACATACCTTTAGATCTTGCCAGATCTGAGGATCTATTTTTGCCAGTACATTGACTAAAGTATATGTACAAAAAAATGATTATTCATAATAGGATGTCCAATTAAAAATGTCTCTTTTTTTTCCCTAATTGTACGTTGAGAGTAACTAACTCTCAACTGTTTTTTTTGTTTGTTTTTTTGATTCACAGTTGAAAATTGGTGAACTAAGAGTCCAGAGTGAAAGAATGGTTAAATGTTGTTCCAGGGTTTGTAACTCTGAGGCTTTAAAGAATACATTCGTATAAATCGATTTAAATAAATTTAAAAAGATAGACTGAATTCATTTGTCCTTTATCGGCTCTCAACAGGAATGACTTACTTTCTCAATCTCACTCCTATGTCATTAATTACTAAATATGTATACAATGCATACTCATGCATGGAGCAGAACCTTGCACCACCATATATCCATGTACATACTTAAATATGCATGCATATAAGCAATGCTATTATTAATGTACCAACTTGACAAATGGTTCTCTCACATATTACATAAATGCTTTGGTATGCGAATCCTTGTTTATTTCTTTGCATATTTTGCCACAATCTATGTGAATACATTCTACCAGGGTCCTTGCTATCTACACTGCAGTCTATAGCCTGAATTCTTATTACAGAATATATGCTGTTTGTACCATTGTCAACATAAATAAAACAGGCAAAGAACCTGGTAGAAGGGGGGAGGGGATAAATTGACTATTATAAACAGTTTAACAACATAAAATCAGGATTTTTTCAATTCTTTCTTGGGTCATTGGCAAATATATATTCATGTACTGTTTATCATTGGGCTCTAAACTACGAATCGAATCCTAAATTATAATCCAGTTCAGAACTGCCAAAATCAATGATCCGTTTATTAAAGACCTATTTGAACATGCACATCATCATGTAAGGACCTGTGACATCACAATAGTAAAATTAAGGTTAAAGAATCCATCTTTATTATAGAAATGATATAACATCTTTGTGTCTGACGTGTCAGTTGCTTCACAAATCTTACTTACATTCATTGTCGTCGGAAGAGAGAATCATTCTTGTCCATTGACACCTCAAGGAGGAAATCATAAACCATTTCGAATGAAATGAATATACCATATTTTATGTATATATATATATATATGTATAATGAAAACATTTATACTTTGATGGGTCATAAAACTAAACTTCAATTCCATTATCCTTTCATTTGAGTGAGTCTTTTTTTTTTTACATATTATGTAGGTATAAAATTGATCTGCTTTAAATACGTATTAACATAAATACTCTTTTTTTTTTCTTAAATGTCAATGATTCTTTCTTTCTTGAAGATGACTAAATGATACTCTATTTTGTAATTGTATGTACATAGAGTAAGCCCTCGTATTACGAGACAATTGGTTAATATTGGGAGTAATATTGAGCAATGAGGAGTCTGATATGGTGACAAACATCATTTTAATGGTGAAATAATTTTGTAGAATGATACAACTATGATATTTTGTCATTGTTCATCCCGTTATCGCAACGTTGATACATCACGTCACATGTATGTACAATATTATACATTTTGTATGTTACATGATATATGATAGTTACATACAGAAGGTCGGAGTGAGAGTGTCACGACTGTTGAACGAAAAAATATGGAAAAAGAGCCTTTGTTCTTAAAGAATATCGCAATTTCTACGCAGAGAAAAGAGAGATTTGGAAAATCATGTCCGATAGACGGATTAATTACCAAATCTTGGACACTGACGATAAAATGCAAACATCAGGAGGTGACAGGGGAAAGAAAATGTTTTAAAATGACCGACTATTCAACCATTTGTAATGTCACAAGGAATCATTTTATGTAGAAAGGTATGTGGACTTCACTACCAGACGGAGATGCAACTGTTTATTGAATCCATCCTTATTATTTTTGTGTTATCAACATTGTCATATACTAGGCTTATGAAATGCGTATCGGTATCTATGTACATTAAGAGTGGATCCAGAAAATAAACTAGGCCTATCACTAAAAAGTAGTCTACTTTTTAAACTAAAGTTTAAATTTTTATTGACTTTGCAAATTCAATTATTTACAGTCTTGCCAGGGCTGACTATACAAAATTGACTGTATTTTATATATTTTAAAGTCTCAATAAGCCCATGAACTCTTTGAGAATATCGGGGCAAAGACATGAAGAAAAAAAAGCCTCTAAAGTTCTCCTTGTGAAATATAACAACAGCAATGACTCTGAGAGTCAATTTATTTTTTAGGTATAAACTTTTTTATCATTAATGAATGAAGTTTTTAATCCAGGGTATAACTCTTCTAACTTGAGCCCTCTCATTTCCCTCTCTTTTTCTTTTGTACCTATGTATGTACAATATTGTACTTACATATTAAGACGTACCCATGTAACGAAATGCGATGAATATATGTCTGTACATACTAATACCCCCTATGTTAGGAGGAGTATTAGAGTAATACATGTTATGACATTTAAAATCTCTGAGGGATTAAGTAAATTTTGTATATTCATAGAATGTACATACATTCTACAATATTTTCAAGGTTTTGAGTTAATGAGGAGAAGACGAAGAAGGTAATTGTCTCCTGTTTCTAAAAGTCAAATATCCTTATGCATATGTTCATATACCTATCAAAATTGGAGATCATTATTTCTTATTTCTTATAGAAATGGAGTCGTTTGTAAAACAGATTGAGCCCCCAGTGATCCTTTCGATTGAATTACTAATCGATTACCTTCCACATTTATTATTTACCGATAGGATTAAATGTACCCTAGATTAAGTATCTCTTCTCCAGACTATATTTACTTTTAGAAAAATGGGTATTTTCTGTGTAAAAGTGGTAAAATTCCGATGAAATCCCATACATTTTGGCATTTTTAATATTTAAAAAAAGAGGGCTTCCCGGCGAGCGTGCTCTAAAAGTCCAAAAGTATAGCCATACATCCTGCAATATATCTAAAGATGTCCAAATTGCTGGAATCCTGAAGTGTGTAAATTTCTCCTTAAAGCATGACAGTTGGCAGCCTGTAAATGGTTTGTATGTATTTGGATTCATTGTTCCTTTCTATTTTTGAAGATTCAAATGTTCCCAGAAGATATGGTGCTGTCTCTCAGTGTTACCATATCCTTTATTGCTATCATCTTAAGTATGTACAGAGATTCCATCACTATTTGCACATATTGCAACACTGTCCATACTTTTTACACTTAAAATACTCTCTATTGTCTCTCGTACTTTACATTTTCATGGTCACCATATGATTGTATATTATATACTTTTTCGACGACTCTTACTGTGATTAGATTCAAGATCAAATAGCTGTCCCCCCCCCCCCCCACATATCTTTTATCCACAAAATTAAAACACCAAGACCTGACATGCATCAACATTTCCAAAAATGATCAAAGCTGTGCTATTTACCCCCTCTTACAAGGGTTTCAACCATAAGTTACAGGAAAACAACAGTCAATTGGGATGAGTAAATTTACAAATTAAGGGGATTGCGAATTATGTTAATGGTGGACCTCTTATTGGTAGGGACAGGCAATTCAAAATGCACAGAGTGCAAAAAACAAAACAAAAAAACCAAATAATGTTCTTCACTCATTAATCAGAATGATTAATTTGTAGGTACATACAAATCTACAACTATAAATAGCTGTTCTCTCTCCGGAACCAAGCAAAGCAATCTTATCGTCAAAAATGGTCATGCAACTAATTAATTGAATTAAATAATGCACAAAGAGTATGTATATTGGTAGTTTTTGTGTACTTGACGTCATGCAGCAATGCATGCATAATAATAACAATAATAATATTAATAATACAAAAACTGGAATGCCTAGTTAAAGTCTGGTTGCCTCAATTTAATCACTTTGCTTTGCTTTATTAACTTATTACATATATGAAGAATATATTATACAATTATTATTATTATTATTATATATGTATTTCCAAGACATTTATCAATGATTCCTTATCTTTAAGTACAAGAATATAAATATATTAAGTATTCGACATAGAGAAAATATACATATTATATGTACATATGTATCTACAAATAGAGTCATTTTGGAGAAGATTGGAGATGTATTCAACTTCTCCCCAGGCAGTCGCACTTTGTTATTCCTTGATGTCAAGTGTTTTTAAACTTGCCTATTATTCCTTTATCCATACGAATAGTTAAAATCGAATCCATATCTTGCTTCCCTTACAACATTCCATCTCCTTTATAGGGATAATTCAAAATCCCGCGTAAATGGAACTTTAATTTATTTATAATGAAAAATAATGTAAGTTGGTATCCTTGCTCTTACATAGATATCAAGGATATCGTTATGTTACTAACATTTTCATCACATACTTTTTACTGTAGTTTAATTTGAAGAGAAAGGAAGATGGCTGCCCATGGGACAGTATCTCTACGACTTATGTTTATAATATGTAGAGTCATGTCAATGGAAAATCCAAGTACTCATCAATACCTAAAATTAAAATTCAATCAATGGAGTAAAAAAAGATAAAGTTTTCTTCAAATGTCAATTTAAAATAAATAAAGGGCGTGATTGAGTCTCAGGTGGGGACTCTCCGAGTCATCTTTTTCAAATCTTAGTGCTTTCATTTAAAGTTTTAAATAGAAAGTTGTTATGAGATTGAAGTGACACAGGAGTCTGAGTTCCTAGTCAAAGTGAAATGAGGGTCCATCAAACCTTGTACATACATAATTTAATTACCATTAATTCCTTTAATTACCATTACTCCGATCTAGCCTCAAGAATAGGCCTAACTAAACCTTTCAACCCATAGTTCAAATAAAACTTGTAATTTAACGCGCCATAGTACGTCGAGAATATCATTTATGATAGCTGAAATCCATTCGAGATTTAAGGGTACATGTACAGTTAGAAAAGTACACCTGTTATTTTTCAGAAATATCTTGATTTTGTATATGTCTCTAGTTAGGACCTTCATAAAACCCTACGTATATTGAAGTATCTATATACCTACGTTGAAATAAAGTGAAGTTCATAACCTACATAGGTAGACGTGGGCCGAGTATCACTTTTGGTGTACTCATTCCTCTCACTAGCTATGAAACTTATCTTGAAACTATCCGTTCATGTCAAGTTTAAACACGGTTGAACAAGTCCATCTGAACTTCTTCTTGGCTATTCGTTCAAACGTTGATCACAGAGCTCAACGGAGAAGAAAATGAAATAGGTGACGATAAGGATATGTAAAAAGAGTGAATGAAGTATTTGATGAGAGACCACAAGTGTTATTCTACATCGGAACCGGTGGCACATGTAGTCACCGGTTAAAATTGTATAACGTGACAAACAAAAACAAGAATTAAGAATAATAAACTCTCGTCCAATCTCCGAGATAGCCCAACTCAAAGGAATAAAACAAAGTAGCAAAATGGGCCTATTAGATTGGAGGAAATATTTCCTTGGCTACGTGACATCTTTTTTTCCCTTCAAGATGTCGCTTTTGAAGTACATAACATATAGTTACATTCATATTTGTCTTCCCTACGTAGATCTCACTTGATTTTAATTGAAATAACGAGGTAAATTTATGGCTCCCTCAGCGTCCTTTAGAGGACAAAAAAAGACATCACGTAGCCAACTAAAGTTGAACTTTAAACAACTCCCCTTTAAAAAAACCTACAAACGTCCATGTACATATATAATATGTGCATATCTTGACAAAAACAAGTATATATTTATATATCAGGTTTATATCTATGAAATGAGACCTTGTTATTCAATTTCTTACGTTTATTGTGAAAAAGTGATGACAAATTTAATTTTCAAAATAATGGCCATAGTTAGTGATACATTTTCCCCATCTCTCAGGCAATTGTCTATGCCTCATCAAAAAAATTGGCCGTCTTTGGCCGTAAATCATTCATCGAGCCATTTTTTGGCTTTTGTGTGAGAATTGAAGACCTGTTCTTTTAATGCAAAAAAGTAATAATCTTATGGTGTTAAGTTTGGTGAGTAAGCCGTATGCACCAGCAGTTCCCCATTGTATATCTTCACCATTGTCATCAAGAAAAATTACTTGGTGACGCCGATCAGAGTATTCTGGGCATTTTTAGCGTATAACACTCTTTAAATCAGGCAATCGTCATTGGTAGCGTGCACCGTCAACTGTTTCACCGGTCTTTAACAAATCGTACCAAATCATACCACTCTGATCCCAGAAAACACACAGCATTGCCGAAGTGATCTGGTTTGGTCGATATTTTTAGGTTTTTCATACCACCAGGTGCTATGTTCTCTGCTAAAAGCATGTCCACCGTAAGCTTCTACAAGCATTTGATGTGCTTCAGAAGCGTTTTTCTTCAAATGAACACAGAAAATGAAGAAAGTCCGCAAATCGTTGTTTGAAAAAATGCGTTGTTGGTTGAAACTTGAATTACAATGAACTGAATATTGTTGACAGATGACAAACAAAATAAGAAAAAATAAGACGTATTAATAGTATGGTTTAAAAATACTCCTAGCAACATCATCATTTGCCTCATAGCTGAAAGTCTCATTTCATAGGTATATGTAGACCTAATAATTAGATTGTCAAAAAAAAGAAAAGAACTTTGCATCTCGAGGTTCGGCTGTTGTTTATTTGTTGGCACTCTGAGATGCATGTCTGTAGAATAACCACGATGGGATATGTACATATATGTAAATAACCGTAAAATCTCGGAAACGTGATGATGATGACTATCAAGGGCTTGTGTGTTACATAAAAACCCTTCAACGAACAACATTTGTACAAACTGAATCTACTTCCTTCCTTCCTTCCTTCCTACTCTGTAATTGAAACGTAACTTAAGTTTTTCACATACATATTAAAATGTATGTGAGAGTATATATATATATATAAATATTTTCTTAGAAAGGGGAAAGAAATAAGGGAATTGATTTCTTCCCTCTTTTCTTTTTCTTTCTTTCTTTCTTTCTTTCTTCATTTACTCACTCCTTATCTCTTCGTCGTCTTCTTCTTCATTTCCCTCCTCTCCCTTCATAGCAAAAAGTATTTTTTTTCTCTACTTTAACCCTACTTATTCATGGATATTATATGGAATTACGTCATACCTCTTTATGTATATGTTATGTGTATTATTTTATAACTGCTTTCATATAACCTACATAATGATCTATTTAAGTCGATTTCTGAGGAACTAAATCGTTTTTCTTTTTCTTTTTTTTGTATGTTTTTTTTATATTATTTTTTTGTTAAAAGAAAATCTCATATATATATATATATATAATTCAATTTGTTAATATGAAATTGCTCATATATGTACATAATTGATATGTATATTATTTATATACATTCACTTATAGAGTCATTGGCATACGTTGAGTGCCATTGTTCCCCCCTTTAAATAAATATACATACACATGTAGAAATGATCCAATTCATCATGGATTCCAAAAATGAAATGTAATTATATGTATGTTCGTACTATCCATTTTTGCTTTGAATGGCCGTGCACTGAATTCGACATGCTGCTAAGAAGGGAGTCAGTATATATTTAGGAATTTATGAATATTTAATTCCTATTGTCAAAGGTTTCACTACTTATGTACATTGATGGCGTTGACTTTTGAATTAAAGCTTTTTCATAGCAATATTTCAGTAGTTAATTTATGCTATGATTCATTCCTTCATGCTATTGCAACTATTTTGTCTTCAAAGTCATATTATTTTGCTATCAGTTCTCTCTGATGGAAGCTAATAGCTGTTCTTTGCTCTTTTCAGCACATTGAATGATACTATTTGAATATAAATACATATATCTTCGAAACATTGACACAAAGTTTGAGTTTCCAATTATATATAAATGATTAAATATATATATATATATATATCATAAAACAGTCTTTAAATGAGCTTCATTAGTGATTAAATGACTTGGGCTCGTGTTTTTTTTTTCTTTTTTCGAACGTCACGTTGCTTTTATTTAAAAATACTCAAGGGACATAATTTGAAGGGGGAAAAAAAGTGAATTATTGATAATAATAATAATTATTATTATATGGGAAAATATTATTACTACAATCATCTACGTTAGGAATTTTTAGAAGCACACATCTGTGTTCCACATGTTTCCATAACTTTTCTTTTCTGATAGTTTTCTAATACAATATAAATACATACATATGTACCTATAAACAAATCTATAAATAATCAATTGTAATTCTTACAAAATCTTGCTGATACAATGAATATAAATATATGTACATATGATATTTAGAGTCTTAAAGTTGAGTCCAATCTCCATCTTTCATAATCCTTTAATCATAATCTTCTTAACATTTTATTCGTTAACTATACATACATATAAATGGTGGATTTTAATATTAAAAGGATCATGAGAGAAAGAATTGGTAGTGATTTCTTACATAAAACTTATATGGAAAAAAATTTGGTCCAAAAAGTGAAAGACATGACTGTCAGTTGTCTCTTTAAATATGTGAGTTTTTACATTTGAGTGCGAGGAGAAGATGGGAAATGGACATATGGAACTGTTGATTAAAGACCCTTTCTTGACATCAAATACCTCTTTTGTTATGATTGATTTTGGAGGAAGAACAAGATAACAGTTAATGCTCTAGGAAAGAGAGTCTTCTACACTTAAAATACTTTTCATAAGTGCAGGGAGAATATATGTATCAAGTTAACAAGAAAGCATGTTTGTTTTCAAATATTGAAAAGGAGAAAATCCACTTTTAAGTAGTTTTTTGTCTTCATAAATATAACGGCCAAATATTTCAGGGTCATTTTAAAACCTATCGCGCACAGTTTTTTTTTTTTTTTTTTGCAAAAATGTCACTTTTAATCGAGAAACAACCAAGGATTGTTGTCTATTCAATAGAGCAATCGGATAAATTTTGCGACTGCATATGGAGCCGATATGGTCCCTGAAAAAATGTCCATCTTTCTCATAGCTCCAGAGATTTATTTAGTGGCAGTTAGTTTTTTTCTATAATACAGTTGCAATTACTGGAGTCATTATTTAACTAATTAATCGAAATAATCTATTAATATAAACGGAAGAGAATTTCTTCAAGAATATGAGTGCAGTTCACACTCATTTTTGATATATTTCAAATAAACTTGGTTCCTTGTTGACTTGACATATATGTACATATATATGAATGCTAAAATACACTTTGTAAAACTCTTAATATATCTAAATACCTATAGTTGTACCCACATAAATTAAACTGTTTCAGAATTGCAGATACTATACAATTACTACTGTTAGATAGTATTTTCCGATGTATAATTTGACTCTCAATTTAAGCTCATAGAGATTTAAAATATGATAGAAATGTCGATATTCACGGAGCAGGTACTATTTGTAGCTAGCTTATGCTCATTCTGAGTTATTTTTATTGCTATTTTCACATCTTTTATGAGGAAAATGACTCAATTGCTAACAAAGTATTCAAAAAAAAAAAGGTCTTGTTGATGAAATCAATTAAGACTAGATACAGAACGTGCAAAAAAAACAAAGAACAGTTACATGTGCAACAAATGTGAACGAAGAGTTCACATTTGTTGTGCTCTCTTGAAATACAACAAAAATGCAGGGTTTATAGAAGTATGTAAGCTACGAGAACTCTTAGTAAAAGTATAATTACCTAACGAATAAATGATTTTATTTCCATGATGTATCTATAAAGCAGTCTAATGTGCCACTTAGAGTATTTAAAAGACAGTGGATACAATATATGTAGTATATATATTTCCTTTTCGTATATCTATTGTTTTAACATTATTCAGTCAACTGTTTAATTAACTCTTGAAACAATAAGAACCTCCTTTCCTCTCTATCTCCCTCTTCATAATTATATTTAGATGTACTCTCAGAAAACTTATGAGCGGCAATTTCACAGTACTTTTAATTACAATTAACAATAATTAATTGTTGATTATTCAAATTCTCATTCAAAATGTAGTTTTATGTACTAACTTAGAAGGGTCATACTATTAGAAGGACTAAATTTGTTCAATGTTAGAGCCTTCAGCTCCAATGACTGTCTCTCTACTCGGTCTCAGAAGGCAGCAGAGGTGTTTGTGATTTAATTATCGTCCAGGGAGTTGCCCCATATCTAAATAAATTGGCGCTTGAGGGAGAATGACTTTTTTGTACAAAAAGTTTCAGACATTAATTATCTGGAGGACTAAGATCAGGTCTACGTGGAGACCAAACTGTTTAACCCCAGAGTACTTTTGGTTGTCCATCAAATATCTCCTTTTTTAACATACTTTTTGTGGTTCTACATACACAAAACATATTTTTTTTTGCATCTGAATAGTATTGCATCTGAACGACCTCCTAGAGGCCTTTTGTGAACGATAACCTCCTTGCTCATGAAAGATATCTTTCGATTTTCATCCATGAAAATGATGATGCGACACTTCTAAAGAAAATAATTTCCGGTGCACTGACTTTTTGAAGTAACTTGAGTGGATTCAATTTAATTCACTCAACATATGTGAAGACTTTGCTTTCACATCTCATTTTTTTTTTATTATTTCATTTACGCTCAACATTATTGCAATACACATATATTTATGTTTTTTTAGTGAATTCAGTGTCTCAGATGTCATAAATTTATTTTAAAAAATCCATTTTACTAAATATATACCTTATAATTAAATTATAAAAGGTCCATTCTGATACAAATTTTGAACCTGCTTTCTTTTTTTAAAAGAGAGCAGAAAAGAAATTGATGATTTTTTTTTTCGTAGTCAAAGCTTTGCAGATGATCCGTCTGTTTGACTCTCTGGTAATGTAAATGTTAGTCTACGTCATTCCTACCTTCCTTCACTCCCCCTCAATGGAGATAAGTACATACTTATAATCTACGTACGTAATATATGTTATACCTAATCTGATCAATATTAATTTATGGCTTGTTCTTTTTTATTATTAATGTTGTTTTTATTCTTATTTGATTATCATTATTGGGTGGAAGTAAAGTGTGAGTTGGTTGGTTGGTTGCTTGGTTAATGGTGTTGTCTATGTATTGAGATGTTTGTGTGTTACAGAGAGAGAGAGAGAAATAGAGAGAAAGAAAGAGGGGGGTCTTTGATTTATGTACAATTGTATATACATACATAAATATGTTTCATTCAGATGCAGCAGTAGATTCTTACTTTGATTTATGGGCATACATACATACATAGCAGGTATGACTATGTATAGTGTGAGAGCCTTCTACCGTCTTAGGCATATATGTATAGTCATGTAGCAATCTATACACCTATTTGAAGAGCGGCTATGTATGTACATAACATATATTGTAGTGTTATATAAAGCAAAGATTTTGAAGAAAAAAAAACGACATTTATTAATTATTATTTTATACTCTTAATATGAAGGATGTCACTATGATTCTCCGTTCTTGAAAAGAAATGAAGTAATTCCAAGTCATTTTCTAACCTTTCTTACAAGTTCGGGGGCTCTAAGTTCGTTTCAAATGCATTTTTATATTTTGTTTGTTATGACTCAAATAAAAAATCCAAGTGCGTTTGTTCACCCCTTCGGAGAACCTCTTATTTAATATGTATGTATATCAAATGAAAGCTGAAATATTAATAAAAGTGACTCTACGTTTAATAATTTTGAAAATGGGCAAAACTAGGGTAATCAAATACCGAAGTTGTCAAAACTAAGATAAACTATGAAAACGGCAGACAAATTAATAATTTATTTATTGAAAATTTTTGAACAGACCTTGACGAAAAAATGAATATGGTTTACAATGTATATATATATATATGGAGTAACATTCCTTCAAAACCTTCAAGGTGGGAAGGGGGGGGGGCACATTTTCACCCCCCCCCCCCTCCCCTTCCACAAAGATAAATACTATATAAATCATATCTTTGATATTGTCAGAATTTGAGGACTTAGCAAAGGATTTATGTATATATGTACTCTCTATTCCCAGAGATGGGAAATTTATCGAGCGCTATTAAACAGTGTGTCACTGCCATATGGCTCCCCTGTTCAAATAAATATGTTTAGGAGGATACAAAAAAGCCTTGCTACTTTACAATATCTAGTAGACGGATATGTTACAATGCAGGTTACCAACTCATTTTTTTTCTTCTCTGCATTTAAATCAATTCCATTTCTGCTTCTTCGTTCATTTCTAGAGTTATTCCATCACTATAGAGGGCTTCGCGGCCTGTAAATATATTGCCCTTAAGCGGGTGTCAAAAACAGTATGGTAGTCATGTGTAAATTCATGTCTACTGATGACGCTGCAATCATAGAAACAGGAGACGATACACGGTCTTGTCTTATATTAACAAACAAATCTACACTGTATTTTCTTGTTCACTGTCTACCTTTCTACTTCTCTTGTCTCGTATAAGTGATCTGAACAACGTAGATTGATTGATTGATCTCGAATGACCTTTTGTGTGTATATATGATGATAACAATTTACCCGTTATTCAATTAAGAATATCCATAAACAGTTGAAAGAAATTGGATAACTACAAACTTTCTTTTGGGAAGAAGGATTGCACTATATGTACGTTGTATAAAAATAAGGTCATGAACAATGTGTTTGTCCTTTGCAATTTATGCAGATAGGTACATTTAACTCAACATTTATTTATTTTTTTAGAGCCATCGGCGTTCGCCGAATTTCCCTCTTTTTCAACAACTCTATCATCACAATGAAATCTTCAAAACATCAACATCTTCCATATATTTTTTTGTCAATTTTCCATTTTCACCTACTATTCTCCCCTATTAGAGTTCTGAACCTTGATTAATTAAACTTAAATCAGCTCATCTTAACCTGAGAGCCCTTCCCGTCAATGAGTTAATAAAGAATAGACACACATTAATGGATAGAAAATTGACCTCCTTCTTTTGAAATTTTCTTTTTGAAAAGAGGAATGGCAGAGAAATCCTTTGCTAATTGCTAGTTGTCTACTCTCAATGCATCAGCTGTAGTTTATGAGCTGCTTATGTCTCTGATGTTTATTTTGTTTACATCAAATTAACTTTTTCTTGTAATGAAAATGAAAGAGTTGGCCTTTTATTTCCAGCTAAGCTTGAGCCGTTTGGTTTCTTTATCTTTTTTTTTTCAGGTAGAAGAAAGGTTGAAAGAGTGTTTATACAGACATCAGGAAGCTCGACTTTGCTCCCTGTAGGTAGGCATAAAGTACATACGTAAATATGTAAGTACAACATTCTACAAAAGGTAGATTAAGATCCATCTATGTACATACTATGTACAAAATAAAATATGTATATAATTGTTCATTGCATGATAGGGATTTATTTTGCCAAATACATATATAATTACGTTCAAACATACAAAAGTTTGATAAGGCTATGTCAAATTGTTAAAAGCTACTAAATATCATACATATTCATGTTTGTATGCTATTTACGTATATCCTTGATTCTTGGAGATTTGGATATAGAGGTCTTAAAGGCAAAGTTGACACTACCATAAGTTTTTATAAAAAAGAAAGTCTTTTTTCAAAAAAAAAAAAAAGATTTTGAAAATTTAAAATTTTAATTTTTAATGCATATTAAATTATATTTGAAAGGTTTCAAATTCAAATATGTAATTGTCTATTATATTTCTTCATTTTTTTTTTGTTGAGTTCAAAAATACATTCATTAAAATCCCTTTTAGTTGTAACTAATTACTTTTAATCTTGAGAATGTTTGGCAATGTAGCTTGTAACGAGTAATTATGAATTACTTTTTCTCAATAACGTGTCCAGCACTGTTCTAAATATAAATTTTTAACCAAGGCTAATATTATTGCATGCTATAATTGGTTACATATCTAGAGACTCGGCTATTTAAAAACGAAATCTGCATATTTATTGTACTATGCATAATTAATTTGAATTGCTATTTATTGTGCCCATTCGTTGTTAGATTCATTGAAAAGGAGTTTTTGTGTATTTTTAGAAAGCATTAGACATATGTATGTATGTATGTATCTCTTAATCGACTTATGGTATTTAAATGCATAGATAATTAAAAAACATAGATAGAGAGGAGGAGACAAGGTCCACATTAGTATTATGCAAAACGGTCCCATGGACTTTGTCTGTCGAGTGGAGTAAATGTCGTCGTTATTTTTTTAAATGATACTGATCTATTATACTATTCTATAACCTTCCCCCAGGTGAATTTTAAGACCCAGCTGACATTATATTATATTATCAATTTAATGATGAATCCATGTTGATTGACTTTTTTCTATAATCTCAAGAATGATATTTTATATTTATTTTACAGTTGTGTTGCTCCGAGCTTGTTGGATGGAAGCGAGTCAGCGTTGCCTTGAAGACGGAGATGCTCAGGTCTGTACTTGCAGTGATGATTTGTGTAATTCCTCCGCAAGACTCTACCCAAACGCAATTTGGATCCTTTTATCACTGTCCATGTCAGTATCCACGAACCTACTTCCTAGGACCCTACTCTTCCTTCTATCAAGGACTTTTTATATTTCCTGATATATGGTGATAATTAAGTTATTACTTGCATAATATATGTATTAATTAAAAGGCCAAAAACATACGATATAAGGTGATATATATATATACATATATATGTGTGTGTGACAGAGGAAACTTGCCGCTACCATCACCACATTTCAATCACTACTCACTCACTTACCCAGGAAGGGAGGAAGAAAGGAACTTAATTAGTACTACTCAGTGATATTTTGATTGTGATAAATCCAAAAAAAATATAATTAAAAAAAAAAAAAGGAGGAAACATAAATATAAAAGGAGTTATGAAATTATTACGATCGTCTCTAGGACTTCAATTGGAAGTCTCATCATCACTCCCAATCTGCCGCTCCACACACACATATTGTATGTATGTACACCCTAAGTCCCTGGAGGGAAAATCTTTATTTATTTTTTTGTTTTTTTCTTCTTCAAGAGCCTTCATCGTTTTAAAGGAAACGTCATCATCTGTTATAAAGATTTAACTCACACCTCTCTGAGTGTAGTAATCATTTTCCATACATCTCAATATTTATATTTGATCATACACATATATCGAGTGATTGAATGTTTTGAAAACCATTGCGAACAATAAATGATTATACTAAGATTATTATTATTATTATTATTATTATTACTATTATTATTAATATGCATACATACTTCATATTAACTAATTAATTAATTATTTATTTATATAATAATATAGTTATATATACTTACATACACTGATTAATTATAATAATTTATAACTACTTACTACACACTACATATATATTGCCACTACCTCCTCCAGTGAGATTGAATAAAAGAATAGTTATTATCCAATTACAAATAACTTGTTTATAAGGCATGCAATTCAATGTACATACTGGGTTAGCAGTCATCATTGTCTCTCAACCTTCTCTCATTACCTAAAAAGGAATGAAGAAAAAAAGCAGTCGAACTGAAATATTAGTTTGCCATGGGTCAAAAAGTGAGTAATCGTGTAGAGGGGCGTTCCGAAACGTTGCTAAAAAAATATTTTGATTTACCAATTTTTTTTTTATGCAACAACTATTTGTGTCATGTGTGTAAATATGGTTTTTTTGGACTTTGATCAATTATTTAGGGCTTACAGAATCTAGTTTTTTTAAGTCCCATTTTTTTTTAAATTTCTTTTTTTAATTAATCGTTGAGATACGAGGAAAAAAGAACTCAACAAAGGCCCCTATTCTGACCACTGCCATATTTATTTATTTTTCATCACCATTGCAAAGGAGAATATTTGCCAAAATCTTACTACAATTTTTTTTTTCTTCCAAAATATTAAGGGTGAAAGAACTTTCAGACAAGATCACAGTGATCACATTTGGGGTTTCATTGCTTCAGTAATTAGATGACTCAAAAAAAAAATTCAAATGGAATCTGGTTTTTTAGGAAAATAAAATATTGGTTGTAATCAACAACTTTAGCAGATTGAGGATTAATCTGAAACTTTTTAGAATCATATGATTTAATCAGCTCATCAATATTTTGGTCGAGTCCTTATGTAACTAATGTGATCAATGTGAAAAAAGAGACATTCCAGGTGTGTGCGTTTATAAACCAGTAACTTACAATCCACCTAGAAAGTTGCACTCCTGATTGTTTATCGATTACGTGCTATTTTTCTCAACTGTTGGACATTTAAGTCATTTAATAGCTTAACAATAAATAATTTGAGTTGAACTATAATCAACAATGAGAACACTAATAAGCAACCAGGGGGGCGGGGGGATGACTGATGAGAACTATACAAATTAGGAGCTGACAATAATATGCACCAAAGAGTTGTAAATGATTTTTGGGAGTCTCATTTGAGCCATGAAAATATCCCAGATCTACTGACTCTACAACATCAAACAATCTGCATGTCATGTTTTAGAAATTTGCAGATGCTTACATGAATATTCAATATATGGGTCAGGTGGCTTTACGGGTCAAGGGTCATAGTATGTATTTTTTCTGCTTCCATCATGTTTCTTGCAATTCATAATGCTTGCGTTCAAGGGGGCTATTTATTCAATTTCGTAGTAATCAATTCATAGCGGTTAGAAGGCTATAAAAAAAATTTAAAAACATTTTGCATCTGAGTTTCAATTGGATCAAAAAAAAAAAGTAATAGTATTTTCGAACATTGTAGTCGGAACATCACATAATAGAACATGCAAAACTTTCTTTACAAAGTCGGAATGTCAATTGTGGGTAAATTCCTTACTTCTCTCTCCCCATCCCTTCTTATTTCTACGAGTATGAATTCATACAGAGACGTCAGATTTGTAATTGAATGGCCTTCCCTTAGTTCAATTTTTATTCAATTGTAGAAATCAGGGAGGAAGAAAAAAAAAAGAAGAAGATATTTACTTTTTTCAAATTCTCTATGGGAATTCGGGATTTTCTTTATTTCAGTGCATGGTATGAACGTGGATACAAATGCGGACTAGTGAACTACCTATGTGGAATTATGAAATATATATTTATGTCTTATTTTCTTTTCTTGCCATGACCTCTTAATTTATATACATATACCATATAATAGAGGTAGAGTTATATTTTTATACCAACCTATTATTGGTTTTATATATATATATATATATAGGTTATATCTCTTTTTTTGCTTCAACCTTCTCTTTTTCTATGTTCATGTCGGTTGACGATGATATATTTATTTATATCCAATAATATATTTATTTATTTGTATGTTTCTTTATTTATTTATTTATTTTAGATTTCTTCTTTACAAGTTTTTCTTCTTTCTGTTGGAGGGGGGACGAAAGAGAGATAAATCATATTGGATTTATAATGTGACGCGTGAATTGGTTGTTTATGTATTCCTATAAATATGTATGTACGTTCAGATACATAGGTAGTTCGTTCCTCTTTCTTTCTTTCTCTCTTTCTTTCTATTTCTCTCTCTCTCTCTCTCTCTCTAACCACCACCATCTTTCTTAATAAATATGGCGTAAACAAAATGGATCCCTCTATGTATTCATCATATGTATGTAGAAGAGTAGAGGTGCGCCCTCTACAGGCAAGTGATTATAACTACTACTATTGAATATGTATCCATCTTTGTTGTGTATTATTTGATTTTAATAATGCCTATACTTCTTTTTTTAACAGAATTTAATTTGAGTTCCAATAATTCTCTATACATATATATGTATGTATGTATAGACTCGTATTTCTTCTCTTTCTAATGAGTTGAAGGTGACTTTCTTCTACCATTTTGTTCTCTCTTTCTCTCTCTCTCTTTCTTTCTTTGAATCTTGATGACCCACTTAAGTCTTTCGTTAAGAAGAAGAAGAATGGAAAAAAGGGACATTTACTCTAATGTAATAATGACTAATTATAATTGTTGTTTCTCTTTCTTTTCCTTTTTGTTCTCCTGTATTTTTTTTTTTTTTTTTTGTATTTTATTTTTGCAATGACATTGGCTTTCTACTCTAGCTTCAATATAATTAATCTTTAAGAAGAATGATGTTTTTATTTCTTGTGTTGCCTTCTTATTTATTAATTTATTTGATATATCAGATAAAAGTCATTATGACATTTCATTTGTTGAAGGTAGGGTATCATGTTGGAATTTAAAACAAAAGTTGGAAATCTGTACTAGTCTATTAGAATTTTTATTTTGGAGAATATGTCTCAATTAAGGACCAGGGTTTAAAAATTTGTTTATTGTTTATACTATCCGGATAGGAAAAAGTTTCAAATACAGGAACGGTAATATGATAATATCATCCGATATAAATGACAAGTCTCTTAATATACAGCAAACTATCTGTTCTGTATGATGATCAGTGACTCTGACCGGCCAAATTCTCAAACAATTGCCCTGATGGACTTTCCTGAGTCCTCATTGACGATTTGATGGATTCTAGCCAGAAATTTCGAGGCCTGGACACAACCACTTGGACCTCTCATGTCAGTCCACATTGCTATTGCTTAAAATCACGTGTCAATGAGTCCCGGAGTTGAAGCAATTGTTATGCTGTCGCTCCCGGCACGGATTTCAAAGTCTTTTACAAATATTTGGGACAATGAATTCATCAGTTGATTCCATTGGTTGAAGTTTGAACAAACTATCTATTAAAAAAAAAAAAAAAAGAAAAAAAGCAGCTGTCTAAGTGTCCATGGCGGCATAGATAGCATGCACACCCTGTATATGCACATATTTATTTAGCTTATAAATTGTGAGAATTAAACAGTCCTCTTATTGATACGAGTTACAACGGGAAAGCTGGCCTATCCAACACGTTTCATGAATTCGATTTATAAATTAAGAAAAGCAATAATGATAAATAAATTAAGTACTTTTATATATATAGTTGATAGTATGTAGTAACATCTAAAAAAATATACAACTAATTGGTAAAAAAGATAAAGATATTTATATTCATTTGGATTTTATGTTTGACCGCTAAGAGAAAAACTATCTCAACGAACATTATCCATGATTTAATTTATATAAAATCTATAAATATACACATTTAAAAAAAATAGATTTTATTTTGTATATCATGATGTAATACAGAGGGGTCCCTTAATTATCATTCCCCACATAAAAACAGCTCTCAAAAAAACATGCTTCAGGAGAGGAAACCTCAAACTTTCCAAACATTTCCTATGATTTGATCCATATACTTTTAATAAATGCTTAAAACGATTTTTATTTTAGATGTGATACAAATCCTTACTCTCTGCGAACCCTTGCAAAAATGCTGTAATTGCAAGAAAAAAAGTAGATGTACATCATTCAATGTGAGTAAAACTCTTTACAGGGAGAAAAAGTCTCACCTCCTAAACATTTCCTCTGCATTGTTGTATACAATTTGTTTCTAATCAATTTTATAGAAATTGAATCCATTTATTTGATATTGGTAAATGTATAATATATATATATATATATATTTTAATTATTATGAAGTGACATACAGGAAACTCTCACTCTACGAATTACTCCTTTTTTTTTTAAAGTACATAAAAGAATTTATTTATTTTCATTTTTATTTCACCACTCTCTTGAAGAAACTATTTGTAAAAGGTCACTATTGTAATGACCTATGTTGATACATACTTGCATTATGTTTTTGTTTGAGGGTCGTTTGTTGTGGTGATAGATTGATATACATATATAAAAGAATTAATAATGAAGGAAAAGAGAGTAAAAAGTTAAATTTATTCATAAAAGTTCTTGATATGTGCTTTCCCTTCACCAAAGCACGGGATCTTTGCTTATAACCATAAAACCTTTTCTTTTTTTTTTTTTGAAAAATTGCAATTTCTTTCTAATTTTATTATTATTTTTCAATTTTGACTTAGTTTCATCGTGTCCATTATATTTATAATCAAAATTGTAATCAAGAATTTAAAAGTATCAAGTTGCGTTTGTGCATCATCCACGCAGATGAAGGAATTCTAAAAAAAAAGCAATCACTTATTATTATCTATGAAAAAAGGGGTAAAGATTTTATTTTGGTTATTTATTTGGGAAAGAACATGTTATTTTTATATAATAAAAATATCAAAAAAGGCCTTTGCCAAAAGTAAGAAAGAAAAAAAATAACTTCTATTGTATAACCTATCTACATACCTACATAAAATACTAATTGATTCGTTTCCCTAATTTGTCTTCTTTTTTTTTTTATTATACTAAAACTTTTTTTTTAGAAAGCCCTTGACTTGATAGTAGAAGTATTTTTTCCTTTGATTTGAATGAGAGAGCTAAATTGAATAATTCTTCCGGGGTGTATATAGGTATAATTGACGAGTTATTATATGTTAAAAATACAGTTAGACCTTTGATTATGAAAAACCTTCCACATGAGAGAAGATTTAGGTGTACAAAATTGACACTCTGCTTACATACTCAAAATAAATTGACTACCATTGTTGTGGTGTGACAGTAATTATCATCAACGTTTTCTTGTCACAACGTACTGAATACTGATTCTTGCATACGTGTCCTAGTTTTAAGTAAGAGCCTTTCTTGAAGGAGTCAGGAAATGGGGGAAGGACACAACAGACAATCACTCAAAAGATGAATTGTCCAAATTAAAATTTAGGTATTTATAAAAATATATCAAAACGAATGTTTAATTTTGTTTTATATTAAACATATGTACTCGAAAAAAAGTGGTTTTAAATAATTTTTATGGTGATACTATGTCATCAAAAATTGTACCACCCCCCCCCTTCCTTATGTGACATATTCCATAATTTGAAAAACACGGGTCCAGTTACGAAAAACTGAATGTTCTTTGCACTAGATTTCTCGCTAAAGTTTTAAGTTTTTGAAGGTCCAAAAACTAAGAAATCTTCAACCAATCTCTCAAAACATGCCTCAATATTATTCCAATTGGTTTGTCCTAAATATGAGCTAACCAATCTGTTGACATACGGTATATAAAGTTGCCTTTCTTTCTTGTGATTCTGTGAGATTCTATAAACTAATACCATTATTAATTAATAAAAATTAACTCTCTGACATCGTCGAAACCAGTGATGGTAGGCATGGTTTTAACAGGAGGCATGTGTTAGTACTGTTAACTAACACTGGTGGTAAGACTCCCTTGGACCATGAGGTTTATTTGAAAATATGTCATATGAATGAAAGTATCAATTTTCTCTTTGGCAATTCAATATTTTGGAATAGAATTATATATTTGTATGTCCACACACTCAATCTCGCATCTTACTATTGATGAAAACATATTTATTTTTACTTAAAAGGTTCACCAATATCTGAGCTTAACATTATTTATTCCAAAGGTGAGTCATTCATGATTCAAATATGCTTTCAAGTGACCTTTGAAAAGTTTCTAAACAAATATATATTGTTCCTTTTGTGTTTATTTTTTAAGGTTTAAAAAAGCTATTTCCTATAAATAATTCGTCTCACAACACATTGACGAGTCATTCTTAATATTAATATTCAAATTTGAATTTGTTTCTTAGATTTAAGAAAAGTATTTCATACATCATATTAATGCTAAATAAATAGTATCAACTGTACTCTATGTACAGTTCTTTTTTTTTTTTTTTTCTTCAAAAACCTACCTTCATTAAAGCAAAGAAAAGAATTCAGCTATAATTGTAATTAAATCAGCAAATACCTACAACCTAAACAATACTTTAGTTGATACACAAATCCTTGTAGACCATTTTAATACCATTATTCCATATAGGAAATTAAAAGTGAAAGCCCATTCGAGAAAGTCCAGTAGTTTTCCTCAAATTGGAATTTAAACTGCCTGAAAATTCGGAAGAGCATTTCTCCTCCCTCATTAACTTACTGAAGTAATATTCAATGGTTACAGTAGGAGATCCGCTTTGATGGCTTATAGTTTATATGGTAAGCATACAAGTCTGTTTGGTATCAGATTGTAACAAAAGATGCAATGAACTAATTTATTAAATAAGTATCTACAGGATTTTTATAAATTAGGTATATAAATTTTTTTTTATCAAAAAATGCTTGCAAGTACAACTATCATAATATATATTTAATAAAATGCAGTGTAACAATATTTTCAATTGAGATAATTGTGCGTATTATAGGCAAAGACGTATGGGCAGACATCTCATTTCTCTTCAAATTAAACCACAGTGAAAACTATCTGATAAAGATGTTAGCAACATAACCTTGATATTTAAGTAGGGGCAAACGAAGCCAACTTACATCATTTTTCATTACAAATAAATCCAAGTTTCTTATACGTCCCTATAACAAAGACCATTTACGCGGGATTTTGAATTCTCCCTATAAAGGAGATGTAATACTAGGCAGGTTATTAAACACTTGACATCAAGGAATAACAAAGAGCAAACTCTTGGGGAATGGGTGAACATCCACAATCCTTTCAACACAATTATTTGCTTCTCATTTATTTTATTAAAGTTTATTTTCTATCTTTACTTCTCTGTGTGTGTGTGTCTCTCTCTCTCTATATATATATATATCTTTGTCTTTTTCCTGTAATGTCCTCCTCTGCGACAATAAATTAGAAGAAATTATATATTTACATAAGTACATATCTATATATATATATATATATGTACATTGAAAAAGGAATTACAACGTAAATTTTTTATGACCTAAATATAAATGTTTAAATAAATTATTCAATAAGTGGGATTAGAATAAATAAAAAAAAAGGAGATTATTTCCCTGTCTTGCCTTAATGCATATAGCGAGCAGGCAGGCAGGCAGCCAGGCATAGGATGGGTAGTAGTATTGTATGTAGATTTTATTGGTAAAAGGTCAAAAAAAAAATATAGGTAGGGTGAGAGGACCTTTTCTAAAAAAAAAAAAGTTGAGGAGATGCAGGGCTCTCAAAGAACTAATTAGGATAATTATTCAAATGGATTTGATAAAGACTCAAGGAGAAATGAGAATACCTTTATATATGTATATTGATATAAATATATATACATACACATAAAGACCTTGAATTAGAGTCAATCAAAGTAACATAATTAGAGATTGATTAAGGCTCTTGTCTAATTAGAGGGAAAAAAAGTTTTTTTTAGTTTTTTTTCATTATAGCATGATCCCTCATGAGGGGGGAGGGGGGAGAGGGGGTTACATACAAACTATATAGTTATAGTAGTTATGTGTTTGAACAAGGATTAGAAGAAGGTGTCATAAAAGGCTTATATCAGATATTCAATTAGGCACACTGAAGCCCTAGTAGTAAGAGAGCCAAAGGAGGTTTTACAGCCTCATTTGATAGTACTTATGTAAATATATAAGGTACTTTATAAAGGGATAACTTATTTCTACAAGAGAGAGTCATTTTCTATCTGAATTCTCTGTTGTTTGACAAATTCTTTTAGGAGTTGTTTTTTTTTTGTTTCAAAAGCCTCATATAACTAATAAAAGAAAAAAGTTGGTAAAAACGCATTCCCGTGTATATATATATATATATATAATATATATATTTCCTTCACAAATTTGTGTTTAATTTATTTTTATTGTATGTATGTATGTATATTAGACTAAGGTGGAATAAAAAAATCTGCTTATGAAGACGTTTTTATAATTATTTCATCAAGAGCACTAATTTGGAAAAGAAGTTCATAAATAACATTATATCTTCTTTTGTTCTTCATGGAGATAATAATAATAATAATAAATTAAAAATGTCAATTTAGAGCTTTTTTATTATGATTATTATTAAAAATGAGTCAGCAATATTTTGATTTGTTTTTTTCGTCAGCCATGATACTCGTGAGTAGTATAAATATATATATGTATATATATATATATATATATATATATATATATATATATATATATATATAAGTATTAGTAGGCCTATAATACTTATATCTACTATTTATACCTGTATGTAAACTCTTTAAATTGAAGTGTTATTTTACTCACATGATAATTTAGAGTGTATTTATTTTTTTTGTTAGTTGTGGGAGCTTCCTCAAATTCTGTATGATAATTACAACAAATTTGAAATGTCAAAAATCCTAAGGGGTACAAGTGTAATAAAAGTTATTCAGCATGACACACTGATTTCAAATCCATAATTATTTTTTTTTCGAGAGTCCGACGGTTTTCGAGAAATCACTTTAATAGCCTTTTTGACCCATTTTCCAACTTCAACTTTAATTTAAGCCTGATAGAATACTCATTTTGTGCATTAAAGAATAATGATCCGCTAATGTATTTAGTGTAGATTCCATTTCCAGTCTTTGTTTTGACCTAAGGGGTATCCTAGGGGCGTAGGGTGCCGGAGTAAGCACAAAAGTCGGTCAAATCCGTTGTACCAAATAACTTCTTGAATATTACATGAAGTTGATTAATAAGGAATGCATTCAAATGAGGTGTCAAGCGCTCGATAAGACTCCTTAACTAAGAAGAAATCGTCCATCTAAATGAGTAAATTGTTGTATGTAAGAAACCAATTTGCACAATCATCACAGAAGCAAATCGTCTCCGATATCATTGCTTATATGTATTGCTACAACGGCTCTTGTATACACTGTACGACTCAGTCTATTAATCTTATAGCCCTTTGGATTTTTGACTGTTGACCCGTGTTATTAAAAAGTAGACTCGTGTAAGCGATATTCATTCATATCAGAGTGGAGCTCATTAATTTTATGTATATTTGAGCATGTGTGATGTGTATGAATATTGAAGAAAGCATTGAGCATATGTAAACACGTGTTCTCTTGGTATAAATCCTTTCATATGATTGCTATTCAACTTAGAGGAATGCACGAGGTCTCATTTAATGTCAAATGTATTCCTGTCATTTGTTAAGCAATGAACAATTTTCTATTATTCAATAAGAAGCAGTCCAATAGTTGATGAAGAATGAGTCAACTATGTACAAAATGCTTAGCTGTTGTTTTTGTATCTCTTTTTTTTCTTTTTTTTTTGCGAAAGAAAGGTTGAGAGAGAGAGAGAGTTAATAAGGATGACATTGTGATATAGTGAGAAAAAAAAAATAAACTCATTCAATTAAAAAGGATGGCTTTTACCCCTATCTCGATTTTATAATGTTTTTTTAGGCTTTATTTTAGAACGTTTGCATATGTTTCTTTGTATTTTCATAATGATTGACTATCCTTTACCGAAAAAATATATGATATATGTACATATATATATATTGATAGAGTTGTTGTTGTTGTTGCAATCTTATGTAGGTAGCTTTACTTTTATATTTTTTTTATTGTGTTGACGTTCCTCTACCCCAATTTTTTATTTTAAATACATATTTTATTCTTTTTCACTTGCTTCTCCTTTTTTTTTTTTTTTTTTTCATACTCTCCACAAGAAAAAAGAGAAACTAAAAAAAAAAGGGAGGAAAAAAGGAAAGGAAGAAGAGAGAGAGAAAAAAAATCCATGGAGGAGGCAAAGAGAAGCTGGAAGAGAAAAGAAAAGGGAGGAAGAAGCAGTCCAGTGACGTCAGTCATGCCAACATGCTTCATATATTAGGTCCTCCATCTGCTATTATAATACATCAGGTTCGGAGTTGGGTGAGATTCAATTCCTTTTTCATATCATTTTTATTATTCTCATTCAATTACAACGCATTTAAATTGGTTTTTTAATATGTATATATATATATATATATATATATTATATAAACTTTAAATCGAAAATAATATTTATATTGAGAGAGTCTTATTTTCTTAATAATTAAAAAAAAATTGAATTTATTTTCTTGGAATTGTTTTTCCTAATTTATTTATTTATTTTTCTTCTCTTTCTTTGTTTTTATTGTTTAATTTGGGAGAAGAACACATTTCAAATCAATTTATTTTTTTGTCTCTCTATAAAAAAATCATTAGTTTTATGGTATATAGATATATATATATATATATATTTATTTATTTATTTTTGTCGAATAAGCTTTTGTTTAATGACCCAATTGCCATTAAAGACTTAGCAACAACAATTATTCAATATTACAGTAGCATAATAACGTCGTTTGCGTCCGCCCTCACGGATTGATGATACATTTATAACTGTTAATCCGTGTATCGAATATAAAGGAAAATTGATCTTAGATCTACTTGAGTGTCCGGGCGCGCGTTTTCTGCATTTCTTTCTTTTTCCAACAATTAATATAAATAATATGAAACCAACGTAAGAGAATGTTGTTGTTGTTGTTGTTATGGGCAGTCCTTCAATGAATTGCATAGGAGGACTGACAGGGATTCCGTGTTTTTTTCTTTCTTTTCCCTCCCCCCCCCCCTCTTTATAACCAAGAGGAGAACGCGCTCCTTTAACAACAGTGAATGACGTATTCAGCTGTGATATTAGTACAAGAGGATATCGTAATGAAGTTTGATAATCTTTGACACCAATTTTGACAGCAAGTCAGCTTCATCGCTATCATATTCATCATTGTCAGCTACTCCGAAAAAACTCCCTCTTGATGCCTGGATATTTAGACTAGAGCAAATCCTTATAGATATAAAGCTATGGCCATTTCTTCCTATTCTGGACTAACGGGATGTGTCTACATCTTTAATCTCATCATTGGAACTGGGGCCTTTACTCTTCCAAAGGCCTTTTTCGATGCTGGGTAATATTCTGAATATTTTATCCTTAATGAGCTTAGTGTGACCTTTTCCCCATTTGATTTGCATAGGTGGATCCTTGGCACTGTCATTCTCTTTATTCTAGCATTTATGAGCTATCTGACGGCTAGCTTTATCATTGAATCCATGGCCTGTGCAAACGCCATGCTTCATTGGAAGAGACTCAAGCTATTAAAATCCTCTACCAATGGTGGATATGTCGATGATAATCTCTTCCGGAGACACATTCCTAATATTGCTCCCACGAATCCTTCAGAAGACTCTGATAGGTACGTAATATACAAAAGTGAAAATATGTATACATAGATATGAATTTAATATCTTCTTTTGTTGTTTCTAGTAGTAGACCTGGTTTCCTTGAAGAAATTGAGCCGCTTTCAGAGAATGATCCCTTACTTCTCGGTGGTTCCAGTCCTGAGGATATCGTGAATATAGAGCGCTCCAGAGTCTGTGAATATTATTTAATCTCTGAGATTGTGGAATTGGGTAAAATGGCGTCCTACTTCTTCAGTAGATTTGGAAGAACTCTCTTTTACACTTGTATCACCATTTACCTCTATGGTGATCTTGCTATTTACTCAACAGCTATTGCCAAGAGTCTAACAGATGCAGCATGCAAACCTTTACCAAATATAACTCTCCTTCCAACTGGACAGGATATCCGTGATCTTCCCTGCAGTACTGATATCACTCGAGGGGAAGCCTATCGTATTTCCCTCATCGTTTTTGTATGCCTTGTTGGCCCATTTGCATTTTTTAACGTCCAAAAGACAAAATACCTACAGATTGTAACTACGTTCATGCGATGGTTTGCATTTGTTTCAATGATCATTATTGCCATCGTGCGAATTGTAAAGAAGGAATGGGCTCCGGAGCCAAAGCCGGATCCTCCTGTTTTCAGGATACAAGGATTAAGCAATCTCATAGGAGTATCAGTGTATTCCTTCATGTGTCATCACTCCCTCCCCTCTCTCGTCACCCCCATTTCTAACAAATCCAAGCTCAATACGCTCTTAGCGCTTGACTACACACTTATATTAGGATTCTATTTTCTACTCGCCTTCACTGGGATATTCGCATTTAATGATCTTCAAGAACTATACACTCTAAATTTTCCACCCAATCCAAATGATGGGATATTTATGGAAGGGGTAAGCTACTTCTTGGTCCTCTTCCCTGTTCTTACCCTGAGCACAAACTACCCCATCATCGCAATCACGCTTCGTAACAACCTGAAGTCCTTGTTTTTAACTGAGGGACGAATGTATTCTTGGTGCACAAGGAGCTGCGTCTTTCCTCTATTAGCCATCGTGCCTCCACTCATCGTCTCATTGATAACGGATCAGTTGGAGGATCTAGTGGGTATAACAGGGAGCTATGCGGGTGTAGGGATACAGTATGTTATCCCTGGATTCCTAGTCTACTATGCACGGAAAGTCACAACCCAGGCCATTGGAGTAGGAGTCAAAAATCCCCATGGATCTCTTTTTAAGCATACATACTGGATTGTTTTTGTTCAGCTTTGGGCTCTCCTCTGTGTTGCCTTTGTCACTTGGAACAATTTTTCACATCTTTGATAAGTATTGACTGTATGTTCATACATACATACTGAGAGGACTGAATTATTTTAATCACCTGTGATAGTTACTTACGAAATTTACTACTCAATCTAGCTCTCTGCCTACTTATTAAGACTTGATCCAAATTTACCTGCAGAATTCGTCATTTTTATACATACCAAACTCACTTTAGAATTTAAATAGACAACCTTATATTTTTTATGATTGTTATATCTTTCATTGAAGTCAATTTTTTTTATATAGTACATACTTGCGTACATAGATTTTAGTTTTACATGAAAATGATGTTCAAATTAGATTTTATCGTTTTGCTTTTTCATAGCTTGAGTGAAAAAAAGCAATTGTAACTACAAATAACATATTATTAAATTCTTATGCGTGTATTTTTATAAATTATGATGCTAAAAAAGAGACTCTCTTAAGAAAATAAAGAAAAATCCTTCTGATATTGTAATGATGTATTTGATAAATAAAGGATAAATTGAAGGAAAAAAATACATATACCTTTTTCATTCACGCATACATATATTTCAGCTCTAATGGTTCAAACATTTTCAAAAGGATATAAATCTTGAAATGTATAAAATCTTTATTTTTTTCTTCAAAGCTACAATAAAAAAAATCTCTTAATTTATTTAAATATTGAATAAAGGAGATAGAGAGGAATTGATGGTTGAGTGAATTCATTTAAAGAAAAGGATGTCGAAGGGATCTCTAGTGCAATCTACCCCTCTCTACTCATTTCTCTCTCTCTCTCTCTCTCCAAGAAACGATCCGTCATTAGTATTCAATGACGATTAACCAATTATAAAGAGTTAATAGGAATTTTAAACAACTTGATTGGTTAATATATTTTTTCATAGTTCGACTCATAGGGTAAATAAAACATGGAGGAGTAAAACGGGTTTCCATTGGCAGTTTGGCATAATGGGCAAGAGTAGATCAAAAATATTATACTTGCATCATAAATTCAGCTTGGGAAAGGAGTATTAGATAGAACAATGTGTTATCCTATACATAGTAAACTTAATTGTACCTCCTCACAACCCTTCCACAAAAAGAGAAAGCAAAACAAAACAAAAAGCCTGAAACTAACTGAAAGTTGGCCAATGTTGTCTTCATTCATAGCCATTATACTAATCGTAAGTATATATGTTGATTAAGTTTAGCTAGATATAAATTGAGTTCAACAAATCAACAATCAGTATACTAATGAGATGAAATACATGACCTTACCTTCTTTCCATCTCACAACCTTTCCTGTAAAAAGACCCAAAGTTCTCTTCCCAATTTAGAATTTATTCATCATTTGATAGCTTAAAGTTGTTTGTAGCTTTACAAAGAGTTGATTCGAATTCAAACAAGTAACATTCAGAACACTAATAAGAAGTTGACAACTGACAAAAAAGAACAAAAAAAAAACTGCATTAACGAGCATGAAAATATACTTTACTTTTTTCGTCAGCTCTCGATTTTTCAACTACTATTCGTTGAATTCAAATTATTTGCAAATGAGAAATAGGTAGATCATCTGTTGGAAGAATTACCAAATAGTTTGGACCTTTATTCTTACTTCTACGTGACCAAAGGGGAAAAAATTTAACCCCCTCCTAGAATTAGTTATTTTTTAGAGTTGTCACTTCCAACTATCAAAAGAGATATCTGCTCTTGAAGTTATCGTGATGGAGCCACCTAAACAACCAAGGTTTATAAGAATATAAACCCTTGCTTCTACATCACGACAGTTTAATTATTTTTCCAGTTTTAAAGCCATTTATATATATATATATATATTTTAACTTTCCCATTTTGTTTAGTAACTATATATTAATCATTATCCCTTTGCATTTCACTTTTCTTTTATCATGCAATCTCTGTGAACGTCAGTGAACAATGTTCTATTCAAATTGAAATAATGACATATATAAGTGATTCAAAACAAAAATGACGTCAACATCTACTCTTTTGTCAGGTGGTAAAGTCATGTTACAAGTACACATCTTTTCTTTCTTTAGCCCTGATTCGGCTATTTTCATAGACACGACGAGTTTTTTGGGACACTGTATTCTCCTTTCAGCTCTTTTTCATCAGTTGACTCTTATGATTTAAAGCAGCTGACTCTACGTGTTATGGGCTCAAAAACGGTATTATTATTATTATTTATGATTTTGATATATAAAAAATATTTTAAATTGCGCGCCCTTTTTTTGAATTTTTGATATTCAAGTATTAACGATTGATTTGCATATTGATGGAATTTATAAATGTATAGTATCTCTGCTCAATATTAAAAAGTTGGCAACAAGGAAAATACAGAAGAGTAGCTACCAGCTGATTTTCCAAATTTTTCCTTTCCCTTTTGCGAGTCGAGGTTGCGAGTGATCAAAAAACCTCGTTGTGAGATCCGAGAGCTTTTTTATTGACTGTCAATCCTGCATTTTTTTCTCTTTCTATGAGATTTTAAGACGATGTGATGTGGTTTTTTTTTTTTTTTTTTTTTTTTACTTTTAGGGATTCTTAAGTCAAGAGGAAAGAAAAGTAATCTCACTTATACAATATTTTCTAATTAATGTTGTTGCTATTATTATTATTATTATTGACATATGTAACTCAAGATCCTTCACTAATAATATATAAAAACATTTTCTTCATTCTGCGTGTCTTCTTACAAATGTAGCATTTATATATAATATTATGTTATATACATTTAAATACATATTTCTAGCCGTACTACCTACTTACGGTATGCATGTAATTTCGTCTAGAAAGCATGGCACGTTGCATATGGATACACTGTATGTACATATATGTAATTAAACTTCATGGAAGGGGAAATTGTAGACAAGCGTTCAGGATCTGCACTGATAAGATTTAGAAAACTAAATATCGTAAGTTGTACATACTCTAATAAAAAGACCCCCCTTACATCGTTTACTGCATGGTCTAAAACCAGTAATACTTGGAACTGTACATATATTATGTACATATTTCATTTGAGTCGTTAGGCCTAAATGCACCTAAGAATCTTAGCTCCTCACAGCCAACGGACTAGAAAATAAAATCCTGCATCTCAAAAGATCATCATCATCTTTACATGATAAATACAATATCATTTTATTTTATTTTAATGTCATGACACGACTAGGGATCTAACTGGACTATCCTATTCTCTATAGTTGTATGGATAAAGGAATGAATTCCCATTTCATGACCAAGAAACAGCCAGACAACTACATTTAAGGGAACTCCATTACTAATCATGATTTGTAGGACTAATGAATTCTGACCTCGTTCAGCACTTTCGATATGTATGGAACGACATAGCCGGCAATACCAATCAAATGAGACAAGCATTGATATAATATGTAAGTACAGCTATCAAAGTTAATATATAATTGAAGATGAGTTTTTCGGAATCAATCTTCAAAGCAACTCAGATATTAAATAATTATTATTGAGCTAAGTAAGTAAATAAAGACCTAAGAAGAAATAGAATCTTCTGTGAATTTCAAATTCAAAATCCAAAGGCTAACTAAATACAACACAAATGAAATTAAAAGTAGAGCATGATCCTACAAAAGCTAAATATAGAAGCCACTAGATTACCATCGGCTAATCAAAAGTTGTAATGAATATATGGCTTCATATTAAAACTTTAGCCGTGTGAATGAAGAATTAAATACTTACAAAATATAAATATTTTCAGAGAAAATGCGAAGAACTTTTTACAAATTTCATATTGCATCATTCATTCAAAAAAATGAGGAGTTTACACAAGTGTCTGGATTGGTTTGTTAAAAAGGAATTATTATTTTTTAAATGTTTTCAATGGGGAATCATTAGATGTATACTGAGGCTCCAAAAATGTTTGATGATCATGTTATGAAAATGGATTCGTATACAATGGAACTTAGATTAAAAGATCCAATAAAAAAAAGGATCATTAATTTAAAGATCCATTAATCGAAAATGACTTGGAGAATTGATTTTATTATTTTTCTCTTTGTTAACAATTTTTAATGCTCACAATTTTGCATCATTTTTAACATTAATCTACGTTTAGTAATTAATTATGAAATTAATATAATTGACTTAATCAATCTACTAATACCTACACCATCAAGTATAGAATCACTTTATAGCCACACATTGAATCTATATATATATATATATTTAAAGAAATACTCAACTATTGCGATCTTGACAAGTTTTGAAATTAAATTTTATTCTGTTCCCTCGATTTAAAGCTAACACAGTTCAAAGGCAGAATAAATGACGAAATGAGCGTGTCGGTCAACTTGTTTATCATAAAATTTGGTTTCCCAAATTTCAAAGAGTTTTTTTTTACTAGTTATGGTTAAGTAACATTTTGAACCCTTGATTTACACGACTTTTAACTCATCTAAAATCAAAGAAAATTTATGGATCTTCAAATCTCTTGAAGTTTTCAATATTTTTTAACTTCCTTACAGACCTGATTTACCTGTTAGTAAAACAAGAGCCATTTGGATGTATCAATATTCAATCAAAATAGCAAATAAATTATTTTTGTTCTATCTACTCTCTCAAATATCTATGTAGGAGAAGGAATGAATGGAACTTGTAGAAATGTTTCCTTGTATGTTAAACAAGGCGGATACTTTTTCAAATCCCTGCATTCAAGGTTTATAATTTCAGAAGTAGAGACATGCCTATGTCTGTAAAAATATATTGAATATGTTTTATCCAAAGGTAGGAAATTAAAAATAATTAAAAAGGGATTAGTTTTCTCGAAAAAAAAACCACGTTGTAACATTAGTTAAAATCCAAGGTATTAAGAGTAACAGAAAAAAACTAAAAAGGGATATTTTTTGAGTTTCTTGTATATGTAATTGAGGTCAACTTTATCTCATAATATCATTGTTGTATTGGCTTGCATTTTCAACAGCTTTCTAATTATCATGGATCATGGACTTTAAGCCTCATCTGATCAATTCTAACTGAGTAATAAAAAATCCCCCACCATTTGTTTCAAATATGCAATGTATCAACAGTATAACCATTAGATACCAGAATGATTTGTATCTCTTGAGTATTTGGTTTGTTGTATATAAAAAACGGTCAAAATAAATTTAATATAGTTATTTGATGGGAATCAAAGTCAGTCTTAACAGTCTGAATGTCTTTTAACTTATATCACTATCCCCTAATGTGTATTTCAATAGAGTTGACTGGCAGATTGATGTGATTCAACCAAAGGAATTTGCTTTAATCAACCTGTTACAAAAAATAAAAAAATCTTTTTTTTTAATTTGGTCCAAACTTATTTTTCATCTGTAAATGTCTTGATTTCGACCTCTCAAATCCAATGTCTCTGGTAAAACTGACTTGACTGTAACATAGTTTAATTTTTGGCTCCACTTCCAGTGCAATAAGGGACTCATCATCTTAGTATCCTACATTTTTTTAGTGGCATATTTCAAAAAGTTTGCGGAATGAAAGGGCTCCCCTCGATAGAGTATTTAATCGATTTGCAGACGTTAAAGCAACTTAGTGTTGTATAAAAAAGTAGTAGGTAATTTACCCAAGCAACGTTAAAGCTGAAAGTCACTTTTCAATGAATAAAGACACTTATCATTCGTCACTGTATCCCTCAAATTTACCACTAAAAAGCCTACATGGCAAAGATCCATCAGATTTCAGCCAACTGTGGAAACACTATTCATTGAATAGTTAATTTGAGTTTGATTATTCCACTTTCAAAATACTATGGTGAGTGTACATCAAATCTTACGTAACAAAAAATGACTGACTGTGGCATAGGGAGCCACTGAATGACTTTTGAATGACAATAATATGAATTATAAATTATTATTATTATTAAAATGACTAAAAAAACCTCCTTGGATATCATATCAAATCCACAAATCTTGCAGTAGTTCATTTCTACATACAAACTTTTTTCTTTTCTTTTTTAGAAAAGTTCATCAAAAAAAAGAAAAAAAAAGGTCATAACTTGATTGTGATGATATGAAGGAAAGATATGAATCAACTCTCGTCAACTAATTTTGTATGTCCTTGAACAACTTGACAATAATTTCTTGTTCTTTTATGTGGAGATTAAATCTTTCTTGTTGTTGTTGTTGTTTTTTTGCTTTTATTGCAAGACGAACAAAAACTTGCTCATGGTTTTAGATAAAAATAAATAAATATTTTTTTTTATGACTTGAGCAACGAACAAAAAAATAAATAAATAAAAAACCAATCACAACAAGTTTGTTTATTCGTTTCAATTAGGGCTTGGCTACATAGTACTTATATGTGTACAATGTACATATTATACAGAACTATTATTTGCAAATTCAATGACTTTGATAAATTGATGTGGGTGGGTTCATTGTGTATGGGGAAACTTCTTTGAGTCATTTGTTTATTTGTGACCCGTCACCAAAAAAGCAAAGTGTGACCGTAGTTTACATTGTAGTTTTTTTACTAAGGCTCTGAATTTCTTTGACAGTCTCGCGACTATGAATGCTTTGGTTATTAATTATTATTACGAAGCTAGGTACAAAAGCTATAAAACAGAGTAGGGAAAAGCGGCTCTAAGCTGAAAGGGATTTCCTTGTCTATGAGACTTATTTTTTCCCCACAAGATGTCGTTTTTTGAAGTACATATTTATATAAATTTATATTTGTTTTTCCTTTGCAGAACTCACATTGTTTTAAATGGAGTATCAAGGTAAGTTCATGAAAGTTATGTTGTTAATTATAGAGCAATTCAACTCCCTCAACAAACAAAAAAGTAAATTTGTACAAAAATTAATCATGTGATCATCGTTTTGCCATTATTATTAATTATGATTTTGATGTATAAAAAATATTTTAAATCAAGGATTGCGCGCCCTTTTTTTGAATTATTAAATAATAAAAAATTTATCTGTAAATTGGTAAAATTTATCAATGACTAATACATCTAAATAATAATTTTGTCCAATATTAACAAGTTGGCAAGGAGGAAAAAACAGAAGGGATGTTACCAGTTGTTGTTTTTTTCAAATTTTTCCTTTCCCTGTTGAGAGTCGAGGTTGCAAATGTACAAAATACCTCGTAGTGAGAGTTACCTGCTTATTGAGGTGTACCTACCTATTTGAACATGTAAACGACATTGAGTCATAAGTCACTGTCAATCACTAATAACTAATGAGTCATTATTGCTTTACACCTCAATATAGTCTGACCGATCACGACTTACTAGTTGGAATAGTGCTCACGAATGACTTTACTTATTCAATGCTATTATTTATGAATAGCGTTAATTACTTTTACAGAGTACAACGTACTGACATGTAGTTGTGAACAATCTTTTTATTGTACTGGTAGTTTAAAATACTTACAAAGCATTTCAATTTATTTTATTTCCTCTTTGTTTCTTCCAAAGGTTGTAGGAACGAGTGTTCCTTTTCGATTCCCATGGAGTATACATGACTATCAGGATATCAAACAAACTATTTATCTGTAGATTCAAAATGAGTTTCACAAATTGGATGACCTTACCCTGAAGACGAACAAACTTCATAAAACTTAAGCAAAATACATCCATGAATTCAAGATTGTGATCTCGAAAGACACACATGATATACTGGCAATGCAGGAATTTGAGCCTAGATTCTAATTCAATGTCAGGGAAGTTGTCTTTTATGAAAGGGTGGTCCCATTTTAGAATCTATGATTATCTTACAATCCTTATTATACGAAAAAGTAATCGCTTAATAGTGAGTGTAGCTGAAATGAGCTGCCCTCTCCCACTATCTATCTACACCCTTGCCCACACCAACAAGTCAAATTGAACAAAGAGGCATGTCCTTTATACATTTATAAGTATTAAAACTTATTCAAAGAATCTTGGAAGGAAACTTTACTTCAATTTTTTTTCTTTTTCCTTTTTAGTTTCTACTTTTTTTTATTTTTATTTTTTGTCAAACCAACCCCAGTATGTAATTAAAGTAAAAAGTAAAATTAAGTAATTTCTTATTCAACTTTTTGTTGTTATTATCATTAAGCATTAATTAAAAGTAGAGGAGGAAAGTAAATACATGGATATATTTGAGAGAAAAAAAAATGAAACTGAAAGAGAGACTTACTACTTAAACATTTCTTTAAAGAGATTATTTTATAAGTATGCAGACTCAAATTGCAACAACTCATGTCTAAACACATATTATGGCTCATTAGGTAGTAGATTTGGCTTAAAGACTGCAGTTCTCTTCCTTAGGTATTTAAGAAGATATTCCTCATTTGCGTCTTGAGAAATGTTAACCCTTTTTTAAGAAGTGTTTATTTCGGCATGCATAATATATATATATATATATATATATCAAAGCATTTTGATACTTTGATGCTGATTTTCTATCACATGACGTTGCTAAATTGTAGAATGAATGTTTTTGTCAAATTCCTTATATACTACAAGATTTAATGATATCAACGTCTTGATAGGTTTTGGTGAAAGCATTGAAGACTCCATATATGTAGATTATTTCAACATTTATGTCTTTATACGTGTACGTGATCTTCAAATCAAGACATTATTCCTCTATTCAGCCCCTTTATAAATAGGCATAAAATCCTTCTGTCTGGCAATAATATTTTTATGAGCATAGGCAAACATCTAAATGGTTTTAAAAGAAAAACAAATTTCCTTGGATCCATTTATCAATTCATTTCCACTCTTAAATATTTATTTAGGACTACAAATATGTTCTATTCTAATCAGTCTCTATTATATATATATCAAATATATCCTCAATGAGGTAGCTTTGGACTTTAATAAATTAATTAATTATTACATCAAGTGATAGGAACATAATCAATAATTAATTATTGACGACGAAGAAGAAGAGCGGTTTTGTGAGAGGTGTGTGTGTATGAAATTAAAGTTCAAACTCTCAGCCATCAAAGAAAATATTTACCCACTTTCTTGATTTATTCTTCATATATTTGCTAATAATAATCAATCTCTACAACACCAAGTGTCAAAAAACGCCCTCAAATCTTTAAAAGTTCAAAAAATGCTAAAAAAAAAAAAAAAAAACTTGTTGTCCTTTGCCTGAAGAATCTGAGCCTCAAAGAAGAGAAAAACATTTGGTCAACTTTGGAGTTAGGGGATTAAATTTTAAGATGTAATAGATTTTTTGATTTACAGACATCAAAAAAGTTTTGACTTTGTTCATCTGTGTAATTAATAATTAATTATTCAAATGATATAAGTTAGAGCAGGAAAAACACTGAAAAATTATTAATACAAAAATATTGTTCTTTTCAAAGAATACCTGATTTTTTGATTATATTATTAATCCTCGTTATATACATACATATATATATATTAAACATTTGCACACAGAATTTCATGACTATAGTTTTTTGTGTGTGTGTGATTTTTTTAATGTAAAATAATAATAAAGAAGAACTTGTTGCATTCGTCCCTCGTCTCCCATCTTGTCCTTTCTGACCCATTAAGTTAAGTTCATTAAGAGAATTGAAAAAGGATGTGTTTGAGGAGTAATCTTATTTATATTCATTATGTGTAGGCTCATATGATGTGCATAGCCTCTGTCTCTCTAGAGGCTGAAGAGGAAGATATGTACATACATAATTATGCATCTATGTAACCATGTACAGAGATATAAGCATACGTAATTGCTTACATATTAACATATATACATATATGTATGCAACCAACCAAAACAGGTTTAAATTTGAATTATGAAGGTGGCCAGGCACTAATAAACCATGGTCATCATATGCATGTATGTAGGTGCTCCATGCATCTCTTTAATATTGTAATATGTACAAACTTAGAAAGGAACATGATTAGAGATCTGAAACATATGTATGTGCATATGTTAACATCAAACTTTCCCAAATAGGATTCATTGATATTATATTACTAGTCGATGATAGTTTGGGCAAGCTTGCGTTTGTATTCGTTCTGTATATATATATATATATATATATATATATATATATATATATATATATATATATATATATATATATATGGGGCATAGAATCCGGCCTTGAAAAATGTTCTAAATTCCTAGAAGGCATATAAATCAGAGATGTGAATAACGGTCTTACTATGTACAGTCTTATCTTCTTTCAGTAACAGTGTAACGTATTAGATTACTTTCCCGTCTGCTATAACCCCATGATGCAAAAAAACAAACAAACAAAACAAAAAACAATGATCGTTACTCCGTTACTTAAAAAGAATCATTTTCATCACAGATTGCCTTGGTCATAAATTCATTACTATAAATTATGCACAATATTTAATTTAGGCCATTTATAATTAGAAAGCTCCTGATTTAAATTTTATTATTTTCATATTTATTGGGTTTCAAATAAAATACCATTCATTCAAGTGACAAACTCGTTACTTTTATGAGTAATTAATTACTTTTTTTTTGGCTATGTAACTTGTAATGATCAATGTATTACTTTTTCCTAATAGCATGCCAACACCGCTACATATTAAAGTAAAGTGTTTCAGTTTACTAAATTGAACTGATTTAGAGTTGTTTAAGCAAAAAAAAAAAAATAATAATAATGATTTTTGTTGGAGCTATGGATGCTTAGAGATACCATTCTGCCTTATTTAAAGCTTTAGAGCACATTCTTTTTTAAAAAAACCAAACAATAGTCATTAAAAGTTGCGTGATGTTATAGTGTCATCAAAAATGAAAGGTATTTTGTAGGAAACACTCCCTCATGTCATGCATGTATCCCTGATATGTACATATGAAATAATCTTCATCTTGGATGAGGTTTTTTGTTTAGCACGAAGAATATTTTTTTGGGGGGTTTTGTTTTTCCTTTCTTTTTTTTACAATCATTGATTTATGTACAGATAGTAAATAATATTAGAGTGTGATTTGAAGTAACCGTTTTAATATTATTTTTGGTGCTTTTTTGTTTCTCTCTCTCTCTCTCTCTCTATATATATATATATATGTAAAACGACAGGATATATCATGTATGTATGTACACATAAAAGACCCAGAGAGTCACAAAGACATGAAAAGAAAAGGAATGTATGTAAAAAAAAAAAAAACGAAATAATAATATGTCACTCTGTCCTTCTTTCTTATCTGCGTTTGTAGCATACGAAATATGAGTACATTCGTATATATATATATAATGATAATACAGTAACCCATTATGTGTATAAATGTATATGTATACATATTATGTAGTATAGTCAACAACCAGATGTCGTAGCATGCCCCCCCCCCTCTTTTTGTTTCATAATATACATACATGCATACGTATCTAGATTGTATCTAGATAGCAGACGAAGAAGCAAACAAAAGAAGAAAGTCTAAATGGAATCATCAGAAATTCACGAAATTTAATTTTTTTAAAATTATTTTTAGAATTAAGAAAAGTACAATACTGTTTATACTGAAACAAAATTAGGGTATTTTATACAGTATTACTCTAGTAAAAAGTAAGACACAACAAACATATTTTCTTTAATTTCATAAATAACTTTAGAAGAGAAGCAATGTTTAATAAATATATATTATAAATTCACTCTCTGAAATCACATTTGACAATTTTAATATATATTAATTTATTCCAAATTAGTTACAGGGAAAAAATCAGCTGATTTAATAAATATTTAGCCATACCATCCAAGGAAATGAACTCCATCATTTATAACTTAAGTGATATAGGAATATAATACTTCTCACATTAAACTTTATTAGCAAAAGGAATGGGGAAAAAATACTGATTTATTAAACAAATTTGGCATGAAATGAAATTATGAAAGTTAAACAATTAATTATGTAATAGTTACACTGGTCAACAGTCAAAAATCCTAAGGGGTATAAGTACAGGGTGACCCAAAAAGATGCGTACTCATATTTTATTCGATATAAAATCTATTTTTTAACGAATGTCTTTTCTGTAGCAGGACGTGAAAGGTGAATGATTTGCCCTGAAAATGTCTTGGACAAATCAGCAGAAGATATTCTCGCTGGAAACCTATTTTGCGACAAAATCATACCAGAGTCTACAGATTCAGTTTCGAAAGCGTTTCCATTGTCGCAACTTTCCATCAAAATCAACGATTGTTAGTTGGGTTAAGAAGTTCAGAGAGCATGGGACTGTAGTAGACCTATGTTCTAAAGCCACAGGGGGAACTTATTCAGGCAGGAAGAAGAGTGCAAGAACAGAAGAAAACATTGCTGCAGTGAGGGATTCAGTAGGACACAGCCCTAGGAAATCAGTGCGTTGACGCAGCCAAGAACTCGGAATGACAAGGGAGTCACTGCGGCGTTTCAGCAAGATGGGGCTACACCTCATACAGCCAACGAAACTATTGCTTGACTAAGGCAGAGGTTTGAAGAGAGACTCATAAGCAGAAGATGCGAGGTGGAATGGGCCCCACACTCACCAGATCTTAACCTCCCAGATTTTATCTGTGGGGATTCCTCAAAGACAATGTATACCAGGGAAATCCACAAACAATTGAAGAACTTAAAACTGCCATCCATCACAGCAAAAATAAGAGCCAATCGAAAGAGGAGTGTATAAAAGTGGTTCAAAACTTTACCAGACGAGTACAGGTTTGCTTGCAACGAAATGGTGGACATTTGGAATACATCTTGGAAAAGCCGTAAATTGACTAAAAATTGACAAAAATAGCCGAAACTCTTGTGAATAGTCTTCCATAAACTGAATGATATGTGGATTTAATTTGAAATAAATACCTTTTTAATCAAAGCCACAATTGAAATTTTCATGGGTACGTATCCTTTTGGGTCTCCCTGTACATATAATAAAAGTTATTTAGTTTTGCACGCTGATTTCAAATCTGTATTTTTTTTTCGAGAGTCTTAAGGTTTTCGGAAAAAAAATCGCTGACCCTACTTTTTTAGCTTTTTTGGCCCATTTTTCAACTTCAACATTAATATTATAAGGTTAGAAGAATACTCATTTTGTGCATTAAATGATTTGCTAGTGTATTTAATGCAGATTCCAATTTCAGCCTTTGTTTTGACCTAAAGGAACTCCTGAGGGCATAAAGGGCAGGCCAAACATTTTCATTTGATTGTACTTATATAAAAAAATAAAGACAATGAAGTGCTCCTTGACTTTAGAAAGGATTTTAAAGGATGTTCAAAGTACATATATCTTGATTTAATCTGTGTATTTGTGTTGAATTCTCATTTCATTTACCTTAAATATTTGAAAATAAGCTGTACTAAATAATTATGTATACTCATTAGGATTCCCTTAGAGTTTTGAACATTAAATTTGATTTGTTAAATTCAAAGTATCCAATGGCTCTTGCTAAGTGTATAACTATGAAATAGATAAAAAATTGAGGACAAAGTTTGTGAAACTCTAAAGCTTTTCCCTGTCCCTTTTTGAAGGAAGAGATTTTAGTTAACTCGAATGAAGCCTTTCTAAACATAGAAACTATCCCAACAAATATTTAAAAAGGAATGGTCCAAACGTTGGGATGAATATTGATATGGGTTGACTATCCTATAGAGTTTCTTTTGTGCTTTTTAAAAGCGCGAAAGGTTCAGGCTGATACAGTGACGAATATAGGGAGTACAAGTTAGTTCGGTTCGTTTTCAAAAGATGGGTTTGACCGTTATGAATGTTTCATAGCGAGAGTTGCTTCCCGTGGTTTTAGAGAGGGCAGACATTAATTGTCAATAATAATATTCAATTAATAACGCTTTGACTTTAATACAAAAAACCTGTTTTTGTACATAGTTTCGTGTATGTATATGACAAGCCCAAAAAATTGACTACATTACTCGATGATGAAGAAATGTCCAATTGATTAAATGATTAAAATTCATAGATGGTTATTCATAAAAAACAAATAAGCACATAAAAAGTACCCGAACTATTTTGTACTCCCAATATTTGTATATTATGTATGTATTTTAGGTCAGGGTATGAACAAGGGGGAGAGAGAGAGAATCCACCCTCCACCCTTGGTCCTTTCTTTTTTACATTTTCATGTCTCGTCTCCTGGTTGTTGTTGTTTTCTTCTTCTTCTTCCTCAATGAGGTACTTGAAGTGTATTTTGAAGTATGCATGTTACGTATATATATATATATATATATATATATATGGTGTAAAAACATTGTTGGCTGTGAAGCAATGATGGCATGCTACACACACATGGATGAGTAGGGAGTTGGAGATCCACTAGAGAATGTACAATGTATGTATGTATGGAGTAGGATGTGTGTGTGTGTGTGTGTGTGTGTGAAATATGATACAGAGTCCTTTTATTTTATATATTACTTATTTATTTATTTATTTTCCCAAAATATATATAATATTTTTTTTTACTTTTTTACTTTTTTCATGTTGTGAGTCTCCTTCTTCCTCCTCTCCTCTATCTCACTTTGCCTTTTACTTTTTATTTTTTAATGTTTGCTCACTTTTTTTCTTTTTTTTTGTATGTGTATAAAAGAACAAACTATCAGTTAATTGGATTCAAGTATCTATGTAATGGTAAACCCTTAATATGGTAAAATACAACCATATTATTTTATAGAGATGAAGCCACATCTTTATAGACAGGTCCATATGAATGAAAAATGATGGATAAAGTCGGTTACAGGTGGTCCATTTTCTTTTTGAACAGATGTATGTACATCATATTACGATAAAACACTTATTTCTACGAGCCAATAGTGTGATGTGTCCACACCAAATAGTTTGAAAATATAGAAAGTTAATTCGGTCCCTTTTCAGAAGATGCCTCTGCTGTTATGAATGTTTCATAGTATTAGAAGATTCCAGTTGTTTCCGTAGACATCTGTCAATAATATTTAATTGATACTACGTATTGACTTGTCAATCGATGTCATTGACCTCAACATCAAGGTGGAATATTCATGATTATACAGTTATCTGGTAGAAAGGAACGAAAATAATTATTAATAAATCATTTATGATCAAGTCAGTTGTTAGTTAGACAAAATTAGAAATTGCACCTTAACTCCCTTTCTTAATTGTTGAACTCTTCCAGGAGTAGGGGAGGAACGTACCTCAAGAAAAAGTAAACGAGAATGGAACATAACATATTCATAATATGTTGATGATCGAATAATGATGAATATACATATAGAAATAAAGTAAAAAACTCCGTGAATGATAAAATAAACAGAAAAACACTGCTAGGAGTATAGAGCTATTAATGAGGCCTTTTTAGGGTCCCATTATTTGAATTATGTAATCCAACTCACATTATTTTATCATATTTCCCTACTTCACTACTGGAAAAAACTCTATTGAGATAAGTAAGTATTCAAAAACAGCTTTTTGTAACTCAAATTAAATCTCATTTGCACACTCATCAATCTCCTATCTCAATTATTGACTACAGTTAATGTTTATTGTTTAATTCAATCAAAATTCGATATTTCACTCCCTATTTTTTAAAAAAATTATAAGTGATTTTTGTTGAATACAAATGTATAATATTTATACAAAACAAATTCGTTTTTGATGACCACAGTCATCCTTACTTCCTTTTGTGTTAATGGATCTCATAGAGAGACGACTCTCACCACTAAGTAAGAACACTTGCACATAAATATCAGAAACAAGAGCAGGAGACACGTTGATCCTTCCTTAAAGAAAAGTAGTTCTTTTATGCTCAAAAAGCAAAGTTCTTACTGCCAGTAGCAAAAAAAAATAAACGCGGGATATTTGAGTTCAATTTTTTGGGGATTCCGATATGGATGCCAAATTACACATCAAAATATTCATAGTTGTTTGAGAATTGCGTTCTTTTGTGAAGAGTTATGTATAATCCATTTTTTCGTTTTTACAAATGTCTGAAAGATGATGACTCAAATGCAATTGTGATAAATGTTTTTGGAATCAAACCAATTACAATGAATATTTCCAATTGTATTCTTTTAAAATTTTGAGAATTCGATATATAGCACTCAAGAAAGGCAACCATCCGATTTTTAAATTTAATAGCATATCACAACTCAGCAGTTATTGTTCGGTAATATATAATATTGACTTACTAACAATTATGTAATTGTTTTGAAAATTAGACAAAAAAAAAAAAACGTTGGCACATGTGCATTGGATCGGAGTGGAGTGGAACTTCTTTTAAAGGGGTATCAAATGAATTAACTTTTTGTATCCCTGATATTTTTTGCCCCTATATGGATACTGCTTATAATTCGAGATATGTCAGCATACCATTGGTGTCAAAACACATGTATGTACCTTAGTGTAAATGAGCCGTGAATTAAATATAAAATATATTATATATACATACAAACATATATCTGTACTGCCTTAAATCCAATTTAAATCCTCTTGAGCCTTTATTCTACCTTTATTTATTATTATATCTATTATTTGTAATCAAAGCCTCAGAGGACTACAAATATATATATATAAAAGGTATATATATATATAGAACATGATATGATCTATGCAATGTTGTAGGGGTCATGGCAGAGGGTTGGAGAGGTAGTACAAAAATCAAGGGGGTCTTCTACCTTTTTGATCTCTATTAATATATATATATATGTAGACATTTGTATGTATATCTTAATTGCTTTGGACCTCTCATTCTTTCTCCTCTTATTATAATGGGAGTATTAGGTCATTTAAAAATGAAAAAAAAAAAAAAAAAATCTATTAAGAAAATCTTACATTATGACTACATTTCCCCCCTTTCTCTCTTTGCCTACCTACCTACATATATATTTTTTTATTATTGTTATTATTAATGCATAGTTTATTTTTTTGCTTTTTACAAAAAAAAAAAAAAAAAAATTATGATTTGCAAAAAATATATATTTATATATATATATAAATATAATTTATTTACTTCATTAAGTTCTTCTCCTCTTTACTCCTCTCCGTAGTTGGAGTGTAGCCCTATGTTATAGTATGTATGTATGTATGTACATTCTAAGGTAGGCATGCAGACATATAATATTTCATTTTAAATGGCCTTAGAGTAGCGAATGTGGAATAAAGTATGACCCTTGTGAATTGAATATGAAAAAAACAGTAAATACATATTTTTATGGCCACTTTTTTTCATAGTTCTTGTAATAATAATTTTATTATTATAACTGTTATTATTATTATTATTATTATTATATTTTGCAAGATTATGGCCTTTAATTCACGTGACGTCATACTCTACTAAAGCCCTACTGTCAAGAGACTTTGTGTATTTTTGTTTGTTTGTTTTGTTTTGCTACAAATGTATTTTACCCTAGAGAATATCTGGAATTATATGTACAGTGAGTGACTATGTACAATTGGAAATTTAAAAGCTACGTGTGACATAAAATATAACTTTTCTTCCTTAGTTAAAAAAAAAAAAAAAATTGTACCCATAATATCTACCTTATACATACACACTCAGTAAAAGCATTAAATAGCATGTCAAAATGTGTCTATAGTCATAAAAGTACGAAATGTACCCAAAAAAAAAAAAAAAGACGCAGAATCAATCAATAGTGGAGGTTTTTTCGTCTTCTCTGAGAACAAAGACGCAATCAATTCTGAAAAGTATTTGATGTCGATTTTGTACACAGTTGTACACAAAAGACTGATACCTCTAAAAATAGACAAAATGTTGAGATAGCTTGGAGTTTAAGGAAGGAAGGAAGGAAAAATATCAGTTGGTACTCCGTCCTTGAGAATCAATATGAATTGAGTATTCTCTGTATCGTTGAAGTAAGAACTTGCTACAATGTTAAATAGCTATTGACTACTATTCAACACTGTCAAATAGCAATTAGCGCAATAAATGCAGAGGCACCAGATAGTATGTAATTGCAGGCACGCTCTCTCACCTCAACAAAATGTCCATCCCTACTGATAAGTAATGCAGTCCTGGGACTGATTCAACACTCACTGGTGTAACAGAGTTCTGAAATAATCATAAAATAATAATGTTATCGTTTTGTAGTAGTCTTTTGAGCATTTTTTTTTTTTTTTTTTTGAGAACCAATGAAATATTTGAAAGACGGTAACTTAGACGTATCTATAAGTCTAGTACTAAATAAACAGTCAAAAACTAATTTACATTGGGTTTTTTTTTCTAAGGAGGAAAGGTTGAGAGAGAAACAGAGAGGAAGTCAATGAAAATAATATGATTTCTATCTTTTTTTACAACATTTTTTATGAAGGTAGAAATAAAAAATGAATTTTTCTACATTATGTGTAGCTTAATTCGAGGTTTGACCAATTAAACAAAAAAAAAAAACATCTCCCTTATTGTATTTTTTTTTTTTTTCATCGGTTGATTTGTTGAATTGACAGTACATCTTTCTCAACTCTAAGCATATCCCTTCCATATAGTTTTATTAGTTAGTAAAGAGTAGTCCACCAGTTGGCAAAAAAAAGTGCGACTTAATTAGCAAACTTATATTATTATTATTATAAGTATGGTATATGTATATAATTTTTTTGTTCCTATTTTTATCTTGCTTTTTATGGGAAAGGTTGCGAGATAGAATACAAATCATCACAGCATGTTAGTTCCCTACACATTATATACATTTGCTACATATATGTATTTGTATGCAAATAATATTAAAAATTGTTAAAAGATTTTTTCCTCCCTCCACTCCCTATTTTTTCTTGACAAAAAAAAATAAAAATAAAACTTTAAAAGAGTTGCCTTGACTTTTTCTTTATTTAATGAATTCATAAAATAATGTTTGCTTTTTTTTTAACATATTAACCCCCCTCCCCAATGACAAAATCTTGTTTTTTTTCTCTTATTTTTATTATTATTACTATTATCATTGCATCAATGGTTTTTTTGGGTTTTTTTTTTTTTGCATAGAATATGTATGTACATACATTGTACAATCAGGGAACTCTCTATTTTATAATACTCATCATGGTTAAAAAAACAACAAAATTAAAACATACATTGAATGAAGAATATGTAATAAACAGTCCCCATCTTTTTTATAGACTTTATTTTAAAAATCAAAAATAAATTTGTCAATTTAAAACAAATATATGTACATATATTCACAAATCAATCCTGTAACATCCTTCATGTAAAATCGTCAAAGAAAATAAGAAAAAAGTGCAATGTGGCTTGTAAAAAACAACAGCAAAGAAACTGGATTTGCACATAAAAGTTTCTTTCTTTTTAAAATATAAGCAAGTACTTACAACTTTGCGGTTTTTATTCACAATTATGCTGTTTTTAAGGATCTAATTCGGTGTACAAACATTTAGCTCTACATAAGTAATTTCTTCTCAAACTGAGTCTATACAGGTAGGTAGAGGAATTTGGGGCGGGGGGGGGGGTGTCTACATATGTATGTACATACAAAATATTTATTTGATAAATCCCTAAGAACAGTTACAGTAAATATTCATTCAAAAACCCAAAGAAATTTACAAAAATTATTCATTCTTATTATAAACTTTCCTTTTTTATGTAGAATAAGATATTTTTTTTATATTAGGTCTAGTAGATAGAAATCCATTATTTTGGTATGAAACTGAAGGTTTTATTTAGCATAGTTAGAATAGTTCAATGTTTAGCTCCTGGGGGAATCGATACAGTGCTTACATAACGGTCAAACTCGACGATTTCCATTATTTTATGGACATTTTTGACAATATGCCTTCCACAGTGTGGTGCATCTTTAACATCAAAATTACGGGAAGGAAATCGTCGAAACCAAAATTGTTCAATATTGGCTGTTACAGTAAAAAGTTTTCGCCTTTATCAAAGAAAAATTGTAGAATATGTATAGCATGGTATTTTCTCCTTGCTGGTCTCCATCTTTGACGCATACTCAAACACGACTGAGTCAAGCAATCACAAACCTACTCGAAAAGTTTCTTTAGTTCAAAACTTCATCTTTCTAACGCCATCTAGTGTAATATAATCGCACGCATACAACGCGAAATACAGATCACGTAAGTGTTCTATCGCAAAAATAATGGATTTCTTTTTACTACATATGTAGACCTAATATATAAAAAGGTGTGCAGATTGATTGTTGAGCAATTGATTTTTTTGTATATATATCTTATAATATTCACAAAACCTCTTTATGATTGAAAAGAAGCCCTAATAATTAAATTTATAAATACTCAACTCAACTCAAAAAGTTTTTTTTTTTTTAAAAAAAACGACGAATTTGAATTGGACAATGAGTTTACATACCTACTTCAATGTAACTTGCTTTTCTATTCTTATTTAGTACTGTTTTAGCTGGTTTTTTTTTTTTTTTTGCTTGCATACAAGGTGCATCAGGGATTCATTCATTCATTCATTAAGAGTTGAATTGCTATTCAGTAATTCCTTTAAATCTTTTTTCGTTTAATTTGACTCAGTGTTTGCGCACATACTTTTTTGCAAGATTCATAAGGGGAAAACATGTGTTTCTATCCAAGAGAAAGATAGAGAAAATAAAAGAGAGACCCAAGAAGAAGAAAAAGCTGAGACAGAAAGAAGAAAAGATGTGGACATTAAGTCAATAATATATTCTTACACGTGTTTCCATATGAGAGAGAGAGAGGGAGAAGCAAATATCTTTTGTATCCCTTTTGACGTGTTTTTTTTAAAAGAGAGAGAAAGAGGTTGCGTGATTTTTTAAGAATATACAAAAGTAAATATGGATCCCATTTGTGAATGATTGCAAAAAAGACAGAGACTCATTGCAATATTTTATTAGAGTCCCATTCGCAAATTATATGTTGGTATGAAACAAAACAGCTTTTTTTAAATAAATAAAAGTCAGGAACAAATATGCTAGGTAGGTTGCGTGGTTCTTATAGAATATATGTAGATGTGGGTAAAACTCTGGACCACTTAATAAATGATTTTTCTTGGGCATTAAAAAAAATATGTGTTCGAGATATTTATGGTAAATTACTAAAATAAAAAAAACAACTGCAATAGATTGACGTAGTTGTGCGCAGAGGGATTTCAGCTGATTTCGTGACTACTTTAATAGCTCTAAAATGAGTCTTTGATTCCTAGTGGATTTTTCCTCGAAATTGAATGAAAATTTACACATTTAGATTTCTTATTAGCTAAGGATTCATATTGGGTGCTGGACATTTCATTTGAAAGCTGTAGGTCTCAGCTCTTGAATACATTCCTTATTAATTCATTTTATGAGTTGTTTAAGTAGGATACCCCTTTAGGCCAAAACAAAAACTGGAAATGGAATCTGCATTAAAAACATTAGCGGATCATCATTTTTGAATGCACAAAATGAGTATCTTTCATGGCTTAAATTGAAGTTGAAGTTAGTAAATGGGTCAAACTAGCTCAAAAAGTAGGGTCCGATTTATCGAAAAAATTACAGATTTGAAATCCGTGTGCAAAATTAAATACCGTTAATTATACCCTTAGGATTTTTGAAAGTTTAAATTTGTTAACCTGTCTTATTATTCAGATAATTAATTTATTAAATTCTCAATTGATTGATTTATTCAAAGAGATCAAAGACATTGTATTATATAGGCCAATTGTGGCATGCCTAGGAATTGTTTGTCATTTGAGAAAATCAATGATCAAAATATTTCTTGAAAAAAAAAATAATGTAAATTTTTAAGATTGAAGCATTACTAAACACGTCATTTTAAATTAGTACATGGATTGTGAAGATACAAAAAAAATGATATATGTAATTAAAAGTAGGGGGGGGAGGAAAGGGCAGCTCTGGCAACATGTAGGGTTTTTTAAGGGTTTGAGTAACTTAAAAAAAAAGAAAATAAAAAAAAAAAACTTGAAGGGTTTTTTTTTTGTATAAAATGAAAATATGCAATTTTTATTTTCTAAGGCAAAAATATTTGGGAGTTTTTCCAGATAAACGATTTCCTGTTGTTGTTGTCTCCTGATCAAACTTTCTATTCCTTTCATTCATCCATTATACATATATATGTATACCTATGTACTCATGAAAGGTAGTGAACATTTATGTCGACAAATATATACATATAATTTATAGATGTGTATGGTCGGTCGTTCTACAACCATTTTATGAATGTAGTACCATAAGTACATAGATATGAGCGTATATCCAAGGATACATATATCAGTGTATGGGCTCCATGAAACGGAAGGAAATTTCTAAAGTTTTTATGGGGAATAATGATATGTTCTAATTTAATAGCTGTAATTATTATTCTTTTCCGTCTATTCATGTATGTATGTAGTTATATATATATATATATATATAGTAGGTCCTTTTCTTTCAGGGAGAAAGGAGGAGGGGGAGAGAGGGGGGGGGGGTAATGGGAGAAGAAATTAAAGGAATTTCAGAAAATCAAATTAAGAACCAGAAAAAAAAAGAAAAAAAACATAAAACTTTTTGTGCTCTCTTTTTCCAAATGAAGTAGGCAGAGAGTATAATGTAATCGGATTGGTGTTAAATAAAACATGACCCCTTTATATAAACAAGTATAATCTTGACATAAATTGTTAAACTCCGAAGACAACAGTTATAGCCGATCAGAACGAGCTTTTTTGTACATTCGCAACCTTGATTCTCAAAAAGGAAAGGAAAAATTTGAAAAAATCAACAACAACAATAACTGGGACTTAAGCCCCTTCAGATATTATAGAACTCATTGGGAGAATAATTAGGCTTTTTGTTTATTCCAAAATGATCGTCGTGGATATATGTAATATGGAGCCATAGTAAGGCTATCAAGTTAATTGATAACCAATAGGACATGAGCAAATCAATAAATCATTGATAGAAACAAGATGGCGATGGTAAGTAATGCCTCATCAAATCTCAAAGATAAATATTATACACATACACTTGATAAATCTCATTTTATATCTTTATATTACTGCAGAGTGAAACTTTGAGATACGGGAGGGATTTTTTTTTTTTTTAATTCTTCTTTTTAAACGGGTTGCAAATATATATATGTGGACTGATCAAAAGCTGTACTTGCAATCAAGCGAAACAGCATTCGAGTTGTTGTTTTTTTATACGAGCCAAAAGTTTTTTTACTTTTGCAAAAGTGATTCAGATAGCCTCTGAAAGCTTCTTTCATCATTACAAATAAATCCACGAAACCTATTCACCTATTCTACTTTTGCAACAGGATCAGAGTGCAACTGTCGGAAGGGAGGGCCTTAACCTATGCAAATATAATTACCAATCTACCATAGCCAATATGCTGATAACTCCATGTCTGAGGATAAATATACAATAAAGTATATAAGGAGCCATCCAAATTCTCCTCACTTCCCATACCAAAGGTTCCCCTCTCCCCACAAGGGTTATTGAAATAACCAAGAGATTATTTTTGGATCTCTTGGATCATTTTGAGCATTGATTAAAATAATTATTATTAAATCATGAAAAAGGTTTTTTTAAAGTATTTTTTACATGATTACATTTTAAAAACTAATGTTTTATTGATTATATTTTTGTTCATTAATTACAAAGAAGGAAAAAACTATTGGTGGTGTTGCGACATTAGTCACGGAACCTATATATCATCCCTCCCCCTAAAAAAAACAAAAAATAACGATATGTCAAAAACTACATAACAATAATAATTATTATTTTTTTATTATTATTGCACAGACATTTGGAAAACAAAGAATATATTATATATAGGATTATAATTTGCAATTCATTTATTATTCATGAGATTTACCCATACATATATATACACTCTACATATCTAAATAATATGTGTTCTAACACATTTCTGCTCATAGCAGATATAATATAAATAATATCAAAACTATACTTCTTATATATACATATATATATATATATGATGTCTGTTTTTATACTGTAACTGCCTACAAATAAAATACAATAGACTAGAATAATATCTACATACATACATAATATAAAGGTGTATAGTTAATTATTTATTCATTGGAACTACGAGGTTCTTGTACATTTTCAAATGTATATTCTTCCGTAGTAATATATTGTTTGTTTATAATATTATACGTATCTACTCGCAACCTCGACTCACAAAAGGGAAAGGAAAAAATTGAAAAAACAACTGGTAGCTACTCTTCTGTAATTTCCTTGTTGCCAACTTTTTAATATTGAGCAGAGTTATAATTTAGATATACTAAGCATTTATAAATTCAATCAATATACAAATCAATCATTAATACGTACATATCAAAAATTCAAAAAAAGGGCGCGCAATTTAATATATTTTTTATATATCAAAATAATAATAATAATAATAATACCCTTTACAAGTTCATAACATGTAGAGTCAGACTCTTTAACTCAAAAGGGTCAAATGATGAAAATCAGCTGAAGGGAGAATACAGTGTGTTTTTATTTATTCCAAAAAGCTTGTCGTGAGAATTTGAAGCATATAATAATTAGGAATGTAAATAATATGCAAATCGGGCTTGTAAGAATCAAGGGAAAATCAACCTGGTAACTCTGACAATTTGATGAATGTTGGGAGGGAAGCAGCTTGAGCTGTCATGACGTTTTACTGAGCTACAAGCTGCTACTCTCCTTTATATATGTATATAAATGAAGACACCAATAATAAATAATAACATTATGTATGTATACCATAGATGAGAGGCAGAAAATTAACTGAAAATTATATATTTTTAACTAATAATAATTATACGAGGACTTGAGCCCTTTTTGTTTACATTTTATTTGCTTTATTAACCTTAATTCATGTGAGATCTTTACTATCAAGTAGATGTTCTCCCCTCAGTAATAAAGGAAAAATGATAACAGCTTTGGAAAACAAAAAGTACTATTCGAAGAGCCAACTCCACAAAAATTCGCACGCGGCATTTTGCATATTATTTACATTCCTAATAATAATATGATTAGTTACTTTAACTTGATACTCTCCCTTAATTTTGTTCCATTCATGACAAAATCACACAATGTTCCTTGGAACTTTGATTTTAATCATGCTTAAAAAGTAAATCACTCCCAAAATCGATTCAGTTTGCAAGTTGTATTATATATTTGATCTTATTTGTTTCTTAATTCTTGAAGAGTAGGGGCCCCTAGCTGGCCTCCCTTCTGAAAACCTACATTTTCCAATGGTCCTTTTAGAACAACGCATTTTTCATTGCCTTTCAAGTGAAGTAAAAATAAAATTATTTCTGTTGATCGAAGTTGGCTTTGATATTTGGAGTTATTACGTCTATCTCGTTGTATTATCTGATAACAAAATGTATATAGAGGGATTTAAAGTAGTGAATGACTTCACTACATATTTAATGTCATTATTTCTCTTAGATCTAAATAGTCCCTCAGTACTGTACTCACTGGGAATCGCTCTATTTTAATATTTATCTCTAAAATCACTGATTGTCTTAATTAAGGGAAAGAAATATAAAGTCAATTTTGAAGAAAATTCATTCAAATTGTAAGAAAAAAATCGAATTAAGAGGCACTTTCATGTTTGAAATATTTGTATTCGATTTCTATTGTGTATCCAAAAACATATTTTTTTTATTTTAAGCCTAGGTGTTTAAAATTTCGCGGTGTCAGGGATATTTGAGAGGTGACCCCTGGGTCACAATTACTCCCCCTCGACTATCTATTTGTAGGCCTTGAATTTTATAAAATTGTACTTTCAAATATTATTATTGATCAATGGATCTTTGTGCCCCATTCAAATTCGTATTTGAGCATTCCTTTGTTCATTGTGTAATGTATTATTACACTTTGTTTTTAGGATAGGGGCTTTATTTTTTGATCCGTGGAAATTCATACAAACTTCATAGATACAAAAAAAAAAAGGTTTTGTTCAAATTCACTTTTTCACTTTCTATACAGAATATTCAGTGATTCTATCAATACTATCAATTAGCTCCTATAATGTAAAGAAAAAACTGTAACATTGGTAAATAAAATTTCCTTCAAAAAAGTAGGATTTAGCAAAATATTAAGAATTTAATTTGAGGAGCTAAAAAAGAAGATTACTCACTCAAAAGTCTAAAGAGATCAGACAATTATATTTTATTTTCAACATGAATGAATTAAGAAATTAGATTATTTTGTATTTACATTTTATTGACTTTTCCCTTATCGTTGATTGATGTGAAACAGAAATATACACAAAAAATAAATGTATTTTTGAAAAAATTAAAGATCAAAACGTAAATATTATTATCATTCTACTAAGATTACTACGGGAAATATACTTATATAAGTTGTAAAATAAATCTTATTTCATTTACTCACTCCGGAATATTTTTAATTTTGTAATAATATTTATATAAGGTTTATTTTATCTACATAATTATTTAATCTTAATGAAATTACATTTGATAAATTGTAATATATAATTTGTAAAAAATGGATTTATGGAGACATATTAGAGAATAAACAAGGTGGCATGCTCTAAATCCAATAAGAAAATTGATAATTGATCTGAAATGAAGAAGGATGAACTAAGTATCAAAATCAGTTGGTAATGAAATAGTTCTTCCCAACTACTGAATTATTCTTAAATAAGAATAAGAGTAGGGAATTATTTACATACATTTTAACAAGAGATCATTTCAGTTAAAATAAATTGAATTAGTTATTAATATTACAGATAAATTTGGGGGAAAATAATCTTATTTGTATCTATTTTCCATAACTATTGTTGTTAATTATATTCAAAGTGACATGGAAGATTAGTAGAGTGCCTTGCAAACGTGTTGATTGGAAGCTATAAAAGCCTTAGAGTGAAAATTTGATGTATTTCTGACTGTTTTACACAAGTTATTTATAGATACAGATGATAAAGCGAGCAACTGGATATGCTGAAAAAAACTATAGTCGATACTCAATTCATCTTTCATCTTCTCATTTTTCAAATAAATTGTATCTACCTATACAAAATACGGTAGAATCCCGAACTAATTCCCTCCGGAAGGAGTGTTTAGAATCAATAGCAATTAGTCGAAGCACAAATTATATTTTGTGTACAGAAGTAACGTAAACCAGATTGGATTCCAAAGTTTTTTTCGATGTCAGAGTCAAAGTTTTCTCGATAGGTTACATGGAAGTCCATATACGTAGAGTACTGTGCAGCGGATCTGGAATGTATTTGTAAGTGGGGAGGAAAGGTTGGGCAAATTTTATAATTATAACGTCACAAGTTTATCAATGATCTGAGCTATTCTATAACTAGATCACGGAGCCTCAAAGTGGGGGAGGGAGGTGGGGGGTCAATAGCTCCTTGGCCCCTATGGTTCTGACTACACTGGTACTATAGTGGTCGAGTTTCGGGTTTCTACTGTATATTTTGAAAGTTTTTTTTATAAAGGTTGAATGATAATAATCTTTTGAATATTGCAAAGAAAATCCCTACAATATGAACACCACGTTTGATGAAACAGTAATTATAAAAGAGGAGTATTGACTTCATATGGCACTTTCAAGAATACAAATATGTTCATTTCCACATTTTCTGAGTCAGTACTATTAATAATATGTCGTATACAATTCGTTCGTTTGAATTTACGCAATATTTCAAAAATATTCATCAAACCTCATGAAATAAATATTTTTTTAAAACTAAATCTTGTTACATAATATATGTTGTTTTTTTTTGAAGATTTTCTTATTTTCAATATAAGCTAAAGTAAGGACATAATCCTTCATAATTTGGACACAGGGATATATAAACATATATAAATCCAATAAATACATAAGAAAACAAAGATAATTTTATAAAATATCTATATTTTATAGTATTTTTCAACATATTCCTGCATAGTATGAAACTTCATTTTTTCAGAGTCTTGAGGGTATGGATTTTAGAAATGTCAAGGAAGTATTAAATATAACCTTTAACTCATATTGAGAATGTTACATGGAAAAAGTAAGAAATACCTCGTTAGATGTAAGCAAAAAAAGTCATGAGAACAAGATCAAAAGGAATTAACTACTCCTTAAAAGTAACGTTACTTAAATACATGTTATTTTATTTTTTACTCAATCATTAATTAATTATAATAGGCAAAGAAAAAGAGACAAATAAATTTGAATCTGAGCCTTTCTGATTTAACATGGAATAAATTCAATGTTGTATTATTTATAGAACAATGTAGGGTAATGAATTTATGATGACATATAAGACAATCTGTGATGCGATTCATAGAACTTTTCATAGATCTATGACAAAGATTCAGATTTAGTGAGGCTCTTAAGTGAAGATTTATACATTCGTTTTATTCTCCTTTAATGATGCAATTACGTTGCAATATAAATCAATATAAAATCTATGAAATATTAAAACTTTGAACGTTTTTAAGACAGTTAGCCCATAGCTAGATAGTATTTGATAAGAATGAGGAGGGGTTAAGAGTCTCAAGAAAGCTTTGCACTCTCAATTCTTTTGAATCTCAAGTCTTAAATCACAATCAAATCGTCTAAAATAAACTTAACAAATGACCATCAGCTCTAAAATCATATATTTGTTCTTAACAAATACTTAATTGGGGTAGTATACAAGTAAAATTATTTGAGTTATGTAAATCTTTCGAAGAGACTATTTTTAAGTTGGAGCAATGGTTAGTACAGATATCTTTTGAATAAAGTCAAACTATTTAATCATTCACAAATGAATAGCTAGAACTGGTTTAAAACTTATGTTTTCTTCCTAAAATATATAATAAATTTCACGGTATTTCGCTGAAGGATTATTCTTCCGAAGGATATGAGAAATCCTAAAGTATGCCCTACTTGAGTTGTCAGAATTTATCAAACAAATGGTGCCCCTTGATATCATTTATCTTCAATAAATACCTTCAGTTTCAAAAGTATACATTTTTATTTATTTTTGTTTAAATTGAAGGCACAATTTAAACACGACAGACAACAAAATATAAATTAAATGAACTAAAAGTACACAATTTAAAAAAAATACTTATATCAAATGTGGCTTTACAACACTATGTCAGAACAAGTTTAAGTAAAGTCTATTCAGTATTCACATATAAAGAAGTTTTATTAGACTGCCCATATGAAGCATTAAGAGGCGTTTGATTTTAAGAATCTTCCACTTAAGTTAATCAAAAATAAGATTAAAAAGGAATTCTCGGGGTATTTTTAATTGAGTACTCCTTCATATTCATTTCGATAATCTGAATATCTTTGTTGACCTATTATACACTGTTCAACGATGTAAAAAAAAAAGAATTCAGAAGAGTTTTATTGTAATTTTAAGGATATGATGAAAATCCTGTAGCCTGTAATCAACGGGATCCCTAACGACCTTTATCGAGAAACTTAATTTGAATAAATTGATTTATTTTTATATTGTCTAATCATAAGATCGTTCTTCCAAGTATTAAGGGCATTTTGATAACCAAAATGGGAACAGTTCAATAATATATATATATATATATATAATTAAATTTTTATATCAAGTCCAAGTTTTAACTTTCCCTCTATGACGTCACTGAATCCTTTTAGCTGAAATTGTTACAAATATTTTAGTTACATTGATTACTAAACTAAAATATTTACTTGGATCAAGAGTCGATATTAAGCTCTGTATTCTTATAAAAAAAAAATTTTTTTCAATAAAAGCCATAAAATTGATACCAATGCAGATTTTGACTTTAAATTTTCTCACAGAGTAGACGTAACAAATTTAAACAAATAACTATAAAATAAAATAAATTCTACTTCAAATTTTATAGTAGTTTTTTAAGAAAAACTATAAAAATGAATTGTTGCCCCTCATAGGAACTTGTAGGCCCAAAACTATATGAAGATGTCATTTGCCAACTTGCAGTAAAAAAATTTTGAAAAAAAAAAAATCTCAAAGGAGATTCATAATTTATTTGGGCCTAAATGTTTTAAATTTCAGACCTTTCATGCCCACTGAAAACCGTTAATTTTCCTTTAAGAAAAAACCCAACTTTTCAAACTTCTAATGGCTTGAGAGTTCACAAAAATGAACACTCATATTCCCATTTTTTGTATCAATAGGCAGCAAAAAAAATCTTTTTGTGCAGAAAAAAAAATCACGAATGGACCCGTACAATGAGACAGCCTATTCGTCATGAATAATGTGTACTATAATTTATATCTTATTTTTCACGTTCTTTCTTTCAAAATCTCGTTAAAAAGTTGTACTGATACAAAGATTTTCGCTCGCCATCTGGGGAGCATTTTCTAAGTTTCTCATAACTCACACTTACTTCTTATCTGCACGTACCTAGTCTTTTGCTGCAAGCAAACTATGTATATAAATAACTAATATGAAAATTATACATAGGACTTTTAATATTGCTTCCGTTACGTAGCAAATTACGTAGTTATTCAAAGATATAATAATCATGTTATTGTTCATGAAGGAGAGGTAAAATTAGGAAATTTGACTCCCCTCTTCATTCATATTTAATTCAACTTATGTACGCACCTATTCATCTCTTCAAAATGGTTTATATGCACTGTGTGCTCCAGATAAATTACTACATTTTATGAATGAATGAATGTATATGACAGCAGAGAAGAGGTCGTCTCTTATGTAGGGGATCACCGATAATTGCCCTTTATTACTTATTACTAATAAGTAATGAATAATGATACTTAACAAACTACAGGGTACGTCATCAAAATTAACACAATTGTCGAATTATAATTATATGATATCAAATTGTTCATTCAATACAATTGAGAACCATGAATGGATTGGAGAATAAATTACTCCTCAAATGGACACCTTTTTGGGTCTTGATGAAACCTTCAAATCTCAGGAAAGAGATATAATGTTGATGGTATAAGACGTGTCGTTTAAATACTGGGCTACATATTTTGTCCTCTTTAATAATACAATAATGCTTCTTTAAAATAAAAGGTTTATGTTATAGCTGCCTTTTGAAGGATGCAATTTGTCCCTTCAAAGTTTGAGACCTTCCGACCCTTCTCGACATTCACCTCTTCTTCCGAAATGGATCACAATTCTTTATTTCAGGTACAAATTTCAATTTGTAATTTCAATACAAAACCCATAAAATATGGAACATATCTAATTTCATAGGTGGAAAACATATAGTATATATATATATATAGGAAATAGTTTAGAGGTTAACTCGACTATTGAGGTGGAGTAAACTGCACCTCACCTGCACATGCAGACCTCGTCGTCACGGCCCCGAGAACGTCATCTAAATTATGCACAAACATTTTGTAAGCCAGCTTTACTTTGAATCCTGGACATTTTCTACCATATTTAAACGGCTTGACATGAAATTCGAATTTTGTCTCATCATGTTGGGTGTGGTATTAAAGTTTAGTTTGAATGATACACCCTCTAATTATCCTTTATTCTAATTAGTTATTTCATCTTATTACAGGAGAAAAAAGAAATAGTATGATCGTTACTTTAAGAAGGAACTAACACTGGCGTCTTTACAACTTTAAATCACTTTGGATTTAAGAAAAATTCCTTCACCTCTAAGTAATCAATGGGATATTTTATTAAATATAATACATAGGTGGATAAGGCCTTTCAGACATGAATGACAGTCGCCATCGGTATAGGGGTTAAAGAGACGTTTTAGGTCAAAAGTGCATGCAATGCAATTTGTCACTTCGAATTGTTGTATCTATCGACTCTTCTCTCATTTATTTTCCTCATTGGAAATTACCCGATTTGTAAAGGAACAAAGAAGTCATAATGGATCAGGCATAGGATAGATACATCATTGACACAATATGTGGCACAGAGCATAAAGCTGACCCGTAAACGAAAATTGAAAAAGAAGAAAATCGATTTGTATATTTATATATATATATAAATTTACTCTTAGAAAATGATTATTATCACAACACATCCTTGACCTAAAATATGAAAATAAAACAAGGGTCAATATTTCATTTACAGCGAGGTAAAGCTTCTTCATAACAATTTAGTTCATCCTTTATTACAATAATATATTTCCACAATTATTATTCCATTCATTTTTGCGAATTTTCCCTTCAAAATCATTACTTTCTTGTCTATAATATATATTTGTAGCTGTTCAATGATAAGATTCCCATTTTTGATTGCTTTCTAGTATCAAATTGAGTATTCCACTCCCATAATATTAAAAATAAAATTTGTCTTTAACTACATAGTTGAAAAGTCCTCATTTTTTAAAATAAACCTCTAAAGAGCAGTTTTATGTTTAAGTACCACACATTAGTGTTAACTTCGTTAGCTGTAACTAGACAAAATGAATTCGTCAACGAATTTCCATCTTGTTCGTTCCGTTTTGGAGTAAATATCAGCCCAAAAAAGTTTCATAGATTATATGAGTAATTTACTTTTTATGAATGCTTAGAAGAGAGTTTTTTGTATAAAATACATTTTTGCAGAAACGTCATGGATATAACAGTGAGTAACACATTATTACTTAATTTACAGACACCTTTTCGATCGGGACGGAGTAATAATTTTGTTATTATACGTTAGGTACAATGTCCCATGTCAAAAATCAGCTTAATATAACGGCTAGTAAGTCTTAAGTTCAACACTATGACCGTAGGTAAGATTTTAATAATAGTCTATTTTAGTTTTTCTGAGCCTAAAGGCGAGTATAGAAAGTCTATTAGGGACATGACTGATTGATAATCAACTATTCATATCTTTCATGTATTAAAATACTTGTTCAAAAAGAGCCTCCCTCAGTGGAATGAAAAGTTAGTTTGAAAGTCCTTAATTTTACCACACACATGACTTCCCAATCATGACGTGGAGGAAACACTCGATAAAACATATGGAAACACAATTTCATATATTAAAAAAAGGACATTTCATTTAGCCTATTAAAAATCCTTTATATTTTTTCATATTTATTTTTATTTTTTTATTATTATATATATATATATTTTCTTACAATCAGCTCCACAGAACTTAATATGAAAGTTGAGGTTCTGAAAAAAAATATCCGACGCGTAGAGAAATGATTAAACGAGGAGAAAAATAAAATTAAAATAATAATAATAAAAAACCAATAGAAGATAGACTTATATTCATCATTCGTCTTCACTGCTTATAAATCCCACAATTTTGTACGGAAGCAATTTTTTCGGGCCTCCCTCCTTCCCCACCAACGTTAGCAACTTTATCGAGAGCTTCAATTCCAGAAACGACATGACCAAAAATACCACTGAATTGTGTGTGCATATTGGCCAAAATAATGCGAAATTGCGATGCAACCTAAGAATGTAATAGACATAGTCATTAAATAGGGAGTTGGACTTTAAACAGACATTTCATAAAATACACTTAGTTATTATTATTTATGCAGTTGAAACTACTAGAGGGATACAAATTTAAATAAATAAAAAAAAGAACTTAACAATTCAAAAACAAAACCAAGAGCATTATTACCTGATTCAAAGTGGAGTGCTTTTTGGACATTCTCCTCATTCCTACTGCGCCTCTTACACAGGCTAACTTGGTATCATCGGGGGTAAATAAGGTTCCACCGTCAAACGCAGCGCGACCACCTCTACCGGAATTGTGCTCCCAATCTCCACAAATTACAGACTCATTTTTCCACGCTTGAAAGAATTGACATCCACGATAGCCAAAGCCCTTCTCTCCTGTGATCAACATTTGGAAATTTTGAGACATTTTAGGGGCGACAACGGGCTCAACTTCAATGATCACTCGCCCAAGTTTTTTCCCTTCCATAACAATGTCGAGATAGAATCTTGGATTCATAGATGCAGGTAGAGATGGATGGGGTGACGGGAGCATGAGACTTTGATGCTGATGTTGATGAACAGCTGCAGCCACGGCTGCTGCTTGGTGCGCAGCTGCTACGGCTGCAACAGCTTGACGATGGTGATGATCAAAATTACCATGGGTTGGACGAGTAGCAGATGAAGGTCCATGTAAATTCGATAATAATGTTTGTTGCTGTAAGGACCCATTGTTAGAAGAAATAGGAGGAGTTCCAACCGGTGGACCCGAGCCACTCATGTTACTCAAAACTCCAAGTCGGCCAACAGGTTGCTTATCAATATTAAGACTTGCGATTCTTGCAAAAGAGAGAGGTTTAGAATCTCCAAGTTGTCCCGCTCCAGTAATGTTGACTCCTCTACTGTCGTCTGTAGAAGAGTTAGAGACTGTGTCTGATGATACATCAACGGTGTTTGGGTTGACTTGTACAACAGAAGAACCATTACTTCCACCCGGAGCAGCAATAGGTCCACCCGCTAATTCACCTGGGTTCACAAATCCATTATGACCCCCAAAGTAGTTGTCGCTAGCGGAAGGTAAAGTAGACTCCAAAGAAGGCGCTTCCACTTTTTGCCAAGGATTCGTAGTTGCTTTGATGGGCGGTTGAGAAGTAGATGCTGATGATGGAATAAGCTTTTTATTTGCACTTTCATCTTGATAGGCAATCTGAGTGATAGCTGTAACCAATTCCTGTCCATACATTGCACCAGATGAAAAACCACCGCCATCACTCTGACCCGATGGAACGAATGCTTCAGCTGTCGCAGAAAAATCCGAAGCCACCGTAGGCGATTTATAATAAACAGCATCCATCAGACTTGGAACTTTTCCATTTCCATATCGATCACTTGTTAAAGCTGGTTCGGATCCGCCATTTACTAGGTAATCCCCGACAGGAACATACCCTTTTTTTGTAGGAGCTGGATTTGGCAATGCAGCAGCCGGATGATGATGATGGTGGTGGTGGTGAATTTGAGTAGATTGAGGATTATCGTGCTGATGATGATCCACTCCACTTAATAATTTTGAACCAGCTGAACGAAACATAATGCCACTGGCCAAGCTCGATATACAGAAATTGGCCAGGAAAAATGTATGGTCAATTGGAACTAAAGAAATGCTCCCATTAATATTGAACTTACAAAAGAAGGTCATGTCTTACCGCTTTTATCCTGCTTAGGCCTAATGGGTTTTTCGTGTTTCAGTATGGCTTCAGTAGCAGCCCTTACCGTATTGATATCTAATATTTGTCCTGAATTAACAATGAATTCACTTAAAGAACTTTTTGTAACAAGTTCTGAAAATCGACGATTTAAGCTTTCTCTATCGCGGATGAGATTGCCATAAATTTCACTCACTTGCGCAGGAGTAACACTTGTCAATTGCAATGCCGTTTTTAAAAGGTTTTCTTCACATTCTATCAAACTGTCGGACCAAGTCATGTCCATTAGCTGATGATCCAACAACATCTGAACGGCATTCAACGACTCTTTCACCTATAATGAAAAGAAATGAACGTTAAAAGTGCATTTCTTAAACATAAGTAAATCATTTTAAAGAAAAATTATTGTTGAGAGTTCATAATGAGAGAGAAAGTTGTTGATCATTCAAGTACTTATCAAACTATTTCCAGCCCTCTACTCCAAAAACAGAGGTACTATAGAGTATAAATATGAAAAATGAAAGATCAATCACAATCATGATCAATTGGGACACGGGCACACACACACAACAAAAAAAAAGAGTTACAAATATATACAATATGCATCCACCATTAGTATATTGGAACCAATAATAATAAAAAGGGGAACAAATAAAACTAAATAAGTCGAGCAATTCCTCTATTCATAACCTCTATTCTTTTGTTTTCCTTTTTTTTTTCTTCAAATTTTGTTTTATCAAACATGAGTAGACTACATCTAATACTAACAACTAGAGCAGTGATTCCGAACTAGTCTGTCCCGTGAAGTGACCACAACTAAATTGCATTGGTTCAACACACATTAATAAAAGAGAGTTTATGAATTTAGTTGAAATATGTATATCTACGCATATTTTCACAAATGTGTTGTGATATTCATATGATACCTTCCACTGATATAAATAATTATACAAATTTTTTTAACCTAAGGATGCTAACAACATTAACACTCGGTCATGTATATATAGTCGAAAAATAAAGGAATTATATGAATAGAAAGTTTCTTTTTTTCCTCTTTCTTCTTCTTGTTATATACATATATATACATATATATATATATATATACATAAAAACAAGAAGAAAAAGGTATGATACATATATGATAATCAACTCATCTCTAATTACGAACTCAATTCTTCTATATGATATAAATGAGATGAAGTTTTCAATTATAAAGGCTACTAGGAGAGACAGTCATGGAATACTAATAACTTGTAATGGGATATGTTTTTGACATTCTGCACATTGGAATGAAGACGAAAGGGCTATTATTATTACTCAGGAGGGACATAGTCATGGGTCTCGGGATGGGAGGGGGAGGGGGGAGTGAGATTGACAGCTATAGAAGGGGGAGGGGGTTGAATGACCTTTAGGAAGAAGTCCCGTTGATAGTTTTCGAGTCTTCTGATATCTTTGATGAGATGGAGCGAGGTCGTGATCTCTTGTTTGGTTTTAATGGAGACGGCTGCAGCAACGACGGGGAGGCTGTTGGAATTGACGGAAGGAACACCTCCACCTGAGGAACTGTTGGATGAGCTTGAACTAACGATTCCGGCCACATTGTTATTAGGATTGACGTTATTAGGACCCGGAGCTGAGCCCTCAGGAGTGCTCAACGATAATGAACTCGTATCGCCTCCACTGACAGTCATAATCCCGCTCTTCTTCTTCCTTCTTTTCCTGTCTAACGGATAACTCTGATAAATGAAACAGCACTCCACTCCCGAACTTTTTTTTCTTTCTTTTTTCTCTACTTCAACTTAATAATAATTACGTTGGATCCGATTCACCCTTAGTAGTAGTAGTAGTAGTAGTCCACTCTTCTACTCTATGTCTATATGCCTTCCCTTCCTTCCCTTCCTTCGTTCTTTCTTTCTTTCTTTCTTTACTTCGTTCTTTCTTGTCTTTTCTTTTCTTTTCTTTCTCTCTTTAGTCTGTCTGAGCTCATTTGCTTGCTTGCTCGCTCTCTTTCTTTCGTTCTTTCTTTCTTTCTTGCTCCCCTCCTTCCCTCTCGTCTCCTCTTTTCTCTCTCTCTCTCTCTCTCTCTTTCTCGCTTTTTCTGTATAAATATAAATGAATACGACCGTTTGGAATACAGAAATAATATGTTTCTATATATATATATATATATATTTAAAGCCCCCTTCCCTTCCTTCCTTCCTTCCTTCCTTCTTTCTTTCCCTCTATAGAGTAGCAGCACATACATTGATATTATACACACAACAAAGAAGAACAATCGATAAACCCATCTCCCTCTTTTCTTTCTTTCTTTCTTTCTCTTTTTTTTTACTCCCCTTGTTGTTCCTTCTTCTTCTTCTTCTCCCTCTCGGCAGGAGCAAGCCATCATGAGATTGGGGCATAGTCAGAGGACTGTAGATACAGTCAATAACATACTAACATACATAGTTACTTGTACTAGTAAATATTAAACCAATAATAACAGTTTTCTTTCTCCCTCCTTCTCCGCCGCCTTTCTTAATATTCTTCTACTACTAGCCCTTTCTGTCACTCATCTTCTCCATCATCATCATCCCTCCCTCAGTGGCTCAGAGTCCCACCTTTTAGCTCCCTCCCCCTCTCTGTCATAAAATTACTTATTTATTTAATTGTTCTTCTTCTTCTTTTTTTTCCCCCATCCTTTTTTGACGAAATACATATAATATAATTTTATGAGATCTATACGAGCCCATTTTTCTAGATTTTTTTTTTACAGTCGTCTCCATACATATACGTATCCTCATACATGAATGATGAACTGAGGGACTCGTTATAGAACTACAAGTATGAACAAAGACTGTCCGACCCTACTCCGTAAAGAGTAGCCATTTATATTATTTATAATTTATATATATATACCGATGTAGAGGTCGTGTGTGGGGGGGTAGTTTATGGAGTGACGTCATGTGAATGCTGACTGACAAGGAGAGAGAGAGGTTGAGTGTGTATTTCAAGTGGAGTTTGCTGTGGAGTGCGAGTTGAAGTTCTCTTGGTCTTCTGCAGCAGCTAAGTGGTGAGCTGATCCTTCGTCATAGTTGCTAGTACTTGGTAGTTTTGATTGATTATTGGGATTGGGAGTCGAGGAGGAGGAGGAGGAAGAAGAAGAAGTGCTACTACTCCTTGTGGTTGAGTTTGTGACTGTGACATGTGGTGAAAAGTCATGATGGGTAATATTCTCTGCGGGGAAGGCGGAGGCCGGTGCTTTTGCTGCTATCAAGGTCAGAAACGGCAGAGGAGATCCAGTTACAACAGTAGTAAGGAGGTCAAGACATTCACGGATTTGATTTCAGGTAATGTGTGTGATGCTTTGCAGCAAATGACCTGTCTGTGCTAGCTAAAGTTTCCTTTTCCTTTGTTTCCTTTCCAGTGTCTGAGTGCGGAGGGAATGGAGGGGAGAGTGGAAGTGGAGGGGATGAGAGAGAGGATCAGCAGCATCATCATCATCATCGTGGACGGAGTCCCCTTCAAGATCCCCGAAGAGCTTCCTCTCTCACTCAGCAGCCCCTTCCTTCCCCTAAACATGTGAGCGAGTCGGATATCCAGGCCTTATTCGATATTTACCATGACTCTGAGAATGTGATTCTCTCGGAGGGCGTTCAAAAGCTCTGTGCTCATCTCGAGCTTCAGCCTGAGGAGTTTCGTATTCTCATACTCGCTTGGAAGTGCAAGGCGGAGAGGATGTGTCGCCTCACTCGCTCTGAGTTCCTTGAGGGCCTTAAAAGTCTTGGAGCAGATGATGTGGACTCTTTAAAGAGGCATTTAACGGAGTCTTCAGTAAGGGTCAACGAGATTGAGGAGCCGGCCTCCAACTTTTCCTACAATGCTTCATTCAGAGACTTGTACCGTTTTACTTACAAATTTGGCTTAGAGCCGGGTCAACGCATTTTACCCACGGAAATGGCCATTAGTCTATGGCAACTCGTATTTAGTCAAAGGACATCATCAGAGTCGCTAAATATCATACTCCCCAAGTGGTTTCATTTCTTGAAAATTCATCCGTTTATTAGAGGAATCTCCAAAGATACTTGGAATATGTTTTTAAACTTTTTAGAAATTGTTGGCTCTGATTTGTCGTCATATGATGATACGGAGGCATGGCCAAGTCTCTTAGATGACTTTGTGGAATTTGAGAACGACGAACTGAATCAAAATATAATTGGTGTTAAAGACGCTAATAATACCAAAGGCAGTGTCTCTTCACCCTGATCATACATGGAAAGGAGGTGTCATCTCTCTCTCTCACTTTTTTCTATTTTCATTGTTTTATAAATCTACTGCATACACGGCCAATGATATATTAATTATTATTATTATTTTGAAATTTGTCATACTATGAATAGTTTTGTTATCAACTTATTATTAGGAAGAAAAAAAATGATATTTTTTTTTCTTGTATCAAGCTGCACCATATTCGAATCCTTATGGTTGTGACTGTATTTTCTTTTCTTTTTTTAATACCGAATCTAGCTGTCACTGTTAAGTAATAAATTCAAATATGTTTACAAAAGATCTACTACGTCTCTCTTCCACTTGCATTCTGTCCCCCGCCTCGTCTACTACTACACAACATTTTTATTAGTACTATAAATATGAACAATGAAACTGTGAAAAGAAAAAGACGTCAAGGTAAAGGCACCGTAACCTCAAGATAGACAGAAGTAGCAGCACCACCAGTCACTGAACTATGCGTTTCGCGGTCTTTAATTATAGAGTCAACACAACCTCTTCTTCACACTCCTACCTAACCAACGGCACTACGTGCGTGTGTACTACGCATTGGGAAGGAGGGAAACGAATGGAAATACTCAATACCACAAACAAGTCTTCTTACAGCAGGTCGTGACTTACGTACATTTCTAATATGTATGTGTGTATGTATACTAACAGAATGACGCTACCTCTACCAAAGAAAGGCAAAATGATGATGAAATATCATGTAAAAAAAGTTTTAGCTCAATGTTTAATTTTTGTACATACAATAACACAGAGAAAAAAAATGAAAAAAAAGAACAATAGTTTTAAGTAAATTTATAATCGCATAAATCTGCAAGGTCAGATAGGAATATAGTTATAGAGATATATATATTATAAATAGTATACACAAAAACTAGGATACAAGTCACGCAAGAGAAACCATTTCAACATATTCAATGAGTATTATTAGAACTGAATATATGTAGTAGACTCGAATCGTCGTCCATCTTGGTTTGTCAGAGCAACTCACGATATATTGATGTTTCTCAAGTGTGTTCAATTTGGAAAGGAGTATAGTATTATTTAGGAGGGGAGAGGGGAAATGATGAAAAAAAGGAAACTCAGTGTCAATTTGTAATGAAAGTGAAGTAGCAGGAATCACCCATATATATGTATACATATATAAGTATATCTCAAAAGGTTATCCTTGCTCTAAAAAAACAACGATTTGTTTCCACAAAAAATAAAAGAATAAATAAAAAAATCCTTCCATGAACATTGAGCTTGACAAATGCATCCCATCCATCCCACACAACCACCCAACAAGGGGGGAACCGAGGGCAGAGTTGAGATTTCGTATAATAGAAACAAGGAAGAGAGAGAGAAAGATGTACAAAGTGGATGATGCAGCTTCCTCCCTCCTTAACTCTTTCGAGTTGTTGTAAATAATAATAATGAAATAAGGTGTTGTTGTTGTTGGTTGGTTGGTTGTGGTGGTGTTTATATACATAAATATTATGTAGGAGCGGAGATTCATCCTAAGCCCGTTCTCCTCGAATGCGCCGGGCTAATTGAATATCCTTGGGCATAATGGTCACACGCTTGGCGTGAATGGCGCACAAGTTCGTGTCTTCAAAGAGACCCACCAAATAGGCTTCAGAGGCTTCCTGGAAAAAGAGAAGAGGGGTTAGATGATAAGGGATGGAGTCTGATCCGTCATGGCTCAGAGAGACTTACTTGAAGTGCACCGATGGCAGCACTTTGGAACCGAAGATCCGTCTTAAAGTCTTGAGCAATCTCACGAACAAGACGCTGGAATGGAAGTTTACGGATCAACAACTCCGTGGATTTTTGGTAACGACGAATCTCACGAAGAGCCACAGTTCCAGGGCGATAACGATGAGGCTTTTTCACGCCACCAGTAGAAGGAGCGGATTTACGGGCTGCTTTGGTCGCCAATTGTTTACGAGGAGCCTTTCCTCCGGTGGATTTACGGGCAGTTTGCTTAGTACGCGCCATTCTTTAACTCAGGGTTCAAAGGATGAAATTGACTCAAGAACTCAACTAGAAGTTAACTTAACTTATAAGGAAACAAAATACTAGAAATTGATGCTACAAATTTATTATGCTACACTATATGTTCTCCCTTACACACAAACAGCACACAAGCTCCTCACTCGCTTCTTACTCACACACTAATCAAGAAAGAGAAAACACTCATACTACAGACTACTCCAGGCAAGCCTACTAGCACTCCTTCGGCCAAATTCTGACGTCACAAAGGCACCCCTCTCCCATTGGTCACATACTACCGTTTGACTTTTCCTATTGGTAAAAATAAAAACTGCTCTCATTGGCTCCTACTCCTCACTCCATATCCTTCATCTCATTGGACACATCTCAATCCCTTTCATACTTTTATTTTACTCCTTGTAGTCTCAATACTATATTATATATATATATATACTTATAGATAAAGGATTTTTCTCCGGACTCATGCTTCCCATGTAGCAGGAATCTCATAAAATTATATACCATATCAAACTCGAGTTGAAAGAAGTATCTTCTCCTTTCCTAGGAGTGAGTTAATATAAACTCAACTCAATCATGTAGCAGTACTCAATTTTGAAGGAAATGCTCGAGCGAGATTTTTGACTTGTTCTCTATTTCTCTTTTCTTCTTTTTCTGCCCCCTAAGCTGTGAATTTAGGCGGGCGTAACATAGTTGAAGAGCACTAGCGTGTCAAAGGAATAAGATTTTTACTTTCCAGACTTTAGTCCTTCTTCAGCTTGGACCGTCTGCTCGTCAATGTCTTGATGGCTCAGAGGCTGGACTATCATTTATCCTATCCTATGAGGTCCATCATTATGAGAAAGAGAATTAAATTAAAATTTTTTTGATGACTAGCCAGGGAAATGAGAGTCTTGATAGCCTTGTGGAATTATTCCCTTCAAATTTTAGTTCATCGTGACTGGGTCATTTGACCCATCATGAAATTTGACTAAATTTGAGATCAAGGCTGATCCTAAAAAATATATTTTTTTTAAATTTGATATTACAGTCTAATTTAGGGGTTCTAGGAACGTATCATAAATATACTTATATACGATGGTCATTAGAAAGACTGCCCGTGAAGCATGCATTTTAGACCTATATGTTGGTCCATATGTGCCATCAGGATTTTCAGTTATGAATTCAGAGGATCATTGGAAAATAAACGGAACTTTTTCCTCATAGAAGTCACGCAACATAGATCCCAGATTTATGTATGGAACATTTTATAAATAATATATTATTTTTCAGTTACGAAGGGATTAAATCAAAGTACTTTGGTCACTTTCAATCTTTGTCTCTTACTTGGTCAATGATATCTTTATTTTATATCCACAAAAGTTAACTCGAAATGGTGAAATATGCACAATTATAGTTCCATGAAGACATATTTATAAATAGTATAAACACATGGTTATTTTATCACACACAACCTTTCATGTTTAAATGATAAAAGCTCAAATCTATACACAATTTCAATATATGCAATGCACACTATAGCCCTATTTAACTATATAATGTATATTAAAAAATAATGCATTGACTATGTAATTAAATGAATACATTTTTATTAATTCTATTGGATATATCAGTTCAGAAGAAATGAGATAGGTTGCGTCAAAAAGAGAGGATCAGATGCTGTTCATTCGTACAGCTCGGTGTCTTCATTGCTTATTTACAAATTTTTTTGACTTTAACTCCCGGAATTTTTTTTATAATTAACATACGTATTTTTGAGAGTAGCTTCTGGAAATGGCACCACCCGAGTCCAAGATAGAAAGGGATCGTCGAAAGGAGAAAGAGCACTTTATAAGCGTCGTGAATGCATTCCGTAACTACAGTTCTGACTCCAAGGTCCGTTTGGAGAAAATCCGACAAAATATGAAGAAATCCATTCCTCAGGAACATCACGATCTTTTGGACAAACATGGCTACAACACATTTTTGAAAAATGCAGAGACGTGTGTGGACGCGAATGCGTCTTTGATTGATGACATGTTGGGGGGCATGAACTATGTTTTCGAAAATGATAGTGAGACGGGACTTATCATCAATCATGGAAGCGTTTTCCTTCATCCTATAAATCAGTCCTTGAGTGGCTGAGGGAAGTCTTTGAAGGAAAACGCTTCCTTTCACTCCCTACCTTCATTTTCAGGTGGACTGTACAGTGGGATTGATCTCCCTAAAGGAGCTACAAGCGTTATGAACATTGAAAAAGTCCAGAGTGTATTGAAAATGTTTGTTCGAGACTGGAGCAAATGTGGAGAAGAGGAAAGACGGGTCTGCTATGGGAAAATACTTTTAGAGTTGGAGTCCATTTATCCTGCAGATATACGGCACGATATAAAGGTTCTGGTTCCTGGAGCTGGACTTGGTAGACTTGCTTTTGAAATTGCAAAGATGGGATTCAACTCTGAAGGGAATGAGTTCTCCCTCTTTATGCTCTTGGCTTCGAACTTCATACTCAACAAATGCAAGTTTGTGGAATGTTTTCAAATCCATCCCTGGATCCACTCATTCTGCAACAACTATAAGCAAGTAATGATGTCCTTATTCCTATATAAACTATTATTTGACCATGTTGAGTAAATCCCTTGCAGGAAGATATTCTTCAGTCCATCCCTTTTCCAGATGAAGATCCAAACAGTCTTCAAGAAGGGGCACAATTTTCCATGGTTGCAGGGGACTTTTTGGAGGTATATGGCCGTGATCCCTCCTATGAGAATCATTTTGATTCCCTTGTTTCCTGCTTCTTTTTGGACTGTGCACACAACATTTTAGACTTTATTCAGGTGATCTATAAATTGCTTAAACCCGGAGGAACTTGGATTAATCTTGGACCCTTACTGTATCATTACTCTGAGATGATTGGAGAAATAAGTATAGAGCCCAGCTATGATATAGTGCGTTCCTTGATTGAGGACTCGGGATTTACTTTCACGAATGAAGAGACCAACGTTTCCGTCTCCTACAATCAAAACCCAAAATCCATGTTACAGTATAAATATAATTGCGTTTTTTTCACCTGTATCAAAAAAGAGAATTAAATGAGCTTGTCCCTTTTTTGAATCGTAAGCTAGACGGGGGATCATTTTTGTTCAAATGTGTTACAGACAATAAACAGAGAGCTATTCTAGAAAACGAATTCATTTAGTAACTCCTTATATAATTATCGTAATACCCACAATAGTGCAGGTAATTGATTTTGTAGATGAACCAGACTGTTCGCGCTAAGAACTAACGTTTTATTATTTTCCCATAAGAACTATTAGGAGTCCCTTTAGGTCAAAACCAAGACTGGAAATTGAGTTTGCGTTAAATACACTAGCGGATTAGTATTTTTTTAATGGCCCAATTGAGTATCTTTGAAGGCTTAAATTGAAGTTGAAGTTGGAAAATGGGTCAAATTAGCTCAAAAAGTAGGGTCTGATTTATCGGGAAAAAATTACAGATTTGAAATCAGTGTGCATGACTGAATAACTTTTATTATACTTATACCACCTTGTGGTTTTTGAAAGTTCGAGCTTGTTGACCTTAATAATTATAGATTTTATTAATAAGATCTTGAAGTAACAAATTGGGTCATTGTCGTACTAGTATAATTTATGGACAGTTGAAATCGACTCTTTCATCCTTAAAAATAGGGAAAATGGCTCTCTTATTAAATTAGATTAATTAGGGTAAAATTGACCACACAAAATATATAAATAATAGGATATTTACTTGACACATTACAATAAGAATAAAATATAAAAATCATTGCCCAATGGTTCCAAGCTGTTGGAACATTATCGTGTGTGTTGTGTTATCCTTAATATTATTGATGTGTGTTAGGGTGACCCTTTTTTGATTTCGAAAAATAGAGCACTTGGCTAGATCAACGTTACCTCATTGTTATTTTAAGTCAATTTTTGCTAAATTAAGCTACATCAAACCGTACATTTCATGAATTTATAAAAAAAATACACTATTTAATGTGTAACACAATATATTGTCATATGAAAAGTATATTGAATTGAGTTTCACTTGACGTCAATAACATGAAATAAAGTATATAATCAAATTTTCTAAGTATGTCGTAATATGGTTATAGGACCTTGAGTGTGCCATTGAAAAAAAAAAACCCAAAAAAAAGGTTGAGAAACACTGTTATGCATATACATATATTGTGACCTGGAAATTGTTTTTAGTGGCTATGACTTGGAAAAATAAATAAATAATAATAATAGGAAGTTAATTGAGATGATTAATTGGAGACATTTAATATTTAGAAAATATCAAATTACAAATTACATTCTAACCGCATGCCCAAAAAGGATAATATTACATAATCATTCGTAATAATTAATGAACATTCAAAAACCCTGCTTGAAATTGGCTGTTGACGTCATAAATGACGTCATATACTTGTTTTATAAACATGGAATTTATTTTCCTGGTGATTAAATGTAAATACATAATATTATTCTATTGATTGAAATTAAAAGTAACTGAAAGTAAAAGCTTGAGTTGATCGATCAATACGATAATGGTAGTAGTTTGGTAGGGTTTTTTTTTTCTTCGTATCTTATATGAGGAGTTCAGTCAATGCTATTTATTAAATGAAAACCTCAGCCTCTGCAGCTAGACGATGGAAACTCCTTTCCTCCTCTATTTTATCCTCGGCTAAAAGAACAGAGCATTTAGTATTCGAATTCCCCGACTATGGATTGGTACATTTAGACACCTTATCTGAGAAGGAGGAGGAGGAGGAAGAGGGTGTCTCTTGGTATCGAGTCCGTTTCACTGATTTCCCTAGCATTTCCTTCAAAGTACTTATTTATTTTTTAAATTTATAAATGATATAAAGTCAATTAACTTGGGATTTTCTTTTGAGTCTAGATTTGTTTGTTGAATAAGAGGCCATCACTAAGGGACATAGCGGGATTCAACAACACTGGGAACGTTCGTTTGTGGCCCTCTGAAATTATTTTAAGTCGCTATCTTTTGGAAAATCCAGAGTTGTACGTTGGAAAGTCTGTTCTTGAGCTAGGTGGAGGAATGACATGTCTGGCTGGGATATGTATTGCTCATACTCGGGATAAACCAAAGTCCGTTCATTGCACGGACGGCAACGAAGAAAGTGTCAAAAATATTCAAAAAATAATTGAGATCAATAAGTCATCATCGTCATCAACTCTGACACAATTTGCTCAACTTACTTTCGAGTGTTTGAGATGGGACATTGAGGAAAAGGGGGAGGGAGACAAATGCTACGACTTAATTGTATGCTCAGACTGCTTATTTTTCAAGGCAGGCCGTAAAGAATTAGCAGAATTTATCGTACACAAATTGAACCCTGGAGGCGGTAGAGCCATTATTTTTGCTCCTCCAAGAAATGACTCTTTAAACGACTTTGTACAGTTTCTTCAAATGTGTCCTTCCATTCACTCCAAGCTCATTTATAATTACTCTCAGAAAGTTACTTCTTATAAAGTGAATCATTTAGAACAGAACTCTCTCTACAACGAAGATATTCACTATCCTCTACTCGTGTCTTGCATCAAAAATTAAGTTGTACTCAATTAAACGTCACGTGTATTGGAATTTCGCCAATTTCGGATACAACTTAACCCTTTGCTCTTGCAAAATCATCAAAAATATTATTATTATTATTGTACTGATAAAAATGTCTAAAGATGCTGTTATTGATTTTATTGCTGGATCCCTCGGAGCCACTGCTTGTGTCTATGTGGGACAGCCATTGGACACTCTCAAAGTGAAGATGCAAACATTTCCTCAGCTCTATCCAAATCTGGGACTTTGTTTCAAGTAAGAAATGTGTTTATTTGATTCGGTTCTTTAATGTCAAGCTTATTTCTTTCTAGGGAAACTTGGAGTAAAGAAGGAATTGTTCGAGGGTAAGGTCATTTGGAGTCAATACTGAGTGCTTTTCCATGATTTAAAAAAAAATATAGTTTCCTATAAGAAAATCGAAACGAGTTTTTTTCACCCCCCCCCTCTCTCTCTCTCTTCATACATGTTTTGGTGAAGAAGGAAGGAAGGAAAGAGTAGATAGCTGATAGACTGGATATTAAATGACTTCTAAATATTCTAATTTAACTAATTATATGTATATTATAGATTATATGCTGGAACAATTCCTAGTCTTGCAGCAAATGTAGCTGAAAATAGTGTACTCTTTGCAGCCTATGGCGTTTGTCAAAAGTTGGTTGCAAAAGCAGTTGGACACAACCAAGTAAATGATCTCACTATACTTCACAATGGAACTGCAGGCTTCTTGGCTGCCTTTTGGTCTTCGTTAGTTCTTTGCCCAACAGAGCTTGTAAAATGTAGGCTTCAGGCCATGAGGGAAGTCTCATCCCTCAAGGGTCTTCCTCCACCAAAAGTGGGACCTTTCTTAATTACTAAGCAGGTTTTAAAGCAAGATGGAGTTCCTGGATTATTTCGAGGATTGACACCCACTTTTATGCGAGAAATGCCGGGTTACTTTGCTTTCTTTTACGCTTATGAACTCTCTAGAGAAATTATGCGACCAATAGGTTGGTGTGTGGGTTGATTGATTGCTCATACATCTTCACACTATATATATGTATATTTTTTATTCAAAAGGTAAAAGCAAAGATGAAATCGGTCCTGCTAAGACCATCTTAGCTGGTGGAATTGCGGGAACGACTCTTTGGACTCTAATATTCCCTGCAGATGTTATTAAAAGTCGACTTCAGGTATAGTAGGATATATATATATATATACATTTATATATACCAATTATTTGTATTTCACTTGGATAGGTATCTGGTGCGACAACCCCCATGCATCGAATGATGATAAATATAGTCAGAAACGAGGGGGCTCTAGCTTTATATAATGGTCTTCTACCCACATTAATTCGTACTTTTCCAGCAACTGGTGTTTTATTTCTAACATATGAATATTCCAAAAAGTGGATGCATTCACTCTTATAAGTTGAGAATTTTGATTCATATTTTGTATTCACGATATTCTGTATAGCCTGTTATTTTCATTGAGATTCATACTTTTACATAATATGAGTTGTAAATAAATTTTGAAGTTAGTCAGATATATAATTATTAATTATGTATCGTTCATAGATCAGAACACTTTTATTTTATTTAAGCTTGTACAAACATTCATTTATATATATATTATATCAATAGAGGGCAGCATATGTCCTACAAGTAAATAGTATATTGATGTTTGAGCCCGCATGCATGTGTGTGTCTAAACATCGAAGCATATATTATTTATTTAACTACTTACTACAGCTATTGAGTATATTAAATAAAAGTTTCCATTTATTTATTGAAGGGGTCAAAGTTCTTACTATTTTGTTAATGGAGGATCTTTCTGGGCCAACAAATGAGGGTTTCAGCTCGTCAGCTCTTGGTACAAAAGACTAGTAATATATAAATATTATATAGTATAATTTTTCAAACTGATTTGTATTTTGTTTTACTCGATCGGTCAAGTTGTTGGTTGTGCAGATATTAACTATGTATGAGCACTGATGAAAATATTATTTTTTAAATAAATCCGTAAAAAAGTGATCAGATCTATCTCACATTTTGTCATAAGAGTACAAAATATTTATAATGAAATGTAGATGAAATTGGTGGATGGGGATGATATTATAAATATGAAAAAAAAGTATCACATCCTTATAATTAATTTATAAATTATTTATTAAGTACTTTTCTTAATTTAAATTAATATTGGCGACATAGTATATCATATAAAACAAATGTATGTGTCCTTGGACTCCCTTTTCAATATCTGAGCCAGATCCTTTGGAGTCAATGATGAATTAATTATTATTAGTTAATTTGTAAATATATAAAGAGCTCAAATATTATTTATTAGTTGGGATGACTTTTATCAATTGGAAAGAAAGAACTATCAAAGTCATGGCGACGAAGGTGAAATTTGGTTCGGAGAGGACAGTCTCAATAGGGCCTGTCAATGGATGGAAGAGAACATTTCTGATCCAAATATAGAAATACTTGATGTTGGTTCAGCAAACGGAGCCACTTCTATTGAACTAAGACTGAATTATGGATTTAAAAATATCACTGGAGTCGACTATTCTGAAGATGCAGTCAATTTAGCGAGAGAGATTGTGAGCAATAAGGAGGGCTGCGATGACCTCAAATTCGAGGTTAGTGTACACAGGAGATAGTTCTTGTGTGGAGTATCTTAATATGCATTAGTATTCATCCAATCTACCATAGGTACGGGACATGTGTACAGATTCATTGGATCCAGGAGATTCTATTCTACGCTCAAAGCACTTTGGTGTTATATTTGACAAAGGAACCTATGACGCCATTAGTTTATGTCCAAAAGATGCAACAAACCTTCGAATGAAGTATATTAAAAACCTTAGTGGACTTTTGAGTAATGAAGGTTATTTAATCCTGACGTCCTGCAACTGGACAGAGTCAGAATTGAGGGAACAATTTAAATCATGTAAGTAAATAGATCAGGGCTATTCATTTGTGAAATGAGGTTGGAGTAAAAAATATTAATGGAACAGAGTCAAATTATAAAATAATAAAGGTGAAGAGATTCAATCTAATTTTTCACTGGGGGCTTTATATAATATCTTTTTTTTTTTTGCACAGAGGATTTAGGAACCACCCTGTCTATCCTCGAATAGTAGCGATGAACTAAGAAAAAAACCCCATTTTTTATCAAATCCATATATTTTAGTTTAATATACATATGTATGTATATACAAAAATATTTATTCTTCTTAACGAAATAATATATTAATTAAGGCCGTCATGAAATTAGCAAAAAAAGAGAAAAAATGTACCTTCACTTATTAATGAACTAAGTAATTATTTAATAATTATTATTAACCAAGTAACTCTTTATTTTTAATTTTTTCAAATCTATTTTTAGAGCTTCTTCCTATTATATCAACATTTTTGTTGAGAGCGAGGCCTTCTCCGGATTTGATAATAATAGTTAATTAATCAGCCATTTGTCTGGTCACTTAAAAGTTGTTCCAGGTGACCAGGTCATTGAATAGCCCTAACATAATATGTAGATATTCTCTAATTATAATTATGATGTAACTAATTGATTTTTTACCCCCACCCTAGACTTTGAAGTTGAGCACGTCATACCCACGGCGTCATTTCAATTTGGAGGTAAAACGGGACAAACAACAACATCCTTGATATTTGTTAAAAACAAAAAGGAGATATGAATTAATGAATGAGTTTAACTTTGAATAAAAGAACCTTTTTTTTTTTTCGTATTAAAATTATTATTGTTAATAACTTTTTAGAAAACGAAGAAGACAAGAGCTAAGAGAGAGTAGTGATTTTAATTTGATTTGTTTACTGTTGTTGCGGTAGTAGTTAATTATAATAATGAATGAAGGAGCTGCTGCTATTGCTGCTAGGCAGGCAGGAAGGCAGCATTTAAATACATTCAAACAAAACAAAACAAAAAATGAATTCACCATCTACTTCAGAGTAGTAAAGTAAACTTCCAATCTTAAAAAAATTAGGAGAAAAAAAAATATACTAATGGATAATATATAGTAATATACAATCACACATACGTATTTTACATGTGAAATAAACAGATGAAAAAAAAAGAAAAAAAACCAAAACAACCTAGAGACACATAATTAATTATAATAATAATAATAATAGTAGTAGTAGTAGTAATAGATACAGGGAACAGGAGGAGGAGGAGGAGGTTGAGAATGAAAATATGTCAAAATATTTCCATTTCAAAGATTGAGGCTTTGTTTGCTTGCTTAATAGATAGATAGGAGTAGGAGTGCATCAATGGAGATGACATAAATGTTGATAATTATAATTATAATTATAGAAGTAGTAATGATAATAATAATAATTTACAGTACATAAAATAATGACAAAGATCCCCGCCGCAGAGTGTTTAATTCCTATAATTCCCTCCTCCTCCACCTCGTCCGCCACGTCCTCCTCGTGAGTTTTTCATGCCTCCACGACCACCTCCATTGCCTCCCCCTAGAGGTCTTACACCAGAAGAAGATCCTCTTAGACCACCAATACCCCGGGATTTCTTCATTCCAGGACTATAACCACCAGGAGAATTCCCGTCACTTTGACGCTTTGTTCCTCGGGAGCTAATACTACTTCCTCGAGCACTCATCAAGGGATAAATGCCTCTCATTTGTTGTTGCTGTTGTTGTTGATGATGATGTTGCTGCTGCTGTTGATACTGTTGTTGTTGCTGTTGATGATGATGGTGGTGGTGATTGCTGTTGTTGTTGCCACCGCCACTATGATGATGGTGGTGATGCTGCTGCTGTTGTTGTTGATGGTGCTGATGATGATGAGGGTGGTGGTTGTTGTTGTTGTTGTTTTGATGGTGGTTGTTATTACTGTTGTTGTTGCTGCTGTTGTGGTGGTGATGGTGGTGCTGATGATGATTATTGTTGTTGTTGTTGTTTGATAGGGAGGAGCTACTACTCCAAGGATTCGTGCCACCGCTACTACTATTGTGGCTGTGGCTATTAGCACTGCTAGAAGAGTAGTTGTGGTGATGCTGATGAGATTGCTGCTGTTGTTGTTGATGCTGCTGCTGTTGAAAATTAAAGTTACCACCACCCCCGTTACTCATGGATCTTGACGATTGCTGGCTAAAATTTTGAAAGTGTTCGCTCGCAAAAGAGTTGTTATTTCCCATGCTTCCCCCATTCATCCTATAGTTTCCACTCCCAGAGCCACTACTATTGTTATTGTTACTGTTGTTGGAACTACTGTTTAAAAAGGGTCCATTTTGAGCATTTCCACCACTGCTATAAGACGACTCATTCATGGAGAAAGAAGACGAAGAATTGTTTGAGGTGTAGTACTCTAGGGCAAACCCAAGAGCTTTGTGTATGTGAAATGCCATTTGAGCATTATCATCGTTTCGAATAATGTCCATTATTCGTTGATCATTTGGACCTGTCGTAGATAGGGCGGCTTCACATATTCTAGCAGCCTCGGGTCCATGTCTTAGAACCGGTAATTGCTCTGGAGTGACAGGAGGAGGAACGGAGCCGTCGGGTTGTACTCTACCTGAAGCTAACTCTAAGATATCCCTATATTTCAGCATATTGTTCCCATTTTTAGCAGCAAACTGTGCATTCACTATGGACAATTTCCCATTGACCAACTGTTGAAACTTTTCAGAGTCCAAATTTCTCTTCTTTAACCAATCATGTGATCTCTTGTCCTCGGGAGTAGTTCGCTCCAAGTCATTTCGGGGTCTAAACTTGGAAGTCCAAACCAAAGTTGCACGATACTTATATTCATAAGGGATTGGACCACGGGATGCCTCTTTAGTAGGCAGCTCTTCAGCCTCTAAATTCACTTTTTGACCTTCTTGAAATATGTGAGTCAAGTCCGCCTTCAACATATTATAGCCCATGACCCAAGTATTTTTCCTATGAAAAGTAACGTATTGACCTGCCAGGGGTCCATTTTCTACTTTAATTACACCAGAAACAGCTCCTAAGTCCAATCGTCTTCCCTTTCCCTTCGAGAGAGCTCTCTCCAATTGAATCACAACACCTCGGTTAGATTCTCGACTCAAAGGAAGAAACTTCCGTGAAGTCTTTTTACCCTTAATAACCTCATCAAAGTCCTTCAAAGATAAATCATGGCTCTCTAAGAATAAGAAAAACTTGATTCGATGACTCTCAGATTCCACAAACTTGTCATAAGACATTTCATCATCCGCATTTTTTAGGAAAGCAGATCTAGGAGCACCAATCCAAAGATCATTGATTTTGAGTCCATTTTCATCTTTATTCTCTTCATCTAAACGCACATAGCATGGCTCATTGAGTACAATGAAGTACTGAAGATCCGATTTTTCACTAGGTTTAAATCCAAAAACGCTAAAAATATCTCGAGAAAATTCCACTTTTTTTCCTTTGTGAATTCCTCCCTGAAGGATACAAAAACCCTTGGCAACTCCTTCATTCTTTCCAGGAGGAAAGGAAAGTTCAGAAATTCTTGCTGGAACATATTCACTACAGTCTTGGTTCCCATTGAAATACTTAAGATATGGCCCATTTGTTCCTTGGATAATCTTCTCATAAGTAGAATAGTCCATTCCTTCACGACCAAAAAAACGAGTATTACACTGACTAAGTGATTTTATAATAAGTAGAGTATCCTCTTTTACTGTTGGAGGAATTGTTAAGGCTCCTCGACCAGTAGAATGCAAAAATGATGTACTGGCCTTCCAACCCAAAGAGACTTCGTGCGTCACATCTGATTCAGGCTCATCAAGTTTTGAGAGATAGCAAAAGAATATGTTTAGCCCATAAGAAAATGGAGAAAAGAAATACTGAAGATCCGCCTTTTCCAAGGGTGCACCGATATGATACAATGCCTTTCGATTAAACTTGACCTTTTTTACTGAAGAGTCAAGATTGACCATTTTTTTGAAAGTGGACTTGACGTATCCATTCGTGTTCCTCTCTGTGGGTCGTAAAATTTCAGCAATTCCAGAGCTGACACCCGTTTCATCAACAGGATCATCAAAGGAAACTATGCGAGCAATGAAATATTTTTCTTCAGGATCCTTGCGGAAAGAAATTTCTGGTACATTAGGAGTGGAGCCCTCTTTTGAGTATACCACTAGGGCCACATATTTCTGCTCCGCGTCTACGTAGGGATTTCCATCCTTATCCTTATTCTCAATATAATCCAGTCGTACTTCTTCTCCCTCTTTAAAAACAGACTTTAACTCCGTTCCAGCACTGAGTTTCAAGGATTCCTTTGAGTGATACACGCGACAACGATGAAAGTAAATGTCAAGTCCCTCCTCACTCGTCTTGATGACTCCCCCCTCTGCAGACTTGAAAAAAACAATCTTTCCCAATACATTTCTAGCGGCCCCATCCACTGAGGGGTGAGGTAAGTATTTTGGGATATTCAAATTTGAAATGAACCAAGACTCCTCCTGCTCCTCCTCCTCCTTTTCACCCAGTTCCTTTATTATCTTTTCTCCGTCTTTACTCGGATCCAAAATGTTTTCCTTGGCTCTCTTGACAAGCTCCAAAAAGGATTTTTCCTTCTCTAAGCTCCAAGTCAAATCCTTGCTCTCTCCCTTCCACAAATGTTTGACGATCCAATCCATTTCCTTGGAGCCCTTTTTGCTATAGATACGACGCTCCACGTCCAGATTGAACTTGGAGCCCAGAGGGAAAACACGGCTCAGATCTCGCTCAGTGGGACAGAGCTCCGAGAGAAAGAGGGATCCATTCACATAGGCTCTGATGGGACAGAGCCGAGCCGTGCAGGACTTGTTCCCACTTGGAACCTAGAAAATAGAAAGAAATTTGAATAAATCAAATCCAGGGATGACAAACACAGGGAGATAGATGCTCCTACATCGAACTGAATGAAGATTCCCCATCTTCGAGAGTCGCTCACGATCTCTCCCTTGAGATTCTCATGGGACTCGATACTAAATGACTCCTCCTCCTCCCCTTCACTCCCTCCTCCAACAGGAACTTCCTCTTCAGGCTCATCTTCGATGATCTCCTCCTTTTTTACTTCTAAACTCGACGACATTTCAAAGAACTCTCAATGGACGTGATGAAGGATCCCAGTAACCGACGCCGTCAGAAGTAAAAAAAATACACAAATCCCTGACACAAATAAATTATCGACCTCAGAAAACAACAAGAACAACAATAAAAAAGAAGAAAAAAGAAGAAGAAAGAGAAAGAAAAGAAAACCGGAAAATAGCCAAACGCAAGGGCGCAACAAAATTTGGGGGCCAGGCGTCAACTCCTTCTCCAACCTTCTATCCATGCTACAAAATTCCCAAAATAGTCAAATAAGTCCCAAATACAATCCCAAATTTTCGTCCATTTTTCTTTTGCCCTTTTTTTTCTTTGGCTTTCTCCTACACATTATTATTATTATAGACAATTTTCGGCATTTATTCTAGCCTCCTCTTCATTGATTCTCCTTAGTATTATAATGATATAACTTTTCCCTCTTCTTCCAATCAAAATACGTCCTCTTGAACGGCTTTCTCTTAATAAAAGACTTCGACAACAATGATTAAAAAGAAAAGAAGAAACATTCATAGTTCTAAGAGCTACCTAAATGGTGGATCCCCTAATTCATGGCTTCAATAAAAATAGGATTCCCTAAGAATCAAATACATAATATGCAATTAGCTGCAGGGGAATCAAGTTATTCATTGTCTATTGACTATTGTCCTAACATGGACGACGGCTGAATATAAATGCATTTTAAGGAGTCTTACATCTAATATTATTAACATGAGTGATCACTTTGATGCATCTCAAAAGAATATATTATTTTCTCTTGAGCAGTCTGCTTTGTAGCCCGAAAGGTTTCTCAGTCAATCCCTCATCGAATGGGACTGATGTTTCATATTTTATCAGTCACAATAGTTACAAATAAAATATATACTCAAAGAAAGAAATTTGATATATTGTTATCATTTAATTCATCTGGATTAGTCGTACTTGACTAATAACAGCAACAGAGAACACATAACATAGTAAAAACATTCCACGAAGTGGTCAAATATTAAAAGATACGATTACATAACAATATGTATTTTTCACTTAGAAAATCAATTAGATAATATAATTATCATATGAACAAAGCTTAGAAAAATAGTGCTGCTTCAGGATCCAGCCTTGTACATATACATATAATATCCATAATTGCCTCACAGGTGAGGTAGATGTCTTCTTTTTTTTCTTTGAATGTAGGCTATATGCAGAAAAACTTTAAAATTTGGCAATAAACCTACAAAAATTTCAAAAAAATCTTCATTCGTTTTTCTACATCGTGAAAAAATTAAACTAATAGCTAAAGTAGTGAATCCTGTTTCCCAAAGAAGAGGAAAAAACAAAAATATCATTTTTCTATGGAATGATAGGAGACGCAAAGAAGGAGTCTCTCCTTCTTTTGGCACTTGAAACAGCTCTTAATTCACCAACATGAACATCATCAGGTGTCTTGAATTTAAAACTATCTTCCTTTTTTTGACTTTTCGTCCTATTAAGACATTTGTTAGAAGAACATAAACAATTTGTGCAGATTTCTCCTCCTCGACGACAAGAGCATCTCCCATCATTACAAGATCCCTTGCACTTACAACTCATATTCTCGGCTGCGGCTATGTTCCGAGGTTGCTCAATTGGTGGTGAAGACGTAACTTCAGAGTCACTATGTTCAGAATCTACTTCATCCATCAAGGATTTAAATTTTCTTTTCCTTAAATTGGAGCCTACAGAGTTCTTTAAACTAAGGATCCGCGCAAACAAAGGAGTTTTCTTCCAGTCTTGATTGTTAACATCCTCGTCATCGTCTGTTTCAATTTCAAGTGACTGCTCTTCTTGAGGATCACTTTTATCAGGAGATTCAGGTAGCTCAGTATTCACCTCCTTGATGGATTCAAATACATTTGAAGGAGAGCCTAATGATGTCTTGCTACTAATCATTTTTTTTCTAAGACAATCATTTTCCTCGCGCATCTTCAAAAGAATCTCATTCAATTGAGACATTTTTTTTATTTCTACCTCTTGGATCCTGAGTCTTTGAATGATTTCTGGTTTAGTTTCAGAATCTTTTAAACTTGGTAGCTGACGAAGAAGAAATAAAACTTTTTCCTCATGATCTCGACACAATCTCGTTATCTTATCCTCATGACATTCTTTCAAAGAAGCAATTTCCTGTTCCAGAAGGGAATATGAATCCATTAATTTGTTGTAATGATCTTGTAGATATTTATAGTCTAGAGATATAGTTTTTTGATTTGCTAAAGACTCAGAGGACTTTTGAAGCAAACATTCGACAGCTATTTTTAGCTCTGTAATATTTGAAAGATTTTCCAATTTACCGGAGAAAATTTGTTTAGTGCTTTCTAAATCACTAATATACTTGTTTAAAGGATTCAATTGATCCGATATAGCTTCAATGCCTTTGGATAAAACCGTAATATTTTCTTTAATTTCCATGGAATCATTCCATTTAAATCGTGATCTTAAATCCTTACGTAAGGAGTTAATATTGGATAATAAAGAAGACTTTTCATTATATAAAGTATTTCTAGCAAGTAAGGCCTCTTTTAGACCCACATGAACTTCTAATTCATCAAAAATAAGAGAACGAACTCGTTCCCCAGCCCCAACGAGCCCGGAAGGATCTAAAGTAATGAAGAAGGAAAATAAATAAATTATGTAAGGAAGAAAGTAAAAATAAAAAAAATAAAAACATTTGAAGAGCCTTACTTTTAATGGATTTCGCAGCTTTTTGCTTATCAAAAATGGCTTTGAGCTTTGCATTAACGGCGGCGACTTCCTCAATCCTTCTTTTCCAGACATTTTTTTGTTTGTTATGAAGATGTTCCATTTTTGTGATTTTCACAAGATTTTTCCTCTCGGACTGTTTGACCTTTGAGAGCTCCCGCTCCTTTTGCTGCTTCCAGACTCGGATTCTATCCGCATCTTCCTTCATTTGTCGTACGAGCTTCACTTTTTGTTGTTTCATTTGAAGGATCTCTTGTGATAATTTAAGCATTTTGGCTTTGTCCTTTTCATTGAGCTTGATGACTTTTTGCTGTTGCACTAATTTCAATTTCATGTCTTGAATCCTTCCTTCGAGTTCTTGAATCCTTTTTCTTCTTTGCTCTGAGATCTTGTTATGCCCAGTTTCTTTTTTGGAAGCCTTGATGAGGTCCTCCATCTCTTTGTTCATTTTCTCAATATCGGATTCCATATTGGAAATGGAGACTTGATAGTTTTGTTTCATTTCAATAAATTTTTCTTCATTTTGATTCATGGCAGTGGCAAGTTGTTCTTTTTGAGCCAGTAGTTTATTGAGTGACTTCAACTCATTGGCTAAATGGTTTTGTCTCAAAGCATGTGCCGTTTGATTTACATCCTGATTTTCCATTCCATTATCATCATCATGATGTTCTTCTTCTGTGCCTTGATCATTGATATTACTCTTCTTCTTCTTGTTCTCCTCCTCCTCGACTTCACTATTGTCTCCAGGATTGCATCTTGACATTTCAAAATCCCACATTTTTTTCTCTGAATCCTTATAGGTCTCAATAACGTCCTGAATTTTGGAATAGACTTGTTCATACTCATCAGAATGTGCCATTTTTGATTTAAACTCCTCTGAGAACTCTTGTATCTTATTCTTTAATTTTTCATTGACGGACTCTGTCATGAGAATGCCCTCATTGAGATGGGCCAACTCTTCTTGTACAGTCATGAGGGCACAAGTTAGTTCCTTATTCTCTGTTTTAATCCTACTCGTAGCCTCTCGCAGTTTTTGATATTCTTTTTCATTTAGTCCCAGGGATCCACCAGCACCACTTCCTAATTGAGCTTTAAGAGCTGCGATTTCCTTCTTCAACTTATTGATTTCGATTTCCTTGCCCTCCCGATTCACAATGGGCTTATTCTTAATTTTCCTAGCTCTGTCCGCGTACCTTAATGTGGAAATGGTCTCATCCAAGTTGGAATCTGAGGGTGAAGAGCAGGCAATCATCAATGTATGCGAATTTCCTCCGAGAGAGTCTTGAAGAAGCCTCGTGAGTTTGGAGTCTCGATATGGAATATGCTTGTAAGAAGAGGAGTGTGTTTCTTCTCCAAGGGATGCAATGACGTTTCCAAGAGCAAGAAGTCCCTTATTGATATCAATCCCTTCCTTGAGCCTCTCCCCAGTGGCCTTTGTCTTCTTTTGTCTCTCCGAGCCAGCAAGATCCACAAGATGGAACTTTGCAACAAGAACGTCATTTTCCGAGTTGGTTCCCTCAATGTGGAACGTAAAAATGGCATGAGACCTTGAAGAGACGTTATTCATGGCCGTAGCCGCAGTGACCCTCTTTTTGGATCCATTTTCAAGTTGAATGATTGTGTCTGAGAGGGACTCCACAGGGATTTTGGTGAGATTGGAGATATGTAGACCCATTCTGGGATCCTCCCTGATGTCGAGTGAGCATTCCTCCTTCTTCTGACTCTGGTTGGAGAGGAGATCGTAGAGATTCTCCTTGTAGAGCTCAATGAAGGACACGTTGGTAACAAAGGAGAACTCTTGACTCTGGAACTCTCTGGAAATGTGCTCAAAAATGTCCTCGATGGCCCTGGGAATGATACCAAAGAGTTCCGAGGACGTGGAAGGGGAATTCGTGGTTCCCATGGTGTGCGTTTTCCCGGATCCTGTTTGTCCATAGGCGATCACTGTCACATTGTAACCCTTGAAGAGCTGAGGAATGAGTTCCTTCACGGACTTGTCGTAGACTTCCTCCTGCTCAACCTCCTTTCCGAAGGCAAAGTCATAGGTAAAGGCGTTCTTCGTGGACTTGATGTAGATTTGCTTCCCTTCCACGACGTCCAACACGTCTTCACAACCCTCAGACAACTCCTTCTTGCTCAGGGGACGCAGACGGACGGCCACACGAACTGGGATCGTCCCAGTAGCACCAGACATCCTTCACCTATTTGAGCCTTTCCACTTTCAAGTCAACAACAAATTCCATTTTTCAAAAAAGAGGAGAAAACAACCGCCAACAAAAATCAGCTGAGTTTGGCTCTCACTACCAATTTGTAAATACCCAGGTAGGCAGGGGATATCACAATAGTGACAGCCTGTACTCGCAGGGTTCAAGGGGGTGGAATTCAAGTCAAAATGTCATCTAATAAAAATACATAGATCTTACACAATTAGTATCATTGCTAGCTTTTAAAATTCTATTGGCCCATTAATATATGATCAAAAGGCTCTCTCTCTCCCTCAACTTTTTTTGGCTCAAGACCAAAAAAACAATAAAATCCTCAAAAGATTACACTACGACATTCAAGCACTATTTGTGCTATGCGTTAAATAGTTGCCTTTTTTTGAAAATAAAGTTTTGTTTCCTACAAACATTACTGCTGTTTTTCTATAGCATTCAGAATTCATGGAATCATCATTTTGTTCAAGCTCATCTCCAACTAAATCATTAAAAATGTGCAGATACATCATCAGCATCCTCATAACTTTCAACACATTTTTTTAAGGATAGAACTACTGTGATGTACCTCAGGTCCTTCATAAATAGTCAATTGAATAGACCAAGAAAATAATACGGGTCTCTTACTAATTAATCAAGGTTAGAAAAACATGGAATTGTGGAATGTTCAAGAATTGGAATTAATTAAATATCTGAAATCTATATAGTTCTAAATCAGTTCATCCGAACTGTATTGATGAACTTTATTTCGGTTTACACTTCGTTTAAATCAAGTCTTGGATATAAAGACGATGTATATACAATAGTATCGTGTTTAATCAAAACTGATTGACAGTCTTCATTGGCATCAACTTTACTTAGAACAGTCTATTTCCCCATTTATTCATGACTGACTACAAGGAGATAGTTAGAGCATCATACTACAAAGGCGACAAATCGACGCTCGCATAGTTGCAGCATACCTCCAGCAATCCTTTCAATTTCAGAAAAGGTTTGCTAACATGCGTGTTGACATTGTGACTATGTCACAGATGCAAAACGGATGTCTCCTCCTTCTATGCGAAAGGTTGGGTAATCCGGTACACGTATTCTCTAGAACAATCGTGATCTGACGACCAAATTCAACCTCAGAATAGATTTATATACCCATTTTTGTCAATTTCATATTAATTTGTGATGATGTTATAGATGAGAACGACGCATACGCCGAACCCATGGATGAGATTCCTGCTTTAGTGAGTATGATGGAAGAAGAACTTTTGTTTTTTTGCGTTCAAAATATCGCATTTAACATCAATAGGATCAATGTTGAATGACGTTGAATATCATTAATGTGACGGACCAGAATCTTATGATTACTAACAATGCTTTCGCATCCTGTAGATTGTGGGCGGTCATTTAGTCCACTCTATTATGGTTGCTTGGCATATCGATATCAAATGGCTTTAGTGAGCATATTTCGGTTTCTCCATTTAATTACGGCTCATGGAGCGACAGAACATCTGGCTTGGACATTGAACGAAAAAATGAACAACTTTCACTTTTTCCGTTCATTTTTTTGAACGATGAACAGGAAAAAAAAATGAACGGTGTTTATTTTGTCGTTCGTTTTCTTGAACACAATAGGGCTGCTTTATGATTATTATTTTTATATTTCTCACGCTCTCAAATGAAATAATTCCCGTGTCGCAGAGTATTTTCTCACGATCTCTTTCCCATTTCAATTAAGTACTCAAAGCATGATGTAGTGCATGTATTATGGCCGGAGCAGTAGAATTACATCTAACAAGTACTGTTCTTATATAAAATTTGAGTCAGAGTCAAAATTGTAATAAGCGGTCACTAAATGGGAAACTAGGACCATTTACAACCTGTGGTTTCTTCAACCAGGTTTTTATATGATAAAAAGGCTGAAATAGAGACCCATTGTAGTCCTTATTGAGCTGGAGAAGCGATAAAATTGAACAAAAGATTATATGTCATTGTTAAAAGAGGAGTTAATGACGATTATTTTGTCTTAATTTAATTTATTTGTTACATGTGCCCTTACCGAGAGGGGATCAAATGCTTACTATTATTTTTTCACACAACTCATTCCCTTCGTCAGTTTCATAATATATGTATAATTTCAAATTTGGGAATGGCTTCCAGGTAAGAAAAAAACCATAATAATAGATAAACTCCTTCGCAAGCAAAGAAATCGGAGAATGAGGTGTTGTTTTTGTTTAATAATGAAATCTATTTAAAACAAGGTTCAGCTACAGAGCCAAACAGCCTTCAAGAACTACTTCGTATCATGAGGTGGATCAATACAAGTACGAATATTTTCATATGCAATTTTCAAATTCAAAATTGCCTTTAAATACATTTCAAATACAAATAGTATTTAATCCACCCCTTGCCCTTAATTAGTACAATAATATACCAAGAAAACCATTTAAAACAGCTTCATTTTTGCTGGCTGCCAGCCGGAGACTACATAATTACGATTAATCCAATACATTTATGATGCGTGAGATCCGGATGCAATCGTAGAGTGTATATTATTCAATAAAACCGTTAGATCAGGTTTTACTTTATTTTTCATGAATGTAATTAAGTCCTAAAATTGAAGGGACATAGGGGGGATTTGATTTGTGTATCTGTAGGACATTACGATAGGTAAAAACACACTATCCTAACTTCTTCTTAGACCTACGTTACCCTAAATCAACTGCAGACCATATATGTATATTTATTTGGAGTTTTGGGATGGGCTCCTTATGTACTTTGAAGAGCGGCTAATCTGTCTTAATGTCCCACATATATCCAAATTGAAGCAACACTAAATCCATTCGACATGTAGTCTTTATATGCTATGTTCTACGTACTGCTAACAGCCAAATGTAATATTAAAAAATGAACCAATCAACGGAAAGTTTTCAAAAAATGAACAAACGAAAGAATGAACGGGTATATAACCCTGAAGAACATACATCAAGACAATCATTGATTTCACTCATAATGCGACTATGATATTTAACTTATGGTGTAGATTCTGCGCCTCCTGGGCTTCATGTAACCGTCGTTTTTGATATTTCCGGAGATGGCCTGAGGTTTTCCATTTAAACAAGTCGGTTCAATTCAAAAATGCATCATCATGCAAGGACAGGATTGTCAGCAACGGTTCGAAATGTTATAGATTGGGATGGAATCACTGCGGGTACATATAACACATTAAAAATGAGGCTTTCGATCCTGCATTTCTTTAAGCTCTGGACTCTCCCACGACCAACCATCTGGTTTCAAGTGGGATATCAAACTAATTGTGTCCGTTATAGCTAGAATAAGGGCATTCACCTATCTAAGCAACCAAAACGTTGTTCCGGTGATATCCGGAACTGATGGATAAATTATTTTCAATTATTTTATACATTTTTTTAAATCGTTTGTATGGATTATAAAAATAAAAAAACCAACCATTTAATACATAGCAAAAATAATGCATAAAAACTTAAGAAATGTGTTGAAAGTTATGAGGATGCTGATGATGTATCTGCACATTTTTAATGATTTAGTTGGAGCTTGAACAAAATGATGATTCCATGAATTCTGAATGCTATAGAAAAACAGCAGTAATGTTTGTAGGAAACAAAACTTTATTTTCAAAAAAAGGCAACTATTTAACGCATAGCACAAATAGTGCTTGAATGTCGTAGTGTAATCTTTTGAGGATTTTATTGTTTTTTTGGTCTTGAGCCAAAAAAAGTTGAGGGAGAGAGAGAGCCTTTTGATCATATATTAATGGGCCAATAGAATTTTAAAAGCTAGCAATGATACTAATTGTGTAAGATCTATGTATTTTTATTAGATGACATTTTGACTTGAATTCCACCCCCTTGAACCCTGCGAGTACAGGCTGTCACTATTGTGATATCCCCTGCCTACCTGGGTATTTACAAATTGGTAGTGAGAGCCAAACTCAGCTGATTTTTGTTGGCGGTTGTTTTCTCCTCTTTTTTGAAAAATGGAATTTGTTGTTGACTTGAAAGTGGAAAGGCTCAAATAGGTGAAGGATGTCTGGTGCTACTGGGACGATCCCAGTTCGTGTGGCCGTCCGTCTGCGTCCCCTGAGCAAGAAGGAGTTGTCTGAGGGTTGTGAAGACGTGTTGGACGTCGTGGAAGGGAAGCAAATCTACATCAAGTCCACGAAGAACGCCTTTACCTATGACTTTGCCTTCGGAAAGGAGGTTGAGCAGGAGGAAGTCTACGACAAGTCCGTGAAGGAACTCATTCCTCAGCTCTTCAAGGGTTACAATGTGACAGTGATCGCCTATGGACAAACAGGATCCGGGAAAACGCACACCATGGGAACCACGAATTCCCCTTCCACGTCCTCGGAACTCTTTGGTATCATTCCCAGGGCCATCGAGGACATTTTTGAGCACATTTCCAGAGAGTTCCAGAGTCAAGAGTTCTCCTTTGTTACCAACGTGTCCTTCATTGAGCTCTACAAGGAGAATCTCTACGATCTCCTCTCCAACCAGAGTCAGAAGAAGGAGGAATGCTCACTCGACATCAGGGAGGATCCCAGAATGGGTCTACATATCTCCAATCTCACCAAAATCCCTGTGGAGTCCCTCTCAGACACAATCATTCAACTTGAAAATGGATCCAAAAAGAGGGTCACTGCGGCTACGGCCATGAATAACGTCTCTTCAAGGTCTCATGCCATTTTTACGTTCCACATTGAGGGAACCAACTCGGAAAATGACGTTCTTGTTGCAAAGTTCCATCTTGTGGATCTTGCTGGCTCGGAGAGACAAAAGAAGACAAAGGCCACTGGGGAGAGGCTCAAGGAAGGGATTGATATCAATAAGGGACTTCTTGCTCTTGGAAACGTCATTGCATCCCTTGGAGAAGAAACACACTCCTCTTCTTACAAGCATATTCCATATCGAGACTCCAAACTCACGAGGCTTCTTCAAGACTCTCTCGGAGGAAATTCGCATACATTGATGATTGCCTGCTCTTCACCCTCAGATTCCAACTTGGATGAGACCATTTCCACATTAAGGTACGCGGACAGAGCTAGGAAAATTAAGAATAAGCCCATTGTGAATCGGGAGGGCAAGGAAATCGAAATCAATAAGTTGAAGAAGGAAATCGCAGCTCTTAAAGCTCAATTAGGAAGTGGTGCTGGTGGATCCCTGGGACTAAATGAAAAAGAATATCAAAAACTGCGAGAGGCTACGAGTAGGATTAAAACAGAGAATAAGGAACTAACTTGTGCCCTCATGACTGTACAAGAAGAGTTGGCCCATCTCAATGAGGGCATTCTCATGACAGAGTCCGTCAATGAAAAATTAAAGAATAAGATACAAGAGTTCTCAGAGGAGTTTAAATCAAAAATGGCACATTCTGATGAGTATGAACAAGTCTATTCCAAAATTCAGGACGTTATTGAGACCTATAAGGATTCAGAGAAAAAAATGTGGGATTTTGAAATGTCAAGATGCAATCCTGGAGACAATAGTGAAGTCGAGGAGGAGGAGAACAAGAAGAAGAAGAGTAATATCAATGATCAAGGCACAGAAGAAGAACATCATGATGATGATAATGGAATGGAAAATCAGGATGTAAATCAAACGGCACATGCTTTGAGACAAAACCATTTAGCCAATGAGTTGAAGTCACTCAATAAACTACTGGCTCAAAAAGAACAACTTGCCACTGCCATGAATCAAAATGAAGAAAAATTTATTGAAATGAAACAAAACTATCAAGTCTCCATTTCCAATATGGAATCCGATATTGAGAAAATGAACAAAGAGATGGAGGACCTCATCAAGGCTTCCAAAAAAGAAACTGGGCATAACAAGATCTCAGAGCAAAGAAGAAAAAGGATTCAAGAACTCGAAGGAAGGATTCAAGACATGAAATTGAAATTAGTGCAACAGCAAAAAGTCATCAAGCTCAATGAAAAGGACAAAGCCAAAATGCTTAAATTATCACAAGAGATCCTTCAAATGAAACAACAAAAAGTGAAGCTCGTACGACAAATGAAGGAAGATGCGGATAGAATCCGAGTCTGGAAGCAGCAAAAGGAGCGGGAGCTCTCAAAGGTCAAACAGTCCGAGAGGAAAAATCTTGTGAAAATCACAAAAATGGAACATCTTCATAACAAACAAAAAAATGTCTGGAAAAGAAGGATTGAGGAAGTCGCCGCCGTTAATGCAAAGCTCAAAGCCATTTTTGATAAGCAAAAAGCTGCGAAATCCATTAGAAGTAAGGCTCTTCAAATGTTTTTATTTTTTTTATTTTTACTTTCTTCCTTACATAATTTATTTATTTTCCTTCTTCATTACTTTAGATCCTTCCGGGCTCGTTGGGGCTGGGGAACGAGTTCGTTCTCTTATTTTTGATGAGTTAGAAGTTACATCAGGTCATAAAGAAGCAGTTTTAACTCGAGAAAACCTTATTAAGGAACGTACGTCTTTAAAGTCTGAATTAAATCAATTTCATCAGAAACTTAGAACCACTCTCGGGGCCGATGAAAGAAAAGAAATCAATGAAAAAGTTAATCACTTATCTGAGGAAATTTACTGTCGTACTTCTGGAATAGATAATCTTCAAAAACATGTACTGGATTTTGATCAAGTGAAGAACACTTCATCTGATATATGGGACAACATCCAAACCATGACTGATGCAAAGATAGCCCTTAAGTTTCTTTTTGATAAGTGTTCATCTGTTATTGCAGATTTTTCAATTCTTCGTGGAGAAAACAAGGAATTACAAGCAGAGAATGAAGAGCTCCACAAAACCATTCGTGATCTTAATAAAAAAATAGATGATTTAAACATTATTAATGAAGATGGTATGGTGAGAATGAGTCGGGATCATGAAGAAAAAGTTTTATTTCTTTTAAGACAGCTTCCAGGGAAGGAGGGTGAAGTTAGCTCGGATGTTGAGGCAAGGCTCAAAATTCAAGAGTCTGAAATCAATAAGATGTCGCACCTGAATGAAGTATTAATTGAAATGAAGGAAGAAAACAACCGACTCAAATCTGAATTGAATACTGTAAACTTTTCGGTGCCTGTGGATGTAAGCAAGCCTCCTAAATCCAAGAAGATCCAACGAATAATAGAAGAAGGGGGATCGGATTTTGAGGACATTTCTATTGACGAAAGAGACGATTATCAAAATGACCCCGATTGGAAGAAAACCCCTCTCTACAAGCGTATTTGTAGCCTAAAGAGGCAAACTTTGCTTGGGGTTACAAACAAACGAAAGTTGGATTTGGAGGACGAAGACGTGTCTGATGTGGAGAATGAAGAAGATACAATCGTGTCTCCTCCCAAGACACGAAAACGTAGTTCTCAAAGTGGATGCAAGTGTAAAGGCAAATGCAATAGTGCACGATGCTCCTGTCGAAAACAGGAAAGAACATGTGTGGACTGCCTCTGCTCTGATGAATCCTGTTGTAACAGAGTAGCACCTTTTATGGACCTTAGTAATAACCCAGCTTCAGCTAATACTTTGTCAATTCTGGAGGACGAAAGTTTTAATGTGACCGATGCCAAAAGGGATGAAGCCTTTGATTTGAAGCCATCCAATCCTGATTTAATCGCAACTGCTAGACGGAAGTCACACTTCAATTCTCCAGCAATTCCATAAAGTAGAATAACTTATTCAGTCCTTCCAAAGAATCGTTTATGTAACTCGATTAAGTTACATCATCTAGCTTCCTCTTGTGCCAGCCTAGGGTACTTTTAGTGGAATCTCATCGGCTACTAACTTAAGAAGAATCACAAATACAAATGGATCTTGGATTTTGAACATTCCAAAGACTGTCGGAGCAAAAGCGATACTGTCTCTTTCTATATTCCAAAATTGATACAAAGACATTAATAAATATATACTCGTTAGTCATTTATGGGTAGCTTTCTTTAGACATCTGTTCGGTTTTAACTCTTAAACATAGAATGAATAAAACGAATGAATGTATTAATTTAATAATTAGTTATTGTGCAAATATAAAAAGGTAATTATAATGCTATGAGCTAGGAATTTAATGGTAAAAATAAATCCTACTTTGACACGCCTAGCATAAACAACTCATCTGGAATTCGTTTAAGCTGGAATTGAGCACTAGGATTATAACAAATTAGAAACAAATATTAGAGGTATTTGATTGTTTAAACTATAAAATGATACACCTTCACTAAGCATGCACTCAAGAGTAATAATACTACGTATAAAGAGTAGATCTCCCAACGAGGAGTAAGACTTGAAAGCATTTGTGTCCTTATGTACGAATTTTTCTGTTTGAATAATGGGCACACATAAGGCACTAAAAATTGATTTCTTGCTCAGCTTTCTCCCCTCAATAAGTTAAATTTTCTCATTAGTTGATATTGAGGAATCCGGACACCTGTCCATTTCATATCACAGACGTGTGCTATCTTTTTTTTGGGAGAAGGATTCAAACTGATAGTTGCTCCAAATCTGTCAAGAAATTTTTTACATAGTCATACGTAGTAAAACTAATTCCCGTAGCCATGGGTCCTTTGATGAAGTTCATACTAACTCCTTTGAACCATCCTCTCCGAATTCCCTCTTTCCTAGAATAACAGATATTATGTAGAGTCAAATAACATTAAATAATTATTAAAATCATGGAGCTAACTTGAAAACATGGTAAAGCGTTCCAGCAATAGATGAGTACTTGTTGCATTGAAAGCCCATTTGCTTAGCTGTTTGCATTCGACGCCGAACAATATCCAAAGGATAAGATGCTGTCTGACCCAAAAGACCAGCGATAGCCCCAGAAGAGAGTCTTTGAAGAGATGTAATGTCACCATTCAAACCCCTCTCTACAAGAGACAAAAAACCAAAAAAGAATTTAAATATATTCATTTATTTTATTTTTTACCTTGGTTGTTTTTCTTCCAGTACTTTTTGAAAGACTCAAAAATGAAGAAACTAGTTCCAGCATATGGTATGATACCCAGGAGTGTAGGACTGAATCCACGATAAAGTGCAAAAACTCCTTCCTCATTTATAATCCTTTTAAAAACATCTAAAAGATTTTTATACTCGCCAACTTTTGTAACAGCCATTACTGCACGTGCTCTGTCCAAAGGATACGTAAGGCTTTGAGCCGTTACACCAGCACACGATCCCGCAAAAAAGTGATAATAATGAGGTACACTAAAATAATAACAAATGAATGTGAAATAACACATTTGTAAATATATGTTATGCACAAGTTGGGATTTTGTACAAGTTGAAAGGATTTGAATTTCAATGGGATCTTCCATATGTTAAATGGGATGATGACCCATTTTCAGGTAATTTTATATAGATTCATGAAATATCCAAAGTACAAATACAAATCACAAGAATTCAAATTTAGTTCAATTAAAAAAAAAAAAAAAATTGCACTTGTCTGCAGGACAATCTGTCTCAAATCGGCAGAGGTCGGTCCAAGTGTTCTCTTTTTTTGAAAATCATAATATGGTAATGTTGATGAGTAATAGTTGACTGACTTTTGGGTTTTCAAGTATTCCATGACACATTATATCTAATTAAAACGTACTCAGTTTCATCTCTCTATAGTAATATATATATATATAGCAAATATAAGATATGAATTAGATAAAAATGAAATTATTATCTATTTAGTAATAACAATTAAAATGACTACCGCTACTACTAATTCAATAAGACGCTATGGGAAGTACATAAGAAATTGCAACTTGTAAAAAAAAACAAAAACAGTCCCAATTTGTACACAACATTAATAATATCTATGTAAATGCTTTATTACGTATGGTTTTTTCGGTCGAGGCCAAGAAGGATTTTATACTGCTCGTGAGACATAAACTGAATGGATGCATATGGAATGATTCGTGCCATCGTGGCAGAATTCCCCTTCCACAAACTTAAAAATCCCGTTTCATTGTAAGTTAATTTTAAAAACTTGATAGCACCTTTGATTCTGTAATTGCGAGTAGGATGAGTCTGAAAGTAGATTTTGGTCCGATCCAATGGAGCAATCACAGTTTTAGCAGCGGCACCCGCACATGCACCACTTGCAAAAGACTTGAGTATATCCATTTGTAACTGTAAAAAAAATAAAATAATAAGGATCATACATCAATGCGTAAGAAGGGACATCTCTTGAATATGATATTCATGGATTCTACTCCTAATTGACACTCCCCCCCCCCCCAAACAAATAGGTAGATAAAGAGAGAATTGAGGTCAAAACAGGTTTTTTTCTTATTCCTATATATTATATATATATATATATTTGACCTCTTCTTCGTCTTCCTCATCACATGCTGTTCACTTGCTTTGTCAAGTAGCTGGAAAGCAACAAAAAATGGGACCCAATAGGAGCAGACATTCAATTGTGTTAATTATAGAAAAGTATTATTAGCTTTAGGTTTGACCCAATTAAAGGCAAATAACTTATTATTACTTTACGATTCGTTGTCGTCATTGAGGTTGTTGTTGATGGTGATGCAGAAGTAACCTCCTCAACGGAGGAAGCCTCGTGAGAGGGAGAAGAATTGGATTTATTCACAGTCAGCATCATGCTTCTGCTTTGAGAAGTCCCAAAGCACTGTCCTTGAAATGTTTTACTATAGCTAATACTAATACTAATAGTAAGTTAGGTTTATGATGTACGGCATTCAACTCATTTTAGATCGCAGTTCCTCTCACTATTATTATAGCAGCCAGCTGATGTAGAAGCTGAGTACTATCTATGAGTATTAATATATATAATAAAATAATGACACGGAGAACGTCATAAAAAATAAATAAAAAAACGGCCATTGACGTCATAAATGGGAACAAGAGAGCGGGTAGAGTAGCTGAGTAGCTAGCAGATAGTCAGATAGATAAATAATTATTAGGGAAGTCCAAGGAAGGTTATCAACCACAATTACTATTCTTAATTGATAATAATTAATTAATTATATACATACCTATTTTGAAATGGAAATGAATGGAATAATAATGTTAACTTAAGGAGATTTTAATAAAAGATATCAAGTTTCAAATACCACGAACTCAATCTTACAAGAACCTGCTCCAATTAATAAGTTGATCCCTTCTTTCATTTACTATATAATAGGTAGGTATATATTTTATGAATCCGAGAGTCATTTCAAGATATATTTTCATACTATTAATTATTTTTTTTTTAATGATATGAAAGTGTAAAATATTAAAATAAAAAGAAGTCCGAGTTGGTAAATTAATTTAGGTGTATATTGAATTTATCAATAAGTGCCAGATACAATAGCTATCTCAAGCTCTATATACTATATAATATTCCCATTTCAACAATATACATAGTCTTTAAAAAGATCAACCTTTCTGTAAGCACTCCGTTCCGGTCTTCCCTACCAAGAAAAAATGCTCCTCAGGCCTGCCTTTCCTTTTCTTTCCAAAACACGGGCGTGATTTTTTCATACTATACAGACTATTGAGTAAGAAAATGTATCCCTTGATTCCAGAAAAGCGTAGGTACAAATATAGTTTAGCCCTTGGAAATTAATAATAATAATAATAATATCTCGTGAAAACTGTTTTCAAATCTTAAGGAATTTAAAAAAACTTTTTTTTATATGTGTTCACATCACATGCTGCCATCAACGACCTTGTTGATGCAAATTGAGATATCATATATATTATTTATAAACACGTATATGTGCTTATATTTTTACAAATAATGCATAGAATGTAGTATGCAGTAGGTACTAAACTTGCTCCTGCCCTCTATAATAATATTAATATGAATATTATATGTTCATACGTAATTTAAATAGGAATTTGTCAAAAGATTTAATGCATTTCCTTTGCATTATATCACATCCAGCTTTTTTTTGTTGCTCACTCGCAACCTCGACTCACAAAATGGAAAGAAAATTTTTTGAAAAACAACTGGTAGCTACCCTTCGGTATTTTCCTTGTTGGCAACTTTTTAATATTGGGCAGAGTTATTATTTATTAAGATATACTATATATTATTGATAAATTCTACCAATATACAAATCAATCGTTAATACCTGTTTATTATTCAATAATTCAAAAAAAGGGCGCGCAATTTAATATATTTTTTATATATTAATACCCTTTTTGATTTCATAACATGTAGAGTTAGCTGATTTAAATCAAAAGAGTCATCTGATAAAAGACAGCTCAAGGGAGAATACATAAAATATTTTTGATTATCTCAAAAAGCTAGTCTTGTTGTAGACACATAAACTTAATGTTTGATTAGAGTTTCTATTGATATTTAATATGGGACTTACAAAAACAATCTCGTACGACCTGTTATGACGATCCTTAACTGTCCTTCCATTCCCACCCACTCAAATTCTTTAAAAAAGCCTCTACAAGGGGTCATTAATGTATATATATACAACAAAAATCAGTTGACCGATTGAGTTTGTTGAGTCAATCTTTAATGAACGAGATGAGTTGGCCATTATTCTTGAAATATTAAGCTTTAATTAAATTAATTATAATTAGTCTTATAAACAATCGATCCAATACTTCCAAAATGGCCGGAATAAAGTTCTATATATGTAGAGTCAAGATTAATGACGTCATTGAAGGATATCTATGATGACATCTTTGAGCAAAAATCATTGTTTATAATATATATATGTATAAGACAACTTCTGCGTTCCATTCGGACGCATCTTTAATATATTTAGAACGGAGCATCCGTTATAATATTTATTATTGGCCTACACATATTAAAACAGATTAAATAAAAAAAATGTAGGATTTACATATATTTTACTTATGTAACGTGACATATTATTATTGAGGACATTTGTATACATACAAATACATACATACATACATACATATGTACACATATTATTTAGAATTGACGTTTCGTTTCCCATTATAAATATTATGTATGTACAATTCCATTTGACATCTTTTGTATGACATAAATCCTAGTAATAAAATAATAATAATTATTATTATTTATCCATAGTATGAATTCAAACAAAGATTTTTTTTTTTTTTCGAATGTAGACTTCCATATCGTATCATAACGTGAAAATTATGTATATTTAAATAGTATGTACTATCTAAAATACGCACATAGGAAGGGATCAAAAGTATATGTATAGTCTAGGGATTGGGAAGTATGATTTGTTGGATTTCTAAAGATTATGAATGTATAAATTACATATATCCAAGCGTTTTATGTTTTAGCAAACTTTTAAACAACTTCAATGATGTCGTCGACTTATATGTTCAGCAGACTTTGATTTGAATTATCATCCATGTTTTGAATTGACTAAATCCTTCCTTTTAAAAAACAACAACAACCACAAGATGGCGCTGAGATGCTCAGTCTTTATTTATAAACAAATGAGTAAACATCATTCATAGCATAGTATCCTAATAGCCAATAGGAAATGAGGAAATTAACAAAACAGCCATTTCGATTAACTTGCCTTTTTGCCCAATTGATAACTCGACTCTCAAAAGTATGTATGTATACTATAAAAAAAGGGCAGGAAATCCTTGATTTAATATGTACACTCGCAACCTTGACTCCTATAAAGGCAAGGACAAATGTGGAAAAACGTATGGTAGCACCCCTTCTGTATTTTCCCTGTTGCCAACATTTTAATACTTGGTAGAGTTATTACTTAGATAAAATAGTCAATGATAAATTCAACTAATAAATCATTAATACTTGTATAATATTTAAAAATTCAAAAAAAAGAGCGCGAAATCCATGATTTAATATATTTTTTATATGTATATCAAAATCATAAATAAGTTCATGGCACGTAGAGTCAGCTGCTTTAAATCAGAAGAGTCAACTGATGAAAAAGAGTCGAAGGGAGAAGTCATAGTATTTTTGTTAAACCCCAAAATAGCTGCAAAATGGCGTAGATATACTAAGGAAACAAACAAATACATAAATAAAGAAGGCTATCACCCTATTGTTTATGGAAAAAATGGCTACAACATTGTTACTGACTTGTTTTCAAAATTTTCTCGTTCTAATTGTTTCCTTATAGGCATGTAAAAATGTAATCAAATTTTGTTCCTACAGGACCTACAGTCTGATTTTGTAGATTAAATTATGCACCCATGGTAGTTGCCAAAAATGACAATGCAAGTGCTAACGAGTCTTAAAAAAGTAATTCTTTCAGTTAAATATTAGAACTTAATGTAATCGTATTGAGTCATTGCGTTGTTAGTGATATTTCATCACCGTAATTTCGGAACTATTTGAGGCACAAAATGTATTAATAAAAAACACTGGACATTATAAACTTCAAATTTACCCATTCCCCCCTTTCAAAAATAGAAGGTATCTATACATTATATCATTCAAGATTGATGTTCCTTCATTTTTGGGACCAACATGGACTAAAGTATGGTCCATTATACATTAGAGCCAACACAACACTAGGAAGAAATAATGTATAAGAAGTAATATCTAAGAAATGCTTATAAATGAAGGTTTCTTGGATTTTAAATATGTTCCGTCATATATTAGAAACTTATTTTTCAACTATAATTTTCTTGAATATTCGTATCAATTTTCGTATCTTCATTTTAGATATTCGATACATCACATATATGTGTATAGTACACACAAGTTTTGTCTGTGACAATCAATCTCATGACTGAGACAGGTTGTCAACATTTGAAAAACAATTGTCTAACACGTAATTAACAAAGGATATAAATTGGATAAGAGACTTTTGATAAAATGATAATTTACACCTTTATATCATATTTCCATGAGACGGATATTCAGAACGAAACGTCAAAATTATAGGACTCATACAACTCTCTCATACATATACAGTCATATGTACAGGACTTTGCAGACTAATTGGAAACTTTTTCAAATTCTATGTATACCTCGGCTCCATCTTTGAATTTCGAACTAAAACTTAATTTCCTGTAATTACGTAAACTCGCAATTGGTGTGCGCTTCGAGTATCATAAAATCGCGAAAAAAAATCCTAAAGAAAAATTAAAAGGCCGAAAATTTTTCCGCCAAAAAATTTGGAGTGACAAAAATTTTTGAAAAAAAATTTTGAAAAAAAAAATCGCGAATTTTTTTTTTTCGATTTCTCGAAATTTTTTTCCTTAGAAATCTTCCATATGACGTGTAGATTACGCATACAAAATTTCATGACCATAGGGTAAGGGGTTCCAGAGATACGAGGGGTTACGGACACACAGACAAACTTGAGGATTTATTATATAGATTATTTCTTTCATAATTTGAGACCTTGTTTACAGTTGCCCGTCAGTAAATAAAAATGGACGCTCCCCTAGTCGATGGTCTATAGGGAAATTACTCAAAGTTCAAGAGTCATTGCTTGTGATCCGACAGAAGTCCCACTAGTTTTGAAGTCCAAGAATCCGAACGGAGTCATGGTTTTGTGAGTTGTTGCTAATGATGGTTCCATCATGTCACCATATTTCATCGAGGATGGACTTAAGCTCAACACAGCAGAGTACCTGATGATCTTAAAGGATGTCTTGCTACCCTGGATGAAGAAGAAGTTTGGTTTCTTGTCCCTTGTCATACTCCCAATGCAACTCAGTCATTCTTATCTGAGAGGATTCCGTTTTTCGTAAAGGCTGAAATCTGGCCTAGCAATAATCCAGATTTGAACCTTCTCGATAATTACTTGTGAGGCAACCCTCAAGAACAGGTCAACAAACACTCTTACAACAGTGTCAGCTTTCAAAAGGTCAGCATGACCAAGAACTGTCGGAGGATCCTCGCTAATGATGTACTTGCACGATTCAGGCAAGGGTCACAAAGGTCATTAAAGTTGGAGGAGGTCACATCAAATATAATGTACATACATACATACCTATGCAATACATTTTTATATTTATTCTTTTCCCACAGGCATAATAAATAAAATCAAACTTTTGATTTCTAATATTAATAATAATAACAACAATTAATCAAATGCAAATATTTGATACCCGTGCCATATTTTTTCTGAAAAAAAAACTAGCAAATGTTTTATTATTATTCTATAAATAACTTAATGAGACTATTGAAGCTCAGTTATAATAATTATAATTAAAAGATTAGAATCATGTATCTATGTAGCAGCTCTTTATACTACAGAAATAAAACGATTTACATTTTTTTTTTTAAATTTGCAGCTATTGAATAAACTAAATGTGAAGTTTACGTATAATGGAATAGAAATTGAAAGATTTATTAACGTTGAAGTGAGAGCCTAAGTAGTTCAATTTAAGTCTTTTATTTTTTTTTTAAATAAAATATATTCAATTTTGCCAAATTTATACGAATTTATGTATCTCTAGAATCAATGAACCAAATGACTTGTCTATATTTATAGGATTCTCATATAATTATACATATATATTTATTGAGTAAAACCTTTATATTTGAAATAATTCAGAATGAAGAGAGTCAATGAACGTTTAGAGCACAAATAAGTCGTAGAAAAAGAATAAAACTGACTAAAAAAAACAAAAACACAGTGAGATAATGTTGCGAAAGCTTTTCTTATAAGTCGGCCATCTAGGGAGACCATCAGTCATCACTTGAGTTGTACAAAAAAAGAAAATCATCCTCTTAAGAATAATAATAATGTAAGAAACATTATATCGATCATGGGAATCTATAAAATATAGGAGACACTAGGAAGTGTTTAGAATTCATCAACACTCGCTGGGAATCCCTCTTTTTCAACTAATCGAGCCATCACAACTGTAAATAAAAAAAAATCCAAGTAACTAATTAGACATGCGAAAATAAAAGATTGATGCACGTAAATTTGTGGTTTCATTAGTCATAGTCTAGGGCAGACCTATTTTAACCCTTTCTAAATGCCATATAGTTTTTATGTGATATAATATGTACACTTCTAAAAATCAAATATTATTACAGTGCAAGAGATGAAATATGGCCATTCATTTTTGAGATCAAACAGACAGGTTATGTGCTATGACCATAATCAGCAATATATTTAGTGCAACTTTTGATTTGCTTTAAGGAAAATATTGAATTTTCCCCCTTTCAAGGAATGGAAAAAGTTGGGAAGAAGAAGAAGAAGATCAGAAACTTCTTCTCAAAGGTGCTCAAGGCTAAAATATCGATATTTCCCTCCATTGATCAAGATATTAAAATACTCTGATGAACATGATATTTTGAAGATCTCCATAAAGGGTAGGAGGTTAACACTGCTTTTATTTATATCATGGTACTATCATAACTAGGAATGTAAATAATATGCAAATCGGGCTTGTAATAAAAAAAGAAAGAGAAAATCAACTTGGTAACTCTGACAATTTGATGAATGTTGAGAGGGAAGCAGCTTGAGCTGTCATGACGTTTTACTGAGCTACAAGCTGCTATTCTCCATTATATATACAACAATCAATAATAACATAGACGAGAGGAAGAAAATGAACTGAAATTAATGTCAGAAAATTATATATTTTTAACTAATAATAATTATACGAGGACTTGAGCCCTTTTTGTTTACATTTTATTTAGTTTATTAACCTTAATGCATGTATTCCTTCATGCCAGATCTTTACTATCAGGTAGATGTTATTCTCTTAGTAATAAAGAAAAAATGATAACAGCTTCGGAAAACAAAAAGACCTGTTTGAAGAGCCAACTCCACTTTTTTATTACAAGCCCGATTTGCATATGATTTACATTCCTAATCATAACTTTCCCTGGAGCGCACGTAAGGCCACTTTCCTTAGAACATGACCGAAATGCAATGAATCAAATTAGAACTCGTAAAAAGGTTGCTAGTCCCAAGAATTGTTCATTAAAGTGACGCATGACATTCAAAAATTCCCTCTTCCATGTTCTAGCAAAAATATGATGATGACCTGATTTTTTTTTTCTAGGTAGATATGATTTGCTCTACGCCTATCTCTGTTCTTGAATACCAGGAAATACAATAACAAGTGAACTCTTAATCATGGTCTTATATAAATATATGTATGTATATTTATAGATAAGAGGATTTCTAATATATATATAAACCCACAGAATAAATAACTGAAATAATAATCAGAAAAACTAAAAAAAAACTTTTATACTCTTTTATGGATACGACTTTCCATATACAATATTAATGATGCTCAGGGTACTATAAGGTTATAACTTAGGAGGATGACTTATGTAGGTATGTATGTGTTATAGATTTTAGTATGATGAGGTTAGTAAAAAAAAAAAAAAAAAAAAAAAAAAATATTAGAAATTTCTGGCTCATTGCCATTTAGAGATTCAAAGAAGTCAAATGATTTATGAGTGAAATATATATCCACGATAAAAAAATAATGAAAAAACTAGAAAACTAAAAAAAAAAAAAATGTTTGGCCTTTTATGTGTATGGAAGGAAAAAGAGAGTGGCATTGACTTTAGCTGAGTTTGCAAGAAGAAAAGCCCCATGAAAAATGAGTTATGAATATCTACATACATATGTATACTTATAACCCATAATAAATACCCATACACAAATATGATTAAGTTGTACATACATAGTGGCTATATTGAATAAATGTCACGTGTTACTACGTCATAATTATGCTTTAAGTAATTTGTGTATATTTTAATTTTTTTTTTTACTCTCAAAAAGAAAAGGAAAATTTTGAGAGAACAACAACAACTGGTAGCATCCCTTCTGTATTTTCCTCGTTGCCAACTTTTTAATATTGGGCAGAGTTATTATTTATTTAGATATACTATATATTATTGAAAAATGCTACCAATATACAAATCAATCATTAATACCTGTTTATTATTCAATAATTCAAAAAAAGGGCGCGCAATTTAATATATTTTTTATGTATCAATACCCTTTTTGATTTCATAACATGTAGAGTTAGCTGATTTAAATCAAAAGAGTCATCTGATAAAAGACAGCTCACGGGAGAATACATAAAGTATTTTTGCTTATCTCAAAAAGCTCGTCGTGTATCCCACAAAAAATAAAATGAAATTTCACACATCTATCTTGATTAACTCTCTCAACCTTTTCTATAAAAATTCAGAAACCTGCTAATAAGGGAGATTAAGAGAAGTATGTCGAACAATAGGCAGCTGACAAAAAAATAAATACATAGTATCTTGGAATTGATTTGTCGAACTCAAATTACGTAGCTCCTGTAATCATTTCCAACTATTGAAAATAATATGTTGTTGTGAAGAATTGGCTACCAACTGAATTTCGGCCTTTGTCTATTCTCTTTTTGGATAAAAAGGTACATAAATACAATGACTATTAAGGATCTCTTTGTACTAAAGAAGTTTACGCAAGAGAGCGTTTTCTTGAGACGTCTTCATAATGGAAGGCACTAACAAACAAATTTCTTAAGAATAAAAAAACATTTTCTATATATATATATATATCTTTTCCTTCAAACATTTCGTCACCCTCAGTCTATTAGACAGTGTCCACTGTATAACAATATTCATATAAAAAAAAATCAAGAACCTCTAAATAATATTTATGAGTTGTTGATAAATTTATTATAAAATTCAATGGTTTTGAACGATAAATGAAGAATTCATATCTTAAAATTTACTCTTCTGCTAAATTCAGAGTCATTAGGGAATCCTTTGTCTAATTAAAACGAGTCAAACTGCTTATCTTACATTATTAAATTTAAATTACAACTATTACACATTTTAAGAGTTCAATGTACGGATAACCCTACTAGCTGATGAATAAGTATGAGAAGTTAAGATTATATTATATTAAGACATAATAAGGTAGATGACGGCATTTTATATAACCGACTTGGAGCCAGGAGTATGTACATACAGTGCATTGTGTATATCCAAAATCCTAAGAGGCCAAAAAAAAGTGATGAGCCAATATATGTGTAGTGTCAATAAGAACTGAGCGTGGAAGGGGTTTCGTCAAAAAAAGTTAATAACATAGCACTATTCTTCTTTATCTGCTCTACAATTTCTATTATTAATTTTTTTTTCCATTAATCCTCTGTAAAACATGCAAATTGAGGTTAAATATTATTAAAATATCCAGCTAAATTATATTTAGGCCATAGTAATTGGCATTCCTACATTTAGTGGGAGGCGTTTCCTTAAATATGAAGAGTAATAACAAAACTTCTTTTTAATTTTGAGTATAGTGGGGGGACAATTGAAATTCTTCAAATCCACCGAATAAAGAATCCATCGTTTGATTTCTTGAATTCGTTTCCCTATTGTTTTATTTAGAATGAATATAACAATTAAATATCTGTCCTCCACTGGGAGTATGACTGTTTATTCGAAAATCTGTATCAATGTTGGAGACATCTAAATATATTTTCCCATCACTTTTCTTCAAGTCTCTTAAGATTTTGGATAAAAACAATGCCCTGAGCTCCTGGGACCAAGTCAGTAATATAAAATGCCGTCATCTACCTTATTATGTCTTAATATAATATATTCTTAACTTTTGGTACTCATTCATAAGCTAGTAGTGCTATCCTTATACTGAATGTTTAAAATTTGTAATAGTCGTAATTAAAATTTAATCATGCAAGGTAAAAAGTTTGACTCGTTTTAGTTAATAAAGAATTCCCCTGAATTTTGCAGAAGAGTAAATTTCAAAATTGAAATTCATTTATCGTTCAAAATCATTTGATTTTACAATGAGCTCATCTAAAAATGTGATTGAAAAGATAATAGCTTTTGTCAATTTTGACACGTTTTGTTTCTAGCTTAGTCTTTTAGAACATTAGCCCAAATTTTAATACATAATTGTTTGGAATAATAAAACGATGTTTTAATGTTCATGGATGTATTATATAATAAACAACATAAGGATACTATGTTTCTGTATTGAATTATTGAATGATTATTGGGTAAAACTAAATTAACCAGGACAAATATATAAGCAATACTACTACTTTTTCAGTTCTCTTTGTAGGTATATCCCTGCATTAAAAGTAAAAAACCTTTTGTTAATTCAAAAATGAACAAGAAATTACTGTTAGTATATACATTTTTCATTTTATTATGGTCAACAAATTAACCAAATGACACATGGATCAATATTTAAGAATAATTGTTGTTCTAAAAATATAAATTGAACAATTCTTTGATATTTAATGATAATAATATCATTGTCTTCCATATTTGCAATTGGGAGTAATAAAACTTAAATGAGGTTTATACAAATTAATCAGTCGAGAAATTAGATATTCCATGTATTTATGGTTTCAGTGGAGCTGGCTTCCATACTTTTTGATTCCTCAAAATATTGATTTTTATTCCTTGATAACATTATTCTACATATTATTATTAAAAATATAGATTGTATATTTATATGCTGTACAATCAAATTATTTCGATTTTAATAAGTTTAGTAATAATAAAAAGTATAGAAGGTAGTTCTGTTCATTGAACCCTCATGAAAATATCCTCTCAAATTAGTCAATGGTGATAAAAATTTTACACAATTTCGTAAGGAGCTTATAGAGAACGCAGAAGAGTAGATGGTAAAAAGTAAGTATGTCGACGTTATGAGACGATTGGATGACTTTCCAATTTAGGGGCGAAAGACTAATTGAACTATCCAGCAGCTGGTTCCTTCCAAAGTTTCCCTCAGGATAGCGTGCGCTCGTTATCGAGTTTTATTCGATGAAGCGGATGAAACATATATGGTTCATGAGTAAATCCATTTTACATATGATGAGCATAGAGTCTCAGAACAATGGATCTCCCCGTAGCAAGAAAGAAAACTCTACGTCCGCAAATCTCTCATCTTCAGTACTGAAAGTGAAGAATGACTCGACTGATAAAATAGAAGACTCTTTAATGCATTGGTCTCGTCGATAAAAAACTTTTTTACTGCTTAACCATTTAAAACAAGACCTTCGTTCTTGTAAAATTTATCCGAGAATCACAGATAACAGGAACAACTTTTAAAAAAATATCAACTTTTTTCTTCATCCACATTACAAAATGTTATATTTGGATGCTGAGTGGTTTGGATATCAGGAATATCTTTCACAAATGAGGATCTTTTAGAGGAAAACATTGAGAGATTCCCAACAGAATAACAACGGCATCGTAGAATAAAATAAAGTAAAGTAAAGTATGTATGATTGATTGATGGCACACGAATTAAAAACTAATATTTAATACAGGCATGGGCAACCTACGGCCCGCGTAAGGTTTTCATCCGGCCCTTGGAGACCTTTGAAATCTATAATTATCATATAATTTAAAAAAAGAATATTATAAAATAAGTATCAGTTTGTATAATTAGGACTCTTGGCCCGCAGTCAGTCTTGGAAAACATAATTTGGCCCGCAAGTGAGCAAAGGTTGCCCATCCATGATTTAAGATGTCACAGCAAATAGAAAAGAGATCACAAAGAGATGTACATATATACATATATATGTACTGAGTCCAAATTTTGTCTCTTTTTATGTATGTACATTGTACATAGTTAGTACCTTACGATACATAATAACATAATGTAATTTGTAGATGGATATAATGTTCAAAGGATTTTCCATCATAGTCTTTGGTTGATTATTGCTATCACATCTACCCTCCCCATATTCAAATGAAATTTGCCTTTCTGATCATTATTACAGCCATTACAAGATGTAACCTCGTTTATTTGTGAAAAAAGTCTTTTTAAAAGTTGGGAACGAACGAACGAAAAGAAATTGATATTATAATGATAATAATAATAATAATAATAGAAGACTATAACTTACATACATATATACATATATAGAAGCATGAAAAAAAGGGGATATTTGTCATTTTCAGGCATATTAAACTTTTTATTTCACAAAGTCTATACATACATACATATATATATATATAAAGATGTATGTACGTATGTAGTATTCAAATTTTAATACATCTTTATTCATCCATATATTTTTATACATTCATATGTTATATGGTTCTGGGTAAGGTACTCATTTGTATGTACTTACTGAGGGACATTGAGAGCACTGAATGCTCTTTTTCCTACTATAACGTATGTATAGAAGGATGTTGATAAAAAGGGAAACGAATGCAAATGAAAACAAAATGATTTTGAAATTAAAAGTTTGACCAATGAATTAGAATAACTCTATATCTAAAAGACTTTTAAAGTTCCTACATACCATGGGGTTGAATGGAGATGGAGCAAACAGCTGACGGTGCATCCCTCAACACCCTTTCAAGATCAATATGGGAATAAGAAAGTTCAATATCTGAATCAACGACCAGATTTTGTTGAAAGCTTACTTTCTATGAGTCTTCTTTATGGACGAGATCTACTTGAATCTCCATAGCTCAAGATGATTGGATCATCTTCACCACGTGGAAGAAACAGATGCTCTACATTTGCAGCAGCAGGCTCTAAAGGGGCGTATGTTCATGTTATTGTATCCCTTGGGGCTTGTTCATCATGAGGTGAAACGAGGAAGTTTCAAAAAGGAATCAGCAATGGAGTGAGTGGGTGCGTGAATGCTTAACAAAAGCAAAGGATGTACAAATATGGAGGGCCAATTGCACTTGATATTGATAGTGCTCCGGTTCACTCCAGGATTAAAGATGTTTTGAATGATGAAGAGTTTTCAATTCACAGCATTTACAGACTTGAGCCTCACAGTCTTACGATGCTCCATCCATTTTTTATTTTTATTTTCATTAACTATACAATTTATTAAATTGATAAATTTCCTAAATATTGTTTTTTATTATTTATTCCAATATGTATTGCCAATATGGCAACTTTATATTATAGCAAATACAAATTAGTTCGGTTCGTTTTTATGTGATGGATCAGACTATTATGAATGTTTCATAGTGACACCTGATTTCGGTGGTCTCAGAGAGGTTAGAACATATTTTGTCAATAGTATTCAGTTGATATGAGTTTTAAGGGGGAAAAATATCTGTTTTTTATGAACATACTTTGTTGAATATTATGTCACATTTTGTGGTAACTAAGTTGCATTTGCAGGAGGTTTTATGCTTCTGCTTTAATTGGAAGACAACTGGAGCTAAAGCGATTTGAATGCTTCACCAAGTTCAGGGTGACAATGCTCCTACTGATCAATTATATCAAGAATGGTTTAAAGTGTTTCAATAAGTGTGATCTCAGTGTTGAAGACACGCCTCGCACTGGACAGCCAAAAACAAAAAAATCAAAGACAAAGAATTAGAGACATTACTCGATGAAGATCGGTGTCAAACGGTAGAGGATCTTGCACAATCATTAGAAGTTATGAGCAACAAGCTGTTTTTTGTAGAATTGAAATCCATTATATTCAACCAATTTGTACTACACCCAATACATTATAAAAAGGCCTACAAATTAGTTCCTCTTAACGGTCAATGTCTGCTAAAATCCTTTATACATACTTAATGTATAGGAATGTAAAAAATATGCAAAATGCCGCGTGCGAGATTTTGTGGAGTTGGCTCTTCAAACAGGTCTTTTTGTTTTCCAAAGCTGTTATCATTTTTCCTTTATAACTGAGGGGAGAACATCTACCTGATAGTAAAGATCTCACACGAAGGAATACATACATTAAGGTTAATAAAGCAAATAAAATGTAAACAAAAAAGGACTCAAGTCCTCGTATAATTATTTATTAGTTAAAAATATATAATTTTCAGTTAATTTTCCGCCTCTCATCTATGGTGTACATACATAAAGTTATTATTTATTATTGATGTCTTCATTTGTATATCTATATAAAGGAGAATAGCAGCTTGTAGCTGAGTAAAACGTTATGACAGCTCAAGCTGCTTCCCTCTCAACATTCATCAAATTGTCAGAGTTACCAGGTTGATTTTCTCTTTCTTTTTATTTTACACACCCCATTTCCATATTATTTACATTCCTATTTTTGGGATAAACAAAAACACACTGTATTCCCCCTTCAGCTGATTTTCATCATTTGACTCTTTTGATTTAAAGCAGCTGACTCTACGTGTTATGAACTCAAAAAGGGTATCACTATTATTTATGATTTTGATAACTAAAAAATATATTAAATTGCGTGCCCTTTTTTTAAATTTTTGATATTCAAGTATTAACGATTGATTTGCATATTGGTAGAATTTATAAATGTATGGTATATCAAAATAATAACTCTGCCCAAAGTTAAAAAATTGGCAACAAGGAAAATACAGAAGGGTAGCTACGAGTTGTTGTTTTTCCAAATTTTTCCTTTCCCTTTTGTCAGTCGAGGTTGCGAGTGGACAAAAAAGCTCGACGTGATTAATGTATATTGCAAACTATTCTTGGACAAGAAAAGGAAAAAAGATCCCCGTAATCAATTGATTAGCCAGCTTCCTCCTTATTATGCTTTGGGTTAAGTTTTCCTTTTATTTTTGAAAGTCGTGCTCATACTGAGTGGGCATCTGCCACCCTCTGTAACGTGAGAATACATCAATCCCACATATTGTCTCAAGCAGCTTAATTTATCCCTAAACACAGATGACTCTAAAGTTATGTACATACATATCTACCCATTGTGTGGATTTCATGTCTTCATGCGTCTTTGTAGAATATTTATAAATAAATAAGACACACATCGTGTGAGTTTATGTACTTTGTACATAAACATATATGTATAGGTCTGTATAATATAAATATATATACACATACGAATGAAACACACTTCCTCAAATCCCCTAGACAATGACAATGAAGAATAGCTTTTATGAAAGGAGCTTTCAATCCCTTGGTAGAACTCTTCCCTCTGTCAATATGTTACATATATATATAGGTATGTAACACACGATTTTGAAGAGGCTATGAGATATGACATATCATTAGTTTTCATCCCTTTGACTTTTTCGGGGAGCTTAGGAAGAAGAAGCATCATCATCATTATGGTATATCTCATGAATAATGGATTCATGAGGATTGGAGTTTATAATGAAGTCATGGGATTCATAACTGTAATAATATCAAATTGCATACATTTGGTTGAGGGGGCACAGATTCATTGATAAGCTCATGGATTTAGTTTTAATAACCACCAATATTTTGTGTCATATTATGTTCATACACAGTGGTGGAGTCGACTTCCATTCATTCTGATAAGAGGGATTCATTTGATCCTCGTTCAGAATGTACTTTAGCCTAGGAGCCAACATAATTATAATTATTATTAAAGCAATATATATCTGACATATAAGAGTCCAATTTCCATTTGTAATTAAAAGTATTTTAGACTTCTTGATTGATTGATCTGATTCTTAGCCAGCTTTATTATTTATTTCTTTCTCTCTTAAAATATTATCTCTTTAATTAAGTACACAAAAGCATGTTCTGGGACAAAGATTTTTGATCGATAAAAACATTTTTTGGTTACTCAGCTTACATTATTCTATAGGTCTCTCACTCCAAGGGAACTAATTTCTTTAATATATTATCTCACAACCTTTCCTTCCATACAGAAAGAGTACAAAATCAGTTGCTAGACATTCCAACATAGGGAATTGTTACAACTCTTGTAACATGAGATAATTGCAATTCAATTGGAATCAACAGAGTTCAAAAGACTACTAAAGGCTAGGGGGTTAGAAAAATCTACAGCTGACTACGAAATACGGTATATTTTTGTAAGTACGTGGCTTAAGGCCGAGATAAATAAGGGAATAGAAATAATAAAACACAAAAGTCTTTTTAATATTGCTCGTTAGATATAACAATTTCTCATTAGAACTGTCCTTGTTAGAAAGGGAATCGACTGTATAATATACTCTTGTGGTATAGTATAGTTTAATAGATAATATGTAATTGTATATTTGAATGATATATTATCTACTTAGATCAAAATAGTACTTATATTATATGATTGACCAAATACATATTATATACCATAATTAATTATAATTATAATTATGGGTTATTCGAGAATAGGTATATTATGAGAAAGGACAGTCATTATTACTATTATTTTAAAGAAAATGAACTTGATCCACAGTTCATAAGATAGTATTTAGAGTACCTTGTTTATAAAATTCCCTTGTATATCCTAAAGTCAAAATGTGTAACTCACACATCTTAGAACTGAGTTATAACTCTGTTCATTTCTAAGACTTCATATCAAGGGGGTCAATTGAATTAATAGAATCGAAGTGATTACCACGACGTTCTGGCTTCTTCATTTGAAACCTCTACTTAATTTGACTAAAACATATTGTATAAAACAAGCTATAAAACAAAGTAAAATAACGGGGCCCTTGAGATTTTTTTTGGGTTCACTAGGAGAAGCTGAGGGCACCATAAATTACTGTATATCCAACTACACAATTTCCATGAACTCACCTTGTTAATTCAATTTAAAACAATATATAAATTTATATATGTTTGTTTGTACTTCAACCGCGACATCCTCTCGTAGACAGGTTCATCTCCTCAAGCTTACAGAAAGGTTTTATGCATTTGTTTTATAGTTTTCCTTCTGGCAAGTGAAAACGTATTAATGTCCTTTTGATTTCATCATTGATGAAATCATCAATGACACAGAGTAAGCTGCTTTAAATCAGCTGAAGGAAGAATTACAGAAATAAAAAACATAGAGTGCTAATTTGAAGACCAAATTGAAACCGGTGCAGCTGACGAAAGAAAATAATTATCGTTAGAAGGAGAGACAACCTACAACATTATAATTCTACTTAGAAGTAATGAACCTCTATTTCGTCAGCTGACACGGGTTCAAAGAATGTCTCTTGCAGAGCTACATCACACTCTTTTTTTAATCTCTATGGACTACCATTTCAAGTGTGTACTCTCTAATTTTTATAACCAAGCATTTCTTGTAATAATTAATTAGATACTTTGTTGTTATTTTCCACTTTCCCATCCTTAATCAAAATAGTAGTGTAAGCAAAAGTGCGACTAGGCATGAAATTGTGGAAAAATAAAATGTTTTAATTAGTTGATGAGCCTGTAAGTATTACAATTTCATTACCATATCAACTTGAATCACATATCATAGATGAAAACAAGCTCCAACCCTGAGACCCATTTTCCAATACACGAAATACGTATTTGCTCCACCTTTACAGACACTTAATTGTAGTACTGGTGTATGGTTGAGTACAAAGTACTCTACTTATGTACAAAGTATTTTAGGTTCGTGCTCCCAGTTGATTGCGTTGTTTTGTGTTTGAAATAAACTTTACACTTCGTTCTAGCTTTCAAAGGGAAAAAGATAAAGTTTGAGGAAAGTTATATCAAATTTGAACTGTACAAATATTCTAGAAAATGGCAAACATGTTCTTCAGTTTTATGTTTTATGTTTCAAGACTCTTCCTAAGGAAACCCTCTTTGTCTAAGAATACTCCTTTGTCACTCAGAGACAAATCACCAAGAAATGGCCAAAAAAGACATGAATTTTGCCAATGGAAACGTTAAAAGCTCAAAGTTGACTCTTCTGTTTCTTATGCCAGTTTAAACAAAAGTGCTGTTCGTTGAATCATATTTGGTTGCACTTAAAATGCCAAAAAATCATACACTATTATAGAATATAATTAATCTCGTCTTATTGCCAAGGGATTGTATCTTGTTTAATGGGAAAAGATGCTGAAAAAAACAAAAACAAATCCTCAATCCTTTGTTATATTTCCCAGATTTCAGTGATGATGGGATTAAACATATCAGAAATCCTATAATCATCATTATTCCTATCAACGTAAAGGAAGACATTCAAGAACAATTCATTGATTATATCAACGCTTCAACAATTACAGACTTATTGAACTCTACGATCATATCAAAATTGGGCTCCAAAAATGCTTGTTACTATCCCAAAGTCACAGAAAGGGCACTTCTTCAAGGGCGTCTACTCTCTTTCCTTCTCCATATGATTGTTGTGAGCAAGCATTTTCAAATCTTTTTTATATGTAAAACAAACAACGGTTTTGTTTACAACTTCTAGGAGACTTTCGTGGTGGTGTGTTGTCAAAGACAAAACCTAATATGTAGACACTTATTGATGTTAAAACGATTCAATTATCATATTAAAGGACTTATGTAAGTACATAACTACAGTCTATGTACATTTATATGTGGACTATTTGTTATTATGTGTCTGTAAAAAGGAGCCACGATGAGAGGAAAATCAACACAGAGGAGCTGCAGATTTAAAAAAGTTGAAAACTTTTGTCATTAAAAATGATTTAGTGGACTCTAAGTATAGTTTAAGCAATGAATTGTGATCATAACTCTGATTATAATTGATTTTATGCTAATAATATTCGTTAGAATAAGATATATTCGCCTTAAATGATTTTTGAGCATCTATATAATTTCTAGGTATGGGAATTTCGAAGAGAAATTTACAGTTTTATAATTAGAAAAGAACAAACTGTTCTTTTGGAGTTTTTGGAGCTTCAATATTTACGTAGATTTAAAGGGATTCCAAGTTTAAAATACCTATCAATGAGTCATTTAATGACTTTGTGGATTTGAACAAGAGGGTTAGGAGTTGGACTCATCATTTAAAAAATGTTATTCTAGAGTCAAAATGGAGGACTCATATAAATTATAGCTTATATATACATAAATTAGAATAAATCTATGGTTAATTCGTTACATGTGTATGTATACAAACATAAATATCTAGGAGTACTGATTTCTTGACCGAGTCTTGATGTGAATGTAGATATATAGCTACGGAATAGTAAACATATTTGATTCTAATCTTGTGAGAGATAAAGTATTTTCATTAGTAGATGTTGACATGTTGTTGATAGGATCATATACAAATGTTTTTTACACCGCTGATATGGATATTACCTTCTGCATAGACTCTCTATCTTCTATATTTTGTGGAGCTGGCTCTTCGAAGAGTACTTTTTGTTTTCCAAAGCTGTTATCATTTTTCCTTTATTACTACTGATGGGAGAACATCTACCTGATAGTAAAGATCTCACATGAAGGAATACATGCATTAAGGTTAATAAAGAAAATAAAATGTAAACAAAAAGGGCTCAAGTCCTCGTATAATAATTAATTATTAGTTAAAAGTATACATATAATTTCCTGACATTAATTTGAAAATTAATTTTCTGCCTCTCATCTATTGTGTACATACATAATGTTATTATTTATTATTGATGTCTTCATTTGTATAAATATATGTATAATGGAGAATAGCAGCTTGTAGCTCAGTAAAACGTCATGACAGCTCAAACCGCTTTTCTCTCATCAAACATTCATCAAATTGTCAGAGTTACCAGTTTGATTTTCTCTTTCTTTGATTCTTACAAGCCCGATTTGTATATTATTTACATTCCTAATCATGATCCCTTCCTTTTATGCTCAAAAACACAAAAATGGAAAATTTAGCTCAATAATTTTACATATTTTTGACCACCAGAGGATGATCATTTTAACTTCATAAATCGTGATTTTCGTCTAATAACATCAATTCAAACTAAAATGTTAAGACAACGAAGAAAGTTGCTGTACAAAAGTATTGAAACTTATTGTGAAATTTTAAATAAAGTACTGAATATTTCTGTACCTCTTTTAATATTTGAGAAAAATCATATTGAATGCTGAAGATTTAAGAAAAAATTATTAATCTCTTAAGAACTTTCTATTTTTTTCATTTTTAATGCTAACAATAGACAATTTGTTAGTAAATGAAAGAAAAATTATATATCTAAATAGATAAAAAGGAACACACTCAAAAACCACTTATTTTAAAAAATATTAACGATTTATTATCATTTACAGAAATATAATATATTAGAGTTATGTTGAGGTTTTGTGATATTTGTTGAGCAAATTCCTGGAATTAGTAATTGTATTTATTGACACATAATTCTGAGAACTGTACATAATTTATAATTACATTGGTCAACAGTCAAAAATCCTAAGGGGTATAAGTATATAATAAAAGTTATTTAATATTGTACGCCGATTTCAAATCTGTAAATTGTTTTTTTCAAGGATCACACAGTTTTTAAGAAATCAGACTCTACTTTTGTAGCTTTTTTGGCCCATTTTCCAACTTCAACTTCAATTTAAGCCTAGAAGGAACCACATTTTGAGCATTAAAAAATAATAATCCACTAGTGTATTTAATGCAAATTCTAATTCTAGTCTTTGTTTTGGCCTAAAGGGACTCTTGGGTGCATAGGCTGCGGGAGTAGGACCAAAAGCCGGCCAAATTGTTGGTACTTAAATAACTCCTTGAATATTAAATGGAATGAATTAATAAGGAATGCATTAAAGAGCTGAAACTCGCAGCTTTTAAAGGAGATGTCAAGAGCCCAATAAGATATACCATAGTCAAAAAGTGCTTAACTGTGAGTTTGTTAGACCTAACGAATCAAGCGTTTTTTTGTTATAGATTGAAAACAAAAAACCATCCATTTTTTCAACTATTGAAGCCATGAAGTCAAATGATCATCCAGAACCTTTTACAGATAGTTGAGAATCCAGCGAATGTTATAGATATAACTTGTCAACATTTTATCCAAACAAAACTTGTAACTCAATTAAACGCTCTGAAATATCACTACTATTTAACTACTTATCGGATGGTGAGAAGTATTGAATTGAAAATGAGAATGTTTTGGATTTGTAGAAGATGTCTTCAATTGATTTGCTAAAATTAACATTGAAAAACTTGTTACAAAAGTATATAGTAACGTAAAATTCAATGATACCCTTTGGATTTAAGCTTTAAACGATGCATCTAGTGTTTTGATGGATTTCGTAAGGTGTTTTCTTGATAAAAAAATAACAAAAATAGAGTACCTTGATGACTACAAATGCAACAGTATCGAAAGTGACAAAATTTCATCTGCAAATGCCCTTCAATAGTTTTATAAAATGTCACAATATTCAGACATAGAATTTTATATTGAACAGACACGTCGATCGTTTTTTGTACACTCCTAACCTCCACTCTCAAAAAGGAAAAGAAAAATTTGAAGAAAAAAAACATATGGTAGCTACCCTTCTGTTTCTTTGTTGCCAACTTGGACAGAGTTATTATTTAGATATACATATATACTAGTTATTGAAAATTTTTACCAATCTACAAATCAATAGTTAATATTTGTATAATTTTGAACTTGCAATCCTTGATTTAAATATGTATATCAAAATCAAAAGTAACACTAACACTCTTTTTATGTTCATAACACGTGGAGTTAGCTGCTTTAAATCAGAAGAGTCAACATATGAAGCACAGCTGAAGGAAGTAGTATTTTTCTTTATCTCAAAAAGCTCGTCATTGGTTATTCAAAAGACATTAAATCTTCCAATGTAGTGACAAAAATTAAGGAAAAATAATTAATTAATTAATCAATAAAAAGAAAAATACAAAAGGAAGAGGCCCTAAGGCTCTGTCCAGTATCATATTTCTCAAACATTGGAAAGTTATTCAAGTGACATAGCCAGATAATAGCTAGATAAACCAACTGTAAAGACATTGGATGAAGCGAGAGTTTATTTTAGAGAAAAAGAGAGACTAAGTGTTTTTTTATATTAGATATTATGTATTTATTACAAAAGTGAGCCAGCTTGAAATGGATATAAAGTTAACGCTTGAAATAAGTCGTCAAAACGAGCTTTCCATGGCTACAAAAATATCTTAAACAACCTTTCATTCGTCCATAATTTCCATTTGGAATCAAAGTCCTTGAATTGAAGGGATCATAACAGCAACCGCATGTCTGACCTCTTCCAGCATTGACGTATCTAAAAAGAAAAACAGAGGACAATACTTATCCCATGAAAGTGAGCCAGGAAATGAAAATACTCACTTAAAGTAACCATTGCTTGTACAAACCATTTTCAAACAACAGTAGGTTAGGGTTAAACCGGTGGAGCCAGGACGGTAACCCTTATTGTTCATGTAACATAGTTTTGGTTTTTTCTTAGCAGCGTTACTCACAGCCAAAACGGACAGAACAAGGAAGACTAAGGCCAGTTTCATCTACATATAGGTAAATAAACAATTATGTATTTATATATATGTGTATGTACTTAAGAAATATTGAAGAACAAACCTTTAATCTCTTTTTAGAATGTAAGTAGTCCTACTAAGAGGTTGGGGATGATGTTCTCTAGAGAGGAACTATCCTACATATATATACTCTGAATGCTAAGAACACAAATGTTTTTTCTTCCTTCTAAGACGTACACGTCTTTCAAAAGTTGAATGAGAAAATCAAATATCAATTGATGCATAGTAACAAAGGTACACATTATGTATTTTGCAATCCCGATGATAAACTACGAGGCCCTCAAAAATTCTGTTTAATAATATTAATATGTCATTATACTGCCTTTACGATGTATGTGAATTATGAATTTCTATTCATTCATTCAAAATGATTATTCTCGAATTTACAATTGTAGAATTTATTATTGAAATCAGTCAAACTCCGCTGATTTAATTATCTTCCCTTTCTTTTCTTTGACTTTTCGAAGCCATGAAAAGACTTGAAGGATCGATGGAAGTGCCACCAATAGTAATGTCCGGAAGAGGTGATCTATTCATTGTCTTGTAAAAAGTGGAATTACTCCACTTACAATTGAAATTCTGAGGAAAAACTCAACCGTATAAACTTTTAATAAAATCAACAGCTACTCTTGTCAAGAATCTTTGAAATTCTTCCTTTGGAGGTCAATGTCTGACACAGAATGAACATAATTTCAAAAAAGGAGCAAAAGTATGTAGTGCCAAGCGTTTTTTCCTTTTCTAAATACAAGTTAGAATATAAGTTTTTTTTAAAAACAAAAGTCCAATCTCCACTCATAATTTAATCCTTACCTCTAACAGCCTCTGAGTTAATATTGATTTTATTGATTGTATGACGAAATTGTACCTACCTTTTGTCATTTTGTAAGACGTGTATCATTTTATTTTATGAATACATCTTCAAAAATGTAGATAGACTTAAAAAAACATTTGTGCTCCTAGCATTCAGATTATATAAATGTAGGATAGTTCCTCTCTAGAGAACATCATCCTCAACCTCTTAATAGGACTACTTACATTCTAAAAAGAGATTAAAGGTTTGTTCTTCAATATTTATTAAGTACATACATACATATATATATCAATACATAATTGTTTATTTACCTATATATAGATGAAACTGGCCTTATTCCTCCTTGTTCTCTCCGTTTTGGCAGTGAATGATACCCTTGGACAGGGACAGGCGATGAAGAAATGTCATTTCAATCAACATTTCTATAAACCTGGAACCTTGATTAGTTCCTTTTATAGATGTTGCTCCCAAATGGAATGTAACTCTAGGGGATTAATTCAGTAAGAATAAATCCAAATACCTACCCTCAAATTATTATAATGTAATTTTGCAAATTTGTTTATAGGATCAACAGATATGGAAACACATGCAATTGCTGCAGAGATCCATATAGATATAAAGGAGTGATACCTAGTGGAGGTTATGGAACAGCAAGACGATGTATGAGATACTTTTGCCACGAAGGAAGACTTATTTGGACTTTTAACTGGCGCTCAAGAAACGCTGGAGAATGTTCAACCCAAAGAATTGGATCAAGTGAAAAAGAGTCATTAAATTAAAGCTTTGTTGAATGTTAAAACAATATATTTTGTATGGTTATTCACCGTCTATGCAAATATATCATTCTTTTTCTATGTATTGAACACCATTTGATGATCTTTATTGAGTCTCTCAACCTTTCCGTCAAAAAAAAAAAAAGAGTGTAAATTCATGGGTTGTTAGTTAGGACGTGAGACACGTCTCAGGAACACTAATGAAATATGTATATGTGTTTGGAAAAACTCAACAAATCAAATCTCAGAACACTAACAGCTAATCAAGAGCCGACAAAAAATACACACAAAGTACATTTTCATGTTGACGGGTTCTTTTATTTCATATGAACCCGTCAGAGTCATTAAGTATCCACATAGATTACAAATGTAGGCTCCAGGGATGTGCCGGCCCCAGAATTTGGACTCCCAATTCAACAACTAAAACTGTTGATTTGACATACGAGCTAATTGAGCAACGAACTTTGTCGCAGTATAGATCACGCATGTCTATCCATATGAATATGCACATAACATACGACATAATGACCCCCTACTCAACGAATGCCACAAAAGATAATGAGGGGGGAGTGTGGCTAAGAACACTCCAAAGTTTGCTCTTGACACATTGTAATTACGGCTTCAAATGATTTATGTGTGTGTGTGTGTTAAAGCAGATACGATGTATGTAAAATGGATTGCCAATATTTGGTAATATATGTATTTGTATTTAAGAATCCATTCTAGTTCTTAATTTCGAAGTCAATTGCAGGCCCATATGTACCCTAATATATGGAAAAAAAGAGAAAAAAACAACAGCAACCCAGACTGGAGTCCTTCTTCGAGGAACATTCCTTTGTTGCTATATCGGGAATCAAAAAATCTTTATTTAATCATCAAGATTAATTGCATCCCATTCAAAAGTAGCCCCTCCCCGAATTAGTGCACATGGGCCAATGTTTTTTTCTTCCGATTTTATTAACAGTAACAAAAAATGATTACTAAGTCGTTAATCGTATTGTCAATTGTCGAAACACCTACGGGGTATAAATATAATAAAAGTTATTTAGTTTTGCACGCTGATTTCAAATCTGTAAACTCTTTAAACTTGTTTTTTTCGAGAGTCTGACGGTTTTCGAATAATCAAACCTTCTTATTTAGCTTTTTTGGTCTATTTTCCAACTTCAACTTTAATTTAAGCCCAAAAGAATACTCATTTTGTGCATTAAAAAATGTTGATTCGCTAGTGTATTTAATGCAAATTCCATTTCCAGTCTTTATTTTGACCTAAAGGGACTCTTGAGTGCATAGGCGGCGGGAGTAGGACCAAAAGTTGGCTAAATCATTTGTACTTAAATAGTTTCTTGAATATTACATGAAATGGATTAATTATTAATAAGGAATGCAGTCACGAGCTGAGATCCACTGCTTTCAAATGAGATGTCAAGACTCCGATAATAATCCTTAACGAAGAAGGAATCGTTCATCTAAATATGTAAATTGTCATTCAATTTCGAGCAAAAATCCACTAGAAATCAATGACTCACGGTAGAGCTACTTAAGTAGTAGCGGCCGGAAGGATTTCAGCTGGTTTTTTAATCCTTCTGTATATTACATATATGTATGATGCTCATTGTCCAAGAAACTCACGGAGCAAGTAGAGCTTATTGATTGAGTCGAAATAATAATAATAATAATGATACTCATATCATTTGGGAACATGGGTTGCGTGATACTTTTGAATACTCATTTAACATAGTTAGGTAATTATGTGGCTGTGATATGGTATATATATATATATATATATATATATATATTTATGTATTGAGTATATTGCCAAATATATAATATAAAGCGTAGTGTAATATATAGTATCATTAACTAGATTTTTAATGTTCCCTCCTTGAAGAGTATAAAATATGTATATAAAAATAAAAGTCGGAATAAAATAATCGGTTAAAGGAGTTGAAACATAAATGCACCTTTCTTATATTCTTTAACTCACATACCATTACTTATAAAGGCAAGTATGTATGTATGTATGTATGTATGTATATACTATATACAATCAACATATACATAGAGGCAGTACTACTCTACAATGGCTCTCATATAAGCACATACATAAAAATACAAGTATTTATGCCTAGCTAATATTATAATACTTGTTATGTTTAGTTTAGTTTTTTTCTTTCCTTCTTTCTTTCTTTCTTTCTTCAGAATGTTTCTTACTCATTGCAGTTATTTTTTTATTTTATTTTTAAATTACATATATTCCTATAAAGAAATAGTTTATATATATATATATATATATATCACATTCTAATATAACTTATGTATGTATATTCTTATTTTAGGGGAGATCGGAAACGATTGCTCCACGTACAACGTCATCCCTAGAAATGTAAATAATATGAAAATGGGGTGTGTGAAATAAAAAGAAAGAGAAAATCATCGACCTGGTAAACCTGAATGTTTGATGAATGTTGAGAGGGAAGCAGCTTGAGATGTCATGGTGTTTGACTGAGCTATAAGCAGCTATTCTCCTTTATATACATATACTAATGAAGACATCAATAATAAATAATAACATTATGTATGTACACCAAAGATGAGAGGCAGAAAATTAATTTTCAAATTAATGTCAAGAAATTATATGTATACTTTTAACTATTAATTAATTATTATACAAGGACTTGAGCCCTTTTTGTTTACATTTTATTGCTTTATTAACCTTAATGCATGTATTCCTTCATGCGAGATCTTTACTATCAGGTAGATGTTCTCCCCTCAGTAGTAATAAAGGAAAAATGACAACAGCTTTGGAAAACAAAAAGTACTACTGTTCGAAGAGCCAACTCCACAAAGTCTCGCACGCGGCATTTCTGCCTCAATTTTTGTAAGATGGTTTGATTATAAATGAGCGAGTGGTTGAAACAATGCAACGGTTGCAAGTAATTTGAGTAGTTGAAATTTAATAAAAATCAATTTAAAAAAATATTTTTTAATGAGTTATTAATTCACTACTAGACTTTTCAAGGTGTTGAATTATTATTCTTAAAAATATTAATAAAAAGTATCAAATAGATTCCCACAAATGCCTTTTAAAATATTCAGAGCCCTGTGTTCTCTTGAAGGATGAAGATATATATATAAAATAATCTAAAAAGATTTGTGTATACAACTTGCACCACTTGGTACAAGTGACCCATTTTGCTTTTACTCTGGGTTGAGATGATCTTGACCACAGCAGTGCCAATATCTACAAGAAAAGTTGACAAATAAGTCTGTTTTTTTTTCCATTAATAATTGTCTTTATATAATATAACTCTGGCTATAGTTTTTTTTTTATGTTAAAAAAAAATAGCCACATGTAACTTCTTCAAATCTTCTCTACTATGTTACTTATCTACTTCGTTACCTTCATTCTGTACCAAAGAACTTTGAGGGATTGAAAAGGGAACGGGAAAAAAAAGTCACCTTTTTTCAAACATCAAAATAGATATCTTAATATATCCATGAAATTTTTGCCAAAATTATATTCAAATTGCCCTGGGATACACAAACAATGGCTACATTGGATGCAACACACATTTGGAGGTAATTTGTGGGAAAAAAGCCTCTGAATCGTAGAGTCTATAAATAGATCGATGTAGTACGAGTAGATTTGGTTCAGTTTCGGCACCTCAAAATTGCTTCACTTAATGAAGACAAAAAGCAAATGCTCTATGAACTACGCCCTGTCTCCCCTACTCTCTCTCTCTCTCTCTCTACAGCTCTTCTTCTCCCCTTTTCTCTTCTTCAACTCTTTTTAATACATTTTATTTATTCGACACAGATTTAATTTTAATTTTTTAAAATTTTCTTAAAGAAAAAACTCATTTTCTTTATGTGCCTACCTACCTATCTAGCAATGTATGTATGTATGTATGTAAGTATGTAAATATGTGGAACTTTACTTTGAATGTATGTACATAGATATACATATATTTATGCAAAGTAAGAGGATATAACAAATTATTTTATAGATCTACCTATTACATATTTACATACGAGGGTATACTATGTATGTTCATAGATACATTGATTGATATAGAAAGCTCTGGAGTCGTCGATGTACATGTAGATATAGGTATATTGAATAGATATGATGATACTTTCCACTTATTTTCCACGTACTTTCTTAGAGCATAAATATGCTCTTCCCTTCCGATATTAGATATCTCATAAGTCATCTCCGTTCCCTCTCTCAACTTTTTAACCCTTATACTTTTTTAATTGATGTTCTTCAACAAAGCAGGGCTTTGAACGGTTGTGCCCGCTTCCGGATCACGAGAAATCTTCGATGAAATCCTTCTGAGAGGGTCCTCATCACTCTACTTGACACGCTTTCTGATTTTTTGAACGACCGCGTTAGCCGAAAACGGTTTGCCCATTCTTGCACATCGTTTTTGTTCCTTCTGATTAAAAGATTTTGTCGTAACGAAGCATAATGAACAAATGGCTTGGGTTGATCGACATGAGTGCCGGATCGACCCTCCATTAGTGTTTCTCTGGATTAAAACCGGTTTGTCAAAGAAAATGGCGAACGTTTAAAAGGATTATCCTTTATGAACATATCTATAGAGACGACAAATTGTGTACAAATGAGATATTCAGTAGAAAATCTCTGGAAATTTGCCTTATTAGCTTTTAGTCAGGGATTCACAGTTAAATCCAGTCAAAATTCAAAAGTGCCTATAAATATCACATACATAGATGAAAGGTTCAAAACATTTATTCTATAAAATGTACATAGTTTAACATTTATAACTCAATATGACCACCCTCCACAGTCATCGTAGCTTCAATTTATGATCTGAAGGAGTTGTAAGTAGGGACGAATTAAGCCATTTTCACTTCCTTTGGGATCAAAGCCTTTAAGTTTGTCACTCTGGTTGCTAAGATTTAAGCTATGGCTTTGATAAGATGTGACGTCATCCATTTCCCTTGCTTAATACTTGGGCTATGCCGATAAGATAATACCATTGATTTTTAATCCGTGTTCTGAGCAACAATACTTTTCCCCGATAAATTGTCTATATAGTGTGTACCGGAAATGTGTTGAACAATTAGCACGTTTCAAATATGTTGCATGTCTAAGAAATTCTTCTTTTGTGCTGTACCTCAAAGAAAGTTTAAGAAGCACTGTTCTAAAGCTATAATGATTCATCAAACACAGGGTTGAATAGAAGGTACACTGAATCAGGCATGGGTAGCCTGGAACTTCCTCTAAGACTTTTCATATAGCAAGGATATGACAACATAAAATCAATTATTTGGCTATTAGATACATAGAATCAAACCTTTCATAAAGGATATTTCTTGTGATTGATGGATTAGATCAGGATTATTACTCTATCAGGAAACAAAATGAATGATGAATGAAGGAGATTATATAAGGAAGGAGTCGTAAATATCCCTGAACTCCAGATTACTATCATGAAAGACACAAAATATACTGATAATAATGTGTCCGAGCTTTTATCCGGATGTCGTAAAAAATAACAAATCCATCATCAGCAAAAACGAAGACTGTGTCCGCTCAAAGACGAGAAAAGATCTCTATGAATTTATGTATTTATGAATTCAAGTGAGCAATATACATACTTCTTCGACTGCCTCAAAGTACATGTCATATGTTTGTTAGGTATTTTTTTAAAAATGTTTTTTTTTTCTTTTGAAAGTCGAGGTTTTTTGAGTGATGAAAAAGGCATGTCGTTTACTCAAAGATACATTTGCAAGCAATAAGTAGCGATGATAAATTTGTCAAGTAAATTGAAAAGGTCGTCTATGGCCTTTTGGTCCCCCATCCCTCCTTAAAAAATTAATTATTATTATTAAGAGAGCACAAAGAAGCTGCATTACAGACAATACCCCTGATTTCGTCCCTCCTCATCAATTTCAACCCTATCTTGACAATTTTTCTATTTATTGCCATTACTGCTATATGTCCGTAGAGCAGGGGTGGGCAATTATTTTTCTTCAAGGGCCGAATGATGAGCAGAAAATATTGTGGAGAGCCAGACCAAAAGTTTAAAATCTACTTTTAGTTATTAATTTTATTTCTACATTGGCATCTACAATTTTTCGCGGGCCACTCAAAGTGGGATGCGGGCCGGATTAGGCCTGCGGGCCGTAAAATGCCCGGGTCTTCCCTAGAGGGACACCACATGCTTGAGTTTTTCCCATCAAAATTTTCCCTTTTGAGTGGGCAAAAAAAAAAATCGAATGCCCCAGGCCCACAGTCCTAAATTAGGAGCCACACAACAAAGGCTTTCATATCATCGGCCAGATTCCTTCATTGTGTCTCTACGTTATATACTTTATCAATACCCATAATCAATTCGAATCATTATACCTATACTTATATATATATATATACATTTTTATCCATTGATTGAGAAACCAATAGACTGTGTAAAATATAAAAAAAAGTCTTGGATTAACTTTTATTGCAACTCAAGTGCGTGCATAGATAAAAAGAATTTAGAATAAATGAAACGAAAAATAGAGCATTATGTTGGTGCTTAGATAACCTTTTTACACACACTGACTCATTAATTCTCCATCTTTTTGTATGTGGATGTAATTGAGTATATAACATATTTTATGTACATTTTATATATACATACATTTGGAAGTATCATACAGCCCAAAAATCGAGATATCATCGACCGAACCATCTTGAAAGCCTTGACAAATGAATGATTTTTTTTGGGGGACAAAATTTTTTATATATTTGTTCTAATAATAAAACTTTTTTCACATCATGTAAAACTGACATAAATTTTGCTTTAACTCATCTAAATATAAAAATATTATTTCCTCACATTTTTTTTACTATATTTAGTTTTCCTGGTTTCTATTGAGTAATATGTCTCTTTCTTTGTGCCCCTTCTGTCTCTTTGATAATAGTTACATACAAAAGTTTCAAATTTAAAAAAACTACAAACAAAAACGTAGTGCCTTTGTCCCTTCCCAAGTAACAATAATGTGATTTGTCATTCATTTCAATAATTTACTAAGAAATTGTAGCCATACTAAATAATTAAAATATAGGCAATTAAAACCTTAATATACAATATTTAAACTTATAAAGTGATAATCATGCCTCTGATTGTATATGTAAACCCTTGCAAAAGCCTCTTAGCAGAGCTCTGAGACTGGCACAAAAGACTCATTTTTTCTATACAAACAAGACCTCAGTGCTTAATTTAATGAAACTAATGTTGCAATTTGGATTGGACCAAGTATTTGATGTATTCTAATACTGATTTTGTCATGTCCTTGTCTAAAAAAAGACTTGGCTCTAGAGTCCCTTATTGTAAAAAAATGAGATTTGTTGCTCATATTATTCTGCTAGTACATATAGTTTATAAAAGTAATTATTTCTTATTTGACAAATTCTTGAAGGAAATAATAAGCAATCTTTTTAAAATCTACGGTAAAAAATGGGCACTCTGCAAATTGATGGATTCCATGATTTTTTTTTTTTTAAAAAAGAAATGCATTGTCATAGAGGGAGCAACTAGCACTTGGGGAAGAAGATGAAAATAGAAACTAAAAAGAGAAACATCCCTCAAGGACAGAAGTCTAGGGATTCACATCCATGATTCAGACTCCGCCTGTGGAAGGATTTAATGTAGCTACAGCTGTGAGACGATACCACCTCCACTCATTCCATGAATTCCTCCAATATCGGATTCACGTTCCTGAGTTCCTCTTTCCCTATTGTAACCCAAGCATAGAGATCCTTTGGAGTCTGTCCGAGTCTGAGGGACTCGTGTCAGGGAATCATCAACTATCCAAAAAGTGCTATAATTCTCTTGAGTTGTTCTGGACTTCAGATTATATCTGAGAAAAGTTGTTGTTTCTCTTCTTCCTTCTTTTGCTCCGCCCCCCTTCTTGGCCCTACAATGCCTCGGCCATGTCCATATTTTAAACCCTAAAAAACATGAAGAAAATAAATTTTGTCTGTTCTTATCGTCAATTCCAGACTTGTGATTTTTTAATGTTTCATCCTCACTTCCAATGCGATCCCATGTAAATTAATGTAAAAAGAATGACATTGGGACATTTTCAATCAAAATGGTTATTTAGCTTAGGAGCCTTTAGATCGTATTTATTTGACTTCAGTTATCAAGAAGTGATTCATTCCTCGATAGCTCTTATGATATTGGCAAACTTACAGTTTTTACTATTTGAATACTGTAAGTCGGTTCTTTAATTTCAAATACCTCAATTGAAGGGCCATGGACAGGTTTAAAATTAAAGGATATAATAAAAAGAGACCCTCTAGCCTGTCAAAGTATTTTATACCCCTAATTTTTATAGCTTACAAATTTCATAGCCAAACTAACCTAGCCCAAAATATTTTATTAACACATTACAAATAAAATATATATGTTCTCTATTTACCAGTGCCTTTAAATTCAGTTTTCGCAATACACTATGCTATACTCTTTAGCCTAATGAGCACCCTAAACCCTTAAATTGACAAAATCAGTAGTTTAAATAAACTGACCTAGACAATAGTTTGGACAACTTTTATTTGGTGATGAGATCCTCTATCCTTCTCCTTCTTTTTTGTCTACGTTAATCCCTACCTTTAAAAGTTACAAAATTATAAATGAGGATTTTTAATATAATTAACTATAATGATCCAGAGATTTCACTTTTACAGCTAGACACCTATATGCTCAGACATGGGTCCACTGAACTCTATTTGGCCAGAACTTTTGATAGCCTCTCCATTTCTGACTTCTACATATACCTGAAGGTTGTTTTAAATCAAGTATTATTTGGAAATGCTTTTGAAAGGGAAAGTCACTTGATGTCGTTCTTTCAAATTGTAGCATGGAAACCATTTTGTGTATGGATAAGCCCTTGCATAACCCCCACCCCTTAATGTATGAGGATAATACATAATTCAATCCACCACTTCAAAAATATGTTGCTATATTAAAACGATACTAATCCTTATTGAAAATATTATCCATATAACATTATGTAATGTACTTTAAGTATAAATTAAAGTATGGGCTTTGGAGAGTTGAGTGAGTCTAGAGGGAATAAGTAGGTAGGCCTATAAATAAAACCATAGAAGGATGTATGTACGTACTTGATAAACAAACAAACAAACAAAAAATTAGAATTAATAATGAAATTTACAATACCTTTGGGTCTTTTGGTGTAAAAGTTATTAGTCGAATGGGATAATGACTCTATTTACCCATGTTAAATAGGTAAATGTAGTCCTTATCCCATTTGTATGAATCTACATTCATACCCTATGGTTGTAAATACATACAAATATACGCAAATATGCATGTAACTTAGAAGAAAAAAAAATATTTTTGCTAACACATAGAAAATGTAAATTTGTAGCGATCTTTGCCACGTTTTTTGTAAACGTTGTTGAATTTATTTCTAAGTGGAGTATCGAAAATACATAATTTTATGTCTAATTTTTTTTTTTTGCCATGAATAATTAATTAATAGATATAAATGAATAAATATTACATGGTCATATTTTGCAAATATGTATAAATATCTCTTGCCTCCTTTTCCTTCACACTCTAGTCTCCCTTTATCTGTTTTTCATCAGTTGACTCTTTCAATTTAAAGTTGCTGACTCTACGTGTTATGAACTCAAAAAGTGTATTATTATTATTATTATTCATGATTTTGGTAACGTAGAGTAAATATTAAATCAAGGATGTAGCGCCATTTTTTTCAATTTAACTTTTAACCATAAATTTGTAGATTGGTCAAATTTATCAATGTGCAGTATATCCAAAGGATAACTCTGTCCAAAATTAAAATGTTGACAACAAGGAAAATACAGAAGAGTAGCAGCTACCAGTAGTATTTCCAAATTTTTCCTTTCCATTTTGAGAGCCGAGGTTGCGAGTGCACAAAAAAGCTCGTCGTGAAAGGTCCCTCCTTTCAAAGTTTATGAAATTAATTGTATTATGGGGAAAAAATAGATAGTTATTGACCACTAATGTTGTTATTTTTAAAAGATAGGAAAAACTCCAAAGCAGTATTTATTTCATCAGCAATATGTACATATTTTTAAATACCTCTTCTTTCGTGTGTATTAGTTTATTTGTCCTTATTTTCTCAGGTAGAGAAAAGTTTGTTTTTTTCTTTTAGTCAGAGAAAACATTCTTTAAAAGTCTTTTGACTTGTGTCTTCATATTGTTATTGTCATAAAAAAAGACACTCATTCACGAATATCTTTCATCTTGTCATAGCTGACGAAATTAAGAGTCTCTCTTGAAAGCTAAATATCACTATTATGTATTGGGTTTTTTTTTAAAAAGCTACTCTCATTCTTTTTGTTTATTATTTTTCTACAGAACACATCCGATAAAAATACTTTTAAACAAATGTCTAAATCCAATCCTCTGCAGTGAAAAAACTTATTAATTCGTTCTCCAAGATATATGGATTGAATGAAAGCTCCTTTGGGATGCCAGCAGATAAGTAATGGAAGCTTCATTATCCATTAACTTGTTTAGAACTCATCATCAATTGATAATAATAAACAAATGAAATTCACTTTTTTTTCATTATTCGAAATACAAGATTTTTAGATCTCTTTTATCAACTACACACTTACTTTCTATTTCCCCTTACTTTTTAAAAATCTAAAGTTGATTTCCGGAGTAGACAGACAGAGATATAATTAATGGTTATATAATGCTATGTATATTTAAATATTGTAGATAATACTTAATTACAAAAAATGACTTGATTAATTGCAATGCATTATTGAGTGACTAAAAAATAGTTATATACTATTACGTCAGCTTTTCACTCCAAGGTTATATTGAAAGATATCCCATGTATTTCAATAGAAGTACAAGACTCACGGTAGAGCTACTAAAATTGCGAAATCAACTGAAATCCTTTATGGAGCTACAACTTTAGTCTATTGCACTTGTTTTTTAGTAGCTCCACCGTGAGTCTTTGATTTATAGTGTATGACAAATCAATAGCTGACAATAAATACTATAATATTTTTAATACTTTGACGTGTACTCATCAATGTACTCATTTGAAATTTACTTTCATATCCCTTTACACATTTTTCATTTAGTTATTATATTTTTGCTATCTTAACTTTTTTTGGTTGAACACACTCTCATAAAAATGGAGTTCTACTCAATTTTTTTCAAACAAATTGCAGGATATGTAAGCACTATACAAATATCCATGTATATTAGATTGCATAAGTAGGATTAAATCATGAAATGTAATTGTGTAAGGTTCTCAATAATGTGCACATAAGTTTACCAAAAGAATTTTTGATGCATTTTTGATTCACATAATATATTCAACATTAACAAAACAAGTCTTCACTGAAAGGTCAGCAAATATATATATATATATGTTCGTGCAAATAGAGAGGGGGTAAAAGGGCCAAATACGTCGATTTCTCATAATTGTTTAGTACTTATAATGACGTCATAGGCCGTACTTTTTGTTGTCAACTGTCCATTGTTCCACTCTCTCCCCCCTCCCCTTATTACTACTCTGAACGTTGACTAGTTAAACAGTTCTCTGCCATTAAATGAAAAATAATTTGTCAATGGGGAAGAATTGGCTAATGACCATCCATTCACATAGAAACTATTTATTTTGATAGGAAAGGTTACGTGATGCAACAGTACAGAAAACGTACTGTGAATAATAAATAATTGTTTACAGCTCAATCAGAGCTGATACAAACTAAATCCATCAATGTTGTTCAAAAGAAGAATAAAATGAGTACAGCTGACAAAAAAAAGTGGGATATCGCCGCAATTAGCTACAATGTATGTACATACATTTGTATATCTAATCAGAAGATATCATCAAACTCCTTTTCTTGCGCTTTATATCCATTTTTGAAAGCCCAAGTCACATCAACCCCCTGACCCATTTTATATCCATCTAATATTATTCATCATGAATACATAAATTGAAGGGGGCTTTTACATAATTGATTTTTAACAAATATGTATATTTTCCTAAAAAGGCATCGTAAACTCTCCTCAAATCAATTTAATGTATGAAAGACTGGAAATAGAGTTAAAAAAAGTAAAGGGTTTTCGTTAGAAAACCCTTAGAAAATTAAACTAAATAATATAGTATTTTTTGAGGAGACTAAACTTCTGAAGGTATCATTGAATAATTATTATTAACAACATTCAATTTATATTCACAGTTGAGTATTATTGATTTGATAAATTTTCTCCACTTGAGTCTGCCAAGACGAGCTTTTTATTTCACTTGCAACCTCGATTCTCAAAAGGGAAAGGAAAAATATGGACAAAATTACTGGAAGCTCTTGGGCAAAGTTATTATTAAGATATACACTTTTTTCAACAGTAATAGTGAATAAATTAATACTATGTCTGTATGATATAATTTAGAGCAAAAACAATACACACCTGACTCCAATGTCACAAAAGTATTGTTTTTCAAAAAGTTAATTCCATCCCTCAAAATCAGTTTTAGTCTAATTTTTGTCAAATAAAAGTTGACAAAAAATCAAGGGTTTTTATTTATTTCTTAGTAATTGTCATCATATTACACGATTGAAAATTATAACTGTCACTAATCTCCCCTATTTCCCCCTTTTTTCCTTTTTGAAGTACAAACTAAGAATCCATAAATTAGAGTCAGTTTTCAACTAAATTATTTAGTAACAACTAATAAAATTTGATTATGTATATAGATCATAGTATCTGGTCACTCCATGTTAACTCAAAAAATGATTGTAACTTGATCATCAAACTATATTTGACTGATTTTTTGATTTAGTTGCTGCCTTAATTAATTGAGTTTGAAGTTATTTAAAATGGATGGGATGGATATTTATGTTTAAAGAGCAAGCATAAACAAAGTCATAATTGATTCTACCATATACTTATTTTTGTCTTTTTACTTTATAAAAACAAACAAAACGAAATGAATCTTGTTTAAATACAAAAGAACTGAGACGGAATGTCAAAAAAGTCCAAAATATATATAATAAATAAGGGTCTATACTTTATTTTGAAGTCCTTACTCACTAATTCCATGCACTCTCTAATGCCCAATCGGTCTTGAAATGTGACGGTGAGTGCACTTGTATTTTGCCTATTTATTGGTATATTTTGATGATCAATGATAACGACAATCATTAGAGCCCTGAATATGGTATTTAAAAATGTCTTTCATAAATTTTTTTAAAAGGTTAAAAAGTAAGGATCCATCGTTGGGCCCTCAATTTTAAAGAAAAAAATATTACAACTTAGTAAGTGGCTTCTGGAACATGGTATTTTCACCGTGCCTTTTTATCATTAGAAAGGGCTTTCATATTTATATCATTATTCTCATAATCTATTTTTACTAAGGATAAGCCCTCTGCGTATGCCTAATTCATTAAGTAACTTTCCTATAACTTTGTGAGTACTTAAAAAACGTATGAACATCAAAAAGGGATCCAAATCATATACATTTTTCATCCCTAATTTGAATAGTTTTGAAAGTAAGGAATAAAAACTGTTAATAAACTCTACAACTCTAGGGAAACTGATCAATTCCCTATTATACTGAGAATTGTTGTTATACCCGCTTTTGTATATTAATAGAGATGTGAAAAGGATCAAAGTGTGCCCACATCTAAGATAATGTCTTAAAAAGTATATAAAAAAAGATATGCCTTTTCATAGAGGGAGTAACGATACCTCGGGTAATAAGATAGAAAGAGAAATACCCCTTGAGGGGAGAAGAGGAAATAAGTCTAGGGATCCACATCCATGCTTCTGACTCCGGCTCGGGAAGGAATAGAATATAACGAAGAGTCGTGAGATAATCCCATCAATTCCATGGATTCTTTTAATATCAGATTCACAATTCTGAGATCCTCTGTCCGGATTTTAACCCAAACCAAGGGATCCTCTGGAGTCTCTCTGAGCCTGAGGGGCTCCAACTCATCATGTTGGGAGATCCATTAACTATCCAAAGAAGCATGGATCCCAAGACTTATTTTTAGGAATGTAAATCATATGCCATTCGGGCGTGTGATAAAAAAGTTGAGTTGGCTCTTCAAACAGGTCTTTTTGTTTTCCAAAGCTGTTATCATTCTTCCTTTATTACTACTGAGGGGAGAACATCCACCTGATAGTAAAGATCTCGCATGAAGGAATACATGTATTAAGGTTAATAAAGCAAATAAAATGTAAACAAAAAGGGCTCAAGTCCTCGTATAATTATTATTAGTTAAAAATATATAATTTCCTGACATTAATTTCAGTTAATTTTCTGCCTCTCATCTATGTTATTATTTATTGTTGCATATATGTATAATGGAGAATAGCAGCTTGTAGCTCAGTAAAACGTCATGACAGCTCAAGCTGCTTCCCCCCTCGACATTCATTAAATTGTCAGGGTTGCCAGGTTGATTTTCTCTTTCTTTTTTTATTACAAGCCCGAATTGCAAATGATTTACATTCCTACTTATTTTCCCTTCGGCCCTCGAGAGATGTTTCTCTATTTCGCGAGTGCTCCATGAAAAGGCGTACCTTTTTTTTAATATAAAATCATGGAACCCATCAACTAAGTAGAGTAGTAGAGTGCGAATCTCATTATGGTAATTACAAAATTTGGGTCAGAGAAGGGCTCTAGTAAAAAACAAAAAGGGCTCATGAATCAATAACGACTAATGCAACTAGGCATACATATTTAGGACATACAAATATGAAGACAAACGTTCTTTTCTCATGAATAAAAACCTCTGTACTAAAAATCATCCAATTCTCTGATGATTGAGTGACGTTCCGTCTTTTTCTCTCTTTCTTTGCTGATTTGACATGAAATGACCCAAATACGTAGAATAAAATAAAAAAAAGTCATTTTCAGAAATAACGTAATAAAATAATTGTGTTCTGACATGAACATATACATTATATTATTGCTCTGTCTGTTTCCTACATACATGGACATTAACAATTATAATTATCTACTTTATTGGTATTCAAATACATATTTACCTCTTTTTTTGAGGCCTTCTGAATTAATTTTCATGTCACTATCTAAGGTTCTTTAGATTAAAATAAAAATAAATTAAAAACACATGAACAATTTGGGTTATTTAGACCCATATGAGACCCTTTTTAAATATATATTTTATTTTAGACCTGGTTCCATTTTTAGTGTGTTTGTGTTGGAAAATCAGTATTAAATGTAATGTATAATATATATCTATAAATATATATGTCAAGGTTTGAGGCTATTTTTTATATTATAAAATAAATGTGTGGATAATAAACAAATCACTATTGCCAAGTTTTACGACAGTAGAACCATTTTTGAGCAAAGGATCTGGAAGGTAAAGAAATAAAAAAGGGTCTTTTTTTGTGGTATAAACAAAACACACATAAAACAAAACAAACAAAAAAAATAGACAAAATTGAAGGGATCAAGTCTCTATACTCCAAGTCTGAATTCTAAAATTAAAAGTCCTCAATCAAGTACATAATTCTTCTGCCTTAATTTTCCCTGAGATATCTTTCATGTAAGACAATTTTACATTTGATTCAAATAAAAAAAAAAGTGTTGAAAAAGTGTAAAAGGTAGAAAAATAAGTGCAAATATATAGGTATTTAAAATACTTTGAAGCAATATATCTATTGTATAAGTTGTATATTTATTATATATATTGTAAATAAGCATACTTTTCTTTTATAGTCCAGCATAAGAAATTCGTTGATGCAGTCAAAACAAAATCTCTAAAATATCTTCATATATATATGTAGAAATGTGAAAAAGGTAGGAATACCGGCGCGCATAAAAAAAAGAGGAAGTAAATGTTGTCAGCCAGCAAAATATTTATAGTTTTATTAATTAAATATTTATGACTACCAAGACAATTCCAATGTCATCAGAAGGCAAAGAGAACTAAATTTTGTCTGTTTGAGTTAATATACTTTTTATGACATTATCTTAGATGTAGGCACACTTTAATCCTTTTCACATCTCTACTAATAATATACAAATAACAATGCTCAGTAAAGTAGAGAATGGATCCGTTTCCCTAGAGTTGTAGAGCTTTTCATCATCTAAAGACACTTTCGATTGTAAGATCCACCATTATTTTGCTGTATATCAAAATCAATACAATGTTACGTCCTAGAGCTCAGACTTGCTTCTTTACGTCTTAAACAGTTTGGATTGTCAACTGTTTGATATGTATTTATATATATATATATATATGTATGTGGAATCATTTACTTAGACTTGTCAAGGTATTACTATTTTAATAATTTTTGCAGAAAATGATATTAACCCATTATTTTCATTTTCTACGCGTGACGATGAAAAAGTCAGGTCACATGTTTGTCTTTTTTCTTCTACTCGCAGCAAAGATAAGGGAAGTAGGTTAAGGCTAAATGAATTAGTTTTGTGTATGTTACTACTCTAAAGAGTAGAAAAAAAAGATTTTTTTTTCTGTGTTTATTTGATTGTAGAATTTATAGTTTTTATGGAGCGTCATAATATTATAAATATATATATATATATGTATATGTATTTAAAGAGAAATTTGACCTCCTTTTTCTTTTTGACTCTTGTTGGAATTGCGCAAATTATTGCAGTTTACATACTTATCCATAAATCAAGATATACCTGTATTTGTATGCATTTATTCATATCAATAAATTAATTATCTCTATTAATTAAGTAAAAAAAAAAAAATGAACGTGTTTTTTTTTGCTAATGAACAAACAAAAATAAAATAAAACAAACAATAATAACACCAAGACGCACGCAAATACATAGAATGAACTACGTAGGTGTTCATTTTTTCTAGGCCCATTCAAAATTTAACAAAACAAAAAAAAAACCGAAATGAAAGAACAGCAAACCTATAGAATGAACAAAGGCAAAATTGGAAACCCATATAATTTTAATTTCCTTACTGACAAAGTCACTCACTCAAATATAGACAAGTTCTCTTTTTTGAGTATACAAGCTATATGTATATGTTCATAAAAATAATACTTGAATAGTCTTTTGTGCCTTGAAGGTAGGTAGGTAGGTAGGTGAATAGCAATTCATGCATAGCCCTTGTAAAAAAATTCTACTTCTTGTTCAACCAACAAAGTGAGAAAAAAAAAGAAAAAAAGAAAACTAGAAAAACACACTGCGACATTTTCTATTTTTTTTTATTTTTTTATTTATCCTTGAGGAAGGAATTAGAAAAAATAAAAAAAAGTTTTTGGTGCTGCATACAGGATTGCAGTGAATTTTATGGATCCCTACCTTTCCACATATGTACTTATATATATATATATAAATGATGCCAGTTTGCTACTAAAAAACAACAATTGATTGACAAAAAATCATTAGAAAGGTCGAAGAGTTGATTTACTGAGTAATCAATGGTTTTATCTCATAGAAAAATGAGTCTAAACATTATTTGTATTCTTTAATTAATTTACTATCTTTCATTTCTGATAAATAATTACTTTGGTTATTTAGTTTTGCACACTGATTTCAAATCTGTAATTTTTATTTTTTGAAGAGTCACACGGTTTTTGAGAAATCGATCCCTATTTTTTGAGCTAATTTGGCCCATTTTCCAACTTCAACTTCAATTTAAGCCTAGAAGGATACTCATTTTGTGCATTAAAAAATGCAAATTCCGTTTCCAGTCTTTGTTTTGACCTAACAAAAAAATCTGGAACCGTAGGGGACGTGTGTAGGCCCAAAAGTCGGCCAAAACGTTTCTACTTAAATAACTCCTTGAATATTACATCAAATGGAATAATAAGGAATACACTCAAGAGATGAGACCCAATACATTCAAATGAAATGTCAAGGACTCGATAAGACTCCTTAACTAAGAAGAAATCGTCCATCTAATTGTGTAAATTTTCATTCGATTTTGAGCAAAAATCAACTAAATACCAAAGACTTACTGTAGAGCTATTAAAATAGTAGTACACAGAATTCAGCTGAAATCCCTCTGCACATGTTTTTTAGTAGCTCTACTGTGAGTCTTTGATTTCTAGCTAAGTTTGGAATTAGACACACAAAAAAGTCCCCGGTCATAATTAAAGAGATTTTGCCTATGGCTTTATAAAGGCCAAATCAGAGTCAAATAAAGTTTGCTCAAGGAAATGATAGGATCCTAACTGAAGGCAAGCATTCCTGATTATCTCGAAACATCAAGGATATTCATATTTTTTGTTAATTATTATTTTTCTAAGCTGCTTTTTTGTTGACACACCAGATGTACATAATTTGTATACAAAGTTGTTACTGCTTTATCCAAGGACTATGAGCATATGTTCTGAGTAATAAGTCAACTTACAGAGAGGAAAAAAGTTCTCATAAAGAGACTATGTACACTACAGGGGATCATGGGCTTTTCTACTCCCCCCCCCCCCCCCCACTATCCCTCAGACACGAAATAGAGATTTTCTTATACCTAAGTCATACCTAAGTTATGAGATGTACAAAGAAAGTCAAGAAGAAAAAAAAGAAGTATTTCTTACATTAATAGGAAAACATACATCAATCCTCGTCAAAGAGTCTAAGGTAAAGAAATACTTTCCCTTCCTTCAGGAGAACTCTTCATAGCGAAGAAAAACAATTAGTACTTTATGTACATATAAGATAAATTAGGTTTTCTAAATTTTGGGATCCCCCAGGAAATTTTTTTGGGATGAGACAGTACATCATAAATACTGTAGAATTAATATCATTTATATTTGAAGATAAAAAGATCAATTACTAGGAATTTAAAGAATATGCAAATGGGATGTATAAAATAAAAAGAAAGAGAAAATCATCAACCTGGTAAACCTTACAGTTTGATGAACATTCAGAGGGAAGCAGGTAGTGCTGTCATGACGTTTTACTCAGCTACACGCTGCTATTCTCCATTTTATATTTATACAAATGACGACATCAATAATAAATAATAACATTATGTATGTACACCATAGATGAGAAATGTCAGGAAATTATATGTATACTTTTAACTATTAATTAATTATTATACGAGGACTTGAGCCCTTTTTTGCTTACATTTTATTTGCTTTATTAACCTTAATGCATGTATTCCTTCATGCGAGATCTGTACTATCAGGTAGATGTTCTCCCCTCAGGAGTAATAAAGGAAGAATGATAACAGCTTTGGAAAACAAAAAGACCTGTTTAATGAGCCAACTCCACAAAGTCTCGCACGTGGCATTTTGCATATTTTTTACATTCCTGAAAGATCCAAACGGGCTCACCTTATTGAAAAGATATATATTTATACTATTATTGTTATGAACAGGTATAGAGTTAATATATGCTATGCACAATTGTAAAGTATCTAGATAAATAATACATGGGACCCAACTAGGGCAACACCTCCTATTAAATATATCATAAAAATAAGAGATATCTCAAATGACCCTAAAGAAAAAGAATTAAGTTTGAAATATAAACTGTCTTCTTTATATATATGTTATAAATAAATGTCATTCAGAATTCAAAACCTCCCCACAAAAAGCTCGAGAAAACGGTGTTCTAAGAGAGAAACCCAAGTATGTGTATATACATATACTATAGGTTAATGTCTCATACAAGTTGCAATTAGTACGTTACATAAATCTTATTCAATTATATTACAGGTCAGCCATTTCAATTACAAACTATTAATTGATACTATCATTTCATTTTGATCAATGAAACTAGTGTCCTGTATGTCTTATTTACGAGCCTGGGGATAGACATATTATATATATATATATATATATATATATAATTGATTACATATTGTTAGAAATAGTATGTAGTTGGCGGATGATTTCTTCTTCTGTCTTTTTTGGGAAGAGACAAGAGATTGGGAGATACAGTTCTTGATCTACTATGATTTTAATTACATTGACAATAATTGCATAGAGGAATTTGTCAACCACGTTATGTAAAACGTACATGAGTAATAATATGTTAACCACATTTCTTATAAAAGAGATCCCCTTTTTCTGCTCTGATTCAGAAGAGTACTTGACTATTGATGTACATACATTTAATAGTTTTTTTATACCCCTGGTCATTAACTAACTGTTTTTATCTCCTATCTACCGTCAAATCATTTTGTAAACTACGTTTACAAACGAAGGACAATAAAATATGTATATAAAATACAAATGGAGGGGAAGAGGTGGGAAAGTCCATTTTCAAAGTGAATTTTATTGTCAGATGTTTTTTAATGGCCCCGACATCAACTCCCTCTAAATGTGGATTTAATGTTTTGAATCCTTTCTCTCTCTCTCTCTTGTATCTTCTTACGAATAATAAAATATAAACAAAGCCATTGGGAATGATGAAAAATGGGGGAGAGTCTACAATTCAAAAAAAAATGTCCTCTTATTTTGTTACTTTGTTTAGAATCTTTTTTTCTGTTTTGTTTTATTTTATTTATAAAAAATATGGATCGTTTCTTTTTTTTTCCATTTCCTTTAGAATTTAAGTGCATGTACCTACATATGTGTTGTTTTTTGTAGCCATAATTGAATAAGTGTAGCCATAGGATGATAAATAGATAAATTTTTTTAATGTTTATCTGACTCTTTTTTTTTTTTTTTTTGGTATAGAGTTTATAAGAGAATTTCAAAAAGAACAAATAACAAACAACAAATTAAAATTCACTAGAATAGATTACATGGTTCTTGATAGTAATAAAAACAGTATTTATCGCTTATGTATGTATGTATATATATGTATTGTAATTAGATTTTTTTTATCTTCTTTACAAGTAAGAAAGATGTTGAGTATATTTAGTGTTTTCTATTAAATGTTTCATATTGATGAAGTGTATTTATGCAAAAGGGTATGTACATCATCCTTCATTTTGAGTTAGTAGTTGGCAAAGGAGTTATATTTGATGAATGCACCACGGTTCATTGCTCCAGGATGAGGCACTGGCCCAGGAGGACGTCTCGGAACTGGAGGTTTATTAGGAGTCATTTCTGGAAAATAATCCTCTCCTCCTCCTACTTGGGAATGTCTTTGACTGTTTGGATCCTCACCTGGAGAGGGGAACCGTGAAGGAATACTCTTAAATCTCCAAGGAGGTCGAACTCCCTTAGGTGGAAAATGATGCAAATGATGGTGGTGGTGATGATGATGAAGAACTCCGTTCCGATCCTTTTCGTCCTCAACCAAATGATACTCTATGAGAGGAATAGATGCTGGCTCACTCCTACGTTTCAAAGGAGGATGAAGTCCTTCTATACTATTCCCACTACCCATAGTAGACCCAGTTGCGTTGGCGAGTCCTGTTTGCATGGATCGATCCGTATTTCGTCGAGGGAAGGTTGGGTAGCCGTCAGATGCGGGCATTGGGAGTCTTGGGCGACCGTTGTGGGATGGTTTGGGAGTCCCTTGCCAACTGAGGAGACCGTGATCTGGTCTTGAAGAGCGATGGGCCTCAAAACTACTTTGTCGAGAGGCAACGGACTCAGTAGAACCTTGTTTAGGGGGTGGGGGTGGACGAGGGGAAGTGTGGCCCACGAGAGTGCGTCGTCGTGAGAGTGTTCCTCCACCACCACCACCACCTGCGGAAGAGTCTTTTTGACGACTGGTTGCTCCTGAAGGGACCACAGAAGAGGACATTGAATTGGTCCTTGAATGCGTGTTTCCTCTATGACTTGGTCCCTCAACACTCCTTTTAACAGAGCCTGGAGATTTGTAACTGCTGGAGGCAGAGTCAGGAACGATAATTTCATCTTCATCCTTCTTTTTGGGCTTGATAACAATGAGTATGATGATGCCGATGAAAACAAAGAGACCCGCCACAACACCGATGAAAATGCTGAGACGTTTATTATCAATGATACTTAGTTTGGCTGGATCCAAACTCGTTCTCACTTCCTTACATTTTGAGCTTTCTGAGCCTAAATTTAGCACTGTGGGCTTCAGAACAAGGAGATCTGAGTCGTTTGAGGAAGGGTAGGAGAGAAGAATTTTATCACTCAGATTATGATTTTCACCCAGATCCTCAGATGAGTCCACATTGTTGAAGAAATAGGGAAAGACCGTTCCGAAAACATCTTTGCTGAAAACAGAGTTCCCTGATCTCTTGAATCGAATGATTTCATTTTCATCTGGAACGTAGACGTCGTCCTCACTCTCATCTTCCTCATCATGAACTTCTCCTCCCTCCTCCCCATCTCTGGCCTCACCATCCTCCCCATCATGATGATGATGATTATCTCCATGAATTTTCTGTTTAAGCAGAACGGAGGAGGCGTAGGAGCTTCCTCGAGTAATGACGCAAATGAGGTAAAGAGTATTATCTGCAAGGGCATTAACACGGAATCCCCGTGTGCTCGGACCCACTCGATACTTTTTGACTTGATCATTTTGATCCAAACGATGATATGCGACAATGAAACCCTTTAAACCCGTCATGTTTGTATCAGCACTTTCCCATGTGAGAGTGAAGGAATGAGGTAGCAGCTCACTCGTTCCAAGGGATTCCACTGAGGGTAGGGGACACAGCTCTGAGTCCTTGATTGTTAGAAGATATCTATCCTTAAGATGTGTTGGTTCCGAGCAAGAAGGACCCACTTTTGATCCACGACGGTCCACATGGAGCCATTTGCGATGTTGACGAAGCCATATTTTCTGAGTATAGGAATTACAGGAGCATATGAAGGGATTACCTAGAAAAAAGAAATAAAAAATATTTGATTAGACTCACGTAATTGCATACAACTCATGAAATTAATATGAAGAAAAGCTTGACTGACTGTCTCATATACTGCCTATAGTGTATGTATGTATCTATGTAATTAGTAATTAGGAGGGGAGTGAAATCTTATAGAAACTAACTCATCACTCAAATAAAGTTTTTCTTCTTTTGTAGCATAATAATCAAAAACTGGGCTCCACAAATCGATTTTTAATCAAATAAAAGAAAAAAAAGAAGAAGTTTTTCTTCTTTAACTTTTGATTGGCATTCTGCAGAGTGAACTCTCATCTATATAGATAGGTATAGTATATGTGTTAATGCAAGCTATTATTTTAATTAAAGCTCAAATGAGGTTCATCATTTCTAATTATGAATGTGAAAAGTAACTCCCCCCCCCCAAAAAAAACCAACAACAACAACTACAACCAAAGCCTCAATTCCATGATGTTTTTTCTCACTTACCATTTTTTTTGTGGGGAAAAAAAGCTTAATAACTGATATGAGACTCTAGTTTTTTCTTCCTTGAAGAAGCAAATAAAACATGGACAAAGTTAATGTCAGTTCAGCCAGCATAATCGGTCAACCATCTATCAAAAACTTTAAAATGTCTGTACCTCATAAATTCAGAAGGGTAAAGAGGTAGTAGGTAGAATTGTAATGAGGCATCATTGATACGCCAAAAGGTCTGGATAATTGTTATTGGTAATATATGGAACAATTTCTATTCGGAATGTTAAGTACTCTAAGTGCTTAACCCTTTTAGAGCATTTAATCAATAAAAGGGTATTCAAATGAAAAATCGTTCAGCACAAAGGAATATTAGTGTCTGATTGAATTCATATTCAATTGAATATTCAAATTAAATCAAATAAATATCATTCAAATATAGGTTAATGTGAAACAAAAATATTCATTGTGTCAGGTGAAGTCAATCTCTTACTCTTGTGAAAGCCTTTTGTTTACCTTTCAACTGATCTATTCGCAAAACTATGTTTTGTCAAATCATATTTTAAAATATCGTCACAATAGAATAAAGCTTAAATTCTTCATAAAAACCTTGTTTATAGAGATGTGGGTTTAAATAAATCAATGTTTGATTCTAAGTAGTTTTTGGGGACTGATGCATTTACTGACAAATTTTATATTTAAAAAAAGACAAAAAAACAAACAAACGTGGACACTTCTAAGAGGGTGCCAAAAAAGTATGTTACATTTTTGAAAGGCAAAATTGCATCGTTGTCAACAAAGAGTATTTAATGAGCTAAAAGTAGATATTGTCGTTAAATGCACAACCTGATACAATGTCAACTAAAAAAATAAAACAAACATATCAAAGAACAGTGTAGGATAGAAAAAGTAGTTTGTCCGGACATGTCATTAAAAATAGAAACTATATAGGTTTAGAGAACTTTCTTTTGAGGCGTGTTTTTGTACATTTCTTCAAGGAATGGAGTCAATACATAGTTTTAATTCGTCATAGTGTATAGTTAAGATATAGTTAAATAATATTTGTTATTTGTAGACATATATGAAAGAATGGAAGAAGGGGCTTCATATAGGATATAAATCATTATTTCAATACATATTAAGGAAGGAAGAGATTGCGTGTACCTTTGACCCTTGTTCCAGGTAAAAAAAGATGACAACACGTTCAACAAAAAATTCATTGTCAGCTATCGGTTATTCTACGAGTCTTGTCTTTTATTAATTATACCAGTACTTGAACAACATTGATGGGTTGAAGTCGAATTGGGCTCTAAGCACAAAGGAAATACAAATTAGTTCGGTCCCTTTTCAAAAGATGGATCCGACTTTTATAAATATTTCATCGTGACAGATAGTTTAAGGTTAGAGATTTGGTAATAATATTTAGTTCATATAGTTTTGAATTTCAAACAAAAAACCTGCTTTTTTACTTAGTTGAAATTGTCAAATTTTGTGGGTAACTAAGCAGGATTTGCAGAAAGTTGTATGTTCCTAATTTAGTTGGAAGAAAAGTACAGCTGAATCGTATTAAATGCTTGTAGAAGTTTTTTTAAGTCATGTAAAAATGATTTCCAAATTTCAGGGAGTGTGATTTCAGCATTGAAATCAAGCCTCTCTCTGGACAGACAAAACAAATCAACTATGTTTAACGAACTGGAAACATTACTCGATGAAGATTGGAGTCAAACGCAGGAGAAGCTTGCAAAATCATTGGAAGTTATGAGCAACAAGCTGTATATGTACAATTGAAATCCATGGTTATTACTCATAAGCAAAAAACTACAAAAATGAACCGAAATAGCATAAAGCACTCCCTATAATTAAACGTCAAATTGTACCACAGTTGAAAACAAATGTCTATCCATGAATATGGATTTCTTTTTTTCCCTCCTCTTTTTTTGAAAGTAGAGGTTGAGAGATATGTAGAATGGAAATCTGATATTGTCCCTCTATACTTTTTTTTATAAAAAACCTCTGACTTATAAATGAAATATTTTTTTCAGGCCAACTATTTCATAATTGATAGTCACACACCACATTTGCTCAACTACTAAACGTGTGAGTTGAGAGCTTTCTCTTTTTTAAAGGAAGTTAAAAGATATTTATCTACAATAAAGACACAAAAATGCTTTCACACTTTTACAAAATTGTCTTCCAGAATTTTGAAGAATGATTTGAGGAAGTCCAATTTATTTTAAAGGGCTCTTTTTCTTTCTCCCTTTGCAAGAAAAGATACAAAGAAAGGTGGTTGCGTAGTAATTATAAATTATGTTCCCTGAAGGATTTTATATGCATAGCCCTCCAAGGATGTCAGACATGAAATAATGAGAAGTGATTTAATTTGCAAATGAATAAATAAATAAATATGCGGGAATAAGGTCAGGAAGGGCACACACACACACGCACAGCTAACCATAAATCCCTAGTCAAAATTGTGGAATATAAATTATAATCTCATTAAAAAAATAAACCATGAAAAAGGAATGATGATAACTTATCAGTTTGTTACATGCAGTAGTTATGACCTTCCTTTTTAAAACATGCCCATTCAAAGGCATCTTTCAAAAGACATTTCTATATAAAGTGTAATTGATTGTCCTTTAGTATATATAAATATGTAACTCGACTTGGATATCTGCATTAAAATAAGTCATGGAGATATTTTATGCATTTATTTATCTAAAGATAAATAAATATTAAATATATTTAGCAAAAAAAAAAATAAAAAATAATAATTAATTATATTATTTTTCTATGAAAAAAACTTTATTTCTTATTTTCTTCATTTGTTATTATTGTTTGACGGGAAATAAAGTGAAATAAGTTTATTCATGCTTGCTCTAACTTTTAAAGGGAATTTTTTTTTTTTCATACATATTTATATATGAATAATATATAACGTGAACATGTAAAAAAAAGCAACAGTAAAGATGTGAATCTTTGTACTTATATATATATATATAAATATATAGGTATGTACAACAATTTAAGTACATTTGTACATGGGATTAGTGAAATTAAATAAGGAAATCAATTACAAAATTAATTCCTTACTTTTTTTTCCTGTTAAATTTATTATTGGAAATGTTTTTTTTTGTTTTGACTTGATATTAAATTATTTCAGTATGATGTTTAAAATATAGATTTGATGCATGTAGAAAGTATTTATATTAATATTAATAATAATAATAATACCGATATTAAAAGCCCCAATCAATTTATTTGTCGTTCTTTTTTCTCCTACTTTCTCAAATAACAATTTGAAAAGCTAACATATATGTACATACATTTAATCAAATTGAAAACGAATTACAGGTATGAAACTCACAAAATAATAACTTAACTTTTTTTTTTCTTCTTGGAGGTAATTGCCAATTACCTTAGAGCATATAAAAGTACATCATTTATTTGTCCTCTAGTTTTTTGGGGCAATTCTTCATTTATTAGAATATGAGCTAATTCGAGAATATTCAATCAAATTTGTTTATAACAAATTAATAAGGGGCAGGAGTAGGGGGTCAATTATCTTTTTTTTTGTTGGATAATTCCTTAATCCATCCATTTCAAAATAAAGGGTTTCTCAATAGTATGATGACGCATTTTTGTTTCATTTTAGGGAACAACAATTATTTCTACTCAGAAATGGCGTACAAATCATCATGGAGCAGACCAACCTTACACAACGTTTGATAATTATCTACATTTAATACCAAAACTCAACTCATGTAACAAAATTTGACGCCTTTGGACTAATTTCTACGGGGCCACATAGAGTAATTGGTCTACACTCACACGACAGGAACACACTAGAGGAGCGTTTGATGCAAATAAGTAGGGATTGGAGACTTTTTTGCATTGAAAGGAACATTTTGTGGCTTCTCAAGTCATTTAAAGTTCGAAAAAAGAAGTTATAGGTATAATGATCTAAGAACATTTTGTATTTTTCCTTATATGGCAACATTGAATCCTTGTAGCTAAAATCATAGCAAATATTTAATTTAATTGTGTAACTAAATAAAAGTATTAATTTTTATTAAGAATTGATACTCAGCTCTGTATTCTTATGAAAAAATATTTTTTCAAAATAAATGCCTAAAATTAATATGAAAATGTACATACACCATAAAATTGCAACCAATGCGGATTTTGACTATTTTGTATTCAAAATTTTAGGGTAGTTTTTCAATACAAACTATAAAAAGCAATTTTTGCCCCTCATTGGCCAGCTTGTAGGTCATAAACTATAAGAAAATGTCATTTGCCAGCTTGTACAACTTTTTTTTTTTTTTTGAAAGATGATATCTGGAAGGAAATTTTTGAAAAACTTTGAGCCCAATTCCTTTAAATTTCAGACCTTTCAAGCCCTTTCAAAACAATTAATTTGTGATCAAAAAAGGCCATTTCTCAAACTTTAAATAGCTGAAGATGTCACCACAAAAATGGCTTTTGAAGGCTAAAACTCTCCAATTCTCTTCTTTTTTCCCCCATCAATAAAGAGCAAAATATCTTTTACTGGAGACAAAATAATGATATGATTCGAAAACTGGACAGCCTAGTCCAGGTCACAAAACCTCTTGTTATAAGGACATATTTATCTATTATGCACTACTTTAAACCTCTCTCTCTTTAGAACAGGAATGAAAATTACATGACTTGAAATTGTATTAACTTTATGCCATCGGTGATCGTTTTTACGATCGCATTATGGCCAAGGGTTAAATTGACAATTAGTCAAAAACAAACATGGAGCAAGGAAAAATAAATATTTATGGTCATGTATTTGAGATTCTAAGTATATTTATATAGCAGTAATATATTGCATGCCTTCAATAAAACATACCACAAAAATCGTTTTCTAATGTACATATATAGTTATTAAGTTGTTGAAATTATTCACCAAGAGGGAAAAAATGAAGGAAAAAAAGAAGTGCATTCATTTATCAGCACACGTTGATTAACTTGTGAATGAAAGGTCTTTTGAACTTTTTGTACCCATGTTAATTTTGTTAACAATCATACAAGAAACATATTTTTTTTTTTTTTTTTAAAAAAAAACTATATTTTGACCCCTTTAGAAAATTTTCATAAAAATAGTATGTTGTTTGAAAAGTAACACTACAAAAGAGGAAATTTTATAAACACTTCTTTTGATAGTTTCCATATAAAATCCATTATCTCTTGTTTACAAAATAAAATTCTCTCTGCAACAAGGAAAAAAAATCCCTCTTTTTGACCTTCTCCTTAATCATTCCTTTCTTTTCATATTAGAAGGATTTACAAGAACAATACTAATAATGTTTATGAATATAGTAACCTATCAATCAGTGACAAGAGTATTATTATCTGCCTTTCTTACTCTAAAGCTAAAAGGTTGCATCATAGGATGTAAGCGCACTTTGTGTCTCTAAAAGGTCATCATTACATCTGTGCACAGCCCGGACATTAAGCTACAGTTGGAAAAAAAAAACCCGGTATTTAAAATTCACATTCATACAATTTCTATTATATTAATAAAGTTTGAGAAGCACTGCTAACAATAGATTATACTGTGTTTTACTCATAAGAGCTGTCACAAGGCATTATTCTAAAGTGAATTTTATTGAGTATTAAAAAAAACAAAAAAAATGCAATAATGTATGTCTGACTCATAGTTAATTATGAGACGCCTTTTCAAATGCAATTAGCAATGCTAATGAACGATCTGCAAGCAGAGAAAATTAATAAATATAATATTTAAAAGCAATTCTTTTCTTTCTTTTTTTTCAATAAAAATTATCTAAGCCATAAAAGACAGGGATGCCTACGAAATGAATTTTTTTTTTTCTTTCTTTCACCATCCAAGATGTTATTTTTGAAGTCAATACCCACATTTAGGTAATTGAATAAGAAATAAATGACAAGTTTTTTTTCCTTGTAACGCATGGAATTATTTCTTCCTTTTCCAATGATGCACCAAGTTACCTTAGAAACATCTTTTTTTTTCTTCCTAAATAGTATCTAGCGTTCTGAACTTTAGTTCTTTATCCTCCTCCTCCTCACATTAGCACAATTTTCTACTACAAAGTATTGAATGAAAAATAATTATATCTGGCTTACTGCGATCTGATTTTGAGACGTAGCAAAGATAATCATGACCTGGAATAAATATCAATACAATGTATTTTCCTTCAGCTATTTTTTGGGTCAGTTCTTTAATTGTAAAGGAGCTGAGTCCAAGTATTTCGGGATTCATATGGGCATTAGTACCTCCTTCTTCCCTTGCACAATAGTACTTTGACATGCCAAAACTCTGAGTACAATAACAACAGATTACTCCAGAGGTTATCTCTAATTTTCCCTATCCTTTTTGAAAGTCGTGTTGAAACAGGAAAAATTGATATTAACGGTACGTTAATATCTAAGGACCATACGAGTCAATAAAGAAGTTAGCAAAATGTGTGCTCAAAGGGATCAATGAATGTGTCATCGTTTTTCAAGCAATTTTATTTTCCTCTTATCTACTGCCTGCATATATAAAATGATACTATTCCTTTGCAAACACTTTTACTTATAAAGAAATACACACTTGTTATAGACAAACTATCAATAAATGTTGTTGCATACACAGCTCATAAATCATCACACAGCTAGCTGTATATATTTATAAAAAATGATTATAAATAGATACATATGCATGTAGATAAATTTATTAGCTTTCCCAATAGCTGGGCATGCAACCCTTTAGTTCAGGAAAAAAAACAAAAAAAAACTTTTATACTCATCCAAGTACGTGTATCGTTATTTATAACTACGTACAAATGTTCTTATATTATTATTATTATTTACCTGCATTATTATTTATATGTCTATAAATGTACTTTTTATGAGATAATTGTCCTTTCAAGAATATTTAAGTAGGGGTGATTGTTGAGCCAATGATTTATAGACTCTCCCCTTTACGAAGAAAATCCCCTCCAAACCTCTCTCTCTCTCTCTCTTGAGTTGACTTTATGTAGTTTATTGTCCATACGTAGTAGTAGACCTGTGCACAAATTCATAATAATACTAATTATAATTAAATTACATATGATCATGTTTGTGCATTGTGGAAAATAATATCACATAGGAAAATCTACAAATGTGTCAAGTCAACAAGAAACCAAGTTTATTTGAAATATTTCAAAAATAAGTGTGAACTGCACTTATATTATTCTTGAAGACATTCTCTTTCGTTTGTATTAATAGGTTATTTCGATTAATTTAATAATGATTCCAATATTTGCAACTGTATTATAGGAGAAAAAAATACTGGCCACAATCAAGGATAAAAACATCTGGTATTTCTGACTATGTTGTTATTATTACTATGATTGAGCATGATAGCGGGTTAAGTTTATTCTTAATAGTACTTCAACAGATGCCAACTGCAACAAAATAAATCTTTGGGGCTATGATATATCAGCTTCATATGCAGTCATAACATTTATCCGATTGCTCTATTGGATAGACAACAAATATCCTTGGTTTCTCAATGATTAAAAGTGACATTTGAGCAAAAACCGTGCTCAATAGGTCTTAAAATGACTCCTAAATACTTGGCCGTAAGATTATTTATGAAGTAGAAAAACTAAAAAAATTGAATTGTCTCCTTTTTAATATTTGAAAAAAAAAACTTGCTTTCTAGACACAAATTTGATGATCAAGGTTGCGTTAACAACAGTTAATAATGCTGCTCCGAGTTAATTATGTTTTTAAAACGCTGATATGCGCGTCGTGTCCCGTTAAGGTGATGGGTCTGGCAATACGATGTGAACAGAGGAGTTGCATCAGGAAGCTTCACTAAGGGAAGCTTGGTCATATTTACAATGCATGCCTATAAAAAGGATGGCCAAGGGTGTTGGAAAATTGACTTTGTAGCCATGACAATATGATGAATGTTTGAACTAATGGGTGAATTACTCCATGACACGGGCGGCTTAGTACTCCTTGTTCCCACCCCCTCAAGAATGAAGGAATAATGACTAGATATTTGGGGGAAAAAAGAAGAAAATTCTATACAAATTGCCAACAACCAAAAACATTGCACGCGAAAAAAGACGACAGACTTACAGCTCATCAAGACTACATACACCATTGCATTGAAAAAACCATTAAAAACGTCTGTTGATATATATGTATGTATGTATGTTTATGGTTTTTTTTCCTCATTTGTGACTCATAATTGCTCTGTGAATAATAATAATAAAAAAATTCAATTCAACCCAAAAAAAAAAAAAAAACTGTTCCATCAGTTCTTGGAACTCTAGAAGTATTCAAAAAATAATACTCTTTCTATTCAATTATTTTAATGTCACTCACATTTGATGAATAATACATTAAATGTATGTAAATATATGCATTTTCGATCTGAATATATTTTAACAAATGTTATTCTCTTTTTTTTACTCAATAATAATAGAAAATTGAATGTGAAACTTTTTCATTTAACATACCCTAAATTAAAAGTTGCATTATTTAACAAACAAAATCATGGTAATGAATTAATTATGACATATGAGACAATCACATTTGAGTCTGATTGAATTCTTTTTATTAAAATAAAGGATACAATTTAGTAACAATCCTTGTTTTTTAAATAATGACATTAATTCGGAGAGAAAAGTATTCAAAAAAATAATGGCACTATTATAAATAATTGTAATATGATACAACTGTCAAAGGACTGTCTCCAATTTAAAAACAAAATCACAGTCTAATTAATGTACTAAAGTTTAGTTAGATAATGATGAAAAAAAAAAAAACTCCATTCATGACGTCTCCATAGACAGATTTGTCTATTTTTTGTATGATTGGACCAATGGATCTGCTCTTGGACCCATTTTAACCGCCTTAAATTAGAACCAATACAACACAAAGCTTTAATTTGATCCAGGTCATTGAACTTTATAACATATTAAGAGCTCAACACCTCAAACTAACTTTATAACAAAATTAGACAAGAGTTTTGAAAAGCTCATCTTTAAATATTAGCTGAAAGTAGAAAATAAGGAATTATATAGAAAGGCCCTTGGAGTGTTCCTTAGGAACACCATCAATAAATGACACAGAGCCTAGAAGGCATTTAATCTATGTATGTACATATGTATGCATAAATGGTTTCATTCTGTAAAATGAGCGTATATGTGAAATATCTTATATGAGAATGGGACACTTTATATCCCTTAATCATGAAGATCGATACTACCTTTAGTAGATATTGCATTTTTTTTTTTAAAAAAGGCAAGTACAAAAAATTTGTCAAACCATTTAAGATAACCAACGTGTCTCAAAATGTTTATAGATGATGGTACTTTCAGATTTTTTTTTTTTTGTAGGGGGAAGGTTGATTGATATTTGCTATAATGTGATTGGTTTTTTTGTTTTGTTTTTTGCACCTCTCTCTCAATTGCAATTCCATCAAAATGATTTATTTTTCTACAATGAAACTACTTAAAAAGAAAGGAAAACAAAACAATACTTCAAGTCAATGTACGTATTTATTTATGTTGTATATTTCATTTGAGGGTGTGTGTGATTTCAATATTAGATGCTCCAAAAGGACTACGGATCAGGGAGAGGAGAGTGAGGGTATATATGTATTATTAATACTATAATATATCAACTGATGTATGTATGTATGTATGTAGGTAGGTAGACAGCTGAAAATAGACAAATGAGATCCCATCCAACTCGCTCTACAAAAGTAGTTCAACATAAATCTCCCATCCAATAAATTGAATCTCTTCCAAGTCAGTTTATACGTGAATATATATATTTGAGGATTAAGGGACTTAGATCTATGGCTACCCACCCATCCATCTATCCATATACAGACCCAGGTACCATGGAAGAAGAAGAAGAAGAAGAAGAAGAAGGTATGTCTTTCAAAAAGTATTAAATAGAGAATAAATAGAACTTCTTTCTCTCTTAACAGAGAGGAGAAAAAAACGTTTTTTTTTTAAATCTCCCCCCTCTTAACATAAATAAATAAATAAATGAATAAAAAAAACTTTTGAGCCTTGATCCCCATAGTGATGCAATCAGACGCAACAACAACAATATAAAAAAAAAACGTTTCTTTTTATCGATAAAGACTCCCTTGAGCATGTAAATACACTCTAACATATGTATACATATATGTACAAACCAGGATTTGAAATAAATTTCAAATATATACGTACATATAAGTCGTAGAAATGTAATTATAATTAAGGGTTGTTCTTAATTAAGTGATTATTATTTCAGGATAGATATTTCTTAGTCTCAAAGACTGTCTGCCTCTCAAACTCATTTTTTTCAATGCGGTACGGGCAAGATTTTTGAAAGTGAAGGCGCCTTAAGGGAAAAATAAAAGAATAAGCTTTGAATATTAAGACTGCATAAATGTATAGTATGACCATTCAATTTAGAATGAATTGAAGGGTTTCCATCTTTTGATACAAATTTACATAAACATTTACTGAGTATTGACGTAAATTCTATGCCCTCAGATTCTAGCTAAATGATTTTGAAAATAAAGCATTTCCGTACATTTTTTGTAAGAATAGCTATGCTACTGAGCAGAGGCATTGGTCAATTGATAAACTTATGAATTTAAAAAGTTCTTTGAAAGAGGGGAAAAATGACCACAATTTAGCTATTATTTCCATATAAATTCATGCCTAAGAAAAAAAAGCCAATTTAAAATAAAGTGAAATATATTGGATAATCAAATTTTGTAAATCTGCTGTCTAGGGGCGGTATTATTGCCACATGCCCTTTTGTAAAAGTTGAACCAGATAACCACTGGCTCTGAGTTGAACAAACAAACAAAAAAAATTCATAACGATATTGTCATTTGTCAATGCAGACTGAACGCCACTTCATTCAAAATTATAATTTGTTTAAATCAAAGTTTTAAGAAAAAAAACTCTAATTTTCTTTGAATGTAATTCAGTTTTCAGAACTGATCCAGAAGATACAGATTGAATTACAATTATTATTGGACGAAGTTATGTACATACATATATACATAAGTCTAGATATTATTTTAGTATGCCTGGATATATTACAAATCTAGACTCGCATAAATGAATATATAAACTCTCAATGAACATACTTGTTTTTCTTTTTTTTTCTTTTTAGGAACCCACCCATTGAGTTCTCATATTTCGTGTATGTAAAAGAAGCAAATGATGCAAATTATTATTATTATTATTATTATTCGTGCGTTTGCTCTAGTAATGCATGTCTTAAAGAAAAAATGAAGCAAAACTTGAGATATAAATAAATATTTATATCTATATCTAGTATAGTACATGTAGAGATAGTCTGTATACAAACCCTGCCTTTTTTTTCCTTTACTCTTTATATTTTGGCATAAAATGATACAATATTTATGTATTTTTAAATTAATAAATAAATAACAAGACAGTTATTTTTTCTGTATTTTTTTTATCAGATTCCTTTGTAACAACAGACTCTCACAAGTTATTTACGAGGAAATGTCCTTCTCTTCTCCCCCCTCCTCCTTCTCTTCTCTTCCCTTTCCACTGCATATATGTACATATATATATATATATATATATGCGATATTGAGGTGTACCACCTAGTTATGGGGGTGTTGTTTTAAGTCCTTGTACATACATAGTTCATATATTTATATATATATGTATATGCAGTGAATAAAAGATTGATTAGTCTCGTCCTGAAAAGAGTGACAGTCCATTTCTTTTCCTTTTTCTTTTCTTTTCTATTTTTTTCTTTTTTGATGGAGTTCACTCTTTCTTTTCATTTCTTTTAAAAAAAAAAAAAAAATGGAGGAGGGAGGGAAAAAAAAGGAAGGGTGAGAATATAATCATAATCATAAAATGATTACTACATAATGTAATATTTATTCAACAAAAATAATGACGTCATATGGAACAACAACAAGATCCCTTTTTTAAAAAAAAAAAAAAAAAAAGAAGAAAAAAAGGGGCCTTCCAACGTGCAAGAGGGATTTAATTCTCTTTCTTGAACTGATTATTTCATAGCCCTAAATGATCCCATTGGAAATCAGAGTCATTAAATGAATACAAATAAAATTTCGTCAAAAGAAAAACATTATATTATTATTATTTGCTCATTTTTATTCCCATAACATAAAAGAGCGGAGTTAATCAATGCATATATATATATATATATATATAGGTATTAATATAACACACAATATATATATATATATATATATATATATATATATATATATATAAATACAACGTATATTTATTCACAGCCAATACACAAATATTTTTTGACAAGTTATTAATTCAATTATTATTATGATTAGAAAGAGAGAAATGGGAGATCTATGTATGTAAAAGAATGAGAGGAAGGGAAAAAAAAAAGAAAAAAAAAAAAATAGGAGGAAAAAGAGAGAAAAAAGGGAAAAGAAAAAAAAAAGGAGAAAAAGGAAGAAAGGGGGGAATAAAGTCCCCTTTAGCATAGACTTGTTTATAGGCTATAATTTTTTTTTCTTAGTTCATGCCTTTCTCTTTATATATATATATATATATATACATATGTATGTACATACACACATTTATGTTGTATATTGTATATTATTCCCTGCGCTTGTTTTTTTGCTACTATGTATGTATGTAGATACTACTACAAACTATGTACTCTGACTACGACTCCACTACTACTTTCTTTTCTGTTCCTTTATTTTTCCTTTTTCCTTTTTTTTTCCCTTTTAAGTTTCCTATTGATATTATTTTCCTTCTTTTCTTTTTGAAAAGAAGAAAAAAGTTCTTCTGCTTTGGCGAAATTTCATTCTTTTTATTCCTATACACAAACATATTTTTTTGATCAAATATAAAATAGCCTTGAACAATGATACTTATCTATGGACTTTCCCTCTCTATCTCATGGATCATACAGGGATGATTACCATGCAGTATATATGTATGTATGTATATGTATAAAAGAACAACAAATCACTCCTACACTCCATAGAAAGCCCCCGTTTTTTTCATGAGAAAAGGAAGGAGGGGGGGGGGGGGGAGAAAAAAAGAGAGAAAGAGTGTTACTGTCTGTGCTTTACCTTGTTAGCCTCATCCCACCACCACCACTACCAGTTGTTGTTATATGTAGTAAAATAGTCATAATAATAATAAGAATAAGACAGAGCCATCATCCATTCTAATTGGTAATATGTAGACTAGACTCAAGGTACTTTGTATCATTTTTGCTTAAACATCACTCGTTTATCTAGGTACGTACGTACCATATGTAGGCATATGATGTACAGTCAAGGGTGGGGGGGGGGGTGGACCCCCCCCCAATCTTTTGCCAAGTTTAAATGGTGTGCTTTTGCCACTTCAAATAGCTTAGGAATCTATTTTGAGAGTTATTATATGTTTAGTGTACGTAGGTACTTAGAATAACGTGTGATTTATGAGCATGAGAGAAGTCCATTAGAAGAGAGGTACAACCTATCTCTTAACTCCTTTTAGAGTATACATATGTACACTAATGGAAAGATCAGTTCAAAAACGTTATTTGGTCAAAATATAAGTAAATACCTCTCAAGGTTCTCCTGGGTTGTCATTAACAACAGAGAACAAAGACTTTTTCCACATTCTTCAAACCAATGTTTACATAAAATCGTATGAACGTATGTAGAATGGAAGATGAGGGAATTATAATTGAATTGTTTTCGTGAAAATCCGTCTGTAGAGATGTTTCTTTTTCTTAAAGTGTATGGAAATTAGTTTATCCACACTGTAGAAATTTTTTTTTATCTCAAGGTTACTAAGATTCTGTTTTTGTATCAAAATCTAATACTTTTGACCATAATATATAAAAAGAAATTCAAGATCTCAAGTCATGTATTATCCAAATATCTTGATTTAAAAAAAAAAGACTTTACCCTGATTTTTTAAATTTTTATTGAAAAAATACTTTTCATCAATACCTCAGACGGTTAATACCTCTATAAGTAGACTCAAATCAAAATGAACTAGAATTAAAAATCAAATATATATTTACAACCTGACATCTTATATTTTGTATCTAAGACATTTTACATAAGTCATTGATTATTTCCTTAAAATATTTGTAAAAATAGCATAACATTAAAATGCCTTCTTTTTATAAACTTTCAGTATTAAATATTTGATATAGAATCTGAAATGAGGAAACAACTGCCTTTCCACAAAATGTATCTAATAAATATGCTTAAAAGTTACATATTAATTAACTAATGGCAATAGAGAAATAGCTGTACAAAAATGGCATCCTTTTGGGGGAATTTGTGTTACGATTGAGTTGCTTCGGTGTCTGTTTTTAGGGGTCTATGGGAAAAAAATTGGTCATGAAAGTCCTTATTTTTGAATTGTAAATTATTTTACTCATTCTATAAAAAATAAATCATTCCATGGGAAGTAAGTCTAAATCAGTTCAAAAAACTTTTTTTTTGCATTCACAAGTAAAAGTTTTATGATAAAAAGTTTTTTTATTATTAAATTTTTGCATCTGAGCTGTTATAGACATGCTTGAAAATCCTTTGTACTGTGTGGGTTTTTTTTTGCACTTTAATGAGCTACTCCCATGATTTTTAATGGCACGACTCATCCCACATTTGAGGGTGTGTGTTAAATTGTACAAGAAAAATAAATTAGAAAGCTACCTCCGATATGCAACATCCTCAAATATTTGTTTATACCTTAATACATCCAAAAACACTATAGGTATTCGTAATTCGAGGTCGAACCGGATATTTGTACATACATATGTGTCAAGTCAACAAGAAACCTTATATGAGTATATCTAAAAATGAGAGTGAACTGCACTCATATTCTTGAAGACATTCTCTTTTGTCTTCAAGTATTTATAGGTTATTTCGATTAAGTAAATAATGACTCCAATAATTGCAACTTATTTATAGGAAAAAAATAATGGCCACAATCAAGAATAAAATACATCTGGTATGACAATGACTATATCGTTACTATTACTATGATTCATGGTGAGTATGATAGCGGATGTAGTTGTTTCCTAATAGTTCTTTAACAGATGAACTGGTTTTAGCTAACAGCAACTAAATAAATCCATGAAAAGATGGACGTTCCTTCAGGGATTATATCGGCTTCATATGCAGTCGACACATTTATCCAATTGCTCTATTGGATAGACAACAATAATCCTTGGTTTCTCGATATAAAGTGACATTTGAGCAAAAACCGTGCGTGATAGGTCTTAAATTGAACCCTAAATATTGAATCGTTATACTTATGAAGAAAAAAAAATGGATTACAAGTGGATTTTGTCCTTTTCAATATTTGAAAACAAACTTGCTTTCTTGTTGACTTGACACACATATACTTATCACATTTAAAAATAAAATGTTTTTTTATTTATATATGTAATGTATTTATACTTGTGATCAACTTACACAATCTAAAATGAAAAGAAGGAGGAGGGGGGGGGGAAGATTGGTATTCACATAAACATATATATATATATATATATATGTTATAGATAGATATAAATCAACTCAAGAGCACTTGAGTGTTGACACTCAATATTCTACATAAAAAAGACATACATAGAAGTAATGAATACTTTGAGACCCAAAAAAAAGCACAATGGAACAAGGACAAAAAAAAATAAAATGAAATGAAATAATACAAACATCCACTAAAATGTCCCATCAAATCTCACATATAAAAATTGTCAAATGTACTGACAATATATATTGTACGCTTTCCCTTTTCAGCGCAAAGGAAAAAAACCATTTGCAAACTGGGACCTAAACGATAAATAATAATAAAATAACTTGCTAAAATTAAAGAATACAAAAAAAATAATAGAGAGATGAAAAATCGTCAAAAATAAAAATAATAATAATAATCACTCTAGTCGGAAAAAGAACCCTTAAAAAAAATAACAACAATTCATAAGCATGATTAACGATGCAGCTGACTCTTTTCCCTTTCACTCAGTCACTCTCTCTCTCTCTCTTTGTGTATTATTATAAAATGAATTATTTTTTTTTTAGAGAGAAGTAAGTATGTTTGTTTATGTGATGATTTATAGCTATGGGAAACTTAAAATCATCTTTCATAAAATCCACAATTGCAAGTTTGCCTTTATGTGTTTTTTATATGGTGGTCTTGTTTTGCCTTGTCACAGGTGCAAATACAAAAAAGAAGAAATATTATGTTATTTACATACATACATACATACATACAAAGGGTTCTCCTCTAAGCCCTTTCCCCTCAGAAAAAAATAATAAAATATTTTATGATTTCATATCGTGTTGTTCCTCCAAAGGCTCAAAGGAGACCTGGAATCGATTTCTTGACTGTTTATTTTTTTTTTTTTACAAAAACGCTTTTCACGATTTTAAAATGATAATTGAGTTTCTTCTGAACTATACAGTGAGTTCCTCAATAAATGAGAAGTTAATGTTTTATCATAGATAAGGATAGAACAAGCCAAGAGTTCATTCTCCAAATATATAGCTGAATAAATAGGCATAAAATTTGTTTTAAAAAAGGAAGGGAAATCCCATTTGATATATGAGTTATTTGAGAATCGGACAGTCTTGTTTCTTTATTTTTTTTGTCGAGGATTTAAATCAATATTTTTAAAGAAGTGAACTATAATTTTTAAATATTAAAGTCTTTAATTTCTATATATATTTGACATCAACTTTTTAATTACTCTGTAATAATAATAATATTTTGTGAAATAAAAGTTTTGCAAAAAAATATATGTCTATGATGTTCATCTATTCTATCAAAAAAAGTGTGCACGGATAAAGACTGGTCACTCCTAATAGCAGCTTAAATGCATCTCGAAATCCTGAATTAATTCTAAAACTGCATCAATTATAGTCTACTTTGTTATAAAAAAGAATCGCAATGACTCATTTCTTTCCCCCTCAGAACCGATAGCTCAGAATTTAAAGGATTAAATGTTTAGTAATTTGTCCCCAATTAAAATTAAACATATTGCTCATTTTTAATTGATTCATTTTATGATGAATTTACTCCCCAAATGAAGAATAAACGTACTTTTAATTTATATTTTCCGTTCATGAACTCTTAAGCAAGAAATCCTTTAGATTCAACAATGTTTATAATTGAATAAACAATTTATAAGATATGGTTCATTCAGAATTTCGAATAGTAAAGATTTAAAATATCAATGACGTAAATTGTTTTAAATGTGCTTCATCGCAAAATAAATATAAATAGTCATCGTGTTTAAATTTGTACATGATGCATGATTGAATCTCTCTGGGAAAGTAATGCTCTGTAAATCATGATCAAATATAGAAATAATTATACTTATTTGGTATTGTTTGGCCAAATTACTTTTTGGCAGAATGTCCATCTATGTACAGTACAAAGATTTTTATTTAATATTAACTTAGGAAAAAAGAAAAGAAAAAGAGAGGTAAAAAATAAATAAATTAGAAAGCCATAAAATAAGAACAAAAAAGATATAACCAATATTAAAAATACCCCCCCCCCCCCCTCCTATTTGCTTTTGGTTAATTTATTTTCTTTTCAAAACAATCTCTCTCTCTTTTTTTTAAAAAGTATTTCAATTATAGTATATGTATATTAAAAAATACAATATAGAAGATGTCAGAAGCAGTTACTCTGGCGCTTCCCTCCCTTATTTTTTTTGTTCTATTTCTATAACATCACAACTTTTTATTTGTCGTTCCTTTCATTACCAAATGATATGTCTTTACTTATTGGAAGATTCTAAGGAGGTTTTGTCAAGAGTTTTGGGATTTCTTCATCATATATATATATATATATATATATATATATAAGTGAAATCGACTTAATCCCTTGAAATTTTTAACTTTATAGACAATTCTTTGAAGATAATTACTAATTAGTAATGATGAAAATATCCTACTTGGTAAATTTTTTTGTAGGGTCAAAGTTGAAAAGCAATTGTCGTCTATATGAAAGGAAAAAACATTAGTTTTTTTTAAGTAAAATGAGCCGATCTCCTTGTAGGGATAATAGTGATAAAATAGACACTTGTAATAAAAGGAGTAGTAGGTTTCTTAGAAGGAATAACCGGCCTTCAAGAAGGAAGAGCCAATCACCCAGGAAAGGAAATCAGCTGACAGCTTGCTTTTTTTTTTTTTGATAAAAAAAAGAAAAGAATTTTGAGGCATTATGTATGAAAAAAACTAACACAAATTGCAATTTTCCCTAAATAAAAAAATAAATAAATATCATTATAACTTATAAAGAACCTTTCCATTGGGTTGCATTATCTTGAGGATAAATTTAAGCCCACTATGTTTATATGTCTAAATTAGCTATTTATACGATTTGTAATAGACTTCATTACGACTTGAGTGCGAGTTCCGCACTCTGATCCTCATCTAACAATACCAAGAGGCAAACAACAGTTAATTCATTAATTAAAACTCAGAGCAAGGACTTCAAGTCGTCTTATTCATAGCTGAGAATCTTTGGAATTTGGGTCTGAGTAGAATTTCTCACAATAGGGGTGGGCGGCTCTCAATTGTGGATTTTATTATTTTACTTTGTTTATTTTTCAGAGTTTTTTTACAGGAAATATCATTACGGAGAATCTTTTAATTGCTTATGTCAGATAAAAATTACAGGAGGCTATAAAAAAAAAGTGTTTTTCTCCCACAATAAATCCAGAAGGGAAAATATACAATAGGTTGGTTTTGAAGAGTTTCATATAATATTTTATTAGGGCAAAATGATTAATAGACATGATAAGAGTTTCTTATTTAGCCTAAATAAGTATTACAAATATATTAATAATACTTTACTATACACTTTATACTAAAAAAAAAGAGAAAGCTGAGCAGTGAATAGGAAAAAAATATCTTAATAAATATGCGCGTTATACGCAGGATAAAAAATAAATAAAATATATTGATGTCTTTCTGGGTTGTTTGGAACGCTTATCAGACAAATTAGTGCAATGTGAGTATAATTAATTATAATTAATTAATCTACAATATTTAATTTAATAAAAATACTTATATATATCCCGATTCAACTGGCATTATTTTAAAGAAACAAAGTTATCAAAATCCCATTTCTTTTAGACATTTAATAGTTATATTGGTAGACAAATGACTGTACCTTAAAAATAAAGTATTTTGTAATAACAATTTCTTAACCTTTCATCATTTTAGTACAATTTGAACTCTTACCTTCTGCGAAAAACAATACATAAAAAAAACCCCAGGGCTTAACAGTAAGATACATCCTACATACTGTGTTGTCTGAATGGGAGATGTAACAAATATTTAAATGTATGGGGAACCCATTGATTAATTTTTTTAAACACAGTCCCATCTCCCTCTGAATAGAAAGGGAGGAAGGGGCAAATGAAAAAGCAGTGGAGAAAAAAGGGGGATAAAACAGATATTCACCTTCAAATTTGTGTATTTATATCAAATTTTTATTTGATATAATATATATTTACTCTCTTCCCCCCTAGTGGTTGGAATGATCATGTCCTTATAGAGAATAGAGATGGAAAGAGAGAATTGATCAAAGGAATTGTAGAGGTTAGAGAAAAGTAAGTCTAGGTATATAAATAAAATAAAAAAAAAAATGAAAATAAAAACTTTTCAAATAATAATTAAAAATAAACTTTTCCCCCTCTCTTATTTTTTTTTTTTTTCATTTTTTCATTTTTCCCCCTAACCAATATTCCGCACCTTTTATCTACTATCTAACCATCTCCACACTACACCTCTACCATTCTAAGGTCTATCTATATATGTTATATATAGATATAAAGGTGTAACAATCAGAGGGGGGGGGGAGGGGGAAAACCAAAAAAAAACTTTCCATATCAAATATTATCTAAAGTCCTTTGAAATTTTATAAACTTTTTAATTGACTCTCTCGCCATAAAATAAAAAAAAAGTTGAAAAGAGAGTAGAATGATCCATACTCCATAGAGGTCATGTTATTTATTCTTTTTTTTTTTTTTTTTTTTTTTTTTTGGGGGGGGGGGACTTTTTTTCTTTTTGTAATTTATACGGTCCAGAAAATTATTTTTACTTTTTAGAGTGTGTGTGTGTGTCAAAATATGTAGTACCTACTACGTTTATAACTACATATAAAAAAATAAGATTTTATGTATATAATGAATATATATATAAAATGATGTAAAAAAAATAAATTAAAAATAAATTTGTCAAAATTTGATAGCACTCTTTTTATTAAATATATTATGTACATATATTCTACATATAAGTAGAGAAGTTAATGTACTTACTTGCCTACATATACTGACACTTAAGTATATATGAATATAGGGCATATAAGACTGTATAGGTCTGAAAAATGATAGAACTACTTAATTTACCATCATCAAATTAAATAACAAAAACGACAGCCATTTGGATTTTAAATACTCTCTACGGATCAAAATAAAGTTTGAAAATATTTTGTTTTTTTTTCGTGTATTTGAATATTTTAGAGGGGAAAAAAAGGGAGTTAGTTGCATTGACGAAAAATTTATATATTTCTATAAATTATTGAAGTTTATAGAATCCTTTGTCGGCTTTCTAATTTTATAGCCCAAAATTTGTTAATTAAGAGAATGCTTGTAGTTTGTGGATGTTGTTTCATCTATAGAGAAGTAAAAATCATTTATTTATAGCATAGGGCTCAAAGACTGTTTTCAAGTAAAGTAATGGGGATTGTTGAACTCTATGATAAAAATAGCATTTCACTATAATGAGACAAAAAAGAAGCACATGGACTCGTCCAAATATTTGCCGTAATCAATTGCATGACTCCATGATTATGTAAGGTCTCTCTCTGTATTAATATGAAGTAACTTATGAACCAGGGTATGCCCTTTATAAAAGTAAATGCAGCTACTGATCAGTAAATCTGGCTACGCCGTTGCTTATTGATATTGAGTGTAAATAATTTATGGTGTTTAATAAGTATTAGCATTAAGATTTATGAACTAATATTCCTCTAAATAATTATCCATCAAATCGATTCCTTTCTCTCTCTTTCTCTCTTCCTACATATTGATCATCTCTAAAATTATATAATATACACTTAGTTGAAGAGTAACACTACAATATTGTGTATACAAATATCGACCATTTTGACGATAATATGACCCTCCAATGAGACCAAAACACTGTTCACATACTTATAAAAAAAATACCGGGAAATTTGAATTTAATTTTTTTTTTTTTTTTTTTTGGGGGGGGGGGGGGTTTCTGATAAAGATAAATGTTTTTATCTTAAAAGTTGACAAACCTATCACTGATATTTGTGACCAATTACAAGTCAAAATATTCATTGGCGTTTAAGATATGCTTATCGTCCTTTTGTGTGAAGTGCTAAAATCAATTTTTTTGCTTTATAAAATGTCTGAAATATTATGATGACTCAAATGGAGAATTTAGAGAAATGCTGCTCAAGCCTATTTTTTTTTAAATTTTGAGGATTCATGGTGTTTATTTATTAAGGTACATAACCACAACTATACCACAAGACAGCTGAGCCTCAAATTATAAACTTTAATAGCATATCTCAACTCAGTAGTTATTGCTCTGTAATCAATATTTACTTGATAATCGAAATTTTATAACTTTTTTGAAAATTTGAAAAAAAAACCCAATGGAAAGTGTGCATTGCATTACGTCAGGCAGCAACTTTTAAGAGAGGATGAAATGAATTTTGATATTTTTTGATTCCACATATTTTTTACCCATGGTAGTATAATATTAATATTATTATTACTTCCCAAAAAGAGTTTAAAGCAGTCAATTTAAAAGTTGGACAATTGAGATACAAAACAATCAGAATATAAGTCAATTGCATAGAAATACGAGATAGAGTGAATAATCAAAACTTGCTTCTTAATTTTCTTTACAAAAATAGTTGAAATATATATATTCTTACAGAGCCGCTGACTGCCCCTTAAATTACAAACAATTACAAACAAAAATAGACGGTTATTTTAGGCTGCTCATTGAAAGCAATTTATCCAATTCTCATAACAAATATATTTAAATGATGAAAAGAACAGAAAATGGGTTCTCAAATCATCCACATATTGAATGGAGAATATGGACAAAAATATGACAGCAAATGAATAGAAAGCCTTTTTTATGCATATATATATATATATATATAGTAAAATATGTTCGTCTAAAGACGAACATAGCCTGAATGAATAATAAATACGAAATTACTTAAGTGTCTCATTAAACCACAACTTCAGATACAGGAAAGTGAGGGAAAAAAAAACAACTTTTGACTCGACTTGCAGGAAGAGTTCATAGCCGTGGTCATAGACTCTCAAGACTAGACATGAACAAATGTAATTAAAAAAGGACTCATGACCTAGAAAGCACTCAAATATTGTAGGTAGGTATGAAAATAGTAGAGGGTTCACACAATGAAATCTACTGTGTGTGTAATTACAAATGGCTTTCTAATTTCCTTAATAGATAATTAATGATTGTCCCTATCGAAAAAAAAAAAAAAAAAGGGAGAGAGAGAGAATCACATTGATTTAATCCACAAGTCCACTCCTGAAATTCGATAAAAACAACAACAACAATATGAAAGAAAGCTACTTTTTATTTTTGTTATGATTCTTATTATTATTATTATTATCATAACTTTTCTTGACATTTAAAGGTGAGAGTCGACTAGACAAATAATACACATGTTCATAATAAAAAGAAGATAAAACTATTGAATGTAAAAAAAAAAAAAAAAATTATAACACATTAAATGTCAACAAGGGAGCTCAAAGCTAGCTAAAACCAATAGATATATGTGTATGTACAACAGCATTCATGTATAGACTTTAGAGAAGCACACACAAAAAAAAAAAAAAAAAATCATAATAAACAACAAGAACCTTTAGATAGAGAGTTTGGAAAGGACATAAATTAATCAGAAGAGATAAATATCATTCCCTTTAGTTTCTTCTCTTTTTTTTAGAAAAAAAAAATTTGTTTTTTTTTCTTGTAAAACCCTCGACCAAATATTATTATTATTAGATAAAAAAATCATATATTATAATCTTTTTTTTTTTTTCTTTCTTTTTTGCTACTGATACTAAGAGTAGGAAAAAAAAAACCAACTATATGTTTGAAAGAAAGAATGAGTTTGTTGTTATTGCCGTTTTTATTTAAAAAAAAAAAAAAAACACACACATACACAAAGTAGAGTAAATAAATTCGATTCTTTTCTCCTTGCTGTGAGTTTTTTGTTTTTTTTTGTTTGTTTTTTCATTATATGTATAATATAATTACGCACATAAATAAACGGTCCATACAAAAGCTCCATTGTTCCAGGGTTATACAAATGTATAGACACTCTATAGATGATTATTCGGATGGAGAGAAACACCAAAGGAACTTTTAGTGGGTAAAATAATAATAATAACAATAAAGGAACTCGATTGGTTGGTATGCCTGCTCCTTGAAAAAGGAATTTTTTTCCTATATCCCTGGAAACTAAATGGATGACTCAATGAAGTTTTTTTCTTCTTTCTCTGGCAGCTCTGCACAATTGGATATAAGTATGAATCTGGATCCCATGTCTGAGCGATTAACTCAGCTGAGGAAAGGGGGAATATTATAGCTAGGAATGTAAATAATATGCAAATGGGGTGTGTAAAATAAAAAGAAAGAGAAAACCATCAACCTGGTTGTAACTCTGACAATTTGATGAATGTTGAGAGGGAAGCAGGTTGAGCTGTCATGACGTTTTACTGAGCAACAAGCTGCTATTCTCCTTTATATATACAAATGAAGACATAAGTAATGAATATTAACATTATGTATACCATAGATGAGAGGCAGAAAATTAACTGAAATTAATGTCAGGAAATTATATATTTTTAACTAATAGTTATAAAAGGACTTGAGCACTTTTTTGTTTACATTTTATTTGCTTTATTAACGTTAATGCAATGTATTCCTTCATGCGACATCTGTACTATCAGGTAGATGTTCTCCCCTCAGTAGTAATAAAGGAAAAATGATAACAACTTTGAAAAACAAAAAGTACTATTGAAAGTGTCAACTCCACAAAATCTTGCACGCGGCATTTTGCATATTTTTTACATTCCTAATTATAGCAGTATTTCCGTAAGCCAAAAATTTACCAAAATTTGGCCAGTTAAATCTGATAATGTACGGTACTTTGTAACCCCTCCGGTCACAGGATTTGCTGAAAATATCCCTTTCAGCACAACTTGAACACGTGTCATTTCAGCCTACTAGCCCATATATATTAGCCTAATAGATACATATATCTATATATATATATATACCACTCTAAAAAAACACTGAAAAATCTACCCCGAGTGGGTTAAATTGGCTAAGATAGCTAGTGGTATCCCTGTCTTCAGTCTGCCAACAGAGAGATATTTCTCTCTGCAGAACCGAAACAAAACTGTGCATCGCAGTTGCCTGGGAGAGAATAAAGTAAGAAGACTAATGATCATTGCAAGTTGCAGAGAAACACTCGCCGCCTTTTGATTTTAAATCAGCTGCTGCAGATTGCACTGCAGCAAAAACGCGTAGAAAGTAGGCTAAATGTCTATATATCATTCCTATGTAGCCTCCATATCCCTTTCATTATCATTTTAAGCTTTCAAATTCAGATAATAATGGACCAGAACTTCAAACATTTGTACGGTAAATTGAAGACCTACGCTGTCCAGTGCCCTTACATAACCTAGTTCACTTTCCCCTCCCCCCTTTTCAAGAGCCCCTTGAGTAATAAAATCCACAATTGATATGTGAGTTTGTAGAACTAATAATTTTGAACATTCTGATATGTCCACGGGGCCAGCTACCCAGACTGTTGGAGGAATTATTACTGCATTGGAATAGTTAACTATGTAAATACTCTTCATATGACACCTGTGTCTATGAACGGATTCAAATTTATTTATTTATTTCTTCTATTCAACCAGCCCATTAATAAATTTACATAGTTACATACATTTGTCAATCGACGCGCTTCATCAATTGAAAGGAAATTTCCCTAATTTGAATATATTTTTATTTAGTACAACATTTTTTTTCCCCCAACCATTTTTTAACAAGTTTCAAATCTATTTACGAACGAATAGATTATTATTATTATGTTAATACAAATGTACACACATAGTTACATATAATTATCATTATGCTGTTCCAATTAATCAAGTGAGCATACAATTGAAATCATGTCACCTGATTACTCAGTGAGAAAGAAAAAAAAACTGCTTTCTTATTCTTACTGACGTTCAAAGGGCCATATAATAAACATACTATGAGGCGTTTTTTAGGACGAAATAAAGGACTTTTTGAATGGGCAGTAATAGAGTAGGGGGGGGTAATAAAAATGAAAAGTTTTTTTTTTTTTTTTTTTAAAAAAAACCATTTATTTTTGTATGTGTATTTCCTCAAAAAAAAAAGTGCCATTTACAAAGAAATAATAATAAAAAAATAACAATTTCTATTATTTTATCTCCTTTTTCTTCTCGTCTACTAATGAAGTGACCACTTCCCAATTTTTATTTTATAAAAAGTTATATATTGTGTTTAAACATTTACTTCTGACTCATTTTCATAAATAAGAAAGACGCCCAATGAAAGGAAAGGGCAAAACAATGCATGGTCCTTCAGTAAATCCTCGTACTGCGAGTGTTTTGTCAGAGAGTTCTACTCTTTCTTTTTTTTTTTTTTTTTTTGTATTTATATAAGAATTAAATCCTTGGACTCGAAGCAATTTTGTACTCCAGGACTACACCCAAAAATAAGAATAAAAATACTCTAACCCAACTCACATTAGAAAAAAACCATTTTATTTTGTTTTTCTTACCTCAAAAAACTCAACTTTCAAAAAGACAAAGAAAAGTTTGACAAAAGCAATTGGGAGCCATGATTTGTTTATTCATGCCTATGTAGATTGTACCTAAGAAGTATTCAATACTTGTACAAGTAGATTATACAAGTCGGACTGATGACGAAGCATTTAATTTATTTTATTTATTGTAAAAAGTTAGTTTAAGATTGATAACGGAACGTTAAGAGTGCATCCTATCGATTGACATAGAAAAGGAGGTATTCGCTCTTAAAATAACTATACAAATGCTGGAAGAGTGTGAGGCATTTCAAAACACAACAACAAATAAACAAACAGCAGAAAGAAACAAAAAAAAAACCCACAGAGCCATCTATTAAATGTGTAAAAAAAGAATAGAACTTCAAACAGCACACACAAAAACAGGAAATAAATAAAATCCCCGAAAAATAAATAAATTAAAACTTTCTTAATATGTAGAAAGTTTTTCATTATAGCGTATGTTATAAACGTACCTCTATTCAAAAAAAAAAAAATTACCCAAGGAGAACGAACATTAAAAAAAAACAAAAAAAAACTCCTACAACAACTTATCCTACAAAAATAAATAATAAAAATAATAAATTCCTGAAATATTTTTTTAAATCTCTTTCTCTCTGCTTTTTGTGTGTTTCTCTCTTCTTGTTATGACGATTTCAATTAAAAAACTTTTATCCCTTCCAACAAGAACAGCAAAAATAAAAGAGATAAATTGTAAAAAAAAAAAAATAAAAAAAAATCTCGGGAGATTTGTCAAAGTTTGAAAAAAAAATTAAAGTTGAGTTAGTTGATTGTTGTTAAGGGGAAAGGTTTGACCTTCCAAAAGGTCTTTTTTCCCCTTGAAATATATATATGTACATACATATTGTTTGTCTTTTTATTTCTTTTTTTCATCGCCAGAGAGCGAATTGATCATCATGATTTTCCTTTGTTGTCTTAAACAGTATCTTCCCCTTCCTCTCAGTTTAACTACATACATACATCATATTTAATCTTTTTCTTCTTTATTAATACAAATATTGACTCTTAAATTAAAAGAAACTCATTCAGGATATATTATATATATTGCTATGAATTCTTCCTTTCCCCCTTTTTTTTTAAATTAACAATTAACTTTTGTATCTTGGAACTTCTTCAATTCTTCCATCCTTAGAATATATATATATATATATTTAAAATCATCCATTAATTGCAGGATTTTGAAGAGGTTTTCTTACCCTTTTCTTGAGGGAAAAATAAACAAGAATCCTTAATGAATGAAGAAGAAATCGACCATCCACATAAATTTGTATATTTTCATTCAATTTCGATCAAAAATCCACTTGAAATCAAAGACTAAAGTAGTAGCGCCCAAAAGGATTGCAAAATCAGCTGAAATTCTTCTACGCGCTACTACTTCAGTCAATTTTTTGCTTGAAATTGAATGAAAATGTACACATTTAGATGGACGATGATTTCTTCATAATTAATGATTCTTATCGGGCGCTTGACATCTCGTTTAAAAGCTGTGAGTTTCGGCTTTTGAATGCATTCCTTATTAATCTATTTTATGTAATATTCAAGAAGTTATTTAAGTACAAAGGATTTGGCCGACTTTTGGGCCTACTCCCACCCCCTACACCCTTAAAATTCCCCTTTGGTCAAAACAAAGACATGAAATGTAATTTGCATTAAATATAGTTGTGAATCATTATTTTTTTATGCACAAAATGAGCATCATTTTAAGCTTAAATTAAAGTTGAAGTGGAAAATGGGCCGAAAAAGCTAAGAAATTAGGGTCCAATTTCTCGAAAAACCGTCGGACTCTCGAAAAAATAATTGCAGATTTGAAATCAGTGTGCAAAACTGAATAACTTTTATTATTCTTATACCCCTTAGGATTTTTGATATTTCAAATTTGTCAACCTGTGTAATTGAACCATGAAATGATAGTTTGTTAATATTTATAACTCTGGGTCTAACAACATTCCTTTCACTTTCACATGACGACACAGAGGATGATTTTAATTTACTATTAATAATTTTGATTAGATATTTTGCTCTTACAAGTCATCAAAAAATGAGACTTTAAAGTCTACTTAATTCATTGTAGGTACACCCATGTTTGTATTTGATAGTTTTCTTTAAAATGAAAAAGGAAATGGGATTGATATGAATCGTAAAGTCATTCATGCTTTAGGAGTGTACCTTAGTTATTATTATACATCTACTGTGGACAAATAAATCAGTTTGAACTTTCCATACTTTCATTTGGTATTAATGTTGTCTATGTATGTTGTCAAAAGTAATGATTTCCTGGTGTTTTTTGCATTGATAAATATGTAAAGTCGATTTTCTTTCTAACAAGAGGGAAAAGGAATCCCTTCTTTTTAGCTCGCTAGAGACGCATTTTGTAAGAGACAACTGTTATATTATTATTATTATTATTATTATTTTGTCCCACAGAGTTTCGACATGAATGATATTTTCAAAAAATACGAGTCGAATCAAAATGAGATGAAAAACATTCAGAGATTAGATGATACACTGATTATTATGGTCATTATTTGTACATAAATTAATATTAAAGAATCTCGTTAAAAGTACAGAGAATGTAACCAAGTTTATTATTCGCAAGAAGGGCATATTTTTTTTTTCATTACTCAGCTTATACTTGAGCTTTCTAGCTGCAAGGAAAAAGTATGAATAAGAAAATACAAGGATTTAATATTCCTCGTTACAATGGATATTTCATTAGAATCAATTTTTTTAGAAAGAGAATCTCGATTGTAAATATTATCGTAGGCCACTCTTCCCTAAATACATTCAATACATCTCACCTTTGGCTAAAACCCAGAAAATAGAACCATATTTCTTAATGAAATAGTGGTCAGAGTTACAAGCATTTCTCTTGTAGTGAAAAGTATTCTAAACTACTTGATATCCTAGTCTTTCAGATCTGAAGATCCGTTAATTATATTACTTGATATTGAAAGATTGAATGAGTTAGTTATTGTATATACATAGATCGCATTTTCTCTTGTGAACCTTAGCACGTGATGTCACAATTCTGAAATTTGAGCATCTTGGATAAGAATAAAGAGTAAAAACCGTTGCCTCTACTATTAATAAAGTGTCATTACTAGGTTATTATAATCACAAGAATTTTGTCCATTTGATTAGCAAGTAAATCAGTGACAATGACTCCAAAATTCGTCGCTTGATATATTTTTTTTGATCTCCGTGAATAACGCTCAATACCTTGTTTTATAGACATTTATTAATAATTTTTTAACTAGCACAATTTACATTAGTCAATAAGTCTCGGACCTAACTATCAGATGGCGCCACTAACAAAATAACAAAATATTTGTTAAAAGTACCAATTTTCAAAAGGTTACTATCAAAATTTCTTGACGTTTGGTTCATAATTTATCGAGACCTTCAAAGTATGCTTCAGTTTCAGGAATGAATTCCTCATCTGAGACAAAAAAATCTCTTTTCACGGAGCACCTTTTTGAATTTTGCGAAGAGCCAGTAGTCGCTGTGGGCCAGATCTGGAGAATACAACCTTTTGAAGGTTGGTACTTCCGAAAAATATTTTGTTATTCTGTTAGTGGCGCCATCTGAATGTTAGGCTCGGAATTTGTAGAAGAGGCAGAAACAACTTTTTTCTTTCAACATATGTCAGAAAGGTTGAGAGAAGATTGCTATGCTTTGGTAGAAAGAAAGTAGTTTGTAGCAAGACGGTGAATCATTTATTTTTATTTGTGGATACATACCTAGGTGTGTAGGAGGGGGGGGGGAATAATATATTCCTAGTTCAATTTAGGGCTTTCATCACACACACTAATACGATAAGACCATTAGAAAAAAGTGTACATACTCTAGGGCTTTATTAAAAAGTAATATATCAAGAAGCGTCACGTAATTCATTATACGTACATAGTTAGAGTATATGTACAATTCAGTGGTGTGCCGTCATGAATGAAAAGCAGTCCAATAATACATATGTACATGCATTTACATATACCAAAGGGATGCCATCCATCTCTTTACAAACTAATTAACTATTTATAGCCAAATGATGAAGAGAAAAAGAAATAGACTTAGAGATGAATATTTTTTTTTTTTTTTTTTTTTTTTTGTAGGAGAGAGAAAGCCTGCTAGCAGTTACTATTTGGTGCCTTTCACGTTTTATCTGCTAATTGTTACTTGACAATAGACAATAATACACAATACATAGATACTTAACAACATTGACAGCAGGCTCTAGACTCAAGAATACATACAAAGAAGACTGAATTTACAATTTACTGAGGATCAAGGTTGTGGTGGAGCCAATTTATACTATTTATAAACCATTTCTTCCTTCCTTAAATTTTGCCCATGTCTAAATATGTATATGTATTGTGTCAACAACTGTGTCACCCCCATCCCCCCCCTTCCAATTTCCCTTTGACTTTACAAAAGGAGGAGCAAATAGACAACTCTCTTGTAGGAAAAGAAAGGAAGTACATCCATAAGAGAGTCCGTCGTTATGGCCACATACAACATGTGTATGTATATAAAAATAAAGAAAAGTGTCATCTGGGATAAAATTACAACTAATGATGAATTTCTGATGTCTTATCATATATGTACAATATATATATATATATATATATATATATTTATAAGCATGTATGCATCCAGTCTTTTTTGTTATAATTAATAATGATAAAGAAACAAGAAGAGATAGGAAGGAAGGAAGGAAGGAAAGAAAGAAAGAAAGCGTTCTTCATTACTCGTACATATACATGTAAGCCTTATTAGGATGTCGACATCTGGTGATACCTTGCGTCCTTGCAAAAAAGAAAAACGAAGAGGAGGGGGGGGGGGGGAGAATGATACTAAAAACAAAAAGAAAATAAAGGACCATCATCTGGAACCATGTTGGCTATATAGCAAAGAAAATTATAATAATAATAATAGTATTAAAATATATAAGAAAAAAAATACCTCAAAGAACATAAAACTTTCCCTACACTCTATAATTCTTCTTCTTCTTCCTACTTTTCTCCTGTTGTATATATGTATATATATATGTGTACATGTAGGACTCCTACTTTATTATGAAGTCTTGGCATACAATCATGCCATTCAAAAAGGAGTGAGGAGGAGGGAAAGAAACACTACAACAAAAACATGGTTTCTTGTCAGTATTTTGCCGCCATACAAACATAATTGTCACGCCATTTGTATACTCTATGCATGATGTTTCGTAGCACTGTAACATAATTATTTGTTTCCATGACTTTTAAATGTATGTACATATGTGTCAAGTCAACAAGGAAACAAGTTTGTTTTCAGATATATGTATTGAAAAGGAGAAAATCCACTTTACAGTTTTGTGTCTTCATAAATATAATGAACATTTATGAGTCATTTTATGACCTATACCGCACGGTTTAGGCTCAAATGTCAGTTTTTATCGAGAAACAACCAAGGATATTTGCTGTTTATTCAATAGAGCAATCGGATAAATGTGTCGAATGCACAAGGAGCCGATATGGCCCATGAAAGAACATCCATCTTTTTCATAGCCCCAGAGATTTATTTAGTTAGACAGTTTATCTGTTGTAGGACAATAAATTATCAACTACATCCTCGCTATCATGCTCATAAATAGTTATAGTAACTACATAGTCAGAAATACCAAATGTTGTTTATTCTTGATTCTGACCGGTATTCTTCAAAGCCCCAGAGATTTATTTAGTTCCAGTTGGCTAAAACCAGTTCATCATCTGTTTAAGAACTATTAAGAATCAACTTAATCTGCAATCATGATCACCATGAATCATAGTAATAGTAACTACATTGTCATTGTCATACCAGATGGTTTTTATTCTTGATTCTGGCCGGGTTTTTTCACCCTCTAATTAAGTTGCAACTATTGGAGTCATTATTTTATTAATTAATTGAAATAACCTATTAATACAAACGAATGAGAATGTCTTCAAGAATATGAGTGCAGTTCACACTCATTTTTGAAATATTTCAGATAAACTTGGTTTCTTGTTGACTTGACACATATGCAGTATTATCGTGGCTATCTATGGTACATATGGAGTTCATGGAGGTGAAAGTGAAAGAAGAGGATATGAGTGCTTCATGCTACTGGAGTACAGCTTTTTGTATGTAGGCAATCTTCGGCTTCGGATAATTCCATTTACTAAAACCATTTTTCGTTTCATTCCTTTTCTTTCAATAAACCCCCGGTATCGTACAAGCATTTTCAAAACAAACAAAAGGAGTATTTTAGACTCAAAATTGATAATATTCAGATAAATGTTAATCATTTTAATTTTAAAGATACGGGAATTTCATTGTTGCAAATGTACAATAAAAAAACGGAAAAAAACTAAAACACACATCATTGACCTCAAAATGAAAAAGGTGTACTAGAAATGTTCTTTTTTAAGTAAATACATATATGCTGATTCAAATGGGAAACTGTGCATGCCTTGAATCCATTATTTTTGTGTTGACAAACACCATACAACAGAAGGAAAATATGAATCATTTCAAGGGGTTTACGTTCGGAGTTTTGCATGATTTGGCAAATATGTATATTTAATATATTTTATATCTGCATCAGCTCAACTCAGATAGGAAAGGGGTAAAAAAAAGATTGATTTGTATTTACAAGTATGTATTCAAATTGAAATAATATACGTAGCTAAATATTATTCGAAAGTAAAATATGAAAGATGATAATTTATAAGAAGATTATTTCTTATAATTTTGACAGATGATTCATTTCCATTGCAAGTGTGGCTATGTGAAGAGGTTATTTCATTTTCCTTCTATCAGGCAAAGTCAATGGCTCAATTTTGTATATATTTTTTTATTTCTAAAGCAACAACATCTACAAACAGTGGTGCAGTTAGATTTTCAGACCTTGGGGGTGACATAAATGCGGTTTCTTCATGTTTTTAAAAGTACATATATGTACTTTTATTCAACATGACTTAAAATACGAGAGTTAAATGATGAAAAAAGGAGAAAAATCAATTTATTGATTTATTTTGAACTGTTTTACCTCCTATAAGAGAACTATCATAAGACATTTTTGACTATAAATATTATAAACAGGGATGTAATTTTCAATACACAAATGTAAAACTTGTTTATACGGATAATAAAATCCATCGTTCATTTCATTTTATGATGTTGTTACTCCAATATCACATCTAAGTAAAAGAAATTTGTTCATCAAAAATGTATATGACTCTGAAGTATTAAAAAACTTTGATTTTTGGAAGAGGCTCAATTTAAAAATCAATGTTTGTTCTTCAAAATCTAAGTTATAATAACAAATATTTATTTAAAGAAATATTTGTGATGCATTTTCTAATACGTAGTTATATTTCAGTTTATTCAAAATCACTTGATTATTCAGTTACCTATACCTTATTTAAAAAAACCATTAGCTATATGACATATATGACTTGATATATTTGTATAACCCAAATTTGGTTAAAATAACATGACAATTCCTTTCTGTTTGAAGGAGATTCAAATCTAATAGTATAAAATGAAATCAACGTTCATAAATCAAAAACCTGGCCCCCAAATGACCCCAATAAATAATTATCATTCAATTCATTTATCTTAAAATCGTACACATGGATTTTCTTCATGAAGTTAACACTAAATGTGAATTTTAAAATTGAATTGAATAGCTAGGAAATGAATAATCAGGAAGAACCTTACTATTCTAATATTTTCTTTAATAGCACAAACATTAGAAGCCCAGATCTTATGGCTTACAGCTCAAAAAGTCTATTTGAAAAACTCAAAATAACAAAAACTCACTTGGATTTGTAGTGACGCACCTTATAAACGTATGGTTGTAGATTTTAGCCTCTAGATGGAGGAATTATCACAATGTCCTTTTTGTTATTATTTTTTTTCTTAGTAGAACTATGATTATCAAATATAATTTTTAAATATCAGTTTTTTAATTTCCTTACATTCATTAGGATCTAGTCAAAAAGAAAAAGCCTCAGAGGCCATGGTTGTTCATGAACTATATGTATATATATATACATTTTTAGCCGTGAAAGGACAAAAAAAAAATATAAATTTGAGATAAACCCAGAATTTCAGTGGATAAAAAAAAATTATGTCACGAGTGATTATGTTAGCGAGTGATACCTGAAATACAGGTTGACCCCTGGAAAACGTAAGCAAAAGTAAGTAATGAACAGTTAATTTTGCTCTAGGAGCAGAACATGAAGTGTTAAAAATATTGTTAAAAGTACTATTAAAAAAGTTATGGGGCAAACAACTGCAAGGAAATTTTAATATTTATTGCTCATTACACAGTAAATGTCAATATAGTTGAACAAACAAACACACACAAAAAAAATCAAAAACAACAACAGCCGGTTATCCGTTTTTTAACCCCTGAATATAATCGCTTATCAGTCCCAATAAAATACATACTCGTCGAAGGAAGTATATTTGTGACAGTCAATCCAAAATGTTATGTTATGCACATTGGACTGTTCCAGGAATGTAAAAAATCTACAAATGGAGTGTGTAAAATAAAAAAAAAGAGAAAATCATCAACCTGGTTACTCTGACAATATGATGAATCTTGAGAGGGAAGCAGCTTGAGCTGTCATGACGTTTGTCTGAGCTACAAGCTGCTATTCTCCATTATATATGCAACAATAAATAATAACATAGATGAGAGGCAGACAATTAACTCAAATTAAAGTCAGGAAATTATATGTATAATTTTAACTAATAATAATTATACGAGGACTTGAGCCCTTTTTGTTTACATTTTATTTGCTTTAATAACCTTAATGTATGTATTCCTTCATGCAAGATCTTTACTATCAGGTAGATGTTCTCCCCTTAGTAATAAAGGAAAAATGATAACAGCTTTGGAAAACAAAAAGTACTACTGTTCGAAGAGCCAACTCTACAAAATCTCGCTCTCGGAATTTTGCATACTTTTTACATTCCTAGTCCTAACTCAGGCCAAAGGCACGCAATTATTATCTCGTGCCTATAGATGATGCAAAAATAAGTCGAAAAAAAGTAAGATACTTCTTGCCAAGATTCTGAAATTTGAGACATAACTTTACAGATTTGAAGAGGCACTCCATTTTGTATGAATTCCCCTGAAAAATGATCATTTTTGACCCTGTTTTGTACCTACAAAGTGCTTGAGAAATATGAAAAATATTCTTATTTTTTGCATCCTTTGTGTTCTTGAATATACTTGAGTGTCTTTTATACGAGCCTTGACTAGAGATGTAAAAAACGGCGATTTTTAAGCGTGCGAGTAGTTCTCAAAATGCCTGTTAGTTGAAACCCTAAATAATAATATCCTTTCATCATTTATAAATCATTAACCTTTTTCCCTTCACTTTTGACATAATAATTCTTATCATATGTATATTATATTATCTTTTATAAAAGTTACGATAATATCACACAACCTTTCCTTCAATTTTGATTGAAAACTTTCTTAATGTTAATATCTCTCGAAAATTTTCCTCGAAGTAAAAAATATATATTTCTATCCTATAAAATATTTTATTTGTTGACATTTTTAAGATGTTTTCCGCCATTTTTTTGAGTTATAGAAAAGGTAGAATAATTATAAATATCATTATTAAACCTTCAATCATTGTTTTTTAAAAACGCAAATATCTAAAAATTTAAAGCTTTATTTTCTTAATGATTGAATAACCATTATTATCAAACTAAAACTTGAAGATTAATATATATATATATATATATAGAACAGAGATTACTATTTGTGTACTTATATTTCTTAAATATTAATACAATAAATGAAATTTTAACAAAAATAGGAATAAATCCAAAACTAATGTACCGATTTTGAAATTTGGAAAATTTCCTGTTTATTTAAAATAGTATCTATAACTTTGATTTGAATAATATCTTTCTAAAACATCAATTTAATTAAATTAATTACAATAAGTCTAAGAGTAGCTAGCTGTCTTGAGCCTGAAACAATGCTGTCACAGCTACATTCAAAGTATCATAGCGACAGCAAATAAGCTGCCTTCCATAGTTACCACATCATTTTACACATGTCGGAATGCGCCGTTTTTCACATCACGGGACTCATGATCCTGAAAATGGCACGTACAGTCTAATGTAGTTACATAACAATAAAATGATGGACTGAGTCAAGACGACATCACGAGAGTTCGTATCGTAAAATATCTCTCTCTTCAAGAGAGAGAGAGAGAGAGAGAGAGAGTGCGTGAGTAAAGAAGGCAGAGGTTAATTGTTATTTAGTCAATAAATTATCATCACCTACATACATGGAGAGAGATTGAGGGGGGGGGGGGGGGGGAGGGGCAAGGATTGAAAAAAATCCCCCCTCTATTATTATTTTGATTGTTATTATTATTTCCATTCATTCCCCCCCCCCCTCCCACCTTTGGTATCATTTTTATTTTTTCTGCTTTTCACGTGTGAAACTTGATATCTACATACTTTCTACCTCATTTATACCATAGGTAGGGAAGACTGGGATATGTATGTTTTAGATATATTTGTGAGTGTTTTTTTATTACTCAATTACAAAGAGTTTGCTTAAACTTAAAACACGGTCAACATCATTTAGCACAATACATATATATATAATATACAAATATATATATATATATATATAATCAATTATGTATATTAAAAGATTGAATTTATAGACTTTTAAAAGCCTCTAACGAATCACGAGAGTCATGAGGAGTTGCGTTGTTCATCAATTGATTTTGAATATCTAGAGCATTTACAAGAGTTACAAATGTTTAGTTATGAAATATATTAAGTCATATATATATATATATTTAGAGTCCATTTATTCATCCTAACTTTTGAATTAGGCCTATGAGTATGTATATCTTTGTACATAAAGACGTTGAAGGCAAAAAAACTTTAATTTGACGGGGATTTTTTTCGTTTGTTCTTTTGCAAATTACCCTGTAATTTGTCTCCCCTTATCTGCTTTTACATAAATAAATTTGCAGTCATATTTGACTTTTGACCAGGAATCAACCTCAAGCTGTAAAGTCGAGACTTTTTTTTTTGTCTTTTTTACAAAAAAACAAACTCCTTAGACTCCAATAAAAATGAGTCATGAACACCTTCCATCAACATAAATATACGTATATATATGTATATATATATATACATACTTTTCCTCGGATTTTACCAATTTTCAGATCTCTTAACCACCACATAATGGGCTCTTATAGCTAATAAAATAAAAAAAATACATTTTACCTAAAAGAAAGAAAGAAATAATGAAACAAAAATCCACTCATTCGCTAATGTGTAAAGTCTTCGTTTTTATTTAATTATCTCTACTTTTTTTTCTTCATTTTTTTTTACATTGTAGATTCGAAGTAAGTCGTAAAAATATATATATATTACACACTTGGTCTTCTCTTATGGTTGTGTGTGTACATACATACTGACACACTCTGCTCTAGTTATAAAAAAAATCCATGATAAAGAGTATGATGTAAGTGGAGGAGGAGACCAGGGAAATTGTGTGTATGCCCTTTTTTTCCCCCATTGGATTACAATGTCATAAAAAGTGGAACAGAGTTAATATTATTATCATTATAACACGGCTATAAACAGAGATAAACTCAAGATTTTTACTTCTTTCTTTCTTTCTTTCTTTCACATTCGTTCTTGTCTTTATTTTCACCATACGTGTACTTTTTTTTCTTGGTTCTTTTCCCCTTGATTCTTCTAACTATACTTGGGAATGTAAATAATATGCAAATGGAGTGTGTAAAATAAAAAGAAAGAGAAAATCATCAACCTAGCCACTCTGACAAATTGAAGGAAAAGCAGTTTGAGCTGTCATGACGTTTGACTGATCTACAAGCTGCTATTCTCCTTCATATACATATACAAATGAAAACATCAATAATAAATAATAACATTATGTGTGTATACCATCTATAGATGAGAGGTAGAAAATTAACTGAAAATTATATATTTTTAACTAATAATAATTATACGAGGACTTGAGCCCTTTTTTGCTTACATTTTATTTGCTTTATTAACCTTAATGCTGCATGTATTCCTTCATGCGAGATCTTTACTATCAAGTAGATGTTCTCCTCTCAGTAGTAATAAAGGAAAAATGACAACAGCTTTGGAAAACAAAAAGACCTGTTTGAAGAGTCAACTCCACTTTTTTATTACAAGCCCGATTTGCATATTATTTACATTCCTAACTATACTAATATACATAAATCGTATGAAAAGGAGTTGTAAGTACATATCTAGGGAAGATAGTTGCAAAGGGCATTAGTCATTATAAAAGCACATAGTCATGAAATTTAAATCATAATTAATGTATAATATATACATATATAAAAATAAGGATGATTCATCCTTATTTAAAAAAAAAACAAGGTTTTGTACTCAATTTTTCATGAGATGTTGAATAACATATATATATATATCTGAAAAACATATTTGCAAAAGGATAAAGGTGTTTGTTGTTCCATCATTTGAATGGTTGGTTCTTGATCGATCAGTTAATAAACTTGATTAAATATTCCAATTAAAAGCTATACTACACTTGAGGAGATATTCGAGAAAGGTTACCCCTCAATTAAGAATTGAGATGCACCACGTCTTGGTGTTTTGGTTTATTTTACATTTATTTCCTGCCCATTTATTAATGCTAAAGCAGGTAAAGAGAGACAAATTACAGGGTAACAAACAAACAAAAATGTGGCTAAGGATATAAAAGACCTCGAATCAAATATTTGTAGAAACAAAAGTGGCTTGAAATCTTTTTAGCTTTCTTTTTGTAATTAAAAAACAAAACAAAAAAACGAATGGCTTTTTTAATAACAATATTTTTGACCTCTAAAGGATTCCCTCAAGCTATTTGGGTCGTCAAAAGAGAGTTCATTAGATTAAGAATAATAATTACACGCTCTTTCATTCTTAATTTGATACAAATTTAGATTCATGGAGTAAAACCATCAAAAACGGCTTAAAACAAATCTTTATTGCTATTTGAAGACATTAATGGGGAAAAAAATTGGTATATTTTAATTTACCAGACTACTAACTAAACAGGTATTCAAGTATCTACATGCCAAATGTCACGCTGATCTGTTCTTACGTTCATCCAGAAAAATTAAAGCATTTTTATTAATAATATAATTAACCTAGATACTATTAAATAATTAGTATGGAAATTCAAACTTTATCAGTAGGCAAGTGATCAGCTTATAAATCAATAGTTATGTTGTTTCTCACAATTTGTGATATTGTTTTTTTTTTATGACAACACTTCAGACTCTCTGAGATTTGTTAATTTACAATTATCTAACGATATCAAGACTCAGACAATGTCAAAAAAGATTTGAATTGAAATTATATATTTTTTTTAAAGTGGATTCATTATTTTCTTCTTTCTCTAGGAGTCAAAAGATAGTGTTTAAGACGACCCTAGATGGGATCCAGGAAAGAAATGAGTTCTTTTTCTTTCTTTTTTTAAAAAAAATTGAAAGTTTAATCTCCTTACTTTGTTCTTGATTTTGAGGACAAGATCATATCACTACAGAAATCTACAAACAAAGACTACGATACAAAGAAGAAAAAAAACAATTACGATAATAATCGAACAAGAAAATTAATGAAAATCACATAGGAGTAAGTTATTTATAATTTTGAGACTTGTAGTGTCCTTGTTTAAGGCAATAAGGATAAAAAATGTTTTTGTATGAACAGAAAAATAAATAGAGAGCTTTAGTTATTTTTAAAAAGCACCTTCAAAGACGCCGACCCTTTAATAAATTAATAATTTAGTTTATGAACAAAAAAAAAGTTAAACTTATATTTCATAGGACTGTCGATATTTTTTGTAGACCCATAGATACAAAAAAAAAATCCGTGGATAAATATTGATTAGACTAGGTTTTTATAATAAAATAGTTTGGTAATTTATAATAAAACAAAAGAAAAACTAATGAATAATTTTCTAACAAACATATCCTAAAATGTACTTAAATCCCCTTTAATCCCCATATAATTATTTGAGTCTACAAAACCTCAACTTTCATTATATATTATATAAAAGTTTTTATTTATTATTATTTTTTTTTTAAATAGAATATCGAGGAATTTAAAAAAAAAAGTATCAAAAATTAATCTAGAGCCAATACCACTCTACTAAAATATATAAACCTTTTAGAATTCAAATAAAGTTTGTATGAAAACCAGATTTTGAAATGAGAAAAAAAAACATTTGAAATTCGTTTTTCAAGGCCACAAATACGACTAAATATTGTACTTTTAAGATTTTTGTTTGTGCTGATTTATTGCGTAATCAATTTATTAAATGTGTAGTATGGGTAGGTAAGTCAACTGCTGTGGATAGAGGGACAATGGGTCAAATAATTAACTATTTTATAATTCCCCAAACAACAGAGCCATGGATTAAATTATGCGCCTTGACTAGTTTAAGGATCGTTTTGAATTACTTCTAAATAGAGAATGACTTAATCATAAATGCCATTATAAATAAATTGTGAAGTTAAACGAACATTAATTTTAAATTAGAGTGAGGAGGTTGAGAGAGTGAGAGAGAGGGATGTGAATTCTTATCACATGAGACGAAAAGACAAACCCATCAAAAATCATTATAGAGAGGAAGGAATCAAAAGGAATTTCAATTTTGATGTGAGAGATTTTTCAAATCAAAGGAATCTATTTTTATACATACATACATACGTACATACATACGCCAACACACAAATCTTCATCATCATCATGTGCCCAAGAAAAATAATAAAGTTCACGAAAAAGCAAAAAAAAAAAAAAAAATGAAATGGGATATGTAGAATGTATATATAGTCAAATAAAAGATTTTATTAAGAAAATGATATCTGAAAAGGGAAAACCTATTCAAAATGAACGAAAATGAAGTAAGAATATATATATATGTATATATATTATATCGGATTCAAGAGGTCCTTGTATATATAAATATATATATAGGTATACATATAATAAAAAAAATATAAGCCTATAAAACGACTTGAGCATCCAATTATAGCCTTATGTATATATAAGGCTATCTATATATGTATATGTACATATGTTAACTAAACGCTACATTCTTAAACATATATATATATATATATATATAATATTTTTTCAAAAGTAAGATTCATACATTTTGACAAAAAACGAATACAATTAATAAAATATGGATTCAACTTTAGCCAGCTAAAATGTTCTTCATGAAGAAACTAACTCCCCCCCCCCCCTATAAATATACCATATATAGAGCTCCCTTAGAAGGTAAAAAGGCTTCCTTCCAGCCTCATTACTAATTACTACATATGCCCCTCTCAATTTGCTATGCAAGAGTCTCTTAGAATGAGTAATGTTTTTTGCTCTAAGGGATCACTCTTTAGTTTATGGAGGTGCATTTAGCAGAGAGTCTTTATATTTTGAATTGATAGGACTTGTGCCAAAATTAAATACATAAAGAGATATTTTGAATTACTCAAACTCAACAAATTGCATATAAATTAATTAAAACTAATTAAAATGAGTATTAAATGCCTTTCACTTTTTTTTCATTAAATTATTCTATTTTTCATTCAAATTTTGATCCTTTATAAATTAACATTATTTTTCTAAATTAATTATATTTATAAGGTGCAAAAATGGTAATTTATTCACATAGATTTTATAATAGAGAATGTTTAAAGGATGAAGGCAATGATTGCTCATAACCCAAGAAAGTTACTACACGACTATGAATCTGATTATTATTTTTTTAATAATAAAGTGCAAATAAAAACTCCGATAAAAGTGGTTCCTGAGCATTGAATTCTTCTTGGAAACCAAGGATCTCTTGGAAACAAAGTATAGGAAATACAATTAAATGGGTAGTTAACATGGGCGTCTTGCTGCAACTCTTCATTCTCTCTTTCCAATTTATAGACTCAATTTCATATACGCAACACTGTTCTTCATTGAATTCCCATTTACTCTATAACGCTTCAGTTCGCGTCTTTGTTAGATGGTTTGCAGAAAAGAGAAAAAATACAAAATAACTACCATCACAGAATCATGAGAGTGTCAATTGACTAAAAATGCACATTTTGACCGGCGTTGTTTTAGATCTCCTATACTTTTAAACTCTTTGGACTTTGTAACTTCCAGCTCAATATGAGGATCCCTGATCGTCATAGTTGATTTAAGGAAAACTCGAAAGCCTCACTTGAATAGACGATATTTAATAGTAAATATATGATCATAGTTTTGTTAGAATAATTTATACATACATTAGGGACAAATGTTGTCACGAACTAGACTGTGAGGGAAGAGCTGCTGACCTTTCAATCTGTGTAAGTTTCAGTTTTACATACAACTATTAAAGGTCAAAGGAAGGAAGTAGTTATTGGCGTTAACCACAGAATTATGACAATATATATACTCATTTTTTACAACTAAGAGAAGGGGCTCCAAAACTTTTTAATAATGTCCCGTATCCCCTTCAATTTGTTTTACAAGTATGTCCATTCAGACATTGAAACTATTCTTTAACATAAATTTCCATCCTCCAAGGGATTAAAAGTTCTTCAAATTGAGAGCCCCTGCACTAGTGTGATTTTTATTGATTCAAATACATCTACAACACTCCAAACAGTTCCGTTCATAGTTTCCACGGATGTACTGAACTGTTCATGACGGGGATTCGATTATATTCCCTAAAAAATGAGCGCACAGTCCGAACATATGCAATCCCGAATAAATGGAATCTTAAGCGCGCGCAACATTCATAAACCCACTCCATTCACCGAGCTAGTATGCAGTGTGAGTCTTGCATAAATCTAATTTTTGTTCGTAAAATAGAAGTGCCCCTGTACTTTATATATTATATATTGTACATAAATCCAAGAAAAAAGGAGTAAAACAAAAAAAAAAAAAAAAAAAGGACTGGCGCTGAAGTCTTTTTATACTCGAAATAATAATTATTTATTTTCTATTTAAAAAAAAAAAAAAAAAAAAACATTAATTAAAAGTCTAATAGAAAAAGAAAAAAAAGGAATAAAAATTGGCTGACGAAAGTATTAGAAGAAGGAGAGACTGGCTCCTAAGAGCACAATAAATTATTCTACTGACTTTTGACTGAATATTTAATTGAATATCTTTCATGGACAGAAAATACTTAATATATGTATATGTATATGCTTCTAGAAGAGAAAGAGACTTAAAAAAAAGAGGAGTTTGGTAGAAAGTATAAAATGAAATTGATATTAAAAAAAAAAAAAAAAAAAAAAAAAAAAAACACTTTATTTTTCCTTCTTCTTCAAAGACATATCTATACGATACCTTATCCATTTCAAATTTAAGGAAAGAGTTCGAATATTAAAAAAAAAAAAACTCCCTCGAAACTCGATTACTTTAATACAGAATTTGAGCAAAAAAAAGCAATTGTATGTATAAATATGCTCATAGCAACCACCAATAGGTATGTAGATCACTCATGTTTTTATACAAATGCTCTTTGTGGTGACGTAAGAGAGGAACAAACCCTAATATTTGTTGATTAGTAGTTGTTTAAAACCACACACAAAGTGCCAAAGTTTAATTAAATAATTTTTCTTATTTTTTTTTAAAGTAAAAGTAAATCCATTTGCTCACCTCAAAGAGACTGGGTTCGATCCCAGGTAGTAACAAGAATAAATTATAATTTTTAACTTTTTTTTCTTTTCTTATAGCCGCAAAATAAACTCACTCTGTATGCATAAGACTACTAAAAGTTGGAGGGCAACTTTAAAGAAAGAAAGAAAGAAAGCAATATTTTTATTCCATCTGAATAAGAGACGTAGATACTTAATCTAAGAGAGGGTACGATTACAAATTTGGTGGTTTTATTAGATAATACTTTGGGAAAAATTAACTATGTATCCCAAAAATAAAAGTTTTCCAACTTCTGGGTTAGAAAGAATGAGGATGCGAGTTTGATTACATCACTTTTATACTAAAGGAAAAGTTATTTACCACTGCTAAGCTAATTGAAAATAATTATATCAAATCCCTGATCAAGATATTCAAATAAAGACAATAAATATCTTCAAACACATAATAATGTGTCAAGTCAACAAGAAACCAAATTTATTTGAAATATTTCAAAAATGAGTGTGAACTGTACTCATATTCTTGAAGACATTCTCTTTCGTTTTTATAGATAGATTATTTCGATTAATAATTTAAATAATGACTCCAATAATTATTGCAAGTCAATTAAAGGAAAAAATACCGGCCACAATCAAGAATACAAAACATCTGACTTTGTAGTTATTATTACTATGATTCATGGTGACCATGATAGTGAATGAAGTTGATTCTTAATAGTTCTTAAACAGATGGTTTTAGCCAACTGTCTCTAAATAAATCTTTGGGGCTATGAAAAAGGTGGACATTCTTTCAGGGACCATATCGTCTCCATATGCAGTCGACACATTTATTCGATTGCTCTATTGGATAAAGAACAATCCTTGCTTTTTCGATTAAAGGGGACATTTGAGCAAAAACCGTGCGTGATAGGTCTTAAAATGACTCCTAAATATTTGTCCGTTATATTATTTATGAAGTAAAAAAACTAAAAAAATTAGATTTACTCCTTTTCAATATTTGAAAACAAACTTGCTTTCTTGTTGACTTGACACATATTTATTTAATATTTAATTTAAAGTCAATTATTATGAGAGGAAATGATCTATTGCTCAAAAAAGATATACACCGCACATAGATATGGACTAAAAAAATTAAGTTTATATATTTTACACATATACTCTGATGTGTTTTACATCCAAGCAGCGTTCTTGATAAAGTACTCAACGTGTTCCTACGTCCAATAGAATACTCATTGTCTCGAAACAAGTTATATATTGATTCATGTGGTCAACGTTTGTCTTATGGATTAGCCAACAACAAGGATTCGTATTTTGTGGGTACATTCTATTTGAGTCTTAAATATTCTTATAGTTAATTTTTTATGAAAAGGTATGTGCTATCAAATTGATCAGAATGGACAGCAAAATAAATGTCTATCTTATTTATAAAAAATATTGAGGGAAAGAACAATTGACTCAATTTGAAAAGTGACACTACCTTATTAGCAAAAGACCAAACATAATAATAATAATAATTGAATATCATTAGAAGACAAAAATGCAAAATACAAAAAAAAAAAAAATTGATACAAACCAGATTCCCCTGGGAAGTATCAATGCAATGAACTAGATACAAATAGCTTCCAATTTACTTTTTGTGTTTTTTTATTTTCCAATTTGGTACCTGGTATTTGTATTTGATGTGAAGGGTGGAGGGGGGTGATTTTAATTTTTCATCCTTTTTTTTTTCCTTCTTCTCTAATTGCATTATACCTAAAGTTGTACATATGTACAAACATATCTAAAATCGATAATTGTTTGAATAATCAATAGAGATATTTGCATAAGAAGTAAAAGGAAACTGGGAGAAGGCATCAGGGAAGGGAATTATGATGATTAATGAAAGAGCCTTAGCCTTCAATATTTTCTAGAATACATACAAGCAGCAGAGGGGCCCCCCGTGAGGGTTCATCAAATATATAAGACCTATAAATACATATAGGTTAAATATTTTAAAAATATGGTTATGAGGATAGTAACTTTTAGAGAGGAATGAATGCAATCATTTGATGCATTCATTCAATGATTAAGTGATTTGAGAATTATAGGGAATTTGCGTCTAGTATTGCTTCAGACCCATAAAGGGTTAATTCAAACAAGATCCATTGTGTCTCTTTTTTTTTAATAGAAAAAAAATATTCACTTTCATTCTTTGCTAAATTTACAGTTTTTTTAGAGTATTGAAAAGTCCAATAGACATTGCACATCATTCTTTGACTAAAAACTGGACTGGATCCAAGGCCATGTGAGTGGGGTCATTACTTTTAATAGCTCTGCGGATGGGAGTTTTTGTAAATATTCCATGTACTTTTTAAAATGTGAATAATTTGCGGATATGAAAATTTGATACATCACTCGTCAATTGATTAGAAATTGTCCCTAGTTTACAAATTGGAGATGAGAATGTGTTAATTTGTTGTATCTGTTGTTCAAAATGTGAAATATTTTACGTATACATACATAGGTAACAGATCAAGAGGCCCCTGGGGTTTAGTAGTAGCTATACAGGGACCCTTGTTGCTCATGAATTGTTTTGATCTTCATTCCTACCCACTTTCAGCACCTCCGTGCGGATGCATAAAAATTCTATATGTATATTATTATTGTCAATGGTTATAATTTGCAGTGTCAAAAAGTTCAGTACATCTGAAACCAGTTGGGGTTTTCAAACGTCGAGAGTTCAATGGAATATACATTTTTTTTCTTCCCCCAAACATATTCAGAGACAACTACAGGAAAGATTGGAAATGCAGCAGGGATGCAGAAAGTAATGATCAAATTTAAATAAAAACAAATACAATATTCAGCAATATCAAAGAGGGATTCAATACATAATTAATATATGTACAGGGATTTATTCTACTTAGAGACATAATCAATCCGTAAAAAAACGAAAATAAAATATCAAACAGAATAAAAGCATCAAAAGGAAAAAAAAATATATGTAGTTTGTGAAACTACTGAATAATGAGGTAATAATAATAATAATAATAATAACAACAACAGAATAAAAGATGACCTCATTTCCCCCCCCCCCCATAAAAAAAAGTCTATGACAAACTTTTTTTTTTTTTTTTTCAAAAAAAAAACAAACAAACAAACTTTTTGATTGATTAAAATATTGAGATATAAAAGACTTATTGTCAATGGTAGAGTAAATAAATAAACTATATATATATATATATATATATATATATATATATATAAAATTGAACTAAATGATGATAAAACATCATCCACTGCTCAGATAATGTTTTATCTACATAATATTTAAGTATTAAAAAAAATCACTAAATGTTTTTTTTTTATTATTATTATTAAATGCATTTATTTCTTATTTACATATTTCTCACTAAATTTAATTTATTCATATGTTACATACTTATAAATATATAATAATATATTAAAATAAGGGAAACTACATACATATATATATATATGTATATATATAGTCCTAGAAGTGCTTTCCCTTGCCTCATAATGATGACTGCTTCAACATATATATATATATATATATATATGTGTACACTTGAATGCTAATTACTCTTCAAGTATAAACATATAATACCAATTTATCTAATTACAAGTGGTGTGCAAAAAATAAAATAAAATAAAATAATGATAATAAAAATAAAAATACATTTGAACAACGAGCAGCAGCACCTGCTCTGAATTGCCAATCTCGACTACTCCTTTCTTTATAGTCATGTGATGTGTGAAACTAATTAGAACCATACTCTTCCCATTTCAATAGGTACCATTTTTAGTACTTAGTGTATGAGAGGAGGCCCATTTGGTTATTTACACACATACACACACACACATAAGTGGTAGAGATCATTGTGTCTCTGTTTCCATGCTCACTTTAATAAAAGTAAAATAATATATGGTTCCTGCTTCTTCTTTAAGTTCTAATGAGTATACATATGTACATATATAAAAAACAGAAAGAAAATACTTTTACAAAAATACCATTATTCTGTTCTTTTTTTCACTTTTTTTTTTTTTTTTTGCTTAATTACTTTTTACTGGCAAATAATGTGTTTAGCTTGGTTGTATATATGTATGTATTTAATCACACATAATGTAATAGCATCCAAAAATTCTACCAACGTAAATAATAGGTAGTTTCTCGCGATTCCCCGGTATGTAAAAATGACTGGAATCCCGGCGAGCGTAAATATTTATCAACTAAAATTTAAAACAATACTAAATATCCGTTGTTCATCTCTTAAAATCTTTTTATTTAGTATTATTTAATTATCATTAATAATTCCTTCCCTTTTCCTTCCTTGGGCCTACACCAGTCCACTACTCCCCAAAAAGTTTCTTTAGGTCAAAACAAGGACTGAAATTGGAATTTGTATTAAAAACACTAGTGGTTCATTGTTTTTTAATGGACAAAATGAGCATACTTCGAGGGTTACATTGATGTTGAAGGTGGTAAATGGGCCACAAAAGCTCAAAAAAGTAAGGTTCGATTTCTTGAAGACCGTCGGACTCTCAAAAAAAAAAATATAGATTTGAAACTTTTATTAATCTTATACTCCTTAGGATTTTTGACATTTTAAATTTATTGACCTCTGTAATTGAGCCATGAAATGATACTTAGTTAATATTTATTTATAACTTTGGCTCTACAAAAATTCCTTTCGCTTTCACCTAACCACACAGTTATCAATCTCATGGCAAGTTTATGAAACTATTTACATAGCTATGAGACGGGGAGAAGGTTATCTGCTAGAAACACTTTAACAATGATTCTATAACCAATTACAAATCTTCCACTAATTCAATTGAGAAGGTGACTTCTGCAAAGGAGGAAAACTGGCTCTAAGCAACGTCTTATTACGTCAAAAGGATATCTTTTTTCATTTATATAAGATGTAGCTTATCTTTGTTGTCAAAATGACGACAAATGTATACATATATTAACCATATATGTACATGGTTTTCAATGTACTAAAAAAACATAAAAATTAAGTGAACCTCTGGGAAATGAGGGAAATCATTAAATATGAGAACGACGTACATATCTAATTAGGAATTTAGTATGTGTATAGAAGGAATAAAATGGTTTAAACAGCAGCAGCAGCACCACCTGTGGTTGTCTCCCTAATAGTACAACCATATATATATAAATAATAACCATAAAAAATGATGCATATCCAAGAACCAACTAACCAACCAACCATCTCTCTACATTTTTAAAATGGCAGTCATCCAAAGTAAAAAAGAAGAAAAAGAAAGAGGAAAGAAAAAGCTAATTAATTAAAGTAATAAAGTTAATTGAATTAGAAATGGAAGAGAGGAAAGAGAAAGAGAGAGAGAAAGAAAGAAAGAAGAAAATAGTAGAAAGAGAAAAATTATTTTATTATAATTACTTAACGTAATATTAGCATAAATGCACTTTAAAAGCTGTCTGTACATACTATGTTTGTATGTACTGTCAAAAACAAGGTTTTGTTGTTTGCCTTTACTCGCTAATTTAACCCCAAGGCAACTCTTTATTATTATTTCATTCTTGTTGTTGTTGTTGTTGTTGTTCTTTCAGCTTAATTAACTCCAAAATTTAATCATCATTACATCATCATAATCTCATTATGATAAATACATTATTATTATTGGTCAATGCATTTCTATGGCATGTACATATATATATATATATATATATATATATATAGGATTTGAATGAGTCAAATGGCTTTTTGCATCTGTTATATATATTTATTACTATGGGCAAAAAATATCGGGAATTGAAGTTCATTTCAGTCCCTCTCAAAAAAGTAGTCTCTCCCTCCCTCCCTGATGATGCAATGACGAATTCCCGCCGTTTCTATTTCCAATTTTCAAAACAGTTATAAAATTTGTATTAAAATAATATTAACACATTCTCAACAAATGTCAAAAATCCAAAGGGGTATGAGTATAATAAAAGTTATTCAGTTTGTCTCACTGATTTTAAATCACTAATTTTTTAATATAATTATTTTCGAAAGTTCATTCAACGGTTTGTGAGAAATCGGACTCTACTTTTTGAGCTAATTGAGTCCATTTTTCAATACAATTTTTAGAGTACTTTTGACATTTCAAATTTCCTGACCTGTGACCATAATTACAGAACAATAACAACTGCTGAGTTTTTAGATATTATGTATATTAAAATTAAAATTGGAATTCTTGGTTTTTTGAGACAATGGCTATGTATCCCGATAAAATAACCACGGAATGTTCCTTGTAACTTGTATGAAGTTCAAAAACATTCCTGTTAATTGCAGTTAAGTCATCATATTTCAAATATTTGTAATTTGAGAAAAATTTGAGCTCTTTACAAAAGACCGACGCGTATATCTTCAACACTAATGAACATGTTGACGTGTAATTAATTTAAGCATAGATGTCAGAAACAGTCGAGGCAACTTACTCAACAACAAAAAGGTATATTCCGATCAGAATCTCCCCTCCCCCAACAAAATTAAATTCAAATATCCCGGTATTTTTTTACTCATAGTAGTATATGCAAAAATGATTGCAAAATAAACAAGAACAAAAAACTCAATAAAAAATATTTATTTATGATGATATTAAATGTAGTTCAATAAATATAATTTTATCACGCAAAAATCTCATATATATATATATGTTACATACATGTGTATGTAACTAACAAATGGATGAATAAATTAATTTCACTCATATTAATGAAAACTAAATGAGTTAGCTGACTCTTTGGGTTAATTTTTTTTTCAATGAAAATTATAAAATGCCTTTTTTTTATTTTTTATTTTTTTTGAGAAACTTTTGCAGTTCACCATGATTTATCCATTTGATTAAATTCACATTTGTGATTCATTGTACAAATTTTTGAGTATATTATTTTATCTTAAAAATTCCTCACATTGATAAGTTATCGCAAATAATACATATTTTTAATGCCTTTTTTTACAAAGTAGGGGAATTTCCCCTGGATTGATGGATTGGTAAAAGCACCATGAGGGCCATAGTAAAGTTTTTATTCCATTTATTTCTTTAAATGGAATTTTAAATTGCTTTAACAGATATTTACGTTCGTTAGAGTAGGTCTTTAGTCGAATATGTTGGGAATTTTTTGGAGTAGGGAAATGTGTGAAAAAACACTTTTGTTTTCATTTTACATTAATCATACTTAATTTTTATTTTTTTTAAATTGAACTGAAGAGACAAAATGTCCCAACTTTACTCTAGACACAACTTGTAATTTTATATATTTTCACATGACATCATCATTCTGGAAATTTCGTAAGAAACGCATTTATTTATTTTTTTAAATAAATCAGTTTGTCTCTTCATTTTCAAAGTCATGACTTTAAAAATGAAGCTTTGTTGGAATTTATATATTCATTTTGTCTAATAATTGTGACGTCAGTTAAAACAATTTATTTGACCTTTATTTTTCCTCACGTGTCATGATGCCCTCATTCTTAAAATAATGATTGCTACTACTCGGTGACTAAAAATAAAAAATAAAAACCTCAGTCATTTTCATAATTTTTACTCGTTTTATCTCTGACTCTATTAAATTGTTCATAGAAAGCTCTGTGAAAACTCTAAAACTTTGAATTAAGTATCAGTTAAATAATTATATGAGAACGATCAAGTTTCAAACATATTTGTCTGTTTTCTGTTTTAGTAAAAGTAATTGCTTTTACACTCAGAAGCAACAGTGACTACTACTACACCAATAAAATATTTTTTTCCTCCGTGTAACAAAGTAGTCCCCAACCCCCGGGCCAGGGACCGGTCCGTGGATCAATCAGTACCTGGCCGCACAATAATTAATTAGTTATTTCTTTTTCATTTATTATCTAAGTCTGGGACAATAATTAAGAGGGACTTACTACTTCATCGACAGACTGTAGGAGAAGAAGAAAATATTAAGTATAAATGTATAAATTACAAAAGATAATTAATTAATTTTGTGGTGTAGTTGTTAATTATTTTTGGGTTGATAACTCTTAATTGACTCATCTCTTTGCAAACAAGGCAATGGAGTAGACTGGACATAAGCAAGTCACTGCGGGTGTCGTTGTCTGCCCGACACCTAGATGGAACCATCTCGTTGGAAAAAAAACAAGCTCAGGGCTCCCATTGATTTAGGGGTACGGGCAGTTTTTGATGTTATAATAATATGTTATACTGATGGAGGAATGTGTTAATAATGTTATTACTTCCTAACGTTATAATAGAATTATAATGTTGGAGCAAAGTGCTAATAAAGTTCCTTATGAGTACACCTTGAATTCACGTTTATTGTTATTATTAATATTTCCACCACCACCCCGGTCCGCAGTAAAGTGTTGTCAAGAGATGACCGAGCCGCAGTCAGAAAAAGGTTGGGAACACTGGTGTAACGTAAACACAACATTGATTACAACTCAAAGCATTCACAATGTAACTACAATTCTTGAAATACATATATACAGAGCTAGTTGAAAGTTATTGATCAATCCCTCTTCTCTGAGGAGACATGGGACCATCACCACAAAGGATAAATATTTCATGAATTTCATTATGATATCAAGGATCATAAATATATATATATATATATATATATATATATATGAATTAGAAATTTGATTCAGACCATAAAACATGATGACCAATAAAAGCAAAAAACAAAACAAAAAAAAACAAAATTGTGTGTGTTTCTCCAGATAGATATCATTATCATCATTAAATGGAACAAGAGTTGACCAGTTGGGCAAAAGGAAGAAAGCCCCGTCCGTCTGATCATGCTATGACGATACAGTATATATATATATATATTATTTATGACCATATATGTATGTATAATATAAACTTCAGACAAAATAATAATAAGGAGAAGAACAAAAATAATGACTTGAATGTAAATATTTATTTATGTATGAACATATAGATATATAACATATATAGCATATACATATATATAGAGAGAGAGAGATGAAAAGGGTTAGGAGTGACTAAGGGAACAGGGAGAAGAAAGAAAGAGAAAAATCATTTCATAAAAATCGGGAAAAATAAAATATTGAAGCCATCAATCTTGAAAAGGGAAGGAAAAAAAAACAGATTTCAAATCGATATCAATATTATATCATTGATATAATAATAATAATAATTTATTATTAATACATAATGGGATGAGGAGGAGTGAGGTTGAGTGAGACAGACGCGCAGCGCACACACATCAAAGACATGCATTTTTAATATATATATATATATAAATAAAATTGAATAGACACGAGAAGACATACGATTCTACATAAATGATGTATTATTATATGTACATAGAGACATCAATTATTATAAAGCTTCATGAAACTACTACATATACATAGACATTCATTTGATACTTTAAAAGGAACCGCCCTTTCGTCACAATTGCAGTGGTGTAAGGGCTCATAATATCAATGAAATGAAGGAGGAGGTGGGAATCAGGATTTATGAATAAGTAATTACGATAATAAGACACGTTTATTCCCTTGAGGTTGCGTTGAGAGTGACAAAAGTTCCGTTTAAGTAGATTCAAACTTTTATTTATTATACATATATTCAACCTCGTCTCTAAAAAGAAAAAAGACTCAAAAATGGCAAATTCTACATATATTCATGATGTCTCAAGTTTATTTATGACCAAAACTATTAACTAACTAGACCACAAAACCTCTACTTTTTCTAAAAAAAAAAGTGGAGCCCATTGGTCCTTATGGCTATGGCGGCCACTGATGTAGGGACAGTTAGTCAATTCTTTACCTACCATGGGGCTATTCTTCATTTAATTCATTCAGGTAAGGAATTGTTCACAGTTTAACTTTAGCTGATTCGAGTTAAACCAATCAAAACACTTTGAAAGGGCAACATCAACGAATCACTATTGTGGCGTAGCCATTAGTGTTATCCCTACTGATATCCAAATTATTTAATAATAAATTATTTGCATTTTGAGACCTGAATTGCATTACATGCATTTATATTTTTGACCTCACCATGACCAACTTCACGATCCTGAAGGAGATCATTAATCAGCATGAGGAGGATTTGCCTCACGTCCAGGACTTTTTCCATCATTCAGAAGGTGACTGAGAGCCTGACTATCCTCAAATTTGACGACAGGCTTTAGGAGGTCCTCTAAAAGAACTCAGCCTATGAAAAAATGTGTAAGATTGGATCAGGACTCTCTCGGGGGAAGTTGCCTGGCTTGAAGGAGGACCCCAACATCATAGCAAGCCCCCAATGTTACTTCAGCATCTTCAATGACCTCCTCACCAACAGGAGGGACTGGAGGCTTATTCAATGGAGCCAGAGCCTCCTATTTCTCTGGATTTATTTCCATATTTAGCCTTTTTTCTACATTCTTGTAGCATTTTCGGCATTTTGAGTTGAATTTTAATGTACTATTTGTTATCACATCTAGTTATCACATCCATGAAAAGGATGTGAAGGGGTGAAGGGATATAATATACATATATGACCACCCAGGATGAGTAATGCTGGCTACGCCATTGAATATGTGAATTCTCTCGACCGGACATCTTCATGCTTAATACATTAGTATAAAAAATTAATCAAACCTTAAAATCATGGATCATTAGATTTTGGTTCTCTGTACCTGACTCCCTCCCTCCTCCGCTCCATCCATGAAAGATATTCATTCCCCTTTCCTTGTACGAAAGAAAGATAAATAACTTTCTTAGAAATCGCTTCATCCATGTACATACTCAAAGCAGTAATAAAAAAAAAATAATAATAATAATACAGTCATCAATTTCATATTATTTTCATGTAAAAATCGGGGAAACTTAGTTGTTATTGACGTTGAAAAATAAAAGGGAAGTTGGAAAAGGTAGAGAGAAAGAAAAAGAGAACGAAAGAAAGAAAGAAAGAAAGAAAGAAAGAAAGAAAGAAAAAGGAAAAAGGAAGGGGGGAGGGGGGGGAGAAGGTTATTGAAGAATTATACACAAAAACCATAGGTATATATATATATATACCTATATTGTAGGTATATAAAATTATATCCATATATATATATATATATATATATATATATATATCATGATGGTTTGACATTTGTAGGAACTCATATTCATTTTTACCATCGTACAACCTAAGAACCCACTAGGTACTTTATATTCCTCTCCTCTCATTAGTTCTACACCTTTCTATGTATGGAATAAATACATACATACATTTTTGTACATATATATATATATATATATAGGCTTTTTTTTAAAAAAAATATATATATATACACATATAAGTATAAATTACACATTTTATTATAAGGGTTAAATATTCAGAAAGGAAGAAAATTACAGGGGGAAAAAAGAAGAAGAAGAAAAAAAAATTGGGAGAGGAATGAAAGTCAAATAATAATAATAATAATGAAAAAGAGATTCGTTATTTGGCTTTGAAAAAAAAATATATTGAAAATCTTATTCGTTAAATTCGATTTTCATCATTGAGGAGAAAGTAATACATAAATCTATATAAATATGTTACACACTGACAATTTTTCATTTCTAATTATTTATCTATCTACAATATATTACGAAAAGAAGGGGGGGGGGAGGATCATTGCATATTAAAAAATAAAAATAAAATGGATGAAGAAAGGTCAGTTGATTCCCTCCCTTCCTTTTTTTTTAATGTACATATATGTATAAACATATACAAACCCACTTCTGATTGGTTCTTATTCAAAAATTCAAATTTACCGCTAAACATTCTCTCTTATATCAATACTCTACCGAGTAAATATGACACTAAGTGGATTATAACATTTTATTTATAAATAGAGACAAATATAAGATTTACTCTTTTGTCAGCCGTCGATGTTTCTTCTACTTGAGCCCATTCAACACAGAGTACTCTGAATTGCAGTTAGCTTTTGTTATGCTATGAACATTTTCATGGTTATTAAATGAAGAATAGTCCCATGACAGTTGGACAAATATGAGTAATGATTATGAGGCTCAACTCCTGATTAGTTTTCTTTTTTAAATTTCATTCAAATTTCCCACTCATTTTATGGAAAATTCCTCTAATATGACATCATCCTTCTGAAAGTCGGGCATCTTGCATGAGACATAAACAAACAAATTTTTATGTGAAATAAAGCTGAATATGTGAATATAATCCGCATTGAGTTTTAAATTAAAGTCTAATCTACATAGTGAAAGGAGTGAATAAATTACTCCATTAGTACAAGTATTCACCGCTTGTTTGACTGAATTTAAGTAGAGTCTTGCTCAGCCAATACATTGGTATCTTGAGTGCAAATAGATGGCAATATTTTCCAAAATTATAGAATATGGAGATTGAAAATTGAATGAGGAATGGAAAGACTCACTACAACTCAAAAAGTAAAGGATTCTTTCCCTTTGAACCCGAGAAGAGCAGAAGGCTCTTTGTGACCCCTATTTAATAGGCTATCATTATTAATTGTCATTACCAAATGTACATTGTACCTTGTTGTAATATTAAATAGCATAGAACAAAAAGTACTTTTTCTTTAGTTATTTGAAAGTAGTGCATAATGATAAGCCCTCAAATGTAGGTATTTTGTATAAAATAAATAACGTTATTTAGCAAATAATACGTGACTTAAATTGTTAAAAAAAAAAACTTTATTATGTATATTAAAAAAAAAGAATCAAAGGTTGAATCAGTCATCATCATTTCCATGGATTTCTACATATTCAAAACGAAATCATTTCAGGAAAAAGAAGGGAGAAGGGGGGACGACCACGACTTGTAAGTCGAGAACAAGACTCACTATGAATGATTCTGGCTTTCTTAAGTCTACTCCCATAAAGAAGCAAAAACTACAATTCATTCTCCTTTGACTATAAATATATATATATATGAGTATTATGATAAATTAATAGATCACAAGACGAAAAAAGACACAGCTGGAGATTTTCTTGTCTATTATTCAACTTCTTATTGTATTATTATTATTATTATCATTATTTTATTATTTTTTATGAGGTCATGGGGTTCTTCTCTGTAAAGTCACATAATTAAAAAAATAAAATAAATAAGAGTTATAGTCATGGCGTAGCCATGTATGTATGTACATATAGAAATCACACCATCAAAGTCAATTTAATTAGTTGTACACGAATAAATAAAAATTCTAGGTATATGTACATATAAAAATAAATCAAAATTGAAACAAATGCATGAAAAACAGTGCTTATGAATATATATATATATAAAAGGTAGAATTACATATGTACACACTACAGAGTCAAAGGAGAAGAAGAAGAAAAAGAAGAAAATTGGCTTTCTTTCTTTGATTAAAGAAAGCTTCAAAACATAATGAATTATTTTGCTAATGGTTCAATTATGAACACAACAGAACACAACACAACAAAAAAAACTTAATTTAATTAACTCTTGTAACAACATCTCCTTACCATCAATTTAATATATGTTATATACCTTTCTACATAGGTATATTGCATTGTATTCTAACTGCATACTTTTTTTTTTTTTTTTGACAAAAAAATATATAGTTTTTGCATTGAATGGCTCTGTTAACACTATGGTGGTTTTTTGTATGTTTGTTTATCCCATGAGATTTTGTTATTTATCATCATTTTAGTTGAGGTTCTCTTCATGATGACATGTGCATGTACAAGGGGGTGCATGTTTTTGAGGAGGGCAGGGTGGCCTTTAGCCACCATTATTATTAGGGTTGTAGCTAGGATGCATTTACATCAAGGCTTGTATTTCTTTCTTTCTTTCTTTTTCAAACAAACTCATGGACGATTATGTCATCTAATTTTGGTATCTTCTGATACCATATATTATTCTCCCCTTATTAGTAGGAATCAGTAGCATAATCAGTCTGGCTGATCGGTGTGTGTATGTACGTTTTTCTTCAGGATCTCCAAAATTATTCCTAATAAAATTTATCTACGTTCTTTCACAATTTGATTTTTAGTTTGTTTCATCTACCTTCACTGATCTTTTTTTTTCCCTCTCCTTACACTTTTCAGTATGAGATGGGGGGGGGGCTGAATCGGCTTGGAATACATACTTTTAGGTCCTTGTTTTTTCATTCTTGATCAATTCATTTTTCCCCCTCTTAAAACAAGATTCCAACGGAAATAGAAAGGCCGACTATACTCTATTTAATAATATGGACATGGGCTTGCATGGGTCAACGAAATCTTTGAAACTGTACAACCATGGATATTCTGTTTGATTGGGTAATAATATCAAATCTCAGTGCTTGAAACTCTTTGTGCAAAATAATTAAATAGACTCCATCATAGCAGGAATTATAAGATTTAATTAGATAATGTTTCTGCATGTTGAAACTAGGTGATAATTTTTAGAAATTTTTTTAAATATCAAATCCTACTAGTGATAGGTATCTCCTCTATATATTTATAATATCTCTTAAAACCCACATAACCTTGGTAGCTTCTCAATCAAATATTCTCATTTATTTTAACATCAAAAGTACTTTTAAACAAATAAAAGGGCTTTCTAAAAAAGAAAAAAGTTCATACTTTTTTTTTTGGAAAACTAAAAAAACAAGAAAATATTTTATAATAAAATGTGTGCTGTTTGACCGAATAAGAAACCCTATGGGCTCGCTATGCAGTCATAACATTTATCCGATTGCTATATTGGATAGACAACAATAACTCTTGGTTTCTTAATTAAAAGTGACGTTTTAGCAAAAACTGTGCGTCATAGGTTTTAAAATGACTCCTAAATATTTGGCTGTCGTTATATTTATGAAGTAAAAAAACTAAAAAAATTGGATTGTCTCCTTTTCAATATATGAAAACAAATGTGTTTTTTTGTTGACTTGACACCACATATAGTCGAGCAGAATAGTACTACATTTCTCTACCCTAAACAAAAAACATAATAATAACTCGGAACATTGATGTTCAAAAAGGCATTTAATTCAATAGTGCCCGCCCCAGTCTTCCTCTCATTCATTACAAAATCCCCTTCCTTAATAATAACTGATGAATTAGCCCATACACAAAACGAGAGATACATGCAATAATGGCAGACAACTGATTCATCTCTCTATTTGTTTGATCCATCGCTTTGTTCATATATATCTGAGAGAATCTATCGCTCTTGCAGGAATCAAGATATAAGTTGAGTATACTTTGTTGATCTGACTTTTGAAAATAATAATTACAGTTATTTGATTACAAAAGTAACACTCTACGTACTTTTGTTCTTTTTTTTTTTTTTTTTTTTTTGAAATTTAATTCCCTTCTTTATCAGATCATTGTGGTGAAGGCTTATCACTGTCTCAAAGTGTATCAAACATTTTATATAGCCTTCATAATGCTATTTTAAAATTATACAGTTCCCCTTCCTCCCAAAGAGTAATGCACCTCCTAAATTATAACAAAATAAGCAGGAACAGGAGCAAATGTCTACATACGGCATTTGCTTATAATAAATATACCATACCAATGTGTGTACATACAATGTCTTTAAAACCAGCATACTCTTTGTGATGGTTGAATAATACTCTTCACCCCATGCTTGCTCTATACCACCGACGGCCTATTAATGAAAATATGTGTCCACTAATTTTTTTTACGATTAGCACACATATATACAGACAAAGATTGGACCATAGATTGCTCATAGTATTCCGTCCACTACTATTATTGCTGGGGGTAATTTGGCAAACCGGCCATCTAAAGTATTTTTACAAATAATTACTACGTTTTTTTCACACAGAGAGAGTCATGAAAAATTTGTTGGACTTTGCATTTAGATTCACGATTTAGAAATTCACTTTTTTATTTTGTGCCTCATTGCTACGATCCTTTTTATCGAATAAATATGTAGTTATGAAGACTTTTAATATAAGACTCTAAGTCAATGATATATGTAGAAAGAGGCTACTCATTTAATATGTATCATATCAAAGTCAATATGTGAGCAAATAGGCCCTTTTTTTTAGTCAAATAAAATAGAATAGATTGATGCTAAAATAAAGTGTTACTAAAAATAAAAATAAAATAAAAATGAGCAGAAAATTGAGGTTGAAGGGGGAGGGGGGGGGGAGGAAGAAATGACAGAAATAATATGATATTAATTGGCAATTAGGTTTTGAGCACAAAGGAGAGAATAAAGAAAGAAAGAAAGAGAGAGAGAGAGAAAGAATAGGGCTTAGTTTTCATGTTACTGCGCCCTTACAAAAAAGCATTTTATAAGATATATGTAAGAATGGGATTACTTTTTGTTTCTATTTTTTGTTTTTTTTTGTATTTTTGTTATTAATATTAGTATACAACAGACTCATAGATATTATATATAATGTAAAGGCATCAGGTGTAGGGGATCTCTTAACTAACTATCCCAACACTACATACATATGTACACGGCTTCACTCCATAAACAAATGACTAAATCCTTAGCAAATATCTCTTTTTATTCATTTCTTTCTTTTTTTCTTTCTTTCTTTGAATCAACAGTAAAAAAATAATAATAATATTAAAATGCTTAACATCATATCATGGGACCAAGAGTAGAAAAAGTAGAAAAAGAAACTTTTAAAGTAATTAAAAAGTAAAGACAAACAAACACGAGAGGAATGAGGACTTTTTTTTTAAAGTAAGTAAGTAAGTAAATAATGAGGATAGTCAACATACATACTTAAATGCATATATGTATGTATCTAAGTACATTAGACGTCCCTGGTTTGTTTGTATTTATTTTCTTGAGTATTTTTCCCCATAAACTCAACTACACCCTGCAAACTGTCTGATAGATGCAATAAATAAATTAAACTGGTCTACCAGAGTCAAAAATCCTAAGGAATATAAGTATAATAAAAGTTATTCATTATTTTGTACACTAATTTCAAATCTGTAGGTTTTTGTTTTTTTTCAAGAGTCTGAACTAATTTTTTTTTTGCTTTTTTTGGCCAATAACTCCTTGAATATTACATCAAATGGATTAATAAGGAATGCATTCAATAGCTGAGATCCACAGCTTTTAAAGGAGATGTCAAACGCTCGATAAAAATCTTTAATTAAGAAAAAATCGTCCATCTAAATGTGTAAATTTTCATTCAATTTCGAGCAAAATTTCGCTAGAAATCAATGACTCGCGGTAGAGCTAATACAGTAGTAAGTAGAAATACTGTTCGGCTCTTATTCAAATGCAATTGGATACCGACTCCTTTGTATTTAAATAACTGCTTGAATATTACATTAAATGGATTAATAAGGAATGCATTCAATAGCTGAGACCCACAGCTTTTAAAGGAGATGTCAAACGCTTGATAAAAATCTTTAATTAAGAAAAAATCGTCCATCTAAATATGTAAATTTTCATTCAATTTCGAGCAAAATTTCGCCAGAAATCAAAGACTCACGATAGGATTTTTGACATTTCAAATTTATTGACCTGTTTTATTTTATCAAGTAGTGAATTTTATTACTAAAAGGATCTTACAATGAAAAACCGTGTACACAATATTGAAAAACTTATACAAATCTAGACTAAACAGGTTCAATCATTTTTATTAAAGTACTGGCAATACCTGGATCAATTGTAGGGTACAAACATGTGATTTTTAGAGTGTTTGCACTCTTTTAAATTAGAGGCTAGCCATTACTAAAACCTAATAATTGAGTATAAAAACTCATTTGAATTTTTGTCTATTAAAATGTGAGATACTTAAGGTGCTTTCAAGGTGTCTAAAGTATAAAAGTTTGATGGAGGGAATTAAAAAAAAAAAAATTCTTAGGAGAGAAGAGACTCCAATAATGTATGTACATACATACATCTTGATGCTTCCTTCTTTATTCCAAGAGTGGATGGTTCAGAAATGAGTTAATAATGAGTAAAACAAATAGGATATGTGTCCTCTAACACTTTTCTCTCACTCTCATTAAAATATTATATATTATTTCTGTATAGATGTAAAAAATAAATAAAAAATATGGAATTAGATGTATATTGACTCTGCAGATGGATTTATGCGTGTATTGAATTTGTTATGTAGAGAGCTAAATACATACATGTATACATACATAAATCTACACGTTAAAACGTCTAACTCTGTATTTATACACATAAAATTTTGTTTATTGCTGACTGTATGTTTGTATGTATCATATTTTAATAGCGAAAGAGCTCTATTCCCAAGCATTTAGGAATTGAAAAAAAAAAAAAACCATTTTCATAATTGAGTTGAGGGTCGACGATACCACGTTAGTGATTCAATGAATATAATCCTGTTATAACTCCAGATTAGGTGTACAAAAAAAAAAATCTCTTACCGTCAAAATCCAGTCTCTCCAGGGAGTTTTGAACACTATTCAAGTCACTTAAAGGAATATCCGTAAATAAATTATCTGATAAATCAAGAGCCCGAAGACTTGTGAGTGGGCTCAGCGGAGAATCAATGGATGAGAGTCTATTCCCACGGAGATCCAGTCTCAGGAGCGATGATAAATGAATAAATGATCGAGAGTCTATTGATAAGCTCTGAAGGCGATTGAATGAGACGTCGAGGATCTTTAGGTTCTTTGTCTCCTTGGGAAAGGTGAATAGGGATGAGAGGAGATTATAGGATAGATTGAGTGTGCTCAAGGACTCGAGACCAGCAAATCGCTCAGAGGTTAACTGAAGAAGTTGATTATAGCTTAGATCCAATCGCTGGAGTTGATTCAATTTCGAAAAAGAGTAAGGAGCTATCATTGTGAGCTGATTCCCTGATAGATCCAAGTTGATCAAGTTGGGAAATAGACCCAAATCCCCCGTCTCAAGTATAGAGAGATTCGTACCCGATATTTGAGCAGATGTAACAGAGTGCATAACAGCCCGTGACTCGGGAATTTCTTTCAATCTCTCAAGAGGATTCCCACCTACACTGAGAGTTCGGACGGATCTCAAGCCTTGAATTGCAATTGGGATGAAGGGGAGTGAGTTATAATTGGACATTAGGGTAGAGAGTTGAACTAAAGGTACAAACGTTCGGGACTCAAATCCCAAAAAAGAATTATTTGTAATATTCAACTCCAAAAGTCCAGAGATGTTGTGAAATGTTCTTTCTGGGATGTTTTTAATACCATTTCCGCTTATATCCAGGATTTTGAGTCCACCAACATTATCAAAAGAGGACTCATCTACGTTTTCTCCCAACATATTTCCAGACAAATTCAGTAGTCGAAGATTAAAGAGATAGCGTGTAGCATCGCGAGGAACAGACTTGAACTTATTTCCATCCAAATGTAGCTCTTCCAAAAAAACTTGCTTTGAAAACATTTCCTCTTCTAATTCCTCCAGTTTATTTGAGCCCAATCGAATGAGTTTGAGCTTTGTGTTTTCCCAAAGGAACTCCTTCCGAAATTTACTTAAATTACATCCCTCCAATGCAATGGTTTCCAAATTCGTCAATCCACTCAAAGTATAGTCCTTGGACCTTGTTGCGTTACTTAGATCATTGTGCGAAAGAACAAGAGCTTTGAGAGAGGATAGAGGGGATGGCCCAGGATTGGGATTGAGTCGATGTATTGCCTCAGGGATGAGAAGCTGATTTTGACTCATTTCAAGAACGGATAACTTTTTGAAATCATCCAATGCGTTCGGAGCAATAAAACGGATCCCAGCATCATTTAGTCTCAGAGTATGGAGGGTTAAACATCCCCTGAATGCACCATTTCTAATCATTCTTATTCGATTATGACTCAAGTCCAACTCTTTTAAATGATGAAACCCCGAAAAAGCTTCATTTGAAATGGAGTTAACGCGATTGTTGTTCAGACTCAGGGTCTCTGCTTGTTGTAGGCCCTTCAGTGTTGCGTTTGTTAGCTTTGTAATTCGATTATTGCTCAAATCCAGGACTCGGACTTGATGTAGACCCTGAAGAGCATAGTCTTCAATGGACACAATGCGATTATTTGATAATGACAAACGAAAGAGATTGATCAACTCCTCAAACATTTTTGTTGTAATGACTTCAAGACGATTATTGGATATTGAGAGGACCTCAACCGTGGTTTGACCTGAGAATGTTTCTTTGTGAAAGGTGGAAATACGATTTCCATCAAGGTACATGGATCTCAATGTACTGGGATAACGCATCATAATATCCTCTACTTTGGGGAGTTTATTTCCTCTCAGGTCCAAATACTGGAGTAGAGCAAGTCCACTGAAGGCCTGAGGCTCTATCTTTATGATTTTATTATCTTGTAAATGCAGTTCAGATAATTGAGCTAAAGAGGAAAAAAGCTCCCGACTCACTTCTTTGAGTACATTATTTTGGAGTCTCAACTCCCTTAGTCGGGGCACTCCTCGAAACGACCCCGTCTCAATGACAGATATGTGATTATTATCCAAGTTTAAGGTATTGAGAGCAACATTATAGCGAAAGTCCATTCCCGTAATGACACTTAGGAAATTAAAACTCAAATATAGTTCCGAAAGTCTTTTGAGGGGCTGTAGAGACTCGGCTTGGATTTCAAATATAATATTATGCTCGAGTCGTATAATTTTGAGGTTGGGAGAATTGTTAAACCAATCCTGTCCCAAGGATAGGAGCATGTTGTTGTTGAGTACGACCTCTTCAAGTGCAATGAGATCCTTGAAAACTTGTGAGAGCCCCTTTAATCGGTTGTGAGAAAGATCAACAAAGGTGAGACGATGGCAGCGATGAAAGATATCTGGAGGAAGCTCTGCTAAGGAGTTGTAGCTTAGGTCCAGAATTGCAAGATTGGATTGTGAAAAAAATGTGTCCTCCTGAATGAAATGTAATTGATTATGAGACACATCTAAATGCTTTAGATTTGGCATTGATGAAAACGTTTGCATATGAAGGATTTCAAAGTCATTGAAACTCATATCCAGGTTGAGGAGTGAGTCAAGACGATTGTTGTATCCCTCAAAGGAAACGTTGGATAATTTATTTTGAGAGAGATTGAGGAGTGTTAGCTTTTTGAGTATTTTGATGGCACTCATAGGAAAGATTGAAAAGTGATTATCAGTCAAAATGAGTTCACGAAGCGTGTTCTCCAGACCCATAAGACCATTTTCTACGAGGGAATCCAAGTGATTACTTTTCAAACTCAGATACGAGAGCTTAGAAGGTCCAAAAAAGGTGAATGGATAGACAGTCGATATACGATTATTATCTAATTCCAGTCTCATGAGGGAAGACACCTTTGTGATGGCTCGTGGCACGGCTTCTAGCTGACATTCCGAGATTGCAAGTGAGGTCAGTCGATTCCCCGTACTCATAAAAATATTTTCATGGAGCTCCTTGATGCCTGATCTTTGTATAATAATTTCCGAAATAAGAGTATTCCCAAGGATATCTCCACTCAAGAGTGATGCATTCAGATGAAGGATGGAGAGGGATCGAATTGCATCCGTGGTTTTTGTAGCTGAGAGAATGGATGAAATTTCCTGAGGTTTGGATCCTTGGCATACAAAAGAGAGCCCTTCAGATGAGGAGCAGGTGCAATGAGAGGCATCAAGGAGAGAGGGACATTTAGGAGTGCCCTTCCATAGAGATCCTTCTCGGTAAAGGGTCATAAAGAAGAAAAGACAATGAAGTAGTCCCTGGTTTATCTTCATTCTGGTGCTCAAATGTATTTTTTCTTTCGTTTCATTTTAATTCATGTTGTGTGGTGACGAACAATTGGACTTGTGCAATCTATTCTGTAATCCTTTAAAACTTTAGGGAGACAAAGTGAGCTCTATTACTCTCTGATCCTGTCTGACGTTCATTCATTCCTCTCGGAGAGCTTTATGTGGGGAATTATGGAAATTATGGAGGCGCTCAGAGGAGTCATTACTCCAACTCTGCACCACCAACTAATATACATGAATTTAAATACTTGAAGAATGAGACAGCTACGACTATCGGCGAAAAAGGAATCAAGGGTTGAATAGCAGAGTCAACAAAAAAAAAAAAGAAAGAAGAAACTATTTATAACAAACGGCAAAGTGAAAAAGAGAGAGCCCTAACAGGAAAGGCTCGTGAGCTTGACTGACTAAGTAGTATCTGAAATATCTACATACTATATAGCTAAAGAAGAAGAAGAAACAGTAGCACGCTTACAAAAAAAGAAGTATATAAAATACTGAAAGAGCGCTCTTTCCATTAACAACGTGAGTGGTGTGTATGAAGAATGATACAGTGTAAGGAATTTGAGTTTGAAGGTCGTCACTGATCGCCCTAGATAGCCATTCCATTATTCCTATTGTTATTCTTATTAACTTTACTATTATTAGTATTCTCTAATACCATATTCTGATTATAATTAATTGTAATTATCCCCCTACGTGATCCATTTCCTTTCCCTCACTCAACCTTTCCGTCTTTCTCTCTCTCTCTAAAAAAAAAAAAGCAACCACAATTTAATTACGTCACTATATATTTCCCAAGATTTGATCTACTTTTTTAACTATTAATTATTATCATTTGAAATAAAAACGAATTGGTGACTTAAGATTAATCAGCTTTTTAGAGCATTTAGAACAAGTAGACCAGGCAGACATGCTGACAAAAAAAAACTAAAGATAATATTTAAATATTTTATTATTTTGTTAAAAAGCTTTTGAATTTTATGTACTCATTTATTTATTTATTTTATACGGACACCTCAAATAAGGATCTGCTGTTGATATACATACATACATAGAGTCTCTCTCTCTCTTTTGATTCAGATCCTATTTGTATATCTTTTTATCAATTCTTTTTTTCTATTTTTTTTTTTTTTTTTTTGGGTCCGTGTACGTCTTTTTTTTTTTTTTCTCTCTCTCTCTCTCTCTCTTTAAAGCCCATATAAGTCTATAGATTAGGAAAAAGAAATAAAAACAAATGTATGTATACATACATAATATTTAATATAGTTTGTAAATATGTACACAGAAGCATAGTCTTGGAAGGAAGTAACAAAGTCTCTGTTGCTCCTTTTGCGACTTTAGCATGAGGAAAACCCCACTAAGTTGTGAAATATCCTTTGCTTTCTAATTAGTAAGTAGCTGAGAATTTTTAATATTTATATATGAAAGTTTTTGAGGAATGGAGTGTTGAAAAAAAATCATACAAATCAAATCAAAAAAAAAAATGCACATTTCCGTGTGTACCGTTCATTCAAAACGAATTTCGTATGATTGATGATGATTCTCGGAAGAAAAGAAGAAATACTAAAAAAATTTACAATTCTTTATTTACGATAAATCACAGAGCTCATTTTTTTTCCTTCTTCTTCTTCTTTTTTAAAAATGAAATCAAAGTAGCTTCAGGGTTGAGCCATGTACATACTACATAAGGGGAAGACTATACTACAGTGATATTCATAACTACGAGCAACATACTTGAAGAGAGAGAGAGAAGTTTTGAAGAATATACCTTAAAGTAGTACCTCACCCTTCAAATTGGATAGTGTCTTTAAAGGTTAAAATGTATCGTTTTCACCTATTCCACTTTGTTATATTTCGGAGACACCCTAAGGGCTTACCCAATGTGAATGACTACACTATTAAGTCAAGTATTTGTTTCTTTGAAAAAAGAAAAGGAAAGAGATTAAGTGAATCAAATTAACTGCTTGACACATCTCTACATTTAAAATAACATTAGTGCAGGGAGAATGACATTTAACATTTGAATGCTACAAATGCGTCATGGAATTCTAATAAAACATCTGATATATATATATATATATTTTATTTGCTTTTTTATTGAGAAATATATCCATTCAAAAAAAGTTTCTTTTTCTAATTATAAAACTCTACAAAAGTAATACTTCATTTCATAAATCTGTTCCTTAAGAGCTTTTTTTATTAGAAGATCTTATATACTCTGGACAAAATCCGAGGTAAAAAGTTCTTTTTGAGAAGGGTTGAGCACCTTAAAGTGACGTCAGTTGTTAAGTTTGGTATTAGGTATATTATTTAAAACATTTATTTTTTTAATTTTCGAAGCGGGCGCATCTGTTCTGACATTACAAATGAGTTAAGAGTGCAGAAATCCTATAATACCTTTAGTTATGAAGAAATGTAACAGAATTTTATAGAGAAATACTTTGTACTTTGTTTTCTTAGTTGATGTACATTAATTAGGTCTCTTGTACGCAGCTGCTAACCATTTATTGCATAATAAATGGGTGTTTTGAAATTTCTAAGAGATGCAGGATAAAAGGATTTTCCTTTTACACTTAAAAGAGAGAAATTTAAAGTAACTTTTTCCACATTTCAATTTCATTCGGGATTAACACTAAAAAAACAAAACAAAAAAACCCTTGCAGCTTTTCGATTTTAAATTAGCGAAATATAAATCTTAAATTTTGCAACTTCATTCCCTATAGTTAGGATTGGAAAGCTTTCTGTGTCTCTTATATGATGACATATTAGGCGTGGTTTTTACCTCCACAGGGAAATGATGATGCGCGGCAGTTAACTTCGAAAGATTCCTTTGGCTACACGACAGCTTTTTCCACTGATGGATGTCACTTTTAAGTCAGTCGATAAGAGACATGGTAGTGACCGCAAACTCAACTTGCCAAAACTTCCGAATTGCTCCTCCTCATCTCTTACCACTACCAAGACCGCCCTGAAAGACTCCAACTCGAAAATGAGGGTCAAGAGGTCATCAAAGTTGAGACGTATTCAACATTGCTACTACATAATATCCAGGATTGAAGGAGCATTAGAGCAAAGGCGAGACGTATTAATTCATCATAAACATGTTGTGCAGACTACTAGAATTCCCAGACTTGGAGCCAGCCCACTTTTATTTTACAGTCAATGACAGCTTATATGATTGAGCTGGCTCCAAGTCTGGGGATTCTAGTAGTCTGCACAACATGTTTATGATGACTTAATACGTCTCTCCTTTGCTCTAATGCTCCTTCAATCCTGGATATTATGTAGTAGCAATGTTGAATACGTCTCAACTTTGATGACCTCTTGACCCTCATTTTCGAGCCAGCTCAATCATATAAGCTGTCATTGACTGTTAAATAAAAGTGGGGCACATCTCTTGTATATTGATCCCCATGAATTTCATTATTCCATTAATATAAAATACTTTTTAATTAATTTATTTTTTGACGTTTCTATTTTTTCCGTATGCATGTAATCGATTCAGTGACTCGTTATAGTAGTCACAACTTATATCGATTTCAATGTCATTAATTCCCTGACAAATATTACTTTTTTTCTTTTAAATTATATTTGAAATGATTATATTAACCATTTCAACGTGCTTTCACTTCAAATTAATGTCATTTTTTTGATTTTTTTACAATTCGCCTACAAAAAATTAATTTCGAATCATATTCCCTTTCCAAATCAATATTTAGTTTTTCTGATATATGTAACAATGTATGTAACTGAGATAATGATTTATTATCCTATTTTATTTTTTTGTTCTTAGAAAAATTAAAATGACCACATTCCTTTTAATTGTTTGAAGCTGTTTTGATAATTTTAAATAGTGAAAAAATGGTTGAATAAAAAAGAAAAAGTAGACACAATATAGAGCAGATGATAATTGAATAAAATTAGTTTATTTCTGTATTTTTTGTTCAGTGTGCAAGTTGAACTATAGATTTCACTTAAAAAGTACAGCTTCCTATTATTTTTATTCTTGAATCTTCTATACTTGTCATAATATCATTCATGAACTTTCTCACATTATAATATTGGTACCCATGGAGTTTATCTTTGCACACGAAAAATAATGAATAATACAGCATCTTTCATATAATATATGATGTATATAAAGAAGATATTATTTTTTATATCCAGGGATGGGTTGAGGTGAGAAAGCATGCACACAATTTCTATCTGGTACCCCTGCGTTGAATCCCCTGATAGTTATTTGACAATATTATATAATACAAATTGATTATCAAGGTAGAAGTACCAACTGATATTTCTCTTTTCGTTCTTAACTTCAACTTTATCTCAACATTTTGCTTATGTCTAATAATTAACTATATGCTTGTTTACTGTACCATCCGCTTTAGGCTATACTTTGGGGGACTCGCTTGTAAGTCCACTGTCACTGCAAGGCATATAAACATTCTTACTTACTTCATAGTGCCTACAGCACGCCATTGGCAGCAAACTAAGTAGTTGTTTTGACACGATGAGCTTCTTTTTTATTTGCCCTCTCGCAACTTCGACTCTCAATAAAAGGAAAGGAAAAGTTTGGAAAAAAAGAACAACTGGTAGCTACCCTTCTGTATTTTCCCTGTTACCAACTTTTTAACATTGGAGAGAGTTATTATTTATATATACTAGTCATTGGTAAATTCTACCAATATACAAATCTTATATAAAATTCAAAAATTCAAAAAAAGGGCGAACAATCCTTGACTTAATATATTTTTTATATATCAAAATCATAAATAATAATAATAATACCCTTTTTGAGTTAATAACACCTAGAGTCAGCTGATGAAAATCAACTGAAGGGAGAAATCCCCGTATTTTTGTTTATCCCAAAAAAGCTCGTTCTGTACGTGTGTAGTCAACACAATTTGTACATATGTTAAATAAAGGAATCACGTGATCTTTGTTTCATCACTTTCCTTTATAACCTTGAGTATAATATTGACTGCCTCTTCTTTCTTTTAGTTAAAATATATATATTATATTTATAATAAATAAATACGGGAATTGGTAATGAGAAAACAAAGCTGTATAAATTACAGCTTGAGAAATTCTAAATATATAAATATATTTTTCGGGAAAAGAAAAAAAAGAAGTGAAAAATATGTACAGAATTTCATCTCAATAAATTGTATTATATGTAATATTATGTATATACTATACTAGTACTTATATATATATATATACCATAATATAATGTATTTAATTGAGAAGTCTTTTCTTTAATGGCACTTTAGGTGATGGCGGTGAATGGTGCAGAGATAATAATAATAATAATAATATGATTCCTTGCTTTAGTATTATTAATTTAATAATTATTTTTTTTTATATCATATTATTATATTATATAATATATATATATATATATATATATATATATATATATATATAAAGGGGAACAACGGATTTAATAATCATAATCATAATTTGATGATGGCCCTGACTTCTAATAGGAAAGAACAATTTGCAAGCCTCTGTTTCATTAATGTTATTATATATTATTAATAATATTAGATGTAGGAAAGTGAGTTTTTTCATTCGTTCATTCGTTCGTTCGTTCTATTCTTTTTTGGTATGTGTCATATTCCGTGAATATGTATGTATATTTAAAATAAAGACAATTCTTAGTATTATCTTTCTATGTAAACATAGAGGAAATGTAGGAACACATATACATACAACCGTATATTTTTTCAAGAACAAAAACTAAAAGAAAACTTGAATATTTGCGTAAAATACTCAAATATTATATATATATATATATATTAGAATTTTCTACAGAACATTTTATAGATATAGTATATTTGTTGGAGTAAGGCGTAGGGAATTCATACATATACTATGTATATCCATATAGTGAATGAGGCATCAGAGTACCAAATAGAGAGACAGACAACTATTTCTTACAGCCCTTACACAAAATATTCTGTTCAAACAAAAGGGCTTTTGAAAATAGATCCAAGCGGAAGGATTGTCTTTTTTTATAGTCACGCAACCTAGGTCTCTTTTTCATATGTGGATCAACGGCTAGCTTAATTTTATTCAATCGCAACGTTGAAAAGAGAAAGGAAATATTTGGAAAAGGAACTGATAGCTAGTTTTATTGTTTTTTCTTTTAGCCGACTTTTTTTTGGGGCAGAGTTATTATTTGAATATACTAGTCATTGATGAATTCTACAAATATACAAACCCAATCTTTAGTACTTGTTTAATATTCAATAATTCAAAAAAAGGGCCTTGATTTAATGTATTTAAGTATAATATAGCATCCTTTTTGACTTTATAGTACGTGGAGTCATCTGTTTTAAATCAGAAAGGAGTCAACGGATGAAAATAGCTAAAGGGAGAATAAAATATGTGTTGTGTATTCCAATTTACATCAGATATTGTTTTCTATGATCACAACTTATTGCCAATTATTAGTTTTCTGAACCTTGATTTGTTGATCTTGAATTAATTCACGAGATAATTTTGGTCCATTTTTGTCTGAAATTAATTATATATAGTTGGTCTACTCTTTTCAACGTTTTTTTATTTAATATTAGAAAGATATTAACAGCTTAACTGGAGTTCATTTCTGCTTAACCAATTAATAGTGGGAGTAGAAAGTCGATTGCCTAAAAAAAAAAAAAAAATACATAGAACTTGCTGATGCTTTGAGGATACTATTGTGAGCCTCACCAGACAAAAGAGGTCTCTGCTCAAGGGATCTAAAGAGATGACGTCAAATTTGTTTAACAATGAATTTTAGTCATTTCAGTTTGAATACAGTAATACCACTAACAGTATGGGTTGTTGAATTCATGGATTTACGAGAGGGCACTGAAACTATCAGTGCATCAAACTCTCATGTAGCAAAACTCATAGTAAACAGGGTCTTATAAATAATTTTTGATCCATAGCTCCTTTCTAAGTCTGAAAGGTGTGGTAACAAAATAATATCTTAGATATATTATCGTACAATTATGCCAAACTGCCTAAGAAAACCCCTTACTTCCATTGAATTTTATATTTCAATACTAGGAATATAAAAAAGGGTAAAATATCAAAAGAAAAGAAAAATATCAGTTGGTACCACTACCTTGATACTCAATTTGAATTTAGTCTTCTCTGTATCATTGAGGAAATTATTTACTACAATGTTAAGCAGATCCATTTCTGATTATCAAGAAATCGTGCTAACGACAAGTTGCCCATTCTCCTGGATTTTTGACAACATAAATTCCCTTCAATTCTCTCAGTTTATGTCAGTTATTGATGATGGTTATTATTATATACTGTCAAATACTCATCAGTCAATAAAATGCAGAGGTAACAGATAATAATTACAGGCACGCTCTCTCACCTCAACAAAATGTCCATCCGTAGATGGTAAATTCGTCTTCTCATAGTTAGAAGATATATGTAGAATATCATCAGCATCAAAATATCAACAATCATGGATCAATTGTAAGTCAATACAATTTTCTACAGATTAAATATGTTGATATAAATAAATACACATAAGCTACATGAGTACTACTAACTATTTGAATTTATAATTAGAAAATAATATTGCCTTTGATCTATAAAAAAATCCATGCAGTTTATTTAATTATATTTTCATTTTTTCAATTGGTATCTCCTTTTACTTGAATTACTTTCTTCTTCTTTTTTCCTCCTCCTCTTATAATTAAAAGTTGATTTTTGGTGTAGACAACCGATTATAATTAATTAATGTTTGCATGTATATTTTATAAATCGATATTATACTTAGTTTTTTTTAAAAAAAAAAAAAAACATTTGATTAATTATAGTGTATGTAGTTATTGGATGACAAAGACATCTATTATTACGTCATTAATAACTCAAGGATTATTAATGAAGAGATCCTTTCCAAAAAATAAATAAATAGAATGTCTGAATAGTCACAATTTCTCAACATTTCTATTTATGATAAAAGGATTTAAGGGATAGAACAGACTCCTTTAAAATTAGTAGTTAAATGTCCTTGCACGTGGAATAAATAAGCAACTTATTTCTAAGAGCTCTACAAAATATATTGGGATGAAATTAAAAACTTTTACGTTACATGTTTACTTCACGTATACGGAACATTATTCGAAATTTGACGGCCAGGGGATCCAAGAATTCTCTTTTAAATTACTTTTAACTTTGTAATCTCACATAAGAATTGAGAATTGCCTTAATATTGATAGAAAGAGTTGGTTTAATAGTGAGGCAATGATTCGAATAGTTGCTACTTAAATAAAGCAACTGACAATTTTAAACCAATCAGAAAGGACACAAAATAAAAGTGTCATCGTTCAGTGAACTTGTCATCTCTTCGATGAAGCTATTTTCGTTTTATAATGATTATTAAGCGTCTGGATATGTTTTTCCCATTAGTACCTTTTCTCTCTCTCTCTTTCTCTCTCTCTCTATATAAATATATATAATCGAATAAAAATTGCGCATAAAACAAACATCAAAGCAAAAAAAAAAAAAACATAATAGCAATTAGTTTGATTGTTTGTGAAAAAGAAATAAAGAATAAAATTTTCTTGGGAAACTATGTTGCAAAAACTTTATGTCATATATATATATATATTATATTTCTTGATAGAGCTAATAGGAATGACTAAATCTATTTATGCTAATTCCTGATACTCACCTTCACTAACCAAATTATATATGTTTGTACTTATAAAGACATGAAAGATTTGCTTATAAATAATATGTAGATGTTTGTAATTGCTTTGTCGTCATTCATAATCATAGGCAGAAATAATAATTACTTCCACATAATTCTGAACACTCTAGCTAACGGTGGAGCTACTAAGAAACAACTGCAATAGACTGAAGTAGTAGTGTTTCAGAGGGATTTCAGCTGATTTTGCAATCCTTCTGCGCTCTACTATTCTAGTAGTTCTACCGTGAGTCTTTGACTTGTAGATAATTTTTGATTGAAATTGAATGAAAATTTACTCATTTAAATAGACGATTTCTTCTTAATCTTCTCGTATGAAATCTGTGGGTCTGAGCTCTTAAATGCATGCCTTAGTAATCCATTTCATGTAATATTCAAAGAATTATTTAACTACAAAGGATTTGTCCGATTTTTGGGCCTACTCCCACCCTCTACGCCCTTAGGATCCCCCTTTGGTCAAAACAAAGACTGAAATTATAATCTGTATTAAATACACTAGCGAATCATTATTTTTTAATGCACCAAATGAGTATTCTTCTTGGCTTAAATTGAAGTTGAAGTTGGAAAATGGGCCAAATTAGCTCAAAAAGTAGGGTCCGATTTCTCGAAAACCGTCGGACTCTTGAAAAAAAAAATTACATATTTGAAATGAGAGTGTAAAACTGAATAGTTTTTATTAAACTTATGTCCCTTAAGATTTTTGACATTTCAAATTTATTGACCTGTGTAATTACTGCCACATAATTATGAACCCCTTACGAATGTACTTTGAAGCATTTTGAATGTCAATTGTCCATCACTGAAAAGCACTGATTTCTGTGAAGAAATCGTGAGTCAAATTTTCGTTTCCTAAAATTATTTCTTCATAAAAAGATTGGAGCACTATTTTCAAAAATTTAAAAATAACTTTAAAAGTAGATTATTCACCCCCATTCAAATTGTCAGATCCAAAATTTGAAAGCTCTACCTTCAATCATTTGGAAATTAAAACGGCAAAAGTAATAATAATAATTATTATTCTCACTAAAAGTAAACTATTAGACATATAAATTTGGGAAGGAGAAGGACTTCAATAAAAAGCCACTATCTCATAAAACAGGGATTTTAGTAAAAGAAAATTGAATATATATTTCCTTTCTTAAACCTCATATAATGGAGTGTTAATTGATAAAGTAGCAGGGTCTTCCCCACAACAGTAGCTTCGATACTACGAAACAAGTAATTAAAAACGAGTATAAAATATTGTTTATACAGGGTGTCTCAAAAAAATGTACTCACTCTTAGAATGACGAGAAAACCTTTATTTACGAGCATAGAGTGAAATGAAATAGCATCGAATATATGAGACATATGTAATTGAAGAATCAATGCAGACGCTTCATAATGCGGTTGACGCTATCTTTTGAGATGTGGGTTTCCCGAGCAGTTTGGCGAAGTGATTTCTGTGGTGATCGAAGGAGTGTTTCCTGCACCTGCAGTTCTTTTCCAGGGGACGTAGATGTCCGTGGCCGTCCTGAAGGTTTATTGTTGGTATTCTGTACGGTTCCATATGCTTCAAATTTGTCTCTGATGCGCGCAATGGTCCGGCGCGTGGGTGGTGGTTTTGCGAATTCCCTTGTGAACCGGCGTTGCACTTCAGTGGCGTTTTCGGTCTTCCAATAGCATTTCAGGACAAACTTTCTCTCTTCGGAACTTAGTTGATTTCCTGCCATGGCTTCAGTAATTCAGGATATCTGCAACACAAAAAAAATAGTGAGTACATTTATAATGGTCACCAATTTGAACATTTGCGAACATGATTCTTCAATTACATTTGTCTCATGTATTTGAAGCTATTTCATTTCGCTCTATGTTCATAAATAGAGGTTTTCTCGTCATTCTAAGAGTGAGTACATTTTTTTGAGACACCCTGTATATATATATATATATATGTATGTATGTAATCCAAATATCTCCCAGAAAAGTTCTCGGGACTACTCAGGTAATGATTATGTATTTCAATCAATTGCATGGATGAAGCACGGATTTATTTTTTTTATCAATTGAAGTCAGTCCCTCTTGTTGACAATATTTTTTAGTGTGTATGATCTTCAAGTACATGATGTATGTTCATAAAAACATATTATATTACGATGCTCTAAGATGCAATATGAGAATACTTCATACTTAATGTTTTAAGAGAGACATTGTTTCATTATTATTATTATTATATACTTTTATTGCTTTAAGGCATATTATGTACATACATATATGAAGACTCCTATCACCACCCATATACCTACATATTATATAGCCAGGCATGTATGCCTTGTTCTCAATGAAATTGACTGTAAAAATGTAATAACATGACAACATAAAATATAAAATTACTTTTAACATAATGCGAGCTCTCTGCTAAAGAAAAGACGAAGATGGCAAAAGTATTGCAAAGAGTATGTGTTCCCTCAGAATGTCTATATATGTAGAAAAGCAATATAGAGTCGCAATCTCATTAGAAGTTCTATAGAATTAAGGATTTACTTTGTAAATACCTTTTATGTTGACTCATAAGTATTTGTACATAGAATGAAAGGGAAAATTCGGAAAAAAGGATTCGAAATATATACTCGCAACCTTTCATTAATATATATATATATATATATGGAGATTTTTCATTACTAGGAATGGACATTTTGTTGAGGTAAAAAGCATGTCCGCAATTATATACTATCTATCTGATGCCTCTATATTTTATCTGCTGATTGTTATTTGACAATATTCAAGAATACATAATAGCTACTGAAAATTGTAGCAAGCTCTAGACTCAACAATCTTGAGAAGACTTAATTTTACTGGATCCTTCCTTCCCTACAATTCAACTCTATTTTAACATTTTGCCCATGTTTATTCATGACTATCCTTCAAAAAAACAAAAAAATCTAGAGTGAACTGGTAGTTAGTAATGACGCCAATCTCTTCAACTGTTGGCCTCGTTTTTCCTTTAATAGTAGTAGGGACACAAATCAAAGTCTTACAAAAAATAATGAGGAGTTGTTGAATCTATGGGGATATTTGGGGATTCTATCTCTCAACCTTTCCTAAAATCGGTTGGTAGTACCTAACAAATTCATCATTTAAGAGTATACCCATCTTGACAAGAGCAAATTCTTCAAGGATCTTAGCAAGAGTATGCTGTATAAACATCGGCAGTTTTCAAAGGAATAGAGGGATCATTTTGATATTAGTGTGATAACGCCTTGTTATACATATTATACTCTATATATTAAATAAAGTGTTTAAGGAATTTGTTTTTATATGTATATTTTTATCAGGATTTAGAGAGAAGAAAATGATTTAATGATTAATATTAGATACTATCTTTTGATTTTCGAGCATTTAATATTATATAAACAAGAGTGCATCATATTACAATGAAAATACTGCATTAAAAGAGTTAGTGATGAATCGATACATTGATAACTGCAACAGTACTTCAACTGTAATAAAATCCTTTGAAATATTCACATCATTTTGTATCAAATTACTGGAGAGGGGAAAAAAAGTAAATAGATACAGAGTAATGCTTGTAGTAGTACTCCTTGGATGAAGGCAAGCACTTCAGTGAGTCCTTTAAGAATCCAACCATAGATGGAGAAAAGGGAAGGATATTGAACTGTCTTAGTCCTGAATATCTTCGACAATTTATCGAATCAAATATCTTCAATGTTTTTGATTTTTAGTTTTTTCTGTTCAATATTTCCAAGGATGTCATTTGAAATTTCGTCAAAATGATGCTCATTCAAAAGAAGATGATGACATCAAACGAAGTTTAGCTGTTTATAGCTTGAGTAACTAAGGAAAAAGCTCCATATAGGAATATTTTTAGTACTTCCTCTTCTATCTCTCCTTGAAATTTGCAAAAAAAAAAAAGCAGAACGAGATCATGATATCACCCCTTTATATCAAACTGGGCCTAATTCAGGAATATTTCAGAAGCTCTGAGATGACAAAATAAGGGTAGAAGTACATAGCTGTTGAGCCGCAAATAAAAAACCTAACGAAAGACCCAAAGTTTTCTGAAACGTTGTTGTCATGAGAGAAGCGTATCTGTTACAGCTTTGTGAATTTTCTCACGTTCTACTAATTGATGGTTGTCAGAACATTCCTGAAATTGCATATAATGAAATCCAGCCTCTTTACCGAAGAAGAAGCTTTTAAATGTCCGATCTCATTTACATTTATTGAATATTGTATCGTCTGCAAGTTTTCGATAAATCAACTGTTTGTTTTTTTTAAACATACAAAGTCCCTGGCTTGTCCATGAGCTGATGTCAAAGTCCAGACTGATCATCAGAAAACCCCACATACAAAATAAAAGCTAAGAATGTTGTTTTTGTCTTTCATGGGAATCTCGGAATGAAATGTAAAGTTAATATCGGACCCACTGAATATATTCACCAATAAGTTGAATTGAAGGGGCTATCAACTCTATTGCAGTTTAAATTTACGACAAAACCCCTGATTTATACGGGGGTTCTATATTATTTTAGATTGAAATGCAGCTCCATAAGTTGTCTCCATCAGTTGATAGGTTCAAATCCAGTCAGTCAGAGAAATTTTTGAAGAGAGTGTCTAAAAAAGACAATGGGAAAACCTAAGAAAACTTAAATTAAAAAAGAATTTAGTACATCCGAGGATAGGTTTGAAGGAATGTTTGAAAAACCTTTATTTGTGTGATTAGAATTAGACTTACTATGCTCGATAGAGAGGTGGAAATTGTATGTACACGATCCATAATAATTAACATCCCGTTTTTGTATTAACAACATAGTACATGACATATCCACTGATTCTCTCAACTTTTCCTCCTAAAAGATACATGAAAAAGACCCAACATTAATGGGTAGTTTGCGCCAAATCTTCTCAACTCTATATAGATAGATAGATATTATTCTTTATTTAATTAAACGCAATTCTTCACAGTTTAACAACAGGCTATTTAACCTACACCAATCAACATTCTAATCAATAGGAATGTAAATCATATGCAATTCGGGCGTGTTATAAAAAAAGAAAGAGAAAATCAACCTGGCAACCCTGACAATTCAATGAATGTCGAGGGGGGAAGCAGCTTGAGCTGTCATGACGTTTTACTGAGCTACAAGCTGCTATTTTCCTTTATATATGTATACAAATGAAAACATCAAACCACAAACATTACAATACGTTACTCCAGATTCATTATTATATTCACAAATATATATCATTAACTTCATTCTCCCCAATGAATGATAACCCTTTTTTAATTTTTCCTTTGTTCCTCACCATGATATAATCTTTGCAGACTGTTCTTTACTTGTAAAACATTATGTTGAGGTAAAGTTGATGTTACCTTCTTAAGGGAAAAAAAATAATGATAACAGCTTCGGAAAACAAAAAGACCTGTTTGAAGAGCCAACTCCACTTTTTTATCACACGCCCGAATTGCATATGATTTTCATTCCTACTAATCAAAAGCTAATAAGGGGCATGAGAGACAGAATTCGACAGCTGACAAAAACAACCTAGAAAGTTCTGGATGTTTTAAATATACTATTGTGACTAATGTGATATGCATTTGATAGATGTACAAAAATTATAATTTATGAGGAATGAGGATTGACATAGATGACTTAAAGTATCAAGGGAGTCTGTCGTTAGTTCATTCATGTACATAATATATGAGAAATAGTCTTGAATGGTGAACTTGTTGAACATTCAGAGTATGACTAAGTACATGATAATATGTACTTGCATGAGTCAAATGTTAATTAAATACCATATTATGCACGTAAAATGAGTCGAATCAAAAGCAAACTAATGGATATTAGAGAGTGTATGAATTACCTTTTCGGGTATTGTTAGTACTTTATGAAGAAATATGATCCTTGAATCTACTAAAAATATAATTACATTTATGAGATTTATTATTTTTAACAAGTGAATATCATGTGAACTTGATACTTTCTAAGAGGCAGGCATTGAAGATATTAACTAAATAAATAATAAAGTCAGATATTAATAGCTAGTTGAAATTAATGAAGCGCTCTTTTCATTCTATCACTCAACCTTTCTGCCTTTCGGAAAAGAAGAAAAGCAAGAAAAGAAAAAAAAACAGCGTTTTGGTTCCTAATCAACAGCTGACAAAGGAATAGTTTTTTAGATAAAGTATTCATTTTAGTAAGGGTAAGGTTGTGAGCAACAAGGGAATTCTGAACGATGAATAATTATTGTTATATGATAATTACTTGTGATGACTCCAAAAAACAGGAAGTTGATATATGTACATAGTTTCATTCTTTGGGAGAGATGATGAGAGTCAAGTAGAGGAGAAATTGTATCATGTGATCAAAATGGATCATATATGATCCGATCCAATGTTATTTTTAATGGACTGTGATTTTGATAAACTAGAAATTTATATATATATATATATATTTCGTCTTATTATTGTGGAGGTCGGCCATCATGGAGAGAAGGTATAATCAACCAAATTTTATAAGAATATAAATACTTGTTTTAATTGAGGAAAATCCTAAGTTACTGCCGAGTATTTGAATGTTAGGATAGGGCCCACAAATTATAGATATGAATATCTAATGAATCATTACTGGAAATCCTCTTGAAATGGCAATATTTTTGACAATTACTTTTCCAATTACATTGGGAACAAATGTCATTTCATTGGGATTTTCAGTATCTATTCATTTCACTAAATTTAAATATCACCGTCTTTTATTTACTTCATTTTTAACTCAATCAGATGAATCATCTTTCGATTTATTAATCAAACTGTGACGCGTATGAAGAAAAAAAAATCTATAAATTATTTTTTAAAGAATTACAATTCAGCTCAAAATGATATTCCCACTTCAATGACTCCTATTGATTTGAATGATCATCCTACGTAATTATTCTTGGAGCTGTAAATCCCAATCGTTTACTCGCCTGCGATATTTTTAATGGTTGACAATCTATACATAATTTTTTATACTCCAAATATATTATCATTATTTCATAATTCTTGAGAAGAGAGCATGTTCACTAATCAGGTGTAATGGAGTATTATAGCCTGTCTACAAATAGTAAATAAAATGCCTAATCGAGTCAACTTAGAGTCATTGATGTAAATAGAATAATCCTCTGATTGGTATGACTATTTTTGTTCATTTCCATCCACTCCCTCTCTAAGAACGTTTTCTCCGTATCCTTGAGGAAATGACTTACTACAATGTTAAGCAGATCCATTTACTATTACTAAGAAATCATGTTAACGACTGTGTGACTCTTCCCCTGGATTTCTGACAAATTCAAATTCACTTAAGTCCTCTCAGTTTCTAACAGTTACCCGAGTATTATTCTGTTATATATTGTCAAACAACAATCAGCCAATGAAATGAAGAGGTACCAGAAGGTAATTGCTAGCACGCTCTCTCTCGAAAAAAAAAGTAATAACTTTTAACAGATATGTAGTAAAACTGTTAGCAGCTGTCATGACGATAGCTGATCCTGCTCTCCTCCAAAAAAAAAAAGAAGAAAAAAAGAAAGAAATGCACAAAATCTATTGGTAATTGGCTAAATCTTCCCAATGTAGAATTATGTATTCTTCATTTAATAAGTACATATATAATGCCTAGCAACTTAATAAGGGCTAATATATAGTTTTAACGAATCACCGTTCAAAACACTGATAAGAGAAACGCATGCAAATTGACAGCAGACTAAAGAATACAGTGTACATTTAGATAACACCATGGCAACAAACATGGAATTTTATATATAATTTTTTGGTCACTTGTCATACTGTATGCTACTCTGTCCCTTTTTAAGGAAAGGTTGCAAAGTACATACATACATACAATGAAGATAGTGTCGTGATTACTCTTCACGAAGCAATCAAAAGTTAAGCCCCACCCCTGTTTGACCCCCATACTCTGTATAATTGTCACAAACTTTGTTGCAGGTACATATTATCAAACCAGAATGGGTTGAGGCCAAGGTAAGGGGTGGATATCCTTTGATCACCTTTGAATCGAATGATATTTTAAATATATATTTGTACCAATGCTTATTCAAAAACAAGAAATGTATATATATGTATATATTACTCGACATTTTAGCTTTGAAAACAACTGGATAAAACTGGATTTTTCTCAAAGTAAACACATTTCACGTTTTAAATAGATGATGTGTGTATGAATACAGTCATAATAACACAATATTTTCCTCCCTCCCCCTCCCAACTCCTGGAATACCCATTGGTGAATAATACTTAGGTCAGGTCCAGAACATCATTAATTGATTATAATTTATACGTGGTATATATATATATATATATATATATATCAAAAATGAGGTATCAACAACGACTTCCCTAGCCAAATCCAGGTAAAGTGAAGTTATTAAATAGTTGTACATTGCATATATATTATCGTATATTTCGGCGTCTAAGACGACCCATAAACTCAAAAAAATTATGATAAATTCATAAAAAATTTGCTCTAATTTTGTAACTCGTCTTATCTGACGGTCGCCTTATACGCCGTAATATACGGTATGTATCAATGTATAGACTACTTAGAAAGTTGTTAGAGTAGATAATAGCTCTATGCCTAATACTTTGCAATAAACTTTTGAACCTTGTCGGCCAAGTGAGCCTGGGCACCATCTACTTGAAACTCATCATAATTGTTTGCTTTATGTCCTTCCATACTCTTTTGTCGAATATGCACTCCAGGGTTCAAATTCAAACTCTGATATGAGCTCTACAATTTTATTTAGAGGGACTTGAGTCACCTTACGACGCCATTTTTGAATCATTTTTTCTTTTTCTATCAAAAGAACAAAAATAAATCTTACGTACATGACTTTAATTTATTTTATAACTCAACCTCGTATCCCTTATAATAAATATAAGAGTGCAAGGCACACTCCTGGGAGCCAGCTAGCTATTTTTGATTGTACACCGAAGATCATTTATCATGTGTGTATGCTACCCATAATAAACCCTCCTTGTCCCTGAGCAGACTACAAATATCCATCCCCATTTGATGTCAGCTGTAAGAAGAGACGTTTGTAGACAGAGTATGATAATTGATAATTGTGATAAGCGTTCCTCCTCATCCACTCACTCACCCACCCACCCGTTTCTCAAGTTACCTTCAACTTTCTCTTTTGAATAACTGTTGATACATACATACACCGATATATTTTGAGAGTTAAATGGGTTGAAATGAATCATTTAAAGAGATAGTCTATATATATATATATATATATATCTTGAATGAGGTGTGCTACTCTTTCCAAAAATATATATGTACTCAATACAAGAAGTATTTTTTGTACATTTTTTATTACCACCCTCCAAATTCCAATGTGTCTCTATAATATAAACATATTTTATTTATTTTTCTGTCAAGGGAAATCGTGTAGAAAATATACTATATATATATATATATAGACAAACACACACGTTTATACAATATATATGAAACGAGACAGAATGTATTTCAAACTCATTTTTTGTACGTATGTATGTACATAACAATAATAATAGTGGATTCAACTCTCTTGGAGAGCCTCTAGCAAAAAAAAAAATGATGTTCCTTTAAATACACGCTCCCTTCTCAAAACTCATTTTGGAGAGCCTCAATCCTTCATGACTATTTATTTTTACAATATATAATTTATGTACGTTATACTTCGAGTAACTACTTTTTTTATGTATGTATTTAATTTTCTACGGAAAACTCGCAGAATAAGCAATTTTTCTTTGTCTTGTGCTAACAACTTTCTCTAAGATGGATTTTCTGTATAGTATTATTACAGTAAATAATAATAATAATATCCCTAGCTCCGTGATTCTATAATATATATAGATATATATTACGATTGTTCCGCCTTCTCAACGCTATAATATGTACTATTAAGTAAGTCAACTTTTTACGTAATTACGTCATTTAATAGCAGTAGTAGAAGGAAAGAATGATTAAAGTTCTAATACGCAATCTACGGATAAAATGCAAGTCCAGTGTAAACAATTGGAACATAGTCGTACTATGGGAACGTAGATAACTGCATTAATATGAACCGGCGAGTTGCCCTTGAATGAATATAAAAAGTTACCAGTTTCTTGTACCTACTAATTGAGAGCTGCATGTCATCATGTCAGGGTGAGTGCTCCAACTATATAGACCCAACAGGTACAATAAGAAAATGGGGGCCCTCCCTGAGTAAATAAAACAATAATGGAATGAATGAAATAACGGTTTCAATTTAATTCAATAGGCTCTGAGTAAAGATCCAGAGACAGGACATCACTTTTATAATAAAAGAATAAATTACTAATTTCAAATCATTTGATATAATAACAAGAGTCAATAGTTAGTTATCCATGATATTTTCTGTCGACTTTTGATTAAAAAAAAATATAATAATACATTTAAAAATATATTAAAGTATCCTTATTTGCTCAACAACTCCTGGTCAATTAAATGCATTCCCACACCGGGTCCAACTCGCTTCATACGAGACAACAGAGTTCCAATCATTTTAATTCCATCCACTTGTTCCTTAAGATACTCGGACTCAAGGAAGTCACAGAGTTGTGGATCATCCTTCTTAGAGGCAGAGCCGTGAATATTCAAAAGAGAGGCATTTACATCCTTTTCCAATTGAAGAGCCGCCTCCATTGCCTCAACGGGAGAAGACCAAGTGTCCACATTGGGGCGAGATATGTCTTGAAATACAACACGTCCTCCACGGAGTGTTTGGTAGTCAATCAACTTCCGGGCATGAGTGTTTTCCTCTGAGGAAGAATCGTAGAAAAACTTGGCAAATCCCTCAAGAGCAATATCATCCCGTGAGAAGTAGGCCCCCATGGATAAGTAGGTGTAGGAGGCAAAGAGCTCCATATTGATTTGTTTGTTAATGAGAGCCTCGCATTCGGAGTCGTAGTTTTGACGGATTTGGGAAGTCATTTTTGTTTTTAAGGATTGAGTAAAAAGGATTTCTTTTTTTTTATTTTGGATGGTTTATAGAAGTAAAAAGGGAGTTGAGAGGAGGAAGAGGAGAAAAAGAAGAAGCTGGTGTTTTAGATCACACGCTGGGTGACTGCTAAAACGAAACTAATGCCCTAGCTGTGTCTTCTTCTCCTTTATATATTGATTCTCTTGAAGCCAGCCTTGTTATATATTTTTAAACGTCATCCCAGCCTCCTTCTCCCTCACTCCTTTTTACTTTTCTTATTGCGTCTTAAAAAATTAAATGCTGCATGTTATATTGTACAGTCAGAGCTCCTGCTAGTTCCTACTTCTTCGGCCTCCCTCTTTCTTGAGAGTATAATTTTCTTCTTCAGATCGAGCATGCAGTGTGCGATGTTGCGTTTTATGACTTATGCAGCTCATAAGTCATACATTTCGTCAGAATAAATCATACAAATGCCTCATTTCTCCAATTTTTATTTCTATTTAATTTCTATTTTAAATTTTAATATTGGGAAAACTCCTTCTTCCCTTAAAATAACTTGAAAGTGCATCCTACATATATACTAATGATTAAATCTTTTTAGATATAGTTCCACCTTATTGTAATTATAATCAAGCTATGATGGTATGAGTACATAACTCGTTATAAGGAGTTTTTTTTTTTTAAAAAAAAAACTCCTTTCATCAACCTTGAATGAGGTAAAACCATCATCATGCAAAATAAAGTAAAACTCCAAATACTCTTGCTGAAAATTTGAAAAATGAGTTTTGTTTCTTATGTTCCTGCCTATCTTTTGAATGAAGAGGTAATTTATCACTCTATCCCTATTGTTGTATGTTTTATGTTCATAAAGTAATATATAACTATTTATGTAACAGTTTTTTTTATTACATTTCTTGCAACAAAGGAGGCAACAAGAGAATATACTTTTTCCAAAAAGAGAAAATGTCACTACACTAATTCATTAATTATAATATTTGATAAAATTACGTATATATATATATATATATATATGTTATTACTTTATGTATAAATAAAGTGATCGATCCAATAGTGATTTCATTCAATTTATCTTCAGACAATGAGTATCCGATTCATTTCATGTTACTTTTTACAATATAGATTCAAGATTAACTAATAATAATAATAATTTAATTAGGTGTATTATTATTAGTTAACTCTTTAGATAGGAATGTCAAAGTGGCAGGAGGCTCTGATATAGTCAACATTTGCAAATACAGATTACTTAGAGGTAGTAAAAAGACCAGAGTTGTATTGTCCCGACTAACTCTATGTATTTTCGAAAAAGCTTGTATTCAATCAAATAAACTATATACATATAGTTTTGAGGAGGCTTTTATCTCTAAGGTAAATTGCATTTCAATTCTTACGGCAATATATTATCTACTTATGTTTTGCAAAGACAATCATAAGTAGGTGGATTGTTGGGGATTTGGTGCATCTGATAATATGTACAAAGAGAACTTGATGGGGGATTTGTACATAATATATATGTATATGTAAAATTAATCATTTGAGTTGGGTATTTCCAAATTGGATAAAGGTATTGAGTCTTTTAATTTGCAGAATATATACATTAGACTATGTACATATTCATGACCAAGTTCTATCATATAAAAATAAGACAAATGGCTCTTAAAACTATATATACGTACGATCTTCTATAGAGTTTGTTTTTCAATGAGCTACAAGCGTCTCCCTATATTCTAATCTAACATTCTTAGAGGAATATACATATATAATATATATAAATATATGTATTTTAGCCATTTTTAATAAGGAAATGGAAAACAGGCAAGTTATAAAAAGTTGATTTGGTGTGTATTTTAGTTCTGCGCTCTTCCTTCTAGGAAAGGTAGTTCTACTTACAAATTTCAAAGGCTCTATATGTACGATTTAGACTGCGTCATCCCATTAATATGAAAATCAATGTACACTTTATTTTGTGTAAGCTCTCGATTTCTCTACTTTAAGTTATGTAATATTTGTATTATAAACGTTCTACGTACGTTTATTTGCTCAACAGGGAATTAGTTTTGTTTGTGGTGCCTTTAACTATAGCTAGCTAGAAGGGTAGAAGTCAAACTCAAATTGTTCCCTATTGGCTATTAGTCTTTTGAGCTCGAATCAGCTCTTGTCAATTATTTCAACTAACTCTTTCATAAAGTACAGTTGAGAAGACTGTTGGTAAAAGGGCCGATTACCAAGGGTTGGACCCTCTTTTATTACTTTGCTGGAATAAGTTCACCACTCAACAAGAGATAAATTAGGGTTCAATCCATACATTTAGAACAGTTTTCTCAACCCTTAAAACTATTCTTTAAGTGATAGGGGAAGTAAGTTCACCAGTTGACAAGAGATAATTTGAGTTAACCCAATACATGTTTCAAAACGCTGATAGGTGTCAAGTTAAGTTAGACTATACTTTTTGTAATAGTAGGGATTGTTTCTCAAATATCTTGGATTTCATTGCGTTATATCTCAAGCAACTAGACAACTTAAAGTCCACAAAATTTATACATTTCTTACTAGGGCTCTATAAATAGATAAGTGACAGGGGTCTTATTTATTATCTCTTTCTAGCTACTGCATCAAGAGTTATTGTGAGTGTTTATGTCAACTGTTGACATATTATGTACTTGTCTAGCTACTCTTTCTCCTTATCAGTGTTCTTCGTTATAACTTCTGTATATTGTTTTTATTTTGAATTGTCAAACACTTAACAAATATCTTCCATTAGATAACGAAATGTATGACGACATAGGAAAACTATCAAATGATTTCGTGTCCTTTGTTCTTTGTATTTCTTCGAAGGAGTTTTTGAGAGATGACGTAAAGATGGCAACTATGTGATAAATGAATTGTCTTTGTTACTATTATTATAGATATATTAGTGAAAAGTCCACAATTTTTTGGAGGAATCATTGGCTATAGGGAAATCCACTGATGAATCAATCAAGTAATAAAGATAGTACATAATATATTTAAGGGATTCCCAGTAAGGAATGAAACCCATTCACTTCTCAGGACTTTGGATTGAGATGAAATGTGACCAAGGCGTTTCAAAGGGACGAGTTTTCATTATTAAGACGTAAGGACTCGGAATCCCATTCTGATAAATAGTCAATGGGATGAGATTCAAGTTTGATTTCCCAATTTTCATTGGAATTTTTTTAGAAGTACCCTAGGGATAAACCCTTACAATACCACTTTAACCTAGTGCATCAGTGCTTCAACAAACTAAATTAACAATTAGGAGTACCTAATTGTTTATACGTATTGAAAAGTATAACTTCAAAAAATAGAATTTTAATTACTCATATGTTTGTAAGAATTTCCTTCTTCAAATAGTTGATTCATTAGTTATATTAACAATGGTTTTTCCACAACATTAATTATAATTCCTATGGAACTTTTTTTTTTTTTTTGTAAGCTGTCAATTTTTTTTTTTTTTTTTTACTCCGCTTACCCCTCATTAGTGTTCTAAGCGTTCAATAATTCAACTTGAATGAGCTGTTGATAAATTGTGAAACATTTCCTATCCTAATTAAAATGAAAAATTGTGTAGGTGTTTGGGAGAATGACAGAATGGGCAATGGGCACTCCATAATTTTGGGACTTTTTTCTTTTTCTTTGTATACGAAAAAAAGTTTCATTGGGCTACTGAACTCGAGTATGTATTCACCCTTCAGCTGTTTTTCATGAGTTGACTCTTTTCATTAAAAGCAGCTGACTCTACGTACTATGAACTCAAAAAGAGTATTATTATTATTATTATTATTTATGATTAGACATAATGGGCGAAATGTAGAGAGGGCGTTGAGTCTAAGGAATGAAAAAGAAAAGTCCTTAGAGGTCCATTTTAATTCTTCTCTGTATTGTTGAGGTGAGAACTTGCTACAATGTTAAGTAGCTACTGTGTACATTTTAATATTGTCAAATAACAATCAGCAGATAGAAATGCAAAGGCATCAGATAGTATATAATTGCAGACATGTTCTTTTTTCCAAATTTTCCCTTTTGAGAGTTGAGGTTGCGAGTGTGCACAAAAAACACGTCGTGCATATCCCTACCAATAAATAAATAATCTCAGGGGGAAATGACGTCATTGGTTGACTACTTACACTGCGTAACAACATTTTTATATATAAAATATCACAAATTTGAGTGTCTTTAGATGCATGATCACATAATAGTTTTAAAAAAAAAACGCAACTCAATGCTGGAAAAGCAGGGACTGCGTCCCTTTTACAACATTTGTCTACGCGTGTCCCTAGTAGCACTCCTTGATCCCTATCAAAACAAATACAAATAAAATTTGAGACTCTTACATACTTTCTCTTTCTTCTACCTTTTATTGTTATTATAATAATAATAATAATAATCAGTGTGCTTAGGAAAATCCAGACTTTTTTATCGCATTGTTGACTATATTCATATATAACTCAATGTAACATACATATATGTTGTTTTGGTTTTTTCACGCATTTAAATAATAACAATAACAAAAATAAACTCATTTCAAAAAAAGTTTCTCAATGCGTACAAATTTAAACAAGAGCATAATATAAGAAGTAAAGTTTTTTATGTTTGTTTCTTTTTTCTTTTTTTTGCATAGTTAAAAGGCTATGGGTTTTAAAGCCTTTTTAAATAATTTTGGTTTTTGATTTTTTTCTTCTTTCTTTATCGACGCTTTTTTGTATTTTGTATGTATAAGGTTGTAAAAAAAAGGTCTTTGTTCTTTTGATACGTGAATTTGATGAATAGAATTTCCGAATTTAAGGGCGTATATTGTTACGAATTATAAGATAGAATTTAATGAATTTAGAAAATGTTTAGAGTTGATTTTAATCAACATGTTTGCATACTATGTAAAACAATGATCCATTATTATTTAAAAAACAAACAAAAAAAAACTAATTTTAAAATATCGAAGATCTAAGAAAAAAGGAATTTTAAATGTTTTTTTATTAGTATTTTTGCTTGAATCCACAGAAGAGAAAAGAAAAAAGAAGCTTGTATTTGCTGACTAAATATCTCATTAGTGGTTATTTTCAAATAATGCATAAAAATGGAGCTAATCATGCATTAAAAAAAAGGCCAACAATGCAAATAGATCCAGACAAATGCAGTTAAACAAAATGTCATTGAATGTACACTTTTTAATAACAAGTAGGCCTGCTAAATATTCATCTGTTCCCTCAGATGGCCCTTCGTTTGCCAGTTCCTCTTGTGGGTAAGGAGGTCCTTGAAGATGATAAAGGCTCTCTTTCAGTCCACGGATGTCATGGGGGCATAGCTGAATCTAGCTTTAATGTTGGGGTCCTCCCTCACGCCAGGCACATTCTCCCCAGAGAGTCCTGAGCCAATTTTACTCATCTTTTCATAGGCTGGGTTCTTTTTGAGGATCTTCAACAGCTTGTCGTCAAATTTGTGAAAGACTCTCAGTCACCTTCTGAATGATGGAATAGGCTTGGACAAGAGGCAGTCTTTCCTCAAGCTGAGAGATGCTCTCTTTCAGGATCTTGAAGTTGGTTTTGAGTCAGAGAATGGCCTCTGTATACGCCCAATTTAGATAATATTTTTAATCTTCTAAATTTTAGTTGTAGAGGGTCCTTATTTTTTCATTTAAATCAATAGGCTCGAGCCTAAAATCCGAACTATGTCTGTCAAACAATAATGAGTAGTGACGTCAAAATTATGTAAATAATGTTTATCCGTATTTTTGACCCATGACCCAAGAACAGAAAGATTCTATCCACACTACCCAATATATATGTAGTTGGTAGTATCAACCTTCAACTTCTTCCTCTCAGGTTTGTAAGATGAACGAACACTTTTGAGCATGACAAGACTTTTGATTCTCGTGAACCTTGAGGAGCTACAAGCTTGAACAAATTTCGTTATTACTCTTTTATCTTTTCACAGTGTACATACCTGTGAGTACTTTTTGCAATTTTAAGAAATCTTAAGAGTTGCTTTTCGAAATTTCTCCATTGTTACTTTCCCTGCTCCAGTGCCCTTATAATTGCAGCTTTGTTGCCTCATTTAAAAACAAAAATTACATTAGTCAAAGGAAGTTTTTTTTTAAAGTCGAAAATTAAAAAGTTATCACGCAGTATAAAGCATGCTACAGGACATGTTGTACACCCTGTATGTATATGAATTTGTTTGTAGTCACCCATACATCATTGAGTGTAACACTGGATATAAAAAATAGGGAGGTAATAGCCCCTGCTAAGAATTGTTCTCCAATACGAGGAAAAAATGTTGGAAGTACAAAAAATGTACCCTTTTTGTTTGTGAAAACCAGGAATATCTAAAAAAAAAAATGTTTAAAAGGATTAAAAGGACATTTAATTTTGCTCGTAGCGTAATGGGGGAAACTCCTGTACTCATTTTTTTTTTTTTTTTGCGCAATTTCAAATTAATGAGTTCATTTTGACACTTTTTTGTTGTTCATTTTATTAACACTTTAATTTCTAACCCAGTTGAGCCCCTTCAATACTTTTACCCATTCTGATGCATAATGACTCACACACTTGTGAAAATGGATACTACGATAGTGAAGAATATGCGTTGTAGATTTAGTAGAATGATTTTATCTCTTAAAGAGTCAATTATTGCCCTTACATGATAAGGTACAATGTTTGTATGTATCAGAAGATCACTTATTATAGACATGACATTCAACAAAACATGTTTAACTTGATAAAGATATGTAAATAATTATTTGTGTGCAAACTATCACCATTTCATAAAAGAAGCGTATCCTATTATTGAATAAGTAAGAAAATTCTTATTTATATACATTTAGATATTACAATTTTGGAATAAACTGTCTATAAATTGATGCGGATTCAATGAAATTTCTACTTTTATTCAATTTAAAAAAACCATTCAATAGTTTTATTTATTTGTCAGTGGATACCAAGGAGATAATTAATTAAATATCATATAAAGTAGGGGTGTCAAAAATACGGCCTGCAAGGAGGTTCAATCAGGCCCGTCGGATAATTTGAAAGTGGAAAAAATACATAAAAGACATGGATTAAATTTTTTAAATTAATATTAATTCATGAATTATCCGCTAGGGACGTATGTTGGTCCTTCTTTATAAGTCTCATGTTGTAATCTCATGTAAAGTTAAAAGTATAATTTTCGATACCAACTACTTAAAGTTTGTGCAATTTTGTGAAATGTTTTGTAAAAGTGTTGTTCAATAAATTTTTAGTTGAGTTGAATTTAACAATGTTCTTGTTCTTCTTTAAATCAAAACAAAGGGAAGACATGATGATATTTTGGTTATTTATAGCTAGGTATACTATAATTTTAATGGTCCGGCCCACGACGTCTACCTAGGGGTCGTATGTGGCCCGCGATGTGAAATGAGTTTGATACCCCTATTATAAAGCTATACGATAGCAAATGAAATTTTTTGAATCCACGACATCTGACAAGCCAAAGGATCAAAATAAAAATAATTTTGACTACAATTTGAATGTTTTGGGCCTCTATTTATATATATATATATATATATATATATATATATACAACAAGCTCTATGGGGTAAACAAAAATACACTCTATTCTCCCTTCAGCTGTTTTTCATCAATTGACTCTTCTGATTTAAAGCAGCTAACAACAACAACAACAACAAAATAATAATAATAATCACGACGAGCTTTTTGGGAATAACAAAAACACACTGTATTCTTCCTTCAGCTGATTTTCATCATTTGACTCTTCTGATTTAAAGCAGCTAACTCTATGTGGTATGAACTCAAAAAGTGTATTATTATTCTTTATGTTTTTGATATATAAAAAATATATTAAATTGCGCGCCCTTTTTTGAATTTTTGAATATTAAACAAGTATTAACTATTGATTTATATATTGATAGAATTTTCTTATGTATAGTATATCTAAATAATAATTATGCCCAATATTAAAAAGTTGGCAACAAGGAAAATACAGATGAGTAGCTACCAGTTGTTCTTTTTTCCAAATTTTTCATTTCCCTTTTGAGAGTCAAAGTGTGGAGTGTACTGTTAGAAAAAAGTAAAGAAAAATATGAAGGAACTTTCTGTATTTCAACATTTTTATTAGCCTAGTCAAAACTTAAAATATGAAAGATCTTATCCTTTTCTAAAAAGTTTTAATCACTTTAAAAAACATTATTTTTTTAATGTTTCCAGGATTTGGATTTAAGTCAGATGGAAAATAATTTTCAAGCCTCAAATGAACCTTGAATTACAATTAATCGACAATTATTATTTAAAATCTTATAGGATATTACATTAAGATGTAATCATATCATGCCGACTGTATTTAAACATTTAGCAGAAGAGATGTGTCATTAATTTCACAACTACCAAATATATTTTATGGTGAAATATAAATGGTAATTCCATAATACAAGTTAGAAATCCCCAAATGAAGAGTGCAGATTCAAATACCCCCTCGTATTTTCTTGCAACACAAATTGCATATAATTTTTTTACTAAATGTTAAAATCACACTCTAATATCAAATCAGGAATGGTTCAATACACGTGGTTGATCAATATTTAACTTACTTTGTATTCTTTACCTTTTCTAATATAGAGAAGTTTTGGGGAATATCAATAAAAGTATGACCAATCACAGAAGCGGTCAAGAGAACGACTTGAAATAGAAAAAAAAAGATGAATATTTTTCACAAATGAAAAAAGTGAGATCAAAATTTATATCGTTTCTAAAATAAATACTCTTATAAAGTGGCGGTAAATTTTGTAATTTGCTGTTGCATAGGGACCTAAATATTTACACTCCCCCCCCCCCCCGGTGTGATAGTCGAGAGCCAGGCCCCCAATGTCTTATACATATAAAATAAATGCATTTTTCTAAGAAGAAGAAAAAAAAGAATCATTTATTTTTGAGTTGAGTTCCTGGAATAAACACAGTGATATAAATCATATTAGATACTTTATCATAAATACAAAAATTGCCAAACTTTCAAAAGAATGATTTTGTAGAAGCCTCCTACGTACTTCAAAAGTTTATACTCATTCTTCATCAAATCAGTGGGTAAAGAAAGATCAAATATGTAGGTTTCTTTTGAGGTCATAGATAAACAAATAGATACTACTTCCTAATCGATTCCAACTCCTCATGAATTATGTATGTAGATATGAAGAATGGATAGAAACAAGAGAATTGTTAAGTTATGTGGAATCAAAAAAAAAAAAAAAAATTAGTCAAAGGTAAAGTCTTATCTTATTATGCCTTTATAATAATATATCAATTCTCATAGTAACAGCTTATTAATCAATTCATTTATAAATACGTAATAACTTTACTTCTGTATATATATATAAACTGAGAAGAGTTGCAACAACATCTACAAAGTTAGAGCCATAAAATCCACAGCACAGTTATATAATAAAATGATACTAATAATTAATTAATAAATATGTAAAAGTATATTGTGTTAAATTTTGGTGTGTTTAAAAGTCAAACCAGTTTTCCTTAATGGAGTCAAAAGTAAAAACAACTATCCCTATATTATCAAGAGAGTGACCTTAAATCAGTTACATAATTACTATGGACCTAATAAATAAATATAATTGAAAATCAAAGATTAATCCAATTTTATTTTTATTTTTTGTAATTTCAAATATATATTTAAAAGTATTCATAATTATTATTAAAGCCCATAAAATGTCATTGAGTCATAATTAATTTATTATCTTTGGTGTCACAAGTTTCTTTGTTTTTACGAGTTAGGGACGTAGGGGGTTAAGTTGCAGATCTTAAGGATGCGTCTTTTGTAGAACAGAAGATGAACGTGAGAGTAAATACAATGGTACCATTGATTCTAAATGTACATCAGCTGCCCTTTATGATGAAGGAGTGAGAAAAATGACTTACTGTTTTAGGATGGACAAAATAGTCTCTGTGCTGCAAAGGTTTTATATATGAATAATCACGGTGGTAAAAACTGGGATATAGGCTTGATTTGAGGTTCTGAAACTTTTAAATCCCTTTTCTCTATAGTCAACATTTTACGTTTCCAGAGGGGCAATTTTTTCTATTATTCAATTTTTGAGAAAATAAGGATTTAATCATATGAATCATCGTAGGTTATTTTTTTTTGCTACCGATAGGTAAAAGTTCAAAAATGAATTACAGTAGTAGATACGGACTTGATTTATGTGTAGTTGCCCATTTGAAAACGTAAAATATTGCCTTTAAGGAGAGTAAAAATGGTTACAAATGTTTTGGGACCTCAAATCAAAGCTATATCCGAGTTTTTTGCCAACGTATGGACGAAATATATAGAGGGGTATGTCAATTAAAGAATGAACATAAACTCAAAAAGCAAAACAAAAAAAAGTGATACCAACCGTTTTCCTGCATTTAATTTTAATATTGCATTTTTTTGTCTTTACATTAGAGTAAAATTTTGAGTTCGAGACCCCTCATGGAACAAAAACAAAACAAAAAATCCCTTCAATACACTATCAAAATTGAAAAACTCTGCCTGTTACCAAGTTTGTATATCAAATTATCTACAAACTCTCGGGCATAGTGCTAAGCATTCACTCTTTTTAAGATGGCATTTAAATTGCAAAATCTACAAAATCGTTCCAATCCAAGGGATGAGCTCAAAATAACCACTAATAAGTAATTCTTTTATTGAATAAATAAGATGAGAGAACAGTAATTAAATATTATTGAGGCTATTCATTTCAAAACAGATTTCGACGTTTTGTCAGTTTGAATGAAATTCAAATATGTACAGATCTTTGAAAAATACTTGCACATTCACTTTAAACAATAATAAACTTATGAAATTTTAATTTAATCATCTAACTTTCAACAAACGAAGGGCCGTTGAATGGGTTCATCCCCTGGATAGAATTTAATGATGAAAATTCCTTATTTCAAATCCAATATTGAACTTGTCAAAACAGATACATTTTTTTTCTTCTAAAATGTGTTCTCTCGTCCATCAAATACATACATACATATGTATCTACAAAAGAATTGTGTTTTGAATATTTTATTCCATAGCTGTTTCTGCGATCCCATTTTAAATCCGAATGTATTGCATGAATAGACCTAATAAATTTTGTATAAATTGGTTAAATAAAAAAGGTATTTATACACTCCTGGTGTTGTGAAATGGGGAAAAACACATGGAGTATCTCCTCGTCGTTATAGGTACATATTCGACCCATTTCAAGACCTCAATGCATCCCAAAAAATGAATGTCATGTTATATTGGTTATATAAATCTGTATTTTTTCTCTTTTATCCTTCTCAGTGTGATGTACAATGTCATCGATCAATGGATGGTGGAGCCACTCATGAAAATACTCGTAAATACGAGCTAAAATTGGGATGATGTATCAACTCTCCCTCACTTCCCCCACATATCCTTTGCTTAAGCCTTGATTATGAGAAAAAAGGAAGACCTTTACATAACGAATTCAAGTGGTAGGTGGTCTAAAGTAGTGGATTATACTGGTCGACAGTCAAAAATCCTATGGGGTATAAGTATAATAAAAGTTATTTAGTTTTGCAGAATAATTTCAAATCTGTAATTTTTTATTTTTTTGAGAGTCCAACGAGAAATCGGATCCTACTTTTAGAGCAAATTTGGCCCATTTTCCAACTTCAACTTCAATTTGAGCCTATAAGGATTTCAGTAAGTTTCTTAATCCTTCTGGCCGCTACTACTTAAGTAAATCTACCGTGAGTCATTGATTTCTAGTGAACTTTTGCTCGAAATTGGATGAAAATTTACTCATTTAGTTAATCAATTTCCTCTTCATTAAAGATTCTTATCCGGCGCTTGACATCTCGTTTGAAATCTGTGGGTCTTGGTTTTTGAATGCATTCCTTATTAGAAAATTTCATGTAATGTTCAAGAAGTTATTTAAGTACAAAGGATTAGGCTGACTTTTGGGTCTACTCCCGTCCCCTACGCTTCCAGGAGTCCCTGTAGGTCAAAACAATGACGTAAATTGGAATCTGCATTAAATACATATGCAAATTATCAATAATAAAAAGTTATAGATTTGAAATCAGTGTGCAAAACTGAATAACATTTATTATACTTATACCACCCCTTAGGATTTTTGAAAGATCAAATTTGTTGACTAGTGTTATGATACTAGTGAAAGTGATCCTTTGTAGAGGGTACATTAAAATTTGAAACGTTTTTTCAACAGAATGATTTCAATATTAAGGACTGATGCTATCCCTGTTAAAAATACCATATACATTTTTTTATATTCTTTAAATTCAGGGTAGTCTGTTCCTATTTATTATTATTGTTATTGTTACTATTCTGGAAACGATCTCCCTACAACTCTGACGTAATTCTCAAAAAGAAAAAAAAAGGTTAATTTTTAATTTTCATTCGAAAGAACATTGCATAAGAGTAGTAGCGAAGATGTTAATGAGGGCTTGCATAACAATTGAGTTGTTTTGAGTTGTAGAATGGGGACTCATGCATACTAAAGTTTGATGGCCAATGAAAGACACAGATAAATGTATACATATTGAATGTGAGAATGTGTTACGTCTAAAGACCTATAGATTGTTTTATACCTAAATGTTTATAAAATGATAAATTTAGACAAATTTGAAAAAGAAAAAAAGATTGGATCATCAATCGAGAAGTACAATAATTTAATTTTACACTTACTGCGATTAATTTATTATTAATATTAATCGCTTCACAATGGGAGAGAAAAAGGTTTCGTGACTATGATAAAATGATATATTCGCACATAAATGGAACAACATGGTCTCTTCCATTTATCAATATAAATATTTATGCAATTTTTCTTCTCTTTCTTTTTGAATCAAAGGTTGAGAGATTTTTTGATATGTCTATTCGTTCGTCCGTATTAGTTTGACGATATCTTCATTCCATCTCTCTCAACCTTTATTTCCCCTTAGAGTAGAGAAAAGAAAAGGGCCACAAATTGCATACGGCCTATACAATATACATCTTTATTTGACTGGGATGCCGCCGTGTCTTGACAAGAAGGTCCTTGGGCATAGAGACCATATTCTCCACGGTGGAAACAACTATGCAAGAAAGGGCTTAGTAATACATGGAGTTTAGATCAAGACTCCTAGGTGATCATCAGAAATCCTGGGAAACAAAGTCATAACTAGGGATGCGACTTTTGTAAAAAAAAAAAAAAAGAAAGTATAGTTTGATCATTATAATAATAATTATACTCCAATGTTACAAAAGGTGTACATTTGGATGATTGAACAATCAAAAAGATAAATTAGTTATTAAAAGAAAGAAAGATTAAGAACCACTGCTTTTAAAGATAATTATCAAGAAATATGGAAACTTTTCTCATGAGTTTATTCAAAGTGATCCAAGTCTTGTAAGCATTCAAAAATTGAACAAATACATATATTTTGCATTCAAAATAATACTGTATTGAATGTAAGAGAAGGCTCTTCTTACTGGAGAATGGGCTCAGGCATGGAGAGTTTGTCAGGTGTGATTAGAAGGGGTGTCATTACCATATGGTACCCCTTATTTGAGTAAATATATGGAAGGACAATTAAAGGAGGGGAGGAAGAAAATGTAGTTTTTAAATGATATTATTGAGTAAAAAGGAGAAGTAACTCTAACTATACAGGATACCAACTGATATTTTTCTTTCTTCTTTTTTTTTTTTCATCTACAAACATTTCCCATCTTTTAGCTTATATTGTTTTCTGTTTGTTTTTCGATATGTCTGTCATTATGTTAGGCTCTCTAATTAGCAGAGGCACAACAAATCCTTACTTTCAATCAGGGCTGATATAAAAAGCTTAGAGAAAACGTACGGAATTATTTTCCTTCGCCACATAATATGTATGTATATATGTACCTGCGAGTGGCAGTTTCTATTCCCCTTAGCAGGAGGATTTTGTATTATTTAAATTCAAACAATAACTTTAATTCAGCTACTCGACTATTAGGTAAAAAGCAATGTTTATTAGACATGCATCGTTAATGAAAAGACGAAATGAGGCATCATAGATGCAATAATAAGCTTTAAAAGCAAGTCAAACCTACTTTTTCCCTTGGATTAAGGCATCCACTAATAACACATCTAAATAATAAAGTCTCATGCGATTAAATATTATGTGTATAATATAAGATTTAATGCCATTTTATTAAAGAAAGAAAGAGAGAGAGAAAGAAATAAAGGAAGGAAGAAAAACAAAAAATGAAGGAATTTTTTTTTTTTTTTTTTTTGAGGCTCATCCATACATTAACGGATTAAAACATCGCCTAAACTAATCCCCCCGCCCCCTCCTTTTTCATTATGAAAATGAACACAACAAATATACGATTACTACATATACATATATTATGTACATACATGTGGGTATGTACCTACATACATACATACATTATTATATATAACAAGAAAGAGTTTTGTTGGAGAAATCAACTCTCAGTGTGAGCTCTTAGTTACCTTTTGTTGTGGCTTCGTTTTTCCTTTCATTTTATTTTACTATTAAAAACGCTTCACTATTGATAATAAAGAAATAAAAAGTAAATTTGTCAAATGATACATTTATACTTCTATATATATATATATATAAATGAAAAGAATCCACAAATAGAATAGTGGATTACATGGAAGGGGGGAGGGGGGGAGCCTCCCTGGATATCTATCTCCCTTTTACATTCATACCTATATATATATATATATTTTAAGACCCCAGATTGTGTGACGTTTGTTTTGTACTAACAAAAAAAACTCTTTCAATTTTATAATGTTGGATGTCCTTACAATGAGGAAATTTATTCCTATGGACAGTCCATTCACAAACTCAACGACATTTCTTTTCTTTTTTAAATTAGAACATTGATTTTGTATGATTCATTTGTTCTCAATAACAATAATAATAATTGCATTTGCATCTTCTTTTGAGTTTAAGTTTCGAAGAAGATGAATTGAGAAAACTTGTGCATTGAGACCAATATTAACATAAAAGGTAATGTACTAATTACTAATATCTTTTGTAATGTATTATTATCATTATTATTATATCAATATAGACCCGTGATTCTCGAAATGGGGTCTAGGGGATCAATATGACAAATGTAAAGGGTATCAACATTGTCTATTTATTTTACCTAATGTGGGCTATAAATTTATAACCTGGTAAAATTGATTGTAGTTAACATTTAAATGAGCACAAGAGCTCATGTAATATAACCGCCCAGTGTTTTCCCACAAATATTATCGTGGGTAACCTAGTATGTCTTCAACATATCTCCTGAAGCTAAAGAAAGACCAAAACAAAATCTGTTTTTTTAACTTTGATGTAAGGACTTTTCATTAAGGTGATTGATCTTCCTATTCTCTTAAAATAATGTATCAAAATATATCGACCTCGGATCAAATCTATTTGTGTACGTAGTATGGTCATAGACATCCAAGGCCCAAGGATCTACTTAATTGATTATAGTTGAATAGAAATGCTATCTATACATTTTATAAAATTGATTTTATTTGATTAAATCGGAAGTTAAACCCTTTAGTGTTGCATCATACTGCACAAAGAACGAGTGGCGGTCATGAATGAATTTGTAATAAAAAAGTGGGGCGTGATGCTAAAATGATGTGGGAACATTGATATAGAGAGTACCAAATATCTGATAGAGATATTATCAAGTAACCCGATTATTTGTGTTAGGATATTAAATTAATTAAAAGTGGGAAAAATGATAAAATTGGCCTTTTTATATAGAAAGGTTGAGTGAGTTTTTATATTCCTTTTAGATCAAAACAAAGACAGGAAATGGAGATTGACATTAAATACACTAGATCAGCGTTTCTCAACCGGAGTTCCGCGGAACCCTAGGGTTCCGCAGACGGTCTTTAAGGGTTCCGCGAGAAAAATGAGATTATATAAGCTATTACACTTTTCAGTCTTTTTCTACAGTGTGGTAAAATTTTGTCACCAGAATTTTGACTTTTTTTATAGTGACCTATTGCTCATTAGTGATCATTTTTTGCGCAAGGGTTCCGTGAGACATGGGATATATTTTGAGGGTTCCGAAAGGGAAAAAAGGTTGAGAAACACTGCACTAGATAATCAACATACTTTAATGCACAAAATGAGTATCCTTCATAAAGGCTGTAATTGAAGTTGAAATGTGAAAATGTGCCAAATTAGCTCAAAAAGTAGAGTCCGATTTCTCGAAACTCTTCTCGGACTCTTGACATAAAAAAATAATTACAGATTTGAGATCAATGTGTACAACTGAATAACTTTTATTACGTACTTATACCCCTTAGGATTTTTGACTGGTGTAGATCAGATATATTATCCTTCTTTTGAGGTGTACCTGTATGAGCATACATGCTTCCAAGGTGATGGAATGACTAAGGCTCTCTTTTAAGTATGTAGAGACGTATGTACTATGACAAATTAAAAATTCTAATTAATTAATTATTAATTTTTTTGCTCACGTAGATGAAGAGAGAGGCAAGACAATCATAATCGAATTACACCATGATAATATGTACATACGTAGCCCCTTGAGAAAAGAAGCTACATGAGAATAACAATAGTGATAAGAAGAAGAAGAAGAAGAAAAAAGTAAAAAAAAGAAAAGCAATGTTGTACATACATACATATAGCTAACTATTGTTGTTGTTGTTCGTATCTTTTACTATATAGAAATTCTCATGCTTTAAGCAGCTTGTGTTTTCATACGTTTTGTGAGGATGAAAGCACAAATGGAAATAAGTAAATAAATACTTAATATTATATACATACATATATATATATATGTAAAATATAGTTAAAAGCAATATTTGAGCCTCGTTCTAGCTTTGTTGAGGCCCATTATTTTGATTGTTCTTGGGTAGTTTTTTGATTGAGGCGAGAAAGGATTTTATGAATGTGTGTCTCCTTCCTGTTTCACATGGGACGGGTTGATTTCCTACTCTATGGCCTCCATAGAGCCCTGATTTTAGAAACACTCACGTTTGCCTGCGAGTGTTTTATTCCTCTCTCTATATAACTAGGAATGTAAATAATATGCAAATCGGGCTTGTAATAAAAAAGGAAAGAAAAAATCATCAACCTGGATACTCTGACAATTTAATGAATGTTGAGAGGGGAAGCAGCTTGAGCTGTCATGACGTTTTACTGAGCTACAAGCTGCTATTCTCCATTATATATACAACAATAAATAATAACATAGATGAAAGGCAGAAAATTAACTGAAATGAATGTCAGGAAATTATATATTTTTAACTAATAATTATTATACGAGGACTTGAGCCCTTTTTGTTTACATTTTATTGTTTTATTAAACTTAATGCAGGTATTCCTTCATGTGACATCTTTACTATCAGGTAGATGTTCTCCCCTCAGTAATATTGGAAAAATGATAACAGCTTTGGAAAACAAAAAGACCTGTTTGAAGAGCCAACTCCACTTTTTTATTACAAGCCCGATTTGCATATTATTTATATTCCTATATATAACTAAACCTTTTCAAATATTTATTTTATAACTTCTTTGTTTTTCCGAAATGATTTGAGAGACAAGGGATTATTTTCCCGTCTTGAGTCTCAAATCATTGTGAAATGCTAGATCTAATTGAGGAAGAAATGTGTTGTATTTGGACGGATTTCATTAAGGATTGGTCTTCATATTATGTAAATACATATATTCCAAATATTACGCCAATACATATATACAAACCGGTATTTAGCGGCAAATTCAAAATTTACAAAAGAAGAAAAAGAGAACGTCGTTTCCTTTTTTTTTCTTTTCTTTTTTTAATCTTCAAAATAAAAAATAGAAGAAGGAAAAAAAAAATGTCAACATTCATTGTTTGTTTATATGTATGTTCAATACAAACAAACATAAAAGGATGTTATCAATTCTTTCTTTCTTTCTTTCTTTCTCTCTTTTTTTTTCTCTCTCTCTCTCAATCAATCAATCAATCCACTTCTTTTTATATGTGTACAAACGCTTTCCCTGATTTTTAGAGAGATATCCTCCTGACTTTTATAATTATAAATAAACAAGAATAATAGTAATAGTCTTTGTTTTCACAAATTTTATTTTCAAATTCTTATATTTTCATGAAGATAATTCCTTGTATAAATAGAATTTTATTTACATACTTTAATGCATAGACATAGATAGCTTCGAAAGAGAATCAATCTATCCAAGTAAGTAGAAAACGGTGTGTGTGAATATCCATCGTTATATTTTCAAATTGTAGTAACAGTAGGGCCTCTCATTACGAATAATAAATTGAGTTTGGAGGAGAAGGGGGAAGGAGAATAATTTTTAAATGACGTCATCATTACAAAAGTCGGCCATTTTGTAAGGGGAGGCAAATATGTAGAACCCAATAGAAAAAGGCTGTTAATGAAAACCTTTTATGCTATATCAGGGGCCGTGGATTAGGAAAAAACATGGTCTACACTTTTTTTTAGAATTTAAGATCAATTTGAAATTAGTTTTCCCATTAGTTTACTGGCCATTGGCCATACTAAAAGTTCAATTCAATTGACAAATAACGTAGAATCCCTATATTCAATGTACATACTATGTACATCAAAAAACAATTAAACCTCCAACATGGTGTTGTCCCTTTTACTCTTCTAATAATGATGCAAATACATATATATATATATATATATATTTCACCCCTTAGTATGATATCCTTGCAACCAAATTAAGGGCATCCTGTACATATATACATATATTGTACAAATTGTAATCGTTATATAAAGAAGAAGAAGAAGAAGAAGAGGCCTCGAAGGACGTGTTCCATTACTTGATTTCTCTATAGGGACATTTTAGACACATATGATCAACATAAACGATATATATATATATACAAAACGAATGCATTGTGGGAGATATATCGGACCCATGATCTCCTTAGAGTGTATTTAATTCAATAGAGACTTACATTCATTCATAAAATGTACCAAAAAATAAATAAAAATGATACACATTTGAAGACTTTTAAAATGCTTTTATCTTCTTATTTTTTTTCTCTCTCTCTCTCTCTCTCTCTTCCTTTCTTAGAGAGAGAAAGGGCTGAGTTTGAGATGTGACGACTTCTAATGCAGACTGGTTACCTAAATACCTTTGTATATATATATATATATACATATGTATCTATTATGCATGTACATGTCTGAATTTGTCATATGCGATAAGAATGATCAAAGGCTCTTTCTAGCTCACCTATTACATAGATACAAAATGAATAAATTATAAATTATTAATTTTGATGAAAAATAAGCAAAAAATAAAATAAAAATGCATACAAATATGCAAAATTTATTCATGTATCGACCGATAGAACATGGACATGAGTTTCCCCTTGTCCCGGGGTATGACCAAATATTTGTCCTTTATGAATTAATAATATATGTATAGCCTTCATCCACAAAAATAAAAAAATATAAATGAATCAAATTTTAACAAAATCATTTATCATCTAGTTCCGGTCAGAATGAGTCCGGTTTTTAAAATATTTGTCCTCTTAAAATTGAATAATGTCTAAAAACACGACTTTCTTATAGGGATAAACAAACAATCATTGCTTTCTTTCATCAGCTGTTTTCATCAGTTGACTTCTTCTTCTCTTATTTAAAAACTCTGCGTATGATGACTGAATTCATAAGGACATTAATACTTCTTTGCTTACCCCTGACCCTATTAGCGTAATTAACACAGCTATGAAAACCCAACTGGTTACCATATCTTATTGTCATTTTTTTGTTTTTTTGGAAGTTGAGGTTGCGAGTGAAGAAAGAAGCTTAGACTTGAGTCTAGACTTCCATGATATTTTATTGTTTGTTTGTTTTTCCCTTTACTTTTGAATAAAAGCTGATCTCAAAAGTAGACAATTGATAAAGAGAACGGATAATTAGCTCATTGTATAGTTTATAAATTGACATAACATATGATTGCAAAAATTAATTAACTATATTAATGACATTATTCATTTACTCAGAGGCTATAATAAATCAGATTTCATCTCGTCTTTGGTCAAAGAGAAGTAAGAAAATAATTATAGATGAATTCATTTTAAATATATGATATCAATTGACGAAACGAAGACAAGAGCATTTCGTCACGAAGAGAAAAGTTTTGTTTTGGTCAGAGTATAACATACATTTAAATAAATAAGTTTGTCCCGTCTTCGTCATGACAAAAATAAGTTTTTCAACAAAATAATTTCATTTACTCCCTTCAAACGCAATGCCCACTTTTATTAATCATGAGATCCTTCCTCAAGGACTGAAAAAATAATGACGACTGGGCAGGATCGGTTTCATATTATAAGAGGGGTGTACCTACTCGGACTGGGTGTGTCCTCAATACAATAGCTATTGCTTGTTGTTATCAATTATCATATGTCAAGTGGAAGGCTAATGCCTAAAATGTCAGCCGACGGGTCTACCTGTATTTTAAACTAAAATCAACAACTTATTTAGTTATAATTACAAATGAATCTCAATCCTTATAAAAAAGCTTAGACTGTCGTTAAAAAAATCTTTTTTCTGTTTTTTTTTAAGGATTTGATATGGACATGAATAGCCTACGTATTAAATGCCCCTTGGATTTTCAATTGTTTAGAAACAGAAAAAAAGTAAACAACTTTTTTACTCGTAAAAGCATGAGTAATTGATCTTGTATTTGTAAGAAAAGTATTTGGGTTGTTGTTTTTTTAAATGACCTAGTTTATTTGTTCAGAAAGATGGATTGTTTTTTTTTCTTCTTTTGTTTTTACTTTTAAATTAAAGGAGTACATCTGTCTGAGTAATTGGATATATCGGAATGTTTAAGTTTAATTTTATTAAAATATATTTAAATAACAAACAAAGAGTTTAATAATAAAAAAATATCAAAAAAACATTATAATAAATACAAACTGAACTTGTGAATGGATGGAAGGTGAATGTCGTTTATTTCACATATTTGAACTAGGGCTCAATGGAGTGTTTTAGGAGGAAAGGACACCTCTTATTTGAGGGTTAAAAAAACCAACAACCAATTCATTAATCGTTTCCTCCCCTTTCCCTCAAATTAATTTTTGAGATCCTTGTAAAAAATAGCTAAAGAAAAGGGAAAATTGATTACTCCTTAATTTTTCACATAACCATAGTAAAGTGTCATCTGGAATTTGTCTTTGATAACTTGTAAATGATGGATTCAGTGCCGTTTTATTGATGAATCATCTATGCACACATAGGGTTTCAGTTCACCTAGTTTTGAAGTTTTTTAACAATAAATAACAGTTCAAAGTGAGCGTCAATTTCATTTATATTGGGAATATAAATTAGTTCAGACCATTTTGAAAAGATGACTCTGACTGTTATAAATGCTTCATAATGACAGCTGGTTTCAGAGAAGCAAGAATTTTGTCAATAATGTTCAGTTAGTAATGCTCTGAGTTTTGAAAAAAAATTGGATCTTGTTTTCAGGGATACCTTTAGTTGTTCTCTTGTTTTTGTTTAACATTTTTACTTGCTTTGCTTCTGGTCTCAACACTTAAATCAAGGCAAGACTTTGAGGAGTTGATTCTGAGAAGAGAGCAAGACCTTCAAAAATCAACTCCTCAAAGTCTTGCCTTGATTTCAGTGTCAAGACCAGAAGCAAAGCAAGTAAAAATGTTAAACACAAAAGGAGAGAACAACTAAAGCCTATCTCTGGATCCCTCAAAGTCTTGGATTCAAGTGAGGAGATCTTTTAATTGAATATACGGAGGCATCCCTGGCCTAGCCTGGCATTTCCTGGCCATTTCTTATTATTATTATTGAGCCCAAAAGGAGTGGCCTCCATCTGAACTTAGTCAATATATTTCTATAACTTTTAGGGACTAATAAATAAAAGGTCATAATTTAAAATCAAAATACTCATACTCCTCAGTAAAGTGCTTTCACTTTGTGTTCACTCTCATTATTTGTGTGTCTCTTTTATACATTATATGTACAGACTCGTATCAACTTTCTTTTATTATATATTTGTATGTACAAACGTATATATATATATATATATATATATATATATTTGTATTATATGAAGTTTATGCAAAAAAATACAGTCGCGAAATAAAATAGCAATCTCTACTCTCTTATACCATGTATGAGTTTTTGCTTTTTTTTGTGCTGATTTTGCGATTCCTTTCTTTTCCTTTTTAAAATGGTTATTTTTTGTAATCTAACATTTTTCTTGCCTTTTTTGTCGATTTTGTATTATTTTTTTCTTCTTCTATTTCTTAAGTATACATATATATATTAGTGATGTGCCAAGATGCAAAAAATATCATTTTATGACTTTTATAGGTAAGCATACATGAGTTTACCTATATATATATATATATATATATATATATAAAATCTTATTAAAACTATCAATCACCTTAGTAAAAATCCAGAGTTTGATGTCTTAAAATTATAATTAGAATATGTAGAATTATCAAATAGTTTAAATTTCACGTATCAATTTGAGCAAATTTTCTTAGCCTACGATTTTTGTATAAGAAATCAGCTACCTGTTTTAATATTTGTTAAACATATTTTTTTCCCCTCTATCCCCTACAAAGTTTAAATGACTACATCTAACCAAGAGTTCATGTTCAATACTCTACAACAGATAAGTGACAAAATCTATTCATTTAAAGGAAGGAAGTTAGTTATGTTGGTGGTTAAATTCGACGTATATATGATTAAGTAACAATGGAAGTTGTTTTTCAAAACTGTGCTAAATAAAACTTTTGCTACTTACCTCGTAGTGTTGTGTTAGCGTAAAGATACTATACTAATGTCTTTAAAACGATGCATTACTAAATGCATATTGGGATTTGTACTTGGAATGTCATTTCGTCATAAAAATATTTGACCTATATACCTATGATCGATCATTTTACTATGCAGGTTCCTTGCTTACAGACGTTCCAGCAGTGAGGGCTAAGAATCTTCATTCTTGACTATCAAGGATGCTTGTTTAAGAAGGAGTAGTGAAGACAACCGCCTCGGCTCCGTGTTTTTAAAATTTAAAAGGTCAAAAATCATAAATTACACAAATAAATAGGCCCTAAACATCGTTTTTCGATCAGGTCCCACATTGTCTTACACCGTCACAATAACTAGTGAAGAAGTTGAGTAATTATCTGATTCTCAATATAGGTAAATTGTTTTGAGCCAGCCTGACATTTCATTTTTTTAAGATTATAAAATTTATAGTTTCATCCAGTGTTTTTCAAACATTTTTTTATGGAATTGGCGCATGAATTAGATAAACAAGGCTGTGTGTTGCTCCATTGAGCCAAATTTTGTTGTTTTTATGAATAGAAATTATATAATGTAATTGTAATTTAGTATTCCTAAATTTGCTCTTCATATTTGATTTTTTTTATTAAGAATGGTTCTAAAAAGACTATTCTAAAAAGCTCTGGGGCGGAGTTGTTTGAGAACCACTGACTTAACTCATAAAAATTAACAAATAAAAAGAAAAGTTTTTGTTAGTTTATTGAGAACCTAGAATTCTAATTGAGGGATTCAAAACAAAACAAAGGTGTCAAATAAGTGGAAGTCCATTTAGAGATATTTTTTGGATGCGTTTTTCCAGAGTAAATTCACTATGAAGAAAAGACTGTCTTTGTTGACTCAATGTTCATTTTTAGTGTGTTCGTCTAATTTAATCTTTAAGTATTTTGCTTATGCAGTTACAGGCATTATTATGTCAAGGTATGACTGAGCAGCTGTTATGAACATACTTACATGAATATTACATTGGCTTGAATAGATAAGGTAATTAGTGCTTTTTCTTTTTGTTTTCCGAGTGAGTGACAGAGTAATAAATAACTAGAAAAAACAATATCAGTCGTTATTTTTTTTCCCCTTTGTTCTTCCTGCATTTACTTTCAAAGGTCTAACCATTCATTTCCAGCTCTTAGTAACACAAAGGCATAAATGAAACAGACTATTAGGAATTTAACATGACTTCTTTTCCCTGGACCGTCCAAGGGAGAGGCAAATTTTTAAGAAAAATTGCGTTTAAGAAAAGAAAAGAAAAAAATAAACGTTGAGCTTACATTTAAAAAAAAAAAAATTCTTCTTTTATAAATATCAAAAATGTTAAAAGGAAGTACATTTTGTAAACATGTAGTCAATGGTCAATAATATTTATACACACTCACACTGATGTAAAAGTAAGTCAAACTCCCTCTGATTCGGAGCTGTCCACACCTCTCACGCCAATTGTGACAGAACAAAATAGTTGGAAGAACAACTTTTTTGCTCGGTCACAATGACCATACAACCCTCCCTTTTTCCTAGAGTCTGTCCTCACTTTACATCCTATCCGGGAACTTTTATATAAATTCATTAAATATCTGGATTGGAGCACAAGCTCCAAAAAATATTTTCTTTAAAAAATCAAGATCCTAAATATTTTTGTATCTAAAACATGAATAAAAATATATTAACTTAAAAATACTTACAGACACTGATAAGACCAAGTGTTTTGTTTTGTTTTTTCTTTTGATGTCAAAATATGGACACTGAGTGTATACTAGGTTCATGTTAAAAAAAAAAACTTTAAACAAAAAGTAAAATGAAAAATTATTAAAAATAAACGTATTCAATATTAAAAAAATGAATTAAAATAAATTCATTCCAAAAGCTTTCTCCTCAAACTGTATTTTCTTTTTGTAGAAATCAAAATCACTCTACAACAGTTGATCCACAAAATTTGGCTCAGAAAAGAACTTATATCAATGTTTGGAATCAGTAGGTCATTTTAATCAACTGTTTTTTTTTGTTTTTGTTTTTTAATAGTTCCTCTTTCTTCCGTTATCAAAAATTCATGAAAATAAAAAATTGAAAAATATAAGCAAATTTTGCACACGTTTAATGACAAAGCTATTTTCCACTTGTATAGATTAGCTTCTACCTATGTGCATTCATAATATTACCAAATAAGAACCATTCTTGTAACAAATATGAATTCCCATGATTCCATAACCAATTTCCATGATTTTATCATTTGCATAATACGTAAGGATTTTTATTCAAAAGACTGAAATTCACTCCAACTTTATCCCTCTTACTACAAAAAATAATACATGGATAATTATTATCGCAGGGAACCCAAAGGACATTTGTCATTTCCTTGCACTCTTCACAAATCTCTTTCATTTGAAATTAAGTCATTAAAAGTTACATGTCAATGATCTCTCTTCAACTGGGTAATTATATATTTTGTATTGCACTATTATAGATCGATTCAATTTATGTCATGACCGATATTGAAAAAGGATTTATTGAGACCTTTCTCCTTTCAGGGAACATGATGCTTATAGTATATGGGTCACTCATAAATTGTGTGAGTTAGGAAGCTGTTTTATCCTTGTGTCTTTTTGAAGCTGTCATTTTTCTTTCTTAATTCTCGTTGAGGAAACATTCATTAAGTAGAAATGTTTTGCCAAGTCAAATGGGTACAAAAAGTCCGTCAATCATATCTTTTGCTATTTAAAAATTTCATAGTATATAGACTTTTGAAGAAAAAAAACTGCAATTTTACTTTAAAATCAAACAAAAAGTAACCAATAGTAGGTATTTATACAGCAGGTGGAATCTTATAGGAATTGGAGGCTCAAGGGCCTGATTGTAATAAATATAAAAAATTGTTTTTTGGTTGAAGTATACATATTTCAATACATGGTAAATAGAATAAACGATAGAAAATTTTGTCAAAATTAGCTCTATAAAAATTAGAAAGCTTCTGGAGGAGTATTTATTAGTTATTCTGTTATGTATGTACAAGCTTAGATGTTGTACATATGTAAATATTTAGACGTCGTTACATGTACATGTTGATATGAGTTTGAATCCAACATTAATGGAAAATTTTGTCAAAATTAGTTCTATAAAAATTAGAAAGCCTCTGCAGGAGTATTATAAATATAATATATTTAATTATTTTGTCAAATATATAATTTTAGAGAGCAAAATACAATACTTGCCTTAATTATGAACATAAAAATAAGATGATGTGCCCATAAAAACTACTCAACATGACTCACATGAGTCAATAAAACAGATTTTGTAGCTATGATTTGGAACGATATAAATTGCGTTCCAAATCTAGGGGTTTGTGCAAAAGAGAAAAAAGAATGAGAGGTTCCGTGTGATAATTATAGATTGAACATTATTTCTTTTTCTTTTTAAGTGATCTTGTGGATTGAATATGTACATAAAAATTTGTAAAAACGCAAACACATTCGTGTTCTAAACAATAATAATAAAAAAACTAATGTGCTTTAAACATTAAATGAGGGAGTTGAGTTAAGGCTTGTAATTTCCCATAAAATAATTATGGGTCTTTTTCTTTTTGTGGCACACTTAATTGATACTGATTTTCCTTTTTTCTTTATTTCTTTCTTTCTTCCTTAATGGACATAAAATTAATTTGGGAGAATTATATTTTAGGATCACACTATCTACATATGTAAATGTACCGTAATTAACAAATCAAAAGCAATAGCTATGAACAGAGAAACCTTGTTGAGCGAACATTTACGCTTTACTACAGTAAGATAATAACACAGGTCAACAAATTTGATATGTCAAAAATCCTAAGGGATACATGTATAATAAAAGTCATTCCATTTTGTACGTTAATTTCAAATCTGTATTTTTTTTCTTTTTTTGGAGAGTCGTGACGGTTTTTGAGAAGTCAGACTCTACTTTTTAGCTTTTTTGATCCATTTTCCAACTTTAACTTCAATTTAATCCTAGAAGAATGCTCATTTTATGCATTAAAAAATGATGATCCGCTGGTGTTTTTAATGCAAATTCCACTTCCAGTCTTTGTTTTTGACCTAAGAGGGATCCTAGGAGCGTAGGGAGTAGGAGCATGCTCAAAAGTCAGCCAAAACGTTTGTACCTAAACCAAAGTACAAGCCTTTGCAGATGACATGTCCATAACCTATTCAGGGAGTCAGGAAGATATCGAAGAATCTTTTAAGGAAACTTTGAAAATTTTCGAACAATTTCATATAGAGTCGGGTCTAAAAATAAATTTTACAAAAACTCATTTAATGACAGATTTTAAGGTTTTATTTAATTTGAACGGAATTAAGGGTACAAATATTTTAAAAATTTTAGGAACATATATAACTTTAGATGGGAAAGATGTTTTAGAAAACAGCAAACTTATAGAAGAATGTATACAAAAATCTACAGCTAACTATGCAAGGATTTTAAGGAGGGATATTATGTCGAGGATTTTTGTTTGGAACAATCTTATTTTACCAAAAACGACCCATATTTTAAAATTAACCCCATACTTCGAAAAAATTTGCAAAAAAGTAGACGGATTGTGTGAGGCTTTTTTATTCCCAAATGGACGACCTAAAAATATTTCGTGGAAGCGGATCCAGACCCCTAACAGATTGGGTGGGCTAGGACTGCTTAACTTTGGTAGTTTCTGGAAAGTTGAATTTTTACTTGAAATTGAATGAAAATTTACATATTTAGATGGACGATTTCTTCTTAGTGTAGATAATAACATTAAAGTAAATATTTACTTTTGTGAGGTTGAGTGACACTGAATTAAATTTGGAGGTGTTTTATAAATATTAAACCTATTTAATATTAAGTGTAATTCTATGAATAAAAGTTGATTTTAAGTGATAGAAGGAGTTGGCTTCGTTTCTAGCGAAAATTACTTGACATGTAGTCTTCGCAAACAAAAAATGTATAAAAAAGAATGACAATGAATGTGTAAGCAATAATAACTCCCCCTTGGGTTCCTCATTTCCCTTATAGGCATCAAGTGTGTCTCTATTCAAGAAAATATAATTCCCTAGACTTTTATAAATGGCTTCAAAGACGGCGAAAAAAGGGGGCTTGAATCAAGAAGGTCTCTTCGTTGCCATTCATTCAGCAATTATCTTATTTTGGTCCAATTGAAAAGTTATTTTTTTGTTTATGGAGTCTCAAAAGACAATTACAAACCTTGACTCTCTCTCTCTCTACATTGATTGTCTCCATCTATTGACAAAACATACAGTCATTCAAATGATTATTTTTGTTTTGTTTGTAAATCACAGGCATGACTTTCTTTTATGTGAAAATCCAAGGAAAAACGGACTAAAGATATCAAAGAGCTTAGAAATATGTCAAAAATGCAATACTTCAAAGATGCATTTGTAAACTAGATATTGAGAAAATGAATTGTATTTCTTTATACTATATATTTGTAGGTATTATGTAACATCAGATATCCTAAGAAAAAGTCTATGTCCTACATCATTTCAAGAAAAGCTAAAGAAAGGTTTATATTTCCTTACTCCACATAAGCCTCTTTGATGAACGGAAATTATCGTTTTCCTACCATAAATTTAATATCAGCATGTTTAGTTTTGTTTTGCAAATGTTCAATTTTTAAGAATCACCTCTTTGAATCAGGAAGCCTCATTTTTTTTTTTTTGCAATAGAAGAAAATATTTTTTTCTTTTTCAATTGTATATAGGTACAATTTGCCTTTGATTAATGACCCTATTTTCTATAGACTTTAGACTCAAATTTTGACTTCCTTAAAGAAAATACAAAATGATTTCTACCACAGGTGTAACCCATAAAATTATAACAAATAAAACAAAACAATTTCCTATAGACTCGTATTTAAATTTTTATAAGCTTGAAATTATTTCTGACTCCAATAATCTTCCTCCAGACATTTGTAAATATCTACATATATAAATAAATTTCTTTTACATTTGACATCTGAAAGACTTTGACTTGATCATGGAAACTCTCATAGAAACCCTTGTTGATATGGTAACTAAAGTTTTGAATGTACAACATTTTAAATATATATTTAGCAAAGGAAAAAAATTACTCAAATTGATATGAAACTGATGGAGAAGATATAAATTGTGTTGCGGAAATACTCTAGTATTTGGTATTTACAAGAATTAGTTTCTATTAGAATAAAATATTTGCAAATGTACAAAAATGATATGTGATAATATTTGGCAAACATTTTTTTAGATTAGAAGTTGAAAACTGGCAGTTTATTTAACTTTTAGACTATATTCATTTTTAAAACACTTGTGTCAAATTTTCCATCGACAAACTGTCTTAGAAGTGAGATAAATAACCCAACAGTAACTTTCTTCATTGATCAAGAAAGGCTGATATTGAGAATAATTTCTGTTTTTTCTTTAAGAAATTCCATGAATTTCATATAATGAGTCGTATACACAAATTTAGGAACTTTTGGGCCTATTTTTATAGCCTTCTTCACCCTATTAAAATCAATTAATAAATCATAAGAATCAAAAATATTAATAGCCAAAAAAAATTAATTTATTTGTCAAAATGACTCTCGAATACCTTAGCGAAAATGAATTGCAATAAAAGTTGTAGATATTATATCACTGAGTAATATTGCAAGAAAAGATTTCAAATTCAATCAGTGCTTCATGGTTAGAGGTTCAAAGGATGGCCTTTGAACCACTAAGCACTGGGATTTTTGTGCCTGTTAAAGACCTTGTATATATCTGATAACAATCGGTAAATGTTTATTTGACTAAGTCAGTTACATACATCCGTGTTTTTTCTACTGCGTATTTTATACACAAAATATATAATTTTGTTTATCTCCCTCATCCACCATTTTAAGTCCAGATTTTAAGGACTTTCCACTTAAAATTATTATCATTTTACATATTATTAAATAAAAAAATAATGAAATAAAATAAAAAAAAGTTTCGTCAAAGTCTGGATTTTTGACTATGGAATACAGACGGGACTGTCCTTTCCTTATTTATTTAAGTATGAGTTCTTTACATGCATGCATCCCAAGTTTCATCATGTCTTATCAAATATTAAATAGAACACACATAAAAATATTATGTACATACATAGATATTTTGAAGAAATAAATGTAAAAAGTATGTACAACATACAAAATTTAACAACTTTTAAAACTTATTTTTATTTATCCGTAAAAAAATTATTATTATTATCGTTATTTCGATTATTTTGTTTACTTTGATGATTCAAGTGGAAAATGGATTCAAGGGAAGAAAAGAAGGGAGGGGGGGGGGGAAAGAAAGAAAAAATCCTGTGTATATTTTTGTTAATTTTATACCTACTTTCTCTATTTTCTCTGATTAAATATAAACATGGGTATATGTATAACAATAGATTGATTTGAAGCGCTGTTTGTATAAGCAAACAAACAAACAAAACATGTTTCTGTTTTGTTTTTTTGCATCAGCCATTCCTTTGTTGTACCTTCTCATGATACTGGATTTCACAAGGTGGATTTCAAATCCTCTCCTCAAACTCACAAAAGTTCGTCTTTAAATCCACTCAGAAGGAAAGAAGAAGGATCTTTACTAAACTCTCCTCTTAAAGGAGTTGTCATTTGAAAAAAAGGCTCTTCGCTTTTTCATATTATTATATATAAATTAAAAAATTGTCAAAGTTTTTTTTATCTTATACTTAAATGCATATTTACAATGCTTCTTTCCCCAAACAAAGGCAAATGTAGGTAGGTATAATTAGAAAATGGTTGTTGAATGAGAGGTTGCGTGAGTTCCAAATGTACTATGTTAGGTCACTCTGGTTATAAGTTCAGAGTAATGTTTTCTTCACTTATTCCTTATTAGTAGTGTTCTAAGCGTCGATTGGTGCAGCTAGTGAACAATTTCCTACAATCAATCTTTTGAGAGGAAAGGTTGAGAGATAGGATGGAACAGCTGATCAACTGTTGATTGATTGATTGATTAATTGAACTCAGTTTCTTCTTTTTCTTTTTTTTCTTTTTTGAAAACCAATTCAATGCATCTCCTTGCAAAGAGAAAAAGAAGAGCGAATGGTCATTGCATTGAATACGTGGTTTTGACAGGCCAAGGTATTTTTGGGCAAGGGTAGAAGTATGAATGCTCTTTTGAATTCATAATATGCAGAGTCAGCTGCTTTAAATTAGAAAAGAGTCAATGTATGTATGTATGTAATATGTATGAAAATAGCCTGAGGAATAATATACATATATTATTTTTGTTTATTCCACAATGCTCCTTTTGGTTAAGTGGTAAAACACATTCTCATCTATTCAATGAAGAATATGTATTGAGTGAATGCTGGACCTTTCTTTTTCTTTTACTTTTTGAAGAAGTTGATGATAGATGGACACAAACAGATTACGTATTCTTAATAGATGTTGTCTAAAAGTTGAGTTTTTATAATTACGTATTTTTGTAACGTGTATCATTCGAAGTACAAGTTAGTTCAGTTCGTTTTCTAGGGTTTTTTGCTTCTGTATAATATCCAAAGATTTCAATCCTACGGAAACAAATTGTTGGGTAATTCCCAATAATTTTATGGATCTTTATGGAGCAATGTCTCCAATTCTGTGTCTTTGAACGGTTTTTGCTATCAAAAGCGTGGCTTGTCTTCAATGCTCAAACCACCAATTTTGAAACATCAAAACCATTCTTTACTTAACTTATCAGTTGGAGTATTGTCACTATACACTTTTGGAAGCATTCACTGCGATTCAACTGAACTTTTCTTCTAATTAAAGTGCAAACATAAAACCTCACGCAAATGTTGTTTCGTTACCACAAATTTCAACATATTCAAGAATGTAAAAAAGAGGATTTTTGTTCCAAACTCAAAATGATATATAACTGAACATACTTCTCTGAAACCAGCTGTAATTGTGAAAAATTTATAACAGTCGGAGTCATCTTTTGAAAACGTACCGAACTAATTTGTAGTTCTTAGATGTGTAAACAGATTGTATAAGTTGCAATTTTGAATCTCACAAATTGTCTAATATATAAATAATTATAACGCCAGCCATTTTAATCAATTCATCAATCTACAGTCACAGGAGAAAAAAAAAATACACCTGACACTTAACTAAGAAGAAATCGTCCATCTAAGTGTGTAAATTTTCATCCAATTTCGAGCAAAAATTCACTAAAAAAGTACTAGCACACAGAAGGATTTCAGCTGGTTTCTTAATTCTTATTGGGCACTTAACATCTTGTTTGAATGCTATGGGTCTCAGCTCTTTAATGCAGTCCTTATTAGAAAATTTCATGTAATATTTAAGGAGTTATTTAAGTACAAACGTTTTGACCGAGTTTTGGGCCTACTCCCGTCCCTTATGCCCCCAATAGTTTAAGTCAAAACAAAGGACTGTAAATGAAATTTGCATTAAATACACTAACCAATCATTATTTTGTAATGCACAAAATGAGTATTCTTCTAGGCTTAAATTGAAGTTAATGTTGGAAAATGAGTCAAATTAGCTCAAAAAGTAGAGTTTGATTTCTCAAAAACCGTCGGACTCTCGAAAATTTTTTTTTACAGATTTGAGATCAATGTGAAAAATTGAATAAGTTTTATTATACTTATACCCCTTAGGATTTTTTACTGTTGATCAGTGTAATTAAAGGTCTATGTACTGTGTAAATTATCCTTCTACAAGGCTCTCTTTTTTAAGTATATATTATGTATGTTAGCTATTTAAATATCATTAAATTGTACCCATAGACCTAAATATATATATATATTTGTTAATGGATTTCTCTAGAGATGTGGTTTCATTAACCACTTTGGTCCGTTTTCTATCCATGTAAGTACTAATTTAATTCATTTCAAAGTAAAAATAAAAATGAATTCAATTAGCCATGTAGATAATATGTAAAAGTGTTATTAATTACCTTATATATCTAGTTATATAATAGGTATAATTAAGTTAATTAAATAGGGTTTTTATTTTCTTCTTATCTTTTCATTTGCTCTTTGTAAAATCTTTCATGAGCATTTCTACAGCATCAAATCAAATCATCCCTGACTGTTACTATGATGACCTTTCTCCATGAGAATATTTTATTTAAAAATATGACTGATAAGTTATTTTTACTTTGAAATTCAATTATGAAAGTCTAATAAGGGCCATTTAGATTTTTCTGCACCATGGACTCTCTGCAATGAGATTCTAATTGCATTAATGAGAAATATTCTGTTATAGTTAAAAAATATCTTGCTACTAATTATGTTAGAGACATAAAGACCTATCAATGACTCTAGTCTTTTTTTTTTAAAAGCCTTTTTTATTCAAACTGCCTCAGTCCATAATATAATATCCTATCATATGTAGAGTAATAGTCTATAAACACGACTCCTTCCTTCAATATTTTATGCACCCTGTATGCTTTTCCTTTTGAAAATATATATATATATATATATATATATCCATAAATCAATAATATTATATATCCCTTCCCCTCTAACCACTTAAATTCAATTAAGTCTTTATATTTGCAATGCTTTAGCAAAAAAAAAAAAAAAAAGACTTAAAAATATACTATGAATAAAATATGAAAAAAAGAGAATTTAAAATAATAAATGTAATATGATCTATATTAACTCTCGCAACCTTTAGCCCCCTTTAAAGGGAATATATATAATATAAAAAAAATATTGACAAATTATTTATTTCATTTCATTACATATATTCTCCACTTTGTTGATGGATTTAACTGGGTTTAACTGAACAATTCCCTATGATGTATTGAATAATTGTTCCAGAGTTGGAAAGTTTTGGCTAAGTACTCTGATATTGGGTCTTTATTTGTTGGTTTAATTTCTCTTTTTTTAAATATATAAAGAAAAAGTAAGGCGATGCAATAAAGAAAACGAGTTGAAAAAAAGGTGCATGAATCATCGACAGTTGACAGTAAAATACAGTATAAATCGTCAAGTTATGGAACTCTCTCCATAACTCTGGATTTTTGGCCCATACTTAAGTAAGCTAGAAAACTTTCTATTAGCAAAGTGAAGTTATTCTATTGATAAATGGCGCAAAAGCCATGTATTTTTGACAAGTCATCAATTTTAGCCTATTATAAAAGCCATAATCGTGTTGTAAACGTTGATGAACTGGATTTAAATTAACTGTTGTTCAGTTGTGAACCATTCCTTCAGTTATTAACACGATGAGCTTTTTTGTTCACTCGCAACCTCGACACACAAAAGGGAAAGGAAAAAAGCCCTTCTGTACTTTTGCTGTTACCTACTTTTTAATATTGGATAGAGTTATTATCTAGATATACTAGTCATTGATAAATTCTATCAATATACAAATTATACGTTAATATCTGTTTATTATTCAATAATTCAAAAAAAGGGCGCGCAATCCTTGATTAAATAGACTTTTTAGACATCAAAATCATAGATAACAATAATACCCTCTTTGACTTAATAACATGTAGAGTCATTTGCTTTAAATCAAAAGAGTCAACTGATGAAAATCAGCTGAAGAGAGAATACAATCTAGTGTTTTTGTTTATCCCAAAAAGTTTGTCGTGTAAATAATATAATTCAAGTCATTCTTTCTTTCTTTCTTTATTATTTTTGTACGGAAAGGTTGAGAGATGTAATGGAAATTACTCTCTATGAGTAAAAAGTAAACAACAAATCGGCGAATAATAACTAATGCACCACCTACTCTAGGCGAGGGTAACTCCATCTAGAAGAGAGAGGATTAACTATATTATGTTTACAAATTGTCAAAAAAAATCCATCACTTTTAATGGAAAAACAATTTTAAAAATCTATGTAGGTATATACATTATAATAGGTTTCGTGAGTATACATACAAAATGAAATATAATGAAAAAAAAGAACTTTGTGTCCAATGTCATAGGCTTTAATGATGAAACTTTTTACTTAGAATTACCCATATATGCCACTCACTCACTCATAAGGATCAACTATGGCATCGTTTTCTTGTTTTTGCTTCTAGAGTTATTTGCATATTTTAAGGGAGGGGTAATTTTAAAAAGGCAAATATTTTAAAATGAATAACAACAGAGCGAAAAAAAAAGAGATTTTTTTTATTTTTCATTAATAATATGTATATAATAATAATAATAATAATAATAATGTGTCAGATTATGCATTAAATAGTTGAGTTACGAAACAAAAAAAATATGCAAAAAAAATAAGATTTTAGCAAAGAAAAATAATAATGAAAATAATATTATTGTCTTTGTTCTATCACATTTAAATTTAGAAATAGAAAACTGTATATATATATATATGTATGTATTAAAATGTCCCATTTTGGTTTATTTTTAACTGCATAGTGGCCTTGAGGACAAAAAAAATGTGTCAAAATTAAAATTTTAAAGTTATTGGCAAAATATGTATAGATTTTATATTTTGCTAAAAAGGATGAAATCTATTGTCAAAAAAATGGGCCTACAGCGTTCAAAATACACCACTTTTGATGTTGTTTTTGTTTAGGAGATTAAAAATTATGCAAACTTTTTAGTTAAACCAATATTTACCCTATAATTTTATAATTGAGACGGTACAAGACGCCTAAAAAGACCCACTTTTTAATTTAAAAAGTGGCCATTTTTTTTTTCAATTTTAACTGTGTCATGTCAAAAGTAGTTTACAAAAGCTGTAATTGGCGAGATTTTTTGATATTTTTTAGTAAAAAATACCATAAATCTATCCAAAGACTTTACTTTCATTCCAAAAACTCTAAAATTGTTACTAAGGAACAACTGTGTGTTCTATTTTTTTTTATTTTTTTTTTACAAAAGTACATATTATCAAAATGATATGTAGATATTGACCATCAATTCAATAAAACGAAAGCCAATAAAGCTCTGAATGATCCATCACTCCATCAAAAAAGGTTCAAAACCCAATATCTTATTTATTTTTTTTGTAGAAAATCATTTATTACTCTTAAAATGTATTGAAAAATGTATTGAATTTGACTTTATTTTTTATACGCAAAAAAAAAAAAAAATCTATCTACAAGAAGCAGCTAGGAGAATTTTTTCTTATTTTCTGAGAGTGAACTTTACCTGTCAAACCTAGGGGGGAAGAGGCCCTTACTAAGAACGCTCGAAAAAGGACTCCTTACTTTTTGAGAAGAAATACTAATGAAAAGTTGCGTCATGATTATGATGTCATAATGACCATGTGACGTCATTTAAAAAACAAAACACTTATGGAATGATTCCATCGACACGACGAGCTTTTTGGGATAAACAAAATCACATTGTATTCTCCCTTAAGCTGATTTTCATCATTTGACTCTTTTGATTTAAAGAGTCTGACTCTACGAGTTATGTGTTCAAAAAGGGTATTATCATTATTTATAATTTTGATAAATACAAAGTATATTAAATTGCGCGCCCTTTTTTTGAATTTTTGATATACAAATATTAACGATTGATTTGTATATTGGTAGAATATTTATAAATATATAATATTTTATAAATAATAAACTCTGCCCAATATCAAAAAGTTGGCAACAAGGAAAATACAGAAGAGTAGCTACCAGTTGTTTTTTCAAATTTTTCCTTTCTCTTTTGTGAGTCGAGGTTGCGAGTGAACAAAAAAGCTCAACCCTGCCCCTTTTTCGGTGACCATTGTATATTATATATATGATTCTATAAATTTGAATTGACAGGAGTAATATGTTTTAAAAACATTTGGGGCATTTATATTTATAAATATATTGGAAACAGCTACATCAGGGGTGTCTCGAAATTTGTTCAAAATTGTTTTTATGTTGATGTATATGCCATAAATGTAATAAAGACCATTCAGATGGGAAATCGAAATAAGATAACATGGTGGCTCCCTTTTCCAAGTAGTTGAAGAAGTATTAACTTTTGGTATTTGTAAGTAAGTAAGAATTTTTTCCCGGTTCGCGTCGATGATGGGCTCTTCTCCCTTCAAAAACACTTTTTAAGGAACAAGAAGAAAATATTTTCTCTCGACTCTCCTTCAGAGATAAACTTTGTATTTGTTGAGAATTGCTCTTATTGAAACTATGCATAACTATGAACTTATATGAATAAGAACATACAATTCTCATGTATGGAGATTTAGATCCCAAATCTTTATTTGAATAGGAACTTGAAGTAATCTAGCGATTGATATCAAAGGTCATAAATTTTCCTTTACATATATACATACAAAATCACTTGATTTAGTTACTTTATAAAATACACATACAGAATACATTTTTCAGAAAATATATTTTTCATTCTTTTGAGGGTTGAGCCCTACAGAACTCCAATCCCATTCTCTCCACTACTCATAGATATATTCACTCGTAGCAAAAAACAATAGCACGTTATGTTACGTCCATAAATTATCTACATATATTATATTTCGAAAAATAAACAATTGAGAAATAAGGGATTTAAGGATTCATTTGGCGATCCTAAGGAACGTTCGGAGCAATTGATATTCCTACCTCGTTTTGCATAAATATATATATATATATATTGCATTATTATTAATATTAAGTCCTTATATATAAGCATTTGAACTTTCCTCAGGATTCCATGCTTTAAAAAAAACACAGTTCAATAAGATTTTAAAAACTATTCGTTTATCGTTTATTTTGACTGTAGTTCCATAGAGAAATAGAGAAATACCAATAGAACTGTTGTTGGACGGCTAAATCCATACTTTTTCACAATTTATCTCGTCAGCATAGAGTTTTGTCCTCTCAAACTATCAAGTTATTTTTTTAAATAATGTGCAGTCATCATTTCTAATGTTCTTAAGACTTTTAGTATCTGAGGAGATACTGAGCTTAATTCTTTGAATTTTTATTATTTTTTTATATTTAGGATGGACATATTGTTGAGGTACAATTACTATCTGGTACCTATGTATTTAATTGGCTGATTGTTATTTGACAATACTAAACAATACGCCATAGCTACTTAACATTGTAGCAAGCTCTAAATTCAACGATACAGAATTCAAATTGAGGTAGGAGTACCAACTGATATTTTTCTTTTCTTCCTTAAACTCAACGCTATCTCAGCATTTTGAATGGGATATTATTTATGTTCAAAAGGACATTGCGAAAATCTAGAGTAATCGAGTGTGGAAATAAATGCAGACTCCAGAATGACTCATTGTACATTTAATAAAACAGCCTCAGAGCTTTGTATATATATATATATATAGGAATGTAAATCATATGCAATTCGGGCGTGTGATAAAAAAGTGGAGTTGGCTCTTCAAACAGGTCTTTTTGTTTTCCGAAGCTGTTATCATTTTTCCAATATTACTGAGGGGAGAATATCTACCTGATTGTAAAGATGTCGCATGAAGGAATACATGCATTAAGTTTAATAAAGCAAATAAAATGTAAACAAAAAGGGCTCGAGTCCTCGTAATATTATTATTTGTTAAAAATATATAATTTCCTGACATTAATTTCAGTTAATTTTCTTTCTCTCATCTATGTTATTATTTATTGTTGTATATATAAAGGAGAATAGCTCAGTAAAACGTCATGACAGCTCAAGCTGCTTCCCCCCTCGACATTCATTAAATTGTCAGGGTTGCCAGGTTGATTTTCTCTTTCTTTTTTTATTACAGGCCCGAATTGCATATGATTTACATTCCTATATATATATATATATATATATATATTCCGGTGAGTTTTCAAACAAAGGAGGATAAACGGACATGACGTCCAATACTTTTTGAAAACAATTATTGTGAAAAGTTGATCGGTTATCAATATGTAACATTATTTGTTTAAAAATAGATCGCCCTTATGATTTGATACACGTCTCCCTGTTGTGGACTAAGGACCTTCATGTTTAGAGATTCTACAAAAAAAAAGTCTTTCTCGGGGAGCATCAATCCATCTAAAATGTTCCTACCTCCACTACTCTGCAAATCCTGGTCTCCAAATTCTACCAATTTTTTTTTTTTTCAAAATAAGTTTCTTTTGTGATTTTTCTCTCTCTACACCCCCCCCCCCTCCTTTTTAATATCATAAATAGCTATTATCAAAAGAAAATTAATATAACTGTTCTCATAACCCGGTTTATCTTAATTCATGCGGCATAGTTATGACAGTCATTGAATGCTACATACAGTTAATTATATTTAATAGTTAAAATACTTTATTATACAATTTAAGAAAGATAAGATGATGGCTAGGATGCCGTCATCTCTGGAGGATGAAGTGCTTGTGAAGAGGCTGTTACTTTCCAATTAAGGGATTGTAGGAACTCCTCTTCGCTGAATTGAAGGACTTGAGCGGCTTCCAAATGCAGCTGGAAAGAACACAAGTAATATACTTATTAATAGATACTCGTCTTAACAGTGCGGACCGTGGCACACCGTGCAATTGCTTAATGTATCATAGAACCCCTATTTACTGGAAACATCAAAATAGCATCTAGCGATCTCGAATGATCTTTTAGCCCCCTAAATGGATAATTTCTTGAAACATGTGACTTCATAGATATCCTCAAATTACACCTCTTAAGCTCTCAAATGGAAATCAGTCTCCAGCAATCACGGAGGATACTTGCTTAAACAAAGGAACAAGCAAAGGGACACATGTTACAAGGTATGTAAGTGTATAGATATATGATTTAAATTGACATGCTAACAAAAACAGCTCCAATGGCGTTGAGTCAGTATCAGCTTCATTTGAACAAGACTTGACTTTAAAATATATATGATTAGCCATGGGCTTCTAAGATATGAAGTCCATTCATTTTTTCAATTTTAGTAAATACATTGCTCTAAACACAAAATTTACACTATGTATAGCTCAATTTTCATAAATAAAAGTATTTATAAAAGAAAAGTAGAAAATTGTGTAGAAAAACAATCATTTTAAATTTGATTTTGGAGGTTAAACTAAATGTTCATTGAATTGGATTTATTTGTTAGCCACCTAGAAAATACATATATAAATATGGAGAGAATCTTTTTTTCTTTCTTTCTTTTTTAAAGATACCTCGATTTGAATTAGCAATAAAATGAGATATATATTAATAATAAAAAAATTGCTTTTTTGTGCAATTTGATGTGAAATGTGATTCTGTAGCATGATCAACAAATTTAAAACTATTTACAGAGTCGTATTTTTGCTTACTCTTCAGATTTCATATTTTTTGCTCTCTCTTTCTCTTTGTAACTTCCAAGAAAATAAAGAATAACTACAAAGTATCATAGTACATACTATATATATATATATATATATATATATATGGACATGAAACAGCTGTAAGTAGTTAAATATATGTATATATAATGGTGTCCTAGTGAACACATGTTTAATGCATTTTCAATGCATTAAACATATTGATTTACTCTACAGACAACAAACAAACTTGGACCTTTCATTAATAATGCTCTTGATGGTATATGTTTTTATAAACTCTACAACCTGCCAACCATTTCCATGGTATAATTTAACCGTTGGAACATAAATATTTATGTAAACATGCATATCCTTGATAATAATAGTCTTCGTTTTTTTATTTTTTTTGAATGGCTATTGTTTCAGAATATTCAAGCTGCATAACATAAAAGGACGAAACAGCCTTTGTCCAACTAACGTCATTCTCATATATATATATATATATATATATATATATATATATATATATATATGTAAGTACATATGTACATACATCGAGTCAAGACAAAGCTATTTTCTCTCATTAAGAGATATTCAACATTGATGGATACAAATGTATATATATATATATATAAACTTCCGTTGAGGAAATGCTGATGAATGAATGGACTCTTAAATGAATGTATGAATAATACAAGATAATAACAAAAAAAACTCTTTTAAGCTTCATATCTAATTCTATCTAATAGTATTTGACAAACACTCATCATGAATTTTTTTGCATAATATCTAATCAATGATTTCTTTAAATCATTTTTTTGTTTTTACCATAACATTGCATTTCTTTGAAATTTTTTTAAGTTGAATGATTTCTATGTATTTCTATACACGCAAATTATGGATTAGTGTGTCAAAAAATATATAAATTCAGGGTTGTTGAAAAAATCTGGATTTTTCTTGTACGGATATGACATGTACAATATGTCATATATACAAAAACCGTGTTTTGTTGTTATTGTTTTGGTATTTTGCACGGGGGGAAATATTTATGAATGACCATTTGATGAGCTATGGTTAAAAAAAGATACGTTATGAGCCTTGATTTTAAAATAAACTGTTTAATACTAAATAATTGTTGATATAGATATCAAAATTATATCATTGGCGAAGTCAAATTTGAAACATGAAAGAATATTAATTTTTGAAAAAATTAACATATTTATTTTTAGGCTCAAAAAAACCAGGTAGTGATTCATGATAAATCTGAATTACACGAATAAGTCTATGACTTATAGGCCTAAATAAATAAAAAAAATTAATATATATTTAAATATATATAAAATTTCAAAAAAAAAAACACCAAGGTTTTTATATTAAAAAAAAATTAACCTGAGGAGATAAATGGAAGAATACCGGGGTAGCTAAGCATAGCACACCTCTACTAAAATTAGATAATAAGCCTAAAAGACTCTGTGAGGAGTAAAAATGCATTAACTTTTGTATTAATTAATTATAGTTATAATTTATAATACAAACCTTTTGTTTCTTAAGGACTTCAACCAACTCTTGTTGTTTGGAGTAAGCAGAGGCCATTCGCTCCAAGTCCCTTTCACATCCCTTTAACTTGCATAAAGTCTCCTCTTTTTCAACCTTGAAAGCCTCTTTTGTACTCTAACATGAATATTAAATTATATATTGAATCTTGTAAAAATGGGGTTGTTTTTTTTAAATAAATAACAAACAAACTCAATCCTACTTTGTTTAAAGCCTTGAGCTCTCCCACCTCTTGACGATACTTCTCCAGAGACTCATCCTGTCGTTCCAAACGAAGTTGCAGCGTCTTAATTGTAGATTCGTGCTTCTTATTTTGTCTAAAAGTATGTTTAAATTAATGGACTTGTCCTTGTGTACAATGTTCTAGGGGATTTTGTATTCGGTCTGGTCTTACGTGATTTTTTTCAGAGCACGGGTCTCAGACTGTGAGCTGTTATTTAGTCTTTCTCAAATCATGAAACACTATTATTTCATCATTTTTAGATTTTGGTTATAAATTTTTTAAATGTGACTCACAATAAAGGAGGAGGGGAAAAGACTCTGGAGTGAACATCAAAACATGACAAATCAGAATTGATTTCAAAGATTTTAAATTAGGAATGAATTGAAATGCATGTTTTTAGATCAGACATCATATAAAAATACTTTTTTATCATTTAGTCGTCACGAGCATGGTCGTTCAAATAGATTCACAGAAGTGGGCAGATCTATCGAAGGAAATGACTTTCAAATTGTGCTGTCATAAGCTGAATAATGAGATTTCAGCTATCGAGACAGAGATGCTTTGAGGAAACAAGGTGAGCTCAAAACTGAGCACTTGACAAAAAACTCGGTATGCTGAAAGGATGTTGTTACATTTGCTTTGAACAATATGGAGCTAAAATGCCTAACCTAATCTGATTCTCAAACTGAATTCATGGACCAGATATACTTTTTTAGATCTACGAGTCATTGATAAATTCTACCAAAATACAAACCAATTGTTAATACTTGTTTATTATTCAAAAATTCAAAAAAAAGGGCGCGCAATCCTTGATTTAATATATTTTTTATATATTAAAATCATAAATAATAACAGTACCCTTTTTGAGTTCATAATACGTAGAGTCAGCTGCTTTAAATCAAAAGAGTCAACTGATAAAAAACAGCTGAAGGGAGAGTACATAGCTTTTTTGTTTATCACAAAAAGCTCGTCCTGATTAGTACAAGAGAGGGACGGAGTCACTATAAAACTTTGTGTGACGTCATCTTAGTTGATTAAAAAAAAGCAGGACTTGTTTAATAACTGATTTGTTATGATCTGTAATTTCCAAACCGAATTTCCACAGCACTACACAAATTAGTCACCTCTCTTTCTCTTCGAGCTCACGAGTCCCATTGCTGCAAAGCCTTTGACTCTCTCCCAGTCTTAGTTTAAGATCCGCAATCTCAGTCTTTTTTTTGGACTCAGCCTCTACAGCACGATCCACCTGCCGTTGAAGGGCTCCTTTCTCCTTTTTGAGGACCTCAATTTCCTGTCGCTGAGAGGCTAAGAGATCCTCATCCGTTGTCTTTTTCTTTTTTGTTTCCTTTGACTGGGCAGGATCCTAGGGATAAAATATTGTAGAGACAGAGGCTTGTTTATAACTTATAAGTTATATCTAAGAAGAATGGCGTACATAGGAGTAGATATGTACGAAAAAAAGAAAACTTTTTCCTCTCTGTTTGATAAATTAAAGAACATTTTATTATGTAAAAAAAAAAGTTGAAAATACAATATTCATATTAAATAATGGTAATAAAAAAAAGTATTAATAGAATAAAACATATTTATATAAAAATATATATTTTGAATAAAACTCTTATCCAAGTTTTTTTTTTCTTTTGCTTTTGTATTTATGTATTATGTTAATATATATGTATATACGTATGTTTGTTCTCTAATATATATTTAATATGAGAACACAAGTCTTCAAAATGCATTTTCAAAAGAAATAATAATAATAATTTGTCAAATTGTCTTTAAAAATATTAATTTGAAAAAAAAGGGAAAATAAATGAGTTTTCTAATTTTACCTACTTATTAACTTTATTCTTTTATTTTTTATTTAGTTTAAAAAGAAAAAGATTATGTACATACCACGCAACCTTTTATCTACATATTATAAAATATACATATATTCGATGCACTCTTGGATATACAATATAGTTGATAGGTTGCGTGAATACACAATGTACATACATATGTTACTTATCTAATTAACATATTATTTACTTATTATTAGGGATGCATAGGTCCTAAAATTTTGACATCTCCTCATCTTAAATCTTAAGGACATGTCGGAACTGTCCCATGGAAGTATAAACATTTAGGATTATGAAGTAACTCTCCTGGTGGACGAGGAGTACTTAAAAATTAACTGAAGGAATTCAAATGGTTAACTGAAGTACTTTCGTATAATATTATTAAAAAAAACAATCATTTTGGTATTGAAGCAAGGGTTTTTAATCGTATGAAATCGGGTTGTTACTGCCTTTTTCAATATGGCCGACTTTCAGATGAAATGACATGACATGCAAACTATTATTTGTGTATTTACTATTTAAACTAATTAAATTTGATTTACCCGAATCCCACCTACTCGACCTCTCCTTCTCTTTTCTTCATCTCCTTCTTCCTCAGTCTCTTTCCTTCGACTCTCCGTGGATCTGCGATGTCCAACATCGTTTTTTAAAAGGAATTGCGTGCGTTTTTCTGGAGAGAGATCCCCTCGAATTGGGATCTTGGAAATGCTTCTCTAAAAAAAATATAAAGTAATATCCATGATCAGTCATACAACATACATAATATAAGTCCTATATCTTACGGATTTTCTTAGTGGAGTCCCATGATTCCCTTGTCCTCGACTATCAATGGCTGCATTTCGTCGTATTAACTCTTCCTCTCTACTCCAAATATCCATACTCTTTCCTTCTTACTAATATTTTCCTTCATCATGAATTGTGAGTTGAGGGGCAGGGAGGGGAGGGGGGCGAGGGAGTGAAGGGTGTGTACATTGATCCAACAATTCATGAGATCCCTTTCTGCGTAAATTATATTATTACCTTCTTTTTTTATGATGATTCATCTGTCTAACGAAATATATTTGCAGATTATATTATGTGTATATAGATTCATATAGCAACATTAATTGTGTCTCTCAACCTTTTCTCCAAAAAGAAAAAGGCTCAAAATCAGCTGATAATATGTATGTAGTTAGCCACTTGTTCTTAATTACCCTGGGACTATTTCCTATTCGACAGCGGTGAATTGTTTACAGTTTTACAATAAACAATTCACGTTCAACCAATTAACGTTGTTTTGAACACTTTTTAGGGACAAGGGAAGCAGAAAGTTAACAGCTGACAAAAAAAAACTGTTGTGATATTTGACTCCGAAACAATTCAATCATATTAACATTAAAATTATCGAAATATTTCTTGGTCAGATTTTTTCATCATCAGATTTCTCATCTAAAAGAATGTTTTTCACCACAACAGGCTGTTAAATTTGCTAGTGTTCCTACAAAAGGTATTAAAACGTCATATTTTATAGAGCTGATAATAATTAGGAATGTAAATAATATGCAAATGGGGTGTGTAAAATAAAAAGAAAGAGAAAATCAACCTGGTAACTCTGACAATTTGATGAATGTTGAGAGGGAAGCAGCTTGAGCTGTCATGACGTTTCACTGAGCTACAAGCTGCTATTCTCCTTTATATATTTATATATACAAATGAAGACATCCATAATAAATTATAACATTATGTATGTACACCACAGATAAGAGGCAGAACATTAACTGAAATTAATGTCAGGAAATTATATATTTTTAATTAATAATTATACAAGGACTTGAGCCCTTTTTGTTTATATTTTATTTGCTTTATTAACCTTAATGCATGTATTCCTTCATGCGACATCTTTACTATCAGGTAGATGTTCTCCCCTCAGATATAAAGGAATAATGATAACAGCTTTGGAAAACAAAAAGTACTGTTGAAAGTGACAACTCCAAAAAATCTCGCACGCGGCGTTTTGCATATTATTTACATTCCTACTGATAATTAATCTTTATGAATGACTGGCTAAACTTATTGGCACGACATTGTATTTATTGTGTTTTGAAGAGCCTATACTCTAAAAAGAGAATGAAAGAAAGGCTTAAAATCCGTGGAACACTAAATCCATTATTAATCCATTAAATATGTAATCCATTAAATTCAGTTTTTACTCATGTATATGCGAATTTGCTTGTTTTTTAACATTTATTATCCATGGAATATCATTCCATTTTTTGACTCCATTGTTTGTTTGTTTGTTTTTGTAGAAAAACGTTAGTTGGGATCTTTCTTTTTATTCGAAAGATCCAGACATTTCCTAAATATCATATCCCCCCTACAGAATATTATCAAAAATCTGTTATAATTAGATGGGTCAATGAATGAACTCATAAATCATAATGATACATGGAGGCCCTTGACACTGATTAATAAATAATTCAGGTCCCTGCCCTTCTCTGCAAGGTTTACATTAAATATGTACATACATAGAAGGAATATAAATATTTAATGCTGCATCGTCAATCATGACAAAAATAAGAAGAAGAGTTCATTTGTCTTCCAAGAAATTATAAGAATTTTGAAGTAAAAAAAAAAACTGAAGATCCACTTTTTGAGACTTCATTAATCATTTAAGGAGTAGTTAAATGGACAAAGTAGAAAAAAGATAAAAAAGAAAGAGTAATGATTGACTTGGAAGAGTTTTAGGTGGTTAATAATAATAATAATAATAATAATAGTTATTAATTATCTATTTATTAAGGTCTTAAATAAAGTATATAGGATGCAGATGTTTGTCCAACACTGCACATTTCGAATAAAGTAGCTAATTATATGCACATATGTCTCATAGTATTGCTAAAAAACTTTTTGGAGTTTGAATACATACGATTATGTATGTAGAATGTATATTATCATCAGCATAAATAAGATACTTAAAAGGATTTTCTAAGCCATCAATTTTCTAAAATGTCATCTGATGCGATATTTAATTGAGTATAAATCATTATAATAAGAGTATCGGTTCGTACAAGTATTTATGCTAGTAAGTATTTTTACTGATTAGTAACTTCTCCTCTAGAGGGCGCGTCCACTCTCCTACAAATGACATCTCAAAAAATAAGGGCTGGAGCCTACGGAGAGGCCTCAAATCGAATCGACCATCATCATAATAATGTTGAGGAATCTGACTCGGACTCTCTTCCCTCTATCACATCATCTTACAACTCTTCGGATAGCGAGGATGAGCCATCCCACCCATCATTATCCACACAGTACGTAAATCCAGGGGCTCTTGGGAGACCAAATGCGGCTCTCCCCGAATTTGACTCTCGTATATACCATTTCATAAGAAAAACTCATCGAATTCCTTCTCCTCCTCCTCAAAGACTTGTATCAAATAAGGGAGGATTTGGACGAGGACGTGGCCTTTGCGCCAGAATCATGAAGGAGAGGTCTTCTCCTGAGGAGTCATTATCATCATCATCATCATCACTTCCTTCACCACTCCCAAAGAATACCTCAAAGAAATCCAAGAAATTTCCCAAGAAATCATCTCAATGTTTGGTTTTTAACGCTCGAGCATATAACCCTTTGTAGAAATTGACTCATCCAGACAGTTAAATATATCACTTTTAAAATGAGGGGATAAAATATACAAAATGACAGGTTACATCCTTGGAGGAGGTATATGTACATCTTTCATTGATGAGATGCTGCACGACATGTGTGATAATTAATAAAATAGGAGTCGTGTCATAAAGTCCCTTACGTCTTTTTCTTCCTTTTTCTCAAAACTGAGACTTAAGCCTAAACACGAAAGGTTTTATAAAGGTGTTTTTAATTAACTTTTTTAACTGTCTGATGAATGAATATAAAAAGTACATAATATCATGACTGATTCGTCCTTATTCCTACAAGTTTTACATCTAATTCATTTGAAAGCATTCATACCCTCATTCTTACCCAATTAGAGAATGAAAAAACATATTTTAATATATATCATATGAACCAATGTGCCCAGAGTTTTTGTTTTTTACTTGTTCTGAACTTGAGAGGATCATGTAATAGTGAGACAATCTGAACCTTTCCTTTGAGGAGAGAGAAGCTTATAAATTATTTCTCATTTGAGGTGATATAATGATTAAAATTCAATATTAAAGTAAAGAAGAAACACGCCATGTACAAACTATAGCAGCTGTGACTTATTTTATAGGGGCTAGAGGTGAAATTTATTGTAAAATAAAATGATGGCGGATTGACAATACTTTAATACACATATAGTTGTGCATATGTTTTTATTGAAGGAAATGCACTAAATAATAATAAACATTATAATAATAGAAGAGGCAATCTCATGAATAAAATTAAAATAAACTTGGTTGAATAGAGAATTATACATAGGTATTTATATCCAAATATAATATAAATGCAAGGGAATAATGATAATAATTATAGTAATTTATTTTTAAACTCAAACTCTAAAATGAAAATATCTGAAGATATTAAGTAGGGTAAGTAACTCTCCAAGTAAGGAGAGCAAATAAAACAAAAAATATGCACCTACTTAATATGGTATAATATATAGTAATAAAGTAACAGCACCAATTGAAGAAATGAACTGAATATATCTAGATGCAATAGAGAGTCCCGTTTTTGAGGGGTTAGATTCGTATTTTAAATGGTATTTTCTGCTTAAAATCATGGAGAAATAGCTTTTAGCAAAATTTCAGGTCGCACATGCTATTTTACTATTATTCTCTTTTAAAAAATGACCGTTTTATCAGGCTACTTATGGGCCAAATATTGTCATATCATTTTATAAGCCTTACCAAGAAAGTTTATGCGAGAAATGTTCAACACAGCATAGTTTAGGTACATACCTATAATATTATGTTGTTTCAAATGACATTTTCAGCTGTTATGCTGATAGTAAAATCTTTGACGACTAGTTTATTTTACTAATATTATTATTATTAGAAGAAGAAGAAGAAGATTAATAGGTTCTATGCAATGACAAAAAGATTGATTACTATAGTTGGCCCCTGGATTTAAAATTGGGAGAGTACAAAATGGGATGGATGAACCTGAAATTTTGTATATAGCATTTTCTTGATGCCCTCTTAGCAGAAAACATCATCGTGCAGTATACAAAAACCAACTCTAAACGAGACACTCCAATACTCTAGATTGTAAATTGAAAGGATCAACTATAATGGAGTGATCTCTTGGACAAGGATGGGGACCGGTATTTCCTAGGTTGAGAAGGGGGATTAGGAGTAGAACAACTGCAAATATTACTCATGGATCTACTTTGTTTCATGTTGGGTGACAAAAAAGTTCTAGAACTACGTTTGGGTGGTGCCAAAGTGTTGCATTGAGAAGAATATAATTCAGCAGTTTGATTAAGTTTAGACGTCTCCTCCTCCAGAAGCTCCTTCCCTACATCTAAACTAGCAACTTTGAGAAGACTTTGATCCAAGTTGAGGCGCAGTTCAGTTATTCCGTCTGATATCCCTGTTGCATTTGATATATAGCTCTCTCGTCTACGGGCCTCCTCAGCTACTTTTTCATTTAATGACCCAATTTCCATCTTTAGCTCCTTGATTTGCTCACGGTAAAGTGTTTCTTTTTGGAAGAATCCATTTTCCCTTTCATACAGAGCATCTCGATGACGCTTGCTCTCCTTACACCTATCATTATGAAACTCTTGCACTGATTTTTCTAGTCGTGACTTGTAGATTGTCTTTAATTCTTCTAGTTGAAGCTCTAAGCCTTTAATTAATCATGATAAAAACAAGATATATTAATAATTATAAGTGAATGTAGGTATGATGATGAAGCCTCTCACCTTGGATTTTTTTGGTTTGACGCTCAATTTTTTGTTTTAAATTCTTGATGAGAATAACATGATCCGTGCACTCTGATCGTAAAGAGGAATTCTTATCAATATTTAAAGATATCTGAGGACGAATGTGTTCGTTTTGCTTTCTACGGAGTTCCGCATTATCATTTGTAACCATGTTTATACGCTCATGAATGCTATTCAGTCGAGTTTTCAAAAAGTTACTACTCGTGTCTTCCACAATGCTCATTTCCAAATTTCCAGATTTGTACTGAATAACCTGTTTCTCGAGTCGATTTACTTCATTCTGAAGTTGACTTATCACCAATTGAGCATCTGACAGCTTATTCTCCAGATTCTAAAAATATGAATTGAAAAAAACAAAAAAAAAAAACACGTACCATCAATAATAAGAAAATAAATATTGGAGTCCAGCTCTGAGACTCTTTTAAATCATAATTTTAAGATTACAACAAACCTCTTTCTCCTTTTCCAACTCCTTGATAAGACTTTCAACTTCTGTTGAGCGCAAGTCCCGAAAGCTCAACCGAATCAAAGCATCATTATTGTTCTCAGTTTTATTGGATGATGAAGCGGCGTCGTTTTGATCCTCAAGTTGATATTTGAGCCTTCGTAGCCTGTCATCAAGAGACAAGCGGGTATCTTCTGAGGAGTTGAGCGTCTTTTGTAGAGTTTCGATCTTATGTTTAAGTGACTGAAAAACATTTAGAAATAAATGATTAAGGTACATTTAAGTCGTCACAATGCTCAGAATAGGTCAGAGACTAGTGACAATCAATTCTACCTTATTATCGGATTCCTTTTGAGTAACACTCATTTCCAATCGGATTTTATCCCCTTTTAAACCATCATTCAATATTTTTTGTTTATTTAAAGAACTTTGAAGTTCTTCATTCAGCTCCATTAACTTTCTACGCTTATACTCAATCTCTTGTTGACTCTCGAGGGATTTGTATTTTCGTACTTTATAATTGAGGCTCGTATCGCGATGGATTTTTATATCTTCTAAGGAGACTTTATAAAGGGATATTTTCTCTTTTAAAAGTTTGATGTCGCTATCCTTACTCTGAATTTCTTCATCCTTTAAGAAAATAAAAAGATAGGATAAAACGGATATAATTATTATAAGTATGTATATTTTATTTATACACACATATTTTTGCTGAGACCAATAATGACTTCTAAAAAACTAAGCCATTAGAAATATAAATAAATAACGTTTTATTGGAATACTATAATGGCAGTAATAGCTATGAAGATATCAACAATATATATATATATATATATATAAACTTTATATATATTATAACAAAAGAACATTAAGCTTAACATTCAAGGAAAGAACAAACGAGTAAGCATATTATTTTGTTGAATAAATGAGGAAAAAAGAAAGAAAAAAAATAAACCTCTTTTAATTAAGCGGTAGGATAAATCCTATCAATTTAATTAAAAGTGCATCACCAATAGCAGTGAATTGAACGAAGAGTCTACATAATGATATGTATGCTAGTAAAGTATATCCCCTACAACCCCAATCAATAAATATAAAGCAAATATATACTATATAATATTAAATGATTTTTAGAAACACACTCTTACTTGAGTAGCAAGTTGAATATCATTCCTTGATATTATTTCTTCCATTTTCCTTAGCTGCTCTTCGGACCTCTTAACCTGAGCCTTGAGCCTAGAACTCTTGCGTTCATATTCTTCTTTCTTGAAATTTGAATTATCAACCCTCTTCTTCCACTCCTCCACACTATTTTTGAGCTCCTTTTTCTCGTGCTCCAAACGGGAAATATTTGCGAAAATGTCTTGAAGCTTGGATTTGAGTAATTCCATGGACTTACCATGATGATGATGATGATGACCCTCTGACTCCTCCCCTTCCTCATTAGCATTTTCCAAATCCTCCAATTGAATCCCCTCATCATGAGCACCCAAAAGTGTGAAAATCGAGAGTACACCCGTGCAAAGCGTTTTCTTTTGAAATTCGAGCTTAGCAAAGGAACTTTTCATTTCAGCAATCCGTACTTCATAACCACTGATCCTTGTCTCCAAATGATTAATATTCTCCTCTGCAAAGTTGGAACGAAGCTCGAGTTCATGCCTCTGTTTCTCAAGTTTGCGCTCTCTCCGACTAGTTTCTTCGAGCATGCTACGTAAAGACTCGATCCTCTGTTTAGAAGATTGTTCATCTGAGGAGATACTTTGTTCCAAGGTGGATATTTTAGATTCATGCTGAGATTTGAGGATATTCAACTCGGAAACACGCTCTTTGAGAGCTTGACACTCAGTTTCAATTTGGTGACGCAAGGATTTTTCTTGCTGAGTGATGTCAGCTATAGATTTGTAGTTATTCTCCAACTCTTTATAGCGTTGATTAATTTCCTGAAAGTTTCGATCAATTTCACTTGAGTATGTATCTTTTCTTTGAAGAGAAAAAACATTCTCTTCGTATTTAGAGGTTGCCTCATTCAACTCATTCATTAGATCCTCCTCTCTTATTCTCAATCGTGCAATCTCTTGATCATACTCCTGACACTTCTTACTCATTTCAACTTTTTCAACTTCCAAATGACTTAGTCTTTCTTGGAGAGAAGACTTTGATTTCTCCATTAACTCCAACTCATGTTGAAGATCTGAAATAGTACGATCCCGTTTAACCATTTCTTGAGTATGCTTCAAATTCTTATTTTCGGACAAAGACAGAGTAGACTCTAGTTGAAGGAGTTGATTCTCTAATTCATTCAAAGAGTTTTTACTCCTTTGAACATCCACTACTCTAAGTTGAATATCCTCCTTTAATTTGATATTTAACTCTTTTTCAGTCTTCAAATCCTGGATTAACTGAGAGCGCTCCTCCTCGGATCGAACCCTCTCCTCACTCAATTGAAATTTTAAGCCTGACATCTCTGACTTCATATCAAACAAACTTTTACGGCTCTCTTCACTCTTCATCATGGAGTCCTTTTTATACTTCTCAAACTCCTCAGTGAGATTATTTAACTCATCTTCTAAAATAGCCGATTTATTGGAAAATACGGATTTCTCTTGTTCAGCCATGGTTAAGACCTTTTGCTTTGAGTTTTCTGCTAGGACCAAGTCTTCTTGGATTTTGGATTTGAGAGATTTGATTTTCTCATTCGCCTTTTGAATATCCCTTTGCAATAATGAAATTTCCTCATCTTTGAGCAATATTCTTTCCTCATAAGTACTCTCTAATTTCGCTTTTATATCAGACTCTACGTTTTTTCTCGAGTTCAAAGCATTTTCCAGTGCCTTAGTGTGCCCACTCTTGATGTTCTGTACCTTGGTTTCATAATGAATTTTTTGTTCACTTAATTTAGTTTCATATGAATTTCGAATCACTTGAGCAGAGAGAGTCTCCTCGTTCATCTCTGACTTTAAATTACGAATGGTCTCTGCTTGTAATTCAAATTTATTACTAAATTCCTTTTTATCACATTCAAGGCTCTTAATTAAGTCTTTGAGATCTTCTATTTGCTTCTTAAATGTATCATTGGACTTAAAAATCTCTGATTTTTCCATTTGAACACTTCTCAATACTTCTTTAAGCGAGTTAATTTCCCTTAGATCATCTTCTACTCTGACATCTAATTCAGATTTGGTCCTATTCAAATCAAAGTTTTCGTTTGACAATCGATTTAATCGCTCTTTCATTTGGCTTAGTTCAGCTTGAACATGAGAAACCTCGTCCTCAAGAGCATCTTTACGAAGAGTCATTGATGTCAGAGAATTATCAAGCTCATCTTTGATGTTACGGAGTGAGCTCACCTTCTTCTCTGTTTTTTCTCTCAATGATTTTTCATGATTGTACTGATCCTTCAGGGACTTGTTTTCAAATTCCAATTCCCTGAATTTAGTGTTACATTCTGAGAAAGATTCTTTTAAAGACTTGAGTTGCTGGTTTTTCTCTAGATTTTCGGACATTAAACCTTCTTTCTCTGCTCTCAAGTCTAGCACAGATTCATCATGCTCTTGAAGATTTTTAATAAGAGTTTGCCTCTCGTCTTCCATGGATGAAATGGTCGTTTTGAGCAATTTTTCCTCTTTTTTCAAATTCATCATTTGGGACTCAAAGTCTTTTTGGCCTTTTGATATATTATTAGACTCGTTCAAATACAACTCTTTTTCATGTTTAAGGACTTTAACGTCCTGAGTCATCCCTTCGATAGTATTGGCTTGCTCAAAAATATTTTTCTTGAGAGTTAAATTTGTTTCTTCCAAGTCATTAATAATAATTTGCAGCTCATCCACTTTGGAACTCAAAACAGTATTGGAAACCAATAATTGTGAGTACCTGTCTGCTTGGATCTCCATCTTTTTCACATCCTCGTCATGTAGTTCCTTAAGAGTTCCTAACTCATTATTCAAGTCTTGAAGCTCCTGTTTATATCGCTCTGCCGTTTTTTCCGAGGATATCTTATCAATTGTAAGATGTTTTACCTTTTCCAATGCCTTGTATTTCTCTTGAGATAGCTCATCTATTTTAATCTTGAGGGAATCATACTCGAGTCTTTCTACTTCTAATTTCCGTTCAGTACTGTCCAAGCACTCGGATTTATTCTGAATTTTCTTTGTTGCCGAGAATAAGCGATCTTGACAAGATTGAAGACGAGTCCTTAGTTCATTAACTTGTAGCTGTCGACGATTCAGAGCAGCTTGAACACAAGGAAGCGGGGATTCAATCACACCACTTTTTGAAAAAGATGATATTTTGGAGATATTAAGATGATGAAGAGCACAAACAGAACTTTCTTCTTGTTCCTTGATGGATCCCTCTGCATCATTAAGAACAAGTTGCTCAATGTCATAGAGGAAATTCTCGAGTTGTGCATTATAATCTTCTAGTTGAGATATGGAAACAACAGACTCATTGACCATTGAGTCCATGGGCAGGGGTACAAATTCTTCATTTTGAGCATTGTAACCACAACTAGACCGAATGATTTCCTCCTTTTCCTTTAATTTGTACTCAAGAAACTCAATTTGATGAGTCAAGTCCGCGTTTTGAGCCTCAAGTTTAGAAATTGACGTGTCCCTGCTCTTTTTTTCAATTGTCAATTGCTGCATTTTATCATACAACTCCTCAGAGGAACCAATGTACACGGATTCTCCATTGATGAGGATATACTTAGAAGAGGACTGTACTTGAAGACATGTTGACACCAAGTCCCTGTGCTCTTTTGCAAACTCATTCCTCATTTTGAGAAGATCGTTTTGACTTTCCATTTTTAGATCAAGACACTTTCTTTTAAGATTCGTCAATTTATTTGATATGGACAAATAAAGATTCGCCTCATTAGAGTCTTGTTTGTTGGATCCATCATAACTTGAAGCGATCCAACTCTTTATTCGGTTCTCCATATTTTTTTCCTGGTCATCCAGTTGGGATTTTAGATCTGCCCAATGATTTTCACAGCTGCGAACGTTTTCAATCAACTCATCATTTTGATGCTGTAAATCCTTTAATTGTTCTTGAAGATGCGAGTTAAGGTTATTAGCATTTTGAAACTTCTCTGAGAGTAATTGATTACGATTCTCATAAGACTCTCTTTCATTCATTTGTTGCATCTATGGTAAAAATAACAGATGATTAATACCCTTTTAGTATGTATGTTATATAATATTATGTATATATAAATTTTAAGATCACCAACAAATACCTTCTTCTAATCTCTTTTCTTCTTCTTTCTTTCAAATATGAGATGATCAAGTAAATCAAAGGATCAAGAAAATCAATAAGTACTGATTTAAATAATATTAGAAATGTCTCTACATCAATTCATACCCCCCACTCTATCAGCTCTCATCAATTCATTTACACTGTACTCACTCCTCTACTCAATCTCTTAAGTATTTAATTAAATTATATAGATTAAATTTCTTTAAACCATGAATCAAAACAATCAATGCGGCAAGAGCTCCTGTTCCTTATATTCAGGCAAACCTACGTTATTGGGGCAAAGCTTTGGGACTTCCATAATGAAGCCCCCACTTTTTCATTCGACTTTACTCAAAGGTGGAAGTTGTTTTTGTACCTCTATCCAACCCCATGAATTAATCAAAGGTTATTCTTTAACACAGATAGTTCACCACTAAACAGCCGTTGTACGATGAGAGGAGGAGGAGGATCATGCGCTCCCATTTCTCCAAGAATACCAATGGGTGGACCCTGTGGCAAATCTCCGTTACCGAACTCTCCACTCTGCAATAAACTATTTCAATCAAAGACAAACCCATGCACCATCTCCTCCTCCTGCGGAAAATTTTCAAGAGAATGCAACTTTTGCCGAAATAACGGAGAGTCCCGAGAACATTACCGAAGCCATGCTCTAAGAAATCCAACCACAGGAACATTAGTATGCCCCATTCTTAGAAGCTATCGATGTGACACATGTGGAGCCACAGGGGACAATGCACACACACGTAATTACTGTCCCTTAAGGGACTCCCAAAGGAGAGCCCTTCCAATGGAGCTTAAGTGTACAATGAGACAGAGTAATGGGAACTTTAGGAAGTATTGAGAGTGTAGTACCAACATTTGCTTGATTCGAGTCAATTTTTTAGTTAGTCTGAATGTGTATGTGAGTCTAATCTCACATATTTATGTATTTTAAATTTGCTTTTGTATTTAAACAAGACTGCCCTCAAAATGAAAGAGGAACTTTTTAGGAAGTACGGTTTTTACAGTAAAATTATGAAACAAGAGATTTTTTTTAAAAAGCTATTTATGTATCGACAGCGATATTTAATTGAGGTTAAATATACAAGAATATAATGTCTATTGATTTAATTTTTACCTTCAATGAGCTGACTTCTTCTTCAGATGCCCTCAAGGACTCCTTAGAGTTGTCGAGTTTTGTTTGAGTTGCATGAGAAACTTCGCTGATTTCAAGGAGTCTGGTTTCGAGGTCTTCTTTATTCCTCTTAAACTCTGATAACTTCCTCTGAATAATGAAAAAAACTAGGTTATTAAGGAATTTTTTATATATATAAAAATATATTATTGGAAGGCTGCACTAGTATGGTAGGGAATATCTGGGTCGGTGTGGTTTTCATGTTAAGGGGCCTTTATATGTGTTTTCGACTAAATAAATCATAATAATTAATCAAAGTCCTTACTTCCAATCGATGAACAAGATCTGCTTGCTTTTCTTGGGCCTTATGCACACTCTCAATCTTACGAGTGGCCTCCTTTTGTACGAGCATGGTTCGGTGATAGGCCTCATCAGCTATTTTTTGTTTTTCGTGCTCGACTTGAGCCAGTTTGGAGTGCAACTCCTTAATTTGAAGATGGAGCATAGAGATGGTTGAATTGGAAGCTCCAGACTGTTTGGTACTACTGATTTGAGAGACATTGGATATTTTTGGCTTCAGTTTTTTATTAAATTTGTTCCATATGGCAGCAGGTTTATTCTGGAAAAAGAAAAAAAAGGGTTAAATAATATATATATATATATATATATTTAAATAGATTCCTACTGATTCTGTTTTAGAGAATCCATCAATTCCAGAGTCATTGTCCATTATAGGACTCATTGGCTCAATTTTCTCAAAGAAATTTAATTCAACGCGCGTATTCACAACATCAGCCCTTTCCTCAAGATCCACAAAGATACTATCCGCCGAAGTATTCTTTTCATCATTCTCAAATTCATGTTTTTCAACCGAATACTCAGAATCATCCGATGCCCGATAGATTAGCTCCTTCGAAAAGGAATTATCCTCATCCTCATCGCTTGAAGTGAGTAGTTTGAAAATTTGATTTTTCAAAACATGTGGAACTATATCAGAGGGGGATTGAACAGACACGGATTTATCTTCAGGTCCAGAGTAACTTGAGTCGACTTTTGAACTGAAGGACGTACTCATTTTGTCAAAGCTACACTCATCAACACCTCCTTTCCTTTTCTTTTTCAAATAAATATTAGAGGAGCATGGCACAGGGCTAGAGGACGTGGAGGACATGAATCCCTCTCTCCCATCTTCCTCCTCTCCAGCAGTCTTATCTCTTAAAGCTACACTTTGAAACTGATTTTCTAATTCCTCCATAGATATAGATTCCTTGACAGATTTAGTGGAGTTGACCACCTCCATCTCAGAAGTACTGTACACCTCTTCCTGAATTGAAAATCTGCTAAATTAAATAATAATTATAATACATGCATAGACGTTTCAATTCATGTGCATTTGCATAGGTGAATGTAAGATAAACATACTTTGGAAATGAACATTCCGCTCCAATACTTTCTTGGAAATAACCCGAGCTCAAGGGCTCAGTCAACTCCTCCACAGTATCCAAACGTCTCTCAATTATTTCTGAAATGGCTATATCATCAGTCACGACTTGCATTTTCCGATAATACTGATTCAAATTATTATCATTTTCCTCATCTGAGGAGGAATCAACACTACTGCTAGAGGATGCAGAAGACGTAGAGGAATAGGCAGCAGCAGCTCTGGAAGCAGGGTCGCATTTTTTGTCAGAGTCTATGTCTTGAATAATAGGAGCTGAAGGTGCTTTGGAAAACGGCTTGGGCCGAACCGTCGTCTCACTTTCCGATGTGGATTTATCCTCCTCATTACTAGACATGCTTCCCCTCGAGAGTCAATCTGAAAAAGCAGAGAGAGAGAGAGTTATTTAAATATTATGGGGGGAATGACATGACAAAATGGCAAATTCTGTGAGTGAATTATCAAGTTGGAGAGTCCCAGTTACCTTGACAAATAGGTACATATGAAATACAAATGGAAAGAAAGGCATGAATGCATGAATTAATAATATTATATTGATTGTTCAAAGACAACATCCTTTTGCTGAATTCTTGCATTGAAAAGCAAAACCCTTTTCTATTCAACATCTACATACATACATATACTCACATGAAATATATATTTATATTTATAGACTTGTAAAGAGCCTTGTAGGTATTGAAATGAACTCCATTGTCTTGTCAAACCATATCTTATAATTTATTACCATGATTATGTATCCCTCTATATATGAATACTCCATCCAAAAAGGAAGTATTTCAAAACTTTAAATACAAATAATAATAATGTATATGGAACATATCCACGCAATCCCCACTGATCAAAATAAAAAAGGGGGGTAATTATACCTTGCGTGTTTCTCCATAAAATTAGTTAATATTCACAGTAAGAAGCTTTACTCAAGAGAAAGCCTCCTCCTGTACCTAACAACTACATACGTACAGGGAATCAAGGTATCTTTTTAAACCTGTAAAAGCAGTATATTTACAGGTTAGATTGACTAAATTGATATCATTCATGGAGGATAGGACATCATCCTTGATATGATTTATTATAAATAAATAATTGCTAGGTTCTTGTGTAAATGAAAATGCAGTATCTTTTTTTAAGAAAGGCTAATGAACACTCTAATTAATACAATACTACAGATGACAAACCGAATTTTTTTATTATTACTAATAATTTGATGCAACAGTTGATTAACAAATTTAGTCAATTAAAATTACCTAATAACAAATCACTATCTGCTCAGTTATACTTCATAGGATAAACTCATGAAGTACCGTACCGTGAATAAGATGTAGAAGTAATCTTATTCGAATTAAAATTGATTTGCATGTTATCAGATAAATGACTTTTCAAATTTATGCATTTTATATTTTGGAGGATTGAATCCAATAATTTTGAAAAAAAAATAATAATAATAATTTCATGTGCTGATTGTATTAAATAAAGATCATAAGAACAAAAATCAACATAAATCATATTTCCAAATGTTAAAAAAAAAAAATGACAATTTGTCCAGATAGGATATTTTCATTCTAGATCAACGATCTATTATTTTGTTTCTTTGAGCTAGAGATTATAATAATCATTCAATCAAATCAGAATAAGAGTAATTTTTTCTCAGAAACAAATTTGTACTCCATAAATGACTTTGAAACATTAATGTAAGTTCTCCTGATGGAGTTTTAAATGTACTTTGTGTAAATGCAACATTTTATGGAGACTGTTGCTCTTATTCGAACTTGACATTATACATGTATATTTTGTTTGCTATAAGCTTATTATTCATGAGCCATCAGTAGTGATGGTATGAACTTTATTAATGAAATTACGGAATGAATAGAAGGACCAGGGATTTCATGCCTCATTCTCACTATTTATGCCTTATCCTATATCTATTCTATTCTATTGGGAGCCAATAGAAAATCAATTAGAAATAAGTATGAATCATGGTTGATCTGTAACTCAATCCCTTGGACAAAGCATGAGAAAAGGGCGCGAATGTCTAAGGACTTCTCATACCAAATGCACTTCCAAAAATGATGATAACGTGGAAATGTAGGGATATTTCTTTAAATGGAGGAGTACATCACTAATATATGTTACATACCTGAACGTAATGAAACGAATAATTGATCTGTCTCCTTGTGCAAGGGATTAAAAGTATACCTTACACATCAATGTCGAGACACAATTATGCCTAGAAAATTATATGCTTATAATTTCATTCGATCCCATCCCTTTTCAATAGTTAATAGTTAATTATAATTAAATACAACATTATATAAAAAAAAACAATGAACCTGCAAGACGAAAGACGAATCTAAAATACACCAGAAGGAAAGTCAACAAGGAGATGAGATAGAGAATCATTGACAAATAGCACAATCAAAAAGTTTAAAAAGGCCTCGGACACAGATTTGTTATGAATGATGAATAAATAAATTAAAAAATTGTTGAAAAGGAGCGAAGTGCAGGGGCACCATACACATTCTCTTTCTTGGATATAGTATTTGGAAAGGGGGTCGTAGCTATATTAATATGGTACTTCTTAGATGTATACAACTTGTAGGATTTTTTTTTATTTTAAATTGCTTCTTTGTTTCGCATGAATGTCATGAATTACAATAAAGATCTACAAATCGATTATATTGTTGAAATTTTTGTTCGTTTGAGCTCTCGAGAAACTTCCTCCATCTATGATTACAAAAAGCGCAAGAGTTTGGGTATCCCAGCAATGAGCAAATTATATTATAGTACTAATGGTCATATGTTTTGATATAAAAATACGAATGGCAAAATTTGAGTGAAATGAAGCAATGTTAATTTGTAGCCCATATTGCCTTAAAGTTTTTAAAATTAAATTGCACTCTGCAGCAATTGTCGTGAAAATGATCCACAATGTAGATTTTAATATTCAATATCTTTTTAAAGCTAACATAATCTACTCTAAAAAAAGATTAATATTATTCCACGAAAAAAATATTCTTTGTGTGTAAAATATTTGAAAAGAAAAATCATACATAGCTCGTATTACGCACAATTTTTTAAAATTTTCCCTCTTTTTTTCCAATACAAAACATGACTTTTTATGAAAACTGCTCAATATTTTGTAGTTTCCTTACAAATTAATTACCACAGTCGCTAATTTGAACCAATAATAAAGGAAGATATTAATATAAATGTTACTGGAATCTTTGTTTAAATTGCTTTCATTACTAAAGCCTTTGAGATTTTTTCTGTATCACTATTTTGAATTTAAAAAGAGTATTCGAGACTCATCAAATATCACTATTTTGGGAAAAAGCCAGGATTCCCATTAAGGAGCATTACAAATTCAATTCAAAGAAAAGTTTTATCTATAAAAAAACATGGAAAGACTTTGTATCAAACAAGGTAACGAATATCATTTAGATGTTGTAACTCTCAGAAGAGTTTTATATAGTCGATCCAAAATTGTGGTCATTTTATAACTATGATTATAAGAAATCATTAGAAATAATTGTTGCTCTAAAGGTTGTCAATGACCAAGCAGAGGGGTACTCATTAAAAAATACAGTAGCTTGTTAACAACTGACAAATCACAGCTTCAATTCTTATTACAAGTCGTTAGAAGCGTTATATGTTTGGCATATCTTCATACCTATTCTATAATAGGCTTTATGCAGTTATATTATCGAAATAAATGAATAATATGTAGGAGTATATATTTTAAAAGGGGCAATGCAGGAGGTATTGGCCGTTAATATAGAAGAGTACGAGGTTACAATATTTCAAATTCTGACATAATATTTTACTGTAGGCATATAAAAATCCCTCGGATTCGAACATCTATATCCATCCTACCTTTTAAATGAGTTGTAATTTTAATGCCCATCTAAAATAATGGCTTATTACTTTTATTAATCTAATTTTTCCCCCCAAACCTACCCATAAACGTATATAGATATTACTTGGTATTTCATCATTAATATGGTATTTATCTTTATTTAGCTACTAGCTGTACAGGTTCAACTTGTTAGCTAGCTATTTGATCTACGTATTCCACTGACGTCAGTGATAGGAATATGACGTAGCCTTTGTATGTTGTGCAGCTAATTATTAAAATAAACAACAAAATACAGCAGCACGTGTAGGTTTGTTCATACTCTAATTAACTCAGATCCACGCTTCGACTCGTCATGATTATATCCAAGAACGTGACTCCTAAACCCAAAAAGAAGCCAAAGTCCCCTGCAGTGAAGAAGAGCATTCTTCAACCCAAGGAAAAGACGGCTATAAAATCCCCAGGAGTGAAGAAGGATATTCTTGAAGTAAAGGAAATTGTGGATGGGAACATAAGTCGGAGTCATGTATCTGCTGTCGTAAGGGCCGCAGTTAAACTGAGCCAAAGGGATAAAAAGCAGAAATCCAATCTTTTTGGAGGGGATGGCAAAGGTATTCACATTCAAATTGGGGGCATTAAAGTCCCAAAGGAGTCGCGTAGTCACATGTTGAAATGGTAATAAGGGGATTTATATTTTTAATCAAAATATTTTCACGAGTTTTAATTTGTATTTTTCAGCAACTTGCCTCATGAAGTATGTTCTGGCTCCCTGGGCGTCGCCCTCTTTGTCAAAGATCTTACAAAGGACTTCAAAGAGGATCACGAACCAACTGTGCATCATTTTAATGAGCTCCTCTCATCAAAGAACTCTCATTCCCTCATCTCTGAGGTCATTCCCCTTCGTGGTCTCAAATCCGAGTATCAAACTTTTGAGCTCAAACGAAGATTGTCCAATAAATATGACAAATTCTTAGCTGATAAGCGTATTATAAATCGTTTACCACGATTCCTTGGAAAATTCTTTTATAGTGCAAGAAAAATTCCCATTCCCGTGGATTTAGAGGCTAGAAATTTGAATGAGGAAATCAAGCGTGCCTTGCATACCTCCATTCTACCCCTTAATCATAAAGGAATGAGCTCAATTCTCACAATGGGATCAACAGCCATGAAAATGGAGCATGTTGTTGATAATATTATGAAATTCATCGAGATTCTAAAAGTGAAATATCCTGGGGGTTGGGCAAACATTCGATCCCTTCATATTAAAACGGATTCTTCTCCAAGTGTACCTCTTCACATCAGTACTGTTTCCGTGAAAGATCTGGGCTATGTGGATGCCCAAAAGCCTAAACGCAAAATGAGAAAACCTGAAGTTGATGAACTCAGCACACTTCCAGGTGCTAGTGTAAAGGTATTAGCTGATGGAACGATTAAGGTAAAACGAGAGGTGGATCCTAATTGGGATATGAAGTATAAAGAGCCGTTGATATCCGGATCTGAGGATGAAGATGATGAGGCAAACAAGGAAGAGAATGAAAAGAAGGATATGAAGACCGAAAAAGACAAATCCAAGATGGGGAACAATAAGAAACGTGGTCGCAGTGCTCAAGAGGCTGAAGATATTCCATCCAAGAAGTTCAAAAAGACAGCCGATGACGAAGATGAATCAGAGGATGAGCAAATGTACTTAAATGAGCTTAATTTTATGAAGAAAATGGCTCAAGAAGAGGAAGAAATGGAGCGGAAAAATAAGGAAGCTCCTGCTGATGACGAAGTGGATGATTCCACCAAAGTTGTTGTGGATCAGGAAGGTGATGAAGATGATGATGACATGGAGGAGTCAGTTGTTGATGATATTTGTCTAAAGGATACGATTCCTCTCCAAGGATCGAATAAACCCAAGATAATGAAAATCTCCAGAAAGGAAAAAAATAAAAATGGCAAGTCTAAAAAACAGCGTGTGAATGAGTCCAAATCAAAGTCTGCTAAAAAATCCGGGAGTAAACCCAAAATCTCCGGCAAAAAATCCCCTGCAGCGTCCTTTAAAACGAAAAAAGGCAAAAAATAAATGTTAGCCTCACTCTGATTAGCTTATACTCTTAATTTTGTATTTTGTGCTCTTTTAAGATTCACTCTTTCCTTCTGTTGTACCCCTCATCATATTTTTCATTGAAATAAAATATGTATTTTTCTTCACTTTAGAGATTCATTTTTCGTCTTGTTTTTGTTAGAAATTCATATGGGAACAACTCTTTAAAAAAAACCAGATTGGTTAGTGGCACACCATCATGTACTTATGTTAAGGCACAGAGTTACCCTTGAAATAAAGAAAGATAAACTATACTTTTACATTGATTGATCGTATCAACGATCAAAATATCAGTTTTGAGTTCATATATAGCTCTGATTTATGCTTATATATGGCCACCAGGATTTTAACTGGGGAGTATTAATATAATAATTCGCCCCCCCCCCCTCCTAGGTTCCAAGTTAGGTAGAGCAAAATAATTTGAGAAAAGTTGATTTGTGGTTATAGGCTCCACATACTTGAATACAAATTCAAATTTCATAACGTAGACGGGCCCATGTTCATTTTCAAATTAATGTACGTACCGTACTGACTGCCAAAGAGAAGGATCCTGTAGGTGACGTCACAGAGTATAACTTATAATAATAATAAGTTGATGGAGATACCTGCCCGATACATATACTAATAAATACTAGTAATAGTTTAATTATAATTATGTATATTCGGAAAGAGTAATTAATACTCATAATGAATTTGCGCAATAAAACTGTGAGTTGTGCAGTTGCTATTTGTGACTCTCCTAACAACGTGATCTATCATCATTTTCCAAAGAATCCCTCAAGAAGGGAGAAATGGGAAAGTGCTTGCCATCGAGAGGGTCCCTTGGGAAAAGACCCCAGAATTTGTGAGAATCATTTTGAGGAAAGATATTATAAAAGAGATTTACAAAGTGAATTGTTGGGGCTATCTTTAAAAAGAAAATTGACGGAGGATGCCATCCCTTCTAGAGGTCTCATACCAGGAGAAGAATTTAAGCAAGTTCCAAATGAAAGGGGGGAAGAGAAGACTGCAAAGAAGGAAAGAATTGAGTGTATAGATTCAATTCTCATGGCCTATGAAGAAATAACTCCAATCTCTGATCGTTTTGAAGAAACCGTCCCTCCAAACATGATAGAGCCACAGTTTAATGAGGCCTGTAGCAATGCAATGAGATTAGGTATTTACAATCATATTCTAGTACATACAAGAATTGAAATCGATAACACTAACCTCAAAGGACGCACATTCATCAGCTATATAGCTGAAAAAAATTATTAAACTTATTACTATATATAGTAATAAGTATAATAATTTTTTTGAGTATTTGTATTATAGCACACTTAATGCAGGGTTGACTTGGGTTTTTAAGCTGAAAATATGGAGTGAGTAGTTTTTTCAATATTAGCTCCGGAATAATTTTTGAGGATATTAAATATGACCTCAAAATTGAAAGGTGGATTGAAATACCCACGTGGTACTTTTATTATATCCCATTAATTTCACAACGGCAAATGTTAATATTCATCTATAATTGTACAAATGTTAAATTAGATTGCCAACAAAAACTTTTCATCAAAAATGATCTTGGTTGCATGAATTATCTGATGCTTCTCCAAATGTAATTTAACTTATTGGATGATCTATGGTCCTTGTAGATATTGTGTACTTCAAGGACGTTCAATATTAAAGAAAGTAGATTAATTATAATCTACAAATTATGTAATGTTAGTCGATATGATTCTGGTCCTTTGTAGATCACCATATTATATATAATAAATAATACGGTAAAAATTTATTAGAAAACATTGTAGGGGGATTCGTTTTTTAAATTGAGAATTTTGACATTCTTGTTTTTTATATATATGTAAATGACATTATTGATGCATGATTTGTATTTTATATGGGCATCAAATTATATTAGTTTCGAGGGTGGAGCAGCTTTTCTGAAGCAAGGACTTTTCTAGTGTGACATCATTCTCTAAATTTGTTGCGTTATTTCACAAGGACCCGCATCAAGATACCAAGATTGCCTCCGGCAAATTTTTCAAATATATTTTGTAATGAATTAAAAATTATACATAAATTATCGTTATGGACACTCTTTCCAACCTACAGTGCATGCAACAGCATAGATCATTTATTTGACTCAAAATGAAATTATTATTATTATTATTATTAATGGAATGTGTTGGACAGAGGGTTCATATACTTATACTATAAGTCTATAAGTTATATATATGTATATACGTTGTATACAAAGAGGGCTTTCCCTCTATTTTACACATCCTCGTATGGTCCTTCAAGTTATTATAGATTATACGTACAAACATAAGTAGAATCATATTATTTATTATTATGCACTAACTTACTCTTTTGAGAACGCGTAAAAGGAAAGCCATTTTCCCCCCTTGAATCTTTTGTGACGTTAAAATAAAGGTCGACACAAGTTTGTTGTTGGATATATTATAACATTTTATTTGGTACTCTTAGTACTTTCTTTATGGAAGTGCTAAACCCATGTACTCTCCACAGTTCTGAATAGCTACAACTATAATTATATAATTAGTATTATTATCTATCATGACCTCAGATCAACAACCCAACTCAATCAATTCCGCAATAGATGGTAAGATAATAATAATAATAATAAGTCCTTCCATTTGATAAGCACTTATTATTGTTCAAATTCATAATATGTTATACATACATTGTAAATATTCGTAAATCCTTGATATTAAAGTGATATACCTCCATGTTAAAGGATTCATTAGTAATATAATCTGTGACAAAAAAAAATAAAATGGAGGGACATAGGATAAGTAAGGAAGGGTTCGTTGGATGTATAACGGGTGTAATATTACATTACAATTTAAGGAGGAGTAGGTTACAAAGTGTAAGGAGCTCTACAAAATGAATTATACTTATTTTAAAAAAAGTACTTTGCATAAGGGTCTTGAGTGAGTACTTCTTATTTATCTATCTATGTATAAATACAGAGGATGGTAGTATCGCATCATTGTCGTAATTCTGATCCAAGTCTCTGAAACCTCTCATACCTCCTCTTTTGTGTTCCTTTTCTTTTCCTATCTCTTATTTGCTACTGCTTATTTATTTATCTGCTATTCCATGTACGTACGTTTGAGTTATTGAAGAGTGGTGCCTTTGTTGTTGTTGTTGTTGTGTTTAATATTTCATAGACTACAGACTCACTCCTATTATTACAATATTATCTCCGCTATTACAGGATCCTCATCCCCTTCATCAGTCTCTCCCATTCATGTCAAAGAGCGAGCTGCCCTCATGAGTAATGGAATGAATTTGATCGATAAAAAAGTGGACAACGATTTAGATCGGGAAATCAAGAGCCTGCGCGAAGAAATTCACGCTCTTAAATGGCTCAGCGATCGGAAAGAGCGAGAATGGAACAAAATCCTACGGCTCCTCAAAATGAAAGAGGAAAAACTCATATTTAAAACAAGGAAACGGACTATTGTGCAAAGGGAGTCTCGGATAGCTGCTGCCTCTCTCCTCGTAACGGCTGCTGCTCCTCCTCCTCCTCCTCAAAGAACAAGTGTCCCTTCTACTCCACAAGTGCAGCAGCAGACGACGACGATGCACAATGCTGCCTCCAATCCACTCATGAATAATAACAGCAACAATTCCACATCATCTCTCACCATATCTCCTGTCGTCAAAGCGGAAAAGAAATCCAAAAACCCTGATTGTCAGGGATGTAATGCCAAAACCTCATTATTTGTCTGTGCGGGCTGTAGCAATCGATGGTACTGCTCTCGAGAGTGTCAAGCCAAGGATTGGGACGAACATGCGGACTTTTGTTGTGATGAAACCTCATAGCATTTATTTATCTTTATATTCATATGTACACCAGTATAATATACAACATTTCATAACTGTATTCGACATTTCTCGTTCTATCTACTCTCTTTTTTTTATTAAGAAAAAAAATTAATAATAAAAGGCAAAATTATTATAATAACCTTTGTCTGTCTCACCTTATATAAACCAAAAAACCCAATGAAATGATCATAATTGCTTGTATCTTTATTTATATTTCAGATTTGGATTGTAGTTGTGACCGGTCAATCTTTTTTTTTTCTTCCAAAAAAAGTAAAATAAACAAAAGTCTCATCAGACAGAAACAGAAAAGCTAAGATGTCCAAGTCGATTTTTGGAACTCCGGGCTCTTCAGATATTAATAATGAGGATGATGATGATATTCAAATCATTGAAAGGGATCGACCGGATCATATCTCCTTTATTCAAGAGCTTACACTCAATACAGATCTAGAGGAGGAGCAGCCACAATCCTCTCATAAATATTTCTATGATGAGGGCATTGTGACAGACAAATACCGTTTTGTTCTTATTACCTTTTATATATTTGGAATGAGCTCACTTCTTCCCTGGAATTTTTTCATTAGTGCTGAGCCCTTTTGGGATTATAAGTTCAGGAATACGAGTGCATCAGAGGAGGATCATTTGAATAAAACACAGCTTCAAACGGAATTTTGGAGCTATTTATCCATTGCGTCCAATGTGCCCATGTCAATTTGTGTTGTTCTCAATGTCTTTTTTGGTCAACGATTCCCTTTGTCCCTTCGAATTGCCTATAATTTGATGTTAATAATTGCCTTGTTTGTTCTCGTGTGCATTTTGGCATTAGTAAACACGGATTCGTGGCAAAGGGAGTTTATGCACCTCATTTTAACTATTGTGGTTATAATGAATGTGGCATTAGCTGTTCTTCAAGGAGGGATCTATGGTCTCGGAGGAAAGTTTCCACCCAAATACATGGGATCCATTGTTAGTGGAGGTGCTATTGGCGGAATATTTCCATCTCTAATAAATGTCATTGTCATTGCTAGCTTTTCACATTCACGGGGACAAGACGTTGTGGGCTTTGTATTCTTTCTCATCGCCACATTCTTCTTGCTCCTTACGCTTTTCTCCTATTTTGGCGTGAAGAAAACGACGTTCTTTTGTCTCTACAATGATCATCGAAGTGGAGAAAATGAAATGGTCGCCTCTTTAAAAATGGTTGGCTTCGTCACAAAACACTCCTGGATGAGTGCTGCCACAGTATTTTTAACTTTCTCTGTAACTCTGGCCGTATTTCCAGCAGTCACGGTTCATGTCACGTCATTCAGCGAAAATAAGATATGGGCTGAACTTTATTTTACACCCGTTACGTGCTTTCTTTTGTTTAATATCATGGACTATATCGGTAGGGAATTCGCCTCCAGATTCCCTCGTTTCGGAAAAAGGGCTCCCATTGTCCTGGCTTTAAGTATTCTTAGAGTTGTCTTTATACCCGCCTTTATGCTCTGCAATATATCGCCGGGAAACAGGAGTCTACCCGTTTTTTTTCATTCTGACTCGGACTACATCTTCCTCATGATCGCTTTTGGTTTGAGTAATGGATACTTGGGTGCTTTAGCCATGATTAATGGTCCTGATTGCTTTGAAGAACCTGAATTGCAGGAAATGGTGGGAATGGTACTAGTTGCGTTCCTTTGCCTCGGAACCGCTGTGGGATCCCTCTTCAGCTATTGTATCATCAATGGTGTATAGTCTATGACTATTGTATATGCAACCTTACTATGAAAAAAGCCTGGAATTTCCTCTGATTTTCAAGAAGAAGAAAGACGTTTTGCTACAATGGATAAATTTAATTATTTATATAATAATAAGAAAAAAAACTAGGTATTGAACTTATCTACTTAAAATATCAATGTGATATACATGTTTTTGCAAGGAAACAGAAAACAAGGAATATTTTTTTTACATGACATAAAAAATTACTATTTCTTTCATTGTCATTGTTTTGAAATTGATTTTAATCAAATAATTATATTATTTATATCGAAAAATTATATGATACTATTGTGATTTGTTATACTGAATCGTTATAGAATTAATGACTCAGGGACCTATATATTTTATTATTCTATCGATCTATGATTTATGACGAATCAATGTTAATGATTCAAATTTTAACATGAATAAATTTATATACTTTGATTTTATATTCAGTATTTATTTTCCCTGTCACACAAGTTTGGTTATTCACATTTATTTGTCTTCTCCGGCAAAAAAGGAATAGAATGAAGTCCGTTTATTTTGTCCTTACAAAAATTATGTGTTCGCAATTAATAGTAATTAATTTGTTCGTTTGTTTTTTGCTATGCTCAGATAATGAATACAGCTGGTAGTTTGTGTCACATTCTTCTAATTACATAGTTTCAGGCCTAGATAACAGTCACTAAACGTTTTACCTGACAGTCGATTGTATTCTAAGAAACTATAATGTTATGTATACCTTTGCTGTATCAGTGTGCGTTGGATGAAGATTTTCTGAAGTGCATGGGTAGACTTTCAAGTAATCAGTCTCTGTGCAACGGGGGAGGTCATGTCCCCCTCCCACTTTTTAAGAATGAATTAATTATTTATGAGTAATTTGAAATTAATTTATCTCGAAAGAGTATGTTTTTTTTAATCTTCATGGCCACCCTAGAAGTTATTTTGATGTTACTCGTCCTTTCTCCAAAAGAAAACGATGCGTGGCCTCTGATTCATTACAACTGCATGGGTATTTTTAGTCCTTGTGGAGTTTCATCTCTTAGTTGACCCTAATTGCAGATATCCAAACCTTGAGAGCTCCCTTTCCAGGAAATGACGTCCTGCTCCCCAGCGTAACATAAAAACATAGAAAGGTCACATTGGCATACCTATATCAGGGCCATTGGCATGTTATTTAATATGGGGGACCATATAGTTCAAAACGTAGGGATCACCACCATGGTTGGGTTCGAAGGTTCTGAAGAAATTATGAAATTTTAACCCCTTAGATTGGCTAAAATGATACTTTCCTCATAGAAGAAGTGGTATTTTATTTCCTATTAAATTAGTAGGGTATAATAAAACATTCTATTTACATAAAATTAGTTTAAACTTATAAATCCTTAAAAAATGGAGGGGCCATATCCCCCCACCCCCTCCCTGGAATTGACAGCCCTTATTTTTTTATGACTTTTGTAGGCTTTCAATGTATTTATATGCAACTAAATTGGAAGACCCGGTTCCCTGGCTCTATAAACTCTACATCAATGAATTTGTTGATTTACAGGACATAAGCCGGTGACTAACCGTTCTTTTTTACTCGAAAATGTTCTCTATTTAGAACTGGCTTCCGAATAATTTTTTATGAATTCATGAAATGTCTGAGTTTCATCATTTTAAAATAGTTTTTTTTTTCAAATCAAAATATTATTTCACGCCAACATTAAGATTCACGTGAGTTTGGTGAACACATCTGATATCTATGTTCAATTTAATCTTTAACCCCTTGCCAGGGAATAACGTGTGTGGCACGTGACGATGTACAAGTGCCATTTCGGGCAGTAACGAGCTACACACGTTACAGATTGTGTGCGCTTGCGCGTACATAAGAACATTGTTATATTATATTGCACAGAATTTATATTCATTTTATTGCGTATCAATTTGTTTTATATTCTAAGACAATAGATCAAAAATTTAAATGACACTGTCCAAGCTAGATTAATTTCCCGGTTAAGGGGTTAATGTACGGAACTGAATTCTCTATTCACATCCGAATTGGATTAAGCAGAAGTAAGAATCAACAATAGTTTATGAATTTCTTTGAATCTGACATGCGCCCTGGATCTCACGTCTACACTCTTGCTTGCTTGAGATTGTGGGACATGTATTACTTTTCGCAGGACTTCTGGAAGACTTGGGATATCATCTAATTGAGTATTAGTTCTGCTACGTATTATTGCCTTTTCAATTTCGTTTATTTTTTGCCCATATGGGAGGATCAAGCACTATTGGTTACTCTTGGTTTATGTAGGGTAAAGATGTGACTATTTTTTTCTAAGAAATCCCGTGGGTGAGCAATTTTTTCCTCAACATCTTCAAACCAAGCCTGCATCACCAATATGTTTAGTAACTCACTTCCCCCCCCCCCCCCCAAATGGAATTCCCTTCATTTGCAAGCCAAAAATTATCCATGCATCAAATTAAATATTAATTAAAGCTGCTCTCTGTGAACATTAAACAAACTGTTTATTGCATCATCATCATTTAAAGGAAATGGAGATACACTCGGATTTTGTCCCAGATAACAATCTCTTCATATATGTTATTATTTTGACTCACCTTAAGACTCTAATACGTTTAATCCTTCCACTTAGTAGATAACATTTTAGCGACTATACCTACATATATTATACAAATAGTGTAGTTTCTGTTTTCCTTACATATCTTATAAATAAATTAGATGTCAAATTCTCTAAATGCTCAATCATTTGTGTGAACACACTTTAATAATGATGTACAAATTAAACAAACGTTTCTATAAAGTTCACATCAGTCGATAGGGAAGTTTCACATGATCCCGCTCTTATGTTTATATATAATCTTATTTTATTATATATGAATATGATATAGATACGGCATGGGCAACATTTTACCAACTCGGGTCACATTCTATCATTTCCAAGTGACACAGGATGCCCATGATAACTATAAGCTAATGAGTTTCCTAAGGATAAGAAATTAAACTCCTGTTATTAACACGCCAATGATTCTCCTTCACTCATAGTTATAGGCAGCAGTCAGGGATGCATATTAAGGGGGGGGGGGAGACAAGGCAGCATGCCACCCTATAGAAGAAAAATGCCCCTCAAGCATTATTTTCTAAGAATTGAAAAATATATTGTCCCTCCAAATAGGTAATGGGATTTAGGTAGCTGGCAGAAATGGTCTTCAAGAAGCATTTTCATAAACGGTTTTTGAAATTGTATTTTTATTTGATAAATATTCAGAGGCATCCAGAGCCTGGATCGTGGTTCGATAAACATATCACTTCTCCGGTGATGAAAGTAGTTGATGGTTCATCTTTTATGTAAATTTGGGACGCTTCCAAAACGGAAACATTGAGATTCTTACAATGTTTCACCTTCTCAATGTTACATAAAGTTGATTCCAGCTCAGTACTCGAGGTTAGTTTAAGCTTTAACTCCTAGTCAGCAGCGCTGGAATAGAGTGGTGTGGGCTAATATTATAATTATGACGTCTCTATATAGTAGATCACAAAACTTCATTTTAAAAAATTGGCACCAATGACCCCTATGGTTTTAGCACCACTGCTTCTAAAACAATTTTTCGTATCTGAATGATAGTACGGGGCTCTGCCATCTTAAAAATGTCCTGGTGACTCTGCTGTATATCAATATAGATAATAGTTTATTTTAGAAAATAGACATGTCACGAGGCCGATAGTATTGATATCGCCCAGAAAGGTTCCGAACTCATACTTTTACAGTGACAACCCTGTACCTTACATAAAATGATATAATTAAATAATAATATATTTGTTATTTATTCTGTGTCAAAACTTGGGTCATTAAATTTCAAGTCCAAGTGAAGATCCAGTCTCAAACCACGTTGGATATCTTTCATTCCTAATAAAGAAGGTATTCTAAATCCTAAAAGTATCATGTTATTCAAATACTCTCAAAGTAATCTCAAAAATATTTTTGAGTAATGAGCTCCTGAGTTTACATTGAGCTAATAAAAGCATAGCTACATTTAAAATAGATTAATTAAGGTTGAAATACTTTCCTCGCTAACTGAGCCGGAACATGGTGACATCTCAGATCATAGGTACCCACATGTATTATAAATTCTCTCCAACAACTGCCTTGATGCTCACACACTTGTTATTTCTTAAACTGAGTACGCTGACACCTAAACTGAAGGTGTAATGGATGCACCCATGTAAAATCGGGCCTGTTTGCAGGTCACCTCAAGTCAAGAGATCCAATTCATGTCAAAATCTCAAACCACTGATGTAGAGGTCCATGTCAAGTCATAAATTATAATTAGTAAAATCCTTTGACTTGAGTCCACACTTCTGATAGTTTGCCTATTGTGTCATTTGTACCTTTTCAATCATGATTAAAATGGAGTCGAAAATAAGTCCATGGCTTTAACTTGCTAAAAATTTATAAATGCCTGCTTTGTACAAGAAAAGACCACTGTCAAAGTGGTCTTTTCTTTCTTCACACGTAAAAGTTAAGTTGTTAACTTTAAGTCTTCTCAGTATCGTTGAGGTGAAAACTTGCCAGAATTATGAGTAGCTATTTTGTATTATTTAACATTGTCAAATAAGAATCAGGAGATCTAATGTAGAGGCACCTGATAGAAGTTGTGGGTATTCTTTCTTACCTCAACAAATTGCTCATCCCTACCCATCCTTAATCATTGGTGACGCTTCTACATGAGTTCATACTCAGGGAAATAAGTAGAAGAAGAGACAAAAGGAATATCCTGTATGTATCAAATTTTACTTTAAAAAGAAATTTGATATTCTATGTTCTTGTACCAATGTCTTTGTTATTTGAGATATGAAAAACAGTATATATATGTTCATACAAATTTCCACCGAATCTCAAGGAGAGCGATAAATTTATAAAGGCGATTGAAAAATATAGGGGCAATTATACGTATACTTCAAATACCAAGAAACCTCCAGTGCTATGTTTTATAAATTTCTACGAGTTCCCATCTATAACTGTCAAAAGATGTAAATGAGAATCGAAAGTATCAAGCTTTACAAAGACGTCGATTGAAGACAGGAGCAGTTCCAGTTACTTTTCCAAATCTACTTCCTTATTTGAGTAAGCCCGAAATCCATCATTAAGAGAACAAACGTTTAAGAGAAAACAGATGATTTTAGATCGCAAAAAGAAGATTAATTTAGTACTGAATTGTGTGATTATTCTTCAATTATACTAATTATAGTTGGGAACAGTTTGCAGCTTAACAGCAGCAGACTCAAGTTCAACCAATCAACGTTCAGAACACTAGCAAAGGAATATAAGCAGGTAGAGCTTTTTTGTGCACTCGCAACCTCAACCTGACTTTTTTTATAGATGTATTTCAAGCACCAAGGCGTCAATAAATTCAGTTTTGCCTTCACTTTACGCCACACTCTTGACCTTTCTACAAAAGTTTAATTTATACTAACAATATAGGCCATTTATCACTATACTTCTACCTAGGTACTTTAAGGTGCCGAGGTAAAAGGAGGTATCTATATAGTCCTCGGAAAGTAATTATTGGAATCATTTATGTAACTTTTTCAGGCGGGGATTTTCGTATAAACAGAGCATGAGGGTTCTATCATCAAATATAAATTGTCTAGCCTTTAATCTTATACAATACAGACTACTGATTGATTTGTCTGCCCGATACGCCAAGACGTTTATAGAATCAAGGTTAGGTATAGGAAAATTATTCAAAAGTAAGTTTACATACGATCCCCAGCTTCATGACTGTGTATGGAAAAATTTACTCTACTTAACTATGGAATTAATCTACTCATCAAACATTTTAGGAGTGAAGTCGTATGGTTCAGCCAGTTATCTATATGAAAAATGAATAATACAAATGATAAACGATTTAGCTCTGAATACTATGAGGTTGCTCTCATTTCATTTCTACAAAATAGGGTCTGAGTATGCATTCATACTGTATCGTTAGATTTTGTGCCTCAATATCAATAAAAGAACAGCTATTGGGATGAATACTGACTCTAATTTACAAAAGCCTTGAATATCAGGCAACATGATACAATCACATGGGGATATAAGCTCCTTGTCATGTGTAGAAATGTGCTGAAATATTGTTCTTATGGCTTTACTCGATGACTCTAGGTATGTAATATATAAAACATGTTTTTATTAAAAATGCAATCTTTGTAGAAAACATTTAGATTCCTGATAAGAGCAACAAATATATTTGCAATCTACAATTATGTCCATGTTGCAATGATTTATATCAATTCAGCTCCTTTTAGTCACAAAATTGGAAGACTAAGTTAAAATCAAGCAATGAGTAGAATTTAGCTGAATACAAAAGGGATGGAGTGACTTACTTGAATACTTCCTAAATTAATGTAATGATGAACCAATTCTATTGTTGAAGCCTAATAGAAGGAGACAAATCCTTTGGATTCAAATGCATGATGATTCAAAAACGAATAAATGAGAAAATTATTTCAAATCTGGCTTCTTTAAAAAATGTGATAGGAGAATAGGAGAGCCTAAAATTCCTACTAGACTGCAGATTTGCCTCAGACTCGAAATTAAAAGATTCAGGCATGAATAAGAAGACTCCTAGTTTTGAGGATTTTAAACATCTATTATTTAAGAGCCGTTTATCTTTGATATATAATTTAATATAAATATTTAATATTGATAATGTTAACTGAATCAAAGATGGGGACGACTCGGTCTCAAGTTGTTCTTAAATCAACACATTAAACTACGATTTCAAACTTGACTTGAGCTCAAAGACTCGAAGCATAACTCAAATGACTTGTAAATAAAATATCTCCTTGTCTGTTCCTCTGATCTAATTTTACTTTATCCCTTTCTCTAAAAATGTATGACATAAGAGCTTATTTATGTTTAGCACATGCTTTTAGAAAATGGTTCTTGAAACAGGATCTTGATTTGCATTCCACAATTATTAAGAAATCCTAGTTGAGGGCTCTTAATATAATTAATGAGTGAAAGAGATCCCTTCTAGAATTCATTTGTCGATAGTAATAGCCATTTCAAAAACAGTGTACATATTTTTAAAAAAAGAGCCCGCGAACCATTATTTATTTATTCATGATGTATGCATGTATAGGGGCAATACCACGCCCAAAACAACGCCATATGTGTGTACTTAAAAAACATATTACATAATTATATATTTGCTTTATATTAATGTTAGTGTGTACAAGTTATTTTTTTTTTAAAAGAAGCGAATTCCGGAACTTCTTTTGAGATGTTGGTTGTTAACCCACCTTGGAGAAATTGTTGTTCTTGTATTGTGGGCCATCATTATTCCCTGGACGCAAAAAAACAAAACAAAAAACAACTGAACGAAAACGCAATGAAATGGGCGTGTATCGAAATGGTGTTGGCTCTGTATTTGGGGGTATGGACACCATATATAAACAGAAGGAGGCCCCAATCATTTCATCAGTCCTTTCGAAACTTGTGAAATTACAGAGCTCGGGTTAACATTCCATTCAAAATGAAGTCCCTGGTAAGTCCATTGTCGAGTCACTCGACTTCCACTCCAAGGTTCACATAAATACATACATCCGTTCCTTTATTTCAGTTGGTATTGATCGCTATTTTTGCCTCCGTTTCTGCTACCTATGGATTTTACAGTCCCTTCTACTATTCTCCCTACGCTTACCACCATCCTCTTCCAGGATGCCGCAACGTTGAGGGAAAGCTAGTACCCTGTGCTCGTCGTAAGAGAGAAGCTGAAACCGCCTTAACCCCAGCTTCAACTTCTCTTCCCCAAGATGCCTACCCATATTATCCCTATGCTTACTCCACTCCCTACTTACCCCATGCATATGGCTATCCCCTTGCTCACTTCACCAGCAAGTGCAAGAACGACTACGGATTCCCTGTTCCATGCCGTAGCAAGCGTGAAGCTAATCCAGCTTATCCTTTTGCCTACCCTTACCTCTATGGTGGATATCCCTACCACTATTCTCTCAAGCACGTCACTGGATGTGTCAATGCCTATGGTGCCCCAGTTCCATGTGCCTAATTAATCAATTGCATAGGAAAAATTTTTTTTAAAAAAAGGTGTGTTTACCTCATTTCTTTGTGGATATGTTTCAAATCAAAATATTATTATTATATATTTGTCAGCTAAAACGGTGCTAAATAAAATGTTTCGAAAAAAATAAATATATATATATACAAAAATGAATCACAAACCCGATCATCAATGAGTTATTATTATCTATCTATAAATAGGGATGTAGATTGAATTGGGTGCCATGGGATAGGGAGGCTGGCATCCATGATCCTCCTCCCTAGCTACTCCACTGTTTGTGAACATATCTATGCTGTATAAATTAGGTAGGTATTATTCACACTTCATTTTGAGTGATTCCGACTCACAAACTATGCAAAACAGTATTTCATTATTTGATTCACACATTTAAAGTGAGTCAAAGTTTCATAATCTTTACTTTTTTGCTATACAATCAAAAAGGCCTCTTTTATGTATTGCAAGGAACCATGACTTATATCTCTTTGACTCTTCTATGTCGGCTTAACAAACGATCAAGTGTATTTGTATAGAGCACTTAACTGATGTCATAGATTGCAGAAAAAAATGAAAAGGACGCCATTTTAAAGTCATAGTTGTGAGGAAAAAAATTCTAAAACTCCACTTAGAAGAATACTTTGTCACTCTTTTGGGACTTATCCTCAAACTAATTATTATTATTTCTAAATTTTGTGTAAAATGAACAAAACTGACTTTGACTTTGAAGTTCCCCCAAAATAGAGTTGCTAAAAAAAAAAAGATTTATAACGTTTGACTTTGCATTTTAGGAGTTAAATTTGTACATATGTGTCAAGTCAACAAGAAACTTTATATAAGTATATCTAAAATATTTCAAAAATGAGTGTGAACTGCCCTCATATTCTTGAAGACATTCTCTTTTGTTTGTATTAATAGGTTATTTCGATTATTTAAGGAATGACTCCAATAATAGTTGCAACTTCATTAAAGCCAACTACCACTAAATAAATCCCTGGGGCTATGAAAAATATGGACATTCTTTCAGGGACCATATACGCTCCATATGCAATCTTAACATTTATCCGAATGCTCTATTAGATAGACAACAATCCTTGGTTTATCGATCTAAAGGGATATTTTAGCAAAAACCGTGCGTGATAGGTCTTAAAATGACTCCGAAATATTTAGCTGTTATATTTATGAAGTAAAAAAACTTATAAGTGGATTTTCTCCTTTTCCATATTTGAAAACAAACTTGCTTTCTTGTTGACTTGACACATATGTACATATAAGGATTCTATACAGCATAACTCTCCAAGTAGTTAAAATATGAATGTATCTCCATATTTTACTCCCCCCCCCCCCCCAATAACTACACCCCTAAAAGTACCATGGACTTTTATTCTTATACATACAAATTGTTTGTTATCATTTGATACCCCATCCAAGATGGCCGACTTCTAGTATGGTGACGTCATGCGAAAAACACACTCTATTCGTAGAGGAGGCTAAAAAAATGTGTATTGACGAATGGAGAGAAGATATAATTTAATGAACAAAGAGTTCTACGAGTGTAGACTTGTAGTTCTCAAGGATGGAGTTGATATTAACTCAGTTTGTACATCTTCAACGTCACACATGCAAAGTTACTTGCACTCCAGATAAAATCTCATTGTAGTTATATCCGATATTTAATCATTTAATATCTTCTTCATTTCATATATTAATTACATATATGTACTATGCACATGTTAGATGAATCCGCCATATCCGCTCTATGACGTCATGAATGAATTAAAAATGAACTCAAGCTTATAACACAATGAACAATCATATCATATATATATTTTTTGATCTCTTTGCTTTTGCCTCTTATTTAGTCTCTGCTTTGTCCGTTGATCGAGTCAATTCGAACCATACGTACGTATCATGTAAATACAATAATATAATAATATGTTCCCAAAGCTTCAACAAGAATAAACAATTACATACTATTACATAACTAATAGTTCAATAGTTGAGTACGAGTTAATTTAGAGGAAAGGTTGAGAGATAGAATGAATGAAATAAACTTTGATTTTTTAAAGTCAAATTATTTCTTGTCAATAGGTGAACATATTATCCCTGCTACGTAATACAGAATAGTTCTACAATTGAAGATAATGACGTCATTGGCTTACTACCTATAATTTTCGAGTCTTTTTTTTATATGTCTTTTTTTGAACGAAAAGTTGGGTGAATCAATTGCTATGTGGTAAAATGTTAAGGCTCACTTCTTTTCATTTAAGAGTATAAAAATATCATATGTTCAGAGTATGTGAAACAAGTTAAATTAGACAGCCTCTAAACTAGGAGCCCAAGTTAAAAAGACATCTTTTTAGACTTTATACGGATCTGAAGAATTTCTGCTCGTCCTATTTGACCCTAATATTTTTTATTATTATTAAAATGCTCCGTCATACTGCCATTTTTTTTTTTTTTTGGAACCCATAAACGTTTTAATTAAGACTTTAATCTCTCACTGCACAACAATATTTCATTTTTAATACAAATATCATTAAAAGTGTCTATGAACAAGTTTAAAAAATGATTATAGTTGCCAAAAAAAAAAAAAAAAAAAAATGCAATGGATCTATAATTTGAGTTATCACCTGTCTACGGACATAATCAAAAAAAAAAATATTAATAAATTGGGCAGGTTATGGTTGGTTTTTTTCTTTTTTTTTGGTTTTTTAGCGTTCGTATTTACGTTATCCTTTTTTGACAAATAAATTTCCTTCTAAAAAGTTCAACAAATTAATAATGCATAGGAATTGAGTTCCATTTTAATTCAAATTTTGAATTTCAAAAGATGATGTTTTAAGCCTAATTACACATAAGGGAGCTGTGAAATTTTGCTCAAGGCTGTTAATTTGAGACATTATAGATTCTTTGCCAAAATTGAAACTCATGGATCGAGGTCTATATATATATATATATATATATATAGACAACTTCGTTTTTAATTGAAGTTCTAAAATCTAACTACATAATGAACAAAAATAATAAATTAATCACTTTTGATATCCACGTTTAGAGCATTAATGTACATAGCAATTTGTATAGGGGAAAAAAAATAAGGAAATAAGGCCCAAAATCAGTTGATGTTTATAGGCAATTTCTTATTTATTTAATAGTAGGAATTTAACAAGAATTAATTCGAATTCAACTCATCAACGTTCAAAATACGAATAAGTGGGTTTATTAGTAGACAAACCCACCCAAAAGTTGGCAAAACAAATAGATTATACTGATAAATGAATATCAATTACTCCAACGGTTGGGAAAAGTGATGATGTTGGCTAACTGATATGAAATGCAGATCTCCTTGCGTTCTTACCATCCATTTCACGTGCTACGTGACATATAATAGTATTCAAACAGTAGGAGTCAAATTAAATACAAATCATAGGAAAGTTGAAACGCTGCACAATTAATTAAATTAGATTGAGGTTAATTAAACAAAGAAAATTAGGGTCATACACATGTTATTGTATGTACAAATCTACATACAAAATACAAATACAAGAAATGGACTTTCAATAGAGTGATGACAACTCAATAAGTCATTCTAAAAACATTAATTCGTTATATTTTATTTGCCCTTGATGTCAGTTGTAAAAGGATCTGTTAATTTCTATTAATTAATAATAATTATTAGAATTTATACGTAATTAGAGAGAATGGAGTTGTTTGTACAGAATACTCATTCTAAATTCATCCCTTGCCCCTATTAGAGCCTATATGACAAATATCGTGATTAATTAATAATAATTATAATTATTCAATAGAATATTATATAATACATGACTAGTCAAAAATTGGGTCTCTATTCTTTAATTATGACGTAAATGAGAACATGGACATTATTGGCTAATCCCTGAGTTGAACAAATCAATAGGAAACGTCGAAACGTTTTGAGTTGTTACATTCATGTATTTAAAAAAAATGAAACTTTATTTTACCTATCGTTGGTAATGATGGAATGCCATGCCCTATGTTTGGCCCATTCAAATACTTTTCAAATAGCCCAACCTATTTTTATTTACTTGTGATGGAATTGCCCATTGAGGGATCTATCTTTGTTCTACTAGACATGTACATATTATTTTACAGTATTAACATAATGAGGCAGTGCGTATATGGGTTTAAAGGTATACTACAGCCTGTTTTTATTTTAATTAGTATTATACACAAGTCTATGTTGTTGTAGGTTTGATGAGATAGCTGTTAAAGAAACAAACCAATAGATCATACTAATTAATCTGAAAGAAAAGAATTGCATTTAAAAATTAAATTATGCATAGATACTAACTATTGCTCTCAATAAACAGGAATTAGCCGTAAATAGATAGTTGCAAGAACTTGGATTCAGATGGATTCTACATATGAACATGTGACAATGTCTTTAATAAAACTAGATACAGATATATGTACATTGACAATTTGACTTGCTAACATCGTAGCATTAAATAAATTAAAAAAAAAATGCCCAGAAACAACAAATCTTTAGAAAAAACTACATTCCATCAAACCAGAACTCTTTGATCCCTTGCAAAATGGTCAATGACGTAGCTTTTCTCGTATTGTATTATGTATGTGTCAGGTTGGGGCGGGGTATTTGTTTTAATGAGTTCTTTTCATTAAAATAATAATACATAAATGTATATAACATGTAGAAACAAATTATTATTGAACAAAATCATCTGGAATAACCAGATTTGCCAAGAAAAGAAAGAAAGAAAGAAAGAAACAGCAAACATTTAGAATCGGGCACACCCATTTCATAAAAAATGGCCACAGATAATGAAAGTTATGACATATATACAAGTATATATATATATATATATATTATTACATAAACATTTGTAACGGTTCTCCATTAAAGATCGAGACGATTTTTTTTTTTAAAAAAAACCCAACAACATAGATTCAAAGTATTCATAAGCAATATATGCAAACACATATGTGTTGGCCCTCACTCCAGCACTGTAATAGCATCCAAATCCTCAATCTTTTTGTTTTTTGACTCCCTGTCTGCAGAGCAGCTACTTGAGTCTTCATCCTCATCCCCAAGGGAATGAGTTTTCTTTTTTCTGGAGAGATGATTGATTTGAAGGACTACATAGAATTCCCCTTCGGACATGGGTATGAGGGATGTCTCACATGCGAGGCGTGAGGTGTTATTTTTGGAGGATGTGGGTGATAGAGTGAGCTCACAAGAGATTTGGCTCATTCGATTGATGCGTTTTCGTATGAGATTCGAGAGAGGATCATGTCTGGAAGGAAAGAAAGAAAAAAAGACATATGTATGTACACTTAAAGAAAAATAATATTTATAAAGGATGGTTAGCATAGGTGCTACGCCGAAATAGAGTGCATCATCATGTCTATAAAACTCCTACATACTTATGAATTGAGTTTAGCAACCCTAACTGTTAGGTTATTCTTTATTCAGTAAATGTTTTTATTTCGAGTTCAGTAGATGAACTAGCAGAACACTATTAAGAGTCTAAAGATGAGCAGGGTGCCATACTCATTGTAATATTAACCTCTTCTCTAAAGATGTATTCATAATTCTAATTAATATATGAGAAGTTGTTTAACAATTTGCAGGATCCCTTCCATCAAGTGGCAACCTTAATATATCAACAACTTCAATGTAATTTTTTTTGTCCAATCATGTTCCTTTTTAGTGTTCTGAACTTTGACAGTTTGAGGTCTTATTATTTTTGTGAAGTTGTAAATATCTTTTCTACTGAATCCCTCTGATCATTCTCCTAATTTATGTTCCGAATAGTCTCCTCTTTTGCATTTTCATATGAATAGAATGATAGCTTACAAATTACATAAATGTGCTAAGTTATTCACCTTTTCTCTTAAGATAATCTTATAAAGCATCAGTCACTTCCTACGGATTATTCCATAATTATACTATAATAATACTATTAACAAAAAATGCCGGGAAATTTGAATTTTACTTTTTTGGGATTCCGATAGGGATAATAATTGTTTTTGTTTTGAAATGGACACTACTGTGACTGACATTTATGCAAAATAAGACATCAAAATATTGATTTGTATTTGTTTGTTTGTTAAATATCGGAAAGATGATGACACAAATGCAATTTAGAGAAATGTTGTATGTATCAAAAAAGCTTCAATGAATATTCCAGACTCTATTCTTTTGAAATTTGTAGAATCTGTGGTTTATTTCTCTAGATACATAACCTATTATTACAGGAACTAACCATTCGACTTTAATGTTAATAGTATATTACAACTTAGCAGTTATTGTTCTGTAACTATTCACTTAATAAAAAATTTGTTACATTTTTGAAAATTGGAAAAAAACCGTTGGCACATCTGCATTGCATCATGAGGGGGGGGGGGCACTACTTTGAGGGAGCTGACATGAATTTTGCTGATTTATATAAGAAAGATTTTTGAATTCCTTATATTTTTTGCCCATAGAAGTACATATTTTAGGAACTTTGGGATCACCAGTTTCAACTAATAAGAAACAATTTTTCATTCAAATATGAAACACGACCTTAATTTACTTGGTGAGCTAACTGACTATGATAAATAAGTAAAAACTGGTTTTGACAGGCTTCAACTCACTCCAAAAAATCAATTTTATACAAACACCCAGTCTTATATTAGCATTGAGTGAGGTTTAACTCGTGGACACTTAATACCACGTTATATTATTATTAATTTGTATGATTGAATCTTTGTAAACAATTAGCGTTCTGTCAAATGTAGTTTTTATATTTATGATCACTATTAAATCAATCCTTTACTATATTTGAGGATTTTGCAGTTCTAGATTTCCTCAACCAAGTCGCCACTTGCTCCTAACATTGATTTTTTGAACTAATATATATTAATTTTGTTGTGCCATTAACACATTAATCTTTATTATAACCTATTTACGAATATTTTAATCGTTATATTTGTTAAAGCCTTATTAGAAATATTATTATAAAAGGATCAAAACTTGTCAAATATGGTGTTGTTTACACCTTACACTGTCAGCGAATCATGTAGACAAAATTATATTGATATGTCACTCAAAATCTCATCTAAAGAGATATATTTATTTAAAAAAAAACAACACATTATCTATCTCAATGGAATTGATTCAAACCAATGAGCACATAATGAACTCCCTAATAAAATGGTAAAACATAGTTAATTACTGAGTTATGTGGAAGTAAGTTAAAAAAAAATACATAATTATAACATTTTTGATCCTTTTTTACACTCTGACTGCGTTATACCACTAATAAGTTCCTCCTCTAATTATACTTTGTAAAAAAAATAGTGTTGTTTTTTATGTCTAAAACTTTATTTAGTGTCTAAATTGAGTATTCATTTCACTTATTTTATTTTTTAAAGTAACAAAATAAACCATATATATATATATGTATTATAAAATATATATAAAATAAAAAGTTGTTAATTTAAAAATTAAAAAAAAAATTAAATAATGTTAATACAGTATAAAATATTATTTAAAGCAGATTACATATATTGCACTTTTTTATTTAAAGATTTTTGATATGAATCTTATATTTAATGTTATTGAGCATTAGTCAAATGTTGCGTTTACAGAATGTCAGCAGTTAATGTGTTAATTTGGCTGTAAAATGATGTAATGAACTAGCTACCATAACTATTTTTTCTCTGATTTTATTAGAAATTTACCGATGAGGTTGAGAGACACAATGAATATATGTATATATAGATATGGATCAATTTCAAATTGTTTAAAGATAAAAACCCATCTATTTTTTTTTAATCAGTACAATTTGTACCCCCCCCCCCCCTACAGTTTTGTCAAGTTTTAATAAATCCATTTACTAACATCCTAGGGCCAGAGTCCCTAAAGGAGCAGAAGAGGTCGTGTACATAGACTGAACAGATTGAATGTTTGTCTTAAAATCCTTTACTTCTATGAACATAATATGTACAGAAGCTTATAAAATATTAACGAAACATCCAGTTACATCTGATGAAATATGAATTCAAACTTGTTTTGAATTCATATTTTAATCATAATCATAATAATAAGAAGAAATATGCATTAATCCATGGTAAAAGATAAATAGAGAACTATTGGTACATCATGACATTGAAAAATGAAATAATAAACACAGAGCTTCAAGTTTATTCACAAAGTAAAAAAATGCTACTCGTTTTTTAGTCAGAAAGAACCCCCCCCCCCAAGCTTGGAATTTGACGCTGCAAGTGCATAGCATAAATATTATTTAAATGCGTAATCAGAGCCCCATCAAAATCTGTGAAACAAGATGTATATATGTGTATATTCTCCCTTGGATACACCCATGTTCTCAAGGATAAAGCATTACTTTAAAATTCATTTTTATAGCCTCGTAGGGTAAGAATCGTGAGCTCTTTTTTAAACAGTATGTATGTAATTTTAAGTATCTAGGCATAAAATGAAAAATTTATGCACATATTTTATGATGCAATTATACGTCACCTCATTCATCAATTAATTATTATTATAATTATAATATTAACAAAAATCCAGAGAAGTTAAGGGGATCCTTAATTTATTTTACTCATAAACAATGCCTTGTTCTCAAATTTCATTTCCTTAGTATCGATAATGAGTGGATTCAAAAAATAATTCTAATGAATAATTAATTATCTTGACTGTTATTTAAAATATACACAAATATACTTAAAATAGGATTGTTCAACATTAAATGATCATTGTTGCAACTTGCTTCTATAAATTTTTTTTTCAATGTCAAATTCTATAATCATGACGTCTCAAGTTTACTTATGATATAAACTATTATATAATTAGATCACAAAACCTCATTTTTTTCAAAGAGTCAGAGGGGTCAATGGCTCCTTGGCCCCTACGGTTCTGGAGTCACTGATCTGAATAGTATTAGAAACTGTTTTTGGACAGATAATGACTAATATTGAGTGTTAATCACTGTTCCATAAGGAACCAGACATGTGCTATGCCTATCTGACTAAATATTTATAATGTTACTAAATCACAAATTCCCAATCGGAACAGAGCCAGGAATTTAGGTCATAGTTATACCTGAATAGTGATAGATGTATCATATTTGTTTTCTTTAATAGTTTGATACTAAATGCTAATAGGAAGACATACTTCACATTAGATTGGGTAGGTCAATTCCTTTCCAAGTACAGTTGCACATATGTCAATGATCCCTTGAGTTTAATGTGAACTTTATTCTATCCCTCAAACTTTCCTCAAAAAAGAAAATAATAATAAAAGACCTAATCAGTTAGTATTTAGAGTGTACGATTTGATCCCCCTGATATGGAAATTAGCACTGTATCCTTTTGTCTAACTGATACAATCAACGATATTTGTTCGAATCAGAGCTCATGTTTAACTCAATCCTCGGTGTAAATTTCTATATATGTATTTCCTATATTTCCGATGAGTAAAACAAAAAACAATTTCTGCCGACCTTCATTGATTTATTTGATCGTATACATATTTGTACCTTCTCCTGGTGTCTCATTTAATCTTGATAAATATACAAAATGGACATGCAAAAAACGACCCCTCCCCTATAATGATTTATTTGATGAAATAATTTATTAAATTCAAAAATATAAATGGATACTTAATCATTCAGTCACCATATCAAATTAATGATTGATTGGTAGATCAAACATGTAGCACTCTGTATAACGTTATTCTATATAATATCATAAGTCTTAACCAATGTGATGTTTGATTTGATTTTATGCAATGCATACAAAGATTTATTAAAAATTAATAAACGCAACATTTCATAACAACACACAACCTCTCTTAATTTCAATTATCTGGTTACTTTTAGAGACGTGAATAACATTTTCTTCTTACTCTTTTGTCGAAGATTCCTTCTTCTTTTCCTTCTTCTTAAATAGCATCAATATACTTTGACGTATGTTGAGTTCCTTTTTCTTGATGAGAAGAGCAATTTGATCCAATAAAAGAATGATGAAAATAACGAGGATACAAATGATGATAATTATGAACAAAACAGTGAGTACAACAAAGATCCCAAGTATGGATTCATATGGACATACGCTCCCATGTCGTAGGAATCCACCCTTCTGAAAATAAAAGTTAATATTTTAAATATTATTACACATTCAAATGTGATCTGTCAACACAAAATGAAGCAATAATGATTTTTTGCATTAAAAATGAGTTTGATTACCTTTCAGCTCTTCAATTAATTAATTATTGAACATTTCTATTCACAAATTATTGGGATTAATAATCCATCAAGGACGTAGTTAATTGCACATAAAAGTTATAAGAAAATCCCAGTCATAATCAAAAAAGAAGAATAAATTTGAAAGGTCACATCGGAGCCAAATAAAGTTTCATACATTAAATAAAGGCTTTAGTCAAGGGATGTCCCAACTGAGGCCTATGGTGCACAAATAACTCAAATCATATTTTCATTTTCAATTCAATAAAACATAATGCAAATAGAAAAAGTATCCTACTTTGTTTCTACCCCAAACAGTCTGAGTAATTGGTTGATTCCAAGAACATATCAGACTGTACAAGACTGTTTATGGAGCGAATGAATATTTTATTCTTTTCGCATATAAATGCTATAACTTGTCACTTATAGTCTTAAAATTAAAAACCGTTAAACCATAGGAAAATCCAGACTCATTGATTAAACATTTATGTTCTATATAAACTATAGCCAATAGCTCTGGATATCTAGACCATCCAAGTCATTTGAATATAGAGTTCATATTTGACGAAAATAGGTCTGAAATATTGGAACATAAATTATAAAGCATTGAAAATTTATTATTTTCCTCGGTTTTTTGTTCAGAATTGTTTTAGCTTTAGCGCCCCATATAGGAAAGACTTCCGTAACTAATGTATATATATATCTCGCAACCTTTCAGTTCTTACCCCACATTGCTCAATGGTTGAGCAGGTCCTCAAAGTATGGCACCATCCACAATCATAGACCTCATCCAAATTCACACATCGAGTACAGAGTTCACCTCCTTTCTCATTGCACAACACGGATATAGAGTCATTTAAAGGAGGAGATAGTCGCATCTCGGTGCCCCTCCGACTGGAATAATATTCTCTCTCTTTGAAAAAGTAAATCTGCTTTTGAATGTTTGAACCTGAGGCTACGTGACTTCAATACATGTGTACATGTACTCCTTTTGATGTACATAAACAACAATTAGGTACATAGACTGGAACTGTAGAAAAGTTGGAATGAGCAGACCCCCCTGATCCTTTAGATATAAACTTTGTAAAGTAAACAAATTCAAAAGTTCATATTTTCGGACAATGTTTATTTCATCAAAAAAGTAAGTTTGTAAACAAAGGTTTAGTTGTATGTGTTAAGTACTTAAGTACTTTAATGCATATTACATATATAAATATTAATAATAATAATAAATAGGTATAATTAATGATCAAGCTCTGATCATATCATGAAACTTGACATTTTTTTTTCATTTTTTTTTTCAAATAAATACTTTTGTTTGTATTATACAATTACACTTAGTACATCCCATTGAACACACAATGAGATATAAATATTAAAACAATAACAAAATAATAGAAGAAACTGATATGAATTAAGTATGATAATGCCTTGATCATGTTCCAAAAAGAGCAAAAAACTCAGAAATTGATTTTAAAACGATCTCAACAACTGTTTTTGAATCCAATCCTCATATTCGGAAACTTTAACATACACTCCTGGAACATTATATTCTCCACATCCAATTCCCCAAGATACAATTCCAGCCAATTGCCAAAGTCCATTCACATTGCAAACCAAGGGACCGCCTCCATCTCCCTAAAAAATCAAAAACAAAGGGTTATTAAGAAATTTATTTTTTTGATTTAAAAAAAAAAAGATTTTAAAACTTACTTTGCAAGCATCTTTTCCTTCTTCACCTCCAGCACATAGGAATCCTTTATCAAGACTGAAATCTCGTCCTAGCTTTGTTCGACGAAGTAAATTTTCGCATCTACTATTATCAACAACAGGGAGGTTGACTTCCTTGAGAATATGTTGGTAGTTTCCATCCAAGAAGGCATCCTTTCCCCATCCTGTGACAAAACAGCGTTGGCCAGCAAAGTTGTGGAAGCTATCGGGAAGGCATACGGGACTGATATGACGACTAAGGGAGGAGAAAATGAATTAAGTAATGAGAATGAGACTTTAAATCAATCATAGGTAATTAATTACTTTCTAGAAAAGTCAACATATTCCGTCATACGAATGACAGCGATGTCATTGTACAAATTCCCAGGGTAAAATTGCTCGTGAATGAACAAATTCTTGGCGTCTAGCTCAATGTGAGTATAAAATTCAGAGTCATTATTGACGTCCCATTCGCCTAAGCGAAGAACAATTTCATCAGGATTGTAGCCACGAATGCAATGAGCTGCAGTGATGACATGGGACCCATCAATGAGTGATCCAGCACAGAGATACACATTATCAAATTCATCCTTTTTCAAAATGGCCACCTGCCAAGGATATTCTCCAAACTCAGTTTCCCCACTTTTCCGCTCAAATTGTGTTCCTGTGATACGGCCATTAATGCCTTGAGCATTCCGTTTTCCACATTGTCCAGGACTTGGGAATCCAGAGTTAATATTGTTTGAGAATGAGGAGGAGGTGAATCCAGAAGATTGGGAGCTAACAGCTCGGTTATTCTTTTGATTGGATATTTGGTTGAAGTTGGATGAGCTGCCAGTGTTGACGGAGCTTCCCACAAATTGTGTTAAGCCACCTTGGCTCTAAATGATACAACCATATGTAGACATATAATGGGAACATTATTAATATCATCAAAATAAACTTACGGGTGAAACTCTGCAACAGACGTAACCACTATTAGGGAAGCCGCAAGTAGGAGGCTTGACGCCATTAGGTCCAAAGGGAATGCGTTGACGCTGTAAAACGAAATACAAATTTGTTAGTGAAACAAATGAGACAAAGAAAAATATTGAAAACAATGAATGAAAAAATAGTCTCAGGGGGTAGTTTCTTTTTTTTTTTTATGAAAAAAATAGGGCTAATTAAAGTGGACAAACAACTGTTTTTACCCCTTGTACAACATTTGATTCAGAATTTAATTGTTGATGATCATTTTTATTAGAATTTTTCTTATTGAGGAAGGGATTGGCGGAGGGAAGTTCCCTTTTCTTTCTGTCCAGACTTCTTCCCTCTGGAAATCTAAATCCTCCCTTTTTGTCAATACTACTCTTTGATTGTAGTTCAGAAACTGGAACTCGTGAAATGGGACCCAATCCAGTACGAGAAGCAAAATTATCATTGAAAGGCAAGCTATTGTAATTCTCTCCACCGTGGATGTAGTGATGATGTTCGTGGCTAACAGTCTTTTTGAGTGGTCGAGGATTGGATGCAACTACGTTAGGATTCGGATCTGGTCCAAATTTCCGTTTAGAAACAGGAGCACCTTGGGGATAGTAATTATTCGCCAAATACTGATTATACGTAGATGACTTTTTCGTATAATCCAAGGCAGAGTCACAACCAAAGATGCCACATCCATTTGGAGTAAGATGTAGGTTAATGAGTGGCTTACTCACGATTTCACCTTCATCATTTGTTGTGGCTTGAAATGAAACCAGAGGACTCACGTCAAGAGCACCAACTGGTAGACCATTTGGCCCAGTGTAGTACGGATTTACAGCACCACCCGTACCCAGAGGATTTACTTGTTGGCCAGCATAGAGATTGTTTGGGTTATAGGGAAGTCCAAAGCTAACACCCACTGTGGGTTGGAAGTTTTCACCAAAGCCAAGAGCAGTTCCAATATTTTTAAGAATATCCTACAAAAACCCAAATGTGTGAAATGATAATTTATGCTTTCAAATTGAGGACTCTTACATTTACACCGGTGGAGACCTTGTCTTTGACTGATGAAACAGAATCTCCAACATTTGATAATTTATCATTAACCGTGTCTTGAACTTCTTGTAAACTAATTTTAGATTCCTTTTTGATTCTCTCTTCAGTTTCATTAGTCTTGGAGGGACAGAAATAATAGATTTATTAATTAACATACTATTTAAAAAAAAAGATTGACCGTTAAAGTATTCCTCACCTCGGGCCCTTCCTCAATTATGATTTCATTATCTCTAGATATGGATTCAGTCGACGTTGCTTGAAGGGTCGTGGATCTCTCTTCTTCCTCTGAAAGGGTTGTCACTTCCTCATCAACAAAAGAATTTGTCAATCTCTTTAAAAAGGATTGCAATCAGAAAAAAAAATTGGTTTTGTTTAATCATCAACAACAATTTCTGATGTTACCAAAAAAAAAAAAAATCTATCGAGGGGGTCAGTATTAGGATGAAGGTTTTCTACCATGTGAGACTCTTTTTTGTTGTTGTATCTTTTAAGACTAATAAATCAATCCTCACTTACCGGTAATGCATCCTCTCCTCCTGAAACAAAGTCTTGAGGCTCCTCGATGTCTCTCTTCTTTCGACTCTCTGACTCCTTGCTGTCATCGTCACTACGGCTCTTGACCTCTTCCTTGGAAATGACCGTTACTGGCTCTTCAACTTTGAGGGATTTTCTGCAACAATATCAAAAAATGTACATTAAAAAAAATTCTTTTACTCAAAGACCTTCGAACATACCCGGATCTTGCGTTCCTTGGGCTCGAGGCCTCCTTCTTCTCGACTTCCTTACTTGCTTCAACAATTTCTTCATTTTCAACAGTAGCTTCATCCTCAACGGCCTCAATATCTGTTTTCTTATTACGTGGACTGATCAAATGAGAATAATCTTTTTGTTGACTATTGGGGAATTGTTTAGCTGCTCCACTTGTGAAATGACCTGAGCTTCCACTTCCAACAATTTCATGAGAAGGACATTGACTCACTGGAACACAATAGCAGTCATCCTCTAATCGACCCTGTCTATGATCTCCTCGTTGACCATGATTTGAGGTTGAACTTATAGAATGAAAACTATTTTGGTGTGCACCATTATGGCTGTTTTGTCCTCCGTGATGAGCTCCTCCTTGATGATGATTATTGCTATTGTGGTGTCCATGATTGCTGGTTTGTCCTCCATGATGAGCTCCTCCTTGATGATGGCTATTGCTATTGTGGTGTCCATGATGGCCTCCACCATTGTGTTGCTGACCATGATGCCCATGGGTTACGCCATCATCTCTCTTTACAGCAGTGCTTTCAAAATTAGTTTGATAGGGATGGGAGTAGAAGTTGCCAGTGAGTTGACCCTCGTATCTATTAGTGCTATAAGAATCTTGAGATGTGGGAGCACCATATGACGAGGATGGGGCGCTATAGCTTGGAGCACCATAGGATGAAGAAGAGGATGGAGCACCGTAGGTAGGTTTTGGAGCCTTGTAAACGGGTGCACCGTACGTGGGCTTAGGAGCTCCATAACTTGGTTTTGGGGCATCATATGTAGGTTTCGGTGCCTTGTATACGGGCTTTGGTGCTCCATACGTTGGTTTTGGAGCATCGTAGGTTGGTTTAGGTGCTCCATATGTTGGTTTTGGAGCATTATAGGTTGGTTTTGGAGCATCATATGTAGGTTTCGGTGCCTTGTATACGGGCTTTGGTGCTCCATACGTTGGTTTTGGAGCATCATAGGTTGGTTTTGGTGCTCCATAAGTTGGGTTAGGCGCTCCATAGGAAGAAACTTGGTAGTTTGAATGAGCTGGTGCTGACTTGTGTGGATTTGCAATGGGTACAGCGGCAATGGGTTGTCCATGTGGTACAACCTTAATGGGCTGAACATATTGAATGCCTCCAAGATTCACTCCAGCACCTCCACTATGATATGCATTCTTTTGTCGACACTAAATATAATAATGAGTGTATTGTATTTTAAAAAGGAAAAAAAAAACATACATCAGCTAATCCAAGGAGACATAACTTGTCCTTCAAAAAGAACCGTCCTTCAATTTCTTCAGAAGATCTATTAGTTGCAGCTACTCCAGCATCCAAAATCTTTGGTTCTCTAGATTTCTCATCCTCACTGGGTCTCAAAAGATCACTGGTTCTCTCTGTCAATTGTAATTAGATATTTAGTTAATAATAATAATAATAATGGTATAAACTCTATTTTGGGAACATGTTTTTTTATTGGCTAGTTGCGCATGTAAACTTCAAGGGCGTCAAGCCCACATTAAAAAAAAAAAAAAATGAAGACAGAGATAACTTACCTTCTCTCACACTTTCTTTCGGAGATGATGAATTTTCCTTATTTGAATCCTCTGCAAACTTCCAGGCCTTGTCTTGCCTTGAACTACCCCTTTCTTGAGCGAGGGAAACTGCCAATAGGCAGGCTAGTAATATCCACTTCATTTCTAAGGATTAAATGATTGATCATCTTTATTATACAGAAGCAGAATAAAAACAAAACAAATTGAATGACAAACAAACACATTGCCTTGAACCACCATTTAATAAAAAAATAATAACAAAAAAACAGAGATTTCACAATCCTAGTATTTTGTTTCAAGGGTGGAATTGGGAAAAATAATTATTGCGTATCCTTGATGTGATTACTCCTACACACACATATATATATATATATATATATATATATATATACATGAACCAAGAATTTCAAATGATATCTTACCTAAAATATACGATGATGCCTCTATCTATTTGCCTGAATGATGCTTGATTTTGTGAGACAAATCACTTGATATGAAATAATCTTTTGTTCCAGAAAAAAAACAACTCAAGTGCTTTTTGAAAGGATCGACACTACTATGTACTTCCTTGCTTCACTCACACTTCGGAACTAAATACATATTACACTCGGTTGCCGGTTATTATATGATGATGATACGAAAAATTTCTACCTGACGCAAAAAAAAAAGAAAAAGAAAAAAGAAGACTAAGTTAGCTACGCGTATCTTCAAGGTCAATTGAGGATTAGAAAAAACGAATTAACGTGTGAGGGTGGTTTGTATTGCAATAATATGTGCTTGTTGTCGAGGAAAGAACTGTTTATTCTTGGAATTCCCTCTCTCGTTGATTCTTGGAAGAGGGTAGCATCTTCCGTTATCGAGAAGGATCTATTTAAACAAGTAGGAAGTAAAGAGATGAGGATACACCTTCCTTATTTTGTATGGATCCATTGCGAAAAATCTTGCAATAAACAACAACAACAACAACAAGAGAATCCTGGTTATAGCATCCGCTTTGAAATAAAATTCATTAATATCTGCATCAGTGATGTGGTTCTCGAGGACAATTTTTGAAAGTCTGGTCTCATGTATGTATGTAAATTACAGCCCCTTTAAGTCTGGGATCTCCTTGTGATTTACTTGCAAGATTAAAATCTTCCTTTTCTAAGGAAGATAAAAAGAAGAAGTTGAATATAAATTCTGGAAATCGATCGATCCCTCCTCAAAGTCTTGTTCTTTCTCTGAGATAGAAGGGAGATTGGAAAGAATATTAATTTAACCTTTCGTATCTAAATCCTCAATCATATCTGACACGGTTTGAGGCTATTTAGAAATGTATGAAATACAAATTAGTTCAGTTCGTTTTCAAAAGATGGATCTAACTGTTGTGAATGTTTCATGATGACAGGTGGTTTCGGTGGTTTCAGAGAGGTTAGACATTTGTCAATAATATGCAGATCACATCGTATTGTATTTCAAGCAAAAAATCTGTTTTTGGATTTGTGTTAAATTTTGTGCTAACTAAGCTGCATTTGCTATATTTCCCTTTTAATTGGCAGACATTTGCAGCTGAATCACATTGAATGCTTGTTGAAGTGTATGGTGACATGGTTCAACTGATAAATCATGTCAAGAATGGTTTCGACGTTTCAAGAGTAGAGATTGCAGTGTTGAAGACAAACCTCGCTCTGGACTGCCAAAAATATCGAAAAAAGAAAGAATTGGAGACATTACTCGATGAAGATCCGAATCCAACATAATAGGACCTTCAAAAATCATCCGGGGTTACGTGACAAGCCATTTTTGTACGATTGAAATCCATGGATATTATTCAAAAGCAAAAAACTACAAAAAAACAAATCGAACTAATTTGTACTCCCATGACATAACAATTCCTTATATTATCTATCCATGGTTTTCAAAGGGCCATATTCAAATATCTTATTTATTTTTAAAAATATACTTGCTCTGTAAATCCTTAAGGTACTTTCATGTGACTGGAAAGCTGCTATGGATGTTAGCGGTTAGAAGGGACATCAACCCCTATCAAAATAGATACGTATATTGAAGTCGTTGTTTGGAACCTTATTGTAGAGAGACTCACAACTTTTCAGTCCAGAATTGTATCTTCATTTAAATAGTTTTAAAAAATCCATTTGGGCATGAGTTAGTAGAGAAATTTTTGAATAGATCCAATCATTTTTGTTTGTGTATATCATTAATTATAGGAAGAGTGGGTCATTTACTATATGAATATTGATGAACCTTTAATCAGATAATTTTTTATCTTAAGGGCCATGACTAACTCTAATTAACCATATCCTTGATTTTAATCTATTAGATCAGCCCTAAATTTAGAATGAATTCAATTATGCTAATAGATAGTTCCAAGCATTATTTTTTAGGAATGAAGAACTGTTGCATTAAATTGAGATGACAGTTTGTTTCTTTCCAACAACAGAGCCATATCTAAACATAAGATTTTCTAAATTGAAGCCTATTTTGAAATAAGTTGTATGTAGTCCCTTCTGTCCGATATGAATTATCAAAATAGTTTTCCAACCATTTTAAAATATAGCCAAAACTTTTATATTCAAAATTTTTACTGATAATTCCAATTCTCTGTTGAAAAGCTATGATTATTGGACAGAAAGAATTCTTAATCACTTTAAAAAAGGACTCATAATTGTTAAACTTAATATTAACTTCTTTCAACAATCGTCATGAAATAAAATATATTTAAACCATTTCTGATGGATCAAAATTATATGTATTTGTGACACACACCAATACATGGATATTGATTTTCCGGGCTCAAAGTCAACGCTTTGTATTAAAATATTTTTTAAGCAATCTCTTATAAGACTTTTTGTGACTATGAAAGAATATTTTATGAAGAAAAATTGTTTTTAATTTCATGGTGTATATATACATAAATACTAAATATGTATACAGTAAGTAATTATCTCCTATCAAAACAGAGTTATTTTTTAAGAGTCCAAGTGGAATCTCGAGTCCTTAAATTCGAGTCCAAATTAAGTCATAAGTGAGTTAAAGTTTGAGTTGATTTTAAAGTTTATTTAGACTCAAGTGCGACTTGAGTCTGAGCAGTGAATTGGATTTCCAATCTGTCTGATTTAAGTCATCCTCAATACTTTCATTTGAAAAGATAAATGGAGCTAAAAGAATGATTTAAACAATGAAATATTGACTGAAATAATGACACTTTGTGTACAAATTGATGGGTCGTTGAATGATACTTTTGTACGACTCAAATCCATGTTCCAGCACTGTCTTTTATCTATAAGATCTCTGATTAAAAAAATTATATTATATATATATATATAAATACCCACTAGACGTCTACAAAATCATACCCCATAAACCTACTCTTTTCTATTGTACAAATACTCTTTGTGACTTTTTTGGACTTTACAAATATATATTCATACATATTTAATAACTAACTTGTAGATATATAAATGTCATATCATTACCAAGGTCAGCTCATAACATATGGACAAAATACTCCTTTAATTGCGACCAACTGTTTTTGGAATAGTATATCCTTTATGCTGAAATGTAGGACATCCTGTTATTTCAAATCTATTTGTGGCAAATCTTAAACCAATTGATGATGAGTCACATGAGAGTTGTTGCCTCTTTATTCCAGGATATGCATAGTATATATATATATATATATATATATATGTCTTAAAACCAGGGATTCCCCTCTAAAAATAACCCGAGTTTACTGCCTTGTGTAGGAAGTAGGAACCAATTCTTTTAAAGGAGCCCGCTTTAACCAGGCATAATCACGTATCTATTGAATGAAAAAGAGACAAGGAGTATCTAAGCATTTGATGGAATACTAGTCTATGGAAATGCAAATTCATACCTTTGCATTAAATTCTTATTCACTCATAGTTTTATTTCCTGAGTAGAGTCTTAATCTGTATTATATATATATATATATATTTATAGTATATTTAATTAATATCTTTTGACAATTTCCATAAATGTTTTTTGGTATTTTTCTGAAACTAATTATAGCTATTCCATATGTACATACATATGTATATTCTACGCATTTTCAAAGTAGATTATACCATTTGATAAAACTACTATTCTATGCCCCGTAGCAAAGACTTTTAAAGTATCCTGTAACACGGAATGTGTTGCTAAAGAACAGGTCCACAAAAAAAAAAAGAAAATCGTTTCTTTCATCTCAAAACAAAACCTAGTACATACAAAGATATTTAATATAAGAAATTTGTAAATATTTACATTTCATGAATCAACGGTACTTATGGAATGAGCACCGTTAGAGCACCTATCTAATTTTTACGCACTCAAGTGTTTACCCACTATAAAGATACATTGTAATCATATTTTCTTTGTATCTGCAGGGATAATTTCCTTGCAAAGGGAAGTATTTACTGATAAAAAAGTAACGTTACTTTTTTTAATACATACTACGGGCAAAAAGTATCGGGAATCAAAGAAACTTTATTTAATGAACAACATTCTTTTTGTCTTTCTCAAAGTTGTCCCCTCAACCACCCCCCGATGCAATGAAAACTTTTTATTCCAATTGTCATAACAGTTACAAAAGTTTTACTAAGTAAATAATTACAGAACAATAACTGCTGAGTTTAGATATGCTATTAATATCAAAAATGGGATTGTTTGTTTCTTGAGTATTAGGTTTTGTATCTTAAGAAATAAACCAAAAGTTCTCGAATTTTCAGAAAGAATAACGTCTGGAATATTAATTGTAACTTTTTTGGTTTCGATAACATTTCTCTAAATTGCCTTTAGTCATCATCTTTCAAACATTTGTAAAGACAGAAAGAAAATTCGATTTTAACTGTTCACAAGAGGCATATTTCAAACACTAATTAATATCTTGACGTGTAAGTAGGGCACAAAATGTCAGGAACAGTAGTGTCAACTTACAAAACAAAAACATTTATCCCTGTTAAAATCCCCAAAAAAGTTAAATTTAAATTTCCTGGTATTTTTTGCTCATAGCTGTACTTCAATTGCAACGAAAAAGTTTCAAAGCTTAATTTGTATTGCTCCAAGGCTTTTTTTTTCTTTGATTCCACAATGAATATGTATGTTGTGTACATGTAATAATCTTGAATCCACTGCTATAAAGAAATCATTCAAGGCCCATCCTTGAAGTACTAGGATTTCTAAACTCAACTCAAATCTGCATGAATACTAATTATTAAGTCACACTCCTCAAAAACGGCAACTTTGACTCTTCTTTCAGGATAATATAAAGACTTGGTCGTAAGGGAACTTTGGCAAATCGGAATCTCACTCCAAAAAGTGTTTATTCACCGTAAAAAACATTTGAAGTTGTTCATATGTTTGGGAGATCATTTTTAATTCAAGTTCTTCTATTTTTTAGTAGATACAGTAATGCCTCATTTAGTTAGAATTTGATCCGTTCGGGCTTCATGTCATTTTATAAAATCCACTCTTTACTTTAAAAAGAATAAACATTCATTCGTAGCATTGACATTCTCGCACAGTCTGCTATATCCCCTAAACCCCTTCGGCTTGGTATAATGTTATGGAGTGTTACTTCGGATTACGAGTGTTTTGGACATCGAGTGTTCATTATAAATTAGAATAAAGAGTGAATTCATGACTTGGTGCTACATTTACTTGATTTAGTCACTTCAAAAAGTCAATTCATTTCAATTCAAAGGACATTGATAGCAAAATATAAAGTGTCGTGTTACTAATTAGATACTCCGATCCTGGGGCCCCATAGCCAATTTATTGGTAGAGGGGGAGTAATTTTATTAAAAATGCCGTCAGCTATTGATAATGACATGTTCATCACGCAACATGGAATGAAATGGGATTGAATTTATTTGTACGAGACAATCTCTCATTTCGTTTTGGTTTACGAGCATTTTGAGTTATTTCAACCTTTCTGAAACAAACATTTTGCCACTAATCCAACGCATTGATATAAACTATGAGCCCTTGTATTTGATTTTATTATCATCTCAGACCGTATTCAAATTCATCCTTCGACAAAGTATCTAGGAATGAATCCATCTTTTGTTTCATGGACATTCCCATCAGAAATGATCACACATTTAAATTGGCAAAATCATTACTTTTGTGTATGGATCATTTTAACATTACAGCACAAATTGATGTAAAAAAAAATTCTATCTAAATAACATTTCCATAGAATTTGCAAATCCTTCACCTAGAGCCCTTTTCGAGATTAAAACTTAAGCTCAACTCAGTTCCATGTGCAGGGGCGTATGAATCCCAGGCTCATATTCAGCTATGCTCCTTGTTAAAATGAATCCTAGATTATAATAAATATTGCTTAAATCGTACTAATAATTAATTTGAAAATTTAAAAGTCTCGAGCTCCTAATATTCAAATCTGACTCCAATTGCGATTCCTTTTACTTCGATTTGCGTTTGTAGCAATTTAATACAATTTAAATACGATTCATTCAAGCCCATCCAAGTTTTAAATATGTTAAAAGTCCTTAGCTTCGGTTTAACCTTATCAATTTAAATAATACATAATTATGGATGACAAAATCTGTGATGTTAAATCCTTCAAATAAAAAGGAAATTCCATCTGTAAGCACAGTAGGCCCTGTTTGATATAACTCAATCAATGACAAATGACAATAATTAATAATACTCTATAATGCGTGTATACGTTACACTCTTGGCTAATCACTTTTACACTCTAATGATGGAGAAATAAATACAAACTAGGTCAGAACGTGCGTACGAAGAACGATCCCATATCCAGTAGTTCTTTGAATATTTCAACAATTATGAAAATCACGTTTTTGAATGCAGTCCTACAAGCAAAGCAAAGCAAAAAGTTATGTTATATCCATACGACCTTCTGTTACTTTTTTTTATTTTTTTATTGTTATTCTCCAAATAATAAATTCTGAGATCCGGGTTAAAAACCCTTTCAATAAAGGTGGTAGTGTAATTACAGCAGATTAGTGGATGTTGTTGATAAAAAGCGTACGCGAGTGAAGGAATTACGCATATTAAGAATGTATATATATCTATATGTACATCAGCTATAAAGAATCAACGTCAATGTCACATATTGAAGTAAGTTGCTTCATCCCATCCACTAAGTCGGCAGGAATATAATATGTAAGTCATACTTCGCGCTTGGAACACACACACACAAAAAGAGAGATAAAAATAGTTCCATCTCCTCTTGATAAAATTGCATTCGTAGTATCATCAAAACACATTACGTAAATGTAAATTTAACATTAATACCGCGAGTTGAATGAACCATCCTTGTCGCTCTCTCTCTCTCTCGTAAAAACAATGATGGGACTTTGTTGCTTCTTTGTAGATAAATTAAAAAGGAAGAAGAGTATGGAAGGGAGTATTTGTATTAGTATTGTGACCTTCAATTGTATAAATGGGAAATCCGGGTTGTACAAACGTACTTAACATATTCTCATTTTTTTCTTCTTTGTAGCCATGTTCTACAACAGTTGCCTCAAGGTACAACACAAGATCTCATTACTTTTATTATGGATTGTATATAACAATTAATTAAATCATACAAAAAATTGTTAGGACAAAGTAAATAATGGGATTTGTACTTCACCTAGCGGAGAAAAATGTCACTATCAATCTCATAGAGTGCTGAATAATTTGATTTCATGGAGTTAAAAGTAAAGTCGCGGTAGCTGACCAAAGAAGTAAAAGAAGTTAAAGGCCCGAAACATTCAAATAGTAGTAGTTATGAGTCTCTATTTTATCATCTGCTACGTTTTCAAAACATTTTTGAGCTTCATTTCTCAAAGTTGTCTTATTTCATGAGATGTTACTCATGTTTACTCATTTATCAGTGCTTTTTGAGGAGATTTTATCATTTTGAAAGTCGGTGATTTTAAAGGAGCCATCAACAAACAAATTTTAAAAGAATAAAAACCCTTGATTCATTTTCATTTAAGAAAAAGGGTGAATTTCTGCCCTGCATTTGGTTGTCACAATGAAACTGATATTTAAAAGGGCATTGCCCTTTACAAAACATATTTATATATATTATACCTCAGATGCTAATATGTCTTGAAAGTATGTTAATACACTATTATATATTTACCAAGGGTAGGTAATGAATTACCCATTACTTCTGCAATGATCATATATTTTTTGCCAATCATTCTATTTTCCTGGTTACTAATCGATCCAGAACAAAATTAATATTAAAAATTTAGGTATTTCATGGGATTTTCATAGGATTCTCAATAGCTATTGATTTGATTTTATTTAAACATCACTTTTTTCCTTTGACATAAACTTGTTTTCAAAACATCTGTTTAGTCTTTTTCTCATTAATTATAAAGCCATTTGATAAAGTTTTATTATAGTTTTTTTTTTCTTTTTTAATTTAATTATAACTATGCATGATTTTGCTTCAATTTATGATGTAACATGAGATGAAAGTGAAAAAATATTATGAATGAAAAATATGCAAGCTATTAGAAAAACTTGAGTGGCAATAATTCATGTAGAGTTGAATATCCAAGTTGCAAAATTATATTACTATGAGTTATAAAATACCAGGAAATTTGAATTTAATTTATTTGGGATTCCGGTAAGGATAAATGTTTTTGTTTAGTAAGTTGACACTACTGTTCCTGACATTCTGTGCCCGAATTACACGTCAGGATATTAATTAATGTTTGAGATATGCCTTTTCTGAACAGCTAAAATCGAATTTTTTGTCTTTACAAATGTCTGAAAGATGATAACTAAAATACAATTTAGAGAAATGTTGTTGAAACTCAAAAAAGTTTAAATGAATATTCCAGACGTTATTCTTTTGAAATTTCGAGAACTTTAGGTTGACATTGCATCGGGTGGGGGTGACTACTTTGAGCGGCATGGAAATTATGATGATTAAGTAAAGATTTTTTGATTCCCCATATTTTTTGCCCATAATAATATATAAATATAAAGATCAGAGTCTCAGATGCTGATTTCAAAGTCATTGTAGATGATATTGACAAAGTACACAGTGATGGTGTTCGTGTATAGGCAAATTTTGCTGAGGGACCATGATGTCCTCTGGTCCCCAAGATGTAATGTATATTAAACCTTGTTTGTAAATACTTTTTTTTTTAAATCCTGCTCCCCCCCCCCCCCCCCCGAGTACAAATTTAAGACTCAGGCTAAGACTTCTCGATATCAGTTATGGTCCTAGGACCAACTAAGTCTATGCCTTGATCCTTAAATGTCTTGATCTTGATGTCAAGCTCAAAGGAACAGAATTTACCATTACTTGTTAAAAGAGAAGATCAGAGTTGTTTATTTTAGTCTCGATCCTCAAAGTCTGAGTCTCAGATGAGATGATCTTTAACACAACACACAAAAGCAGACCCTGCAAAATCAAAACACGTCTGATAATAAATCCCTGTAAAATTCAATAATGCACATAATTACAATAAATAAAACGATTTCTATTTATGTGGTTATAAGTGTAACAGTTTTACATTAATGTACACGTGTTATATTGATAGTTAAATTGTCTCAAAATTATCTTTATTTAATTTATTTTGTCAAAAAGTATGGTTCAATTGAGTAAAGTAATAAATCAATTGTTCCTTATAATTGGAAATATACGTTTTAATCTCACAAGTCCAACTATTTGATTATTCAATCCAAAAATATGAGCCTAAATTGTCTGTAAGTCGAACAAACTTTTTAAAACGCATTAACTTTTATTATTTCTTGCGTAAATTCTAGCATTTAATTATAGGTGAGAGATGTAAGAAAATAATAATTCACATCAATCATTTTTTTGACCACAATTCTGGAACGATAATATCAAACTATTTGAATAATTATTATTATCTTCTATTAAAAGTTAGTGCTGTGGTCATAGATATTGATCTTGTCTCGTTTCGATCTCAAACATTCAAAGTCCTTTGTCTTGTCCTGATCATGACAAAATTAACAATTTTTTTTAATCACTCAGAATCTTGATTCCAAGTGAAGGGGGTCTTAACTTTGAGAATATTAAAAGTATTGAACTTTATTCAAGTACTCTGACAAAATATTGAAAAAGGATTTGGTGAGCTCCTAGAGGTAGTAACCCTTTAATAAGGAGTTGTAAAATGATGCATCAGCCCCCATAATTTTTAATATACTTAAAGTGTTTACAAATCCAATAAAAGTTGAAGAGAATCATGACCTGGATCCCCAATTTGGCCCTTTTTTGAATATCAATTGCAATAAGGATCAAAGGAATAGTTATTATCCTTTGTTCTATTTATTTAATACTCTAAACGAGGATGTTTACCCATCTTTGACAGCATTTTTGCCTCTTTATAATCTTTAAATACCCTCATATTTAGTAAATAGATATATATAATTTTTCATACCATTAGCTTTACCGAATAGAATTAACTCATAAATAGATATTCATGTAAATTCGATAATTGATAAGGGTTTTTTTTGATTATTTATTTTGAAGGATGATTCAAAAACTTCCGTCTCCTTTCAAAGACATTTAGTACCCATTTGATATATGTTTAACGATTTTTATCATATCTCTCAACCGTATTACATCAATAAGAATATCTCGACTCGTTGGCAAAAGTACAGGAAACGACATGAATCCCGAAATAATGAATAGAGCTACACGGGCTAACAAGATCAGAGAGACATTTATTCCAAGCGGATTTCAGTAGTTTTAAATTAATTTAAAATAGGAACACGAGGAACGACTTTGACTTCGTGGAGGCTATAAATCCATACGAGGACTGATAGAATGAAATGTTTCTTTTACAAAAAAAGGTCCAAAATATTATAGTACAGAGCAGGGACGTCGGAACCAAGTCATAAGTTATAACAAAAATGATGTCAATACTATTTACACATTAATCTCGCAACTTTTCATTGTAATTATTTTCAAAAGGGGACCCCCTTTCGGCCGCCTATGCACGACAAGCTTTTTTGACCACTCGCAATCTCGACTCTCAAAAGGGTAAACTTGAAAAAACAACTGGTAGCTAGTCTTCTGTATTTTCCTTGTTGCCAACTTTTTAATATTAGGCAGAGTTATTATTTAGATAATCATATATACGTACATTGATAAATTCTACCAACTTACAAATCAATCGTTAATACTTGCATAATATTCAAAAATTCAAAAAAAGGCTCGCAATCCTTGAAATAATATATTATGTATAAATCAAAATCACTAGTAATAATATTGCCCTTTTTGAGTTGATTGCATGTAGAGTCAGCTGCTTTAAATTAGAGGAGTCAAAGTATGAAAAACAGATGAAGGGAGAATACAAAGTGTTTTTATTTATCCCAAAAAGTTTGTATTGATGGTACATAGTTATTTCTTAATTATAGAATATAATTATGTTTGAAAGATGGTATCTATCAATTCAACGCATTGACGTCATCATATGAAACAGAAAACTACATAAACTTATGTATACTAAGCATAATGACTTTTTTATTAAGAATAGAACAAAGAAAAGTAGTTCTCTGATATGATTCCATTCAAATTTGTTTCTTTTTTTTTGCCTTTTCATTTATACATAATTTCTCTTTTCATATACTAATATATGATTTCAATCATAAAGAAACAAATTTGAATGGTATGTACATAAATTATATTTGACCTTTTTAATGACCTTCAGAAATATAGGGACTTTTTTAAAAAGACATATACCTCTACAAGAGCAAATTTAATATTTCCTATCTACACACACACAGTATAGTACATTAAATGTATACATAATTTATGTCTGAGTGACTCATTTGGCATTGAGGATCCTCTTCCCACATTACTTCTCAAAGATTTCGAATTCTTAGACGATGATTACATGATTGCTTTGAGTTAAAGTTTGTATATGTACAAGGAGTCATTTTTCTTTTTCAAGTCATGGATGTCATGGTTAGATAGACGAGAGATCAAAAAATTAGGTAGGGAAACAGAGAATCAAACAATGAAAACATTTGATTATGCATATATTTTAATGTGTAGGAACAAGGGATTGTATTCTTATAGAAATCAAATTTGCTTGTCCATGTCTCTTCCAGGATTACAACTTATGAAATAATAATGACGTCACGTAAAAACACTCAGCATGCTAATGAATGGATAGAGAGTAGGAAGTACATACATATATATATATATAGGTAGGAACGAGGCTAATTTGAAGGATACAGAATGTAATTATTAAATGGTTCAGGGCACAATGCCATATTATCCATTTCTTTCTTCAATAAATCTGATTGTTTAATGCATGAGTAATTCACTTGGAGAAGAAGATCCATCAGGGTTTCTGTTTACTTTTGAGAGCTTGAATTATATGCTTTGAAAGAAAATTGGTTTTTCACATGACATGAAATGGAATATTATACATTATTATATGTATACCTATTTAAGCACTAATGACCGAATATCATCAGTAATATCTCGGAACACGAGCAAGGTCCCTGAGGGAGAAGTGCTCATAAGACAAAACCGACTGAGGAATAAAACCACTATCCATGGCAAATAATAATAATTATGATCTACCTTACCAGACCAAATGATTGAGGAACTGGTGCCCTAGTCTAAGGGGGACCTCCCAAACTGGAAAATCTCATATGGTGTCCCCTCTTCCTAACAGAACATGCAGGCTTGTCTAAATGTGGAACTTTTTATTTCCTTGTTACTTTTCTAAGCTTTCATTCTATTTGAATACTGTTTACGCAGCAGCCTTGAACATTTTCCCTGATATTACTAGCTAATAGCACACAGGACATGTGGCACGCAACAAAGTTTGGAGAAACACCATTTGACGCTTGAGTTCAGTTTTGTTACCTACCAATGAAGTTAAAATACTCTCTCTATGTACCTCACAATTAAAATGTAGCTGAACCAATAGCAGCTCACCGGCTATAATATTTCCTTGAATATGATCTGCCCTTGACTAACTGTTTCAACTTATGGCAGCTTCCTCCAGAGCTTATTGGATTAATAAATTATTATAATCAATTTGGAATAACACCCTCCAACTTGGTTGAGACATAATTCAGTACTTTTAAGAGACATTGATGTATCGCCTACATTGCTCCTTTGGTTCGGAATATTTCATTCAACTTACGGGCATTAGGGAGCTGCTATGAATATACCAGAGACTCCCATAACTTTTGGCAGACGTAGGACTCCTAGCCTAAGATTCAAAGGGTGGATATTTTCGAAATGAGTTAACAATGAATCTAAACTTCAAACTAATTTATGAGTTTACACGTAATCAGAATTGAAAATGAGCACACGTATGGATATACAATCTTATTTTTTATATGTACATATCGAGGAATTGCATGCAATATGGTTTGAGAGTTGAGCATACTCGAGTGGAACACAATTCCTTTTTATTTGTGCATGCATTGAAAAAAAGTTGGGCATTACAAAAGTATGTAAATACTTTTGTATATCTTTTATATGTATGTATGTATGTACATAATTTGTTGTTATTCTGTGTTTGCCAATCTACAAAATACATACACATAAAAATGTAAAAGTTTTGCAATAAATTACTACGAATCGACAATATACATATTTTTATAGAACGTAAATATGTATATTATATAAATATTTATTTACTATATAGTAAGGGCATCAGTTGTTGAGGTTTTGTGGTTCATCACATTTATTGTCAAAAGTTCCGAAACGTTCCTACATATTTCCATAAATAAATAAATTAATTACTTAATAATCTACCTACAATTTATATGCCCTGTACAAGTTGTAACTTGTATGGGGTGAAACCTTTTAAGTGAAAAATTTAGAGAGGTTTTGAAATGAGAAAAGGTTATTCATATTACAATGAGATTGAAATTCCATGGTATGTTTAATATATAAAATATTGAAGATGCAATTTGATGACAGGTTTAGTATAAATGACTAATTAATAAGTATTCTGTGGCACAGTAAAAATATCCAACACTTTCTCACTCGAACATACATCAATGTAATACACATAAATCAAAAATAAATCAATGTATCAGATGTTAATTAAAATGACTGAGCGGTGTTACATATAATACAACGATATCAAACGCTTGGGAAGTACAAATGGCAACTTGTACAGTCTCCTTGTCACTACTTGTGCAAAATCCCAACTCTATGTATATTATAATCCAATCTTTGAATATATATATATATATATATATATATCCTTGAAGATGCCACATTATAAATTGTAGGCCATCCCGGATCCGGAAATAAGTATTGAGCTTCGACTGTTGCAAGATCCGGGATTGTACAGAGAAGAAGAGAGGGGAAGGAAGGAGGGTCTTGCTATTTCTACTTCCTTATTATTATTCTTCCCTTATTCTTTTTACCTTGACGGATTAGTCATTGCAGTATTTAAATGTACTTACATATATTTAAATTATCTTCTGTTAAAAATATAAAATTGGATATCCCATGTATACTACAACTATCAAAAGGTAATCTAATTAAGACTAGGAGTGGGAAGGTCTCGACTATTGAACGAAATACCAGATAATGGGCCTTTATTTGATACAACAATTAGTACAAATTGATCATGAAACGAAGTATTTTATCCATAGGTATTTTAAATATCGAGAGTTGTACACAGTTGTCATGAAGAATGGATATTTTGAATATTGTAATATATAGAACGTAATTCTCAAATCCAGGATTAGTGCAAGGTTAACTTAATAAATTTAATGTGGAATATATCGAACCATCATTCATGTCTAAACTATACACATTGATAAGTTCATCGATCACATTATTTTTTACCCATCAATATATTTGTTATTTTTATATGATTCTACATAATTAAGTATACATATTATTTACGAGAGCTGACATACTCGAGATTTTGATACCCATTTGATGTTTAATATACTCAAAAAAACACTTATTTCAATAATTTTATAATTTTTATTTGATTTGCCGAAGGCTTTAAGGACTTGAGACTTGACTTGGTCTTCCACATCATCGTTAGTTCAACTGGAAAAGTAATTCAAATCACGAAATATAATCTATTTTTAATATTGATGACCTTTTTTATTTTTTTTGTAATCTTAGAAGTTTTGAGAATTTGCTCGAGTGTATTGAATAACTTCAGAAGTACTTTCTGTACTTGACAAGTTGAAATTTACAATAAAATAAAATTGCTCCCTTATTGATGTTGAGCTCGTATATATTTTCTAAGATCATGCCTTTGACTCTGGTATTTATTGAAAGACTATTTTGTTAGCTGAAGTTATGAGTAATGGTTCATGTATGATATCAAGTTACCAGTCACCTCTTCAGTGTGGTTAGTTATTCGATAGTGATTTTTACGATCATGAATTATAACATTGCATTTTTTATGCGATTTTAAATGATTGTTTTTACCCAGCTACAACATAAAATAGGTCATTATAAAGTTCTATAAGAAATACTTTTTTTTTTTTTGGTATAAGATCAGTCGAGTTGTTGAATTCGTATATATCAAAAGTTCAATTATTTAGGCCAGCAATTTTTTCCTTCGATGGAGTGAGAGGAAGAAGTATATTGGGGAAGGGGCTCTCCCACACATTGAAAAGCCCTGACACAGACAAATTGTATGGATAAATAATTATTATAAATGCAACAAATGAATACATTTTAATCATGGGAGTCTTTGTCAAGTCATTAATCTATTTTAAACCCACATCAACTGAGATCAAAAGGGCCATAGTCGTAGTTCTAATAGTTCGCTTTGAATTTCGATTAATTGTTGTTTTGCACAAAAAAATAGATTCTACAGAAATCACATCATTATGAAAAAAAATAAATAATAACGATTAAGTCAGGCTTACCCCAAAGAAACTAAGCAGCTCTCTGCTAGAAATTCTAGTCAATTACGTCATTCGACACAAATATTAGGCAACAATTCATTTAATAATGTATAAAATATGTAGATTAAATTCGTGCACCGCAAATCATTATTATCCTAGGCATTATGGGAAACAAAGGCTAATTGCTCTTGCAATTAGAGAAAGATAATACTTATAGTAGCTATAAAATGTATATCTTTACATTTGATCACATGACATTGCATTCTTTACATAATGATGAATTTTTATTGAATTAAACAGTATTAGCGACAATTTAAATATGAGGTTAAATTATAGACTAGAAGACCCTTACTACAAAATTAAATTACAAATTGGGACAGTGGCCTCATATATACTTATCATGAGTAACCTTGATATTATTCCATCATGAAAAGGCACTTTCATGGCCTTTTTTTTTTGCTATAAAAACTAAAAAATGGAGTCAAAATTTATATTTGATAGAAATATCTCAATTACAAAAATATGAACAAGGAACGAAAATGGCGATGCACCTTCCATCTACCGGCATCTACAGCATGATATTTTATGATTAAATGCACTAAAGATAATAACTGTGATGAGTTTTTCAAGTTGTTTTTTGTACACCGTTCTTGAGACTCGAATAACAAGGCTTTATAATCAAATAGCATGGTCCATTTTCACAAGGTTCTACAGAGGTCGGAAAAAATGTGGATGCATAAGAACCTCCCAACTAAGCTCTCGTAGATTTTAGCGGGTCACTATCGATGTGCGTGGCCTGACGTTGTCCTGATGGAACACAATTTCTCTCGTATTGGCCAAAGCTAATTGCTTCTGGGCGATTGATTCCTTCAGACAATCCAATTGTTGTTGACAGTACAGGTTTCAATTAATAGTTTGGCCCTAGGGGAACAGCTCATAGCGTACTTGACTGTTGACTAATTCACCTCAATAGAAGCATGTAAAAATCGACTGTCTCAGTTATTGTTTTTTTGCTTATAGAGAGAAGGGTTTTTATAAATGAAGGATAATGAAATTACCTTCAAAATGATAACAAGTTATCACTACACCTATATATACTATTCATTGTGGGATTTGCAATTTTACACCATAGCTCAGTAAAAAGTTACGGCTGAATAATTGATATATGTGACGTCATACATATCATCTGCTTATTGTTTCAATTCTCTCACAATGAAAATAGTAATAATTCTAAGTGAATAATGAACCAAGGATAAATGGAAACAAGGAACTAAAAGAGTAATTTCGTAGTAACAAATTCATCATCTTATAATTACCGATCAGAGTTACCGTATATTTCTGGGCAATAAGATTAAAGTAAAAAAATCACCCTTAAAAATTGTGGGTCGTCTTATACAACCAATATAAAAGTCAGACCTTACATGAAATGGGATAAATTAATAAAAATTTGCTCTAATTTTGTACTTCGAATTGAAAATTATTTCACATCTAAATATAATGCAAATCCTACAACCACAAATAGTTTTTTTTTTCGAAAATAAGTGATTAACTTCAAAAGAATGGATAAGATTTTTGTGCATCGTAGAGTCATTGGAGATTAAAAGTGTTTTTATTTGCTATTATTTTTCTGGTTAATCCGACCCCCCCCCCCCACTCATCTACTCCCAATTTGAAAACCACTGACCTATAGCTAGACATGGGTAAAATGTTGAAATAACATTGAGTTTAAGAAAGAAAAGAAAAGAAAAATATCAGCTCGAACCGCTACTCGATACCCTTGCGTCTAGAACTTGCTACAATTATAAGCGGCTAACAATTAGCAAATAAAATATAGAGGATCCAGATCTCTTTTACCTCAACAAAATGCCCATTCCTACCTCTTTGATATTAGTGAATCATATAAAACATGATTTGTATCATTATTATTGCTCAAAATGAAGTCATTAGACGATGTTAATTTTAACATTTGTAAGCAATTTTTTCAAGTTTTTGAACAAAATATAGAAATGTTGAAAACATTTTCATATGTACACGGAAAGCTTTTGTTAATAATAAGAATAATAATAATAATTTATATTAAAGTTTTTTATTTATTTAATTATTTTATTCATGTTGAAATAAAATGAGTTTGAATCCTTTTATAAGAAATAAAAAAAATAATTCAATTTGTAGACCACAAAACAAACTTTTTTATTTTTTTGCTTTGAGTTCCATGTTTTTCATCAACATTTTAACAAACATAAAATAAGTATAAAGTAAAAAAAAAAAGCAAAAACAAAATAGGATAAATTAATATTGAATGACTGGGATTAAAAGGATTTAAAAAAAAATATAAATAATAGAAATATCAGAAATACTTAATTAATATAAAGACTATTTTGTTTATGCCTAATTTTTTAGTCTGATATTAATTTAAGATTTCATATTTAATAACTTGATAAATTTACTGCGATTTTCATGGTAGATAATTTTGAACTCATATTTAAAATAATGTATTTTTGAAAATTCAAACTCCCTACAAGTAGTTACCCCCTACCCCTCATGCAATACACATGAGACAAGGTTTTTTAAAAAAAAATTCAAAACAGCTTGTATTGAATTTAATAATTACAGAATAATAACTGCTGAGTTTTTAGACATGTTATTACAATTAAAAATCGAATGGTTGGATTTCTTGAATAATTGGCTATGTATCTCGATAAATAAACCCAAAATTCTTCAAATTTATACAGAATACAGTTTGAAATATTCATTGTAACTTTTTTGGCTTACACAACGTTTCTCACAATTGCATTTGTGTCATCATCTTTCAGATATTTGTAAAGACGAAAAATTACATTTTAGCCCTTCACAAAAGGACAACGCATATCTACAACACTAATGAATATTTTGACGTGTATTTTGGCTCAGATGTCAATAACAGATTTTAAATGACTTTAAAAAAGAGAAAAATTCAAAAAATTTGTATACATTGAATATAACTTGATGTGTAGAAGAAAAAAAAATAAAATTGAACCAAATCAAATTAATAGATACTGAAAATTCCCTATGAATCAATTTACTCTAAGCCTTTTATCTAACTATAATAATATTATTAAACGTTTATCTACTGAGCTCGAATTTTGCTTTATTAAGCTTAGAATATCACTAATGGTAAATAATCAAAAGTACTATTTTTTTTTTCTTTTTGAGGGAAAGAGAATTTAGATGTCATTTATAAAATATCTTTTAGTACTATTTAAACGAAAAAATACTGCTCAAGGGATTTTTGATTTATGGATTTACATGTAATTTTGATAACTATCTATTAATATGATGTTTTCGTGAATAAATGAAGAAACAAACTTAGAATGACATTAATTGGACTTTTGGCACATAGTCAGGCAGTAAAAATGTATAATTATGTACAACTATGGGCAAAAAATATCGGGAATTTGTTTATCAATCAAAAAATCTTTATTCATTTAACCCTCAAAAATTCCCTCAAAGTAGTCCCCCCCCCCCTACTCCCCCCCCCCTGAATCAATGCACATGTGCCAACATTTTTTCCAATTTTCAAAATAGCCTACATATTTAGTAATATTTAAAAAAAAAAAATCAAATCCATTCGATGGTTCATGGCTAGATCTAAAGGCGGTTCTGATCGCCTTTGAACCTCTAACCATGGACCAAGGAATGGATTTGAAAACTTTATTTTTACAACATTACTCAGTCACATAGTATCTACAACTTTTATTTAAATAAATTTTCGATACATTTAATATTTGCCATTTTTAATAAGACTTTATTAAAAAATGAAAAATTCGATTTTAACTGGACGCGTATCTCAAACACTAATTAATATTTTAAGAGTAATTTGATAGAAATGTCAGCAGGGACAGAGATACCAATTTAAGAACAAAAAAATTATATTTAAATTTATGTGTATTTTTTTCTCATAGTAGTACATAGAACACTTTTTTTTTTTTTGTAAATTTTCATATTTGTGTAGTGTTCCATAATTACGAAGAACAATCTAGAATAAATTAAATGGATCTTTATAACCTATAGTGCGTAAAAACTTTTGCTAGTTTTGTTCCATTACTTTACTATGTTAATTAAATAATACGTGACGTGTCCATTGTAAAATGCAGGACATTTCAACAAAAAATAAAAAAAATATGGGGAATAATTATAAAACAGTTGGCAGTCTTTTTTGTAACTCTTGAATTAATATTAGGTTTGTAAATTAAGAAATCTCTCTTTATTCTTCAATTTAAACGTACAAAATCATGATTATTTATATGTAAACAAAAGTAACAGGAAGGAATTTGCAGTGTTCACCATGTTTGAGACTGATGAGTTGTTGAATATTTATATATATATATATATATATTACAAGTCCAATTCTTTGATTTGTTTCATTTCCTTGGGTTGAAGGGTCCTATTTGGCAGCCTTCTTCTTCTTCTTCTTCTTTTTAGCTCCCTCTGCTGCAGGTGGAGAAGCGGACGTCGCTGAATCCTTGGACGGAGCAGCTTCTTCCTTCTTTCTTCCATTCTTCTCATCCTTTTTATCCTCTTCCTTCTCATCCATTCCGCCTGCAACGAACAAATCCACAGCTGACTTTGTAAGAATTCCTCCTGTTTCATCATCATAGTCAAACTCCTCAAAAATATCATCAATTTCCTCCGATGTAAATTTGTCTCCAAAGGACATGAGGATTTGACGAAAGTTTTCTTTGTCAATGATGTGTTTGACGGTCGTGACTCCCTTGACGGTCTCGGTAACTAAACGATATAAAAGACAAACAATATATGAGTGAGTATATATTTATGAGTAGATCTGAAGGATCTGACTTACTCTCTTCATCGTAGACTCGGAAGGCATTGATAATCAGATCATCTGGATCGTTCACGTCACCAGCCATTTTGGCCTCAAAACATCGAAGCATATTATCAAAATTACAAGGACCATTCATTTCTGCCAACATGGCATCCAATTCCGGCTCCATCATGAGTCGTCCAACATTATCAAAAGCAGCACGGAGATCCGTTTTACTGATGACTCCGTCCTTATCCATGTCCATGAGTCGGAAACATTCTCGATAGATTTCCACCTGTTCCTCGGAGAATCCGTTTGAACCTTTACCCATCTTCAAAGTAGGTGAATTCGCTGATGAGTGAAAAACATTTCTAGAGATTCATTTTATAATAACTTTCTCCTGTCAAGGGAAAATTGATGACCAAGCAAAAAAAAAGTGAATTTTATCCATAAACATACTTAAAACAGATTTAAAAGATACAAGAATTTATTTCTATTTCATTTTCTTTTCTTTTGCTTTCTACTTTGAATGAGGCAGAAAAGTCGGAGAAAAAAAAAGAGAGAATTCAAGATTTAAATGAAGAGAGACGAACTAACTCTATTAATAATTTATTTTATATGTAGAATCTTGTATTCTAGAAATAAAATTATACTACATATATATACTTCATTTCGTTTAAAAGAGTTCAAAATGGAGTCCTTGAATGAAAATGCATTTTATTTCGGATAGAAACTTGCGAAAAAGTATATTCAATTTAATTTATCATGTCATGTAGTACGTTTGTATATATATATATATATATATATATATATATATATATGGTATGGTTGGTTGAATGCTTGCTCCCATTTAAATATGTAGAATAATGAAAAAGTCCCCTCACAAATGATTCCTCCCACACAATTTTATGTAAATTAATAAACAAACAACAGAGTTAGTAAATATAATGGTTAATCGATAAGAATCAATGAAAATTCCTACATTTCTCTTTGTTCCCATTGTATGCATGTATATTTAGGTATATACATATATATATACCTTCAAAGTATTGTATATTTCTCATTTGAGCTATAATGGTATTCAACGTATTAAATCAGACCTCCCTGGATACAATGAAAGGATATTTCTTGTGTCGAATTCCCTCTTTAAATATACACTGTTCAGATCTGTTTTTTGGCTCTATTTATAACAATTATGTGGAATCAATTTGTTTCAAAAGCATTTCGCTAAATAAATTTGACTATGATTTATTGAGTATCATTACTCGTTCCCCGTATTTACAAAAATCAAATAATATTTTGTTATTTTCAAGAATTGAAATTTTTTGACTAAAAATATTATTTAAATTGTCAAAACGTTTCTAAAACTTTTACAAGCACTTGAACACGTCTTTAAAAATGTCGTATGTTTTTTTGGTTTTTTTTTTTCAATTTTGAGAGTTTCTAAAAAATTTATTGGATCATTTTTTAAAGAATCAAAGTTTTTGTGACAAACTTTTTTGATTTATTATTATTGTTAACTCAAAAATAGTTGTAGCTGTAATAAGCTAATCACAACTCAAAATTTAAGGAAAGTCTAATCAAATTAAGAGTATAACTTATTTACTATGGGACTTTAAAATATCATAATTTTTTTTTTTTTTAATGTACATGTTATTAAAATTTTTGTGATATTTTTCTTGATAAAATTAATGTATTCTGTAAAATTACAAATAACTTTTCAAAATAACTAAGATTTCGCCAGCCCTCAACAATTTTTGACAGTTGATATATATATATATATATAATATGTCGAGTCAACAAGAAAGCATGTTTGTTTTCAAATATTGAAAAGGAGAAAATCCACTTTTATGTTTTTTTACTTCATAAATATAATGGCCAAATATTTCGGAGTCATTTTAAGACCTATCACGCACGGTTTTTGCTAAAATGTTACATCTAATCGAGAAACCAAGGGTTGTTGTCTATACAATAGAGCAATTGGATCAATGTTACGACTGTTAATAGAGCCAAGTTGGTCCCTGAAAGAACTTTCATCTTCTTCATAGCTCCAGAGATTTATTTAGTTACAGTTGGCTAAAACCATCTGTTCATCTGTTGTAAAACTATTGAGAATCAACTACATCCGCTATCATGCTCACCATGAATCATAGTTCGGAATGTAAATAATATGCAAAATGCCGAGTGCGAGACTTTGTGGAGTTGACTCTTCGAACAGGTCTTTTTGTTTTCCAAAGCTGTTATCATTTTTCCTTTATTACTGAGGGGAGAACATCTACGTGATAGTAAAGATCTCGCATGAAGGAATACATGCATTAAAGTTGATAAAGCAAATAAAATGTAAACAAAAAGGGCTAAAGTCCTCGTATAATTATTATTAGTTAAAAATATATAATTTCCTGACATTAATTTCAGTTAATTTTCTGCCTCTCATCTATGTCATCTATTTATTGTTGTATATATAAAGGAGAATAGCAGCTTGTAGCTCAGTAAAACGTCATGACAGCTCAAGCTGCTTCCCTCTCACCATTCAGCAAATTGTCAGAGTTACCAGCTTGATTTTCTCTTTCTTTTTATTTTACAAGCACGATTTGGATATTATTTACATTCCTAATCATAGTAATAGTAACTAACTATATAGTCAGAAATACCAGATGTCTTTATTTTGATTGTGGCCGGGTTTTTTACTATAATTAAGTTGCATCAATTATTGGAGTCATTATATAATTAATCGAAATCTACTATTAATACAAACGAAAGAGAATTGCTTCAAGAAACTGATAGTGGTTCTAACTCATTTTTAACCTTGGTGTCTTGTTGACTTGACATATATATATATATATATATATATATATATATATATATATATATAAAGGAACTGTTTAGATCTAACAGATATCTTTGTGCAAAACACATTCACATTTGCTACACAAATACAAACTTGTCGTCCAGTCCCGTCAAACAAAATTAAAACTCATATAGTCATTTCGAAATGACAAAAGCTTTTCGTGAAAAGTTGTATTCTACTAAATAAATAATTTAAATTCATTGCAATAGCCTACAACTACTCATTTTTATTCTTTGAGTTTGAAAGGATTTATTACGAGCCATTTTGTTTTTTTATAACCCATTATTTAAGAAAGACATTGATGTATATATATATATATATATATATAAGTATGTAAAGCTCTATTTGCATAATGTGGAAGTCAGCATATACATATATACATATATGTATGTATATTTCATGTCTTGGATGTAATTTGCAAAGAATATGTTGTTTTAATGCAATTCTCCTTTGTCTTTGTATAAGCATTAAATATAACACATGAAAATACATCGGTACAAACAGAAAGTACTTTCAAATTCAATTAAAATATAATTAAGGAGACAAACGAAGGAACGAAACAAAGAGATTTTAGTGACTCTATTTAGTAACTCTGAGGATTTGATGAGAAATAGGCACAGAGAACCACGTACAACTACGTGATAGAGAGGAAAGAAAATTTAATTTAATTTTGTTTTGTTTTTTGATTTGGAAGAGGGGGGGGGGGAATCAACAGTAAAATAATTTTAGGGGGACAGTGGTTACAGCATATAATTTAGTATTGGTATATCTCAAACTACATACTTTGGGGAGAGGCCTGCTTTTTGTTACTGAGTCACCCTTCCGTCCATGCTTACAGACATCAGTGCCGTAAATAATCTTTGTATTTAGAATGTCTGTCAGTTTCAATTTATATATTTTTTAAAGAAAAGATTTGAGTTATTAATAAGAGTTCATCCCAAGCAATTTTTTGAGTGCCATGTTTTTTTTGCAGTTGGCAATCTGTACATAATTTTTTATTTTCCGAACATGTAGTCATTATTCCTTAATTCTTGAGAAGAGAACATGTTGCAATAACCAGGAGTGGTATATACTGTCTACAAATAATACTAATTACTCAATAAAATGCCTAATCGAGACAACTGATAATCCTTGATATATATATTATATAACCTGTTAAAGGCTATGATTTTTTTCTTATTTCTTCCTAAAGACTGTCAATGTTCTTCCCTGTAAATGACTATGAGTATAGCTGATTTAGTAAAAAAGGTAATGACAGCTGACACTGCTCCCCCCTAAATATTTAGCAAATTGTCAGGGATACCACCAGGTCAATTTTCCTTGTGTTTTATTTTTTACATACCAACATATATATTCATTTGTGTTGTAAGCTGTGGTGGATTTTTCTACATCCCCCCCCCCCCCTTATTATTAGTGTTCCGATTGTTGCTGATGGGGTAAATTAAAATTAGCCCTTGTTTGATTGGCTAACTACGTACCAACTGATTTTAAGCCTTTTTAAAATTTTTTTGGAGGAAAGGTTGCGAGATACAATACAAATAATGACCTAGACAGTCCGCGCGAAACCTCATTCCTTTTAAATACCAAAAAGAGAGTTTTTTAATTATAAAAATGTGCCTTATTAGGAACTAATATTATGAACATAGTGGGCAAATGTACATACATACTTTGAAAAGGAGGCCACGAAAATGCCCATTCTTTATTTAAAGCAGGTCATATAAGAAAATGGGTTTTCTGAGTATTAATGCATACATACATACATACATTCATAAATATATATTTTATGATTAATCAAATGCTTTTTATGTAATATTAATATATATATATATATATATTACATATATTAAGAAAGAATTATGAAGGAGAGAGAAATGAATTATGATGAGTAAGAAGAAAAAAAAAGGTCTTTTCATCCTCCCTTCATGAATATAAAATAAATGTATATATATATATATATATTATATAACTATCGTCTATCTCTCTCTATATATATTCTGCATAAATATCTTTTAATTTATTTCATCTTAGTAATTCATAGTAGTAGACAAATAAGTAGCCTTTTATGTAAGAAACGAAATTATGTAATTTTAAATTGGGAACGATTGAATCTAAGAAAAAAAAAAACCATTTTGAAAATGGATTTTTTTTAATATTACAAAACCTTTCCAAAAAGGCTTTAAGGGCACCTCATTTCTACCTTTATATCCAGCATTGTCAAGACATTTTTTGAGTGTGGATGTGAGTCATCTTGAAGATCGCAAGAAAAAGAAAATTTAACTGGAATAAAATTCTTATTTTTATATAAAAAAAAATATGGAAAAATAAATAAAAGGAACCCAATTCTTAGTATTTGATCAAAAAAATATATCTCCTTTTATAATATTTCAGAGCCACATATGTCTATTAAATTAAGTTTTTACATCACTATTCATATTCCAAAAATAAATTTACGATTACTTTTACCTGGATCAAATATTTTTTTTTTAGAATAACACTCGTCAACTGTCAAAAATCCTAAATCGTCCATCTAAATAATATGTAAATTTTCACTCAATTTCGATCAGAAATCCACTAGAAATCAAAGACTAGAGACGGTAGAGATACTAAAGTATTAGCACGCAGAAGGATTGCAAAATCAGCTGAAATCCTTCTGCGCCTACTATTTAAGTAGCTCTACCGTGAGTCTTTGATTGATAGCGAATTTTTTCTCGAAATTGAATGAAAATTTACACATTTAGATGAATGATTTCTTCTGAGTTAAGGACTCTTATCAAACGCTTGACATCTTGTTTGAAAGCTGAGGGTCTCATCCCTTGAATGCGTTCCTTATTAATCAAATTTATGTAATATTCAAGGAGTTCTTAGAGTACTTTTGAGCCTACTCATGCCCCCTACGCCTTTAGGATCCTCCTTAGGTCAAGACAAAGACTGAAAATGAAGTATGCATTAAATACACTAGCGGATTAACATTTTTTAATGTACCTTTAAAGTATCTTTCTAGGCTTAAATTGAACTAGAAGTTGGAAATTGAGCCAAAAAAGGTTTTAAAAGTAGGGTTCAATTTCTCGAAAACCGTCGAATTCTCGGAATTTTTTTAAACAGATTTGAAATCAGGTTGAAAAACTGAATAACTTTTATTATACATGTACCACTTAAGATTTTGAACATTTCAAATTTGTTGATCTGTGTTATTATCCTACTTTTCTGATCACCAATTCATTCTAAACCAAATCAATTGTACAAATCTAGGCAATTCATAATGTTTGCCAAGCCCTTTTACTTTAATTTGACTCATATGCTCTTTGGCATCAAGTTATATTCAATAGAATGTCTCCTTTCATTTCCTAAATTTTTTTGAGAACTAATTTCATTTAATAAATATATCAACAACACAATATTATATGTATCCAACATGGCGTCACTTGTGACTTATTCTACAATCTGTGAGGTTCATAAAAACCTTCATTCCCTTAACAAATAATTGATATTTTGCATCAAATTAGTGGTGAAAGGTATCATGTGAAGAGCCTTTGAGCACGAATCAGTCGTCCTTATATAATTGTTGGTGTTTTTATGTTTTTATTAAAAATCATTTTGTAGATTTCTACATTCAATCGACCATAATTAAATAATAATCATCATTATTTAAATAAAATTACGTCAAAGTCTTCCATTTTGTAAATATTTCTTTCCCTCTTTTTTTACACAATATAAAAATTTTGAGAGGGAGGAAAAAGAAGAAATAGAAGAGAAGAGAAGGGGGGAAACGTCTCACCATATATGTAGTACAAGTCTTCTACTTCTACTCCGCATGTCTTTCACATAGCGCCCTTTTGAATAGTAAACTTTATGTATGTATATTTCACACCCCCTCTCTTCCATTTTACTTCAGTCAAGAGTCATAGTCGTGTCCGATGAGTTCGAACTCATCGAGTGTTTGAATATTTGCTCATGATTTATGTACATTCTACATAAATATACATATATTCCCGAGATATAAAAGGAGAAAAACGGGTATGAGACTCTTATTTATTTTCACTTTTTTAAAACTTATTTTATTTCACGAAAAGTTTATTCCATTATTTTTTTATAGAATACAAATATAAAATCACATTTTATTCAATAAATAAAACTTTCTATTACATTAAAAAGTAATTTATTTCAATTTTGACAAAGGGATTGATTGAAGATTATGATGATAGTATTTTTGATTGAATTGAATCAAGAGGTCTTTTTCAATCCTTACAACAATTTAATAGAATCACTCCTCATTGAATTAAGCCCATAAAATGACTCATTAAAAATATGTATATTTATAATTTGTATAGAGTCATTTATTATTATTATTATTATTCATTTTAAGATATTATCAGGGATTTATGGGCCATTATGCCATAAGGCAAGTACATAATATAGGGTACACCAAATGACTTGAAACGCTTTTCAAACCAAAATAGCTTTGACTGGCCCCCAAAAATAGCAACAAAAAAAAAAATTTATTTATTTGTGCATAGTAAATATTACAATATTTTTGGGGCTCTTGTGGTCCTTGGACGACCGTATTTTTTAAATTCTATTTTTGTTCTTATTGTCCTCTTTGTAAATGTGCATTGCTTTTTATTTGATTTTTATGGGCTCTCCAATTCTTTGATGTACATATACATATATATTCATTGCTCCTGTGACCCATGCCTATCCCTTTCTCCCTTTATTGGCTCTCTTGTTGGTGATACCTAAAAAAACAAACAAAATACGTTTAGCTTTGGTGCATAGATCAATCAAATGATAAGTTTCCTTCTTTCAAAAAAAGGAAGGCATTTATTGAAGTTAAGAAAGTATCATGCATCAATGAGGCATATAAAAAAAACTCCTTTCTGGTCAAAGGAGCATTTGCCATGAGTCCTCATCCTTCCTACCCATGCATTTGATACAGATATTGCCTTCTTTTAAGGATGAATGGATGACTCTGTAGAAAAAACTACAAAATGCCTTGTTAGTAGTGGATTCTTCAATAATATACATATTTATTACATATTGTATGTTTCCTATTTTTTTTCTTTTGCCAAACTTCTCTCGTTGCTATAGTTTTTATATATATATATATATAATTTTGTGGCATTATTAGGGCCCTCATTCGTGACTATTGCTTCAAGTCATAATTAATTTTTTATTACCTAATACGTGTAGTATATGTATTGTATAAATACATACATATATATACTCAAAAGTGAGTCGAATAATAGGTATGGTTGAAAGCTCTCTGAATGCAATCTTAGATAAGCTACAAATTACTAACTTTACAACTTTATTTTTTTTATTTTATGGAGAAATAGAAGATAACTATGAATGTATGTAGGCTCTTTCTATAGTTTAATGGCTCTTGGTTGGAGTAGAACTCTTAATTTATGGTTCTGATACTTATCTCTAAAAAGGATTTTTCGAAGAAGAAGAAAAATAAATATACGTTCTATGTATTACTCGTAGAAACTATATAACTATATGTCCTTAGATTCGTTTTTTGATATATATATATATATATACATATATATATATATATATATATATATGCACATATATACAAATACCCAGTTATTATCAGAAATGGAAATTTGAATAACTTACTCCCTTCTCTTGCAATGTCGTCGTCATGCCAAAAGAAATGACCATTACTAATGAAATTAGATCAGATTCCTCTGATATGACATATTTTGTCTCTCATGTGTTTTAATTTCATTTTTTAATAATTTTTAAAAGTAGAAAGCATCCATTTAATCACTAATTTGACTCTTAATTTATGGTTTTGATTTGACCTTACACACATAACGAGTCAATTGAAATACGTGGTCAAACCTAATCTGAGTCTTCATATTCTTGAATATTAATTATTCTCTCAGCTACAGAATATATACTTTTTATTCATGGGAATTAGTAGAATTTAGTCATATAACGATTTTGTCAACTTCTTTGTAATAAAAAAATAGATTAGAAACTACTCAGGAACCGATAAAATAGTTGGATGTACTTTTGATCAGTTTTTGCTAGTTTAAGTTTTCTTCATTTTATTTGGAACGAGTTTCGGAAAAATCCTGACTTTTGTAATGCAAAGTTTTTTTTTTATTTGAAGTAAATGCTCGAATCTAAGACTATTTAAAACAACTTGACAGTAATAACTTTTTCAAACACATACATTCCCTGCAAAAAATACAAGGAACATTGTGTTTTTTTTTTTCTTGAGAGGTTACATTAGGAATAAATGCTTTTGTATTTAAATGAACACTACTGTTATTGGCATCTGTGCAAAATTCCACATCAAAATATTGATTAGTGTTTGATTTAAATACGCGTCCTTATGTGAAGTGATAAAATGGAGTTTTTCATTTTTTTTAAAATGTCACAAAGATGATGATTAAAATACAATTGTGAGAAATTTTCTGCAAAAAAAGTTAAAGTGAACCTTTCAAACTGTATTTCTTTTGAAATTTTGAGAATCTCTGATTTATTTTTCGAGATACATAGCCTATTACTCAAAAAACAACCGATCCTCTGATTTTTAATTTTAACAGCATATCTAAATTGAGCAGTTATTGTTCTGTAATTATTATTATTGACTTTATAAACATTTTGTAACTGTTTTGAAAATTGGAAAGGAAAACCATTGGCACTTGTGCATTGCATTGAGAGTGGGGCTACTTTTGTGGGGGAATGAAATGCATTTTGATGATTAAATAAAGAGATTTTTTGATTTCAACTGTATGCATTCTAGTAGGTAGTTCCCTTCCTTAGATGAATCCAATGATGCCTACTCCATAACAACTCCTTTGAATCAATATTTGCACACAACAACAAAAAAAAAAAAGAAGAAAAATCTGTCAATTTATAGTCAAGTCAATATTTGTTTTGTAGTATCAATTTACATATTATGTGAGTTATAAACAAAGTCTTCCCTGGAGAGGTAGTACTTGTCTCACTGCAGTTCAATTTATGAGGGACTGTTCATACGTATGGTTTATTTTTATTACTTTGTACAACAAATTCCATGTGACGTCGTCATATAGATCGTTATGACATATATATATATATATATATATATATATATATATATGCTACGTAATTATCTGTACAAATGAGGGAGGTGAGTTTATTAATTTAATTAGCGATTTATGACTGATGCAGTCGCCTTTAGTTTGTTTACAGGGATATTAAATTTAAGGGATTTGTTGTTATTTGTTTGTTTTATGTAGATAAAAATATCAACTGTTGTCATTGAAGGAATCTATCTACGCTTCAAGAAAATGGACTGTGTCTGAAATCGAATTTTTAGTATATAGAGCCTGTGAAGAGGTCGAGAGAAAGGCCTATTGATAAAAGACTCAATAGGGACATCAGCCGTCCTTTATAACTGTATAATTGCTCTAGAAAGCAATTAAAATATTCAATTAGTGCAGGAAGAATATGTCATGGACTATGGGGTCCTTTAATTCTTTAATTATAAAATAACTTACAAATTATGGAATTTTTTAAAAAAAATATTATTTGAATTGCTTTCATTCCAACCAATTTGTAGTTGAATAAGCTCTGTTTATCTTTGTAATTCAATTGAATATGACTGAATGAATTAGCATATATATATATATATATTTATGAATGACTCTATGGATTGAATTGACAATGAAAGATGAATAAAGAATATATAAAAATTATAGACAATATAGCAAAAGAGAGATTGATCCATCTTCAAACAATGACATAAAAAGAAGAAGAAGAAGAAAAACACGGCCAAAAGCAAATATACTTTAAAAAAGGAAATGTCAAATATATTTAACTTAATGAGAGAAGGAGCCTCCAACTGACAAAATGAAAAGAGAAAGAAAATTAGGAGAGATTCAAAGTACTTTTCTACATGACACGTTTTCTTGCTTGTGTGGACTAAAGAGACTCCAAATATCCACGTACAGTAGTCCCTTGAATTACGAGCAACATTTTCTTCATAGCTTGCCTTTTAAGTATACATTTATGAAATGACTACCTACCATGATAAATTAGTGTTGGTGTCAGGATCATCTGGCTCGAGGGCAAGACTTTGAAGGGGTCGAGACATAGATTCATATTGAGAACTATGATCTATATATCAATAAAACTACATATATCCGTGTACGGATAGGTATAGCTTCAAAAAGATGCTGATTGCTCCTCACATGACTGTCCTAGTCTGTACTTACATAGATAGATATTTTTCAAACTCTTCAGCTTTCACCTCCCTCGAATGATTTGTGAGCATATTCCATTGCTATTCTTATTAAAAAAATGGATTTTATATAGATAATGAACGTGAGGTCATCTACAAACCCTTTTCCTACACAAAAGAGAAAGGAAAAAGACTCAAAATCACATGGAGTATCTCTATTAGTCCGCTGATAGAGATACAACTCCGTCAAACAAGGTTTTGAAGGGCAAAGAGTATGTAGAGATATCAATAGCTGACTCAGACATATTGTTAGAAGTTTCTAATGCATTGTAAAAAGTGGATCACATACAAGACGTCTCTTGTTGTTATCCCTTAAGTATGTATACCTTGCCTATATGGCGGGGTCACCCCAGAGTTGCAGAAGTATTAAATACAAAAGAACCATTGAGAAATGGTATGGATCTTCTTGGAAGAGTGACTAAAGTTTACACACAATATATGTATTCTTTTAATTTAAAATACTCTCAAGAGACGAGGCTAACCTCTGTATACATACTTGCAATCATAGGCTCACAAATGTCGTCTTTATCAACTCAATATATTATTAGATCGATTGAGCAAACACTTGAAGGGATTTGTTTATTTTAAGAAATTAGTCGAAATAATGGTTCAAGAAGGATTTTTTTATATATACATAGTTGTTTGTTCTATGTCTTATTTTCTATTTTGATTGAGTGGAAAAGGCTTCGTATGAGCCTACACATTGTTGCAATTTGAAGTACATAAAAACAATTATGGATAATTTGTACGTATATAACTTGAGTGATTGCTGTTGGAATATCCTACACACTGTCCTTAAATATAGTCCATATATAGTTTGAGCAGTACCTATAGGCAATATTGTTGGCTAGTTGAAACGTAATAAAGTTTTTAATAACCTTTGTCAGCCAACGGAAACACATAGTCATTAACTGTAAATTGTTTTCTATACATAAATAAAGATTGAAGCAAAAGATTTACATATACTTCAATTAAAGCAAATCTTGTTTTGTCGTTGTCTGGTTGACCAATTCAGAATTGAGTACGGAGACTCAATGGCTTTTGAGTCATGAAAATACAACTTTATAATAATGATTTGAGAGTCATTTATGCGTTGATTTCATTGAAATTTTATATAGAGGATGACAATTGAATCAGATTCAAACTCGAGTCTCACTAAAGTGTCATTTCATTTAACTCCAACAAAAGGCTTTAAGAGAAAAGACACAATCAATTCAACTTGAAATGAAGCTTATAAATCTGAGAATCATCTTCTGGTTGTAAAACAAAAAATGACTCGTGAACAGCTATATCTGGAACTGCATGGACACTCTAGAGGATTTTAAAAAACAACAACAACCATTGCCGGGTATAATATACGAATGAGTTGCCCTTTTGAATTTTTGATAAGTGATGAAATATAATTGTGTACATACATGTTATTTATGTGTGGATTTATTTCAGGAGTAATTAAGTAATGACGTCATTATAAATTAATGTTTATAATTTAGTAATTAGTTGTTGAGCATGAACAAGAAGAGTCTGTTTAATGTAACATAGGTACGTGGTAAACAAGGCAATCTAAATAGCAATTACTTACTCTCAACGATTGTTCAAACGTATTTTTTGTTATGTTTGTAAAATAATATTGACATAAGGTAATCAAAATTCCTTCAAGTAGGAATCTTATAATTAAAAATAGTAATAATAATAATAATAAACATAATGTTGGAATAACATTATGACTTGAAGGAGTAGGCGGAGAGAAAGGTAACTGATTCAAGCACACGTAGATATGACGACATAACTACTTTATTTTCCTAATTTTGAGTGATTGTATGTACATATATTATGTAAAACCAAACACTACAACCACATGGAAATGTTGTCAGGACAACAAACTGTTGTTATTATTCAAACAGTAGGGTATTTGGTCATTGATTATAATTAAAGATATGGAGAAATAAATGAATGTAAATCTATTAAAATACACTTTTTTTTTAAAGTCAACATACTAAAGTTGTAATCGTACTGGGATCATTGGTAATTATGTGTTTTGAAGTGAGGTCCCTCGTGGAATGCATAATCATTACTTGAAAAATTTTTTAAAAAATGATTAGAATTATCTTAATGACTATAGAGTGCTTTACCGGGTGTCAGGTTACTATTTCCCCATGGCTGATAACGTGATAACTTGGCGTATTATGGACATATACTTTATTTCAAATACATGAAAATAATTGTTGACTTTAATTTAAAGCTAAATATAACCGCTCTTATACTGTTCTCAAAATGGATCCTAAAGTCAGTGCAAGATCCTCTTTCCATTGGCTCGTCCATCGGCTCCCATACTGCATTGACACTGGCCCAGAGTGCATTGGTATTTGATGTGCAACAGGCTTTACCAGCAATATGTGCCCAAAAACAATAATTCAATGGGTAGACATCTGGCGAATATGGCAGCCACATAGTTTTCGGCCAGTTAAAGCTGATTTAAAATTGTTGCAACGATAAAAATACTTCTCCCTGATTTTTTTCCTTCAATACCAAGGACTATCCCCCTTCCTTTTACACAGCCCTACACATTGTATCCCTCGAGATTCCGAGATCCTTAGAAATGGACTTTGTCAGATTGGCCGTGAGGGTCTCTTTTATCTTTATGTTTAAGGGGGTCTTGATGGGAGTACCTTCTACAGGCTTTCTCTCAAGGGTATCTTTGGCCTCCAATCGCCTCTTGACATTGTAAACAGTCTTCCTGTCCAAACCAACCAGAGTGTCCCGCTTAGAGCTTAGAGCTTATTGTCTCTCTCCATCTTTTCCCATATTTTTTTGGACTAAAATTATATCAAATTAAAGCACTGTTGTTCTGCTTTTTAGGCTTTATTGGCTTGTGAAAATTAACTCACTCAATCGAGGTGCATGACTGTAATTTAAAAACGTTTTTGAAAGGGAAGGGATTTGAACTTTTTTTTATAAAAAAAAAAAGTCGTTCCAACTTTTAAAAAAACTCAACGACATTTATATCCATTGGTGGATAATTAATTAATGGTAATTTGAGAGTATTCGGTAATAAATGTCAACATAATTTTACTTTCTTTTATTTAATGTTAGAATGACAATTGTAAAAAAACAAAAAAAAAAATTATATAGTCGACAAGGGCAATTACGTATGTTTTGACTAGAAAATTAAGAAAATTTTATTTATAACAGAAAATATTTGATTATGAGTATTTTGAAAAGTGATTTGCTACAGATGTCAGTGACAGGCGTGTCAACTTAAAAATAAAAACAGCTATCTCTATCGGAATTCCCCTTACAAAATAAATTAAAATTTTTCGGTATTTTTTGCTTAAAGTAGTATATGAAGTCCTAGAGGTTTAGTTATTACAAATTTGTAATTTTGTAATGAATCGATTTAATGTTACTTTAGCTTAAGTGATGGACATTTGGTTGCCTGGCTATATATCTTTTGTAATTAGAATCATGTTTTAAGTGTATGTCAAATAATTGTAGAAAATTCTATAATCTTATATGTAATTTCAAAAGATATCAAACATAACATTCATCGCAAAATTAAGAATTTATAATCACTAAACCTCTGAAAGAAGATATTTTTTAAAAAAAATGTACTTTTTTTAAAAAATTCTTGTGTTAATTTGTATAAAGGTGAATTATCATAGGATAAATTTTTCTACAGCTCACTTTTCTAACACTCTACCTTATACTATTAATAAGTGTAAAAAATACTATAAAATTCAGTTTGAAAATTAATATTCTTTCTATATGTATACTAATAGATTTGTGATTAGCACATCAGATACTCCCAGAAAACTGTTTTTGGAACCTAAATGATACTTTTTTTTAATGACTTGACATTTTTGATTGATTCATTGGTTATGTCTAAAAAATTTTATTAAAAAGAAAATGTCAAAAGTTTTAATACGTACATGATATTTTTTTCCTGACGTGACAACTTTGATCGGTTCATTAATTATGACTCTTATTAAAAAGAATTAAAAATGTATCAAAAGTTTTAAAGTTACTTTATCTTTACAAGCCCAAAAATGATTTAAGCAGCCATTTTGTAATGTCTACCTCCTGGGTCATACTTCTTTAACTCTGTTAGGGAGCAAAGCTTTTTAAATCTACCTTTTTATCTCCCCTTCAAAATTCATTCAACTAAACATTTTAATAAACCATTTTTTTTATTCTTTTCAATGCAGTCAACATCCTCTTACCATGAGTCGTATTTAGCTGATGAGGCTATGAAACAACTAATATTATAGACAATGTTTTGTAAAACAAATGTGAGCATTTCTTACTTCTAATACTGTGTCATAAGAAGGATTTGATTGTTGATACAAAAATTGAATCACTGATAATAGTCATGTCATTTAATAGGTAGCTAAAAGATTTTGTTGTTATTGTAGACTTTTCCAACTCAAGTTATATTAGGCACTTTTATAGAACAAGTACTTAAGCTATATATATATATATTTTACAAAAAGTTTTTATATTTTCTTAGGTAACTTTATATGTATTTACGACATGTCCCTTAATTGTAACTCTTAACAACAACATTGAAGGAACTATATGTAAATAAGAATATTTTCAATAGAGACTATACATATGAATATAGTTTTGCATATATTACGAATTAGAAAAAGGATTTAAACCCTACATCCATTGATCTATTCATTTTTGTGTCCATTCAGTTCTAAATGAATAAATAAATAGAGAGATTTGATATGTGATGTATGAACGTACATTTGTGCATAGATTTCATAATTAACTCTTATTTCTTATTTGTACAGTCAACATATTTCAAGAGGGGTGAAAAAAAGTCGTTTTACTACTATGAGCAAAAAATACCAGGAAATTTGAATTTAATTTTTTTGGAGGGATTTAAATAAATAATACTTTTGTTTGTTTCTATAAGTTGACACACCTGTTTCTGACATTTGTACTCAAATTACACGTCAAAATATTCATTCATATTTGAGATATGTGTAGTCCTTATGTGAACAGCTAAAATAGAATTTTTCACCTTTACACAAACATCTGAAAGATGATGACTCAAATGCAATTGTGAGAAATGTTGCGTAAGCCAAAAAAGTTACAATGAATATTCCAGAGATTATTCGGTATAAATTTGAAGAATTTTGGGTTTATTATTCGAGTTACATTGTCTATTACTCAAGACAACCGACCCTCTGATTTTTTTAATTTTTATAGCATATCTAAACTTTATTGTTTTGTCCAACTATCATTATTGACTTAATACAAATTTTGTAATTGTTTTGAAAATTACAAAAAAAAAAAAAAAACCTTTGTCACATGGTCATTACATCAGGAGTAGGGGGCCCTTAAAGGGACATTCTTGAGGGGAATTAAATGAATTTTGATAATAATAATTATTAATGAAAGATTTCCTAATTCCCGATATTTTCTGCCCATACTCTTACATTGTCTCAAGTTTCTCTTGATATTTAAATGTTGATGTATGTATAATTATATAAAAAGCGTGTGCCTTGATATGTGTTTATTTACGCATATGTACATATGTGAATACAAATAATACAAGCCAATTTGTATACATACTAATATAATGTGTTTAATATCCATGCAATGTATTAAAATTCATCTCTCGCTTTGACTCAGAAATTCATACATACATACATACATACAATCAAATGTCAAATCCTTTGTTCCTCTCTAATTTTCATGTTAGCAAATATGAATATTTCTAATTGTATGTTATCTATCATATCATTATATCGTTCTACTAAGTACATAGAGTCTTCTATCTTTGAAATATATTGGCCAAATTAATAATTCAGAGAATGTGGTTCATTCTGATACAATCCTCATTTACAGATATTTTGGCTTGTTAATTGAACAATAAATAATCTGATTTCATTTTAAATTCCTTGGTTGACTACAATAAGTAATAAGTTTTTATTACTATAGCTAATATTAATTTATATATTTTTTTGTTAAAGAGCAAAAAGCCCTATTCAAACGGGCCACTCTAATATTACATAGATGCTCCTTATATCTTACAAATACCTACATTGAGATGATTTGCAAAGGTTTGAACTTCATAAATGCAATAATTATAATCATGTGAATCAACTTAATATCTAAAGGCTTGAAATTCTTAATTGGTCCTTGACAATAAATCCTATTAAATAAGTCTCCTTGACTTGAAAAAAATAAAAATAAAAAAACAATTGAATGTTACAACATCTCTGTTTTTGACGTAAAATACTCTACACATTTTTTTGGCAGAATAAAGTGTTGGAAAGTTTTCCAAGTTTGTAAAATATGTTTGTATTATGTCTCTATTCCTTCTCTTCAGAGAAGCGAGAACAAATTTACACATTAAAAAAAAAATTGAAATGAACATTCCAAAAGATGCGAGAATAATTTTTACGACAATTTGTTTAATCCAATAATTAAATTGAACATTCCCAAAAAAAATGTTCTACATTACCCATTTTACCCATTCAGCTCTTGTTCCTGTAAGAAGAGTTGTAGATATAGTCATGTCCAATATGCTGTGAATAGAAAAGATATTGAAAAAGATCAAAAAATCTTTCATTTATATTAATAAATGATTCTCATCAATCGTTTGAAGGCCCCCTAATTGCACATAAAAGACCCATAAATCAAATGAAGGATTTCGCTACTATAGACAAATTTGAGTTTATGTCCATAATTGACCGAAAAATGTTGTTTATGGGATATTTGATCATTGATTATTGAGTATTTTTTTAGTTCTACAAGATTGCTTATACGCTATGGTCTGTTAATAGTCAAACAGTTGAATAAAGCTACGTAAATTGCTAATAGACACGACAAGCTTTTTGTACATTTGCAACCTCGACTCTCAAAAGGGAAAGGGAAGTTTTGAAAAAACTACTGGTAGCTACCCTTCTGTACTTTTCTTATAGCCAACTGTTTAATTTTGACAATATACAAATCAAAAGTTAGCACTTTTATAATAATCAAAAATTCAAAAAAAGGGCGCGTAATCCTAAATCATAACCAATCATAACCAGCTCTTTTTGAGCTGCTTTAAATCAGAAGAGTCAACTCAAGAAAAACAGCTGAAGGGAGAACACATAGTATCCTTTTTTATTCTACAAAACTTGTCGTGAGGGCGTGAAGGATGTTTACCTAGACTTTGGCTTTCTGCGCCATCTTGCGACTATGAATGTTTTGTTAGTTTGCTCATACCTTATTGGTTATTTGGTATGACGTCATGAGCGTTGATTACTTTTGGTTTTTGCGCCATCTTGCGTCTATGAATATGTTGTGAACTTACTTTTGTTTTATTACTAAATAATTTAGGAACATTTTCCTATGAAAAAAAATACTACAATTATTGTTTCAAAGTGAGTTTAAATAAAAATTCAACTGCTTCCTTTAAAAAAAATGTCTTAAAGCTCCTGCCCCGTTCCTGATATAGGGAGATAGGCTCAATAGCTTCTTTTTTTAATATATAAAATGGAAAATCATATTTATTGACCGATATACTTCAGAATTATGTGAATTAGAATGCTCCAAATGGTGCGTTATCTTCATATTAATGTTTAATTTATTACATCTATTTTCAGAACTTGAGCCTACTCCTTTTTTATGGCCTTTTTCTTCCCTCCTCCTCCCACTACTACTACTACTTCTACTTAAACATACACAAATTCTTAGGCAAAATGATCTCATATATACATTCTTATATGTAATTCTATATATGTAAGCCATTAAAAATGTGTATATACATACACAAAGGAAGTAGAGAGAGAGAGAGAGAGGGGGGGGGGGATTAAATAAGAATCGTTTAGACTTTTTTTTCAAACTATTTTAGAGGAGAAGACTTCGAGCTTTGTCGATGAAGAAATGCTGCGAACGTTCTCAATAATTATATAATTTTATTTTTCTTTAAAAAAAAAATAAAAAATAGATAAAATATATTTATTTATAAAATAAAATAAAAAAAATACATTTTTTTGAAAGGAGAGAGAAATCAAAAGAGATCTGCCTTTCTCTCCAGGGTATGAAGTAAGACACTATTTGAATTTTTTGATACATATTCTATCTACCTACCTATGTAATAGACTAGCGTGTGTCGTAATTCTTTTCTTTTTTCCCTCTTTCATTTACAGATTGTTTAGATTTGGTGATTTGCTATTGTTTTGTACTTTCTTCCTCTTCTTCACCTCTCACCCACCTACTACCCACCACCAAGAAGGCGCGTATGGAGTACCCAGAAAAGCATGGCACAGGCTGCAGTTGTCCTTAGAGAGAAACGCCGTCGTAAAATTAATCAAGAATTAGAAGAGGGAATCCATGAGCCATCTCCAGGGATCCTTCCACATCCACGACGACACTCCTACTCCTCTTCCATTAATACTCCACAGCATCTTGGGCCTTCAACATCCAGTACTACTCAGAATTTCAACACTCAAGTCTCTCTCAACTCCTCTTCATTAGAGTCTGTAAGTCGTCTGTATGTCATCTGTATATTTTATGTTTTTTTTTACATCTAGTGTACTCTACACTATGGGCTTTAGGGGGCTTTGAATGTGCACATACAAGGGTATCACCTATACATAACATATGTGCCATTATGAGAGACGTTTATTCTATTCTTTTTTTGTTTGTTTTGCAACTTTTATACAAACGTTTACATTACTGAAAAAAAATGACCAATGTCTCAGTCATGTCTAAGTAACACGTTCTAATTTTTCAAGTATTTATTATTGTTATTACTATTATTATCAGTTCTCTTTATCAATGGTACGAAAATCAAATTTTAATTAGAAGTGGAAGGGGAAATAAAAGCAATCCCACTTGACTAAAGTGATAGCAACTAACAAATCACCTACTGATTAATCTATTTTTTTAAAGACTAAAATTGACAACTCAAGTTAATTTATGTGGCAGGGGTGTCATTTGGATCAATCTTATCTCAAAGAGACTACAAATGGAAAAAGAAATTGTGTAGTGAAAAACAAAAACAAACAAATGTTGTCGCATTGGGACGACGTATTAATAGTATTACTTTTTTTTTTCAATGCAAATCTAAACCCTCCCTGAGTTGTAGGGTTGTATGTTTGACACCCTTGCATTAATAAGGGGATTCGTTTGTCTAATAATAATGGGCACGCCTTTCAATTACATGTGGGTTTGGGAGCAATTCAAGGTCTTAAGCTAAACCAAAAGAAAAGTCGATAGTAGAGGAGAGTCGGAAGGCTTACAACCTTGGAGGGACTTCTGGACATTCAAGTTTATATTTTCATTTAAAAAAAAAAAGGCATTTTAGGATTCTTAGTGGGAGGGACAAAGGACCCTTAATTCCCCTAATCCAAGGTCTTTGAAGTAGACCCAAGTTCAGCCACTTGAAAGTTTTTGCTGGACCACTAGCCCTGGTCTAATAGTTGTAGATATATAAGTCCAATCCTACTCATTTCTACACTCCAAGGATCTCATTTTTTTTGCTATTTAGACTCTCTTTTGAAGCGCAGTAACTGGTTGGCTCAACTTTCAAAGTAGTGGTGGAGACGGGGCATGTGTAAATACTACTGCCCCTAGCCTAATATTTGTAAAAATTTGCTGCCTGTATTAGTTTTAATTTTATCAAATTTCTAGAATCTGTATTTTTTATTTACTTTCTTAGAAAGCAAATTCTGTTTCTTGAACCTCAAACATTGACACTTATGTAAGTTCTTCAAAATATTCAATCCCTTGTTACTACACTACTCCTAAAGAACTTTGTTCTTTTAATAAATTATTTATTGTATAGTTATTAGATATACGTAGACTAATCAACAAACCTTATATAAGTTCAAATGCTTCCATTCATAGGGAAATAGTAATTTAAGGAACTCTCCCCCCCTTCGAAAAAGTATACTCATGTGAAAGAAGTTTTTTTTTTTCAATGTATGTTCATGTATAATAGTATAAAAGTTAGCCCGTCTCTCCATATTATGTATACATAACTATTTACTAACTCAATCCATCCTTGTCCTTGCATGGGAGAAGAAAAAAAAATGAAGAAGAAAAAATGAAAAGTAGAGAGGAATATTTAATTTTTAATGTATGTATTTTATATCTTGGGAAATGAAGATAATATTCTATTACTAGATACATACATACTGTTATATATTCATTTTAATATAATTAATAATGATATTAATCAAAGGATCTTTGATGATGAATTGAATTTGTATGTATAAGAAGAAGAGGAAAGTTGTACTCGTCGTTTTTATCGTCCAAAAGGAAATTTGAATGTCTTTGTTAACTTTGAATTCTTCAAAGTGTTGTTGTTTTTTTCTCTCTCTCAAAAGAATGCATTAATAAAAAGCATGCTTGAATGATGCCTTTGAAAGAGTAACAATAAAAACAACATAGAAATAAAATAAAAAACCTTTGAGAAGAAATTTATTTTTCATAATATAATTTGTAGTGTTAAATGAATTATTTGATGTCAGCCAGCGAGAAGCTTTCGACTCCTTTTTAGTAAATATTATTTGCATACAATAATGCCATAGATAAAATACTATATATGTAAAAGGCTATAAAGGCCCTCAAATACCCTTTTCTCCCTGCTTTGACCTCATTTTCTTCTTCTTTTTAATGATGATCAATTGGGCACAATGTTGGCCTAGGTCTAAACGATTCTTGATTTCAAAGGGTCGTGAATTAGCTAATGGATTACAAATTCTGAATAAATAGCCCGGGCAAGGCTTCAAAATCCATTATTCTCGTCTCAGTGATAATGATTAAATCAGCAAAGTATACACTTTAAGTTGTGTGCATAAAATATTTACATTCATCCCCACGTAAGGGCTTCTCAAACTGAAAGAGTCCCATAGGGGCGCTGTGGTGGTGTAAATCAAAGTGGGGATACAATTTACAACTAATGGTGGGTATCTTTATTAAAAAACTTAAAAAAAAGAAGAAGCTTTTGTCGATTTATATACTAAGAAAGTCTCTACTTGTATCTGAATTCTGGAATTGGAATTGATTCCAGACTACTATGAGTGAAAAGGGATTGAAAATGTGGATTTCCCATTTTTCTGGAATCGTCAGAGCCCTATTGTCTTGCTAAACGATCAACACCTCATAAGTATGTATTTATATATATATATATATATATATGCTTTGTTTAACTCTCTCTCTCTCTCTCTCTTTTCGGCAGAGGAAAGGTTGAGAGATATAACAAAGATCCCTTAAATATGCTGTAAGGATTTTATGTGAATGCATCTCCGCGATACTTCCAGAGGGACACCAGAAACAATTCACAAGTGGAGATGAGTTAGTTTTATAGAAATGACATCACATATGTCTTTTTCAAAAATTGGGGGACACTGGTCCTTACTCCATCCTCTGTTTTGCCACCTATGTATATAAAATATTGACTATATGTACACTTTCTTGTCAGCCGTGGATTTGTCAACATATCTTGTCCCTTATTAGTTTTCTGTTGATTTGTTGAAGTCGAATTCAATTTTGTTAAATTAATAGTCCAATAGTTGGGAAGATATTGACTCGTGTTTATCCAACTATCAACTATATAGTACTGAACATTTTTTTATATTTCTGAAAAGGTCGAAAAATAGTATACAGATCACATCGTGATACAAAAGCAATCTCAAAATATTAGAAATTTTCTTGCATGTCTGTCAGATATTGATTTACACGGGTACTTTAATACTTAACTCTTTTATTAGTGTTCTTATCTCTGATTTGTTGATCACAAATTGTTTCTTTATTGGAAAGAAGGATGTAATTGCATAATTGACTTGTGATGTTTGGAAGCTTTCTCATTTTAGAAGAAATGTTACAAAATAGAATAGTGATGTCTATCTGTTAATATCCTAAATGACTTTGTGATAGTCATCAACAGGTGGCTGGCTCCCTCTGTTGCAAATACCTATGCACTTCATTATCAGATGAAGCTCCCTTTTTGTGTCGTTGAGTTCCTGTGTTTTATTGTTTTGTTTTGGAAAGGTTCCAATTAGGTAATGGTTAATCATGCATGAACCACTCCCTGGATAAAAGTAGACAGAAACATGCAACATGTTATTGTTTAAATAATGTGTAGACTTGTACGATCGTTGACAAAAGGTTTCTCAAATGTCTAAATCAAGTGCTGCTCAATATAATTAACACATCAAATTGATGTTGTTATTTATGTACGTCACAAGTAAATCATAGATGGTATGTCCAATTGTAGGCTTTTGTCCATTTGTCTGTTTTAGTTCCAAAACTAGGAAAAAGATAGAAGTTTATTTTTAGTATGTGATCCTTTTCTGAAGTTTATTCAAACCTTGGTCACGTCCATCATTCATGATATTTATATCCGCTCATAAATGTATTCTAACTAATTCATTATATAAACGTTAATAACTTTAATTGCAGTAATAAGGAAAGGATATGAGTCTCAACGAATTCACCACATCAACTGCTACAAGAAAAGTTATAGCATTAATAGTAATTTTAATATATCCACCAACAAAGGCTCCTTAGAGTGTTAATAACTTGGAATCCGATTAAGGAAATAATATATTTTGAAACTTTAAATGAAGGCTTTATATACAAATGAGTCCTTTCATAAGCAGCTCTGTCTTCCCTTATTATACATGTAATCTTTAAACGTAAGATTCTTCACATCATTGACAAATGAATAATGACATATTAATATTTCCTAAACAAATGCTATATGTATATGTAAAATTTGTATTACTCATATGATACATAAATTCCCCATTTTGACAAAGTATCGTTTACAATCGTAAAACTCTATATATAAAAAAGGTTTGAATAATTGATATTTGCTCGTTTGCTTTCCATCCAAACCAAAAAAAAAAAAGAGTCTTCACTCTATGTTGTGGCCATTATGCTTTTTCATACATACTTAAAAGATTTTACGAAAGGTTGTAATACCAATGTACATTTAAAAGTTGATTTGTCCATGGATTTAAGTGCAATCATAAATATATTTCTAGGAATAATGAATGTACCTACGTATCATTATTCTTTGAGTACGTGGATTTATGGGGGTAATAAATGCTTAGTTATTGTACGTACGTAGGGTTGATACTCGAAATAAAACTAGAGCAAACAGTGGCCTAAGACATGGTTCAAACTTTTTTTATTTTATATATACTCATTCTACTTATATGCATATATCTCTACCTAGAATGAAGTTCAAATATTTATAATATTTATGACCTAGTTGTAAAGGTGATTAACTTTGAAAATTGTAAATATATAATGTGGAATTAAATTAGAATTATTGTCAACGTATAATATAATAAGGACCCATGATTCTCATTCGACTTGTAATTATTGGATATTAAAACACATATTCTATGAGATGAGGGATTAGGGATCTCATTACTTAAATAAAGCTTTATTCTAGCTTTTGCCAGCATTGCTGCTTATTTAATGAGCTCTGTCATACATATTCACTTTTAACCCATTAACTAATGATGGACTAACAGTTTTGGTATCGTTTCGGTCTTACTTAGGTCTCATATCCTCTTGATCACGATTCCTCAAAGTTTAAGTGGTTGTTTCGTTCTCGGATAAGCTGACCTTGATCACAACACTGCCTATTGTGCCCATTTTTTTGTGCTTTTTTAAGAAAAGTGAGTCCTTGTCAATTTCTAAGAACAAAGGTATATTTATTGATATTTTTTAAATCCAGGTTTTTGAGTTGTTGGTTGGAAATTTTGATTTTTTTTTAAAAAAGTAACTGTATATGATTGTTATTCAAAAAATGAATAACTTTCTCCATTTATCACCTTAGATGAGTATATTTTTGAAAATCAATGTTTTATTTTGCTTTTAAAAAAAATGATATTATCAACACTGGAAGGCCATAAATAAACAAATAAAAAATCCCTTTTTTTTCCTTCACTTATCTATGAACATATTTCTAATTGCATCTTTGCATCAACTCATCTATCAAATATAATAAGTGTGATGTTCTAGAGTGAATATTAATTTTAAAGATGTTTGTAAAAAAAAAAAACAGATCTTTTTTGGGCTTTCTCCCATCATTCAAAAATCAATCATATACTCGTAATTTTGCAAATTCTGATATACATATGCACATAGACTTGATTTTCTGTAAGCTCTCATCATTTTTAGTAATCATGCATTTTTTGACACATTTGATAAAATATGTAGATAAATTGTCACTTTTCTACTGATTTAAAACAGCCCCAAGTTATTCTTTGTCAATGAAAAAGTGTCTCAAAATCTTTAATTACATATTTTGTGAGGAATAATTTAATTTGATCTCATTTTTGATAGGAGTAATAATAGGAGATAAAGCAGAGACTGTTTAGAAATAGATTGAAGTCCCTTCCATATATCAGAAAACTATAGTTTCTCAGCCCCCTAATGCAAATATTTAATGGATTTTGAGAAAGACTCTTTTTCCCACGCTTACATTCTAATTCTTCTCTAACAATTCCTAGTCTTTTTAAAAAAAAATCCTTTAGACGTTCGCATATGACCAATGGAAAACTATGGCTGTAGCATAGTTGGGATTTCAACCAATGGCTATTGAGATCAAATAATCGATTTATATCTTCTAATAGATCCTGATGTTCCCTTGATGTTAGTGACTAATTCCACAATATCGACATCCCTTGACCATGCAGGAACTTTTATGGAAGCATAAAAAAGAGTTTAAAGTTTCTTTGATCTTGTAGAATAATGAAAATTTTACAATACATATGTACATCCAAAATGTACTTTCAAATATTTATTTAGAGATTAGAGATACATCTTAATTTTGTGAGGTACATATACTACAGGGACCAGAGGTCAACAGAGGAAGCCCAACTTTTAATTAGAATTGATAAGAAAAATTAGAAATGAGAGGTTAATATCGGTCCATCACTAAGAATATGTTTCATTATCTCCATCATGGGCCACCCTAGAAGTTATTTGACAGCATTCCTCACTTTCAAAAAACTCTGCGGCTCCCATGATTACTGGACATTGGAGGAAATTATTATTGTCAAATTCATACATATTATATACAATGAATATCAAAGGCTCTCTATGTAAATACCTGAATTTGCACAACTAACTCAGTCCTTGATGTTCATTTGAAGTGTGACTTAGAGGTCCATCGGCTCAGTATATTTTGAATCCTTGAATTCTACTGAAACAATGGACTAACAACTTGACGGCAAATCCAAATATGTTACATTCCCTATTTTTCCAGATTTTTGAGTAAAGGTCCTTATTCACTCTCACGGCCAGACTATATTACAATAGCCATGAGCTACGCTCAGTCCGCCGTCGCAATCAAAAACAAGAATCAAAAAGTCAAATCTAGAAAGTCCTTACAGTCCAATACACTTAATCTACCACAAGTCGTTACAACTGTTTCAATCAGTCCATTTAAACAGGTAGATGACACATCTAAATTTAAACATATATATATATATATATTTATGTATATGTTAAAACAGACCCATACAAGGATTGGTTGAGCTGTATCCTTTGCATGATTCATCAACTTACCCATTGAATATATTCCTCAAGTCTCAACCAATCAATTCCTCTACCTACATGTGTACATAATTACCTACATGATTCTTCATCAAGCCATGCATGTTGAAAATAAATCCAGACCTACTTCCTTAATTAGTTACATTACATTGTACATACATAAATAAATAATTAAGTCGTGCCCAGGCTGCCAATCAACACACGGTTTACACACACACGCTTTGCTCTCGTTTTATCTATCCAATTTAATTAGGCATATTATGAACATATAAATTTACTAGTACATGCTTTTTTAAACGCTTCTTCTTACGTCGTTCCTCTGTTAAAATTGTAGCCAGCTAGTTTGTGTATGTCTGAGAAATACTTACTTAAATATCCATAAGTAAATTAAGTGTCTTTTGTCTATGGTACATTGTATATAATATACTGACAAATGATCTTTTTAAATCTGTTAAAATCAAATCTGAATGATCTCAACTTTGATTAACACCCGCCAACAAAATAATATAATATATATTGACTATGTCTTGAGATCAAATGAGCCTGTACGAGTTTGAGTCCTTGATTCTAAAAATGGATTTAGTTTTTTTGGGTTTTTTTTCCCCCCGTAGCCCTTGGATACATAGAATATGCACGATTTATGCACAATTATTTAAATAAAACCTTTAAATAAAGTATTAATTTGCAACGCTCAATCAAGTGAGCTTTTTCTTCAAATACACTGATTGCCTAAATACTCTATTAATATTTAATGTAGGGATAATAAGTTAGGACAATTTTTTTCTGCAACAATTTTGTAATACAATACCTGATACTCACCACGAAAATAAACTCAGGTGTTATCTTCAACATTATTCAAAAATTATAATACTTGTAAATGATCACATCTCAGATTAACAAGGAATAATGAAGATAGATAATTTTTTAAAGTACTCATTACTTCATTTTAAAATTTAGATTTATCATCATTAGCTATCAAACAGAAAATTTTTACACCTTCTTGACTCATTCTCTTTGGAGCTCTTAAATACTCTTAAAAATACCCATCAAGTCTCATATCTAATATAAAGCCCATGAACAGAAATCATTAATCTTAAAAATAGCAAAGAATATCCATACAAATATTTATATGGTCTTTGTCGATTTAAGGATTTAAGTCTGATAGAGATAATACAAGGACATACTTGGAATCCAGGGCTCAAAATCTACTCAGTCTATTCTTAATTTTGATCTTGAGACATTTTTCTTGTTGATGAGTGTTCCTTAAAATTGTACATATATTAATAATTCCCTATCTAATGGCACCATTGTACATATAAGTTAATTTGAAAGCACTGCACTGTTCTTTGAATTATACGTAAGGCTTTTAGAAATTACTGCTTGTTCATAATGATCCTCTCATTATAGTCATTAGACAAACGGATAATCCCTCAAATTCTCTTTAAAATATGGAGAAAAAAAATTCTGAGTTCCTTTTTGCATCATTCACTTATATAATTATACATTTTTCACGATAAAATATTGTTCAAACATATTAACAATACATAAAATATTAATGGCGATTCGAAGTAATCCGTGTCCATGACGAAGCTCACTCTAATGAGTGCTGCAAATCAATATTAGTAAAAAATAATGACCAAAGAGAGCTTAAATATAATATGTCCATAATATAATTATTTATTAATTCTAATGATTTTGTGTTAAAGGGTGTCATTTATGTCCGTAAAACTATGAATATTGAAAAGAGGTTTTTTTTAATAGTTAATTAACGATATTTTGGGTTTTATTTAAGAAAAAGTTTCAACTTTTTATTCTATCATGCTTAATTCAAGGAAAATTTTTATATAAGACATATATGAAAAGGAGTAAAAATGCACTTATATGTATATAATATAACAAAAGCGGCACATGATTAATAATGTATTGATATAATTATCCCTTTCAACGTACTGCCAGGATCCCTAATCCTCGTTAATGAATGTCTAAAAAGCTTATATGTATATGTTTAATATCATAATAGAAAATTAAATTTACGGAACTATACTCAATTTATACATCACTCAACCTTTTGCTTTCTTCTCTCTCTCTCTTTCTTTCTCATTTCCTTTCTTTTAATAATTTATTATTATTTACATGTCTTTTTTTTTTGTGTTTTCTCTCTCTATTAAAGGTTTTTTAAGACTCTCGCACAGAATTGTCACACACACACAGAGTTCGCACACAATTATCACACACAGAATTTGCACAAAATTCTAAATATGTTTGGAGCTGCAGCCGTTCGCAATAAAAAACGTCGTGAGCAACAGGCCATAAATGCACTTAATGCACAAAGGGGACCTTATATTAAGCCCTTTGGGCCAAGATTCGATCCCAGTGTGTATCCCTACGTCAAATACAAAAAGGCCCTTCATGATGAGAGTGTAAATTCATCCCAACACACACTGATATTTAGTTTTATTTTGTAGAAATATAATTTTGGAATATATTTATAGTATGTAGATTATTAAAACATTTATTTGCTTTGGAGTTTGTGAGTAGTTTAATTTGGAGCAGGATATATTCATTGGATTATTTTTAACATACCACAAAGCCAGAGATATATACATTTAAAAGTTATGTACATTGATTTATATTAAGTGCAAATAAGAAGTCAAAACTTGTAAATGGAAATTATGCATATCTAAAAAAGCAAAGGCCATGTGCTCAAGTCTCGACGACTATTTGATAAATCAATTCACGACTATCTCTTTACATTTATTTTTAACTTTATTTTTCTCTTTCTTTTTGCATGCATCATTTGAGAGAGCTATTTTTAAAATTCTAGACATTGTCATATACATAAATTATATTGTTGTTAAATAGAGTGTGTCTTGCAAAATTAAGTATCAAATAAAACTTTTTTCACAGGTTCTTGTCACTCCATTTCTCAATTGGTATTTGTTTACTTTAACCAGACTCGACCGGATTTTAAGTGACTTTTTCTGCTAGTTTCAGACTCTAACATACAAATTTCATCATTTTTCAAACCGTCGACAGGGATTTTATCGAACTCAAACGATGAATGTAAATTTTTTGAAAGTCACATATATAAAAAATCTATTATAACAATTTAGAACTGACTTCTAGAGAGAGAGTAAGGACGTAATTAGAGGGAACGAATTCATTTACAATCTTTAGAAAAATCTTTGCATAAGCCTTGGTTAAAGTCCCTCCCAGTACCGTAGCTGGAGCAAACGTAGACATTAATTACTTTGCAAAATGAAGATATTCTAAAAGACCTTTTGCTTTGAGGTGATGATAGTAGATATTTGGAGCAACTCCGTTCCCCTTCATGGACCAACTCTCTGGCTATATAAAATAGGGTGGCCCCTTACAGATTTCCCCTTTCTTTACTGCATGTATAATTTGTATTGCATATTTAATTTAGTTATAAAAAGTTATCTGTATAATCTTTGTGGGTTTTTTTTTTTTTTTTTTTTTTGAAACAGGCATATATTAAAGGCCTACATGCATACACAACTTACAACTTCATGCATATACATACCTACGTATTATTTATATACTTACATATATAAAACGTAGCAGGAATGGTATTAAATAATTAATTAACTTAAAGTCTCTTAAATAACAAGTTATATACATATTTGGTTCAAACTAAATGCACGCCCTCTGTCGCAGTCCCTACTAATCATATATGTACCACCAATTCTATCATCAAATCATATTTTTTGTTAATATAAATATACACATAGTTCGTTTTCCTCCTCTCCCCCTCTTCAAGGCTATAAGCTCAATTCTAGGGACATGATACATGTTTCTTTATGCCTAGGCGTAAACAAAGCTAATATGTATAAAAAACAAACAAAAACTTCATGCATATTTTATTATAGAGTCAGAGGACTCAATATCTAAAGTCCTCATTCCTGTGTTATTTTCCTTCCTTTTGAGTGGTGTTTGGGTCAATTGTATATAGATACAATTCTGTTCATAAATGTGATACTATGATCAACGATCCGTGAAACAAAATTGAAAATTTTTTATTTTTAACTTTTTAAATGCTTTTTCATGAGAGTTAATTCATTTTGAATATGAGCAGTTTATTTATTTTTGGGATTTTTTTGCTCCAAAGTCTGCTGTTTATAAGTATATATATATATATATAAATTAGTTTAATCCTAAAATTCAAAAAAAATTCAAAAAAGAAAATTAATTTACAAGTTTTCTATTTTCTTTCATTAGTTAAAAGAAAGAAGAAAAAAAGAATAATCTTTCACGGTTAGTCTTCCAACATACATAAACCTCCATCAATACTCCCTAAAAACTCCCTAAATTCGGCAATGGTACATGGTCGATGTAGGGAAAACATATGTCTGTCACTGACTTGTTTCCTTTTAATTACCTTCTTCTAGTATCATAAGTCATAGCAATAGAGAATGTGAGGCAACTTTCAAAGCATTCATGATGGTGTCGAAATTCAGAGTATTAAGTAAAGAAATGACTAAGCTCAATCCGTCACACCTCTCCTCCAATTGTCAATAATACATGAGGTAACTCAGAAATAATTCATAGAACGTGCTAAATGGGTGAAATATTCAGAGTCTTAGTAAACAAACCCCATAGAAAGTAGTAAGAGTTAGGAATGTAAATAATATGCAAATGGGGTGTGTGAAATAAAAAGAAAGAGAAAATCATCAACCTGGATACTCTGACAATTTAATGAATGTCGAGGGGAGAAGCAGCTTGAGCTGTCATGACGTTTGACTGAGCTACAAGCTGCTATTCTCCATTATATATATGCAACAATAAATAATAACATAGATGAGAGGCAGAAAATTAACTGAAATTAATGTCAGGAAATTATATATTTTTAACTAATAATAATTATACGAGGACTTGAGCCCTTTTTTTTACATTTTATTTGCTTTATTAAACTTAATGCATGTATTCCTTCATGCTAGATCTTTACTATCAGGTAGATGTTCTCCCCTCAGTAGTAATAAAGGAAAAATGATAACAGGTTTGGAAAACAGAAAGACCTGTTTGAAGAGCCAACTTCACAAAGTCTCACACTCGGCATTTTGCATATTATTTACATTCCTAGTAATAGTGTTTGTCCACGTTTCGCTATATTTAATCTCATGCAGGGGTGTACTGGCCCGGTGGTCAACCGGTCAATGACCGGTGCGCCCCTCTGAAATCTTTACTAGGCGCCCCTTCGATTTAGCATAATCCGCCTATATCGTACGCATATTTTTCTTTTCATCACAAAAGTTTGCGCTCAAGTTACAAGAAAAATCAATTGCTCATATCCAAGTGGGTGATAAAAGGAAAAATTATATACAGTGGCGCCCCTCATTTACTCTTTGCCCGGTGGAAATTTTCGCCCCAGTACGCCCCTGATCTCATGCTAACTGTATTTTCAGTAAAGGGATTTATTTATTTTTCATCCCCAATTTTGTATTGCCTATCAAGACCTCCAATATATATATACATATATATATATATATATATATATATGTAACCTTATATCATATATCAAGTGGTCGTCGACTAGAGTATATTGACATATCTATTGTCAAATTCATTCATTTTGGTTGCTACGTATGAATGAAATGAAATAATGAACACAAAAATACTCTATTTTTCCTTTTCTTTTCCCATTTCCTTACCTGTTCTCTCTCTCTCTCTCTTTATAAGTAGAATTGTACCTCTGATTTAAGTCATGTCCCTCTCCTGTATTTTTTTTCGCGTCCGTTGCATAATACTTTTATGTATGTAGACCTAGACTCGTCAAATAATAATAATTTCTCTCTGCAAAAATATTTGACTAATAAAATAATGATATTATTATTATTATTATTATTATTTATATATTTTCCAAGAAAAAAATAATAAATAATATTTATTTTTATCAGAAAAAGGCTTCAAGTCATGTTATTAATGATTATTCCACATGCAAAGCAATCAAGGAATGAATAGGATACAAAAAGGTACTTACTTGATTATCAATTATATATAGGCCTATATGTATATGTAACAACGGCTAAAAAAAAAGAAGGGAAACTAGGTGAAAGCAAATCAGGAATTGGAAAGGAAAAAAAGAAGAAAAAAAAATATAGCCAACCATTTATTCCTATTTTATAAAACTTATGTTGTATTTGCAAAAAAAAAAAAAAAATACCTCGCCTGCGTTGTTTTTTCTTCGTTTTTTTATGTGTAAACAAAAGGGCGAATTCAATATATACATGAATAAATATATGAACACACATACATATATATCTCAAAAGGAGGGAATTTTTTTTTAGTGAACGTAGGTAAACCCCTGTGATCAGATGCCTACTCTATTCTAAATGGCAGCCGTCGTTGCCTCAAAGGTGAAAAGAGCTCGGACGAACTCTAAAAATCAAAAGTCACTCGGAAGGGGACTAAACATCTCCATTGATGGACATGGGAAAATTGTCACGACTCCCCACGATGAGCTGCGTCACGGGCATTTTGATGAGGACACTGGAAGCAAACAGGTTGGTGGTTAAAAAAAAACAAAAAAGAGTTGATTAAAAGAAATTGTGTCCTGACTCGGATTTGATCATCAGATGTGAATTTTAAACAAAATTCGAAATATAACTATATAATTATTTAATTAATTATTATTATTGTTATACAACATATCCATGGTCAGAGTAAATAAAAGCAATGAGGCAGTGACTACTTACCCCTTAGCCAAGCTCATACAAGGATAGAACCCCACAAAAAGAGCTTATAAATGTACATTGTACCCATTTCATAGAGACAAACTATGAATCCAACTCTGAGCCATATACTTCGCCTGACAAAAGGGATATGATGATGTTTTAGGAATGATGTCACAATGACGTCACATTTCTTCTTTTTTTTATTTACTAATAATAATGCATATTGAACTGTATTTCCCAATTGAATACCCTTTGATCAACTGAATGTATGACGTATATAGGCCTAAGGATTTAGTCTCACCAAATATTGCCTAATCATTTTTGTATATTATTATTGGAAACTTACAGCAAAAATAACTCTTTCTAATTTTTTGTTTGTTTTAAATCATATGATTAATAAACTACAAATTCAAATGCTTTCTTGCCTCAATCCAAGGGATTGTACATAGTGTCCATTCAAAGTCAAAGTTTGAACAGATAATTTTGAAGTTTTATATTGTTAAATTTGAAAATATGTGTGCATACAAATATTAGTCATTTATTTTGATTTTAACTTTGTCTGTTAAAAGCAGGATTGACTAATTTAAAAATCATATTTAGATAGGTACATGGACCAATCAAATGATCAAAGAGAAAAATTATCATGCTTATAAATAATAGGTATTGAATAAATTATTACTTGTCTGTTCTAATTAATGACTGCAAATTGCTAACTATTTATAAATAGAAAGCTTACATATCTCACACGTCTAACAGACTGACTTTCACCTGTTCAGTTGTCACATGTTGTATTGCCTGCAGATTTTGGAAACTCTGGAAAGAAATATCTTCTTAATCATTTTCAAACTGTGATCCTTCAGTGCCGCTTCATTCCCCCCCCCCCTCTTATTATATAAATGGTCCAAAAGAAATGTTTTCATAAAGTCTATAATCTGATTTAACAAACAAAAAAAACCAAAAAAATATATGTAATTTTTTTTTGAGACATTACTCGTTTAAAATTCAATTTGAATTTAAAGTTGTAGTACAGAATGTCAATTTCCATATATGTATATCATTATTTTTGCATGCAAAATCTCCTTGGAGACTATAAAGCCCAGATGAAAGCTATAAACATGACATATTGTGTGCACAGAGCCAAAAATAAAATCACATTTTGGTCAAAAAAATAAAATAAAATTATATGCTGTTGTTGATTGGATTCCCCCCCCCCCTCCACCAAAAAACAACAACCTTGGACAGTCCACTCTCACATCAATAAATGTACTATTCAATACATCACCATAAAGTTGCGTTACATAATTGTAACATGGTTAGTCACGAGTATCTTAACTTTAAAACTTTAATTACCCATAACATCTCCAAATAATAAATTTGCCCTTCTCACTTGGGTGTGTTAGTCCCAAAATTCTGATGTCCTCTCTGGTCACGTCCTAAATCTTAAGGGGGAGTTCGAATCGGACAAAAAAAAAAGAAAAGAAACTTCATTAGCAGCCTGTTTTGATCAATGTATAAATAAGGATGGGGATTTTGTTGAGGTGAAAAAACATGTCCACAATTACTTTCTGGTGTGCCAACTACATTTTATCTACTGATTGTTATTTGACAATATTAAAAAATACACAGCAGTGAGGTATTATAGGTATAATTGTAGCAAGGTCTTACTTCAACGATACTGAGAAGACTCAATTCAAATTGATCAACCAAATAGGGGTACCAATTGATATTTTTCTTTTCTTCCTTAAACTCAACCTTATCTCAACATTTAACCCATGTCTAGATACAAGGATATATGTTAATATATAAGAATAATACGGCTATGTGATTCAGCCTTAATCTATTATTTAAGAATAATGGTAAACGATACTCGTCCATGAAAGTGTTTTAAAGTTTTACTGAACAAATTATTCCATTTGTGTAGCAAATTACAATTGAATATATTTTTTTAATAATCATATCCTTGGACACCTAATAAAAGACGATCTCAAGATCAATTAAAGACTTTAAAAAAATGAAGTCATTCTCTATTTCAAAAAATACAAAAAATAATTTTCTCTTAAATTATTTGATGATATCAAAAGTCATTCGATCTCTTAGTGAAATACTTTTGCTTGGAAAAATGGGCAATACAATTGGGTTGTGGCAAAATAGCCAGAAGTAAATTTGGGTATAATATGAGTTGAGAACTCCTATAATAGAGGGTATTTTAAAATTTAAAACCTTTTAAAGGGACAAAGCGGATTTCAAATCTAATTTTACAATATTTAAATTTTAAAGGCTGAGTGCCCATGGGTCTATTTTGCGCATTTCCTTTCATTTAGGTCCATACCCTGTTTTGATTTTGTCTAGATTTAAAAAAAAATATCTCTCCAGATTTTCTCTCTCAATGATGAATATAATAAATATCTAATTTTTATCTTTAGGGCAGTAACTCTGTTTCATGATTTTGTATATGTATAATTATAATAATATAAATCCAATACAAGTGACTTCCTGCTCCAATTATCTCATCTAACAAATCAAAGACTTTTTTCTTTTTTCTTACATAGGTTCACGTTAGATTCAAATACATAGAATAATAACTAGATAGATAATTCTTTATCATATATATAAATTAGATCGTTCATTTAATATTTGTAGAGTAAGTTATGCTTCAAAATGGCCAACATTTCAAATTATTATTATTATTATTTTTTTTTTTTCATATTTTTTTCTTAAATAGTATCATAAGTATGTAGATAAATAAATATTAATTTAAATTACGTACATCTCTATTTATATATTAGGTATTTATTTAAATAATAATCACTATACATAAAGTTATTCATTTTTAGATTAGTATTTGTATAAGTTTTTTTTTTTTTTAAATAATAATAATCATTAACAATTAGAATAAAACGTTTATTTTGATATATAAATTAAGTCATTCTTTAGTTTAAAGCTTTTTCATCCAACTATGAGTGGATTGACTATCAAATAGGACACAGAATAATCCATGTTTATTTATTTAGATTCACTTTGGTGCTGCAAATGCAAGTCTTGCCTCATCTGGTGGACGAAAGGACTCCAAAGTATCTCGAATTGACGATGAAAGAAGGAAAAAGGTGAGAAATCTTTGTTCACCTCCTTCTAATTTGATTATATGTAGATAAAAGGAAATGAAAGGAAATTAACGGAACTTTTTTTAACCTCAATTGTTGAAACCTTTTGTTGACTTTTATAAAAAATATTTAATATCTTTTGATTTGGATTTGTAAGATTATTAAATTAGAAAGGATTTTATCTGATGTCACAGATTGTATACATGTGCCTAAAGTAAACTGAAAATGAGGCCAGTTTGGGACAGTTATATAATAATTGATTTATATATATATATATAAAGGAAACGTTCTGGGTACCTTTGTAAGGAATGGTCATACAAAAAGTTAAATTATAGAGCCGTACGAGTCCTCACTTTATAATTTGTGTAAAATAATTTTTTTTCTACTTTTAACAACCTATTCTGTGCTCTGTTTATTACAGTTTTCAATTATTTTTGTAAATATCCTAATAACTAAACATATGTTATTTAGTAAATATATTAATTCATCACATTTACTAGGCAATGCAACAAATTAGTAAATAAGGGACTTCTAATAAAGTTTTATTTATGATGCACCTATATATCTTGAAATTTGATTTAAAATAGATATGAATTTTGTAATTGAATACATATAATTCCTCTGTTTTTTTATAAAGTAAAAGAAATTTGTATAAATATTCCATAAAATTTCATCCTTTGGTCTTTCTAAATAAATTAGTTTAAGAGTGATATTCCATCGTTATTGATCGTGTTTTGGTCTAAGTCCCTTCAAAGTCATGATTTAGGAGTCAAGACTCAAAGCAATTAAATTATTTTTTTTTCTTTTAAAGAAAATTCTTCAAGAATTTTTCCCTCTTGCTCTTGGTAAAGTCTTGTTTGATTAACGAGGGTGGGTTTGAACACAGCATTATTTGTTGCTAACCTATTATGTTAATTGAGTCCTTTGCTTTTAAATCTAAATACACAGTTTCTTCTTTTTATTATTCTTTTATTGAGAATGGGCTATAGTCTGAGGAAGGCTAGAGTAAGAACTGAACTGATGCTTATTGACGAGAAAGGACTATTATTTTTGAGTGCTATATTTATTTATTTTTTGAACAATGATGCATCAAATACTTGACGATCCTTTTCCTTTTTGGCTTGAATATAACTTTTTATCAATAGATTTAATGATGATTACTCTATGTACATATGTATATATAAGAATTCTGATGAGGAAAATGGATCAACACGTTTGTACAACTATGTATACAAAGGCTCTAGGAAAACTCATCCATAGGTAAATTCATTGATCATCAATTCATCGACTGTCAATCCATCGATAAGTAAATTCATCCACTTTTTCCTCCCAATGAATACTTTCAATAGCCTAGAGTAAATTTGTGTATACCTACTGCTGCCTCTGGTTAGATGAACTAGCTTTTAATTATAATTTGTCGTTTCTTATTTGAGTGCTTCTTTATATTCGTCAAGTTCACATCATTCGGACGGAAATTATTTTAAATCTGATTAAATTTGATAGAAATTAACCTTATTGCTAAACCATTGTTTTTGCTTCCCTCAATTCGCAAAATCTAATAACCCTGCCAAAACAAATTTACGATTTTTGTAAGAGTTTCAAAGTATTTGGTTGTCATACATTTTTGGAAATACAAGTTCTAAATATGAAATTAAAATTGCAACATTATGCACAAAATTTATTTATATAATCTTAATCTGGTCGGTGTTGATATGAAAAACCCAGCCAAACAAATTTGCTCTATGCAAATAAAGTATTTATTGGGGTAAAAAAAGTAAATGAAATTTACAAATTGATGAGTTGAAGGTCGATAAATTTATCTATTGATGAATTGATGTCCATGAATTTACCGAACACCGTATATGAAAGTCATTTTACTGTGGACTAGAACAGTATATCCGGTGACGAAGATTTATTTAAATGCGTGCTCTCTTTTAGACTAAATAAAGAGCAGTAAAGGATTTGTTTCGTTTTCTGCTCATATAATATATATATATATATATATATATATATGCACGGAGCATTTGTATCCCTGTGTTCCATAGCTATGTACAAGGGTAAGAAACATAGATATTTACAATTTTGTGAGACATAAACTTATAAAATAAACATTTATAACAAAATGGAGGAAATTTAATTTTATACGAGTATTTATATTTATTTCTAAAAGGATTTTTTTTTCTTCAATACAAAATAATGACGAAACGAGACAGTACAAAATGAAAAATGAACACTGACCTTAATAATATCATTAAATGAAAAATTAAAGCTGTTTATTATGCGATAGAAATAGAATTGGATGAGGTTAATAGCTACTTAATAGAAGGCGTTGACATTTCAGAAATCCTACTTTCTTCTTTCTGCGTTTCTACATTTGTTTTTCTTCTATTTTAGAAACTTGCTTAGAGACATAACTTTGTACAAACTCAGTATATTCATGAATATATTTTGAGATACAAAATTAAATATTAAAGAAAGAAGGGGGGGAAAAAAAAGTTTTTTATTGCTACAAAAGTTTATTGTTTATGGAAGGAAATTTTGACAACACCTTTCATGCATTTAGTCATTATTTATTTCCTTACTTTTGTTAATTGTGTTTCTTTATTTGATCATTAATTTGTATCATTGCCAAACCTCCTAATTTTTTTAGAGAGTGCCCAGGGGGTTTCAAATTAAATTTGTTAAAGGCTTTTGACTTCCCTCCCCCGAAATAAAAAAGAGAAAAATAAAGTTGAAATTTTTGTAAAACGCAACCTCGACTATGTTGTGAGTTTCCGATATATTATCGAGACTTACAGAAAAAGTTTATCGTATTGCACTATACTGGCTCTACAGATCAAATTTAGAAAAAGGTCTAATCACATTTCACGGCTGGAGAGCATCTAAATAAATTTCCATTTATGCAGATAAGTATGTACATATATGTCAAGTCAGCAAGAAACCAAGTTTGTCAGAACTTTTTCAAAAATGAGTTAAAACTGCTGTCAGTTTCTTGAAGACATTCTCTTTCGTTCGTATTACTAGTATATTTTGATTAATTAAATAATGACTCCAATAATTGCAACTGTATAATAGGAAAAAAATACCGGTCACAATGAAGAATACAAAACATCTGGTATGTATGACTATGATTCATGGTGAGCATGATAGCGAATGTAGTTGATTCTTAATAGTTCTACAAGAGATGAACAGAAGGTTTTAGCCAACTGCAACTAAATAAATCTCTGGGGCTATGAAAAAGATGGACTTTCTTTCAGGGACCATATTGTCTCCATGTGAAGTCGACACATTTATCCGATTACTCCATTGGATAGACAACAACCCTTGCTTTCTCAATATAAAGTGACATTTGAGCAAAAACCGTACGGTATAGGTCTTAAAATGACTCCGAAATAATTGTCCGTTATATTATTTATGAAGTAAAAAAACTGTAAAGTGGATTATCTCCTTTTCAATATTTGAAAACAAACTTGCTTTATTGTTGACTTGACACATATATGGGTTGAAACTTGGATATATGTACTTTGATCCTGCTACAAGAACCTCTCATGATGAAGGGAAGTCACCTTCCCCTTCAAATTTGAATATGGAATTTGTATTTATAGGTCTATATACAAATTAATTGTGTGCGATTTCTATAAAAAAAAAATCTGCTGTTTTACCATAAGCTTCTACAACCTGGTGATTTTATAACGGACAATATATTTATATACTACAATTGATTCATTTGAACCCTGCATTTCGAGAAAAACGGTCAAAATTCGAGAAAAAAGCAAGAAAAAGTTATTTTTCTACATAATATAACGCTCGACCTCTTGTTGAAAAAGTCGTAAAAAAATATTAGGATCGTCTCAAAAGACGAAATATTTTTTTTATAAATGGACTTCATTAAATGCCTGAGAGGTAGGAAAAATAATTAAAGTAAACAGCGATGTGCAATACTTTGATTAATCATTTAACTCATTTCAATCTGAAGTAAATGCATTTTTTTATCACAAAAATCGGACCGAACTAATTGGTACTCCCTATGTTTTAGAAGAAAAATGAAATAATTAGTTTTATGTGCCTATATTGAAAAGAAAAAACCCATTCTATGTATGTAAGTATCTCATACAAACACTATACATTTCCACACTCTTTTTCTCTGGGTATGCTTACATAAATATATGTATATATTTCTTGTAATAGATAAGTATAATAGAAGATACTTCCTTTCCTCTAATTAATTAAATTACTTTTTTTCCCAAATTTATATATATTAGTCTTTTACAAAAGTTTTTCTTTTATTTTTTAAAAAAAATAAGTTATTTTCTCCTATTTTTCATTATACATATATTTGTACTTATTTATTTTACTTTTTGATCAAAGAATAATATTTCCGGTTTAAAATAAAAGAAAGGCCGGAGAGAAAGAAATAGGCGTCCTTTTTTTTATTATTATTATTACTATAAGTATTATATTTTATTGCGTCTACATATTTCTGCTTATTTTTATGCTTTTAAAGACAAACTATAAATCAAGGAGCTGAAGAGCCTTCAATATTTAGTTTTACATTATATATATATATATATGTACATATATTGATATATGGTTTGAAAAGTTAGAAATTCGATTTATATATATATATATATATATATATATATATATAATATATCTATTATGGTTATTTGAATGCATTATTGTAGTAGGGTTGTATCTTTGGTTGTTTGCTTTTGTAGAATTATCTGCATTCTATATAAGTACAGTCAAACCTGGTCTAACGGTGACCTGCTATAAGCGTGTCACTGATCTAAGCGGTCACACCTATTATATAGTTACCGCACAGGAAATTTATTACATAAATGCACTATATGTATTAAGCGTTCCTTGCAATCCCCGGCCAGCGAAAATCTTAGGACTCTCGGACGTGCAAAACTGAATAACTTTTAATATACTTATTCCCCTTAGGATTTTTGACATTTCAAATTTTTTGACCAGTGTTATTTGTTCTAGATATCTGTACTCAAGGATCATTTGTAGGAGTAGGGCTTTTTGTGATACTCAAGGAGAAGGTGGGATATGATGCATACTGTTGATGAAAGAGCCTTTGTTAACATCAGCTGATTTATTTACCCTTTTTTTAGGGGGGGGGGGATGAAACTTTGGTAAGAACTTTTTTTTACATCAAATGAAATTTTGCTAGTGATATACAAAGCTATTAGTGGAGAATCTTTTGGGTTTAAAAAGTTTTTTTTTGGGTCCCAACAGGTTGGAATTCAAAGTGTTAGAGGAAGATGTTTCCTCCGTGATCATCCTGTTATAAGGAAGGAAGATAAATTAAAAAGAGAGTGATAAAGTACCAACCTTTACGCCTGTGTAATAATAAGATTACAATTTAATTTATTTCTATAAAAGTCACATGATTCCATATCATCAGAAGGCCTGTCCTCCCTCTATTTCCCAAGTCCCTCAGGTCCACTGATACCACCTTACTAGTCAGTGTATCAAATATTCAAATTTGCATTTCCAGAGTTATTGAGCAAAAATATCTGCGCTCCTATGAACAATATCAAAATGTGTATGAATTATGTATGCACAAAGACATGATCAGAAGAAGAAAAGGGGATGGAGGCCCACTGTGTCTTGTACCCTGGATTGGGGATGTCACCTGAGCATTGAATGGGTGCAATCCACAAATAATCCTCAAAGTAGAAAGTTTCACAACAGCAAATTTCTTACTTACACCTGATGTTTTTGATATTCAATACATAATTACGACTATATACGTTTGTTTGTCTGTCTGGGTGTCCTTTAGCTTTCATTTTGAGGAGGAGGAGGGGGGGGGGGAAGCAAGTCACATTTACTTCTTAATATTTCCGAACCCTTGTATATACTATTATATGTAAGTCATATATAACAGCATATTTTCTTTTAAAAGAGCAGAAATAAATTATCTTGAAATATTTAGGGTTTTTTTTTTGTTGTTTTTGTAGTCAATGAGGTTGAATTAATAGGAAGAGAGAGAGAGGGGGGGGGGGGAGGGAGACCTTGGAGGAGGTGGGGGGGGGGGGGGGGAGGGATCGATCGATGTGTATTTACGTTATATGTACACTAACTAGTAGCGTATCAAATATCTAAACAAATCAACCAATATACCTATATAATTTATAAATGTGATACAGCACAGGTGGTTTGAGGGATGCAAGAGCAGAGGGACTTAAATGGATGGGTGAAAGTAGCCCGTCGTCCCTCTTTGCCTCTCTCCTCACTTCATTTTCAAACTCCATATGTGAATCCGTCTTTCTTTCAATGCCAGGTTGGATAAAGATATGATCCGAGCATTTGTTAAATGACTCATGTTAGATCCATTTATCACTTTGCATTCTATGTACAAGCAAAAATTGCCTTTCACTTTTTCACTTGTACATAAATAGAGAAATTAAAAAATAAATAATAATAATAATAATATCATCTAATTATGGTTTATTTATTTTTCGTTTCGATTTGATCACCTGGCATTTATGTGCATTTTAATACCTAGAGTCATGTTATGTATTACCTCTAGTTTGGTTGATATATGACCATCCTAAAGAAGAAGAAGAAGAAGAAAGCAAATATCAACTACCATTAATGACTCAGACAAATGTCATACTTTTTTTCCGGTAATCTTGAGTCTCATACCCATGTATGTTTTGAAAATAAGAGGAACACGTTATGGGAGTGACAAAGATTTTTCAGCAAATCAACTAAAATAATTTTTAGAAAGCTTTAAATTATGTGACCTTGTATGTATGTATACAATATGCCTATTTTTTTACTAATACGTAAAGCATGCATGGTTAGTTATCAGATAAGGATATATGTATAGCATTTTACTTAGGTGCATACGCACCTAAGTAAATATGCAAATGACTTGGAAATAATAAAGACCTATCGAGTCTTTTACTTTATCTGCAGTTCTATAATCATTTTTGACTTTGATTAAATATGACTTTTTTATTTATAACATACACTCATACATAATATGTATATCAAAAACCTCTTTATCTTCTATCAAATATGAACAGTTCCTCACCACAAATCGAATTCGATTCGTATTTTTCTCTTCAAAAAGTAATCTATAAATTCCATTTTTATATCCCACATTAAATGGATTAAAATTTTGAATTTGAAACATTAAATATATATATGTATATATAAAAAGATCAAATTGTGGTAAAAAGAAATGAATATTTAAAGTATTCCGGTTTAAAATGGCTGTATTTTTATTCTTCTATTCAACTACTTATGAACAACATCTTAGCAACAACTTAATATATATACATACATACATACATCTTATTGCTAATTACTTTTTCCCTACACAGAAGCATTCATATACTTTTGTTATATTTTTAAGGACAGAAACACATTATTTTAAGTAGTTATGTACATTCCTCCATAAATGTAATGTAAATATTCAGTCAACCCTTGAATTACGAGGAGTATTCACTTCACGAGAAGTCCAGTGTTTGGCTTAAAGTAATTCAAGCTCACTGATAACTTATTACAAGTGTTGCAGATTCTCTACTAATGGCTGGCAAGGTGTGTAGTTACAAGGGCCCGATGGATAATGTACGTCTCTGTCCTAGTCATGGGAAAATCAAAGCATTGAGGAGAAATAGCCCATTTTAAATTAGGATCCATTGAATTTGTTTTCTTTCTTTCTTTCTTTCTTTCTTTCATGAAAGAAGTACTCAAAAAATTCGAAAGGAACACACAGCCATTTAGCAATTTCAAATCATATGCATATTAAACTCCTCGTAATATGAGATCTTAACTGTGTACAAAGTGAATGAATGTTAAGTGAAAAGAAATTTCATCTCTTTTTAAAAAAAAAAAAAAAAAAAAGCAGAAACATGTTCTCTTTCAATGACGTGAGTACATATCATTGTCTTGTTTTTGGAAATACTAATAGTACGACTACTTTGTGCTGTTTTGTTCTTGCGTCAGGGTGTTTGAGCCGCAGTGGAGCATTAGAATTGTACATTCAAGCCTAAAATGTTGAAGAATAATGTGAGTTTTTAATACTATTTTGCTGTATGTAGCATAAATTATATAACTGAAAGGAATATCGAGGAGAGTCATCATACTCATTTTATCTTCATCAAAATCTCTGAAGCTTTTTTCTACAATTAGGACTTTGTACTCACTCACTTGCCCAAGAACGATTTATCATTTCTTTGTTGTGCCTTCTAAAAAAATACGGTGTTGATATTTTATGTGTCTACATGCTTTGCCAAAAAAAAAATAATAATAATAATTAAAAAAAAGTAGGAAAATGTCATCAACAATCGAGTCATACATCCTATATAAAAGTTGTATGTCTTTTGTTTTTTGGGTTAGCCAACAATGACTCATTAGATACGTCACGATTTTCACTCAATTTTTATTCTTTGATTTATAATTATTTAATTATTAATAATATAATAATAATGAAATATAATAATAATAATATTTTTTTTTTAGTTGGATCAGCTGAATGAGGAAGGCATCTACAAGTGAGACATTGATTTGATCGAACTTACATATTATGTATATTAAAAATAAATCTGTTAACAAATATTTCTTTCCTTTTTTCAGCGCCAATAACAGTGCGAATGTCATTCTCTACGTGGGCCTTGGCATGATTGCCATTGGACTCATCATCACATTTGTAGGACTTGGAGAGAAGGGCTTTCAAACTCTGGAATTAAAGTTAATAGGGCCAAGTTTGGTGGGATGTGGGATCTTCTTTGCTCTGCTTCGCATTCTTTTTTGTACGGTTCCTTCCTGTTTCAGCTCTTGTGCTGGTAAATGTTGTTGTGTAGCCCCTAATAAAAAGGAACTGGAGAAAAAAAAGCTTCTGGATAAACGGGTATTTTGATGACCCTAGATTGAGCATTTGTCTTATTTGACAAAGTGTCATTTTTGTTTTTCAGCTAATAACCTCTGCAGGATCAGAGAGCATCATTCCTCATTGTTCCCGCCAAGAATCTGCCAAATCTCGATCCACTCCCCTTCCTCCCATCATCACGGCTCAACCCTCTCTTGTTCGATCCACTTATCAACCCTCCAGTCAAAGAGATGATGAAGAAGAGAAGGACGACACTCCTTCCCTTCCTACGAGTAAACAAGTTTCTTCAAACCGTAGAAAAAAACCCACAAATGATGGTCATAGAGCCTTTAATCTCCGCTCTGCTGAAAGACGGAAAACAGCTCCCTCCAGTGCCTCTTCCTCCACAAAAGGAAATCGTAAATCACTCGATGAGTTCTCAATTACTGACTCTGATCTCATACTTCAAGAAGAGGTATCCAAAGTACGGAGGAAGGAGGCGGAGGGGGGAGGAGTACTCAGGGGTGACTCTCCGAGTACGTCACTTAAAAATTTGACACATGAATTGGTTCTGAGTGCAGATGGACTTTAGAGGGGGAAAAAAGAGTTTCATCTCTTTCAAATTAATAAACGCAGGCTATTTTATGGTCTGCGCACATAACTAAACAACACATCAAAGTTGTCATATTTTGTGTGTGTGTGTTTATTGGACTCACAAGCCAAAAATCAAATCAAAGCATATTCTCTCCTGAAGGTAATCATCTACCAATCTCCATGTCTGCATATATATATATATGTGTTTTCTTTAATGGTAACTGTGATGTAAAGAGATTCAAACAAATAAATAAATATATATATATATATATACATTAATAAATAAATAATATGGTCTGTTGTCTCATTCATGTCATACGTCATAGCTGAACAAATATTATATCTTTTTAAATCATTCACTGATCTCTTCTTCTTGAATTAATAAATACAATGAAACCAATGGTGTGAAAATGTGATAAAGCCTCTTTAAGGACATGAATTAACTGTACTTTTTTTTGTACAATGTATTGTAATTCGTAATTGATATCGTAGTTGAAGTCCATGCCAATGTCTTCTCATAAAGTTAATAACATATTTAAATTTAGATACGTCCTACTCGTGCAATGAAATTAATGTCAATGTATCTAATGTACCATGATTTGAAAAGCAGTTTTGATAACTACGTCAGATATCCTAGAGTAGAATTGTAGCTACGTTTTACCGATTTTGTAAGTAAGGATTCTCTTGTCAAGGGTGCCAATTTTTTGAGGAGAGACAAGGTTTATTTTGAAATTTATTTGACCCTTGTTCATTTCATAAGATTACTGTAGGAAGTGATACCAATAGTCAATAGCCAGATAGGATCTATTGCAGCTCATCATTGAGAGGTGACCAAGAAATGAACAGCTATATAAATATTCATTATATCACTAAACCTTTCCCTTTCAGGAAAAGAAGGAGGAAAAAAAGATTCAAAATCAATTTGTAACTACATATAAGTAGAGCTTCTCTCTTGATATTTCGTTTTCCCGTTATATTCAGGGTTTTATAGCAAGGAAAAATTCCTGGGAAATATTTCTTTTCCTGTGAAACTTTGAATTTTATTATTTTATAATATAACTTTTATCAACATACATATATATATAATATATTATAATTTATTCATGGAATGAAAGGTTAAATCACTCGGCTTAAAGATTTTACGATTTATACTACTACGACTACTACTATGGGCAAAAAATAGTGAGAATCAAAAAATCTTTTTTTTATCATGAAAATTTCTTTTAACCTCCAACGTTTTTTTCAATTTTCAAGACATAAACAAAATTTTGAATCAAGTCCATAATTACAGAACAATAACTGTAAAGGAGAATATTTTTCCTATTAAAATTAAAAATTGGATAATCAGTTTCTTTAGTAATAGGCTCTTTATCTCGAGAAATAAACTAAGAATTCTCAAAATGTCAAAAGAATACAACAGTCTGGAATATTCATTATAACTTTTTTGGTTTGGACAACATTTCTCAAAATTCCATTTTAGTCATCCTCTTTCAAACATTTTAAAAAACGACAAATTCGATTTTAACACTTCACAAAAGGACGCGATTCTTATAAAACAAAATATGAATATTTCAACATGTAATTTGTCAGTGACAGGTGTGTCAACTTAAAAACAAAAAAACATTTATCCCTTTTTCGGGGATCCCCCAAAAAATTAAATTCAAATTTCCCGGTGTTTTTTATCCAGTCTCTTTTTCTTTTTTTTTTACAGATATTACTTTGCAAAAGATGTGAACTATGCATTGATAATGAATGAGGCCCCACAAAGGGGCAACATATTCAGAATATTGAAACTTTACATCTACAATACACGTTCCTTGTCCCTTTTTTGCTTTATCCTTTTTATTGGGGCATTATATAGCCAATAAACAGTCTACACGTGGATAGTTATGTAATATATTGAATCTTGGAAAAGAAAATTAGGAACAAGGAATAAAAACCCACACACATTATTTATGTGTTGGTTCAATGATTTCTAAACTGTTCCAGGTATTGACCAGGTTTTGTATATTATGTCTTACTTTATGAATGAATACAACTCCTCAAAACTTCTGATTCATGACTTAACGGATAAAAATCAAAACTATAACGAATATATTCCTAAATGTTACTTAAATTCCAATGGGGAGGGGGCGGGGGGACTTGAACTCATTTTGGAAGTGGAACATCGTGAGCTGATATAAAAATAATATCTACAAAGTAATTGTTTGTGTTTTGTAAGTACCGTCGTAGCATTAATAAATGAAATATGTTATAAAAGACTTTTTTATATATACAAAGTTCAAATCGAATCACAAACAAAGATGGAGTCATGGACTTCACAAATGGGGGTATGTGAAAAGGATTCTCATTGGTTGTGAGCTCTGGAATAATATTTAGTAGATTTAATTTGAATTTTAGTACATTTCAATCAATTTATTAACCCTTTTATCAGCTAAATGTATGTCACAACTTTATGTTTTACTATAAAATCCCTACAACTTCTCTATCTTTTTTTTTTTTTGGTTATTTGGTTCTCACTCATCCCCAATAATATTTATACGTGTACAAAATATCTTTTTGCCAAAAAGTTATTATTTCTCTTATTACGTTATAGGAATTATGTATGTTCAAAAAAAGAGAGTTTGTCAAAGTAAAGTAACATAAAGTATCTCCTTCCCTTCATATTATACTCTTCCTCTAAACCTCAAACTTTTTTCACTACACAAAATATATAGGTATTTGTTTTTACAAAGAAACACACAAACAAAATGAAAACTTTGGTCGACTCAACATTAATAGCGGCCTTGGAACTATGTTATCTCCACTCTACCTTGAATTTGATTTATACAAATAGTCATGCATTAATTTACACAAAGGGAAATAAGTGAAAAAGAGAGGGAAAAAAGGGATTTTCCATCTATATTTAGCAACTTATAAAGAAATTTAAAAACATTAAGATACAATGATGTACAAAAAACTCTTATTCCTTATATTTTTGGTTAAAGGATTTGTATTTAATTGAAATACAAAATTATCTTCAATTCTTCATCAAGCCTTCTTTGCGTGATATATAATAATAATTAGTTAATTATTATTAATTATAAAATGGTCAGCTTGAAACTTACAAAATTAGGTGGTGAGATGGTTCTTTGTTTTAAATCCCTTGTACGATGCGTATTCGTTTAAAATTAATTATTATTATTATCGTTAGCTCGTCAACTGAATCGAAAGATTGACGTCACATATACCAATTACATAGTTTGACATTGTAACTTGGCAGGGATTTTTGTCTTGCTATTGAGTCCTTTTAATCCTTATCTTGATAACAATGACTAACTAGCCAATAAACTTAGGCTAATATATTTATTTTCATGGTTGAAAAACAACCATTAATTTATTTTATCCTCTTGATATGAAAATACACACTTTTTACATTCTTTCAAAGAATCTTATATCCATTGAAAATTATTTACTTCCATACTTAATACGAAGCCTTTTATACATTGATTCTCTTGCTCTTTGTTCGTGCTCACAATAAGTCAATTATCTATAGTTAGAATACATTCTAAAAAGGGGCAACTATATTTGAAAAAAAAAAAAAAAAACTTTACGGAAGTCAGTGCTACCAGATAAGGTAGAAGTCATATAGTTGTCAAAACAATTTCTAGATAACTTATGCATATTCAAATTAAAATTAATCTACACACCACAATTCTATCTGAGATTTAAAAGTTTGAGAAACACTGCCTCAAAGATAAAACCTGAGAATAAGTTGTTGCCGTGTTACATATTCCAGGCAGAGCTGGACACTCAAACTCACGTCAAAGTTAAGTCAGTCTTATTGAACTGTAACAAGAGATTCGATTCGATTCGGATTCAAAGTGAAAAGACTCATGACTTGACTTTGACTTCTATAAATGACTACTGAACAGCTAATGAGGTCTCCTGATCCTTACAAGACTACAAATTTATCCTTTTATTTTTTCTAGATATTTGTAACTTTATTGATTAAAATATGAAAGACCTTTAGTTCTTTTACATTCTTTCATGGTCATCTGAATGTTAATATGACTTTCCCATTGTTCAGTTACATTTATTAGATAATTGAATTATACTTGTATATGTCAATTGTTCTTTTTCTAGCTATTAAATAAGAAAAAAACAACCTTACACACTACATAAAGACATTTATTGACTCAGTGACTTTTATCTACATATTCAATAAGTTTCAGAAAAAGGACGGCAGGTAATGAGATTTAATATAAGGTGCTCCATGTAATGGAGTAGAAAGTATGTACATGGTCCAGATGCATCATCATCCCTCGTGCCCTCATGTTAGGAAAATTTTTGTGCAGATCCGTGTCATGTAACATATCTGAAGGAGAGCTACGAGGATGGATGATACACTTGAGGATTCAGCATTTATTGAATATATTTTAAACATGAGATTATACATATATCGGAACATTATACATGTAACAATCACACAGCCTAAGAATATTCAATTTTCAACCCTCACTTTAGATTTATTTCTAAATAGACCTTCACAAACCTGTTTGACAACTCTCTAAGCGGTCTTAAAAAGTTTTTTCTCTTTCTGTTCTTGAGGTCCAAGTTATCATGCAAATCTGATAAACTTAGTATTGCGAATTTGGGCTCGTGACAATGTAAAGGAAATGGCTGCGAGTTTTGAATTTCATTAAAAAAAAAACTCAGTTCTCTGTCAATAGACTGGATCATAATTGATATCCTTCAACGATTCAAGTATTCATCAACAATACAAATTTCTTTTTTATCAAAGAAATTAATGGTTACAATCCAAGCATTACTTTTTTTGACACATTCAACCCTTATTTGAATGGTTCTTAATGGTTGCATTCTCTCTATATCCCTTGACTTAATATTTAATTAATAAGTCTTTACATTGTAAAAAAAAAAAAGTCCTTGTGCACTCTGAGCAAAGTTAATTACCATTTTGACGTTGAGAAACGTCACGAGTCTCTTCATACGGAGTATTTTGGTGGACTCTAAACTTTTCAACAATTTCCTATACTTCATTTTAAAAAACAGAATCTAAAAATTCACCTTCAATACGGACTCAAAAATAAAAGGCTAAATTTTCTTTAAAGATTGAATAAAAAACCTAATCAACCCATTATAATTTCCACAATTGAAAGGCCTTGCACATCCTTCTTTCACCGGATCCGCATATTGCGCCAAAACTGGTACTAGGGTCAACCTTTAACTCTGTCCTTTTTTTGAAATACTCACAATGATATACACAAAACATCAATTAGTTCAATGTCCTTTATTTGTCAGTCGTGGATTCGTCATTTACTCTGAATTTAAATTCGTTAAAATCAAATTATTTCTTGTGAAGCTGTGAATATATCATTACTACTAAATAATTAATAGTTGGAGAAAATAACGTCATTGACCAACACTGAGTTGATTTTAGGAAAAAAGACATGATGACGGTTAAGATCTCTTCACCCAAGATCAGGATGATATCTAGACTATAAAGGATCAAGACGCATAAATTGCTTCTGTTTTTATTTAAAAAAAATCTGAGTAGTTAGGTATGTATGTTTGTGTCGTGATATCAAGACCCAGACATTGAAGTATTGATATTAAAATTCTGATGTCCTCTCTGGTCACATCCTAACACGTCGAGCTTTTTTGTCCACTCGCAACCTCGACTGACAAAAGGGAAAGGAAAAATTTGGAAAAACAACAACTGGTAGCTACCCTTCTGTATTTTCCTTGCTGCCAACTTGTTAATATTATGCAGAATTTATTATTTAGATATACTATATATTTATAAATTTTACCAATCAAAAACCAATTGTTAATACTTGTAATAAGTTCAAAATTCGATCAAAGGGCGCACAATCCTTGATTTAATATATTTTATATATATCAAAATCATAAATAATAATAAAAATACCCTTTTTGAGTTTATAACACGTAGAGTCAGCTGCCTTAAATCAAAAGAGTCAAATGATGAAAATCAGCTGAAAGGAAGAATACAGTGGGTTTTTGTTTATACCAAAAAGCTCGCCGTGACATATACTTTGAGGCCTTGCGATCCAGACAAATCCAGTAGCGATCTTGACATGTACTATATTTGTCTTGATATGTTCTTTTTGTGACTTCTTTAAATTGAGCCCTAGGGACATAAGATCTCATTTATACCCAACACACACCATATAAGAGGCCATAAGTTTATATGTAGTATGACTCTAAGAATATTCTTTTTCCTTCCTTTCCTCTCTTTTTATGTTACATATTTCTGTAACATTACCTTAGCTATATGAATGGGAGGGGGTCCGAAGACGGATCTTCTATATACTGTTTCCGGAACTTGTGATAAAGGACTTGTACACAAAATGAAAAAAAAAAAAAAAATAGAGTGCCATAGGATTGATGCTTCATCTATCTATATTTAGACATAAGACGATTTAAAGGCATTACATTCATACATATATACTCCTTAGGACATTCAAAATCAAAATATATATTTGCCAAAGATCATTAACTCTGAAATGAATTCATCTCCTCCCACATTTTACCTATATGTTCCATATACCATTGTGCCAAATATTTATTTCCCCCCCCCCTTTTTACTTTTTCTTAATAGCTTAGGACATTTCATAATGGTATATGGATACATGACATTGTGATTCATATGAAACGGGTATATAGATATATAATATCCACACAAAAAACCTCTCAGTAAGTTAACAAAATAAAGTTTTAATTTTAACAAAATTCATTATAAATATAAAAGTTATAATGATAACGATCATTGTAATTTAATTTAGTTGAGATTCGCATTGAAGCGGAGTGCACATGGATCCTCACATCCTCCACAGAGATGATGAAATTTCCCACCCAAAGGATGAGGAAGCTGAACACACACACAGACCTCATCCTCAGCTCTTCTCTATAAATGAATAAATAAATAAATTCATACATAATTTATAATATTTGTGGGTAAGTTAATTATTATATAGTAGAATGACAGAAAGAGAATCATAGATGGCGTTGAACTCAAAATGTCCTCCTTTTTCCCGTATTTTGAAATTACATAAATATCTATTAGATATATATATATAGTTTTGATAGGATTGAAGTCGTCATAAGGATACTGACGTCATTTACTATATGTATGATAATTTCTCTTGATCATATAAACTTATATTGCTTATGTCTTTTACTCTAGGCTGGCCGACTTATTGAATGATGCCGTCAGATAAGTTTTTCAGCAAAAAGTAACATCAAATAGAATGTTTCCAAATATGTTTGTCGCAGACTGTACAAATACTTAACTGAAAGGGACGCCATGTTGGAGATATTTATATTAAGGATAATAGAGAAAGGTTCAATAATAAAAATAATAAAAAATAAAATAAGAGAACTTCATCTATAAATGTCTTTCAAAATGAACAAATCTAAACTGTTGAACATTTTCAGAAGGCTGTAAAAACCGTAATAAAGGAAGTCATTATTCTAGTGCCCATTCTTACCCCTCTACAAAGAACGGTTGAAAAAGCTCCTTCTTGTAGCTTCTCGGGAACATTTCTACAGTCCTCTCTTCTATTTGGAACAAACCATTTCAGGTTTTTGATTTTAACATGGGACGAGGTTGTGTGGAGTGCGTCTTGAAGGAAATTGTTTGTCCATACGGAGGTATAGGCCTTTGAGATAAAGGGATCGAAAACGGTTGGAATTTTTTCAGTTTCCTAACGAAAATAGGAAGTGATAATAGAGGCATACTCTGTAATGAGGTGAGTTACACATCCTCGGCCATTTTATATTGGCACTGACATATGATTTTATGTACATATATATATATATTAAATAATAGTACATAAATATATTCTATAGAAAAAAAAAATATTATTTTCCTATAAATAAAGGAAATGAGAAAGACATTGAATAAAAAAATAAAAAAAAATAAAAAAAAACATAAATAAGAAATAAAAATCAATAGCTTACATAAAAATACAGAAATAACAAATAATTAGATAATAGTAAAATGGAAGATAACAAAATTACAAGATTTCTTTTTATCATTCCATCTTTTTTATTATTTTATTATGGAGCTTTCCTTAATAAATTAAATATGTACAAATACACATCTCTCTCTCCATATATATATATATACAGGTGACCCTCAAATCTGCAAACCCGTGATAGGTTAACCCCTATTTAAATAGTAGTACACGATTTTAAAAAGTGATGGAACAGATTTCTCATATTCATGGAATATATTATCATATTATTATATACGTATTAGAAACAGGGAACTCTCATTTAAAAAAAAAAAACATTTTTTGTCAAATATCTCATCAGACATTTTAACATTTCATAAGGGTTTTGATAAAAAAAACCCACAAGGATTTGTTATTATCTACCTACAAATAGTCTGAATTTGTTGTGTGAGATACTTAGGAATTAAAATGAATGTAATTGATTAACTTATCAAGTCTAATTAATTATAATGATAGATATGTATACGTACATAAACAGTGAGCCCTTACAAAAAAAAAAAAAAACAATTAGTTAAATATTTCCTAGTTTGTCAAACTTTGAGGAACATGGAATCCACTTTATAGCTAGATTGAGTATATTTAAATTTTAAAAATTACAGGACAATAATGAAAGCTACATTAATAAGAGAGTAGATGTGTCAAGTCAACAAGAAGGCAAGTTTGTTTTCATATAATGAAAAGGAGATAATTCACTTTACAGTTATTTACTTCATAAATAATATAACGGACAAATATTTATGAGTCATTTTAAGACCTATCACGCACGATTTTTACTAAAATGTAACTTTATATCGAGAAACAACCAAGGATTGTTGTCTATCCAATAGAGTAATCGGATAAATGTGTCGACTTCACATGGAGCCGATATGGTCCCTGAAAGAAAGTCCATCTTTTTCATAGCCCCAGAGATTTATTTAGTTGCAGTTGGCTAAAACCTTCTGTTCATCTGTTGTAGAACTATTAAGAATCAACTACATTCGCTATCATGCTCACCGTGAATCATAGTAATACTAGCAATATAGTCATAAATACCAGATGTTTTGTATTCTTGATTGTGGCCGGGTTTTTTTCCCTATAATACAGTTGCAATTATTGGAGTCATTATTCAATTAATTAATCGAAATAACCTATTAATACAAACGAAAGAGAATGTCTTCAACAATAATATGAGTGAAGTTCACACTCATTTTTGAAATATTTCAGATAAACTTGGTTTCTTTTGGACTTGACACATATGTTTATAATGAATTATTCCCAAAACAGAAACTATGAAGTATTTTTTAATATCCAAAGGTATGAAATTGTTTTCTTCAAACAATATACTCTCCTAAATCTGACCAATTGTGTATTGATCCTCTATTAATTCACCCTCTTCTTATTACTCCAATCGTATTTTTAGATGATTTTCAAACCCAAAAGTAGCTGATTATTTCTTTTAAATCAATTATTTGAATCATCTTTAGATTAGAACTATGCACAAATCAATTAAATGGTCTAAAAATAGCAATGGGAACTTTATTAACAAGAAGGCTAACTCTTGTGTTAATAATAATTATATTAGCAGATATAATACCTATTTAAATTGGTCGTCAAATCTCCGTGAATGATTTCCTATTTATCTTATCCCACATTTCAAGTCTCAAACATCTGATTGTCACTTGTTGAGACATTGTTTTTAAATACTTATAGCTATATATGTTAGAAAAACTTTGCTTATTCTAAAGAAAACAGAGATTTTGACAATCTTTTTTAATCCCTTCGATCTGGCACATACAAAGTTTACGTATCACACCTCCTTACTATTATTATTATTATACGTCCTATAAGGGATCTCAAAGAAATGAAATCGTACGTTCAAATACATCCCTTGAATGCTGATTTAACTTTAATATTATACAAACCGATTGAAATAAAAGAAATGTGAAACTTATTTTATAGTAAATTTTTGTTTGTTTGTTATTTGTTCTGTATGTTGTTATTAGTGTGAATAAAGTATGATAAAAGGTCTTACTCGTTCCTCTTGTGCCTCCAGGGATCCCATCCACGTTCCCATGAACACAATAAATAAAGTAATAAAGACTCTATATGTTCTCATTCTGAGAGATTCCCATCGACTAAAACTCGGATTCCATTCTGAAATAAATGTACACACACAAAATATGTGAGTAAGAATCAGAATCAGTTGTGCAGAATTTTTCAACTCACATTTTTCAAATATGTAAAGATAATTCAATTATCTTTATGAATTTATGAATTTGCATAATTTGCCAATAAAGACTCGTACGAGTAGGTAGCTGCTGCTCTAATAATAATAATAATAATAACGTTTTACATCCTAGGCAAATATTTGTTTACTTTGTTGTTATTGTTATTTTAAAGACTGAGTCTTCATAAAAATATTTGTGAGTGTTTAATTGAATTAGATATATGTTGACTGTTTATTCAACAAAGAATGGAATTAAATAAAATATTATTTCGGGAAAAGAAAAAAAATGTATGTATTTTACATATATTATATGAATATGAATCTATTTATATGAATATGTATCTATTTAAAGATATTATCTATGGTAAAATAATATTTATTTTAATTCGCCAAATAAAATTTGTAAGATTCACTTCTGATCTCTGACTGACTCTTTCAAAAAATCTCATCAAATGCATGAATTATGATGATATATAAACATGACGTTGTGATTAATGGAGATTCCCTTTTTTTTTCTTTTTTTTTTAGCCATTTTGTATTATTTTTCTTTTTCTTTTGTGCAACTCAAACTTTATTGCAAAGTGTTATTTTGATTCCCTTTTTTTTTTTGTGATTGAATTAAAGTATAGCTGTTCAATCCTTATTGATTGCCTTTACTCTACTCGACTTTTGATTGGTTTATTCTGCTTATGTACAAAGATAGGATAGCGAAAACTGTTTTAGTGAATTGATTCTTAGTCTCAGTCTCAACCTCTCAATGTCTTGGTCTCGATGTAAAAAGACCAATATCAAAGCAAGTAAATTCATTTTCTTGCTCTGAACTCTTATCTATGTACATTACCCAATTTTTCCAGGACTAATTATTATTATTCAAATAACTGACTAGAATCGAAATACCACAATTTCAAGTTCAAAACTTGATATTTCCTTATGATGTCAACTGATTTTACCTTAACCCTTTGCTTCTTCTTCCTCCTCTCTTTCATAATTTTTCAAAAGGTTCTTTGATCCAGTGGTTTCAATTTTCCGGTTTTGATAACTCAATGCTATCCACAAGACGCTCAAAGAGAAACCATGACGTTTGAGCGAAATTGTAAACCGTGCCCAAAGTTGGTCACGAATGATGCAGTCATTGTAACATAAATCTCAAATTTTGTTGGATTCTGCTGATATCACAAATCTCATGGCATCTCAGACACCTGTGAGATGTCTGTGAATACACAATTCTTGTTGTAACTGTAAGTATTTTCATCTCCACTATCAGTGATCAAGGATTTTACAATAGCTCGATTAGATCATTTATCGACAATTCCTTTATGTATGTATAAATCTATTCATTTGGGCTAATCGTGTTATGCGTTTATCAATTTTGTAATTTTCATTATTATATGTTTTCCAAATATTGTAATGTTAAACTTTTTCTATAGTCATATAATTTGATTTTATCACTCATGAAAGAACTAACGTTGCATACATGTTTCGACGTATACATACATTTGAGGCTTGATTTTATTTGGAGTTCAAATTATTTCATGCTGATTTGAGCTTTTACAGATATTCTAGATATACTAGATAGTTCAAACATATACATATTGAGTTTCGAATTTCACATCTGTATTGAAAAAAGATAAATCATTAATTGAAATGCCCTAATTCCCACCGAGCTAAAACTAAAGCTAAATTTAGTATTTTGGTTGCAAAAGTGAGGCTAAAGCAGTTACTTGGATTGTGCCCCTTGCATGTTCTACATTTATAAAGGCTTATAGTTTAAAGGAAAAAAAAGTATTTGTTTAATAAAATAAGTGCATTTTTGACAAAATAGGGCTCAAGTCCAATTCCCCGTCCTCATAATTATTCGCTTACGACATATTAGCTAAAAATATATAATTTTCTAACATGTAAATTTGATTTGATTTTCAGACATTTACTGATTATCTCATCATTGGTCTAATTCTTCATTTGTAAATATAAACGAGAATAGCTGATATAGTAAAACGTATTGAAAGCTAAATTCTGATTAATTTCTGTTAATTTTCTCATTCTTTTTTCAAATATACCGGCATTGGATATTATTATTTGACACCTCTTGTTAACACTAGGGATGTGAAAATTGTTGAAATCCCGGCGAGCGCAAATTTCTCATACAACAACATATCATCTGATAACTTCTAAATTGTTTGGTAAATTTATTTTAACAATCTGAAGCTAAGAGTCCATTTGATTAAGTCATTCTCATTTCTGGACTGTTAATTGAATGACTTGCACTATGGATTCGACATTAAATAGAGATGTATGTACATTTAATACTTCATTCTGGAGCAATTTTAATCGGGGTTTTTATTGTAGTATTTGATACCCCTGCCCCTTGTTCTGGACTTGATTTAGTACACTCGAATGAGCTTTTGTTAAATTGTAAACAATTCCCTTCCACTTAATCATAGATTGTTCAATAATACTTGGAAAGTATGACGACATTTGTCAAGTTTCTATAGACTTTCAGTCTTTTTTCTTCTTTTTTTCCATAGGAATAAAGATTCAGGGATTCAGTGAAGAAGGGTTAACGGAAGGATATAACTATTTTATTAAGGAAAGGTTGAGGGTCTGACTGGACTTATTAGGTAGGTACTTATGATACAAGTTGAGCCATTTGAAAATCACAACACCACAAAGGCCTATGCTCTGTATGTAGGCCTCAAAGTAAGAGCTCAAGTAAGTGTTCCCTCACAACAAGGAAGACTTTTTTGGTGAGCTTGACCCGGTGACTCTTCATGTTTGTATAACTCCAATTTGTGAGGAAGTTGAAAAAGTCTTACGTTTCTTATTTTTTTTATTTATAAAAAAACAAAAACAAATGCAGCCTCAGGACCCTGTATCATACCCATTCTCATCATTTTTCTCTCCTCAGTTGCTCTACGTGGGTTGTGAGAGGAGAATACCGTGGACGTTCTTTTTACACTACTCTTTCACAGCCTCTCTTCTCTTGCTTTTTGTTCTTTATCTTCATACTTTTTTGACTTCATTCCTTCTATCAAGAACCTCTCGAGAACTTCTTCTTCTTCTTCTAATTCGTTTTCAATTGGTGTTGAGCTCTCCTCTAGCCGAGTGATTATCTTTGTTATTTTTTATTTGGTTGGAATAACAACATGCTTTTATCATCCTACGAATCAAGTGATGGTCGTCGATCTGTATGACACTTGAGTACCGCTTCTATTTTGAGGATTAAATAATAAGTTGTAACAAATTACATAGATAAGTGTGAGTTGTATTAGACAAAAAATAAGAAGAAGAGCAAATAAAGGTAAAAGATTCAGAGACAAAGACAGGAGTCGAGAGTATTTCTTCCTCTCTCTCTCTATTAACAGAGGGATCTACCCCAGTATGGGGTCGATTCTTTTAACCCTTGGGGATAGTTGATATTCTCCTTTTTTTTTTCAGTTGAATTAATCTGAAAAGTGAGGGAAAAAGCAAGTTATTTTTATTTTATTTTTTTAAAAAAAAGGAGGAAATGAGAACATGTTTTCCCGGTTTTATTTTTTAATAAAGATTTTTTTTAAATAGCTGTCAATAGCGGCTTTCCAAGAGAGACACATTTCTAATTTAAAAAAGAAGGATTTTTTTATGTACATACATATAACAACACTTTACATAGATACAATTTACAATGACAGTATTCGATTTTTGTCATTAAGACAGGCTTTAACTCACATGTTAATGTTTTTCCTTTTTGCATCCCCTATTTTGTGGATTTCAGATCACTCATCCCTCTCAATCATAGCCTAATTCCTCTTTCCACTCTCTTCTCTTCCTATGCACCACCAGAGAAGACTATGAGAAGAAGAAAAGTTCCCTACGGAACGGATGGAAAAGAGACTATTCCTAACATTTAATAATAATATGAAAATCCGACATGAGGCTCTTATTAGAGGATTATTACTCTGGATATTATCTGGATTTAGAGCTACCAAAACCTTCCCGACGAGGGAGGAGGAGTTGTTGTCCTCTTCCTTGATGACTAATATCACTACTAATAGTAATATAGAACCGCTACAAGAAGAGGAGGAAGAAGACCGTTTGAATACTTACTTACTCGGAAATCAAAGTGGGGGGAACGGGAGTGAAGACTCTTCGGGTGAATGGATCAATGGCGAAGAAGAAGAAATGGAAGGGGACTATAGTCCTCAAACCACGACGACTCTACCATTTGATGTCAACTCAGGTAATAATACCTAGGTTTTTTTTATTATTTGAGGGAGGGGGTGGAAGGGCACTTCTTGAGTTGAGCGACTACCAAAGTCATTATTGATTAGTACACCAACAAAGTTGTAAAGTATATATATATAATTAGAAATAGGAAAGAGGAGAAAAATAACGGAAATAAAACTGGGGAATAGTTTATACTAATATTTGAATAAAAAACTCTCCAAATAACTTTTTACTTTTTTCAACAACAATGGTCTACGTTCTAATGTAAATATGTACATATATATATATATAACAAATGTTTATATAATGAGTTCATTTCCTTTGGTTATCGTCATATTTTTTTATATTTCATTTTTTTTTTTTTTTTTTGATTTACAACCTTTTTTTTTTTTGTAGATCCCATGCTGGTAATATAAGTAAGAAGAAATGCCTAGCTAAAATACATACCATATAAATAACAACAACAATAATAATAAAGTATCGGTTGCAAAAAATAATAATAAACAATATATATCTTCTCTTTATACATATATTCCTGGTTGTTTATTTATTTGTGTTTGAGCTCCCCCTGGTATCAATTTGATATAATACATTTTGTGCCTTTTCTTTCTTTCTTTCTAATCTATCTTTCCCTAGTTTATATTATATATATATATATACTTTTTCATTTTGTACAAACTTAGGTAAATGGATACTTAACCATGTATTATTTTCTATCATCTCTTTTCTACATATATAAGAACAAAGGCACATTCCCATTGTTTCCATAGACTTAGGTAGTAGATATATTATTGGGGTTTTGCGTGATTGCTACATTCCAAAGATAGATTCATTGTATTTCCACCTCACTTATATCATCAAGGGAGCAGAAATTATGCCTTTGTTCAATTAAACCTACTTTAAGGCAGGTTCCATAGGTGTAGACCAGCGTTTCTCAACCTTTTTTCCCTCTCGGAACCCTCAAAATATATCCCATGTCTCACGGAACCCTTGCGCAAAAAATGATTAATACCATACTTTCTCATCTTATTTTCATCGTAGTTCACGTGGTAAATATTCTACTATTTTTGAATGACAAAATGACAAAATTGGTGACAAAATTTTACCACACTGTAGAAAAAGACTGAAAAGTGTAATAGCTTATATAATCTCATTTTTCTCGCGGAACCCTAGGGTTCCGCGGAACCCCGGTTGAGAAACGCTGGTGTAGACATTTCATAATTACTTTACCGAGTATTATTATTATTTTTTTGAGGGAGGGAGGTCGACATATTGATACAGAGCCCTTCAAATGCCCAATGATGGGGCTCCTAAAACCTAGAATTCTGGGAGGTTTTGTCAACTGATTGCAAGTGGTTTTGTTATGTATTCATTGTTTGTATTAATAGTATGTTCTTTAGGACTAACTCACTCATTGTCCCTGAGGATTAGGGTCGTATGATCGATCATTTCTATATAGATTCTAAATATACCTGATCTTTTCAGGGAATTATTTTCAATATTTTCAGATAAGAGGAGATATTAATTTTTGTACAAGCTTTAGAAATGAGATAATCATTTTACAAATCTATGTATTGTCCATAGCAGAAGTTATATAAGCACATTTTTCATGCAAAACTCAACAAAAAAACAACAACAACTCATGCTAGATAATTAATCACAATGCGTGATTTAATCGAATTACAATGTGACTATAGGAAATTCCTCTGATAATAATGGAACATGAGCAAACTCACAAAATATTTAAAATGGTGCAAAAATTATGAGCCTCAGTAAATACAAAACTAAGTCAACAATGTATGTACATGACGTCATCCCCTAATTACCAATGTTGTATGACTCATAAAAATATTCAAAGTTGAATGAGGGTGTGGAAATACTAAGCCTTAGTAAATAAGGCTCGCCTCTTACCCCCTATTATTTCATATTTATATTTTTTAAAGTCCCAAAAACTAAGAAGTCTTAGAAGTTAAAGAACCGTGAATATATAAAAAAATTCATATCCATAGATTGTATTATTTTTGAGTCAAAGACAAGTCTCAACCAAGATCAAGACTTTGAAGAGAAATCAAGATTAAGAGAAAAACATTGAGCCTTATACATGCTACTATAACACAAAAACTACCGGACAATTTGAATTTAATTTATTTGGGATTCCGATAAGGATAATAGAGTTGATTTAATATTTTTTACACCCCCATCACTGACATCCCTTCTAAATTACACCTAAAAATATTCATATTTTATTTGAGAATCGCGTCCTTTTGTGAAGAGCTAAGATCCAATTTTTCGTTTTTTAAAATGTCACAAAGATGATGATTCAAATGCAATTTAGAGAAATGTTGTATAATCCAAAAAAGTTTAAATGAATATTCCAAACTGTATTTCTTTTAAAATTTAAAGAATCCCTGATTTATTTATCGAGATACATAGCCTATTACACAAGAAACTGACCATTCGGTTTTTAATTTTAATAGTATATATAAAACTCAGTAGTTATTGCTCTGTAATTGTTGACTTAATTCAAATTTTGTATCTATTTTGAATATTGAAAAAAAACGTTGGCATATCTGTATTGCATTGAGGAGGGGAGGGGGCTACTTTTAAGAAGGTTGGAAAATGAATTTTGATGGCTAAATATAGATTTTTTTAGATTCCCGATATTTTTTGCTCATAGTTGTATATATATATATATATATATATATATATATATAGAAAAGAAACACTCTAATTGAGTTACTTTGACCTTGATCTAGACAAAGAGGCCAAGACGAGAACAAGACCTTCACAAATTGACCTCGACAATCAAAATTCAAAGTCTAAGTAGACAATTTACTTCTAAGGGGGATAATGCAATGATTGATATTTTTGTTGGCGTTCAATATTTAAGGCCTTGATATTGTAATTTCCCTCTCTCGTTCATTTTAATTACACAATATATCATTTTTATTGATAATCACGAAATGGCAGCTTCAATGAATAATTGATTTTTTGAAGTGACTCCGTGTGATGGTGTAGAAACTACAACCCAATATTCGACTCCTCGCCTTATTAAATTTACTAAGGGTTAAAACTATTCCTATCATAATTGTACGAATAATTTAGTGAGTGAAGGTCTATTTTAACTTTAGATGACAAATTAACATAGAGTTTGCAACTATAAAGATGTATTGATGCTTGTAATAAATAGAGATATCAATCTAATGCATAAAAGTTGAGCTAAAAGTGTAGAAAAAAGGCCAAAAATGTAACAAAAATCCAACAAAATATTTTGGTAAAAACATGACATTGAATGTACACTTTTTTTATAGCAAGCATATCCTTGGCCCCTGTTTCCCTCTTCCTCTTATTGACAAGGAGGTCCTTCAAGTTGCTAAAGGTTCTCTCTCAGTCCACGGACGTCATGGTGGGCGCAACTGAAGCTTGCTATAATGTTAGAGTCCTCCTTTAAATCAGGTACATTCTCCCCTGAGAGCACTGAGCCAATTTTATACATCTTTTCATAGTCTGGAATCTTTTTGAGGATCTTCTCTAGCTTCTCGGTAAAATGAAGGGTAGTCAGGCTCTCACACACCTTCTGAATGATGGACAAGGCCCGGAAAAGAGGCAGTTCTATCTTTAGCTGGGTGGTGCTCTCCTTTAGGATTTTGAAGTTAGTCTTGGTCAAGAGAGACACCCTCAAAAAGCATCTTGTCCTCAAAAATGCAAATAATGTAATGAAAACCTCAAAATACAAAAAAAATAACCCTACAAATAAGGATCAAAAGTCCAAATATATCAGATTTACATAATTTGGACATTTCTAGTCACTGATAGTAGTATATTTATCAGACTTTGTTTATCCATTTTAAATAAGGAGCACATATTTGATACTTATAATTAGAGCCGCAAATCCAAGGCGTTTACTCGCTTATTTGTACAGAATTCTTTACTTTCCGAAGCTGTCATCATTGCTCCTTCATTCTTGAGGGGAGAACATTTAGCACACATCACGTGTAATGTAGTAACACACACCATTTACAAATCAATAAAAGACCTAATCGAATGATCCTTGATATAATCTACGTATGGATATGAATTGATGTGTTTATTTCCTTCCACCCCCTCTCAAAGACCTGGTAATGTCTTCCCCTGTACATAAAAGGGTAAGACAATAATAGTTGCTTGTTGCTAACATAGTAAAACGCCATCTATCCTCTAAATCGCTTATCAAATTATGTTTTTATTTGCTTTTTAAATAACAACAGTGCTTATTATTTACAACTTCCCTAAATATGAATGCTCTTGATACGCACTACTCTAAATAATTTGTTATCCTAATGGTGTGTCCATTAGAATTCACAGGCTCACATTGTTACAAAAATAATGCTTCTTTTTTTTATTGTACATAAATATATTTGACCATTTTCAGAGGGCTTTTTAGGGGTTATTTTTTTATTTTTTTTGGAAAAAAATCATGGAAAATATTTATCAGAGAAAGATAAATCTAGTGTCAACTTTTCTGAAAAAAAAAAAAAAAAAAGAGAACCTCTATATGTATAAAGAATTCAACAAATTAAGGCAAGAGAAGAAGAAATGTATTCATTGGAAGCAGTTTAGTATTCAAATCTACAATGAGATAAGTTGACCTTACTACAGGAAATACAGAATTAAGGAAATTTGCTTTAAAACCTTGACATTGATGTGGCAATTATAGACGATCATCATCAATGGAAGATGTATCATGCTATTATAAGTATATATATATAATTCACTTAAAACTATGTCTATCAGAGTCACAGATGATTCATTTCATGTCATAGGGTCATGTATAAATAAATTTGGTTATTTCTGATGCATGTAAAACAAAAAAACCAAAAACTATGTGTTGTTTTCTGTAGTATAATCCCTAAAAAAGAAGTTTGAGCCAAGGAAATTGAAACATGCAATCTAATAATAATAATAATAAAACAAGTAAGGTTGCGTGTGTGGATATATCTAATGTATATGTATTGTACCTCGCAACCTTTCGTTTCAAAATGAAACATATATATATCCAAAAGGCCTACAAAATTGAATAGTAAACTATTTGAACTAGTTCAGAATCTAAGAAGAGCTAATTCGGCAGTCAGGCCTAGAACACTAAAGTGACGTACAAAGTACTGTTAATGCGTATTTATGAGCGTTCAAAGTATGTTCTATCTATCATAACAAAGGAAGAAAGCTTAGATCATCGTCAGAAATGCTCTCTTGACAAGGAAGAGGTTGATTCATGCCTCCTTAATAATAAATGATGAGAAATGAATGTTCATGAGGTTCCTCTCTCCTTTATGGCCCTTTCTCTATCCCTCCCTCCCTGCCTTCTACCAAAAATATAGGTTTACATACATATCTACATATATGTATACTAAAAAAAATACTTCCTTTCGAAAGATGAATATGTATATGTATATATGTACGAAAGTAAAAATGAAGTCTTAAAATAGAATATTTTATGATAGCTCTACTATGGGAAAATAAAATAAACTAAAAATATACATAAATAAATGGAGATATGTACATATATACATAAGTATATAGAAACAACATCCATGAACAAGGAGGAGGAGGAGGGGGGGGGGGGGAACTAGAAACTAAAATTATAAATAAATAAATAAACTTCCGAATTTCAAATAAATTTTTATTTTATTATTTTAACTTTCCATCTATGTACAACTATGTACATACTATGTAGAGAGATATACTATTTATTTATTTCCCTCATGTTTACTTTACTATACTATAAATAAAGCTTTTTTATGGTATGTATGTATGTATATATATTTGTAATTTTGTTTGGAAGGAAAATTACGTTATTGGCGGTATTTTAAAGTCGAGAGTACTGAGTTTTTTTCATTTGTACATAGAGCTCTGAGTTGAGATTCAAGGCAAAATGAGTAATTGTACAAAAGTACTACAAAAATGAGTGGGACTTATTTATGAGATATTTAAAAATACGAGCTCTACCCTCTAGGGAAGCTGGAGCCACGTCTTTAAGCTCGAGCCGAATGTGAGTTTAATGGTGTTTTAACTTTGAAAGTACGAGTTAAGTTTAAATTCGTTCGTAGTTTGATTAGACCATGGTCCGATATCCTGGCTCTGATTGGAAGGTTTAGATTATTTTTTTTTTTTTTTTGGAATTGTACAGTATGCATGTGTATGGATGGAAAGGGGCGGGTGAGTTGATACACCTCACCTTTTAATCGAACCTACTTAAGTGCCAAAATATCTATTCATTTCACTTGTCGATTCTTGCAAATTGAAAAAACATTATTTTACCCATGACGGATATTCAACATCTCGTTAGGATATACACACATATATAAATATATATATAAGTTTGAAAAACAGCCCCAAATGTGCCTGAGTTGATACATTCTAATGTCAACCACTTCAAAACAAATGGTAAAACGGTGAAATGTACATACATAGAATGTTTATTCAAAAGACAAAGCAAATCTCATTTGAGAAAACAACTAAAGGCCTCAACAACTAAATAAATACATGGCTAAAATATAATCGTTCAAAATTAGTACATATCTGGTACCTTGTTTGTCAATGAAACAATAGTAGCGCGCAGAAGGATAGATAAAAAAAACCAGCTGAAATCGTTCTGTGTGCTACTAATTAAGTAGCTCTACCGTGAGTCTTTGATTTCTAACAAATTTTTGCTCGAAATTGAATGAAAATTTACATAATTAGATGAATGATTTCTTGTTAATTATGGATTCTTATCAGGCGCATGACATCTCCTTTGAATGCTGTGGGTCTTAGCTCTCGAATGCATTCCTTATTCATCCATTTTATGTAATATTCAAGGAGTTATTTTAGTACAAAGGATTTGGCCAATTTTTTGAACTATTCCCGCCGCCTATGCTCCTAGGAGTCCCTTTAGGTAAAAAAAAGACGGAAAATGGAATTTGCATTAAATACACCATCGGATCATTATATTTTAATGCACAAAATGAGTATTCTTTTGGGCTTAAGTTGAAGTTGGAAAATAGACCAAAAAAGTTCAAAAAGTAGGGCCCGATTTCTCGAAAACCGTATGCCTCTCTAAAAAAAAATAATTACAGATTTGAAATCAGCGTGCAAATCTAAATAACTTTTATTATATGTATACTGTATAGGATTTTTGATTGTTGACAAGAGTTATTTATTCATTTTGGGTTTTTCACTTTCATTTTATACTTCTCTGTGTGACTTTTTGTGTTAACGGCATTCATGACATCGTTTTTCAAAAACTTTGCCACCCCCATCAAAACCATCATTACCTTGAGTGGCTCTAGAGCCTAAACCAAAAAAAACAACTTATAGAAATCCCTTGCGTACTTAAATATATTTAAATAAATTTACCATTTGACATTTCAATTACAATGTGAGGGTTACTTTCTTTTTAAAAAAAATTATTGAAGAAAGAGTGGAAAGTGTTGTCTTACTTGAATGAGGTTTGACTGTACTGTCAATATTATTTCAATAATATTATTGTTATTATTATTTGAAGGAGAAGATGTCAATATTTGTCAAGGAGGAGTAAGAAGTCGCTTCCTTTCTCTATTTTAAACGTCCTACAAGACAGGAAATTGTATTAAAGCAATCTTTCTTATTGTTTCTAATCAATTCCTTTGTCAGCTGTTATATCCATGGGGTATTAAAAACTTGCAAGTCTTATTTTACAGTGCTATTTATTTAAGAACTTAATATTATTAACGTCTGATTAGTGAAGTTGCGTGACATGGTACTATATGTTGCGATTATTTATTTATTTAAAGCAACCAATTCTTTGAGTCAAGGGCAATATCAAGGAGGTATAAATTCTTTTAAATTTATTAGGCATTAATGTCACCAACTAATTGGGGTTTTTTGTGAGGGTTTGAAGTGGCCACAGTTGGTCACTTCTAACTAAAAAGTTATCCAAGTGCTCTTGATTTGAGCTTCTTATTGGAGGGGGGTTGGAAATTAACTATTGGGTGGGTCATCAACTTATACAAAATATGGAATTAACACATTAATTACATACATCCTATAATCTTATAATCAAATAAAAAATGTGAGGTTGTGTGATATTAGTTTGATCTTAATAATCACTTTACATCTCATTTGAAATCTCTGGGTCTCAGCCCTTACTTCATTTCTTACTTATACATTTCATATAATATTCAAGAATTTATTTAAGTACAAAAATTTTGGTCCACTTTTAGACCTACTCCGGCACCCTCTACCCCCAGGAGTTCCGTTAAGTCAAAACAAAGTCTGAAATTGAAATTCGCTTTAAAAACAATAGCAAATCATTATTTTTTAATGCACAAAATGATTTTTCTACTAGGCTTAAATAGAAGTTAAAGTTAGAAAATTTGACAAATTAGCTCAAAAAGTAGAGTCAAATTTTCTCAAAAACCGTCGGACTCTCGAAATTTTTTTTTACATATTTGAAATCAGTGTGTAAAACTGAATAACTTTTATTATGGTTTTACCCCTAAGGATTTTTGACATTTCAAATTTCTTGATCTGTTTAATTTAATAGGCTACAAGATCCTGGGGATGGTTTTATCTGTGTGTGGGTCCAATAGGTCAACATACAGATTAATATATATTTATTAACTCCTGAAAAGCTATATTTTCTGCTTGCAACTTTGGGCAATCTTTGTGTAGATTTGACTTGTACAACTTTCCTTAAAAAACAAAGATTTTGAAACACTTAATGATTTATTTTCTCAAAATTGATTTAGTATAAGCATTTCATCTTCAATTAAGAACGTAGCCTTGTCTAGGTAGATATATTAAAAATAAAAAATAAGTCTGGGATTTGAATCGAATCAAGGAATATATATAAGTTACTCACTACAATATTGAAATTTCGTTGATTCATGCCAAAACAGTTTGTATTCATTGGATAAGGCATTTTTTCGGGGTCACAACTTAGAAACCTCATCTCTTCGCGATATGACGTCACTTGTTCTTTTGAATTTTTGTATCTTAAAAATGATACTTTTAGTATGCTTTTTTCATTACTTTTGAAACAAATATTTATTTGGGCCTTTATTTAGCCTTTTCATTAGTGAATTGATTTTAATAAAATTTCACAGCCACCTAGGTACAAAAACAAGGTGTAACAAGGTACAAATACTAACTGGGATCTAACTATAGTTCATTGGTTATGTTTGAAGTTAAAACAAATTTAAATCTATTTGAAACACGAATTGACAAGGTCAAATATGAATTAAAAACATCACTAAATAGAGCTAAACGAGAAGATGTATGTAGTTTGAACCTTGAGAAACGGTCAACTCCTTGTAAAAAAAAAACCATTCCATGTCTCTGATATTTAAACTAACTTTCCTATTTTTTAATATATATATATTTTATAGATGTATATAGAAAACACAATAGGATCCATGGTCAGAATGACTTGCCATTTTTCTTTTTTTCATTCTACTAATTAATATAATTATAGTGTGTATATTATGTCAGAGGCTGTCAAATTAAAAAAGGATAAAACCAAACATATGTATATACTAAAACTATAGATGATCGTGTTTTTTTTTGTAGTAATAATTAAAGAGGCCTTTTGAATGACGTCATAGATAGCCTAAATGATGTAATGCCCCTACATCATTAATATGTTAGTTGTATGAGACTAGAGAGAGAGAGATAAAGAACTCAAATAGAGAGTTCCTCCTCATTTATTCCTCAGTTTTATGTCAAAGGACCCTAGAAAAAATAAGTACATATAAAAAAAAACATCATATTACACACACTGTGTGTGTATGTAGAAATTTGATCATTAAATTGATGAGTGGGTGGATATTATAAAGGATGATGTCGTCACAAGAGAAGAGCCCGAGATTGAAGGATCAATTATTATTATTATTATTTGGGTGAAGGAAATGTCATAAAAAACTCCATGGTGCGATAATAGTAATAATAATATTATTATTATATTTACTCTCTAAAACTATTTTAAAGATAAAAAACGTTCATAATTAGATTTGTTTAATTCTTTTCTTTGGCTCTTGAGATTTTTATATTTATTTATATATATATATGTACCTACATGCGTTAGAAAGTCAACTCATCTCTTTTTTTCTTTATTTTTTTAACATATATATGTTATAGTATACAATATTTTCCCATTTTTTTATTCTTATTTTTTATATTTTGCACTTTCCCTCTTCAAGATTGATTTTAATCGTTTTTTTTTTCTTTTTTTAAATATAAGATTTATATATATATATATATATATTAAACTATACAGAAAATTGATATACAATAAATGTATGTATGTATGTATGTATATGATATTCTCCTAACACTAGTCTCCCTCATTACCTAGGGGCTAGAATAATACCATTATTGACTGTTGTTAAAGGAAAAAAAAAACACTTTTCTTTGTAAGGAACAAATATTGTTTATTGATATTTCAAAGAAAGTGAAATTAAGTTTATTATATTGTCTTTTGTTGGGCACTCAGGGGGCACTTTGTACTTTATCCGGAGATTGAATTGTATTTTGGCCATAATTGAATGATTGGGCTCATAATACTCATGAATACTTCTTGACATTCCAAGGACGAACCTGTTCTGTAAAACAAGTCAAAACTTAAGTACTATTTAACTACAGATTCAAACATGACATGGACCGGAAGTTAAAAATGAGTGTTGACAGTTGTTTTGTTTTTTGAGAAAAAGTTTTTAAAAAAAAATTGGGTTACTTTATAAGGACTCATAACATGGACCGATTTTAAGTTGCACATTATTGGACTGATACAAGCCTACTAGTCAGTCTTGTATGCTGAAGGCCCTAAAAACTCCCTTTGTTCTTCAAATGTTTAGATATAGGTATTAGTATGGAAAGTCAATTTGATGGCCTATCTTTTTGTTACTCCCGTCGGAATGAAATCTGATTATAATTTGAATGACACATTTAATGAGACATTTGAGCTATAACCATGAGCTCATTTAATTTAATTTTCCTAAATTATACATGTAATAACTGAACTGCGCCATCATCAAATGGGATGATTACACAGTTGCTTGTAGGTTCCATATGTCATCCTTGAGGATTTAGGAGGAGAATATCAATATACATACAAGTCGATTAAATTGAATTCAATTTAGTTTGTTTTTTTGTGCTTTGAAGCGAAGAAATAATACTTTTCTAAGAGTAAGGCTCGTCCTTTGACGTTTTTAGAAGAATACATTATTTTTTTTTGTTAAGTAATTGTATATGAAAGTCCTTAAAATATTAGGAAAGCAATTCCTCCTCCTGGAAATGTGTGTGTACACAGATACATGAATTGAAAGTAATGCTGATGATACGGAGTGATACACAAAGATTTTATATCGGCCTTTTTTTGGCATTGCTCAATCATGAGGGATACAAAATAAGGTTTGCATTATTCATTGCTCATGACTAAGTAGACATTTGCAATAATGTCTACTTCAAGCATGAAGGAAATTGCTCTTTTAATTTTAAAAGGACGTAGGTGGTTATTTTTAAAATTTGAAAGCTTAGCAACTTAGTTAAATATGTATATAAATAAATTCAAGGCAGTCCTTGAATCATCCTTCTATTTAAAGGATTTACTAGTAAAATTTAAAATAAATTTGAATATACATAGTTCAAAGATATTTGAGTAAAATCGATCAGTTGAAATAGGTAAAACGTATGTAATTTTGTAAGGATAAAATATAAATTGAAAGTTTCCTATATTTAGCCTCATTTTGTCAGACGACTCTATAGGATTTGATAAATGATAGGGAAGAGAAAAACATAAAATAAACTTACTTATCTTTATATAATAAAGAGAAAAACAATGTCTGAAAGACTGAAAATAAAAAGTAGGTAGGAGTAAGTGGCACATTAATTCTAGAACAGAGACAATTTAATTGAAGAAGGTCTAGATTCCAAGGGGATAGATTCTTCATTAGACTTTCAAATGAACATATATGTTGAGCAATTATCTTATTTGGGTCAAAATAAACGGCTATGGCCTATTTAGTATGATGAATAGATCTTCTAGTGTTAATCATGATAATAGCAATATGGTAACCATAGGTATACAAAATACGAAAGACTATTAGACAGCATAAAAGAGGATGAAATAATGAGAGTTTGTCTTTAATAAATAGACACATATTACATACTCATCAAACATTGAAGTGGATAGCGCTCGCCGAGAGTTCCTCTTTTTCAACAACTTTACTCATGAAACATTTACACTCGTCCAGTACGTCAATATGTGAAGCTACAAATACTTGACCCATACATGAACTGAACCACATAAATAACCGAGCAATATTTGAAAATCCGATAGATTCTACACATCAGTAATCATAAAAACCGATTTATTAATTATTTGCACACTGATTTCAAATCTGTAATTTTTTTTTTTATGAGAGTCTAACGGTTTTCGAGAAATCGGGCCCTACTTTATGAACCAAATTTGGCCCATTTTCCAACTTAACTTCAATTTAAGCCAAGAAGGAACCTCATATTGTTCATTAAAAAATAATGATCCGATGGTGTATTTAACGAGGATTCCAATTCCATTCTTTGTTTTGACCTAAGGGGGATCTTAAGGGTATAAAGAGCGGGAGGTGGCCCAAATGTCGGCCAAATCCTTTGTACTTAAATAACTCCTTGAATACTACATGGCATGGATTAATAAGGAATGCATTCAAAAGCTGAGACTCACAGCATTCAAAGGAGATGTCAAGCAATATAGAGCAATAATTAAGGATTCTTATCGGGCACTTTTTACTAGCAAATCATTATTCTTTAATACACAAAATAAGTATTCTTCTTGGCTTAATTGATATTGAAGTTGGAAAATTGGCCAAAAAAAAGCTCAAAATGTAGTGTCCGATTTTTCAAAAACTGTAGGACTCTTGAAAAAAAACCTACAGATTTGAAATCAACGTGCAAAACTAAATAACTTTTAAATAGCCTCTGTGCTCCAAAAATTACATAGATTTGCAAGAAGACATTTCTAGGGGATTTTGTTTTGTTTTGAAATCCTTTGTACATATATTTCTACTTGGATCTCTTGTAATGTATATATGTATATACATAGATATATAATTTAATAATGAGATAGTAAAGCTTGCCTTTACATAAAAACTCATTTTAAATTGAATTATCCTTTAATTAATTTATAACAAAAAGAAGAAGAAAAAAAGAAAAAAAACTTTGCTTCGTGTTACCTCCATTAAATGAGTTTAATTTGATAAACTTCTTCTTTTTTTTTCATTCCATATGTGTTCTTAATAGAATTGCTACTTATATGTATTAGTAAGAAGTATAAAGTTGTTTTAATATTCCGTTTCATTATTAAATTAAATGCATAGAAGGAAACATAATGGGCTTAAGTACATATATATATATATATACATATATTTATTTATAATATAAATGTTCCTCTTATTGTTTAACAAAAAAAAAATGAATTATATATGAATATTTAGAAAAGGTGCATTTTGAAATCGGTCCCTTTTTTAAAAGTGGTTCAAAATCCCTCTCATACGTCCAAGAAAATTAAATACATATTTATGTATAGTAGTCCTATATATGTGTTTAGTCAACAAGAAACCAAGTTTATCTGAGATATTTCAAAAATGAGTGTGAACTGTACTCATACTCTTGAAGACATTCTCTTTCGTTTTTATAAATAGATTATTTCGATTAATTTATTAAATAATGACTCCAATAATTGCAACTGTATTATAGGGGGGAAAAACCGGCCACAATCAAGAATAAAAAACATCTGGTATTTCTGACTATTTAGTTACTATTACTATGATTCATGGTGAGCCTGATAGCGGATGTAGTTGATTCTTAATAGTTCTGCAACAGAAGAACCGATGATTTTAGCCAACTGGAACTAAATAAATCTCTGGGTCTATGAAAAAGATGGAAGTTATTTCAGGGACCATATCGGCTCCAGGTGCAGTCGTAACATTTATTCGATTGCTCTATTGGATAGACAATAATCCTTGCTTTCTTAATTAAAAGTGACGTTTTAGCAAAAATCGTGCGCGATAGGTTTTAATATGACTCCAAAATATTTGGCCGTTATATACATATATGAAGTAAAAAAACTACTTAAAAGTGAACTTTCTTCTTTTCAATATTTGGAAACAAACTTACTTTCTTGTTGACTTGACACATATGTAACTATCAATTTTGTACACATGCATTCTAAGAAATATAAAAATTACTCGTTACATAAGTGTCGAAAAAGTAATATTGTTCGTTTTTTCAAGAGTCAATGTAAAATTAGCGGGCCCGTTACTTTAATAAATATTACTTTATTTGTTACTCATTCATAAACAAAATAAAACAGAAATATAAATTATTTAATAAATATGAGAGAATTAAAGATACGACTCAGGGAATTATTTATATATTCAATTTTTGAGTGTAAAGGGTTATTGTCATTTTTTGCATTATTTTAAGAGAATTTTGAGTTAAATTTTTTTGAATGCTTTATCACTAATATAAAAAGTCATTAACTCAAATTTAAATAAATTTGATTTGTTTGCCAAGCTTAATACTTATTCATGTTTCATGTATGTACACTCTTTTGGCTTTAACACATGAAAAGTTGAGGCATAATTCCTTTCAAAATAAAATCCTTAAAAGATTGGAATTTTTTTATCCTTACACTGCATTTTTATGGATAGAATGATTCCACATGAATTATAAACTTATATTTGGAATTAAAATTACATATTACTAAGAATAGGCGAACAAATTTAAATTGACAAGTTGTAAAAAGCAGGATTTGATACGAAGAAAAAACTTACTATATCTTTGTAATCAAAACGTTGAAAAAGTTTTTGAAGTTTATTAATTTTTTAAATTTTTGACTTGTTTTTATTTTCAAATAATTTTTTGAACTTAATATATATATGTAAAGTTCTGATGAAAGACCTTATCCTGTTAGATGAACGAGATTTCTATCCCAATGTTCTTTTCTTCCAGGCAATCTCAAACTGAAAGTAACACTCTGTGAAGAACTCAAAGACTGTCGTAATATTGACGGATCCTATTGCAATAAAAAGTTGGGTCTCTGCGCTTGTCGAGCTGATCATCCCATCTCAGACTCCCTTGATTGTTTCCGAGAATCCAAAATAGGAGAGTTTTGTCACTATGATGTTCAATGTGTACGGAAAGACTCCCAGTCCAGATGTGATAGTACACTTCATATTTGTCAATGCCAACCTCGTTTTGTGGTCAAGGGTTCATCATCAAAGAGAGGATGGTGTGTGGGTGAGTTGACTTGGAGGGTGGTGGTATGAAAAGGGTATTTTATATATGTATAATCATGTCTCCAGGAAATTTTGACAAAAAATATTTTATAATCGAAATTAGATCTCCTAATCAAGGCTTATTTCAAAATAAAGAGGAATTTGTACATCACATGACATCACTAATAAATTTTGAAACGGATCAATGAAAAATGCATTACTAAGAACCCTACAAAATAGTATACTTTCAAAAAAAGAAGAGGCAGGACGAGATTTTTTTGCACTCACAATCTTGACTCTCAAAAAAGGAAAGAAAAATTTTGGAAATCAACTGGTAGCTACACTTCTATACTTTCCTTGTTGCCAACTGTTTAATATTGGGCAGAGTTATTGTTTAGATATACTAGTCAATGATAAATTCTACCAATATACAAATCAATCCTTAATACTTGTTCATTATTCAGTAATTCAAAAAAAAGGGCGCGCAATCCTTGATTGAATTTATTTTTCATACATATGTATATCAAAATCATAAATAATAACAACACCCTTTACAAGTTCATAACGCGTAGAGTCAGCTGCTTTAAATCAGAAGAGTCAACTAATGAAAAACAGCTGAAGGGAGAATACAATGTATTTTTGTTTATCCCAAAATGCTTGACATGAGGTTACGTGAGTACAAAGGTGTTCCTAAATGTATTGATTTATTTTAAATTATATGGCGGGAATTACAAATATAATATATCCTGTATATTTTTTCTCTCCTATAATCAAGAAATGTTTGTAGTCTGATGTGCAAATTGAACATACTTAAGAACCAATTTATTCTTTTGAGAGAAAATAACTCAAATCTATTATGTAAATAGAAGCTCAAGTGCATGACTAGGAGGTCTCAATTATAAAATGCATGATTTTTTGGCTAATTTTTCTAGAATCTTCTTCTATACATACCTGTACATACGTATAATGCATGCGTTATTTGATTAGAAAATGAAGCGGATCTAAATATGAAGATCGGATCCCATATGGATCCAGCCTTATTTGGAATCATGGGTGGATTGGCTCTTATGTTTATCATCATTTGTGTTGTTCTTCAGCTCTTTGCAAGGTACGCTCACATTGATTGATTGATTGCTATAGATTTTGATATTTTGTTTCCCCCCCCCCTCCTTTTTTTTAGAGCACAATTCCGAGAGAATCGAACTATTTTCAACACTCCGAATCCACGTCTCATGAACGTATCCCTCATGAAAGACAGTAAGTTCTTTACTCGGGTGAGTAAACGAAAATCCAACAGCAGTACTAAACATAGAAACTCTTTTGTGAGAACTCAGAGTAGTGACAAATCTCATGAATCACAAGAGGAGGATCGTGATGATATATTCCAGGGTTTGTAAGCCAGAACTTAGGAAATGGTTTCGTGTTGATACTCTCTGTTTAGCAATTTATAAATAGCATCATACGCACTTATATTTTACACTTGTACAGGAAACCAAGTCCGTGTACCCAATAAACGTGCCCTTTTTTTATAGATATACATACATATTAAAACTCATTTGACCTGCACGAAGTTGAAATGTCAATACTTACTCTATGTGTATATTGAATTACAACCTCATTTGCGTGAACGGCTTCATTCCAAATATATATATATATGTATATAAATATATCCTACATTTGTAACAATTAGTTAACAAGTTAAACAACCTATGTTCACTCTATTTAGTCGTTTTGTGAGGCTGTTTTGCACCTCCACTCCAAACTGTATTTGTTTGTTACAGCACAAATTTGTATTTATGAAGCATGAGTTGTCCTTTGTCTTATTTTTTATTTTTTTTGTCTCTATATAGGATTTTCACGATCCCTACGGAAACTTTCTTTGATAAAATTTGTTTTCTTTATCAATTCATGGCACAGCGTACTCTGTATTGTATCACGCAATCTTTTATCTAAAAAGAAACAGAAAATGAGCCCCATAAACCAGTTGTTGGTAGTTAGTCAACTCTTCCCAGCTTTGGGTTTTTCTTCTGTTAATAATAGAAAACTGCTCACAACTTAAGAAAAGGTGCTTTAATTTCAATGAATCAACGCTCTTCAAAACACAAATAAGGGGGGAAATTGACAGCTGACAAATAGTAGTTTGTAAGTTTCTACGTTTGTGGAACAATGTCGTGACAGAGTTTGTTTACTATAAGTTAATGTAACCAATCAACTCTGTTCGTTGTTTAACCAGAATAACTAATCAATTTACACCATTGATAAACTTTATGATAATTTATATAGGTCCAATAATGAATAATAATAATTAATAATTATAATTAAAAATATTATTTCAATATTATTAGTCATTTTTAGATTCCCTGTCTTTCAATCACTTTCCCTTCTGACATCAATTTTGAAAAAATAAATAATGACGCATTTGGAATAATAAGGAAGTTATCTATTTGTTTACTAAAAAAATTCCACATCCCTCCAAATAAGCACAGTCGTACCACACTAAAATAAAATTTTATACTGTATTTCGTTGTTAACTGTCGATATTTTCCCTTCCTCTTATTCGTGTTCTAAACATATATTGGTTAAACTCGAATTATGTAAATATAAATAATTACTTACTATTATTAAATCAAGAATAATTCCACAGTGAATTGACTAACATTTACCAACTAATTTGGGGCCTCTTTTTCTTTTTCAATTTTGTAGAAGAAGGGATTGATAAATACAATAAAGATGTCAACTTAATGGATTCAAAAATCCATATACTTGTATTCATATTGACAAAAAGTTTCACTCGGGATTGGAAAGCCCTATATTAAACACCATGCACGTACTAATTAATTGACTTTTTTTTTAAAATTTATAGGAAGAAGTCACATGAATAACAGCAATTCCATGGATTCCAATAATGGAGCTTCCCAGAGCTTAGTAAGAACAAAAGCGTCTCATGAGCCAATCAAAAACTCACCCGAAACAGCTAGGGTTACGGTTGAATCCTCAGCTTGATTCATTGTATTTGTTTGATTATTATTGAAAATTATCCAAATAATAACTATTATTAATTATTTTTTATTTTTCTTAAACCTTTGACATTATAGTCATGTTAAAAATAATGAGAAGGTTTTGTTGATAAACAACCCACATGTCTTTACCTAGCTTATAAGATGTTTCTTCTCCATCAAATATAAATGACAGTTTTTATCTAATATTTATGTAAAAAAATCTATATTTATGTCCTTGTTGTAGCTATTAGATAAATGTGTAAGTAAGAAAATCAAAAAATCAAAAAAAAAAAAAAAGTGTTTTTCTCATGTTAAAATGTACCAAAATAGATTTTAAGGATTTAGTTTTATTGTTAGTATTCATTGATATTATGTTTAAAACAAACAAAGATGTGTTTGACAAAGCCGGAGTTTTGAGAAGACTTTGGGGGAAAAGTAACGACTCGAATTTCCAGCTGCTTTGTCAGCATCTTTTAATAAGAATCATAGATTGTAAGGGACATTTTTTTGATCATTGATCTCATTTTAGCCTCATTTTTGAGGATTGTACACTTTTGATTCTTCCACTTATATGTATAATTTATTATAATTGATTATATTAATTACCTATGATTAAAATTAAGTATTGTTGATTTTTAAACTACATTATATTTAATTAAGTAATAAATTAATTAACTAAGAAACTAGTCGTGTTTCATTCTTGGAATGAGCTTATTGCTTTTTTAAACCAAATTTTCTATTAAAATAGTTCTCAATGTTTTTATTATAGTAAGGATATGTCTTCATTTTTCATGATGGAAGCTTGGATATCAGTTTAGGGAGATTAAGGGATATGTACAAATTAAAGCATGGAGATACCACGAGTTTAACCATCTCGAAAGATGTCTCTTTATTTCAAATCCTTTGTACCTCTAATTTTATCTATTTGAATCAATGCCTCATTAATAATTAATTATTATAGTGAGCCTCGTATGTTTGACATATCTTCATAAAATTTTCATAATAAAAAAAATATCAAGATAGAATTACTATTGTACTTAAATGATCCCTGTGACAGAGTGTCAAGGCTACATTAATACAAAGAAATTAATAGGATTCATTGATAGGATTGTAACTAAAAAGACTTAATAGTAAGTTTATAGGTTTGTTTGCTTGTTTGTTTTTGTTTAGCTCCTAGATTAGCCCCACCTCATCGGAACTTAATCCGGTATCAGCCGGTTGTGAACTACCTAGGAGCTAACTTTATTTTCAAAAATTTCATTAAACGTACATAATAATTTATAGCTCCTGAAGATGAACTCCTCCAGGAAAATCCTACGGTCCCCGATCTCGTCATAGAGCTCTTTAATTTTCAAATGCGTCCGTAGACAGTGATGAATGAGGTGGAAGGGAGTCTCCTCGTTTTCTCCACAAAGCCGGCAGATGGGACTTTCTATTTTATTTATTTTGTAGAGGTGTCTCCCGAGGGCTATGTGGCTAAGTTTATAGGTTATTTTAATATATTATGTAGGAACAAATTAAAATTTCATTTTTAAGTAATATTTGTACTTAAATCTACTATTTCTTAATAAATTAAAGACATGTAATAAATTACATGTCTTTAATCCAATAATATATGATATTTTGTCTAATCTCAGGTCATTACTTAGTAAAATAAGCCTTGAGTTTAAAAAAAATCGCAACCAAAATATTTAAAATAAACCACGTAACCTCCATTAATTGAGATTATATTATGTACTTTTTGCTATGGTAATGTGAATCATGATTGAGTGTATTTAAAATATCCCTTAGAAATCAAATATATATTTAATATTCATAAAGTTAATTTATATACGAAGAAGACATTAAAAAAACAAAAAAAAACTTTACTATAAAAAAGATGGATAGGAATTCAAATACTATATTATTAATTATTATTATTTATTAATCTTGTAGCATGTTACTATATACTACAATGACGTCATAGCATGACGTCATTTTTTATATAGTCAACTCAACCTCTTCTTTTCTTTAAAAATAATTATTCACATTCAAAACAAAACATTGCCCCTGTACGTAAACAATAATATTGTAACCAGAGCACGTGGATATGAAGGAAGGAGCGGATTTTAAACCGGACGAGGCTCCAGGAATACAACGAGTTGACGAAAATGAGGATGATGATTCCATGGGAAGCGTGTCTGATGATGATGACTTTGATTCCGAGTTGGATACTTCGGATGAGGAGGACGTTGTTGATGAAGGCGCTGGATCTTCTGGATTGAAATTGAATCCAGCGTTTGATGGATCCAACTCATCCTCGGATGATGATGAGGATGATACCGATGAGGAGTGTGAGGACAAAGAAGACGAAAAGGAAGAAGGGGATGAAGACGAAGAGGATGACTTAATAAAGGCCCTGAGAAAGTCCAAGGAGCGGCCGGATCGACAAGCACCGCCGGACATCAAAGTCAGCACTGAAACATCTGATATTTCCTTTCATCCTGAGAACAACATCATTGCTGTGGCCTCCATGGATGGTAAAAATCTATTTAATATTTATTTTTACCGAGAAGACTTAACCCCTTGTTTTGTTTTTACCTCAGGCTCCATTTCCATATTCGAGTACGAAAACGAGAAGAACAATCTTCTCAAGAAGCTCGTTATGCATAAGAAAAATATTCGCTCCATGGAATTCAACGAAGATGGAACGGAGATCTACTCTGCCTCAAGAGATAAATCCTACAAGATAATTGATGTATCCACGTATCAAACCAAACTTGCAGTTCCGAAAGCACATGGAGACTCTTCTCTCTTTAAGATAAAGCCCATTAGTGAGCATCTCTATGCGACTGGAGATGAGGAGGGCCTTGTTAAGCTATGGGATCATCGACAAAAGAAGGATGTTATGTCGGAAAAGCAGTTTGAGGAATTTGTCACTGATATTTGTTTTGATGATGATAAAAAGATCATGGTTGTAAGTTCTGGTGAAGGAACGCTACAGAGTTTTAATATTCGAGGAAGGTGCCCTGATACACAATCTGAAGTATATGACGGCCAATTAAATACCATGGGGCTTTTGAAGTCGGATACGAAGTTAGTTGTTGGCTGTGATGATGGAAAGTTGTATATGTTTGGATGGGGAAATTTTGGTTATCATGAGGATCAGTTCCCAGGTCATCCAGATGCGATTAACACGTTGTTGCCAGTCACTGACAGTGCAATATTAACTGGCTGTGAGGATGGTACCATTCGTGCGGTTCATCTATATCCTCATCGATTTTTTGGTGTGATTGGACACCATGATAGTTCCTTTCCCATTGAGAAAATGGACGTTTCGTCCACTGGGGAACTCATTGCCTCCATTTCTCATGATCAAAAGGTCAAGTTTTGGAATATTAAGTTTTTAGAGGTAAGTTATACTCATAGTTCAATTAAAAATAGGAAAACAACTGTAACCGTTCTTACTATTAAACTTTTTAGGAGTGTAATTACTATAAAACCAAAAAGCCTTATAAGCACCCAGGAAAACTCAAGGTTAAAAGGAAAGAAAATAAAATGAGGCAAGCCAAGGAGGTGGAACATCAGTTACCCTCGTCCAATCGTGGTAATAAGAGAGATTTCTTCAAGGATCTAAACAAATAAACAGTTAAGAAGGAACAAATTTCTTTTCTTACGATCCAATCTCTGTGATATATTCATAATTTGCAACAACTACATATGCTTCCAATCTGCTATTGAATATTAATTTATCCATTTAACGTCTAACATTTTAGGATTGAATTGTTAAAACATGTACAAACATATGTAACTTTGTATTATGTATTTATAAATAGTGCTCCGTTATTGAGCTATAAATATATTTGATATTTAATCTTTTTAAATAAAAAGTATAAATAAACTATTGAGTTTAAGTTTTTGAGAAGGTTATTATTGACACTGGAAATGATAACTCTCAAAGAATAAGTTTTTTATGTAGTTTGAGTCATGTTATTCGTAGACATTATCACTACAATGTCATTCTTAGCTTTGACAACTGCGAAGTGTTGTTCATTGGACATGAAATGTGGATGAAAAAATTTGTTAATACAAAAAAAGTAATTTTTATTTCAAAACTACAAGAGGACAGACGGAATAAAGTTACTTAAATATACACGTATTTTTTTGAAAAAAAGAGCACTATACTTTGGTAGTTTAAAGTATAGTATGCTCATACGTACTTGAAGCCAAATTTAATGTAAATTATGATGAAGAAAATTTCTGTATATTATGACGAATGGGTCGTTTTTATCTCAACTTATCAAATGAACACTACTCTTTTTTCAAAGAATTTGATGATATTTGGTACAAAACCTCTAATGTATGAAGGAGGGGAAAACGTGTGCTGTAGTATGGACGTAGAAAGTGATTTCTGTCCCTGTGTATTTTAAGTCCAAAATTCAGGCAGTCCTTCCTCTCAGAAGTATGAAATTATATGAAAATAATAAATAATAGTTGTTGATGTTAAAGGAAACTGTAGAAATTTTAGAAAAACCTCACATCACTGATGCATTTACAAAATGTTATTCTTTTTCCATAAACAGTTAACCTTTATTTTCACAAAAAAAACACCATTTTTTGAAGGATTTTGTAGATCAAAATTAACATTTCTTTATATTAAATAAATGATTTATTCATTTGACCTTTGAATGTACTGCAGACTGTCATAGGATACTGCTTGTCTAATAAGAACTATGTTCAAATTATTTTACACTTTTTAAAAGTCTAGGAAACTGATTCTATATGCATATCCCGCAGTTAAAGCCCTTGGGGGGGGGGGGGGGCTATGCGTATCTTCTATAGTCATCACTCATCAAATATTACTTAACATAATATTAAATGTTTTATACTACGCAATTTATCAATTATTTTATGTTTGTAGTTGGAAATGTATGTAATTAAGCTCTGTAGATTATCTTTGAGGCTTGGACCAGCTGTTTCAACCAGCTGTTGTATGGTGATAAGGATCTACACAAGTTGACGGTATATTAAAAGCCTAGTAACAAATATAACTTTTTTGTACACTATATTTATATACATACATATAGAAATGATAAAATGAAAATGGTCAATGTTACTGTTTATGAGATTTGAGGGTTGTCAACATTTATAATGAGTTGGGAATATATTAAAATTATTTTATATTGAAGAGGTTGCGTAATTTTTAACGTGAATAATGTATTCGGAGGTTATGTAATCCATGGAAAATTTAATTACTAGCCACTGTACATTACTTAAAATTTATGCTCATCTAGCAAAACATTTATATACCAGTACACTCATAAACCAAGTTTCCACTGTATAAAGAAACTATTATATTGGCCTTGTAATTATCTACGTAATAAAGCAGATGAGTGAAGCTAAAGTCATTATTTCTACTCTTTTTATGGGCCACGTCGGACTTTTTCTTATTGAAAATGGAAATATAAAAAAATAAACATTTATTCAAGTAAATACTAACGAAATATTTTTTACATTCTGACTATAAAAGTCCCATGATTACAAGAGTACTTTGGGGATCCATGATTTTTCGTGATGGATAAAGTATCATTAGTTTTCTAGTCGTGTTAGTGAGGAAATTTAAGCACCGGTGGGTAGCACTGGACCGGACAGAAATGAATAATGCTAATTTATGTAATTTTTAGGTTTATTTGCTCTCAATCCAAATTTTCATAGATAGATAAAAAATTATGAAGACAAAAATATTAAGAAATTAATGACAATGGCATTTATTTAACAATTTCATTGACATTTTATTATGTGCAATGACCACATGTACGTCGACAATTTGGTGGAATATGTTTATTTACGCCGGTATGATCATTGCATCCAACTTTTAGGTCTTTGCAATTCGAATAAACGTCCTCACATGCTACGAATAGATGAAAGATTGTGAAATATGAAATGTTAATAATAATTAATTAATCAATGAAGAGACATTAAACTTACGTGCAACTGATGTTGTAGTAGTTGTCCTTTGTTTGCATTTATAAGCCTTGTACAATTTATCATGATCCAAATCCGTCATTTTCTTACTAGTACCCATGAACTCACCTCCTCTTTTCTTTGGCTCCATCACAAAATATCCAGGATACTTTACAAATCTTTTGAAATAGAATTATGAATGAAATAGTTTGAATATGTGCGCGTATATATTACGTATCATTTTTATAGTGCATGACGGAGAGATAGTCATATGGAAGTTTAAATGTTTGAGTAAGGAATCCCGAGTAGCAGTTGTCGAAAGAGTATCCCTGTTTTGGATCACATTTTGGGGGCAAAATTGTCCCTTCTTTCTTTTTGTAAAAGGATTTGAAGTAATTACTCCAGGAATCGCTGCGCAAGTTGTCCCAATTTATTTTAACATACTCATCCCTATCTGGTCGATTATGCTCATGATCAAATCCAAGAACATGGAGGAGCTCGTGTTGGATTGATCCAAAGTACTATAAATAAGAAAATTTGTGAATTGCATTCAGCATTGATTGGTTCATATCTTACTATGCAGCCTGGTATTTGCAGTGTGACGTGATGTTTTGGATAATACTTTGAGTATCCAAGACTTGCGTGACATCCTTCATTTTTTGAATTAATGTCGACATAGTGGGTATCCGTGGGTCGTCGTTCAATAAAACTAACACAAGAGCGGGATTCAATATCTCTCATTGCGTCTAAAATTTTTTTACGATCCTCAGTAGAAAAACTTCCAGTTATTTCGTATGGAACAATACCATTCGGCCATCTATCGTAGACAAAATTTCTATTTTGGTCCCTAGTATTCATTTTATCATTTATGATGAGAGAGCAGGGCAAGCGACCCTCGGAATCACTTCCTGATTTTATCAACATAAATGAGTGATAGGTATTATGAGACTAAATTAAGAACTGACCATGAACAATTAAGTTAATACATACCCCAAATATGGGGAATCACCAAGTGAAGGACAATGTTCAACAATAGGACTCCGTTCATTTTTGCATGTTAAATTTTGAGGATGACATCTTTATATATCTGTAATTAGGAGAGCTCTCTACGTATATCCCCAAATGTTTCACTCCTTAAACAAATTGAATAATTCATCGTATTTTTCAAAACATATTTGAACAAATAACATTGTGTTTATTTTATGGGGTATTTACTCTAAATACTCTGAACTCAAGTAAAATTAAGCAAATAAAAAGTATGTTTATTGATTGAAAGTAAATTTAAAACATTAAACAATTACAAATGTTGGTATATTTGTATTGATGATCAAATATGATACTCTTTGGATCACATAAATAAGTGAATAAATGACAAAGATCGATGACTCTAATTGGGAACAAAGGATCCCCTCTAAATTTCTTTTATCAATGTAAAATAAATCATAGCGTTATCCCGCTAATATTAATATATATTGACTGTAATTTTTTGCCAGTTGTATATTTTCTTACACTTCCCTAACCAGTGTTTTTGAGTGTTGATGGGTTGAAATCAAATAAGCTTTCGGTAAGCAGTGAGCTATTATCTCCTATTAAATGATGTAGAATCCCATAGTTGAAAGAATTTGGGCTCAACTTAGCACTTGGGTAACTCTGACCAGTTTCCTACTAAAGTAAATATTTGAATTTTGAACAACATTTGGGCTCATTTTGCTGCAGTGCAATCCAATTTCGGTCTCATACCTTAATTTTCTAAAAGGTGAATCGATTTTGAAGTGTTTGAAATTGAATGTCATTTAAATGTTGATTGACGTCCCCTAGTCTGTTATGCATTGAAAAATAGTTGGACAGGTGGGAAGAATTGGCTAACATCTACTATCTGATTCTGTGGCTTTCTTTTACTTTCTTTCTTTTTCTTTACTAAAAATTTATGGTACTCCTCGTCCCTATATTAGTGCCCTTCCTTTGTTCTATAGTATAGAACAGGGGTCGGCAAATTTTTGAGTGAGAGGGTCAAACAGTGCTGATTTAACTTTTTTTTCCAGGGCCTAAGGCCATGTGTAAGGTATTTTCTTTCTTTTTTTATAAATGTAAAATTGTTATTGAATTTTGAATTTTTTCACGACGTTCTTCCATTATCATAAAATTTTTCACATTGATTTTGTGTCTGGTAGAATATTCTATCAATAAATGATGAATAATTCCATAGTTGTAATTCCATCAGTTAACTGTTTACGGATTTTGGGTCTATTTTTCAGTTGAGAGCAAGGGATGCAAGATACAAATGTGATACGTAATGCCGTGCATATTCATGAGATTCCGCTATTTGAATAAAAATATTTAAGAGGAAGTAAAAAGCAAGATTTTAGATATTATTAAAGATGTAAAAAACGTCGCATTTTAAAGCGTGCGAGTAGTAAACAAAATTCATGTCTGTTGAAACCCTACATAATATGCAATTCGGGCGTGTGATAAAAAAGTGGAGTTGGCTCTTCAAACAGGTCTTTTTGTTTTCCGAAGCTGTTATCATTTTTTCTTTATTTCTGAGGGGAGAACATCTACCTGATAGTAAAGATGTCGCATGAAGGAATACATGCATTAAGTTTAATAAAGCAAATAAAATGTAAACAAAAAGGGCTCAAGTCTTCGTATAACTATTATTAGTTAAAAATATATAATTTCCTGACATTAATTTCAGTTAATTTTATGTCTCTCATCTATGTTATTATTTATTGTTGTATATATAATGGAGAATAGCAGCTTGTAGCTCAGTAAAACGTCATGACAGCTCAAGCTGCTTCCCTCTCAACATTCATAAAATTGTCGTAGATTACCAAGTTGATTTTCTCTTTCTTTTTATTTTACAGACCCCATTTGCATATTATTTACATTCCTAATCATTCATAAATCATCAATAGCAATGTAAATCATATGCAATTAAGTTTTTTCTTTATGTGAATTACTATCGAGGAACATTCAACTAACACAAACAGCTGTTATATATTTGTTTCTCATTTGTATTTGTATACTATGCCATATGTAACGACTCCCTTTATGAGATAAACAAGTACACATACATTGTACATGGCATTAGTCGTGACCCCACTAACATAAAAGTGTACTGTGTTTTTTGTTGTCCATTGTGAATTTTTCTCTGGATAATTCCCTAGCATTAACATAATATGTAATCGTTTTGTGAATGGAAAAAGGAAAAAAACAGTTGGTGCCTTTCTTCTTTTTCTTTTTTTAAAATTATGTTAATTCTTTGGACCATTTGTCGCCCTGAAAATTCGGTGCCATGATTTTAATATAAATAATAATTTCTATATTATTTTACTTTTATTTGATTTGAATATCCATATTCTGATAATCTAATACTTGGAATCTGAGGGAATTGTTTGCTGTACATACATATTAAGATAACAAATGTAAACAAATTTTTAGCCAAACAGAGTGATGATGCGATCAAACTATCAAATATTTTTATAGCCCAGAGGTAGGAATTGTGAAATATTTTCCTATAAGTATAAAAGATGATCAGGCATTAACATCAGAGATGAGCATATTTTATGATAGGGAAAATATTTACGAGTAACTGATGGGTGTATCAATTATTCATACTTTGGGTGGAGTTAGGACCCCTCTTTCTAGGCATCCTCAATTTACTGGAAGCTTTTAGCTTCAAGAGTCACTCCCACTGTGTTCATTTGGCAACTCAAGCTATACACTTTAATCTATCCTAAATTATAAAGAGCAGCTGATATAAGCAAATAGTCTTTTCTCAAAGGTACCATATCCCTTGCGCTCTATAATACTATCTCTAAGAATAACCCCACAAAATTAGCCTATTTAGGTTTTTTTTTTCCACTCTTTTGAAGGAAAGGTTGAGAAATAAAATAAATATCACATCGCGGGGCTTTATTTTCATTCATAGTATATTTTATCGGTCTATTAATTAATATGATGATTGATGATAAACAACAGGTGATGACTGATGCTAATCTTCTCTGATGAACTGTATTTATTAAATACACGTGGCATCAATGTAAAATGCTAACGTAAGGTTCATTTTAGGTAAAAAAAAACATCAATAAAAGGATTCCCGATATTAGACATTTCAACTTCTAGTTTTAAGTCAACACGGAATAAAGGTTTAAATATGAGCTCAGAGCAAAAGGTTTATAGAAATAAAGAGGAAAAAGTTTTATATTTGGTGGAGATTAAAAGTCTAAACTAATACAAAAAAGAATTAAATTCATTTTTATGCATAAAATAAGAGTAAAAGTAAGTAGAATTTTTAGGGAATAGACTCGAGGTGCACGTAAGTTTAATCAAACTAAGACTTCAGACTCAATATGACTTTAAAGCTTTAAAAAAATGCCGAATTGAATCTTAAGACTTGAGGCTGGCGAATCACAAATATTATTTTGGTATAAATTACATGTTATATTCAATGGAGTATGATGATGACTGAATCCAAGAGGGGGGCAACGGACTTAAGTCCCACTTAATTCACATAAAACCACTATTTCAAACTATATGTACTCGTACTCGAAAAAATGATCTGTGTATTATTTTTGATCAACTTGAATGTATAATCTTACAATTTAATTGATTAATTAATTACAATTAAACTACATATAGTTGCAATCTAAATTAGTATTGGATGGAAATACTCCTTATGAATGGGACTTATTAAAGAACAAAAATTAATCAGATTCATATGAGTTGTGACTGAGTGATCTAATAATACAACAGTTGTGACACCAAAACAGTTCAAAACTTTAATCACAAACCTAACACTTGTTCACGAGAAAAGATGAGAAGAAGCAGTATATCATTATAGCTCAAAATAAATATAGTTATAGAATGTTAAATTTGCTCAAAATTTTATGTATTCTAGGAGTTATCTCCATTTCTTCCATTATCATATTTTCAATGGATTTAGTAGAGGATTGGACTAATCAATCAAATGGTATGTTATTTATGAAGACTTTTTTCTTTTCTTTTTTTGATTAAATACCCGTACAACCCGTGTAATTCCCAGTATCTCCATTTATTTATTTTTCTCCGCCATTTATATATAAATACTATGGATATTTTTATCTCTCTCCTAGTGTCTTCGATTGTGGCCCAAAATAGTACTGAGGCAAATACGGACTATTCATCCATTAGAATCGTGTGCATTGTTTTTACTAAAGTAGTCAATCATAAGACTAGAGCCAAGGCCATCAAGGAGACTTGGGGCAAAAGATGCAAGGCGCTCATATTTATTTCCAATTCTACAGTTCATCGTAAGGATCAGGCTGGATACTCTCAATTAATAGTCATTCTATTTTCATTCTATCCCTAGTTTCGGATGTAAGCGTATACAATATTAAACGACCAGATGATTATGATTTAATTTGGGGGAAAACGAAGGAGGGATTCAAGCATGCCTATGAGCAATTTAAGTAAGAACGGATATCGTTCACCAATTAAACGCATACTGTGTACTAATAGTAAACCCGATTTCATGCCCACAAAAATACTACGATTTGAAACATTTAATACCAAATTAATTATTATTCCTTGAGCTGAGGAAATTATATGTAGACACCCTAGGGTATGAAACTAATTAATTATTATTATTTGATCAACAGAGATGAAGCCGACTTTTTCATGAAAACAGATGATGATAGCTTTGTGGTCATGGAGAATCTTCAAAAAATGATCGCAGATAAGAACGTAAAATCCACGGATCCAATATGGTTTGGTAATCACTTTCGCCTCTATACCAAGCTAGGATACATGGCAGGAGGAGGTAAAACTGTTCATGGATCTTAATTTCCGGGTTAAATTACATGTGAAAATATGATATTTCCATATATGTACTATATGAAGGCTATGTTCTCAGTCGAGAATCTGCTCGGAGATTTGTTGAATTAGGACTCAAAACAAAGGATCAAAATCAATGTAAAACTAGCAAGGATAATGGTTATGAAGATCTTGAAATGGGAAGGTGTCTTGGTTCTTTAGGAGTCGTTCCGGGTGAGTTCAAAATTGCAATGTCACTTGCATTGAAATATGAATTAATTCATGTACAACACTACAACATATGTATTCCAGTTCCTATATTATCTTTGGACTCATTAAAAATATATTTAAACGATAGGTGATTCAAGGGACGAGTATCAACGTGCTAAAATGTTTTGTTTCAATGCAGAAACAGTCTTAAATCCACAGATGCCCGGAACAAAGTTTTGGTACTGGAATTACATTAAACATCCACAATATTTTGTAAGTAGAGACTCCTCAGTGTGCTAAGGAGTGCTGAGTCTTTACGGCACACAACTCGGTGTTTAATTAAATCCTTTAAAACCACAAGTCAGACACTAATTAAGGATTTTAAATATTTCAGGGGCATCCAGGTTGCTGTTCAGATAGACCAGTGAGCTATCATTATGTAACAGCCCAAGATATATACTTGTATGACTATTTAATGTACTCGGCATTCGTTCGGGGCGAAAACAATCAAAAGAGAGCTCCACCCAATCCAGAAATTTTGATTCAAAATATGAAAGTAGACTGGAAGAAAATTCAAGTATAATTTTCTCACAACTTATAATAGAGAACATATTATAGACTCATCAACTCTTTACTGGATTCCTACTGATTCATCAAACTATTTCCATTTTTCTTCAAAGTTTCGCTTAGGTAGATTGCAATTATAGTATTCATTATACTAATTATAGACGGCAAAATACTTAATAATTACAAACAAAAATTACTAGAGATAGAAGGTGTTATTCAAGTGCGATGTTTGGTATGATCAAATGAGAGTGTCAATGTATGACTATATATATAGATGAAGACATAAAATTAATCACTCCAAAAAAATTAAGTCCATGCAAGTTTTTAATGGTTAAACCGTTTAATTGAAATACATAAGATAAGCTTTATTTGACTTATCTATGATACATGTAAGCATGAACATACGAACAACAGTCAGTTAAATCGTAATAAGATTGGGCTAGAATCTTGACATAATGATCCGTCATAATTGAGTAAACTGAATTATGATAAACCAGTTTTTGCTTCTTGATAGTATTCAACTCTCGATAAATTGTATCTGTCAACTGAAGATCTGACCTTTTTGAGTGTATTCCTGTAAGAGTAAAAAAGATTTAATAATAAATAATGATTAATTAATTATAAAGGTGCAATTACTATCAATTATTATATCTCATGGTAAAATTGTTAATTCATAATTAATTTAATAAAGGAATATGTATAGACAAACCATTGAAGGAGCTACTAGATATTTTTAAGTTCAAAGCTTAGTGTGGCAAATCCACTATTAAAAAAATAAAAAGTAGGAATAACCCTTACCAATCTATGAGTTTAAATCCAGGGATATCATCAACATTTGGCTCTGGTCCTACTGGAAGCTCTGAAAAAACATCTGTGGCATCACCTAAAATATCAGATGAATACTCAATATTGTACAAATGCAGCCCTTTGGGATCTGCCAAATGTACTCCTGACCAGTTTGAAGGACTTGGATTAGCTAAAAGAAATTGAATATTTTCATAATTTCCTTTTTGGGATGATTCCAAGGCTGATCCTATCATGCGACGTATCTAACAATGAAAAAAAACCATATACATTTGAATTACATTTTGATATAAATTTTGGTAATAATACCTGATTGTATAGAAATGAAGTGGAGCTAAATTTAATTTGATAGAAGTCGAAAAAATTTGATATGGAAGAGTGAGATAAATTTGGCTTCAATGTGTGAAACTCAATATCTACCTCTCTTTCACAGAGAGCTATCATTTTTTCAACATTGAAAGGACCTTCATAGTTCCAAGCCCATAGATTTTTTAAATATGCTGCATGGCAAAATGAGGCAAAATTATGCTTTCCTTTGAAGAGTTCCAATGCTTTAGCAAAAGCCTCAATATTTATTGATTTCCTAATTTAAAAATAAATAAATAATTTTTTTTAAACTATTAAAACCAACAGACTCTTAATGAAATGATAAATTATTTCGTTTCTTATTGATTCGCATGCAAAATCAATGACTCGACAACTGAATTCAAAAAATACTTATCAATCAGATTCAAATTACTTCAATTCCGTAATTTCGTTCCTAATCTCCAACGGTAATATCCCTTGATGTGAAAACTTTTCCTTCAGAATTTCGTGTTCGAACTGACGTAATATATGGAAATGCGAATTTTTGACTATTTTAGTATCTTCTATAGAAGGAACAATGGTGTACGCATCTTTTTTCGGAACAGCTAACTTGTAGTGATATATTCTTCTTTTGGCCCATCGTGGATTAAACGTTCCGGGTACAGCAACTGTCTTGTAAATTCTAAATTCAATATTTTATCCGGGGGCGTAAAGAGGCGGGTTACAAATGAATAAAATGGATGACGGACAGAGGCACCTTATATCGAATCCTAGTGACTCTAGAGCAGAGTTGAGCGTCCATGTAATTTCCTTAGGATCAAAATACTCTCCACGGTTAGGGTGTACTAAATCCACGGAGCCGGAGCTGTGAGATGCATGAACTCCTTTGTCCGTCCTAGAATTTTAGAACACGGATCATTTACGAAGTGATTAAATCTACTAAATAAATAAATACCTACTACTGAGACTAAATATAGGATTATTGAGAGGACCCAGATCGTATAAAATGGACTCAATTGCTCCTTGAACGGATTTCGAGTCCAAGTATGAATAGCCCGGCCATGAGAGTCTCTCAGAGAGTTCCACACGCCTTAGTTGCTTCTGAGCTCCAATAAATCGAGTCCCGCAGTAGCCAAACCTTATTAAGTAACGCTGTATCCCCATCCCGATATATTTTATCAACATATATATATATGCGAACAACCCCGGCATTAATATGACGTCATACATATATAATAATGACGTCACAGTATCACTACTGCCTATGTATAATATTAATATTTACGTGCACGGTTGACCCATTTTCAATTATTATTATCATAATAAAAATCCAACAAAACTAACTTTTTCCATTATGCAGCTCAATTACCTTATTACTTTATACAATCATGTTTTAAATATGTTATGGAGAGGGGGGGGGGGAAGTTTGGTTTTAGATTCATTTACAAATACCAAAGGGGTCATTTTATTCAAACATCTAATAAATTAGATGTTTTAAAGTACATTGTAAATAACTTGGAATAAAGATTAGAATAACCTTAAATAACGATATATAGATATTTGAAGTATATCATATACATACCGTTATATATAAAGGTAGATGCTTGATTATAGTAGTAGAGGATTATATTAATATACCAGGCTCGTCTCCGATCGGACTTCCAGAAATGGAAAGGAGGAGTGACTTTATTGGATAGTAAAAGGTGAGTAGAGAAAAGACACTGAGCCCATGACATGAACATAAAGGATAAGGAAAACTAAGAAGATGAAGGGACAATTTGACCGGCCGAAGGATTCCAAAGGAGTCAAAAAGTGAAGACCGTATAAGAGTTAATAATAAATTTAATTGGATAATTTAATTTATTAAAGGAATTATTCTTCGAAAAATAACCATTACCTTTTTAATGTATTATATAATATTAAATATAAACCTAAGTATAATTATAATTAGGCATCTTTGATGTAGTAGCATGACGCTATTGCCTATTTTACATGCTAATATCCTAAGTATCAACTGTCCAGGTATTTAATAAACGCGTCTGTATATTCTATTATTAAAATATAATTCGGTCATGTTCGCATAAGTTCTACTTTAAATTCAACCCTGAACACACTACTTAATTATATTTTGTTGTTTGTTCAGCTTCCTTAATACGAGTAGTGATAACAAAAAATAACAGAATATTATTATGTATTCTAAAAAGGGAAAGCAATTTGTAGATATTACTAAGGTGGGTATTCAAATGGAGAAACAGATCTACTATGTACATCTACATACATAGTTCATACATAAGAAAGATGAGTAATTCACCTTTGACAAAAATGTGTTATCCCTTGATTTGCATGTTTGAATCAAAGTCTATCATGTTGTTGAGGAGAAGATATGATTAGATATCATATAAGTAGAGTTGACATATATGTATGTACATAGACAGACAGTCATCCATAGGTTAGCTATAATAAGACAAAATAACTCACTTTGATTTTTGACAAAATATAAATTAAAAAAAGTAGGAAAAATGAGAAAGTCAGCCCATATCTTTTACAATTCCCACTCAAATGAGCATGATACTCATCTCCCATGAAAATTCATATGTGTTCCTAATAGGTGAAGGAAAGTAAGAAGCACCGTTCTGTCTCTCTCTCTCTCTCAGTTCAATACTTAATATACCTACATATTCAAGCAAAATAATTTTTATTTGAGTGTGTAAAATACACATCCTTCTTCTAAGTGAGGTTACTTCCCTTGGCATGAAATAAAGAATCACAGATGACATGAAAGTCATCAGTGTTTTGGATCACTTTTTGGTATTGCTCCTCATAGCTATAGGGCCTAGTCGTGGAAATCTTCCGAGTAAAATACGAATTGCTGCCTTATTGGATGAACAAGGGGATGAGAAACATCGATTGGCCTTTGAATATGCTGTGAATAGAATTAACCAGCAGCCTCAGCTTCTTCATAATCGAATGTTAGAGGCTGAGGTTATTCGTATTGCAGAATATGATAGGTAATGTTGATTCATTTTATGGGGCTAAGCACGTTCCTTTACAACGCAGTATCTACATATATAATTTTGATACACCTTAGTTATAATTTTTAGTTTTTACCCTATGGGGGGGATGAATGTCAAGGAACCTTGGATCAAAGACATAACAATATTTCTAATAATAATAATAATAATTAGTCTGCACTTTTAATATTTGTAGCTTCACAGCCCAAAGAGTTACTTGTAGTCTCCTGGAAAAAGGAGTGATTGCCATATTCGGTCCTCAAAATTCTGCCAATGCAGATCACATAAAATCCATAACTGACTCATTGGAGATACCTTTTATGGACACACGATGGAATTTAGATAAAATTGTACCCTTTGGAGGAGATCCGGACTATACTGTTAATTTGCATCCAGATGTCAAAACCCTTGGCCGTGCACTGATTGACCTTGTCAATGCATATGGTTGGGATTATGTCACCATTCTATATGAAGACAATGATTCGATTATACGTATCAAGGAGTTACTAGACTTTACATCGGAGGTAATTCATGTCTTTTGAATAAAGGGAATAAAGTTTAATATCTTACTAATGTACATAGATAGCCAGTCCGGATATTTTTCAATTTGTAATGAAGCAATTAATCAGTACCCCTGATGATGGATACAGAGCAGTATAAATTATTTTCTTTATTTTTTAAATCAATGTACCACATCTGATCATTTGATTGGTAGGTTCTTAGGGAAGTTTTTAAAATGAAGGCTAAATATATTATCGTTGATTGTAACCGAAATGTTTTAGCCGAGGTTTTAAAGCAAGCCCAACAAATTGGAATGATGTCTGATGATTATTTCTATGTTCTAACCAATTTAGACGCTCACACAATCGATTTTGAAGACTTTAAGGTACAATAAGTCACATAAATATTCTAAACAAATGAACCAATGATCTACTATGTATATATCATCATAACTCTGATTCGTTAAATTAACTTTTATCAGCATGGTGGAACAAATTTCACTACCTTGAGACTCATTGATACATCAAAGCCTGAAGTTCAATCTGTGATTCGAAGTATAGTTAGTGCTGAATACACAAAAGGGAGGTCATTTGGAGTTGTGGAAGGGTACTTGGATACAAATACTGCTCTCATTTACGATGCTGTTCATTTATTTGCATTTGCTCTCAGTGAGTTGATGCGAGCTCAAGTATGACTATTATTACTATTACTATTATCATCATCAATGTGATTCATTATTATAACATTTAAATTATATATATATATTTTTATTGCATTCCAAAAGGATATAATCGTTACACAAACAAGTTGTGAGAGGGATAAGGCCTGGAAGCATGGGAACTCTTTTGCCAATTTTATGAAGATCATTAAGTTTAACGGCTTGAGTGGATTGACGAAATTTAATTCTCAAGGACAACGAACACATTTAGAATTAGATATCCTCGAGTTACAAAAAAATGGAATGACTCCCATAGGTATTTAATGAAAATCAAAGGAGTGTCTAAATGCTACCTCTCCATTACTTTCTCATTTTAGGGTCATGGACCACAATTGATGGACTAAATATTTCTCGTGTTGAAGAGAAGGTGCAAGTCATTAATCCAACAAATATTATGGCCAATCGTACCTTCATTGTGACATTGCGAGAGAATGCTCCCTATACAATGCTTAAATTAGAGGTTATAGTCTGGAACAACAAGGGTTTTTCAAACTTTAAAAAAGTTGCACCATTTATTTAAAATGACACCTATTTTTGCGTTAAGTTGTATGCAATCTATTAAAATGATGCTTGTGACAATATTTTAAGGAACAAAATTATTCCTTTCAAGAAAAAGGAGATCAGTCACTCACGTGCTTCCAAAATTTTCATATCCTAGCTCAGTGCTCTTTAAACTTTTTGACATATTGAGAAGCCCTGTTCTAGCAGATAGTTTCCTAATGTAAATAATTATATTAGTTATTTGTCCTTATATTATCACACAATATCTCCGTAAAAAAGAAGCTGGAAAAAGGTTCAAAATCAGTTGTTGCCTAGCCGATTCCTCCTAACTGTAAAATTATTCATCTTTTAATAGTAAATAACCATTCACAACAAAACAATAGCTAATTTAAATTCAACCAATCAATCTACTTGAAGGGAAGGACACTCTAATTTACTAGATCAAAACTGTGAGTCCTTTAATTTTAATACGTACCTCCTCAAAAAAGAATCGTGACATGACGTTTAAATAGTGTGTAATAAGTGTGTATCAACAAAATTTGTATTTTACTCAAATTAAAAGTTTGAAAACACCTAGTTTAGGATGCATTAAATCAATTGAACTGATTTTATATTTATTTTTGTTAAGACAAAAAGACTTAAAGGAAACGATCGATTTGAGGGATTTGCTATTGATTTAATGAAAGACATTTCTGAAATATTGGACTTTAACATAACATTTAAGCTTGTGGATGATGGGAAGGTAATGTAACTATAGTGCAGGGGCTTCCAACCTTTTTCTGTACATAATCCAATAGCCCATGCAAAAAAAAAAAAAAAGACCAATTTCCACTCCAATCTTATTTTCGAATCAAGTTAAATTACATATATACTTTTTAAAGTCATAAAATGAGTAGCTGTTATCGTAATCCCTGAGATCATTTTGAGCACTAGCCCAGTTGGAAACCCCTTTGTACATTAATTATGCAATTAGTGTCACCACTCATTTATACATAATATTAGTATGGTAATCAAGATGAACACGGGAACTGGAATGGATTGATTAAAGAGGTTTTATTAGGCCCTGAAAACGGGGGTGCGGATTTTGCAGTGGCTGATCTTTCCATTACAACAGCTCGCTCTTCAGCTGTCGTGTTTTCTATGCCCTGGATGAATTTAGGGATTTCAATTGTGTATATTAAGCCACGACCTGCTCCTCCTGATCTATTGTCATTTTTGTCTCCATTCACCCTGGAAGTATGGATTTATACCGGATTTGGTAAAGTATTCTCGGAATGCCCTTTCCCGCTCATTTTTAAAAAAATCAATTCATTTTAAATTTAGCCTTTGTATTTGTATCCGTGGTCCTCTATGTACTTGCTCGATTTTCTCCATATGAATGGAATAATCCATACCCATGCATTGAAGAGCCTGAAGAATTAGAAAATCAATTTAATATAGTGAATAGTTTTTGGTTTACGATCGGATCTCTTATGCAGCAAGGGTCTGATGTAGCACCAACTGCAACTTCTACAAGGTACGGATTTAATAAAAAACACCATTTTTCGTTTCTTTTTTTTTTTAAAACAAGGTTTTAAAGACTTGTTGCAGGGATGTGGTTTTTCTTTGCATTGATTATGATTTCCTCTTATACTGCAAATCTGGCTGCCTTTTTAACTGTTGAAACGTTGGAAAAACCATTTGAGTCAGCAGACGATTTGGCTAAGCAAGTGAGCTTTATACATATAGGGTGTACTACATATTATGTACTCATATAAAATTCTGATACACATTTTCATTGCTCAATAGACGGATATTAAATATGGTGTCGTTGAAGGGGGCTCAACAGAGAATTTCTTCAAAACCTCAACTTTTGAAACCTATCAAAAAATGTGGGCGTTCATGTCTGGTGAGTCTGAATTCGGAGTTTTTATCTCTTTTTTTTTTTACTTTTTATAAGTATATATGTGTAGGTGTTCATCGAGAGGAGGCTATGATGCCAGGAAACAGTGATGGAATAGAGGCTGTCATTAATAGAGACGGTAAATATGCTTTCATGATGGAAAGTGCGAGTATTCAGTACATCATTGAGAGAGAGTGTTCATTGTCGCAAGTTGGAGGTCTATTAGATAACAAGGTAGGATACATTAATATAAGCAATGTATTACATATATTCGTACTCTCTGTATGTGTCCAGGGTTATGGAATAGCCACTGCTCCTGGAAGTCCTTACAAAAATCTTCTGGATAGTGCCATTCTCCGTTTACAAGAAGGTGGAGTATTGTTCAGACGAAAAACCAAGTGGTGGAAGCGGAAAAGAGGGGGTGGAGCATGTGCTAATGCCGGAGGAGGGGGTGCTGTCAGTGAACTGGGTCTGCCGAATGTAGCTGGAGTTTTCCTTGTGACCTTATTGGGATGCATTGTGGCCATGTAAGATATCAATATATAAGTATTATATAGAGTGGGTTTTTACCACGCCGGGTATCAGCTCCACTGTTATCTGTATTGCATTGCACAACCTTCCCATATATATATATATATATATATATATATAAAGGCCCAAAATCAGTTGGTGGTTGCCTAATTATTTTCATTTGTGGAATAACTCTTCTTATAATAGTAAGAAATTGTTCATAGCTCTTTACAAGAACCTATTTGAGTTCAACCAATCAACGTTCAGTACACTAATAAGGGGGGGGGAGAGTAGATAAATTGACAGCTGACGAAAAAATATAGTATAAATATTTATTTTTGTGAAATAATACCGTGTTCTAGGACTGAATTCCCTATCGGTCCCCCTTTGCTGTCCCTCTTTTCAGGGGTCAAAAGAAATAAATCAATAAAAAAACTATATTTGAAAAAAATTCGAATCCGATCGAGTCTTTCTCCTCGCTGAAAAAAAAAAGTAGCTACAAAGGAAGATATAGGAAATCAGTCCTAGGACGGGTACAAATCTAGCTTCTTCCTTCCTTTGTAAAGGATCGTCGACAACGCCGGATGGTAGTACACACCAGCTTTTGAAATCTTCACCTGCATTACAATTTGTACCTTACCTCCAAACAAGCCTTTTTTCACTTTTTTGAAAATATCGTACATCTGACTTATAGAAATTTTCATAGTATCTCTTACCTTTCCTTCAAAAAGAGAAAAAGAAATAATTTGATTTCAACAAATCAGCATTCAGAACAATTGACAAAAAAAACAAAGGAGTTCTTTATGAATGTTGTGTTAAGGATATCACTTGCCACATTTTGATTTTAAATCAGCTGCAACAGATTTCACTGCATCAAAAAGGCGTAGAAAGTAGGTTAAAATGATTAATAAAATCATTTACATGTCTTGGGTAATTCTTCTTACATAGTCTCCATATCATTTCATTATTCATTTTAAGCTTATTAAATTCAGATAATATTTGACGGGAATTTCAAACATTTGTCCGGTAAATTGAAGACCTGCCAGTTACATTGTCTCGTGGAAACCCTGCATCTAACACATGTTTGTAAAAAGCTTACCCTTCCATATACACACAGACTTTTGACAGAGTATAGGACTTAGCTCTTTTCGACTCGTTACTAGAAATGTATTGTTGACAATTTTATATTCAAAAAATTCAAATGAGACACTTTTTTTTTAGATTGACGCGCTCCCTAGTTTAAAATTGCTTCTGTCGATCCCTAAAATCCATATTGGTCATATGTATGATATAAAGTTATAATCTTTTAATGTCATGATACTTATAATTGTAGATTTTCTGCTTTGTTGGAGTTACTCTATGGAGCAAAACTCCAAGCGGATGAGTTGGGAACAACATGGTTGAACGAAATCAAAGAGGAGATTCGCTTTGCATTTAAGTGTCATGGAACCTCAAAAGTAAGATCAGTTTTTCATTCCTTATAAATATATTAATGCTTTCACTTTCTCAACTTGATGATGTGATTATAGACTGTTAGAAAGCCTATGTCAGATGTCAACTCTGGAGGTGATTCTGACATTAATGATTTAAGTATAAATTGTGGAGGACGTGCCTTGCTCCGAAAGCACTCCTCACTTAAAAATAATAAAATTTGCAATGACTATGCAAAATCCGAGAATTCTTCTTCAATCTATGGACTCTCAAAGTAAAGTATTTATAAATATATATATATAATTGTCATATGTCAATATTAGAGCTGTTTCATAATGTTTTTATCATAGATTTGATGAAAATAAAGAAAAAGAAATATCTGAGAATCAAAACGATGACGGAAATTCCTCCAACAGTACAGGAGCGTCTAAAAATCCATTCGAATAAGTGTTTGCTCAACTAATATGTATATATATATATTTTTTTTGTATATACGTTAACTATTTGCCGTAAAAAAACACCACAGTTAATTGAGCAGTATTTTGATTTAATGTACAAATCCGTCCGTGAAAAGGGATTCACTTTTGCTCAAAAATTGGTTCTTGAATCAAACTTTTTCAGAGTTACAGTCCGCAAGATCTAAGCCAATATGACTTTACTTCTATTAACAAAATTTGTAAGATAGATGGAAGGCACATATATCTTTCTAAAACCAGCCCCTGACCTCTCCCCCCCCCCCTAAAATTTTAAATTATAGTGTCCCATGAGATGTAAAAAAAGACATTCCCGGTGAGCGTAAAAACCACTCCTGATACTATGTATTCATTAGAAATGGGCATTTTGTTTAGGTGTAATAGCGTGCCCTCAATGACTATATCCGGTGTCTTTACATTTTATTTGTCTATTGTTAATTGACAATATTAAATAATATACAATAGCTACTTATAACTGTAGCAAGTTCTCACCTCAACAATACAGACACGATGAGCTTTTTAGTGCACTCACAGCCTCGACTCTCATAAGGGAAAATAAAAATTTAGAAAAACATATGATGACTACCCTTTAGTATTTTCCTAGATGCCAACTTTTTAGTATTGGACAGAGCTATTATTTAGATAAGCTATACTTACATTGATAAATTCTACCAATATACAAATCAATCCTTAATACTTGTATAATATTCAATAATTCAGAAAAAAAAAAAAAAAAAGGCGCACAATCCTTGATTTAATATATTATTTAAATATAAAACTCATAATGTCTATATAGTCATCATGTCAGCTTATGTGCAATCTACTCTTTCATAATATTGAAAGGAATAAGAAGCTTCAATTATTTTGCTGTTCTATCCCAAAACAGCTTTTATTGCTACAAAAATAGAGTATCAAAGTATCAAATCAAAGGGTACGATTAAGGTATTTTTGACTCGTTTTGTTAATTTACACGATTTCTTCTTAGTTAAGGATTCTTATCAGTCGCTAGACATCTCGTTTGAAAGCTGTGGGTCTCAGCTTTTAAACGTATTCCTTATTAATTCCTTTCATGTTATATTCAAGGTGTCATTTAAGCAAAAACGATTTGGTCAACTTTTGGGTGTACTCCTGTCGCCTAGAAGTCACTTCAGGTCAAAACAAAGACTTGAAATAGAATTTGCATCAAATACACTAGCGAATCAACATTTTTTAATGCACAAAATGAGTATCCTACTAGACTTAAATTGAAATTAAAGTTGGAAAATGGGCCGAATTAGCTCAAGAAGTAGGGTTCAATTTCTCAAAAACCGTCAAACTCTCGAATTTTTTTTTTTTTTACAGATTTGAAATCAGTGTGCAAAACTTAATAACTTTTATTATACTTACACCCCTTAGAATTTTTTGACATTTCAAATTTGTTGACCTGTGTAATTAGTAATTCATCAATAGTTTAAAACTTATTTAGCATTGGGCTTCTGGTTCGCTTTAATATAATTAATTAATTTAAGAGCATCAAACACGATCAAAACTTATCAAGTCGATTTTATTATAATTGTTATCATTTAAAAAAAAAACACACACAAACATAAAAAAAACCTCAGTTACTAATTACACTCCATATTGTAAGTGACACTATGAGTTATTTAAAAATTTCGATCTTCACTCTGTCCTTGCTCCTTGGACATCAAACCGTTCATGGCTACTACAAGGTAATAGATCTTTAGAATCCCTTTCAAATAAGTATTTACTTCTCAATATTTACATAAAGGTGGTTTCGATGGTCTGTGAGCAGTTTAATCAAACTCATGGAAAAATTTGGATACATTGCCCAGAAGAAACGGATAAAAGAAGCAATAAGGAGAACAAATATTGCTGTGGTATCCCAAACAAAAGGTAACCATCTCTATTTCATATCAATTTTCTAGGGGAAAATATAATTATATTTAAAGTCTTGTTTTTCTACATATACTGTGGTAAATGATACGCTATTAAAGGAGATAGTCAATGAAATCTAACCACAGACTCTATAAAATGATTGAACTAGCTTGTGCATATGTACATAAATTGTTCTACCCATAATATGTAGAAACATTTTCATATAAATATAATAAACATTTTTAAAATTTCATTTATTTAGCGCAATTTATTTAGAATTCAATTATTAATTTATAACTGTATACATAGACTGGCAAAGATTATATTTTATTACTTTAAAGTAAGACTCGTTCGATGGTTCGGCGAAGCAATTAAAGCAATTTGAGTAGAATTGATAATTAATTAATTTATTAATTGGCAAAAACTTAAGGATTACTACTAGGAATTACTGACTCCTAAGTCATCTTTTTGACTCTGACATTCACTTTTAAGTGCTTTGATGATTACTTCAAAATTATTTCATCATTCATTTTCAAAAAAAAAAAATCATATTAAATCCTGGACATGACCATCAATAAAACAAGAAAACCCTCTTTTCCTCTATTCCACTGTTTCTCAACAGGTGGATCGCGATCAGCGGTGCAGGAATGTATTTGTCAATGGAAAAGGGTGTTTGTGTGTGAAAATTCCATAATTATGATGTCTCAAGTATGTCTATATCTTAAAACTATTTAATAACTACATCATGAAACCCTCTTTTTTCTAAAAAATTGGATCCAATGGCCCCTATGGTTTCGGCGTCACTGGTCGCGACCCAACAGTAGCTATACTCTGGCTTTTATATGATTATTTTTTCTATGATTTCAAGGGTTTATTTAAAGGTAGAAAAATTGACTGATTAAATAGTTAAGAATTGGTTTTTTTTTTTCTTCTCCCCAGTCAATGTAGCTTATCTGTCTCAAAAATCCGTATCGGGCAAACTCTACTCCAAACTTCTTTAAGAAAATAAACTTTGAATAATTCTGTCTTAATATTTTTGACTAACAAACCATCATTTCAGATATTGTTGTGATTATGCAGATAAATTAAGTGAAGATCCTGATTTTGATCCCTTTGGAAGGGATGACACCATCATGGAGCATTATATCCCCTTTTGGCAAGGCATAATGCTAACAACTTCCTTTCTCCTTTTACTTGGCCTATGTTTCTACACGCTTGGTTGGAGTATTCTTCAAGTAATTAATAACTATTAATATTTTGAAATTTTGTAATTTTGACTTGTAATTCAAATTTTAGATTTTCTACTTGATATTTTGTTGTCCCTGTTGTGGTAAGAAGCAAAAACAACATTATCATGAAATAAGTATTGCGGAAAACACAAGTTTGATTCGGAATCCCAACTTCTTTAGAGGTCCTCCGAGAAGTGTAGTCTTGAGTCCTGATGGTACTATGGGCTCACAGATAGTAGATGCTAAACCTGTTAACTTTGTACCCGAAAATTCATATTACAAATCTCCTCCAGCATATAATGAAGTATGAATGAAGCACGTTGCATTGTTAATAAAATATTATGCCTATATTTTTAGAGTATAATAAAATGAAAAAAAAAATGTCTATAAATTAAAAAATTGTTTCCATGTTTACAACACATCAAGTATAAAAAAATGATTCACAAGTTTTATTGTTTATATAGTTGTAAAAATATAATTGAATTCAAAATCAATAACATATATATTGAGATTTAGATTTGAGATGGAATGACTCAGTTCTTCGATAGTCTAATGATTTTTTCAGCAGCAGTTAAACCAGAGGTCCTAAAATAAGTAACCAAAATACAAAATAATTAATTAATCAATCCTATCTCAAAGGGGATTTTTTAATTTCTCACCGTGCGCCATGCATATACGACCAATAGTCAGGACAGGCAGCCTCTCCAGCAAATAACAAACATGGCTCCTCTTCATTTGGAAGTGAAGAAGCCAGAACTTTGATATCCTCTGGTGTTGAACTCAACCCAGGAAAGGAATAGCCTCCTAATGTATAAGGATCTGCAGTCCATTTATGTCGAATGATCCTTGAAGCCCGCTCAATACTCGGATCCCCCGTATATTTCCAGATTAAGCTCATTAAACCATCAATGATGTCTTCATCATCCATTCCGTCAATCACAGAAGAGTATTTTCCAACAACCCAGGTCAATAAAAGAGTGGAGTGGCTCTTGACTTTATTGAAATCCCCAACAGAGTCCGTCCAATCTCCTATATAATCTTCTTCTCCTCTAGAAAGTATAAAACCCCCAAAGTTGGGTGTCCACCAGGGTTGATCCCATTCTACAAATAGCTTGCAGACTGCACCAGCATTGAATTTTTGAATGGATAGAGTTTTCTCTGGGCCCAGACTTGGATTGAACAGAGTGGTATGAGTAGACTTTAGAACTCCGAGAGGAATGGTTGAAATGACATAATTGCATTTTATTTCATGCCCATGTGTGTGGACGGAAATACTTTGTGGATTGGACCAATCGATTTTTGTTACTGGAGAGTCCAGAGAAACCGTATCCTTTGGAAGAAAGGAAACCAGTCTCTCTACAATTTGTCCAACCCCTCCTTCCACTGGCATCTCTCCACCTGGTAATTCTATTGATGTTCCAAAGAGATCAACACTGCATTCCTCCGGTTCTCCTCCAACATATGATCGGAGTACATTGAACATACCGTTGAGTAGATGCGATACTTCTTTTTTTAGGTTTGGAAAATCCTCCTCTTCGATTTCATCAATGCAAGATGGCATGCTTTTATCAAAAAATTCTTTAATTGAACCACCAATCTTATTTTTTCTTAAATAACAGTTATCAATGTCATCATTAAAACGCTCAAAAATTGATTTAGCTATTTCATGAGCTTTCATAGAAATGGGTGTACCCTGCGATGAGATGGAATAATACGTTTGACCCTTGGTTGTTTCGTCCTCCAATTCTCTTGGATCACCTTTGACAATTCCCAACCTTAATTAATGTGAGAAATAAATCTTTTCAAAATAAACTATTGAAAATTGAAGACAATTATTTGGGCAACGTATTTTTGTACTATAAAGTACCAATGGAATTCATTGACTATAATTATATTAGCGTGATTAGGTTTATTAGATAAATTAAGCATTGTCTGAGCCGTCATTTTCAGATCACACATACTTAAAATGTATTCATAAGTAATCATAGACAAGAAGTACTTTGTGAAAATCTAAGGATATTTAAAAAAACAAAAAATTACTTAGTTGCTAAATTATATACAGAGTTGTTGGGAGATATCCCAGTGATCCATTGAGCCCCTAGATCCAAAATTTTCCCCTTATATGGAATACTATGCATCCGTCCCCCAACGCGATCCCTAGCCTCCAGGAGTAGAATATCAGTAGTACCGTTCTTGTATAAGTGCACTGCCGCGCTACTTCCAGCCATTCCAGCTCCAATGATGACCACTTGAACCTTATCCTTCATTTCGGTGGTCTGGAATATAATTAAAAGAATTTAAGAGTATCAAAGGGATGTGTACTTTCGAGTGTGTGCTTGAGAATAATCTGCGATTGTTTTTATTTGTGTGTTTAACAAAATGATGTCACAATCAATTCACCTCTTTATTATTATCAATTATGTATGTAGTGAAGCAAATACTAAAATGGAAATGAACAAGTTTTTTTTGTATAAGGAAGAGACTTGAAGTTATGTTTATCTAAAGCAAGGTTGATAGTTCTAACATAGCAAAGTCATTAAAATTTGCAAATGTTGCAAATGTAGAGGTTTCATTTTTACCTACTCGTCTAGAGAGGGATACAGAATTTAATTTTGCATGCATAATAAAAGGTTGGGTTGAGTTGTTTTTATGGGTTTTATTTAAAGGTAAAAATGTACCTACATATACTGCTGATTCTTAGGAGAATATTATTTTGGCATGATTCCTCAAGACTCTGCGTTTAAACAACAAATGTAATACTCTATTTGTAAATCACTATGAAATGGTCAGAAGAAAATTCAATGTTGTATTCAATGATTGTGCATATATTGTAATCAATAATCCCTATAGTACACTGATCAAATATATATAGAATAATACTTTTTATATATTTTTTGAATTCGAATGTGTTTTTAGCTAGTGTAAAATGTTTTATCTTTATTTATGTAATTAATTTGTATTGCTCTAAATATTTGATGTCCTCTTTTGGTGTCATTCCGGAAGTAATTTTGAGCAAAACCATTCATATACATTGTATTTTATGTAACTTTCCCGGAGGAATTGATAACTATATTAGTGATTTGGTTCCCGAGATCAGTTTTTGAGAGCATTGGTCTCGTCCCTGTCACAATTCCTTTAAACAGAACACAGTATTTTTCTTTGTTTCGATCCCTTAAAGTCTTGGTATCTGGAAAAATCATCTAGACCAGATGTTATTAACCTTGTTAGAGGTACTGAATCCCACAAGTTCCATACATGCATTCATTGAACCCTTCGTAGTCATTAGCTGCAACTAATGATGACCAAGCAGAGCGTGACGTCACAAATCATATGAGTGGGGTGAATCAAACCACCGAATCCCTGGGGTTCGATCGAACACAGGTTAAGAACCACTGATCTAGACCACACTATTATAAAATAGATATGTTATAAAACATTAGGATGGCTCAAAAATATGAATGTCGAAAAGGATGAATTCCACACTACGAATTCTAATATTTCAGATATTGAGGAAATTATTTCATATAAGAATGCCCCTAGTAAACAAATTTTTTTAATCAAGTACAGAGATGTTCTGCTCATGAAAGAATCCATGTATTTTCCAGCCCATAAGTTGGAAACTTTTGGAATTTTTATTTGCAATATAGTTTTTGCTTTAATAAAAAATAAATATTATCTAACACCTAGGGTGTACACAGAGTTAGAATTAAAATGTACAGAAATTTGCACAGTTATCATTAATAGCAACGAGCTATTAAAACCCTTGGTATACTCAAGCTATCTCTCAGACAGTGAATTCATCATAATTTTCACTTTATATCGCTTGCCCATTATCAATCATCGCTATCAGTTAAATATAGTCAAAGTCTGATCAGTTATTATTACTCAGGTGTTTTTTCTACTGTTATTTTAATTTGTAATAATTCTCGAATATTAGCAAATCAAGCTGCAGTTAACCCATCTAGAAATGCTTCATTAGTTAATTAATAAGGTTATTAAAAAAAAAAAAAAATATGCTCACGTATTTTATTCCCATCTTCTGCAAAAATCCCTGAGATCTATGGAGCAAAATGCTATGTATAATATTTTTCGTATCAAAGGAAGTATAAATGGAACCCATGAAAAAGTGGAGTGACCATTTTTATAAAAATGACGTTATATATTAATGACATCATAATTATGCCACTTTTTAGTGTTACTGCCCCTTGGTATTTTGTTCATTCTGTGTCTCCCTGTAAGTGAAACTATAATAAAGAATGTTGGCTGAACATTTTTTTTTTGATGGTACCTTTGTTAGCATCGAACTTTTGTTTCATTTACTGATAGTCTTTATAAATACTCCAAAGTTTGAGTTTATGTTGAAATAACAGGCATTTCATTAATTGACACGAATTCCCTTACAACAAATCTGTCAAACTATAAATAATAAATAATTAATTAATTATTATTATCAATTCGAGTGTAAATAGTAACGACTTCAAAAATGGATGCAGGTATCTTTGAGGCATGTTCTTATACAGAGGTGAAAGGAGCTTTTTCAATTCATACCGGTACTACAACTAACAACGGAACTATTTTTTGAACTGGAGTAACTAGTTTCCCTCTCATTTGCTGGTACGGTCTATCTCTACTGAATCTTTGAGTGGTACATAGTGCTGAACTCTACCGACTTATTTTCACCCCCGTTCTATTCAAATAAAGAACTGGCATTAATGTACATTTATAGTTTTAGTGTTTCAATATGAGGAAGTTTCTCCCATAGTTAGAAACATGGATTAAAAGGCCTTGAATAAGTTCAGGTCAAATATTTGGATACTAAAGTATTACTTTACATAGAATGTATACATTACTGAGTCAACAGTATACATTAAAAAAAAAAGAAGAAGACTTACAGTTAAGTACAACTGAAATGAGATATACTATATAATTGCATTGCAGATGAAAGGGTAAGAAAAATAAAACAAAATCAAAGGGTCAATATATAGGAACGAATTCTATTTGGTGATGAAATCAATTAATTTCTCCAAAAAATCATCAACTGGACACAGTTTGAATGAAATCAAGAAGTAATAACAACTCGATAGAATTAAGTAAATCAACAATTCAAAAACATAAAAAAGACTTGAATCACAACAATTGATCAATGTACTACCAGCGTACAAATGAAATATTATAAAAGCTTAAAAATGATTCAAAAATGTATAAGTGAAACTGAAATCAAATTGATTAAAAATATCATTAGATTTACATTTGAGATGGAATGACTCAGTTCTTCGATAGTCTAATGATTTTTTCAGCAGCAGTTAAACCAGAGGTCCTAAAATAAGTAACCAAAATACAAAATAATTAATTAATTAATCCTATCTCAAAGGGGATTTTTTTAAATTTCTCACCGTGCGCCATGCATATACGACCAATAGTCAGGACAGGCAGCCTCTCCAGCAAATAACAAACATGGCTCCTCTTCATTTGGAAGTGAAGAAGCCAGAACTTTGATATCCTCTGGTGTTGAACTCAACCCAGGAAAGGAATAGCCTCCTAATGTATAAGGATCTGCAGTCCATTTATGTCGAATGATCCTTGAAGCCCGCTCAATACTCGGATCCCCCGTATATTTCCAGATTAAGCTCATTAAACCATCAATGATGTCTTCATCATCCATTCCGTCAATCACAGAAGAGTATTTTCCAACAACCCAGGTCAATAAAAGAGTGGAGTGGCTCTTGACTTTATTGAAATCCCCAACAGAGTCCGTCCAATCTCCTATATAATCTTCTTCTCCTCTAGAAAGTATAAAACCCCCAAAGTTGGGTGTCCACCAGGGTTGATCCCATTCTACAAATAGCTTGCAGACTGCACCAGCATTGAATTTTTGAATGGATAGAGTTTTCTCTGGGCCCAGACTTGGATTGAACAGAGTGGTATGAGTAGACTTTAGAACTCCGAGAGGAATGGTTGAAATGACATAATTGCATTTTATTTCATGCCCATGTGTGTGGACGGAAATACTTTGTGGATTGGACCAATCGATTTTTGTTACTGGAGAGTCCAGAGAAACCGTATCCTTTGGAAGAAAGGAAACCAGTCTCTCTACAATTTGTCCAACCCCTCCTTCCACTGGCATCTCTCCACCTGGTAATTCTATTGATGTTCCAAAGAGATCAACACTGCATTCCTCCGGTTCTCCTCCAACATATGATCGGAGTACATTGAACATACCGTTGAGTAGATTAGATACTTCTTTTTTTAAGTTTGGAAAATCCTCATCTTCCCGTAGCTCTTCCACATAACGAAACGTTTGTTCCTCATAAAATTCTTTAAGTGAACCTTCATATCTATATCCTCTGAAACAATATTCGTTCATTTCATCAATAGCTTGATTATATATTTGATCTGCTGCTTTTTGAGTCTTTGTTGAAACAGAAAGTCCTTTGGATGTGGAAGTTGAGTATAAAAGATTACTACTTTGATCAGGTTTGTATTGTGGATCCTCTAAAGGGTCTAAAACAATCCGAAGTCTTTACAAATAAATAATTTCGACTTTAAAAAATTGGTTTTACTTGTACATGTATATTATGTTACTTGGTTGCTAAATTATATACAGAGTTGTTGGGAGATATCCCATTGATCCATTGAGCACCTAAATCCAAAATTTTCCCCTTATATGGAATACTATGCATCCGTCCCCCAATGCGATCCCTAGCCTCCAGAAGTAGAATATCAGTAGTACCGTTCTTGTATAAGTGCACTGCCGCGCTACTTCCAGCCATTCCAGCTCCAATAATGACAACTTGAACCTTCTCCTTCATTTTGAAGTTCTAACAAAAAGTTGCTTTAATGAGTAAGAGTCAGTTATCGAAGTCTCTATAATTATTACTCTATTTTGTTTCTTTTTACTATTATTTATAGTATAATGACCTATTATAATGGTAGGTCCTATAAACAAGCCATGGATACATTGGTGAATATTTCAATTGCGCTTCACAATATTTGAGTTCAGTTCAGAAATTAGTGTTATTAAAAAAAAGTGAAAAATATATAAATACCATGGAATATATCATACCAATTCCCACCATCACTATTATTATTATTGCATAAACGATCAACAAGATGGAATTAAGATTCGAGTCTTTAGTTGAACACAAAACATGGAAAGGAACAAAGTGATTAGAGTAAGGAGAGCGAACAATCCTCATACGAAATATCTACTTCTCAACAAGTTTTACAATGCAGTTGAGAGCATTCAGCCAGGCTTGGATTCTGACGGAAGACAGCTCTATTCAATTTTATTTTGCAGTGTTGAGGCCGCAAAGCAATTCAGAGAATGCCACAAGCAAAACAAAGCCACAATCATGGAATATCAACCATTTTTCCTCGAGAAATTCACTAAAGATGACTACTTTGAGTCCTATAACTTGTCCTTCATTCATAAAGTCATGCTTGAAGATGAAAATCGAAACAAGGCCTACTACAAGGCAATCCTTCATAACCCTAAACTCTTCAAAGATAAAGTTGTAATGGACATTGGAGCAGGGAGTGGGATACTCTCTCTATTTGCAGCCAGGGCAGGTGCAAAAAGGGTGTATGCCATTGAGGCCGTATCTGATATGGCTGAAGTTTGTCGTCAAATCGTACAAGTCAATGGATTTCAAGATGTTATTCAGATTGTAAAAAGTAGGGTCGAAAAAATTGGGGGGATCGGAAGGAGCGTTGATGTCATCATGAGTGAGTGGATGGGCTACTGTTTGTTCTATGAGGGAATGCTACACTCCGTTCTATATGCCAGGTTTGTGGACATTCGTACATAATCTAATTTTAAAGAGGAACGTGATAGTAACAAATTTTACAGAGATCATTTCTTGAAAAAAAGAGGACTCTTATTTCCAAATAAGGCCCTTATAAAGTTGTTTGGCTACTCCGATCCATCTTTTCTAGAAAAACAAATGTGTTCTTGGTCGTGTCCGAATCAATTGTTTGATTATTCCACCCTTAAAGAGAGTACTCTTTCAATGGCCCTAGTTCGAACATGTAGGAGTAAAGCAACTAAGTGTTGCACTCTACTCTCCATTGATCTGGAGACATGGAGCATTCCTAAAAATGGACTATTGGTCGATTCGGATTGGGAATTGCTAACTAAAAAGGATGAGGAAATGGCAGGGATTGACGGATTCGCAATATACTTTAATGTAGAATTTACTCACGGAGTAAAATCTGTGAAGCTGTCTACTCAACCCATGGTGAAGAATAAATCAAATCATTGGGCTCAAACCGTATTATTGCTTGAAGAGCCAAGAAAGTTCTTGCATAGTTTAAGCGGTCATCTCAGAATAAGGGAAAGAAATCTTAGGCAACTTGAATTTGATTTAAATCTTGGGAATGAAACATTGAAAAAATATTATTTGTAATTTGAAATAGTCGTTAGTATAGGTATGCAGCATTTTATGTAATGTTTTAAATATTTCCAGTGTCTATTATGACGGGGCATATATGTAGCTATGATCACTAAGACCATAAATTACTTAGTTATAAAAATGCATACACAAAATCTGATATAATCGAGTAAAAGAATTAAAAAATCGTAAAATTCAATAAAAAAATGTGTGGTGAAGAAGGATGTTAAATATTCTTACCATTGACAAAATCTTCGGTAAACGATAATGGTTACTATTTCTCTGGACTCATTTATGCTTATTCTCTCAACTTCAGATATTCATTTTTTATATAGTTGTGAAATAAATTTAATTATAAGACTGTGACGATAATGATCTAATGTAATGTTCCATATACTATACAATAAAAAAGCGTTTTAAATTATAATTGAGTAGTTGGGATCCATTCCATTTGTATAAATGAAAATTAAAATTTAGATTATCTGCGTAATTGTAGTTGAATAATAGTTGTTTCTTCTAATTGGTATTCATATTAATTGAAAATAAAGGAACAAAATTTATAAGCTAAATTTAAAATGTTTATTGAAGAATAGGGTTGATCATTAATTAATTATTATTATCAATTGTTGTAGTTTTTGGTGTTTGCGTTAAAAATAACAATCAACGATCCAGGGTAATTTTTTCCCCACATAAATATTTATTTCCATCAAAATAAATAAGTCATAGATGTCGCTGTCTGTACGTAAATAAACAAATAAAGCAAATTCTTATCTTATCTCCTTGATTTTCTTCTGTTATCTACATACTCACTCGGAATCTATCCTTATCATCAATGTCGAGAGTCATCAACGCTCCTCATCGGCTCCAATGTTTAGAAGGATCCAAAATAAGAAGTTTTTACTGGGATGTGGATCCCTAATACTTCTTTTTCTTTATTCTAAGAAATGGATGAACGCACAATGTAATGAGTCGGGGATCCGAATGAAAATCCGTAAAGTTGATTCGTCAATATTCTTACACATAACGTATATTGAATTATTTTCTTAATACTTTCAGAGTCATTATGTGATATGTACAAGAGGGGCGAAGGCGGTGGTGACGGTTGCTCCATGTTCTGTGGAGAAAGGCCAAATATCAAATTTGATGAATGCTTTTATCTTCATCAAGGGAAGGAAATTGTTTTTAGTGCAGAGCATGTCATTTTAAGAGAAAAGGTGTTATTCTCATATTTAAGTTTATGCACACACACACGCACACAATTAACAGTCCAGTAATTATCCCTAGGTCATAGTCAAATCCCTACAAATGCAAATCAATGATGAGAATACATTCAAGTCCACTTATCGTTTGAAGGAGTATCCACCCCTCTCTGAATATGAGTCCATAATTCGCACATTTATCAAAGATAATTATAATCTTCAAATACAGAGCCTTGAAGAAATTTGGAGCGAGTCTGACAGAGTCGATTCCTCTTTAACTCCGCATCAAATGGAGGTCATTTGGAGTCTTGTGAATGATAATGAATATATTCTTGTCAAGTACTTTTCATCTCATGGGATATTTCCTGAACTCATGGGTACGTGTGGCTCCTTCTTTGTTGTAGAGAAGCTAAGTCCCATTCCATATCCCTCTGTGTTTCCGTCAAAGATTCGATTTGATGATTTTGTGGATCGAGTTAAAATAGCTTCTTCTCTTTTGGAGGCCTTAGACAAGTTGGCCAAGGTTCATGAGGAGCCCTTGTATCTATGTGATGTTAAAAAGGAGCATTTTGGGATATCTGTGATGACTGGAGCTGTCAAGTTTCTTGACTTGGACTCTGTTTTTACAAAGACCATTCTTGGTGAGCTTTTAACTTTCCCTGATTCACTTCATAATTAATAAAGTATGTTTATTATAGATAGGTCCCTTGGGGATGGATCGACATGCGTCAAAGATGAGGACTGTAGGTTTTTTGATTGTACTGGAAAATGTGGGCACGATGGAAAATGTGTGTCGGGTGTGGTCAACAATAATTTCAATATTGTTTGTGATAAAATATTCAGGGATTATAATTTCCTTTTCCGAGGCCTTCTCACTAAATCAAAACACTCTCCCAAAAAGATGAATCGTATTCTGAATCATTGTCAATACTCGAATGAGTCTCTTGCTCTGTCTGAACTACAAAAAACCTTTTATGAGGTTTTAACGTTCTCAATGAGAAAGTATGAGCTGTAGTTGTCCATGATTGTTTTTGAGGAAATTGGTGTCCTTAGTGTGGGATTTCATTCGAATATCATACCGGCAAAAGTATTGGATGTACATGAAACAATTTTAGCCTTCCACATTAATGTGCCTTTAACTAAAGTATCTTCCACGACCATGGCTGAGTGGTTATTCATTATAATTAATTGTTTTTATACTAGAGGAATATTGGACATGTGAATGATAATTTGGAGTAGTTAATAAATACATATTTTTAAATTGCTTGAAGTCTTTTTATTTATCGAAGTTGAGTGTTCGAACAAAGTATTTATTAAAAAAAACAAAAAAAAAAACGAGATTGTATCTATAACCAGACCTGTTCAAAAGTAATTTTCTACAAGTCCTAGTCGTGTCTGAACTCCCAGATTAATGGGACTTTAGTGCAATTCTGGAGTATATATGCCATGTGTCTCCAGCTCAGATTCAGTCGTCGTTATCAATATTAAAAGGTTGCTTGTATATAATTTGAAATAAATGAAAAGGGGTTCGTGAGTATCAAGCCTCGAGTCTTTGGATTTAAGCCTTTGCTTTGATTCTGAAGTCGCAGTTTAATGAGACTTGAGTGATGCTCGAATCCGAGTCCTCAGCAATGTCTATGATTTGTGTCAACAAAATGAAATATATTAGGTTCCATGTTTACTTCTAATAGATTATCATGACTATAATTTGTTTTGTTTTTGAGTATTATTATTATTTTAGGTGTGAGTCATTCATTTTGAGTACAAAAAAAAAAAAAAAAAAAAATGGCTAATTCACAAGAAAATATTTCTTCCTTCTAAGATTTATTGTTAACTTCAAGAATGCATTTGTATTTCAACTGAAAGGATCCAATTCTGAGATATATCAAAGTTAAATTCAAAAAATCATTTTATTTTTTTACTCATTTCCGAGTAACTTCTGTGTATATTTTAGTTAATAAATAGATAATTATCATATTCTCAAGTGGATTTGTTATTTGTATCTTACTAAAAAGCGAATTCAAATCTACATAAAATGTAATAATACTCGAAAACGTAATTAAATATGAAAAAACTAATTACAGATCAATGCTTCAAGACTTGACCCCTTTGATCTGTAATTATTATCATACTTGACCGTAAAGTATTAAAATAGATAATCTAAAAGATCTTCGAAGAGGTTCAATGTTATTGAGTTATGTAATCAGGGTCGTAGCTAGGGGACTTGGGGATATGTATGCAGGGAAAGTAGCCTGTATACCCAATACAAAAAACCCAAGTTATTACCCTCTCCTCCAAGAACTTTGTGGGTTTATATCCGTTTAAATTTGAAATTCTAAATTATTCCGCCACCCTCCCCCATTTTTGTCTAATTATAAAATTCTCAAGCTACGTCACTGGCATTTTGGTATATCCTGACCCCCCCTCCCCCCCTCCAAATACATATACTGAAATTTCAGAGTTAAAATTGGGCAAAACATTATTAAATATAATAGGAATCAATTTTAAACTTGAACAGATGCGCTGTACTTCTTTTAAAAATCCTCATTTTAATCATTCGTAATGATTTTCAATTTTTTGAACAGGGGGATCTTTACCAATATGGCCTCTTTTTTTCTACGGCTATAATATAGTAATTAGCTGCCTATATATATATATTACTAAGACTTTATCTGATGGTTCTTAAATAAATCTTTACATACAAATACAGATTTCCTAATGTGAAGTCAGGCATAGAGTGACAAAGTGTAGTTCTAGACTTTGCATTTTTTGTATATATACAAATGTATACCTTGAATGCCACAACTTAAAAAAAAAAGAAAAATCAAAGCCTTTAACACTGCCGTTACTCTTTTTGTATTCATTTATAAATTAGACATATTTTGGGGTGGGAGTTTGAAGCCTCATATTCAAAAGCAAATACAGTACTGAGTTTGATTCTTGGAGACCATAAATTAATTATAGAGCTTGACTACAACAAAATTAATTGTTGTAGAAACAACCAGATTTTATAATTATTGCACAATGTTCGCATAAACAACTATGGAGCAATATTTTGAAATATTCGAATTTTTTAAATTCTAACAAATATTTACAATTGATGAATAATGAAGCAATTCAAGAATGGATTTTTGGTGTCTTGATGTTCATATATAATGCGGATACAACCAATCTATTATGATATAAATATCATGTCCAATAATATTAATGTGAACTCTCGTCATTCTTATTCATTCTACATAATTTTAAATCTATGATTCTTAACTTATTTGTTTAGGATGAACTCTTGGATAAGTTTATGAATTCACAAATTACCCACCTATCTCTACTAATTGATGTTTTCAACTGAATTTGACAGTTAAATTTTTTGATAAAGAAGGGTAATTTGTGACTGGACAAGGATCACGTCGAGCTTTTTTTTGTTGCTCACTCGCAACTTCGACTCACAAAAGGGAAAGGAAAAATTTGGAAAAACATATGGTAGCTACCCTTCTGTATTTTCCTTGTTGCCAACTTGTTAATATTTGGCAGAATTTATTATTTAAATATACTAAATATTTATAAATTCTACCAATCACAAACCAATCGTTACTACTTGTAATATATTCAAAATTCAAAAAAAGGGCGCGCAATATTTTTTATGCTTCAAAATCATAAATAATAAGAATACCCTTTTTGAGTTTATAACACGTAAAGTCAGCTACTTTAAATCAAGAGTCAAATGATGAAAATCAGCCGAAGGGAGAATACAGTGTGTTTTTGTTTATCCCAAAAAGCTCGTCATGGATATTCCGAATGGTCAAGGTCATGGTTCCGAAGAAGCTCATCAAGATTATTAAAATGCATATATATATATAGTATTTTCACTTACGTCACGGATTGTATAAAATAAAGGTTTTTTTTATTATCAAAAAATTGTATTGCTAATGCCATATCAAAGATGACCGATTACTGGATTAATGAAGATGTCACTTCAACACGCTTTCTATATTTATTTGTCTTATTAAATAGACTCTTTCACATTTAATAGTCTACCAGCGTGTTTTATTAGAATTAATGTTTAAATTCCAATTTAACTCAATGGTTCACTTCTGTTGTCGAAAATGACGTAGGAATTGTCTAACTAATAATAATAATCCTGCACAAAGCAATCCTCATTTAATCACTCAACCTTTCATAGAAAAAAATGGATGAAAAAAGGTTTCAAATTAATTTCCATATACTTGATCAATGTTGACAACTTCCTCAAACTTTTGACTATTATCTACATTTTTCATTGATGTTCAAATTTTTTCGAACCAGAGACTATTTTGAATCTTATTAATTAGTCGCGGAGTACTAAGAAAAATTCTTTATCTTTAACTTTTTAGGCTAACATTGACGTCTCTGATTATAATTATAATCCTCAATTAATCTTATTTATTCGACAATATTTTGCAGTTGACTTTTAATCATTCCACGGATGATCCATTTGATAGGTAAAATGTTCACATTTTGACAAAATATGTATAATTCGAGTATAATGGATCAACTTTTAGGGCATAAATTAAGTGCGAGAGCTGATGAGCAACAGATGACAAAGAGTCTACATTACCAATTTTTATGTTCCACAATATGATCTTTAGTGTTATATATTTTCTCCAAAAAGAGAGAGAGAAAAAAAAGGTCAAAAATTGATGATATTTAGCTTATTCCTTCCAAATGTTTGAGTATTTTTAATTTAATAGTAAGTAAATACCTATATTCACGGCGTATTCAGGAGTACCTAGCTTTTTGGAATAAAAAATAAACTTATAATTTATTCTCTCCCCGCCTCTTTTCATTACCTGACTCTTCATTTATTTAAAAAATCTTCAATAAATCATGGGGGAAGCTGTTATGGTACAAGCAGTAAGCATAGGTCATCTCAAATTCATTAAACTCTGAAGACAGATCCTTAATGGAGCATATATTTTTTGTGTTTATTTCTAAATTCTTATATTTAGCTTTGTCCGTTTTTAAAAAAAAAATTGAAGTCAAGAGTCAAATGATATCTAAATAAGCTCTCATGTCCTGTAAAATCAAAATTAATACTATTTTTTTGTATGTTGAAAGAAGTTAAAAATGCCCATCTTTAGACTGGACCGGTGACCCTCTGTTACCTACGTCTGGCTATATATCTGTTGATCAAGAAGAGGGAGTGTTATAGTTAAACATGGACAAAATGTTGAGATAAGGCTGAGTTTAAGAAGAAAGGAAAAATATTAGTTAATACCATTATCTTGACGATGAGCTTGAATCCAGTCTTCTCAGTATAGTTGAGGTGAGAACTTGCTACTATATTAAGTGGTGTGTGTGTGTGTACTATTTATAGGAATGTGAATAATATGCAAATCGGGCTTGTAAGAAAAAAAGAAAGAGAAAATCATCAACCTGGATACTCTGACAATTTGATGAATGTTGAGAGGGAAGCAGCTTGAGCTGTCATGACGTTTTACTCAGCTACAAGCTGCTATTCTCCTTTATATATGTATACAAATGACGACATCAATAATAAATAATAACATTATGTATGTAAACCATAGATGAGAGGCAGAAAATTAACTGAAATTAATGTCAGGAAATTATATATTTTTAACTAATAATAATTATACGAGGACTTGAGCCCTTTTTGTTTACATTTTATTTGCTTTATTAACCTTAATGCATGTATTCTTCCTTCATGCGAGATCTTTACTATCAGGTAGATGTTCTCCCATCAGTAGTAATAAAGGAAAAATGATAACAGCTTTGGAAAACAAAAAGTACTGTTCGAAGAGCCAACTCCCCATTTGCATATTATTTACATTCCTAGTTATTTAGTATTGTTAAATAATAATTAATCAGCAGATAAAATGCTGAGACACCAGATAGTAATTGTGGGACTGCTCTCTCACCTCAACAAAATGCCCATCCCTAGCTATAGTATACGTCATCTTCCAAAGTACCTTGGGACTTTCAAAGTAGGGATATCAATTCATGAATCTTACTTTTTGTACTAAATTAAAGTCAATTATTAAAATCGCACTGCTCAAATATGTTGTTTTTCTTTAATATCTATCTATATTCTATGTCAATTTGAATAGTATAACCCTACAGTCTATGGAAAAATAACAACATGATGTTGAAATAATTAATAATTAATTAATTAGATAGGTTTACATATACACACATAATGCAATAAAATATCTGTAAGTCTTTAAATTCATATATGTCCGAGTTAAATTTTGAGTTGTTTCCAATTAGGTAATTGGCATTATTGCTATAAACGTTTTCATATGGAGAGGAGCTAAATTTCATTCACGCTAAAGTATGTATATATAATTGTTTACTTGTACCATTCCATGAGTTCTGGATATCTGAAAATGTCAAGTGAATCATTTAATTAATTATTTACTCATTAATATGAAAACTTTTGCTATAGGTAAAAAAATTTGTAACAAAATGTAACTTTTTATGGTGTATTTTAAAAGTATGATAAACTTATTCTATGTACTTTGCATAAGCATCTTCGGCAAATGGACTCTGGTCTTTGTAGTAGAATCCACTGTTTTGATCCGCATAGTCCTCATTATAATCTAAGATACGTGGATCCATTTTCTTTCGATTTGCAACAACCCTTGTTTTTCTAGAGACAAAGGGTCTTCGTATTCTTTGTCGAGGGATTTTCCGTCGGAGCTTCTTTAAGTGAGGCTTTCTTCGTAGAGGAATACTTACCCTTCGATTGTACTTTCTTCGGATAACTTTCCGATTTGGTGTTAATTGAGGAACTTTGTGTGGGCTCAAAGGTATATGAACTCCTCCAGAGGGTGTCAAAGGAGAAAGTGTGCTCTCCTCACTCGGCTTTCGAGTAAATGTATCAGCAAACGTTTGCTTTGTAGTATACTTGGACTGACTTAAGTCCACGTGTTTCCGTAGATTTTGTATGTTCTTTTCGTACTTCTCTGGTGGGTTATCCTCGTTCAGATCGATCATGGGTGGTAAGAGTTGATGATTCTCAATGTTTTTTATTTTTGTAGATGGAGGAGGTGGTGGTGGCTGTTGTTGTGGGGTTATGTATGAGGTCATTGGAGGCAAAGGGAGTTTCTTTTGATTTAGCCTCTTGGAGAAATCCCTGTCTTCAGAGGAGTTTAAAATCGGGTAATCATCCTCAAAAGGAGCTCCGTCATAGTCATAATCGTAGTCATCGTCATAAAGGTCGTATTCGTCATCGTAATAAGATGGAGGCAAAGGAGGCAGGGGTGGAGGTGGCCTTCGTGAATGTCGTGGCTTCTTGGGGAATTTTCTGGGTCTGTGTGGATGATAATGAGCAGGAGATAATGGAGGAAATGGGCGTCGTAAGGGTTTTCGTTTATCATTTCGCTTATTATTGTTAAATTTACTTCGACCCAAAAGGCGTGCTGGAAGACTTTGGAGTGCAAAAAAACCTGGAATAATAAATAATGATTGAGGAGGGGGTCTTTACTGATAATATTAATAATGAATGATCTGATAAAAGAGGATCATACTTCCAAGAAGTAAAAGTGTATTGGATATTGCCACAAAAGTTTGCGTTTGAGTATCATTGAATGAGACCGGTATTCCTGGCAAGGAGATCTGTGTTTGAGCTGCACTTGGATTCGGTCCCACAAAAAAGGATCCAGCCCTTTTTTGGGATATCAGAGGCTGAGGTATTGGGAGCTGGGTCTTGTTGTTTGATGTGCCATTGCTTGCTAGGAAATCATCAGTGGATGGAAGACTCGTGTAGAGTGGATCTAATAGGAGTTGAACGGGAAGGATGGAACCATAGGATGTAAAGTTGAAAGAGGAGGCATTGGGTTGTAGCCAATAGAGTGTATCATTCAAGTCTTGATGATCGAATCCCTCTGTGTCATAGTCTTCATATATACTGTAGTCTTCATATATAGTATATTCTGGAGATTCTGTAAATGTTTCCATATTGTATTGAACTGTTGTTTCCTCAGATGCAATTGAGGAGTGGATCAACAATAAAGAATGGATTAAAATGATGTGATGAACCTTTTTATTGAGTATAAAAATAATAAATATATAGTACTTAGTAATTAGTCACACATCCACAATTCCAAAATAATAATTAGACTAAAACTTTCAGAAGGATTCAGAAGAAATAATGTCGGGTACTCACCTTTCGTTCAATCATATTTGCACTTTATTTTTATGGGTTGTTGCTGCTGCTGCTTTTTTGATATTGATGGATTCACTTAATTTTGTTTCAAATTTTAAATCTATGTGCAAGTATCAAATTAAATCTTTAAACATTAAATAATAAAATAAAACACCATAGTCGTCAGTGAGAGTCTATTGAACCTCTTCCACGAGTAATAAAATGTAAACTAAGCTTTCAATCCTCAAATATATTCCACATAGTTTTAATTTTTTGTTTTTAAATGTGTGTGTGTGTGTGTGTTATAATATACTTTTAATTGATAGGACTCTTCCTTCCACTTCTTCTTCTGACAAACCACATGTTAATTTTCGAATAGAGTACGTTTTTTTTTTTTTTTTGATAGTGTATTTTAATTAAGATTTCCTAGGCATGCCGTAAGATATTATATGTATATATTAATATTCTTACTTTACTTTCGCTTTTCTGACCAATTTACATCTTACATATTATGTATACATATATGTAGATAGATACTTTACACATTCACAGACCCGAGTTATTTCATTCTGAATCCAGACATGCACACATCTTCGTATTCCCTCTCAAACCACCAAAAACTAACCTTGAGATCCATCATGCTCCCTCATTAACAAATCCTGTGGTTACTTTTGGAATTAAGGAGTTTACGAGTCATCAGTTGTAGTTTAATGATACTTGATAAGTTCAAATTGAGTTTGAAACTTCAGCTCTACTAATTGGATCGTCGTCGTCCTATTCAAATTATATAGTACATCAAATTCAATTAGAATATAAAAAGATACTAAATTAGTCTAGAATCTTCTTATTCAAGTCTGGTAATTTGAGTCTAACTTTAGTCTAAAGTCTCAGTTTGATAAAAAAACTTGAATAGAACATAAGTTTGAGTTACGTGTACGAGTCTCCATTCTTGTTTTGGAGTAATTGAGGTCAAAGGAATGAATCAACTCAATTACAAATTGGGAATAATGCTCCAAAAATGGACTCAGATCCTCATCCTTAACACACATACATAGACTCCTTCCAAATCAAATAATCATGAATAAACTTAGAGCGTTTTCGACATATTTATTCAAATATTGTTGTTAAGATAGTCTAAATATTATTTTTGAGTAACGGAAACATAAATGCTAGCATCAGATAGCTCATAGGAGAGTGTAAATCTATCTAAAGCAGCTCACCAGCTTGTAAATTCTTAAACATTCCAGTACCTTTGTACAAATTATAATTTTTCTTCAGTATAAGTAGGAAAAAGTTATTTCGAAACATGGAGTCTTCCCAAGTCAAGTCACTTAGGTTGATGTTCAGGTCAAGGTGCAAGTCTTCAAATTATAATAAAGCAAATCGTGTCACAAGTTATCAAATTTAATCACTTGAGTTCTCACCTACCTATGGTATATGTATATGTTCACACTAACTTTAGTCTACCTACATAATAAAAAGTATAAAGTATGTCTGTTTAAAAATTAAAAGTCTGAGTAATTTAAGTTTAAATGTAATTTCGAGAGCTTTATGTAGAGGTCTTAGAAGCTCTAAGGGAGTAACTACAAACAGTGTTGTGGTCAAGTTCAATTCGCTCGAAAACCAAGACTTTAGGGAATCGAGATTAAGACAAGACCAATATTTTGAGGGATCGAGGCCAGAATGAGAACAAGGCTGATTTTGAGAGCCACGACACTGCGTAGATACCTATCCATCCATCCCAAACAAGATTGTCGAGTCTAGATGATATCATCTACATAGAGAGTAGTTCTTGTATGGATCATTTAACAAAGCAATAAATAAAATCATCAATGGAGAATTGTAAGTTGTGAATTCGTGTTTTAACGTGAGTACAGAAATTATGACATCACTAAATTAAGCTACTAATTATGATAAAGTATAGCAAGTACCTGTTTTGTCAATCTAGATTTCACTATTGACATAGTTTTTTCCACTTCATTTCAATACCCTTTTTTGAGGAAAAAAAATACATTATTTAAATTAATGCAATTAATAATAAAATGACAGTTTGTAGAACAAAGATTCTAATACAGTGTTTCCCAAGCTTTTCTTTTTTAGATTCCAAAGGGCATAAATGAAAGAACCATACCCATGGGGTGGACTGTTTTACCAAATTTTAATGTTTTTACTGTATATTTCTATTAAGAATTTTTTTTTAAATGCACTGTTTGAGAACCACTGGTCTAGTACAGGGTGACCCAAAAAGATGCGTACTCATATTTTATTCGATAAAAAAAATCTATTTTTTAACGAATGTCCTTTCTGTAGCAGGACGTGAAAGGTGAACCTATGGATGATCATTTGCAGCTATAGTTGCCCTGAAAATGTCTTGGATAAATCAGCAAAAGATATTCTTGCAGGAGACCTATTTTGCGACAAAATCATACCAAAGTGTACAGATTCAGTTTCGAATGCGTTTCCATTGTCGCAACTTTCCATCAAAATCAACGATTGTTAGTTGTTTGGGTTAAGAAGTTCAGAGAGCATGTGACTGTAGTGGACCTATGTTCTAAAGCCACAGGGGGAACTTATTCAGGCAGGAAGAAGAGTGCAAGGACAGAAGAAAACATTGCTGCAGTGAGGGATTCAGTAGGACGCAGTCCTAGGAAATCAGTGCGTAGAGGGGTTTTAAGAGCTTCACAATGGTTTCAGCAAGATGGGGCTACACCTCATACAGCCAACGAAACTATTGCTTGGTTAAGGCAGAGGTTTGAAGAGAGACTCAATAGCAGAAGATGCGATGTGGAATGGGCCCACACTCACCAGATCTTAACCCCCCAGATTTTTATCTGTGGGGATTCCTCAAAGACAATGTATACCAGGGAAATCCACAAACAATTGAAGAACTTAAAACTGCCATCACAGCAAAAATAGGAGCCATTCCGAAAGAGGAGTGTATAAAAGTGATTCAAAACTTTGCCAGACGAGTGCAGGTTTGCTTGCAACGAAATGGTGGACACTTGGAACACATCTTGGGAAATAGCCGAAACTCTTGTGAATAGTCTTCCATAAACGGAATGATGTGTGGTTCTTATTTGAAATAAATAGCTTTTTAATCAAAGCCACAATTGAAATTTTCATGGGTACGTATCTTTTTGGGTCTCCCTGTATTTCCACATAATCAATAAATGAGACTGTTAGGGGTGTTACTGCTGTACCAATACACAAGGGCATTTTATATTGCAATATCTCTCTACATTTAAAACAATGCTTCATACACTTAAGGATCATGAAAATATACCCTTGTATACTTCAAGTGATATCGTGGCCTATTCGTATGCTGGAACACACTAGTTGAGAATCACTGGTCACACAATTGATCAGTAAAATATGAAAGGGGATATTATTTTAACCAAGTTGAGATACTTTTATAATATGTCTTAAGATCGATTCAGGGTCCCTTAATCCATTGAAAAAAGTAATTTGAGCTCTTTGAATACAGAGAGATTGACTCATTGACCACCACTCACGACTCTATGTATTTATTCTTTATAACATCTTTGAATTAATCAATCTATTTGATTAGATTGCTCTAGATAAATACATACATACATATGTATAGGGAAAGCTGCCGAATAAAGTACTCTTTATCACGAACCTTATCAAGAGATTATTAAATTGAAATACATATTAAGGGTTCGTTAAATTGAACCTTCGTTTTTTTTACATAGTTAATTGGATGTATATATATATATATAACATATATGTATAATAATCACTTTTTATCCCCATAAAATCAGAACGTAGAGTTCAAACATCAAAGAAAAACGTTTTAGAAACTCTATAAAGCAAATTTATTTACTTTGCTCCTTGAATCAACGTCATTAATAGAGAAACAAATCAATTAATTAGTTAGTTAATGCGTTCATTGCATTTATACGTTATTAATAATAAGGACTTATTTTTTTAGTTTCACAAAATTTACAAGGTCATATATGTAAGTAACTCACATGTTATTTATTCCATGTATGTACATATATCGTTGTTTGAGTTGATGATAGCATAAGTTTGTAGTCTTGATTTTTCCCCCTCTTTCTCTGTGGGCAACAAAAGACAGACGACGGAATTATCATGGGAGGCAGAGGCCCTGAGGAACTTGCATTCCTTTTCTCACAACTGTTTTCTGATTTCACCCGGAGTTGCATCTCATTACGTATTCTACTAATTTATAAAAATATGGTGGACATTTGGTGGTGACCACTCGTGAGGGAATACATAGTATTGTAATCATTTAGAAGGAACTAGGATAAGGCCATGAATTCTCAATCTCCTATCTGCTTGTAATTTATTCAAGTAAATGAAATTATTAATTATTATTATTATTATTACATCATCCTTTACTCAGGTGGAATCCCGGATCAGTATATCATATTTAAACAATGCAACGGGTATTTGAATAAATATCATAAGGATTTACTATGTGGAATAGAAAATATTTTGGGGGTAGAAGTCTTTGAATAAAATTCATTTCCAGGGTCAAATCAATGTACTTATGTGATATGTTTGTTGATGCATCAAGGCATCAATTATGCACTTTCTCCTTATATATAAATATACATACATAGTTGCCTTGTTGATGTATGCATGTATTTGACCTCGGGTTTGAAGTATTATTGGTCTACTCATAATCTATTTGACTGATATAATTATGATATTCAGTCTGTTCAAAATGATGGATTAGTAACTTAATCAAAGAGGAGTTTTATTTAGTAACATATAGATATACTGCTTCACCTATGTATTGTGTGAAAGTTGAGGGTCTTTTATGTACATATTTTGTAGCTTGAAAATGAAAAAATAAATAAATTAATAGAATATGGTTTTTAAATAAAAAATTTAGCTCATGGATTTATCTCAGTTGAGTACGTTATGACTCAAATAAGAAGACTCGAGTTGAATTTTTTCGACTATTGAGTAGAATCTAATGATCCTAGTGTCATTTTTTAGTCATTTGCCACGAGGAGTACCATTTTCAAATGTACAAACATTGACAAATATAATAGAAAACCTTGATTAAGTATGTGTTATTCTATAAATTAACAATTTGTATTTTTTAAATCTTAAGAGCGACCTCTCATTCCCTGTAACAAATGACACTGCCCTCCAATCTTATTCAATAAAATCACTCCAATTCTTGCCGTGAAATGACTCAAGAGAGACTTGTTTTACATCTGGAGGAAAAAACTTGAGTCCGATTAACAATCAAGATTCTTAAATCGAGTCAAAACTTGGCTCAAATGGCTTAATTTACAGGACTTAGTGTGCTATTTTAGAATAAATACATTATAAATAAGTAATTAATGAATCAAAATGAAATGATAATAATTAATTAAAATGACTCATTCTAAAAAAATATAAACTCTCACAACCTTTCCTGCTTCAAAAAGAGAAAGAAGAAATGACTCAGATTTTAGCCGAGATTCTTGGTAACTGTGAGACTAAAATTCATTTTAAAAAAAGCTTATGTATATTTTTCCCTGCTTAATAAGAGTTAATTCAACTTCAAGCAATCAAGATGTACCTGTACATATTATAAAGTACATAGTACCCATAATGGACAGAAATTTTATTGGAAATTTCTAATCGTTTTGCGTTTTATCCTTCCTTCCTTCATTTCAACTTAACTTACCTTGAAAACAAAAAAAAACAAAAAAACACAAAAACAAAGCATATGTTGCATTATTCACTTCATTTTAAAAACACTCCTAGTATGTGAATCATCATTAAAAAATCAAAGCAAACTTTCTCTCTAATTTGCTTATTTCAAAAGAATTCTAATAATGTCTACATAATATATCTTCAAAAAGAGACAATATATATATATATATATATAAATATATGTATTTAAGTAAGTAATTTTAACAACCTATTTACATATAACTACACATGTAGAGACCATATGACACGCAATCCCTCCTTTTCAAAGAAAAAGTAATCAAGACATAATAAATTGTATGTTACAATTAGGTTCACATACATAAATATATATGATTGTGACTTTGACAACAAAGGATATTTGATTGCTTGACCGACAAAGCATCAGTCATTCACAAAAGATTTATCTATTTTATATTCGTAAAGTATCCTGGATGAAGATGATTGCGAAGGATCACCACTTTCACATTGGTTCACATTGTATAATGATAAAAGGGTTATACTTTAACCCCAGGATCCAGCCCCTTATTTGTAAATGTGCAAGGATTTGAATTCCTATAGTAAAAAGATATTTTCTCTTTATGAAGAAGATTATTTACCCATATCTACACCACACATGAAAAAGTAAGGCTATATTATTTCATATTTTTCACTTAGTTTGTCTAGTCAAAGAAATGAAAATTTGAGGGATATTTGATACGGATATCATTTTGTCTTAACCCTTCTGGGTTAAGAGGCTAGGGTTTACCTCCTTTAGTGACATCTTTGAATGGTTTTGAAAGCTTTTTGTTGAGGTATATCTAATTAGAGGAGGGGTGGGGGCGTAGAGAGAGGAAAACGTCTTGGAATATTTTTTTTTTTTTTTTACTTTTTTAGGAACTTGCTCCTCCTACAAAATTAGTATTTTCTGTCAGGGTGTTGAGCGAAGCTTTTTTTTTTTTTTTTAGCGGAGGTACTCAAAAGGAGAGGAAGAGCGAGAGAGAGAGAGCCTAACGTAAGAGAAAGGTCTCCGCTCTCTACTTTCGCCGTTTTTTTCCTATCGCAATTTGTGTAAAAATTCTCTGAGGAGACGGATGAAAAATATAAGGGTAAGTTGTTTTACATAATATGTATGTTCAATATAAGGTCTTTCTTGGTTTTATATTTGTAACCATATGGCCTTGATGCTCGTGGTGTAAATCCCTAGTATTCCATGACTTTAATCATTTTCCAATTTGTAAAAAACACGCAGAAATTAACCGAGTATCTGTTTGTTTTTTCTTTTACCAAGTAAGTATTTAAATCTAGTTTATGTATGTATTTTGATGCAAAAACCATATGGTTTCATGGTATTTCATCACACTTTATATATATATATATATTACATGCAAATATTCATTTATAAGTCAAAAATAATTATGCTTCTGGGGATTCTTTCTTTAGTCATTTTTTTAAGAATCAGAGTTAAGTCTCGTATATTTAAGCTGGATTAAAAGTAGAGTCAATAATTCTTTTCACTTCGAGTGTCAACTCACAATTATAAACCTGAGTGCACCTCAAGTTCAAGTGCTTGAGAGGTCAAATATTCAGCTCTGATTTAGTTATCATATTATATATGTAAGAGGGGGAAAAAAGGGTTCTTAGTTAGTAATGACTATAGTTGAAAAGAAAAAGGAAGGTTGTTTGTGAGTTTTGAGTCTTTATATTCATTTCAAAAATCTTTTAACTTTGAGTCTTATTCATTTATAATAGTCAGAATCTAATGAGATTTAAGTACAAGCCAATTCGAGTGCTGGGATATACAAGTCCCAAGCTCTGGATTGAATCCTTTAATTTTTTATTCATTCAATTCAAATTATTGAATATCTGATTACAAATAACTTTAATGTAATTTCCTTTTTTATTTAATGAACAGTAGAAACTATCTTGCTACAGTCAAACACGTGTTATTTTTTTGTTTTTTGGAGAAAAAAAAAGAATTTAATGATTTTAATTGCTTTCTGAGAATAAATTCTTTTTTTCTTCTTTCTTTTGGAATATTGTGCCATGACCCAAAGCCACCTTTAAAAAAATTGAGCTATTACAACTCTAATAAATCGATATTTTCATCAATTTCTTCCCTATAATACTATAAATTCAATTTCTATCACTTTATACCAGACCTGGAGCTAGACAGTCTCGACTGTATAATTTTTTAATAAAAATAATTTCATCAATTTCAGAAAATAGTAAATCATCTGATAAATAAATATTTCTAAATTCCTGCATAGAACTTAATTTTCAAATCCAGGACAACAACAGGAAAGTGAACACAAACATAAAAGGACGAGTAGAGGAAGAAAAAAAAGAAGTCGTTTTTATTTAATCAGCTCTACCAAATGTCTGTCGCCACGAAAGACCATGCACTCAAAACTCTACTCTAAATTCTATGCCTTTTCAAATTCAATATGGGAATAAACAAGTTCAATGTGGGAATAAATACACTAAAATTGAACTTGTTTATTCCCATATTGAAATTGGTTATTCCCATATTGAACTTCTATGAATGTTTTGTTAGTTTATATATTAGGTGTATTAAAAAGAAATCAATTATCGAATTCTCAAAAATATTAGGAGCTAAACATTGTTCAAAAAACCGTTTGGAGTCACTTGAGTAAGGTTGGATACAATAATGTCTTCAATTTCATGCAAAAATAATGAATTTATTTTTACTGCACCTAATAATAGTTAAGTCGTAAACTTTTTGTAAGTTTTTTTGTTTTTGTTTCATTTGTCTAGTCAGTAGTTGTCTTTAAATTGATTTATTTTCTTAAAAAACAATCAATCTTTGATACTTGATATTATGAAAATATATTGAAAAAACTAAATACTTTTTACGTAATCGATTATCATGTATGAAACACAATAAACTTCAATTTATATGAACAGATAAGTCATTTTGACTTCTTTTGATAATTGTTAGATTTTAAAAAAATGATATTTTTATCCAAAGACACTGACACTTTTTGACTTATATTTTTTTTAAATTGATGTAGGAAAAGTTTTAAATTATTTCATCTATTAAATAATGTTATTTGGTTCATTCTTCCTGAAAAGACGGGGAAGTCAAATTGACTGTTAAATATAATTTTGAGAAATCTTACTCGACAAATATGGATCTTTTGAAACCAATGAGAATTTAAAGAAAGCAAAATAATGTCCAAGCCATGAAACAATGTGATAAATACAATCTGAACAATATCAAAAAGTTGGCAACAAGGAAAATACAAAAAGGTAGCTACCATAATATGTTTTTTTCTAATTTTTCTTTTCCTTTTTGAGAGTCGAGGTAGCGAGTGGATAAAAAAGCTCGTCTTAATATTGTATAAATTTATGTCTTTCAAAATCGACATCATGCTTAAAAAAAAGCCAAGTAAATCCCTACCAAACAAAATGACAAAACAACAATCATGTGATCAACTTGATATAATAATTTATTGATTTAAAAATAACACTGCTCAACAAATTTGAAATGTCAAAAATCCTAAGGGGTAAAAGGATATTAAAAGTTTTTCAATTTTGCACGCTGATTTCAAATCTGTAACTTTTTTTGTTCGAGAGTCCGACGGTTTTCGAGAAATTGACCCTTCTTCTTGAGCTAATTTACCCCATTTTCCAAGTTCAACTTCAATTTAAGCCTAGAAGTCTACTCATTTTGTTCATTAAAAAATAATGCTCCGCTAGTGTATTTAATGCAAATTCCAATTTCAGTCTTTTTTTGACCTAAAGGAACTCCAGGGGGCGTAGGGGGTGGGAATAGGCCCAAAAGTCTGCCAAATCCTTTGTATTTAAATCACTCCTTGAATATTACATGAAATGTATTAGTAAGGAATGCTTAAAGAACCGAGATCCACAGCTTTCAAAGAAGATATCAAGCGCCCGATAAGAACCCTTAACTAAGAAGAAATCGTCACTCTTAATGTGTAGATTTTCATTCAATTTCCTGCAAAAATTCGCTAGAAATCAATTACTCTCAGTAGAACTACAAAAAAAAAGAAAAAAAGTACAATATACTGAAGTAGTTGAGGTCAGAAGGATTTCAGCTGATTTTGCAATCCTTCTGCGCGCTACAACTTTAGTAGCTCTACCGTGAGTCACTGATTTCTAGCAAGTTTTGTACAATGAACGGTTTAAAATCTCACACAGTACTAATTTGAATACTTGAGATGCCCTCGTATGAGTTGTTTTATTAATAATAATGATTATTATTTTATAGTCCTACAAGCCACGTCTTATTTATATTCTTTCTCTACATGGTAGGGAATTGGACCTACGGTGAAGCGATGTAAATTTTGAACAAGATCAAAAGATCACAAAGTTAGAACTATTTGAATTGTATGCCATGAACGTGCCGTTAAAGAACATTATTTCATCACAACTTACTGTACTGAATGTAAATAAACTACGATTCATTCAAAAATATATTTTATTTATTCGTAAATATTTAGTTATTTATTTGAAATACAAAAAGTCATTTAATAACTAATTATGAAGTCTTATTTATGCGTATTCATGAGTTGGAACTCTATATATAGAAAAAATTACTTAATTATGATGCGTTTGTTGCTATCAGTTGGTTCATCTTTTTTTCAAGAAGCATGAATGAGCAATTTACAAAGGTTAGGAAGTTGTATAATTATTGTATTTCCACACTCATCGAAATAATGATACGTAATAACTAATATTAAAAAAATGATCTCTTTCGAGTCAAAAGAAAATTACAGAATTTCAAAATTCCAATTTTGAAATCAATTTGGACATGATAGGCCGATACTCTAAAAAAAGTTATTTTGATTCATATCCCTTAAATTACCCCTCACCCCCCCCCCCCCGCCTAAATAAAACATATTTGTAATGATAAAATACTTAGGTGTAATATATAAATTAAACTACACTTAATTACAGAGGATCAAATATGTGACCATCCCAAATATTAATGGGCAAAATCTTTATTTTTACTCCCTCATTTTCACGACAAGCTTTTTGGGATAAGCAAAAAACACACTGTAGTCTCCTTTCAGCTGTTTTTCATCAGTTGACTCTTCGGATTTAAAGCTGCTGACTCTACATGTTATTAACTCAAAAAAGGTATTATTATTATTTATGATTTTGATATATAAAAAATATATTAAATTCCGCGCCCTTTTTTTGAATTTTATACAAGTACTAACCATTGATTTTTACATGGATAAAATTTATCAAGGCAAAGTATATCTAAATAGTAACTCTCTCCTATATTAAAAATTTGGCAACAAGGTAAATACAGAAGGGTAGCTACCAGTTGTTTTTCAAATTTATTCCTTTCCCTTTTCTGAATCGAGGTTGCAAGTGCACAAAAAAGCTCGTCATGCACATTTCAAGTTTGAGTTTCTATCTTTGAAAAATGTTATGAGACGTCATCACGGGAGGAATAAATATGTATATAAAGAGAGCACAAATTCATTTTTATTTGAGATTACGTGCAAAGCTCTTGGATCAAAGCAACTGGGCTTCAGTCAACCCAAATAAATTTGTACGTTTTGCTAAATAGAAAAAAATAAGAATAATGTTAATTCTATTCGTATGAATCCAGGCTCCATTTGTATTTACAGAGAAGGCTTGAAAAAAACTAACAATTATATTAATAAGAAAACCCTTCAAAAAGTGTTTAATTTCGAGTACTCTTCAAGGGATGGCTAACAGATACAAAACAAAAAATTGCCTGAGAGCATATCTTATTATAACTAAGCAAAGTCTGATGTAAACAATATGAATCAAATGGCAAAATTGTTTACAATAAATGCAACATTACGGTGTTGACCGTAAATGCTCAAAACAATTGCATCGAAGAAAGGATAATTGAAATTTAATCAGAAAATCACAAAAACTATAAAAAGTTCGTCTGTGGTAAAAAAAAAAAAAGTCGGCAAAATACTGAAGGAAATAATTTATAAAAATTGTTTAATTTTGACTTCTTTATGTTATATACATATATAATATAAAGAAAAGACTTATATTATTAAAATGCATGTGTGGTCCATTTATTATAAGTCTTATATAGTATGTAATTACATAGCATACTTAGGAATGTAAAAAATATGCAAAATGCCGCGTGCGAGATTTTGCGGAGTTGGCACTTTTAACAGTACTTTTTGTTTTCCAAAGTTGTTATCATTTTTCCTTTATTACTGAGGGGAGTGCATCTACAATTGCAAATACAATGTATTATTTATTATTGATGTCTTCATTTGTATGCATATATAATGGAGAACAGCTGCTTGTAGCTCAGTACAACGTCATGACTAGGAATATAAATAATATGCAAATGGGGTGTGTAAAATACAAAAAAAGAGAAAATCATCAACCTGGTAAGTCTGACAATTTAATGACTATTGAGAGGGGAGCAGCTTGAGCTACAAGCTGCTATTCTGCTTTATATATACAAATGAAGACATCAATAATAAATAACAACATTATGTATGTATACCGTAGATGAGAGGCAGAAAAATAACTGAAATTAATGTCAGGAAATTATATGTATATTTTTAACTAATAATAATTATACGAGGACTTGAGCCCTTTTTGTTTACATTTTATTTGCTTTATTAATCTTAATGCATCATGTATTCCTTCATATGAGATCTGTACTATCAGGTAGATGTTCTCCCCTTAGTAACTAAGGAAAAATGATAACAACTTTGGATAACAAAAAGACCTCTTCGAAGAGCCAACTCCAAAAATATCTCGCACGCGGCATTTTGCATATTATTTACATTCCTAGTCATGACACCTCAAGCTGCTTCCCTCTCAACATTCATCAAATTATCAGAGTATCCAGGTTGATGATTTTCTCTTTCTTTTTATTTAACACACCCCATTTGCAATTTTTTTACATTCCTATGCATACTTCAAATAGTAGGCCAAGTTTTTTTTTTATGTAGAAATTGCATCCTGAAAGGTTTAAATTGTGCTAATTTGCATACACCTACATAATTTTATAAATTACTAGTATAATTTTGAACATAATAAATGAAGAATTAATAGTAATGTTTTAAATGGTATTGACAGTCTCTGTCAGGATCAAAAATATTAATTAAGGTTGAAAGAACTTTTAAAAAACAGCAACAACAGAAGCAACAACAACAACATTTGTTCATAATTATATATATGTATAGATGGATAAAACAGTCAGAAATCGGCTCACTCATATAATAGCCCTAATTTAAATACCATAGAATTACGCAAATGTTTTCATACAAAAAAAAAAAAAAATTAAAAAAAAGTTGTCCTTCACTCTATATGCATAAAAGGTAGTAGCAAACAACTATTCAAGAATGACTACATACATAAGGAGGGGCTATGGTCAATGTAATATAACTACTTAACATTTTATATTAGAGCGTCTTTTGTATTGGCATTACTTTTTCCTGTTTTTTTTTTTTTTTTTTAAGTTTCTTTGTTACGTGCCAATCATTAGGCTGATATACGTATGTACTTACAATAATGACTATAGTAATAATACATATTATTTAATGATGATTACTATATACATATGTACGTATCACTAATATGATGAAAAGTGATGAAATTTTCCTAATATCCTTTACAATATCAAGTATTTTCTCAGTTCAATAATAATAATTATTTTCCATCTGGTAATTATTATTGTTATTATTATTATTATTATCATTCAACATTTTAATTAAATACTATAAAATGATAAAGTCCACTCGAATGCAATTATAATGAATATGATGAATATATCCAAAACTGATCTGACAATGAAACACAGTATGTACATATATCGTGCTACATCAATGCTTTTGTTCATATTTGGGTCTTTATTCATTTGCATGGGTATAAAAAAGTGACTTAAAAGGAAATTAGTTACAAGTAGAGTCCATGGTGTTGTTTATGATTGCATGGCCTTTGACAAAGGTCACCTCAAATGGAGAAAAAAGACTCAAAAGCTTTCAACACTAAATTCAATAATATATGTGTAGAGTCAACAATAAACCAAGTTTATTTTAAATATTTCAAAAATGAGTGTGAACTCCACTCATATTTTTGAAGACATTCTCTTGTGTTTGTATTAATAGGTTATTTCGATGAATTAGTTAAATAATGACTCCAATAATTGTAACTTCCTTCTAGGGAAAAACCAACTGACACTAAATAAACCTCTGGGGCTATGAGAAAGATGGACGTTTTTTGAGGGACCATATCGGCTCCATATGTAGTCGTAATATTTATCCAATTCCTCTATGGGATAGACAATAATCCTTGGCTTCTCGATTTAAAGTGATTTTTTAGCAAAAACCGTGCGGTATAGGTCTTGAAAGGACTCCAAAATATTTGTCCGTTATATTTATGAAGTTAAAAAACTGTAAAGTGGATTTTCTCCTTTTCAATATTTGAAAACAAACTTGCTTTCTTGTTGACTTGACACATATTTGAAGGGAGGGGTTTAGTGTGCAAATTGCATTTTTGTACAAGATGCATGTTGTATGTACAAGTAAGAATTTAAACACTTCATAGCGTCTTATTCAATTAATTGATCATTTAACAGTGGTGGAATTAGATTTTCAAGCCACAATAAAATAAATAATTATTTATTCAGATCCTAAACTTCAGAAGATCAGAAGAGTCCAGGGGTCAGTTACTTTGTCAGTGTATCAATCATCTATTGTATGGAATTTACATCATTGAAGAATCATACACCATAACCCTCTAACCAAGAGTATGTAAGTATTTATGTAAATAATATGTACACACCATATTCATGATTACATCACATCCGTTAAATCAAATGATGAAAAATATCATTAAAGTTAAATAAATTTCTCTTTTTATTAAATGTTTCATTAGGGAGGGAAGGTTCATTAAGAATCTACAAAATATAAAAACAAATCACGACAAAGACTCTACACAAGAAGGTACTTGTCTGTTAAAAAGTATATGAAACAACATTACGGAAAGATTTCTGCATTCTTAGGGAATTTTTGGCATTTTAAACATGGGGAAGCGGGGGGGGGGGATCATTTTGAGCCAAAATTAGTCATTTTATGACGTACCATATCGTCTCAAATTTGAACTTCTATAAAGTCTATGTTGTCCCTGAAATGGGTAGAACGGAAGTATTTTCCCCTCTTTTAGTGATTTAAGTAATGTAAAATAAAATAATAAAAAAACCTTCTAATTTTAATGAAAATTAAAAAGGAGCAAAAAAATATCTAAAGTCTATTATTTAAAGTCAATAAGACTTATACACCCATTGAAGAATTATTATAATTTAGTCCATGTTTGACAATTTGAAAATGTACATACATACATGACGTTTAAAAAATGTCCATTTTTGACTCAAAAATGCATATTTTTTTCATTTTTAAAGCATCTTTAGTATGCTCAAAATGGTTGACAAAAAAGTAAATAAAAGAGGTGAATGTTTAGTGGGTAATTTATACATACATAAAAATGACAATGATGTCACTTACATTCATGAAGCTTATTTATTCGATCGAGTCTAACCACAATTTTTATTTTTTTTCCCTTTCCTTTACTTTAGAAATTAAAGTTAAAGGTCTTAAATTAAATAATCAATTTAAAAACCAAAAAAAAAAATAAAAAAAATATGTTAAATTCAAGGCCATTGTAAAAAGGCTCTACATATTTCCTCAATGTTGTAATTTTAAAAAAAACCATTTTTATGGAAAAAATAATTGAGATACAAAGTTTAAATAATGCTCAAAATTTCATTATTGAGGTAATACACAAGAAATTTTTTTTACTTGGAAGTGAATTCGAAGGGAAGGTAAGGGAGAATTAAAACACAATAAAAAAAATCTTTTAGTATTCATACACTAGGAGTAAAAAATCTTACTCCTTGAAGAAGAAACTCCTTCATAGAGGGTCTCAAATCCCCAATACGTATTTTTTTTTTTTTAAATTCTACTTTCTACCTTTGTTTCTCTCTTCCATTTGATTATTTTCTGACAGACAATAAATCTCTGAATGGCTCTCAATGTCTTAAGATTCTCTGACAGCTCGAAACAATTAATTACTTCATACGGTCCACATGTGTGGTTAGATTATATATATATATAATGGAATGTTCGTAACAGTCTTGTAACTTATATGTATACATAAGGTGTAAATGTACTTTTTTTAAAAAAGAGTCTTTTAGACCTTTGAGTAATGGACTTGTATAAATATAACATCATATATTTAACTTTCTTCAACTCTTAAGTAATGTATGTTAGTAAATGAAACTCTTTTTTTTTTTGTTTTATCAATCTCCCTACGGATTAAATAATAATAAAAATAGACAAAAGTTTCATTATTTTTATCATACAAAAAAACAAAAAAAAGCCAGTCTGTCAGTGAGGAGTCGTCCTCATCATCATTTCATCATCAACTCAAAACGAAATAAAAGATGGCAAAGACGCATCACAAACTCACTCATGTTTGCTTTATCCATAAATAAATAAAATGTAAAGTTTTGTATTTGTATTTTTAAATAAATGGGGGGAAATGGAATCAAGGATTGAGAGAGAGAGAGAAAAAAAAAATCTTGGTCAGGTGGAGAAGAGGAGAGGAAACGACCGGAATACATAATAATGCAGAGAGCAGACAATTATTATTGAATATAATATTAATTTATTTAGATTTACAATGAATGAATTTATGATTTACCCATAAATATATTCAATAAAAAGTACTTTATAAATACTTTTGTATTTAGCCAAGTACTCTATGAATTTAGGTCTTTTTTTACTAAGAAATATAATGTTATGTCTATTGTATTATTTCTTACTTGCCGCTGGTTAATTTGCCCACTTTTTTCTCGTATTTGCACCCTGACATGGCGTATTTCACCTGCCATGAAAACTTACACTGTATTTTTTTATATCAGCTGTCGATTTTCTTACTACTCTTACCCCTTATTGGTGTTCTGATCCATGATTCGTTGAGCTCGTAGTATCTTTTGAAAGACCATGAACAATTCTCTACAATTTTATATATAAAAAACATGAAGAACAGCCATGTCCAACAGTTGGTAACTCTAAACAAACTACCAACTGATTTTGAACCCCTCTCTTCTGAAGAAAAATACAATAAAAAAATCACATCATGAGTGTGAATGTTATCTGCTTTTCCATTTTTTTAAATGAACGAAGCCAATAGCGTCACTCTCCTCAACCAATGAATGATGATAATAATTAATTATAATCAGTTACAATTAGTTTGAGTATTGAGGAGTATTAGGAGTTATACCCTAAGCAAGGACTAATTGAAAGCTCAATCCATTCATATTCGAAACGCTAATAAGAGACAAGAGCATACTTAAAAGATCAACAACTGATACAAAAGTAAGTACATGTGTTGATGACGTCATAGAGTCCTCAAGAAAGTAGTAGTGAGTTCATCTTTAAAAAGCAACAACAACAAATTTAGTATGATGGGTGCGTAAAGATAAAAATTAGTATGATCTATACGTGTGTTTTATTGTATTTTGAAGGAAGAGAATCCAATAAAAAAAGTTTTTTTTTTCTTAGGGTCATTTCTTTTCACTTCCCCGAGTTCCTTTTTATTCCCCCCTTGTTTCGTGTCATTGCCTCAGTAGATTTTATTGTACATTTCTTACTTATTATTGTTATTATGTGACATTGTTACAGACGTGATGCAAAGGATAGTTCCTTTGGAATGATGATTTATTGAGGGTATTTCATGTAACGGGTAGTTTTATTAATAATACCATTACATACATACATATATAGAAACAATTTTGGAGGTTAAATCAAATCCTGTGTTTCTCATTTCCCTTCATTACATATATGTATAGCCACATTAATGAATTCTTGCATGGAATCCTAATAGGCAGGGGTCGTGGACGATGAAGTATAGCCAGAGATTGAAAAAAAATAATCCATTAGGGGTAGCAGTGTCAAAAAAATATTATAAAGAGACTCAAAACCCAGTATTTCCTCCTAAGGGTGGTCAAATATAGATAGCTAAGCTCAAATATTCATGATAACTTTGTACATGGATGAAACCGTTTTAGTACAAAGCTTATTGTAAGTTAATGAGAGGTAAATTTGACACATCGACTTCGAGTCCGATGTAAGATAAGTAAGAAATCATTTTGTAATTTGTGCTTAATACATTTTACACTCCTCCCACCCTAAAATGTTTGAGAAACACTTTAATATAACAATGAAATAACCTTTGAGAGCAATACTCATTTTGATTTTAAGACACTTTCATTTCATAAATTAACCATTTAAGAGCGAATGTATAAACTAGCCTGGTTCATAGCACTAAGAGTCTTTAAGAGTCTGAATTCAAAACTCTCCGCTATGTTCCACGAAACCAGTTACTCAGAATGCTCGGGCAATAGCTGTACTTGTGTATGACCTTAGCTTTATTCCACATATTCTGTCTTTATTATTGTTTTAGAGGTTGCGAGAGAAAAGAGAAAGAAAGGAAAAAGAGAGGTTGCATAATTGAATTTTCATATTTTATTCAAACAACTCAAAAAAGTCCACAAAATGTGATGGAAAGAGAAAGTGTATACGTATGTACACGAATATTATGTGGGTCTCTACTGGGCCAACATATGAATCAAAGCCTAAAGGCTGGAGAAACTGCTTTATATGTATATAATATATCGGTCAATATGAACATAAAGTTATTTATATTTAATGAACATACTATTGAATATTTTTTTTCTTTCAATTTTATTGGACAGTTTTTTTTTTTTTTGTTAACCATATATTTTTATCCTTCAGGGGTACCACCACAAAACTATTAACTAGCTATTGGTTTTCTATTATTTTTCAGAGTCACATACGTTTTGTTCCTACATGGGTTGGTAGGCTCTTAGGTGTAATCTAAGAGCCTGGAGTCATGGTACTATTTTTCATAGAGAGTGAAATGAATTATATGTATTTAATACTGGCCACAATTCCAGTTGGAAAATGAAAATTTGTTCAAGGGATAATAATAAATATTATTATATGTATATTATAGCTAATATGGACTCAATTGTATTTCCACTACAACTTCTAAGGATTTCCTTATCAGCTGTTGATACCTCTAACTCAAACTTCTTATGATGAGTGTTTAGTTTGTGGATGGATCTACAAATTAACTGTTGTTATTAAATTTACTCCATTTATCGAAACAAGTGAATTAAAAAATGTACATCATACAAATGAAAGATGATTTGTTGACTAAGACTCTCAGGATTCGTGAGACTCTCAATTTTGAAAGTAGAAAATCATAACTTATTAATTAGAAATAATGCAATTTTCAATGGTTATTCCGAACTGTGGAATATGAGAACGAACAAAGGCATTTTGATTCATAAATTATAACTATTGAAAGGATACAAAACTTTTTTGTTGAAAAAAAAAAAAAAAAAAAAAAAGACAAAAGAAGTTAATTAAAATCTTCTTCAATTCCCTGCTCATTTATAACTGCAGGCTATGCAGAAAAGTAGCCATATAGAGATAACTAGAACATTTACATCCTTCATTGAGTAGCCACTTCATATCACTTTGTTTCATTTCCGTTCATTTCAACTTGTGATTATCACATTTTCCTCTGTGAGTTAGTATATATATATATATATATATATATATATATATATATATATATAAGAAATGAAACAGTAGAAGAAAAAAAAAAGTATAAAATAAACAAATAAATAAATTGTGGAAAAAACAACAAGAACTTTTAATTAAAAGTTCATAATATGTATGTATTTATAAACTTTTTTCTACGTCTGTTTCTAAATAAATACACTGATAAACAAAATGAAAAGCTACAAAACATTTATTTTTTTAAATAATTTGTTAAATAATTATCATCATAGAGGGAAATAAAAAGAGGAAGAATCTGTTTTTGAAAAGTGCGGATCTACTAGTCTATTTAATTTATATATATATTTATATATATACTAGTTATGGCTATGATGCCAATGTCAACAAACAAACTACTCAGAGTGAACATCAGTTTGCTATCATGGGTATTTGTATGGGTAACTTTTATTTAAATATTTCAACTATGTCTTAGCAAATACAAATATGTATACTCCATTTTGTTGTCTACTCTGGATTTTTCTACCCCTTTGAATTGTGTTCTAAGCGTTAATTTTCTACTAATGTATGAAGAATTGCTCCACAGTTGAAAAGAATTAGTTAGCTATTAGATACTTTCAGGCCTTATTTTCTGTTTCTTTTTGTTAAAGGAAAGGTTGAGAGATGTAATGGAAATGATGTCGTGTATTGTCGCCCCGTTTTCACGTGACGTCATCATTCTATATGTCGGCCATCTTTGAGGATAATATATAAATAATTAAATATACTTCTGTGAGCAAAAAAATACCAGGAAATTTGAATTCAATTTTTTTTGAGGATTCTAATATAGGGATAAAGGTTTTTGTTGTTAAGTTGGCACACCTGTCACTGACATCTTTGTCAAAATACGCGTCAAAATATTAATTTGTGTTTGAAATATGCATAGTCCTTTTGTAAAGAGCTAAAATCCAATTTTTCGTCTTTACAAATATCTGAAAGTTGATGACTCCAATGTAATTTAGAGAAATGTTGTGTAAGCCAAAAAAGTTGCAATAACTATTACAGACTCTATTCTTTTGAAATTTAAAGAATCTCTGGCTTATTTCTGAAGATATATACATAACCTATTGCTCACGAAACCGATAATTTTAATGGCATATCTAAACTCAATAGTTATTATTGTGTAATTATTGATTTAATAAACATTTTGTAACTGTTTTGAAAATTGGAAAAAAAAACCTTGGAACATGTTCATTGCATTGAGAAAGGGGCTACTTTGAGGGGGAATGAAATGAATTTTGAGGATTAAATAAAGATTTTTGGATTCCCCATATTTTTTGCCAATAGTAGAACAGTTTAAAATAATGGTATCAAAATGACGTCACTTTTCATTTAGTAATCAATTGATGACGCTCATGAAAACACTCTATTGGGCGATTGGCAACACACGTTGCCTCATCATCATACATATTACACATTATATGACACTAGTTATTTCGAAAGAGTATTATCACTGACGTCATATATATAAATATACATACATATTTCATGCTTGAACGCCCTCTAGGTAGATCCCCCATAAGTAAATAAGAGTACATATATATTCTTATCTTTCAATAAGTTTCTTTTTTTTGAAGGATCATGTTCCATCCCAAACTTTGTAGCAAGTTTACACAAGATCCCATTTCCTTCTTTAGTCAAATACGAAGAGTAAAAGCAAACCCCAGGAAGGTTGATAGGTACTTTTAAAAGTCCATTAATAAGCTATGAATGATCTCCTCTCCAATTTCACTCTATCAAATAATCCACAAATAAATCAACCCACTACACACAAAAGACAACCACGAGAGCCTTTGGATTTTTTTTATATTTTATTTGAGAAATCCTCACACTATTCAAACAAAATCAAATCCTTTCTTGACACGTAAGGGGTATCCTTTCTATACTTTTGTTAATTAGAACATCTGGATTAGAATCAACATACATGTACATATATTCCACATTTGATTAATGTCTTTTTTACAGTCTCACTCAATCCTTGTATATATATATATATATATGTTACATATGTATATATTTTTCAATGTGTTTTCTTTTTCAAATTTATTACCATCACCTGAGGTCATGTTCTTACAAACCAGATATTTCATTACTTGAATACCCCCTCCCCCCCTCTCTCTCTACGCGACTTTTAATTATTTATTATAAAAAAAAACTGCTTAATTTCGAAAAGTATACAATAAAATCTACATAACCTCGACTCAATTGTTATATCATTACCTCTATTCAACTTAAAATTCATTGAGAATCTTCTTCATAGCCCCAGGGATTTATTTAGTGGCAGAAGGTTTTTTCCTTTAATACAGTTGCAATTATTATTGGAGTCATTATTTAACTAATTAATCGAAGTAACCTATTAATACAAACGCAAGAGAATGTCTTCTAGAATATGAGTGGAGTTCACACTCATTTTTGAAATATTTAAAATAAACTTGGTTTTTTGTTGACTTGACACATATGTATATACTATAGGATACATTAATAATTAATTTACCATCAAATTATAATCAATTAAAGTCAGTTGTTAAAAAAAGTAAAAGAATATTCTCTTTCAGAAAATAAACGACTTTTCAAGGTCAAAGGATGGTTTAATGATTGATGGAATGGTTTAAATCTATATATATATAGATATTCAGTTTATACAAAAAAAAATATACAAAATTTGGTCGTGAAAATGCATTGGAATAGGTCGTCGGTGCCGGATGTACATTCAAAAGTGAGTGAATCTTCGTTTAATCAAACAAATGAATAAAATATGGTCAATTAATTAGTTATAGTTGAATTTTTATATAAATTGTATTGTTGTTTTTTTTTAATTAGGCATTGCGATAAAAATTAAACACTCGCATATTATTATGTAATTATAATTTTTAATATCGATTATACTTTTCTCAATTTATGCCAATTCAAAAATCTGAAATTACATCGAGTTACAAAATGATATATTTAGATTACAAAGAGCTGTACCAGCCATAACCCAGGATATAACTTGCTGGAACCTGGAGGGGGGGGGGGGCTTGAGGTAATTGTTGGGGCGTTTGGTCAAAATTACAATAAAAATTTTCTTTTTTCATACAAAAAAGCACCATCATAATGTCTGAGCTGCCCCCACTTTTGAATTGCTTTTGGCGCCACCTGTTCAATCACGTTTCATTTACTCAATCCTTTTTCTGTGTTGGTTCATATTTTTATATTTTTTTTCGATTCAAATAAATGTACTCATTTCTTTACTGAAAAGACACGATACATTGTAGTACAAATGCTCTCAAAAGTAGTTTATTCATAGAATAGTTTGTAAAAAGTCCTTAACCGAGGCACCGGTGTGGTAATAACTGTCCAATCAATCAGAAATCGGAGTAGTTGTATTTGTTTTTTCCATCGATTTTGATGGACCCATTAATACTTTTTAAATTGAATAGTATCTCATATATTCATTTTTACTTGTATTTAATTTTGTTTCCTATTACCAAGAGTATACAGTAATATATATATTTTTTTGTCAAACTTTGATCCGCCCAAGTTTTCATCCAAGAACGTCTTTTCATTTCCAAATCCTTTTGTAATAGAATCCATCATTTGCAAGCAAGAACAAAGTGATGTTAGTTCATAAAACGTTCAGGAGGAGGAACGCATCAATTCCAAAAAAAAAAAAATTGATGCCCCGTCCTAAATCTGTAAGGATTCATCCAAATCAGACACGAAAGCCGTCCCATGGAACTAGCTATGAATATCCAATATTCATAAGAATAATCCATATTCATTAGTACTAATTTAGACTTTAATAAGCCTAAATTAAGAATTGTGGGTGAGAAATACTTAAAGTTGTATTGGTAAACAAAATATCTTTACTTTAACCCTTTCGAACCCAGGGGACACCGGTGTCCCATAAATTCAAAATTTCCACATGCACTCCATTGTCAACCGATTTTTGTTTGATAGCTAAGATTTCAAGCTATTATTCATATTTCATAGTTGGTCATAAAAAAAATTGATTGGAATATTTTTCAAGGTACAGAGCATTACGATTTTTACACACGCAAAAAAATTTAAATGTTTAAACCGAAATAACTTTGCGTTTTTTAAGGAAATTATTTGTTTATCAAATATTGTTAATATATACTTAAAGAATTATTATAAGTTTAAACTATCTTTTAGTTCTAATACATACATTAGAAATTATTTAAATCTTAGTCCTTTGGGACACAGGTGTCCCTTTGGGTGTGTAGGGAGGTTTTTTTTTATTGATTTATCAACAGAAATTACTTCATAAAATATCACTTGTAAAATGTACATAACATATGATATATATTTTTTGTTTAAGATTTTTCAATTTTTTTTGTCAAGTAGAATATAGAAATAAAGAATAAATGTACCTAAAGATAAAATAAATACGAAAAAAACCGTGTATTTTAAAGAATGAAATAATTCCCTTCACACCCAGAGGAACACTAGTGCCCCATAATTTCTTAGAGAAACGGGTTGGGCTATAATTTTTCTATAAAACCAATGTAGGTTAGTTAAGTCATTCTGACCTAAAAAAATAACTTCCAGTCAAAAATACTTTCTGATACCTCACGGGTTTGAAAGGGTTGGCACTCATCCAGAAGACGGGTCCTATCATTTTGAATAAAAAAAGGTACACCTTTCTTAGAGGGAGCAACGAGCACTCGGGAAAGAAGACAGAAAGAGAAACTTGAAAGAGAAACATCCCTCCAGGAGTGAAGGGAAAATAAGTCTTGGGATCCATATCCTTGCTTCTCACACCGGTTCGGGAAGGAGCAGAATGTAACCAGTGACGTGAGATAATGCAATCAATCCAATTTGATATCGGATTCACGATCCCAAGTCCCTCCTTCCGAATTCTAACCCAAATCAAGGGATCCTTCGAAGTCTCTCCGAGTCCAAGGGGCTCCAACTCATCGTGTCGGGAAGTCATCATGCTATTATTCCCTGGAGTTGTCTGCTCCTATCGTCTATTTTGGACTCGTGATTCCAATGCAATCCCATGTAAATTAATATAAGAGTCATGACATTTGGGACTCTTCCATTTCAAGATCTATATTATCGTGGTAATACGATACATCAATTATGAAGTATTGGATCAGAACAATACTCATTCAAGCTCAATGCATTCCATGGTAAATGAAACCATCCGAGTGCTCGTTGCTCCCTCTATGAAAAACGTACCTTTTTTTATTCAAAATGATGGGACCCGTCTTCTGTTAATTTTAATGCATAAATTTTTTTAAAGACCATAAATAGGTGCATTAAGCCCTATATTAATGACCTCTATTAATTGATACTCTTAATGAGGACCAATTAACCAAACTGCATGTATCGCTACTCTACTAGTTAGAGTTTATGAAAAAAGTCTTACAAATGTCTCCCATCCAGAACTACATTATTTTATAAGGAAGTAAGTTAGTGGTGTGTTATAAAAAAATAATATTTATATCCATACAGGGAAATCCCCCTTGAATAAACACGTGGAAATGACAATAACAAACATTCCAGGCTGTTTACATAACATGAATACATATATTCGTACTACTACAGAACATTAAAATTAAAATAAACATCCTTCTACTCTTGACAATAAAAATTCTTGTGAAAGAACATTATCCACTTATTAAGAAATTAATATAAACACAAACATTAGGAGAAGAAGAAGGAAAAAAAAGTGTGTCTAACTAAACACATAAAAAATAATAATAATACATTAAGTAATTAACAATGGGAATAAATGTTATAAGAATTTATGCACACACACACACACACTATAAAAATGTTAGAAACAACAGACTTTATCCGAGTTGAATGAATGAATTTCTTCTTTCACCACTTGGAACCATCCCTTCCAGATATGAGTACTTTTATAGCTACCCAGATAGAAATAGCATATAATATTAATATCTGATATATATCGTTAGGTATTATTAGTTCCTAGGTTGTATACCAGGGGGAGTTGTCTAAGATTCAAGGAATCCCATTGGTCATTCCATAATTTTAAATTTGACAATTTCAAATTAACCTTCGACATATACTAGGAAAAAATTATCATTCTAGAGTACAAATATGGCTACTTTATCTTTAAAATCAAGGGCTATAGTTTAGATAAATCAAACTGGAGCTAAACTAGAGTACCCCTTCCATTTAAACCTTCAAGGATTTCAACACAATCCTTAAAGACACTGGTTACCAAGTACTTTTAAGAGTCATAACCTAAAATCCCTCTTGATTCTTTTTCTCAAATATTACGAATAATATTTATTAATTCAAAGAGATCCATACACGCAGATTTTCCAGATCTGAGGGATCAATTACTTTTATGGAAGATTCGAAAAAACCAAAATGATTTAAAAAGTGTATTTAATTAGAATTAGTATTTTGTATGAATTGTAAATCAGATAAGTAAAAAAAAAAGGTCTAAGATTGACATTGCTTTATTATTTTGGACTTGATAAGAATTATTTTTATGCACTAGGGCCGAACCGGAGGGGACAAGAGGGCATTAGCATAATGGTTGGAGTCACTTTTTGAAAAACAACAACAATGAAAAGTTGCGTGAATATGATGTTATTTTGACCTACATACATACTACCCCTCTACACTTATAATAGGATTCCAGTGACCCCGTTTTTGGGATTTGGTAAAATAAATTATTTAAAACGGTAAAGCACATTATTACAAATGAGATCATCACACCAGGAAAAATTGTCAAAATTGGAAAGAAAGTGTAATTTCCCCCACAGATCATTAAAACTGGCTACGCCACAAATTCAAAACGCTACAGAACTTACGACATTATATGGAAGGAGGATTCTATGTTGTACAAATTATACTGTAATTTGATGTCATGGACTGTATAAATTGTTATTATTAATACTTATAAATACAAATGAATATTGTTTCTAAATCAACTGAATTATGGAACAAAAAGTCAGGTATTCTGACACAAAGAAGGATTTAATCCCAGGTAACTTTAATTTTGTGGCCATCAAGGCCAAAGAAAAAAATGTTTCTTTGTATCCATGAGCTAAATTGAGTCTGTTTTTGAATTTCATATATTAGACGTGATGTTTTGATTAAATACTTTGTATTATATGATCAATGAATGATCATGAAAAAAACTTTAGACAATCAGAGCTGTTAAAGAATAATTTTTATTATGAATCCTAGACATGAGTTTTTTTTATAACTAAATAGTCTGTAGTCGAGCTAAAAGAGGCTTAAGTGCGACTCGAGTCCGAGTTCCATACCTTCCAACCTTTAAAGTTTGCAAATCGGGAGTCACTGAATTTAGTGTCACCCATAGGTGGAAGGCCCAACCCACGGAATAGGGGTGAACTGGCACCGTTTTGACCTTTTACGCACAATGCGGTCAATTATATCATAATTTTCTTACGTGGGTAGGTCAGGCATAAACACAAAAGAATTCGTTCAAGTTTTATCTTCTATGAAACAAACCCTAGACAGTTTGGTTTTGTTTAAGTTAAAAGGAATTTTGATTGAATTTAAAAAGCGAACAGACAGACAAACGGTGACCGTTTTGTGAATAATTAATAATCATATCAATACTGAAGAAGAGTCAATGACCTTAAGTCTTTGCTTTGCTTTGGCGCCATCGTTATTTTTTTACATGTTTTCGTTATTGCGAAAGAAAAAGAATGAATGGAAAATATTAGGAAGGAAAATTCTAAATTTCTCTATCATTTTTATAATGGGCGGGAGAAATCTAACTTCAAACAGGAGGGCGGAAGACCTCGTCCGAAACCGAGAGTCTCCCGGTCATATTGGGAGAGTTGGAAATATGAAGTTGTAATTACATGTTCCCAGCTCAATTAAAACTATCTGTGATTATCTTCTCAGAAAAAATGAATTTTGTCACCAAACAAACAAACAAACACATAATATGAAAATTGATAATATTAGAACTATGGTTCTAATATTATCAATTTTCAGATGTAACATTTTCTTATGTAAAAAGTATCATACGTGAAAGAAAATATTAATTATCAAATAGCCCCACCCCATACGAAAAAATAAACCTTTGACAGAAAGAATTGATTATATTCATACATAGATATATCAGTACAAAAATAATAATTATTTATACTCATCACTTAATGTAAAATAATTGAATCAAGGATGCAGGTAAGCCCAAAGTGAAAAAAATCCATACCCAATTAGTTCAAAAACATAAACTTTAAAAATTAACCAACACGAACTTTTCATTTATTTTTACTCAAAGCGCATGAGAACAACTGTAATATTCTAACACATACAGCAAGAAACAAAATCCCAAGGCTGAGTTTATAGATCAGGGACCCTTTATACGATTTGGGAGACTCTACTTCAGCAGACTTCAAAGGAGCATCATTTGCTAAAACGGGTTCCGAGACGAGTTGACCCATCATACTAAACTTTGAAACGCTTGTGATCTCAACATCCACGCACTTTCCAAGTAGAGCACTATCCTTTGGAACAAGAATTTGCTCATAGAACTCGTTGTGACCCACTAAGTAGTTACCGTCGTGAGAGGTCTCCGTCACGAGAACTGATGAGTATTTTTTTCCTACTCGATTTTTGTAGGGTTCATAGGATTGAAAGTAATCACTCAATTCTTTAGTTCGTTTTTTAACTTCCTTCGTCGTAGCAACTCTCTTCATTTTAGCAGCTGGAGTACCAGGCCGAGGAAAGAATTGATTGATAAATAAGCTAGGGAATTTGTATTTTTTACAGAGAATCATGGTTTCTTTAAAGTCATCATCCGTTTCAGTAGGAAATCCAGCAATGATATCAGTGGCAATCGTAATGCCAGACACCTTGTTCTTCAACACATTGACCACTTTGCTAAAATCATCCACAGTGTATTCCCTTTTCATATCTTTGAGCACGGCGTCAGCACCAGATTGTACAGGTACATGAAGGAATTTATAGACGCGCGAATGATTGAGAATTTTGGCCATTTCATCGAGATGATCCATGATATAGGGAGGATTAGTCATCCCAAGACGTAGTCGGCATCCCTCGGGAATAACTTCAGTCAGTTTCCACAATAATTCAGGCAAAGTCGTACCAATGTCACGCCCATAGGCACCAGTGTCCTCTGAAGTCAACCATATTTCAACAACCCCCTCATCTTCAAAACAGGATTTAGCTCTCGCAACGATTTCTTCGGGAGGATATGAGCCAAGTTCTCCTCGAGCATGCTTAGTTTTACAGTAGGTACACTGATTCAAACAGCCAGTGTTGATTGCTATGATTTCTATTAAAGGATTTTTACGTATTTTGGGTAGAGCCAGTGACGCACCACCAGCCTTCTTTGAGTTGACTTTTTTAGGGCCTAAACAATTGAATAATATTATAAATGTGACTTTAGAAATAAGAGTAAATGACCGGGATACTCACCCAATAATCTCACAGAGTTTCCTTTTAACGTTTCTTCAATGACTTCAACAACACGATCAATTTGTTGGACTCCAATGACTGAGAGTCCTTTTAAATATTCAGATCCCGGCTTCCCTTGTGGTACACACCCAGCAACAATGACTTTTTTCCCTACTTTGAGTCCTCCCTCAACTTCGTTACGAAAATGATCCTCAGCGGGATTTTTGACTGTACAGGAGTTTAATATCCAGACTTCCGCACTTTCTTTATCCTCAAATGATATATTATAGCCTTGAGCAGAGAGGACTCCAGCCATGTACTCACTATAATGTATGAATATTAGAATTAGTTTAAAAATGATGAAATATGAGCAGAAACGACGATTAACTTTTTTGTTTTACATAAAATCTAGTCAAAACAAGTAATTACAGATCAAAATGCCCTCTATAAACTTTTTCCTTGACGACAGGTAAGTATAAAAAGCATAGTTCATTAGTACATTAATAATTTACATATTTTTTTGCTTGCATGTAGGTTTTGAATGGATGATTTGTAAAGAGCACACTTAAACGCTAGCGATAAAATTTGTGACGATAGATAAAGCAGTATTTTTTGACCAATACTACTATGCCGCAGAAAATGTGAGATACAATAAACTAGACTCAAAACTTATGCCATGGAAAATTGATATTTTCTAGTGCTCCGCGGAATTTCTTCAATTAACAATATGTGCTATACATTGAAAAAGGTAAAGAAAAACTGAGATAGAGAATAATTAAATGCTGATATTAAGTAAAAAATACTTTAGAATAAAGTATCAAGAGGGTGTCAGTACTTTTAAATACCTAAAAACATTGAAGCTTGAGGAAATCAGTTCAAATCCGTCAGTATGCTAATTACTTTTTGTATACATCTATCATCAGTGAACAAAGTTTATTAAGCACATTCATATATGACTTTTTTTGGGGCCTGAGCTAGAGTTTTATGGGTAAAATTCATAGGGGGCTGCTCATACATACTTTGGAACACGACGCCAAAAGAAAAAAGACTTAAATAAATATGAACAGATAATGTCATAAAAAAATAACATATCAAAGTATCAAATCATAAGCAATAGCAAAAAAAAAGAGACGCCTCTACATAAATTGGCGGCGTAGACATAAAAAGGATACATCGAGAAGCATCAATAACCGCTTATAGTTAACCAATCGTTGTAACAAACAAATAAATAAAAGAAACGAGGAGTAACAACATAATGAAGCCACATTCCTGTCGGAACTATTGTGAGCACATCCCCAGGTCTTGATATACACATTCGTCGTTCCAGGAACGAAGGAGTCCAATTCCCTATCCTGTTGAAGTTCATCATCGTTATTCGTAGCCTTTAGAGATTTGTTTAGTCGAGGCCCGGTTTTAAGAGTACGACGAAGTATTGGTCCACCAGATAGAATGTCCTCAATGTCTTCAATTTCTTCATCTCCGACACGGATCATTTTCGGCAGTTCAACGTACCCACGATGTATGTATGTATGTATTAAATAATAAAACTCTAATGATATTTTTAGGGATAATATTTATTATTTACTTTTGAACGATGTTCTCACTCAACCTCTTGTTCTGACGTCAGAGGATGTTATTGATTTCATTTCTTCTTCTTATTATTATTACTATTTGTGTACATATATATATATATATATATATATATACTATACTTATTGATTCATTACCCGTACTCTGAACACATGTGTCATTATGACTACGTCATTTCAAAAACGACCTCCTGTGTACTTAAGACATCCGATTAAATAAGCTAAACTACATAGTCTGAATATGCATGAATTATAAAACAAACCATTTTAATCAACATAACTTAATTCAGAAGAGCACTACTTACTTGATTCATTTCAGTGTTGTTCAGCTCCGCGATTGTTTTAAAGAATATTTTTTTTTGCAATAAAATTATTCTATGGACTCTCATAATTATTGTCTAAAAAACCTTTTATTTGTAAATTTATCAAATTGATATTGAGAGCATAAATAATACCGGTCAAACATCATGATTCATGATGTTTTTGTCGCTGAAAACAAATGCTTATTAAGAATACGTAACTTGACTAAAATTATATTATAAGGATAATCATTGTTATGTAGCAAAACCTTATTTTGATCTGAAAATATTCATGAAATTTTGATCAATCATATTATTTAAGTTTTGAGGTCGTGTATCAAGAATGAAGTTCAAATATTTTAGTGTTAATAATATATAATCAATTGACCATAACGATACTTGTTACTCGTATAAAAGGTTTCGTGAACTAAACCTAAAGTTCCGTGAATTTTATATATTAAATGATTTGCTTGTTGAAATGTTTAATTAATTATGTATATATGTACAATTGAGCTATGATTTGTCTAAAAGTGAATTAAAATGCTGTCAGAAAAAGGGTATTTACTCTTCTATGCTGATCTGCTCATTTTAAGGTCAAAAGATATTTTATGGTTTTATGACCTCTTTTTACATCCTATCCAAAGACTTTTTTGTCAATTTCTTTACGAATATTTTAATTCAAATTGAATGATAACTTATATATATATATTACACTAGCAAAGTATTATACCCCTTATACATAGATAAGTTGAACTCAATAAAATTAGACCTAATTCTTTGCTTCTATACATTCTGTAAATTCTGGAAATAATCAACTTTGAAATGAAGTATTCGAAATCAAATGCTGTTCGGAATTCAAAATTATTTATAAGCACAAAACATGTATTAGTATTTTTTGTATCCACTTATTATGATATTTGTTATAGTTCAAGTGATTGACCTTAATTCAAAGATAAAGACACAGACCTTGAACTACATAATATATCATATTCATCATTGTTACTTTTTTTTTGCCTGTTAATCTATGTAGGGATCTTAGATTTAAAAAAAAAGACCTGGATATTAAGGGCGGCAAAATTCAAATTAAATTCAAATTAGATAGTTGAGAGTGGAGAAGGCTGCAGGGAAAACCAGGGGACTCAATCACAGAAATCCAACAAAAAATGGAAGTAAATGAAATGGCTTATGTATGTAGAGAAACAAGGAACATTTTTTCAAGAAAGGGAGTATGTTGTGTCACTATGAAAAATGACATTTGTGTTCCTTAGTGTCCGCTCAACAAAATATGTTGTACATAGATATTATCTAGTGTGTCGTCATAAGGGAAAGCCTATTCTTAAAGAGAAAGGAATCACCTACGAGATAGACACTATCAACTAGGTAGTTGTAAAGCTTATTAGGTCAGAGTAGATTAAGTGAAGTCAAGTAAACAAGGAAATTTGACTGATGTTTTAGCCAAATTTACAAAATACACACACAAAAAAAAAAACACCCAGAGAATCCCTTTCTGGTGAATAATGGTAAGAGCCTTTTTTTGTCGTTCATAATACAATTCAATTTACAAATTTTTTAGTTTAACTTTTGCAACTTTTAAATAAAGGATTGAACCTGTATTTTGAATACCTACTTATATTTTATATATAGTCAATACCTATTCAGATTCAAATGATCCCAGAAAAAAATTTATCATTCAGAAGCCCGAGTTCACGAGGAATGATTTATTATGAAATAAAGTCATGGTTGACTCATATATAGTCATCATCCAAGACCCTCAATTTTGAGAAATACATTGATTTGTTTCATATTATGTGTGTAGTACGCATCATAAATAACAAGATGTACATACGGAGTTAGGAAATGATTGATGGATAATCAAGTAGCCATGACATTTCGAAATATTAGAAAAAATGTTTTAAACTATTTCTTAATACTTTCTTTGTGAGTAATATATATTAAAGTAAATTTCTATATAGTTTGCCATATCTAAGGATGTTCGTATATTATATTATTCTTATAACAAATTTATAGGGAGTACATGTTAGTTCGGTCCGTTTTTAAAAGATGACTCTGACTGTTATGAATGCTTGATAATAACCGCTGATTTACATGGTTTTAGAGAGATTAAACATTTGTCAATAATATTCCATTCATACATACCCATTTGAGCTTCAAACGAAAAAAAAAACACTCTGTTTTTTAATTTGTTAAATATGTCAAATTTTCGAGTAACTAAGTAGCAATTTGATTTATAATAATAAAGTCTTATAATTGAATTATCATAAGAAGGCTCTAGAATATAGCTAACAATTCTAAGTATTTCAATTCTTTCCAGAAATTTGACTATAAGATCAATAACTGACCCAAATATAGAAAAAAAAACACATTAATTCAGTACGTTTTCAAAAGATAACTTTGACTATTATAAATGCTTCATAGTGAAAGTGGGTTTAAGCTATTTCAATAAGATTAAACATTTGTCAATAATATTCAGTTTATATTGCTTGATGTTTCAAACCAATACCCATGTTTTTTACTTTGTTGAATATGTCAAAATTTGTGGTGGTAATTAAGCAGCATTTGCGGGAGGTTTTATGTCCCTGATTGAACTGGAAGAAAAGTACAGCTGAAGTGCATTGAATGCTTGCAGAAGTTCATGGTGACAATGCCTCAACTAATAAATCATATAGGGAATGGTTTTGACATTTCAAGAATCGTGATTTCAGTATTGAAAACAAGCCTCACTCTGGACAACCAAAAAAATTCAAAGATAAAGAATTGGAGGCATCACTCTATGAAGATCCAAGTCAAATGCAAGAGGACTTTGCGGAATCATTGAGAATTATCCAAGGCGTAAAACATGCATAAGGTACAGCCTTCCATCAGTTCGACCAAATACGTGGACTCTTACTTAGACTCAAGTTTCATTTTAAATAGCTATGTTCACTGTTTGTAATATCCAAAAATTATATTACAAAAAAAAAAAAAAAAAAAATCGGCTCCTCTAAAAGGTATTGTTAAACTGCTATAGGAATTGAATAGGGATTCAGAGCCCTTCAATCGAAATCATTGACTCCTACATCATTTCAAATCAACTCAATGGTTTCAAAATGGATTCCAATCATCATTTCTTGAATTATAACATTTGAGTATGCTAATCTTGACTCTAAAAGAGTTCTTATTGAATGAGGTGATTTACATAATGTTCCGAATAGAGTGCACGGTTTTGATGACCATTCATAATATCTTTACATGTATTTACATAGTCATACAGCCTCCGTTTAAATTGTACCTGCTGTTAATGAATATTTGCATCTATACAATTACCTAATTGTTTTTTAAAATAATATAATTATATACTTATTTTACATTACAAATACTATACTTTTACAGACTTAATATTTTTTTTCCACCCCTCAAGGAACGATAATAATAATAACTATTAATTATATTCTCATACCATTTTTGTATTATTTTCAATTAATTAATTCCTTTATAACTTAAATTCTTTCGTTAGACGTAAAAACAATATAACGGTTTTTTTTAAATATGTCAATTTAAAGTCTGCATGTTGAAATACATGTCAGTCATATGATTGTCTGGCTTAGTTCTAGCTATGCTGAACCTAGGCGAACTCAAGGAACTCCAGAGATGTGAAAAAGAGTCCTTCCAGGCGAGTGTTGATGTATTCAAAATATTATGACCTGGAAATCTGTACTATGTATGTATTTGGTTTTTTTCTTCTTCTAGCTGTCTGAACACTTTCTTCTTCATTTTCATAGAGAACATATCTATGTACAAATGATTTAAAAATACCTAAATGAATAATATCCTTAGGCATGAAAAGGAGATTTTTCTTTCTCCGTTGTCCTAGGGATGTGCTCAAATGGATTATATTAACACTGCTTAAGGATAATTGCACAGAGAGAATTATAAAGGCTTCTCCCTTTCCTGTCTTATTATTGAAGAGTCCACAACATATCAGTTGACATCCTTTTTATCGACAAAATTGATCCTTTTCCACATGGTTCTAGGACATTGATCCCCTGGACACCCCCCCCCCCCTTAGGATAACTACATCCCGTATAATTTTATATAATAATATAATTTGATCAATGCAATCTTGAGTAAATTATTATGGAATGTATTACCTCTACTCCTGGTGGTCAAAAGCTGCTACACCAGAGATGTATATAGTGTGTAAGTATGTCAAGGAGTAGAAAAGTGGAATCGTATGAGTATGAGATGAAACGCAAGCTCAAGCAATGCAAGACCAGGATCCGTGTTACTGGAAACCATGTGCTTGGTCAGTCTTGTGAACAATCTCATGGACCAGATATTTCATGACCAGAGGATCTGAAGGTATGTTAATCAATCAAAAGTTGTGCTATTTATTGACTGACATATGTTTAGTGTCTCTGGTCTCATTGATTACATAAAACAGGGAAAACAGAGACAAAAAAATATTAACAATTATGATTATAATTTCATTGGTTTGAGAAGCTATTGCATTGAAGAGTAAGGCATTAAATTATACAAATCCTAGGGGGGAGGGGAGGGACTGCTCCCCCCCTCACCACTATGACCCATTATCAGGGGCGTACTGGCCCGGCGGTCAACCGGTCAATGACCGGTGCGCCCCTCTGAAATCTTTACAAGGCGCCCCTTCGATTTAGCATAATGCACCTTTATCGTACAAGATATTTACTCTTTGCCCGGTGGAAATTTTCGCCCCAGTACGCCCCTGCCCATTATTCGAGGTCACTGTTTTCAATATCCATGATTTATTACTATTCGTCTCCTCCATATTATCCAATTCCTCTAGACAGAATCATATAACAAATATCAAAGATTTTTCAATTCATTCCAAACGTCTTCTGCTCTTCTCGTATTACAACGTCTATATGGGTTTTTATTTTTTGCAAAATTGTTATTATAACTATTTCAAGACCCGCTTAACATTTTACAGTTTTTTTTTTCTTTTTCTTTTTTTTTTGTCTGATGTGTAAAATATATTTTTATACTCAATGTATGTCTTCCAGGTTCAAGAGATTGCAGTTTATTTTTTATTTTTCTAAAATACATTCATATAGCAACCCTGTATGTATGCATGCTGTAGTCGCACGTGTGTACTATCAATGAATTACTTTATTCTATTTCTTGAAGATGTGTCTCACTTCTTCACACTTAGTAACGTCCTTCAATAATAACTTTGTGTTTATTTTAATTTGATATAAATAAATAAACAAACAAACACAAAACAAAACAACTTCAAGGATACACTTTGTTTCCATAATAAAATAACTTGACTAAAATATTCCGTAAATAATGTGTCTATATTCGTCCATTGCTCTCAAAGATATTCACAAAGCATCAACAGTCAGCTCTCAACTAATATACTCTTGTGTTTTATAGGACATCTTTTAAGAGCTGATTCCTTCAACTCATATTAGCTCTTTTTAAACAATAAATATCCCTATTCATCAATAATGTAGAATAGTTAAATAATAGTGGCCCACTATGTGCCGTAACATTCTGTGTCTTCTTCTTTCTCTCTCTCTCTCTCTTTGGAGGAAAGGCTGTGAGAGGCAATACAAATGAGCTCAAGGCGCGAATCCAGTATATATATTTTTTTGAAACAAAAGAGTCTTGATCTAAAATACAGTTTCATTCTGTCTTGTCCATCTATTCAAGTCTCTATTAATAAAAAAAAATCTTGATAAGGTTGGATGCAGTCAAGCCAATTAAAGAAGCTCCTTATTTCAAGTTTATATTGGATGTTGATGTATAACTTTTTGGCAGATGTAGGTCTGAGTCATGTATTTATGTAATTTGAAGTAATATTTGTAATTATTATAACAAGAGAATTTAATATATCTATTTGTGACAAGCCTATTTCCAATTAAGTAGATTGAAATTCCTTCCAAAGCATTGTTTTTGAGTAGTCATATCATATATGTACAACAATGACGAGTTGACTCAGATCCATCTTTCCACACTTCTTAGCTCCTGCATTAGTTTTTCTAAAAATCCCTTGGATAATTTTAATTGTCTTCATTAAAAATATAATGTGTTCAACAAGAGAGGATTTCAAGTCATTTCTAAAGAGGCCCTGACTCGTAAATTGTGTCATTTGACTAAAGTAGGCTTTCTATTAATCTAATGATATTGTAAATATATGTTTACAAAGAAGGACATATGTGTCAACTCAACAAGAAACCAAGTTTATCTGAAATATTTACTCAAAAATGAGTGTGAACTGAACTCATATTATTCTTGAAGACATTCTCTTTCGTTTGTATTAATAGGTTATTTCGATTAATTAAATAATGACTCCGATAATTGCAACTGTATTATAGGAAGAAAAAAACCCGGCCAAAATCAAGAATAAAAAACATCTGGTAGTTCTGACTATCTAGTGATTCATGGTGAGCATGATAGTGGATTAAGTTGATTCTTAATAGTTCTTAATCAGATAAACTGGTTTGAACAAACTGCAAGTAAATAAATATCTGGGGCTATGAGAAATATGGCTGTGTATCATGGGCCATATCGGCTCCATGTACAGTCATAACATTTATTCGATTGCTCTATTAGATAGACAACAATACTCCATGGTTTCTCGATTAAAAGTAACATTTGAGCAAAAACCGTGCGGTAAAGGTCTTAAAATGACTCCGAAATATTTAGCCGTTATATTTATGAAGTAAAAAAACTTAGAAGTGGATTTTCTGTTTTTCAATATTTAAAAAAAAAACTTGCTTTCTTGTTGACTTGACACATATGTATATGGACATAATATTTTGGTAGAAGAATATATCTAATAATATACCCTTGTACAATTAAAACGTGTTAGAGATATATTTAGAAACTACTTGATTCGTAGTACTTTGTATTATTTATAGATATCTTTTTATTGACTAATTCTAATTAATTATTATTGTTCACTAAATAGGTATTTAGTCAAATATCCATTTATCTATATATAGGCATTTGACATCACGATATCCTAGATACAGTTGCGATGGTGGAACGACGTGTTAGGATGCACACGAGGTTTTTTTTTTTTTTTACCAGTCTTTCAATATATGTGTTAATGTACCATGAAACATGATTAGAAACGGTATAATTTATCGATTCCATTGTCACATGATCCCTTGTTTAAATAAATATACTTAAGAAGTAATTGTAAAGGGTTGCATTTACGTATTTTAAATTAATTATTGAGTAGATGGGATGGGATGTAACAAACTAAGACTGAAGATATTTTTAATGTTTCCAAGAAGACTTTCTTCCATAGTAGGTGGACTGAGAATTAATTACTTCAAGAAGTGTAATAAATTTCTACTGACTCTTGAGAAATTATATGGAAATAATATATCAAAAATAATTTTTAAGACAGCTCATTCTTCTGATGGAGTTGGATTCCTTCTTTAAGAATGAGATCGTTCCTTTCATTTTAACCATAGGTGCATAAATCATACTGGAACTGAAATGGGGCATTAGTGGCCAATTCCTGTGTTGAATATCAAATTATATATTGAGTGATTGCCAAACAGATTGAACCCCTATATTAAATATGAAAATCAGTGCTCATCAGAAATATTTTCTGAAAGATAAAATGGCGTTATATACCTCAAGAAATATCCAGGGTGTAAATCACTCAGTTAAAATTAGATAAAAATATGAATTGCAGATTTGAGAAGGCAAAAATTTTTTTATTAATTCTTCAGATATAGTTTGAGCACAAACGATAACCTCTCAAGCCTATCAAAAATGATTTTTTTTTTGCCTAAAAAGTGTATCAATGAAAGGAAGTTGTTTTATTCTTCATAACAAGACTCCTAGCATTGAAATTTGAAATTAACATTAATAAACTTTATTTGACTGATTTATAATGTCTTTAGGATACTGTCTAATACAATCTATTAGATTTATACAGATTCTTTGCTTAAAATGGATCAATGTTATGATTTGACTTAATTGATTATTTTATTACTCATTTTGATTCATCTGAGTCGTTATAAGCTTTAACCACGATCAATAATGGCTAAAGGAAAAGTCATCCGTAGCCTCGAACATGTCCAGTTTTTGTGAGGCAAAGAGTTGGGATGACAATACTTTGTGGTCTCACATTGCTACATTAATTTACCCAGTAGCCGGTCAGAATATTCAAATTAATGAATTACAGAGATTACTTCTAATAGAAATAGATTTGCATACAAACACTTAATCTTCAGCATTTGTGACTCTACACACACTCAAAAATTAACTTTAATATTTCATGGTAGTTCTTTTAGAACTGAATACCATACATACATATGTGTCAAGTCAACAAGAAAGCAAGTTTTTTTTTTAAATATTGAAAAACAGAAAATCCACTTCCAAGTTTTTTACTTCATAAATATAACGGCTAAATATTTCGGAGTCATTTTAAGACCTTTACCGCACGGTTTTTGCTCAAATGTTACTTTTAATCGAGAAACCATGGAGCATTGTTGTCTATCTAATAGAGCAATCGAATAAATGTTATAACTGTACATGGAGCCAATACGACCCCTGAAAGAACGTCCATCTTTCTCATAGCCCCAGAGATTTATTTAGTTGTCTAAAAACAGTTCATCTGTTTAAGAATTATTAAGAATCAACTTAACCCGCTGTCATGCTCACCATGAATCACTACATAGTCAGAACTACCAGATGTTTTTTATTCTTGATTGTGGCCGGTTTTTTTTCTTCATATAATACAGTTGCAATTATTGGTGTCATTATTTAATTAATCGAAATAACCTATTAATACAAACGAAAGAGAATGTCTTCAAGAATAATATGAGTTCAGTTCACACTCATTTTTGAGTAAATATTTCTGATAAACTTGGTTTTTTGTTGAGTTGACACATATATTAACTGTTCATCTTTGACATTCAAATATACGATCATACAAGACCATGGCAAATAAGAACAAAGACCACTAAAATGAATCCTTTTTCATTATATATATTATACTATAGTTAATTATTTCATTATTTTTGTAGTAAATTTTTGTATTTTAAAGAATATATAATTTTAAAATTGTATTCGTCTTCAAATAGTTTAGAACGTATGCATATATCATCCACACTTTCTTCATAAATTTGGTCTTTCTCTCTAAAATTAACGATTTATCACTCATTGAATGTGAGAATTTGATTATGTAATTTGCATGATGTATTATATATGTACTTACATAGATTAAAGTTCAATGCTATGAACGGACTTAGAGTGTATTTAATGTCATTTTGCTCCCAGCTTTACACAGAATTAAATTGTAAATCTTTTTTGTTAGTTGATTTGTTGTTAAATCACCTGTATCATGGAAATTAATATAATATTCAGTCAATGGTTCATAGAATTCATTTACGGAGCTCTCTTTTTCTGTCTATATAAAACTCAAAAGAACTCAAAAGAGGGAAGACTCATAAAGGTCAAAGGTTGCCTTACATTATACATTATGAATCTAATTTTGTGTATATATTTACATAACCGAATAATAAACAGAGTAAATGAATGGAAAGATACTTCGAATTGTATCTAATTTTTTTTTGTATAATAATATACTCGGCTTGTTGCTTTTTAAAGGCATGTATGTACATACATATGCATGCAGTAAAATGAAACTAATTAAATTGTTTCTCCAATTCCCTATTTAACTATATAAATTATTTTTTACAGATTTAAAGCTAATTCTATCCAAGCCACACATTTATGTCAAAAGAACTAGCGAGTGAGAAGAAGTTGATTCAACGACAGAATATACATACAAACATAAGAATTACAACATCATGAGCGTTCTAAGTCAAACTTGTCTTGAGAAATAATATAATCAATCAATGCATGAATATATTATTTTAGTCTAATTAGAGCATCAAGGAGTCAACAAGAAGATCAGGAGAGGAGGGTTGCATCATGAATCATCTCAGCGAAAGTTATAAAAGTGATAAATTTGATCAGTTGGAAAGGATGCAATGGTCTCCAAATTCCTCAGCTGGAAAGGGACCTAAAAGACTATGTATATTTTGTATCCTTGCCATATTTCTACCGGTTCTATGTCTTATTATTCCAATATACATGAGATTTCAAGCTCTTCGACCGCATTTCCTAACTCTCTCGCCCTCGGATATGAAGCTTTTGAATCAAGTGAGTCCATGCTTTCAATTATTTGCTTGAAAATATAATTTACCAAATAGGGATTTCTCTTGATGACAATTTGTATCAATGTATTTGAGAAAATAAAATAAAAATGAAAAATATCAACTAATATGTCATTACAGGAGAGTATGGTCTCCACATTTTGGTGTCAGAGTCAGAAGGTCTCTATGAATTCAAGTTTCAATGCTTACATCCTCAAAGAGCGCCCCCAAATCAAACGCTATAGACAAAGAGTCTCTATGAAGAGACAAATGGTTCTAAAGGATGATATTAAGGAATACTGGGGATTTTATTTACTCAAGGGTTCAGAGGTGAAGGTTCAAGTTTGTGCACGACATCCTGGAGCCAATTTTATTGTTGTTAAGAGTTTGAAGAATGCTAAACGATGTAATTATTTAGGAGAGTTGGACTCTCTTGAAGAGATTGATGAAAGATCCAGTGAGTTTGAATATGACCCTTCCTCTATGATGGGTCATCAAAACAAGAGTATCATGGATCCCCAAGGGTACATTGTAGATAATATCTCACAGCCCCACATGGACTCTAATGGAACAAGGAATGAATCCATGATAACAGATTTTTATGTGACGGAGAGGGATATTTTGGATCAATACCTATCTCTTTTTAGAGGCATTCCACATCAGAAACGACAAATTCTTTTACGCAGAATCGCGGATGCACTGAACAATAATATGACGTTAGAGCCCTATGATGATAGGAAAGAGAGAGACCTTGGAGAGGAATATGATTTTGGAGGAGGTGAAGAATTGGACAGGGAGGAGGAGGAGGAAGAGGAGGGTCGGATATTTGATTTGATAAAGAATGATCGAATCAATCAGGAGAATCAAAATGGAAATGTTGATCTCTCTATGGAGGAAGTTGCTTCCTCTTGGTCGAGTAGTGAAGAGGCTCTAGAAAACTGTAAGGGCCTACTCCATAATATCCCTCTGACCCCATCTCCACAATGCCATATCAATGGATCCATTGAATCCGCCTCAACAGAGGTTAGTAAAGAAAAAAAAAACTCTCATAACATAGCCTAACTTGCCCCATTATTTAACTCCCTTTAGGTTACTCTAACCGTGTCTCAATCCGGATTTTACTACTTTATATTTGCAAGTGAGAACGAAATCCAAGACAATAATTTATTTGCAACCTTTGAAATGAAAAAGACAGTCTTTGACATTGACACAAATCGGCTGGAAAGCTGCAATAACAAAACCGATTGTGAATTACCTCTACGCTTCTGGTCCAAGGATCAAATCATTTTGGAGGCTCCTCCAGAAAACAGTGAGGTATTCAATGATTGTGACGACATCTCTGCTGTCTCTTCTCTTCCCCAATGTCATCGTGTTATAATGGCAGAGAGTATATGTGTTCCGAGAACCTATGTCTACACAGTCCTTTTGCTCATGGCTCCCATGTTTATCCTGATTTTTGCGAGTATCTAATGGTTTTCCTTTCATTTAAAGGAATTCCGTTAAACTATATATTTGTTTCTAAATATTCATTGTACGTACCTGCTTTCAATATCGCAATTATATATATATATCCAATATTACGAGTATTTTGTACATTTCATGATTTTTATATAAAATTAAACCAATTAAATGTCTCTTTCATGCGTGTCGACACCAGAGGACGCTCTTACATATTATTCATTTCTTTACAAATTTATTTCAAATAATTCATAAATGCTGATTAAAATATCAATCACACTTCAACTTCTAGAGTTTCAACTCTTAAAGTCTTTTAAATGTACTTTAAAAACTTTTTTAACCGTCACTAAAGTCTAAATGACTTGATTAAGCCGATTTAACTATTCTTGATTCAAATAAACGACTCGAGTCATTCTGTAGTAGTTAGTCTAGAGTCAGTCAAAAAAAAATCCCTTCTGAGTCATTTGTTTGTCGTTTAAATCAAATGATACACCTTTGTTGTTAATTTTAAGAGTGGTTTGTGATCTACACAATACACGATTGCGATCTAATATATATTTAGATAGACCTAAATCTACTATTGATCTTTTATTTTAAAAGTATAACTTACATATCTGAGAAATATTCACTGTAGATACATATACTTGTTGCTTCAAATTTACGTTAAAGATGATATTTTCTTCCACTGCTTTTCCCCCCTAGATAAAAACAATAGCTTTTTTTGTTTGTTTTTTTAAGAGAGAAACTGCTTGAGTTGAACTTAATCAAACACTTTAGGTTTTGGAAGTCAAAGTGCTCTGTGACTTTTTATGAATTGATTCAATCCTATGCAACCATAAATCAAAAATAGTTTAAAATTTAGAATGGTGCAAGAATTCGGATATTGCCCAATTTTGACCTCAAAATGCCCATCTTCCATCCTTAAAGTACAATATGAATGGGATCTGAACTTTATGAATTTTTTTTATGCACTCTAGTAGAAACAGTTAAAAATAAAAACTTGCTTCAAAAACAAAGGACACTCTCATTGCTAAAGACTCATTCCGTATGGTTTGACCCTAGAGAGAAAGAAAAGAATAAAAGTCTCTATTTACAGTTACGCAATTGTATGAAGATAAATAAATCTAAAATCTGCACAATAAATTCAGCTGCAAAAACGGGTAATTAGTAGATATAATTTGGTAAGGCACTCAAATTAGAATAACAAGACCGTTTTTTAAGTTACATATAGATAATGATGCAACTTTTGAAGAGAAAAATAACGCTTTCATGATTAAGAAAGGAAAAATGGTTGGTACTCCTGTTATTTTTTGAAGTTATACTCGTTCTAAGATATTAGATTATAAAGAAGGATGCATCTAATCATTCTAAAGGTAGCATTATAATACTAACTAAGCGTCGCGTTGTGTGGCTTCTGTAAGCGTCGTCAAGTTTAAATATAGTTGTACATACACACAAAAGAGTTCAACTGTTATAAATATTTGTTCATACATAATATCGACTACACCATTGTATTAAAAAAAAGGCTTACAAATGTATGTATATACATATATGAAGGATGTATAGATTGACTTTCTCCTTTATTTACGCGCGTAAATAGTAAGCCCAACGATGATTAAAGAAGATTCTCTTCATTAAGCCTTGTAACGTGACGTAAATTCACTGGAATCTAAATGACTGCACGTAAATACGTCAATTGCAACAAACCTCCTGACGCTTGATTGAAGGTTCGTGACGTGACACTTTTCCTTACTTACGTCTTATTGTAAACCCATCATCTTAAGTGAGTCTCAAAACGTCTGATAAAGCTTACCGACGCGACTCCTCACCTTACCTCGTGTTGTCAACCCACCTTCACGCTCCTTGTGCAACTAGTTTCTCTATGACCTGGCCAGAGTCTGATGTATGAATGATTAAAGTCTTTTATGTAATAATATAGTGACTACAAAAATCAAAAACAGAAATCCCTTTGCGATATAATATAATGAATTATAGCCTATGTTGGTCTTTAATCTGTCACAAAAGAATTTAAATCAATTATAAATCCGTCACTGTTTCTGATCGTTTCATATTTAAACAAAACAAAACAAAAAAAATGTAAACATGTTCACATATTTTAACTTTTTTTTTTTTTTTTTTTTGCATCATTTCATCTCACAATAGTTAGTAAAACAAAATATACACATACTGTCGTAGAGAACAACACATTTATTACATAAATCAAGAAAATCTTTTTATAAAAAATTATCTTAAAACATAAACAAAGCAATCAAATAAATATGTAAAGAATGAAGAAGAATGTTTTTTGTTTTTTTTCTGTTGTTTTTTGCACCCTCTAATAACTATTATTGGGAGAACATAAAAAATAATATTATATATGTATATAATTAAAAATGATGAGATCAAGACATAAATATCAATCAATCAATAATAATTAACTGTTGTCTAGTGGAAAGAGGTGTATGTATGTATACCTTGTACTCAATCAGGGAGGAACGAAAAAATAATAATAATATCATGGGTGCTTCAAATCAGTTCAAAGAGTAAGTTCTCAAGTCTTTTCAAAATCCCTTTCACCGAGTTTATCAAATAGTTCCTTGTTATGTTTCAACTCTGAGGCATTTTCTTTCCAAATCTCCTCCTTGATTTTCTTCTTCATCTCAGGTCCAGAGTCATATTTGTCGAGACTCCGGAGTAGTGTATCACTGAAATGATAATATATTCATATATGTATATTTAACTCTAATTTCGTGCATAATGTAATTTAGACCTTTGTGAGGCTTTATACCGTCTTGAATGCACTCTTATGTTTAGAAATGTTTAGAGCAGCGTTTCTCAACCTTTTTTCCCTTTCGGAACCCTCAAAATATATCCCATGTCTCACGGAACCCTTGCGCAAAAAATGATTAATACCATACACTGTAGAAAAAGACTGAAAAGTGTAATAGCTTATATAGTCTCATTTTTCTCGCGAAACCCTTAAAGACCGTCTGCGGAACCCTAGGGTTCCGCGGAACTCCGGTTGAGAAACGCTGGTTTAGAGTGTGCACTTTCATTATCATGTGTGAGAATTTAATTAATTTTTTTTTAAAAACGTTTATTTAATTTATTAAGGAAAAACGCACCGTTTGTGATCTCATTTAATCACCTCTCATCAAAACATTGTCTTATTAATTATAATTGAAATAAAGTGTTAAAAATTACATATGAGACCTGTCAACACAAAAGTAAATGGAGCTAATTTTTCACAGTACAAATAAGTAGGCATTAGAACATTTGTTTTTTCAAATAATTAACTAATTTTTATTCGCTACTATCAAATGATTATCAGTCTAATTAATTATTTGCAAGGTGTTGCAAATAGTATTTAAATGTTGCAAAAATTCCTAGTCAAATAAAATAAAAAGCTTACATATATAAAAGGTCTTATTTGAGACAAATAAAGTCTTATAAATTATTATCATAAAAAGGCTCTAGAATTTAGCTAACAATTCTAAGTATTTCAATTCTTTCCAGAAATTTGACTATAAGATCAATAAGTAACCCAAATATAGAAGAAGAAAAAACACATTAATTCAGTACGTTTTCAAAAGATAACTTTGACTATAAATACTATAAATATTTCATAGTGAAAGTGGGTTTAAGCTATTTCAATGAGATTATACATTTGTCAATAATATTCAGTTTATATTGCTTGATGTTTCAAACCAATACCCCTGTTTTTTACTTTGTTGAATATGTCAAATTTTGTCGTGGTAACTAATGAGTATTTGCGGGAGGTTTTATGTCCCTGATTGAATTGGAAGAAAAGTGAAGCTGAAGTGCATTGAATGCTTGCAAAAGTTCATGGTGACAATGCCTCAACTAATAAATCATCTAGGGAATGGTTTGACGTTTCAAGAATCGTGATTTCAGTATTGAAGACAAGCTTCACTCTGGGCAACCAAAAAAATTCAAAGATAAAGAATTGGAGGCATTTCTCTATAAAGATCCAAGTCAAACGCAAGAGGAGCTTGCAGAATCATTGAGAATTATTGCAACAAGCTGTTTCTGTGCGATTGAAATCCATTACTTTATTCACAAGGAAAAAACCACAAAAACGAACCGAACTAATTTGTACATTCAATAGCATTAGCAAAAATTGTGCATTTATGATGTAAAAAAATAGCGAAATTGAGAATATTTTTTTTTGCTCAATATTGATTTTGTACTGAGGTACGAGGTATGTATTGGTATCCTGCGTCATCCCTCCCCATCTAAATTTATACAATTAATAACTCTACCAACATTACCAAGATTTGATATAACCCATAATTTTATAACGGTTTTTATGGATTTCCTGTTGAATTCTCTCCATGTCTTGAGTTACATCACCCAAATAATTCTCCAATTGCTCCTTCTCATGAAGTCGTTTCTTACGACAATTATCTGCATAAATGCGGTTTTTATAGGTCCGTCTCTCCGATTTAATCTCCTTTTGACGATTCTTTGGAACTCCTTTTAATAGTTGATTCAAGTCCTTAGTTTTGATTCGTATCAAATCCTTATCTGTGAGACCGATTTCATCAATGACTTTTTGACCCGAAATTCTGTAAAAAAAAGGTGATAGATTTGTCTTTGAGTACCAAAAAAAAAAAAATTAAATAGTCAAAATACATTGATTCAAATTGAAGCTTACCCATGATCGTAGCCTCCTTATTTGCAAGTTGACCATAGAAAGAAAGAAAGAAAAGTGAATAAAGTTAAAAAAAAAACCACGCAATCTATGACTTTATAATCATTATAACATGTGTTATGTCAACAAAAACCCAAGTTTATCTGAAATATTTCAAAAATAAGTTAGAATTTCACTCATATTCTTGAAGACATTATCTTTATATATATATATATATATTTCAAAGTTCATTTTTATGATAATTTATATATATATACATAAAAACCAAAACTAATGCGTTACAATAGAACATAATTGGGGCTATGAAAAAGATGGACGTTCTTTCAGGAAATATACCGGCTCCTTGTGCAGTCGACACATTTATTCGATTGCTCTATTGGATAGATAACAATCCTTGCTTTCTTGATTAAAAGTGATACCTTAGCAGAAACTGTGGGAAAGTGGTCTTAAAATAACTCCGAAATATTTGACCGTTATATTTATGAAGTAAAAAACTTTCAAGTGGATTTTCTCCTTTTCAATATTTGAAAAAAAAACTTGCTTTCTTCTTGAATTGACACATATGTAAGTAGTGTTCAAGCTTCAACCAAAAAAAAAAAAAAAGATTAATCATTTGAACTCTTAAATTACCAGTCCATTGGACAATTTTTTTTGTAAGAACTATTGAACAGATCTAGCTTATGAAGTTTGTCTAATAAATATACATACATAAGAAGATAAATTTAGAGTGTAATTCGCATATACTTACTTTGACGACGTTTTTGTTTACAAAAAGACAATTTTCAAGTGCTTTTGTTATTTCATCAGCAGGCCAATTTTAAATTAATTAATAATCATTTAGGTTTGCATCATTTTAAATATGTCAGCACTCTTGTATCACTATATACATATATATGGAATTACACTAATATTTGCATATATACAACTATGATCAAAAAATACCGGGAGATTTGAATTTTTTTTTTTTTTTTTGGGGGGGGGGATAGGGGGGGGGGGGATTCTGATCGGGATAAATGATTTTGTTTTTAAGTGAGCAGACATGCCCCTCACACTGACATCTTGTCCAAATTACACGTCAAAGTACTCAATAGTGTGTCTGTTAAAATGTGTGAAAGATGATGACTCAAGTGAGAAATAAACTTGAAACTCAAAAAGTTTAATTGAGTATTCCAAACTGATACAAATTTTGCAACTGTTTTACAAAAAACCATTGGCACAAGTGCATTGCATTGGGAAGAACTACTTTTGAGGAGGATCGAATGAATTTTGATGATTGAATAAAGATTTCTTAATTCCCAAGATTTTTTACCCATAGTAGTACAAAAAAATATGGGTCCATTTAAGTATTAAGATTGTACAACATCATATGGTACTTTATGATTAAAATGAAGAATTTATAGCCCTTGTAATTGTGAAAAGTAGACATGACGCAATTGTTATTAAAAATTCCATATGGTGTTGAATAACTAATTCTTGACTTTGCTAATGAGAATGAATTATATTATTACTAATAATTAATTATTCTCTAACAGATTAGATAATTAATAATAGGGTCATTCCATGTCAAGTGGTACAAAGAAATGAAATGAATATCCTTTGAATTCTTCCAAATTTTGTACATATGTTCCGTTTCACTAGAAAACAACAGCTACAAAGTTTTATCAAAATCGGACTAACGGGTTGCTAATTATTATTTTTAATAGCTTGAGTACGTAACATTGAATGGTAAGTCAAATTTCCTAGTCTCTAGTTTGCCAAAAGCTAACAACTATACTTCCTTTAAAGTTTATTTTCTGTAAGAACCCATGATTGTCCCAAGTTGAAATTTCACATGAATATAGAATATATAACTGGGCAACTGTGAAAATTTTTTCGTGACCTTTGACCTTGCCGCTGCGCAGCGGCAGCCTTCTAAACTTTTGTTACTTGATTTTGGTTGATTTCTGGTTTTTTGATCACGTTTTAAAGGTAAAAAAAAAAAGATTCTACACTAGAAGAGCTTTCATATGACATCAATATCGACCCTGTGAGATAAATATAGCAGAATATAGCTAATAAAGATCATGCTTCGTTTGCCGCGTCTGCCAAAATTAAAAAGTGCTATAATTAGCAACCCGTTTGTCTGATTTTGATAAAACTTTGTAGCTGTTGTTTTCTAGTGAAACAGAACATATGTACAAAATTTGAGAAAAATCGATGAGGTAAGACCTCAAAATGTCCTTTTTTTTTGTACCACTTGAGATGGAATGACTCAATAATAATAATAATTAAACTAAGTACCCAAAGTTCACTCACTCTTAATCAAATAATAAATAAGTAAGTCTCATAGATCAAAATGAAAGGATTAAAATATGTAAAAATAATTGAAATAGCTCCTATTAAAATTAAATCCTATGAAAATATAAATCATCATAATAAAAGACTTCTAGGCCTTTTGGGAATCAATGAACTATTTACTTGCATTTCCAGGAGTGGAGGATACGGGTGATGAAGAGGAGGTATCCGTTCCGCCTCCACTACTTGATGAGTTATTGCTTCCTCCTCCATTATCCAAAACTAATGACGGAAGTGATGTTTTCGGTGAGTCTGGAAGATATTTATTCATGGAGGATTGCTTTGTGGAGAGTAAGGGTCCCAGTGGAAGGGATAGAGGGAGTTGAGCAAAGTTCATATTCGTCTCAACTGAAAACAAAAACAAAAAAAACACCAAAAATACTACAAATAGTGACAATAATAATAATTAATAATAATAATTAATTCATGACCTTGAAATTGTATCCCAGTAATTTTATTCATTCATGGTTCAAAAGACACCATAAACATGTATTTCACTGATGTTTACGTCTATGTACATACTTCAATATCAATTCAATTATTATTATTATTAGAAAGTCCCAAAAAAAATATTCTCCTTAAAATTAAAGTCACTTTATTTTGAGCTCTTTTTAATTCAATTAAAATAATAACAAATTGTTGATCACTTCAAATTAAATATATTAATTAAATGAAGGTTTCATTTAATTTTAAATTTAGGAATGAGTAAAATGAACCATTTTTTTGGTAACATGTGACTAAGGGTTCACCCCCTTCCCCCCTCAAAAAAATAATACTTTCTAATTGAATCAAAATATACGAAAATATATTAATTAAATATTTAAATATTTATAACAAAAAACTAAATATCCCTTAGTTTGACAGCCATATTTTGTATAACTAGTGTCCATAACGAAATACCTAAAGGTGTTTTTTTTTATTATAGAAACAAATCTTTCAACACTGACTATATTTCTCGAAAAGATTTTATAAGAATGGAAAACACACAGAATCAAAATTTCCTGGATCTGAAACAAGTAATATTTTTATATAAATCTAAGATTCTGGAAAGGAATATCCCTTTCAAATTTGGTGAGTAAAAGAATCTTTCATTAGTATAGAAACATTTTGTAGATACACGACTCTCTAAAGCATCGATTCTCAAACTTTTTGACTTGCTCTTTCTTTCTTCTCATATAAGATATGAAACATCTGCACGCCCCATCCTCATTCTAACAAAAGATTTTTCTTTGTTTAACAAAGGAACCTACTCTGCTAAAAAAAAACTTTTACGCACTCCCTCTTCACTGAAATTATAGGGCGGGCTATACAATTTGAGAAGCCCTGCTCTCAAAGGAATGATTTTGTATTTAGATAGTCCATTAAATTAATGTCTCTACGATAGTTTCAAAAATGATGACTCGTATATAGGTTTCTACTTATGTAAGTACAAACTTAATTTGATATTTTTGTAAACTTTTACTTACTAGATATAGTTTGTTGCCTAAAAAAAGAAAATAGGTCAAAAGTGGGAACCTGGAAATGCAGTGTGTATTTTGATTTATATGGGGGATTTTTTACTCATATAATTTACACATTTTAATCTTCTAAATCTTAGGGTGTTATTTGTATAACATGTAAGGTCTGAGACCTTGTATGCAATGGCATATTTAAAAGCAACAAACAAACAAGAGTACACATTTAAGAATCATACAAGAAACATTTGACACCCTCAAACCAATTTCCTCTCTTTATAATTTATGTAGTACATATGTATAAAAGTTCCCTTTTAAATTGTCTTTGTTCTCAATTCTCTTTTTCTTAAGGGAAAATGAGATGAAGGGAGACAGAGTTAGAAGAAAAAGAAGGCAAAAGTCTAAACATTCACTATGAACATTTGAAAAAAAAAACTGCAATAAAAATAATAATAATAATTTAGTGAACAAAGAAGCCATTGGCTTTCTAAATGCAATCATTGTCTTTTTTATTTCTTTTTGATGTGGATAAAGCGCGTCTTTATGAGTCATACAAGTATGTACAACATTAAAAAAAAAAAAAAAAGAAAGGAATAATGCACTTAGTAACAAAATTCGGAAATAGAACCATTAGAAAAAAATCATCATCGTCTTCTTCTTGGGATGAGCTCAAAAGGAGGATGGAGAAAGAAAAAGGAAAGCACGAAGAAGAGGATATTTATATGTATAATTCTGGAAATGCATTTTATTTGTCCTTGAAATGTTTGTTTTTTTCTTTTGTGAAATCATTCCAAAACCTTTCCCCTTCAAACCTCACAAAGATATTTACCTGAACATTATTATTATTAAAATTTATAAAAGGCTTCCTAATTGACAAAGAATCACATTTTGAAGTCACTTCACTATCGGCTTTCTCTTTTTCTGTATATATATTTATATATATATATGAATATGTTCCTATATTCCTAGATTTTAAGGATTTTGAGGTCTAATTATGAATCTCTCACACACACACTCTGTTCACTCTTGTAAACACAATAATAAAAAAGTTGAAGAAAATGGGGAAGTGAAATAATAATAAAAGGGATTCTAACTCTCTACTTCTTTTCTCCTCACTCTCTCTTTGTGCAAAAAAAAAAAAAATACTTTTTTTTTTTTTGGGTTACTGTGTAACATGCAAAATTGCGTGCAGTTTTGAGTGCATCCTTACGAATGCACATTTTTATAAGCTGGCCGGCTCTTCCTTCCTTCCATTCAAGAAGAAGAAAGAAAGAAAGAAAAGAAGAGTACAAATATTTAAATGGTACAGGAGAAGAAAAAGAGGAAGAAGAAGAAGTGGGGCCCCCTTTTTTTTATGATAATGAATCAAGGTTGATAGTAATGGTGGTGGTGATTGGGGGGGGGGGGAGTATCATTTATCATGGGGAAGTTACTTGAGTATTAGAATTTATGGATGTATTATATACATATATATATATAAGTTACAATTAAATTAAGAAAGCAGTTGACGCATTCACGGATTTTAATTGGATTTTTTTAAAATTGATTATTATTATTATTCTGTTGGTAATTGAAGTCTTTGTTGCAACAATTTCGTATGCGAGTGAGTTGTTCAAGTATTATATATATATATGTTTACTTACATAAATGCATTTAAAATGAGTGATATTATATTTGTACATTCAAATTCAATTTTTGAAATGTATTTCCATTTGTTGGTGACATTTGATACGGATGTGACTTTTGTGAAAAAATACTAATAATGGGAATAGGAATGATCGTCAAAGTGTGAGGATCTTCCTCTCATTGAAGAATGAATATATATATATATATATTTAGATCTGTTGCAAATTATGTGTTTAAGTTCATAAATAAAATTATACATAAAACTATGGGCAAACATTATCCGGAATCAAAAAATCTTTATTTTATTATTACAATTCATTTGATCCTCCTCAAAAGGGGTTCTCCCCAAGGCAATGTACATTTGCCAATGGCTTTTTTTTTTCAATTTTCAAAATAATAATTACAGAGCAAACAACTGCTCTGTTTATATATACTATTAAAATTATCCGTTTTTTGAGTTAATAGGCTATGTATCTCGAGAAATAAACGACAAATTTTTCAAAATTTCAAAAAAAATACAGTCTGTAATATTCATTGTTACTTTTTTGGCTTACACAACATTTCTCAAAATTGCATTTGTATCATCATCATCTGTCAGACATTTTAAAAAAACAAAAAATTCGATTTTAGAGCTCTTCACAAAAGGACGACTCATATCTTCAACACGAATGAATATTTTGACGTGTAATTTGACACAGACGCCAGTCACAGAAATGCTAACTTATAAACAAAAACATTTATCTCTTTTGGAATCTCCTTCCTGGAGCAGTAATACAATTTTCTCTACCCTGAATCATAACAAGGAGCTGATGTCAACAAAGGCTGGTATTTCAGTAGTACGATAAGCCTTTCTTTTACCTTAAATACAAGTCGTATACCTAGCTAAAAGTATTAAAAAAGTGATTTATGATCATTTATACAACAAACCCTTTTTTTTGTCCTTTAAGTCAAGCAAAAAACATTGAAAATTCAAATTGAATTTAGAATTTGTACGTTTATGGTCATCACCCAATAGCAAAAGTTATTTTGTGTAATTTTAAATAGTAAGTTCCTTCGCTTCTTCTTCAATGCCTGCTATAAATATATACGTGTCTGCTCAATTATTTCAATAAGCCTCATTTACGCGACGCTTTCATGTAATAAGTATTTTAGGATAAGATTTAATTATCCCCTCATTATAAAAAGACCAAATTTTTAGACCTTGTTTCCAAACCCTGTATCGTTAGTATAATGTGCGTCCTTTAAAATTACAATCTTGAATTTAGGGATATTTACTCATTCTTGTGGAATCTCAGTCTTTCACCCTTAAGGGAACTTCTCCCATTTTCAGGGTGTGCCATCAACCGTTATTTTTTTTACAAGGATTCCTAGTTCATCAACAGCTCAATTATTTTGCATCCTGATAGAATGAGACATAACTTAGTTGAATCTCAAAAGGTACATACAATACTAACGATCTTGGATCGAGATTTACATTCAGTGTAAAAAAAAAGAAGCTAATTCATGAAACAGCAACAAAGACCTTTTCAATACAAGAACAAGAGAGATTGTACAAAAGGTTTCGTTATATCTAAAAACAAAGTTTTTGCTTGTATCTAATCTTATAATCCTTATTTATGAGACATGCCAACATAAAAGCTGGTAAACAAGAAATTGAGAAAAAAAGATTTTTTCTTTTTATAACTGTATATTTTTACTTCATCAAAACTTTATAAAAATCCCAGGATTTTTTTAAAAAAAAGAAGCAATTTTAAACCCTTGTATCCTAAAAATATGAGGTGGTTCATTCATAAAATGAGGCTTTTTATATTGATTTCACAGAAAAGTTGTACTTTTCTTAAGTGAAAGACAATTTGTTTCTATGTATATCAAAGACTATTCAACTTTTGTCACACTTAACTTTTAAACCCGTATATTTAGAGATGTAATAAAAACTTCTACTTTTTTCTTCTAATAACTATTTACATTTAGGGCTTTATATCAACAATCCTGAGCAACTAAACAATGGATTAGGTAATTTTGAATTTAACTCTTAAATTAAATCGTAAAAAGCTTGACATAAACTTAGCTAATAAATAAAAAAATTAAATATTATTTAAAGAGCAGAATTGAATCGATCATTTTATCATTTTTATCATCATGAAGGAATTATATGTTTTTGTACATATGCTTATTGCAATTTTTTTTAGAGACGTCAAGGAAAATGTTGATAAATTCATACTTTTTGAGGTATTGTACGCAGACCCTAAAGTAATTGTCTTTATTCGTTTTTTTTTTTTTGTACGTGAAAAAACTCAAAAAATTTCACTTTGTAAATAACCAACAAAATTAATGTTACATTATATTAAAACTATATAAAAGGTAGTTCATAGATCGTTCATGGGTCATAATTAACTATTCAAAAAGAATATTAATTAATTAATTACATAAGTGTAATAAAAATTAATCAGTTTTGCACAATAATTTCATATCTGTAATGCCCATTTCTCAACTTCAACTTCAATTTAAGCCTAGAAGGCATAAAAAAGCCATCTTTTATGCATTAAATAATAATGACCCCCTGGTGTTTTAATACAAATTCCATTTCCAGTTTTTGTTTTGACCAAACGGGGATTCAAACAACAAGTGTAATAGACTGAAGTAGGAGCGTAAGGAAGGATTTTAAATGATTTCACAGTCCTTCTGCGCGCTACTACTTAGTAGCTCTACCGTGAGTTTTTGATCTCTAATGGATTTTTGATCGAAATTAAATGACAATTTAAACATTTAGATGGACGAATCCTTCTAAGTTAAGGATCTTATTGAGCTCTCGACATCTCATTTGAAAATTATGAGTCTCAGCTCTTGAATGCATTCCTTATTAATCCATTTCATGTAATATTCAAAGAGTTATTTAAGTACAAATGTTTTGGCTGACTTTTGGGCCTACTTCCTCAGGAGTCCCTATAGGTCAAAACAAAGACTTTCGACCTTAAATATACTAGTGGATCATTGTTATTTAATACGCAAAATGAATACCCTTTTGGGCTTAAATTGAAGTTGGAAAATGGGCCAAATTAGCTCAAAAAACCGTCGGACTCTTGAAAAAAAAATTACATATTTGAAGTTAATGTGCAAAATTGAATAACTTTTATTAAACTCTCACCCCTTAGGATTCTTAACTGCTGACCAGTGTTATTAATCAAAGTTTATTTTTTCTATAAATCTATTATTAGAAAAATAATTTATTTATATATTCAGAAGCTTTTAGAACACAACTTTAAAACATAACTTCTAAATTTAATTTACATATGTATATAAATTTAATTTATTTATAAATAAAAGAGTGAAAATATATTTTAGAACTAAGAGAACAAATTATTTGTAATTTTGTGATCCTGCTTCCAAATACACAACAATTTATATTTTAGTCTTGGCAACTCAAGATTTAAAGAATTGTAATAGTGGTAATTAAAAACTTTTAAAATTGTGATTAGGTATTTAATATATGTTAGGAAGATTCGAAACAGGTGGAATATACCCGCTTTCTTGAGCACACACACACTCAAAAAAGCTATGGTTATAAAATTCCCACCAGAGTTTTATAATATTGTGAGAATAATTTATAAAAAAACCCAGATATATATGTCAACTTTTCTTAGAGATATTGGATAAAAACAGATTTGAAGGAGTAGAAAGTATTTTTTAAAGGAACAATATCATTGTCTTAATAAACTTATTTCATTTGAATAATTAATTATACATATTATTGATTATTTTGCAGTCTTTTGATGCAATTAATTATTTATTAAAATTCAAGGCTCACTTATTGAAAAGATATTTGAGAGAGGGTCATGTTCGATCCAGAAAGGTTCGTTAATTCTTCTGGATTATTTTTATATATAATAAAACTACAGGGCCCTGAATAATTGAGTTTGTGTGAAATTTAAAGCACTCAATCAAGTATTGTATCTATAGTAAAAAATCTTACAATATCATACTGAAAAATTGACAGTTAATTATAATTAATGCAACACTATTAAAAGTTTAGTTCTCTATTATTAATGATTTAAAAAATATATGTACTTTAGTCTAGTTTACTAAATTTCTTACTCAAATTTGACTTTTCCAACTGTCACAAGAATCTTCAGCCACAGGGACTCAAACTTCAACGAAATTAGTTTGTAGATATTTTTAAACACCTTGATCAAATCCAGAAATTATCACACCAATGTGTTGATTCATTATATATGTATATTCCTCTTTTAATCCCCTCTCTTCAAATACTAAAAAAAAATTGTATCTTGAATTCGATACATTAGCTCTATTCATTTCCTTGTCAAAAACTTGTTTCTCAATAATTGTATCAAATGCATCTAAAAAAACACACACAAAAGAACGCAAATTAATGCCTTACTCACTTGCAAATAAATCCCCACCAAAAGAGCAAAAATTTTAATATTCACATTTATTTTTCTTAGTGGTATAGTATTGAACTGGTTTGATAGATTGGACTGGCCTCCGTAAATCGGATTCTTCGTAGATACATAAATATTTATAATTTTCTCAGATCCTTCAAGAATATTTTCTAACTTTTTTTTTTTTTTTTTTTTTGTCCTCTGACTACAGCTGTAATTCAGAAGGAAGTTACCGAACCACAATTTGCGGAGCTATAGCAGAGCTGTTGTATACGAAACAGCTGACCTGTCGCAAAAGCGGTAGGTCTTAAAGCTGATATATTGGCCCGGGGGCCTTTCCATTTTCTAACTTATTGAAAGGACAAATATATGTGTAGACTTGAAACATAGAGCTGGTATCTGCGACTCAAGTCTAATTCCACAAGTCAAAAGACTTGTGACACTACATTCGGAATCAATATTTGAAGATTCAAACTTGAGTCTTGAGAGATTCACAATTCCAACACATCCTTTTTTTCAAATTAGATCAAGCAGAATATATGATATATATATATATGTACTTATGATTGGATCTCTTAATATTAAGAATGCCCACTAATTAAAGCAGAAAAGCTGAGAGCTCGTATCTGTACGTACACACGAATCCTTGAAGTCAAATCCCACTCATATCTCATTTCCCTACAACTTCAAACTCCTTTCCAAGTGAAAAGACTCTCGTCATTTGACTTGAATTCAAGTTCAAAGACTCAAAACTGGAATCGGACACGTACATAACGAATATGTTTATGTGATTTGAAATAAAACAACTTATCCAAATTATTATTACAACCTATTGCTATGCATTTAAATTATATGTATATGAAATGTATGCACTTACTTGTAAATATTTAAATTATTATCTAAGGGTAATCATAGAAGAGGATTGTGGTGGATTTTCCTCCTTTTAAATATTGAAAGGGTTTGTTTATAGCATGATATTAATGATTTATTAAGATAAAAAGATTTTATTAAATTTGACCATTCATGCTGTACTACATGAATGTGTTTTCCATTAGATTATTTAAGGAGCTTGAAAATTAATTCCTTTAAGTAGCGTTAAAAGTCCAAGAGAACTTCTTGCTATTGTTACGACTAGGAACTTTTTGTTAGTTCAAAAATAAAAATCATATGTGGAAAAATGTTTAAAGTCGAAAAAAAACCCCCGCCTCAACAGAACGAGAAAACTCGCAGGTCTTCTGTACCTCTGACTTAATTCAACCCTTAAATCCCCTCAAATCTTCAAATGAGCTTAACTTTTACAATCGCCAACAACAGGGACTTCAGAAGTGGGAGTAGAGGATTGTCATCTCTAGTAATGTAAATAATATGCAATTCGGGCTTGTAATAAAAAAAGAAAGAGAAAATCAACCTGGCAACCCTGACAATATAATGAATGTCGAGGGGGGAAGTAGCTTGAGCTGTCATGACGTTTTACTGAGCTACAAGCTGCTATTCTCCCTTATATATACAACAATAAAGAAAGGAAGAAAATTAACTGAAATTAATGTCAGGAAATTATATATTTTTAACTAATAATTATACGAGGACTTGAGCCCTTTTGCTTTACATTTTATTTGTTTTATTAACCTTAATGCATGTATTCTTCCTTCATGCGAGATCTTTACTATCAGGTAGATGTTCTCCCCCAGTAGTAATAAAGGAAAAATGATAACAGCTTTGGAAAATAAAAAGTACTATTAAAAGTGTCAACTCCACAAAATCTCGCACGCGACATTTTGCATATTACTTACATTCTTAGTCATCTCTAGTCATTCCTAGTATGCTCACATACTTTTTTTTGTAGATTATAAGTCGTTTTTTTTATTATATTACTCATAGGCAAAAGAGTAAAGTTGCGTGACCATAGGGTCATTAATATGTATATATATATATGACGTCATTTCTATAGAAGATTTCTTACGTATAAATTGTCTTATATAAAGTGTTATACATTAATATAATTAAATGTACATGTTAGCTTTTGACTCTCTTAAAGGTTATAGATCTGAAGAGTTATTGATTGTTGAACTTTCCTCAAAAAAAAGGATCCCTAATTCAAAATCCCAAACATGTATTTAAATACTGCTTTGGTCCGAATTATTATCAATGCACATTTTCCTTGTTTGAGAAAGTAGAAATTCCAATTGTCCATTTTACATAATGTTTAGAGTAATGTTTTTCTTATTTATAGAGTGTACGTGTTATTATGTGTGTTTTTTTTAATTCAAGGTATGCAAAATACATATTCAAATGATGATGATGATGGTAGTGATGACAAGAAGAATGAGTTCAGACATCGTCGTCACGCTACAAAAAGTATAAATCAGATTATATTCATCAACCTTTTCCCACCATATTATGGAACATGCACATCTTGTGAGTCTGTTTATTTTTATTGTCATCTCTCGACAGATCATAAACATAGGTATACATATTGTACATTGAAGTCCATTGACGGTCATTTACATATTTGTTGAAAATGATTTGTTTTGACATCACGTAAAGCCTCCTTTTGTGTTTATTTGTTTGCGTTTTTTTTTATTAAAGAGATAAACCTCATCAGGTTTGCTGAGGAAATATATGACTTTACCTCCCTCCCATAAAAATCTGATGTTTGCAGACACACTGTTAACGTAAATTTCATATCATCACACAATATATATATATATGTGCATTTAGTTGTAGTTAATTCCCTAGTGTAAAGTTGAGTAACTTTGATTCAAAGGTTTTTTTTATCTATTTCTATTGAGAAGGAAGAGACCTTAGGGATTAAGGTCTTTCACTGACGTCACAGATTCTAATATAAATTTAAAAGCAACACCATGTTGCAATTACATATTATCTACTTATTTAATGAAATGTTCATACATATAAATTTTGATTTGAAATTTATCAGAGCAATGAATTTGACTCCATACGTTTAAAGATTGATGTATTTAAAAAAATCTTCTTCTTCTTCTTCTGGCAGGATACAATTCAGGCCCAAATTCACTTCTAATCCAAGTATTTATTTTAAATATTTTCTCTAAATTATTATGTACCTATATAAGTGCACAAATGTTTAAAAATACTAAGTGTAGGTACTTATAGTACCTACAATGTTAAAAAGTCTTAATTTTATTTGACAGAATTGTAATAGAATTTATCTCCCTATGTTGTTTATATATTTAAGTATGAGTTTAAATGCATAGATTGGAATTTTAATTGCAAAAAAAAAAAAAATCATCATTTTGCAAATATTGTATATATATATATATAATGAATCAAAATTTCCATCAATTCTACAATCAATTTCCAACAAATCAACCCATGGAGTACCCTTAGAGTTTGCTCAAATTGGTTAAATGTTTTGACAACCAATTTGGTATAAAACGATTTTAATTTCCTAACACACACACAGTTGATAGATCACGACGAGATTTTTTGCCCACTTGCAACCTTGACTCATTAAAGAGAAATGAAAATTTTTAGAAAAACAACTGACAGATATCCTTCTGTATTTTCCTTGTTGCCAATTTTTCAATATTGGGTAGAGTTGTTATTGAGATATACTAGGCATTTATAAATTCTATCAATATACAAATCAATCGTTAATACTTGTTCATTATTCAAAAATTCAAAAAAAGGGCGCGCAATTTAATATATTTTTTATATATCAAAATCATAAATAATAATACCCTTTTTGAGTTCATAAATATTAATAATTATTATTATTATACCTTTTAAATTTTGTAACATTTTCTAAAGTTATTTTTTTACTTCATTTTGCACACGTAAATATCAATTAGAATCCTAAAAATATTATTTGTATGAAGTCAGGGCATAGAGAAAAAATATCATCTTTTTTTAAACTAAAAAATTAGTTGAACAAGATTAGTTTGGGGTCTTAGTAGAATATAATTTGATATTAGTTATATTATTAAAACATTCAATTTTGTATTTTTGATACAAAATTCTATGGCACATTCATTACTTAAAGGAAATTTTGAATATGTACTTTTGATGAAATTGCGTGTAGTACAAAAAATAACGGATTATATTACAAATGAGTAGCAACGGACAAAGACCTCACATTGAATAAAGAAGTAAAATTCGATAAGTATCCTACATCATCACTATATTAAAAGAACTGTATTTTTTTCAAAATACAGTCAAACCTGTATTAAGCAGCCAGGAAATGAAAACGGGGAAAGTGACCGCTTATTACAGGTAATACCTTAAACCAATGATTTGGAAAATAGGGCATCAAAGAATGCAAAATAGACTATATCAAATAATATAGATGCATTTAAATTTTTTTTATAGAATACAACCCAAGTTAGAATAAAATTAACTTTAATTATAACATGTATCAATATACATACATTTATATAACAAAATGAATATTAATTTTCAACAACATTACTAAAGAAATCTAAAATTTCCTTTTGTTCAAACAACCTCTGTTTTTCTAATTTAGCATACTAATTTTTCTTCCATCAATTACAGGCTGTTTAAATTTGAATAATACATCACTAAGTTTGTTAAAATTGTCATATTCATTCTCCAAGAGAGAGAGAGAGAGAAATAAATTTGTGATAAAAATATCCATTTATGTACATCCATACATATTTTTGCATTTGGATACATGTACCCAAAGAATTTGAGTGATACACGATTGGACTTGTATAGAAATATGAATAGTAAGTACTCATGGGACCATCTCCAAGTGACCGGTATTCGAACTTATTATCTGGAATAATCGATTATTCTATTTCAAGCGCACAGCTTTTGAATTTTTATATTTAACAATCAGTAAACGTTACAAAAAGTAACCGTTGAAGCATTTTCATCTGTCTTGATATGTATTATTTTGGATGACTGCTGGCCGAAGATTGCAGGGGCACGCTTAATACAGTGTATTTATGTTATAAATTTCCTGTGTGGGAATTGGATAAGATTTACATAGTGCAGTGACACGCTTAAATCAGGTGAGCCAGGTTTGACTCTACAGTCAAACCTGGTCTAACGGATGTTTAAGGAGCAAGCTAAAAAGTGAAGACGGTTGAATGGAATTAGAAGTAGTTTAACACAATTTCGAGGACTCAGAAAATTTCAGTTTATTAACAAAGGGATATCCAAGATCGTTTTACACCTCTTTCTGGAATTGATGCACACACCCAGAGTTTGAGAAGAAGTAACCTATTTATTCCATGATTGCTTTTAGCAAATTTTATCAAAATCATAGGGCTGTCTGATTTTTAAAGGATTTATAACTTTTGAACCAATAGGTGAACCAAAAGTTATGCATTTCTAACCTCTTTTTTTTATGATTCTTCATTTTGACAAGTTTTGGTATTTTAACTGTCAGATTTTCCCCCATATAGAAGCTAATTTTTATTATACCTAATATTGAACTAATGACAGCTTTAATTTAATCTCTGTAAAAAATATATAGTTTAAATGTGTAGAAATCATAAATATTATTTTGATGAGTCATTGCTATTTGAATTGAGCAAAGGAAATTAATATATATATATATAAACACGTCTCTCTTTGATGAAAGTATCAAATTGTCTAATGACGATTCTTTCTCGTTAAAAAAATATATTTTTGTTGAATTATGACTTATCCAAGTCATGATTAATAAATATATTCACTAAATCACTATAATCATTAAGACGCTAGATCAATAAGTATTCTTTAACCAAAAAAATAAAAAATACCAATTAAAAATCAGGTTCTTATAATAACTGGAATTAAATTCTCTTCCCCAAAGTTTGCAAAACCTAAATTCATTCCCTTCGTTTAAATTTACGACGTTTACTACGTGTTGGTTTGAAAAGTAGGAAGGAGGTTATCAAATGACCACGTCCTAGATTTCACAATCCACAAATCTGAAAAACAAAACAAAAATGATTGAATCCCTTATTTTTTCAATATTTATAATGTTTTAATTAATTGATGTAATTCAAATTTTTTTTCTATTTTTTTTAAGCATAATTTAATTTTTTTAATAGTCAAATGACAAGAATCAAAAATATTTTTTAGTGAGTAAATGAAAATAACGTCATTGACTTGAATACTTTAAATAATTTCAAATCTTATGTCTCCTTATTTTTGGAGAATAATAAAAAAAAAGAATATAAAAATGATAAATTTATTTTTCCTTTTTAAAAGAAAGGTTTAGTGAGTAAATTTAGATCTTGAATGGAGAGACTTAAAAAAAACCCAAAAAACTCAGGGAAATTAACACTTTCGAGAGGACTTTTTTGAATGTATTTTTTCGTTACTAACGCTCGTTCTTTGCAAAGCTGTGAAACAAAATAGCAAACAACGACCACGTGATCCATTTACAAATTATCTTGTACAAAAGTTGGCTTTTTTGTTCGCTAGGGGATGCTGAGGGTGCTATAAATATCCTCAAAACTAAAATATGGAACCTTCAATTAAAATAAAGGGATTTTTGTAAAAAGGAATACGCAAAAAATATTGGGAATTTGTATTTAATTTTTTATTGGATTCTGATAGTGATCAACTTAATTGTTTTTTAAAGTTGTCATTATTGCTCCTGACATCCCTCCTTCATTACACGTCAAAATATTCATTAGTGTTTGAGAATCGCGTCCTTTTTTGAGCAGCTAAAATCGTTTTTTGTCTGATGTAAAATTGTAAATATTAAACCTGGCGAAATTTCATTGAAATAAAAGTTGTAGATATTATGTCACTGACTAAAATGTAGTCAAATTCATTCGGTGATCATTGCTTAGAGGTTCGAAGGTTAAACAATTATCGGCCTAGTTCTAACCATGAACCAGCAAATGGATTTAAATATCTTTTTTTTTTTTGCAGACTTTTTTGAAAATTTGGAAAACACGTTGGGACATGTGTTATTGAATCAGAAGGGGGGAGGGTGAAATGAACTTTAGTAAACTAATATTTATACTAATTTTTTTCTTTTTTGAACTAAAAAGCAACATCTTATGGGGAAAAAAAAAGTTTTATAGTTGAGGAAATCTCTTTTATCTAAAAGATACGTTTTCCGACTTTATTTTAAAGTACTAACATAGTTTTTGAGCTGAAAAAGCTCAAAAACATATTCATTCAAGCCCTTAATCCCATGCCTTACAAAATTGATTCTTTGAAACAATTCTTAACAAATTGTTGATGGATTTTGATGCTTTATTTGAGTTTGTATATATGTAGATCCAATACTCTTGTTTGGATGTATTTTTTTGTCATAGCATGTACAACTATATGTATACGTACTGTAGTAGGAATGTTATTTTAATGTGACAATGGAAATTAATGATAGCCCTTCCTTCTAATGAAAATATGTATATACAACCTTTAAGTCAAAATATTTATCTTCCTCTATGTACCTTTGTCAATTTCTTTTGTTCAAGTTTTATAAATGATGCGTGTGGGTATGTTGTACAAAGACTCCATGTGGTAACAGACACACAATTAATTAATTGTAAACGAATAAAAAAAAGTATATTTTGAGAAGAAATTAATTAATTAATTATATTAATATATATATATGTTTGAGTAGCATCCCTCAAACTAAAAATACGAACAATTGAAAATTGTCTCTTTTTAAAAGTCCTTTAGAATTAATTGAATTTAAAAATAGATATTACAATACTACTGTTTTTAAACAATTGACCTTTAAATTTACCCATATGGTTAGCGGCCCCCAATATGTTTTGTAGCCAATACTACTGTATCAATACTCAAGAAAAATAATAAAAAAAAACCCCTCTCCATTTACTTATTTTGATTTATAAATAACTATACACGTCCCATTTTTGGAATGATTTATGGGTTTATATTTAAATTTCCGTAAAAAAATGTAGTGACCACGAATCGTGTGCTATAGTTTTGAGTGGGGTTTACCAAGGGGTTGGACAACGCACTTAGGGCTTCGAAAGTACTTGGTTTGTGAACCATTTAGAGTAGATTTTTTAATAGGTACATTAATTAGTTTCCTCCCTTTTAAAGTACCAGTATAAGGAAGCCGAAGTTGCATATATGAAGTCACTAATGAAATTAAAATTCCATTGACCTGTTTATATTTTTATTACTCTTTAAAAAGTTGTAAAAAAAAAAATATATATATAGTAGTTCTCCAAACTGCAAAAAATACCAGACAGTCTGAGACGCTCAATGGTACAAATTTAAAAAAAAATTGGACAAAACACGGGTATCTCTAATCTAGAATCTAAAATTTATTTGATTTTGATAAGGCTTTTACAATTTATACAATTTATCATATTACTTGGCGTGCCTTGGAAAGGTTAATTAATTCATAATGTATCAATATAAATGAAAAATTATAATTAAATTGATTTAGTTAAAGAGTACAAATGTAATTTTGAGAAAAATAAATAATTATCAGAGCTTGATTTTGTGTTAATGGATATCAAATGTTTTTTTTTTGGAGTCCTTCATATGTAATTAAAGTGAACTTTAGATTGGGTTTAATTTTTTTAGAGGAACCTTATCCAAGGCAGAGAATATTGAGTCCAATATGCTTTAATCAGACACATTAGCTACTAAAGCCTAATATGTTGAGGGTTACAAAAACCTTCATTTTGGAAAAAATAAAAGATCAATCAAGGTTGATAATAATTGCTTCTGTTATAATTTAAAAAAACCGATTTGACCCGTTGATAATAGATACATAAAGGCTTATGCACGGATGGGAACAAAGGCCTGCTTATTGCTCAATTATTGTTATTATTTTTGTCATGGTTAAATGAACCGAAATTAAGCCCCAGCCAAAGGATAATTTAGATAAAACAGAGTCTGACCCACCCCAAATTGTGTCAAAATGTTAATCTAATCCATACCTTGAAGGCATTGCAACTAAATTTAGAGTTCTTAGACATCCTTAGGTAATCCTTTGTGCTTAAATGCCCAACTCAACGTCACTGTCTTGTATATTGTACATATTTTAATATTATGATTTTAAGATATTACTCGTAGATATTGAGGAAGTCGTGTTGCTCTCTTTTTTTTTTTCAAAATGATTTATTAATGTACATTAATTTTGAGAAAGAAAAAAAAACTTAATTGCCTTGGTAAAACGTTCTGATGACCGGTTTAATTTGTAAGTATACTGTTCCGTTATTTAACACTCTTTACATCTTCCGAGGTAAGTTTAAACAAACACTTTACCAACATCAATGTATGTATTGATGCTTATTACAAGTTGGTATTTTGTACAATTTACATTCCAGTTGCAAATTTGTACTTAGTCATAACTACACGACGAGCTTTTTGGAATAAAGAAAAATACTATGTATTATTCTCCCTTCAGCTGTTTTGTTTCATCAGTTGACTCTTTTGATTTAAAGCAGCTGACTCTACGTGTCATGAGTCAGCTAAAAAGGGTAGTATTAATATGTATAATTTTTATAGATAAAAATATATTAAAACAAGGATTGCGCGCTCTTTTTTTTGAATTTTTGAATAATAAAGAAGTATTAACGATTGGGTTTGTATATTGGTAGAATTTATCAATGCCGAGTATATTTAAATAATAATTCCGCCCAATTTTAGAAATTTAGCAACAAGAAAAACAGAGAAGGTTCGTAACCCCAATTGTTTTTCCAAATTTTTCCTTTCCGTTTTGAAAGTCGAGGTTGCGAGTGTGCAAAAAAGATCAACGTGTTGTCTTTTCTTTCTGTACTAAATGTTTATTACAAATTCAGAAGCCATTTGAGCTCTACTAATCAATATTTAAAACACAAAATAGTAGATGGCATATCAAGACCTCATCAAAAAATACTCGTTCTCATTTTTGATGTATTGGGATTTGTATTGTATTTTGTCTTGAGAAAAATAGTGTTTCTTCTCCTTTTCTATTGCACAGAAAGATTACTGCATATTCATAGATAATGTATCTAAGTCTTTATTTATAAGATCTCTAACTGGAAAATGTCTGTCTACCATATGAACCAACAAATGTTCAAGTATAAAAAAATAAATCCATTAGCTATCTGACGGATTTACTTATTTTAATTATTTACTTAATTAAATAAATATATCTGCAATGAAATTCTGGATGCTTTGTTTGTAATCCAAAGTTATATTTGATTGAGAAAGGAAGGTATTATTGTACATAGATTTAGATCCTGGTAACGATTTTTTTTAAATGCTAAGAACAAATAATTAATTTAAATCACTTTTGAATGGCGTGATCAAAATGTAAATTTATATAGTGCATTGTAGTAATTCCCGTGCTTAAATAGTCAAAACAATCAGTCATGACTTCTATTGAAATTGATTTTTGTTTGTTTGAGTCATTAATACAAGAATTCTTCAATCATTCCGTGTAATTTGTTCCATAGATGTACCGCATTATTTAAGATCCTTGGTTCTATATTCTTCCTCCCCTATAAATGGTAATTTGTACTACCAAAAAATTATTGCAAAATCCGAACTAAATCTTAAATTCATCAATCAAAGCAATTTTTCTAAATTTCTGGGGAAGCACCAGTAATTTTTTGTTACTTATCAAAAAATGGACATCTACATGAAAAAAAAAAATATTCACTTAACCTTTTATCTGAGCCATTTTTATATGTATTTGATTCACTTAGAGCTTCAAAGTTTTAACCAGTGACATTTTGAGGAAAAAGGGAGTTGAAACAAGTGACTAGAACAGGGGTGTCAAACATATAGCCTGCGGGTCGGAACCGGTCCGCTAGGAGTTTCAATCAGGCCTGCAGGATAATTTACAAGTGGAAAAAATACATAAAAGACGTGAATTAAATTTTTTAATTAAATGTTTAATTAAAGTGTTGTTCAATAAATTTTTAGTGAAATTGAACGATGTCCTTGTTCTTCTTTAAATCAAAAGAAAGGGAAGACATGATATTTCGGTTATTTAGAGCAAAGTATGTTATAATTTTAATGGTCCTGCCCACGACGTCTACCTAGGGATCGTATGTGGCCCGCGATATGAAATGAGTTTGACACCCCTAGTCTAGAACCTGTGTCATTAAAATTTAAAACAGGGTTTCTCAAACTTTGAAGCATGTTGTATAAAGGAAACAATTTGAGGGAGTACTCACTACCTCTATCAAAGCAAATGAAAATTCCATTTTGTTAGAATGAGAAAGAGAGTCATAAAGATTGAGAATCCGTGACTTAGAGATAAATACAAAACTAACACGAATAACATTATAATATCAAGTCATCGAAACCCTAAGGTTCAACCCTGAGTTGAATCTTTGTGGTTCCTTAGAAAAAACATCAATTCATGGGACGATGAAAAGCCCCTTTTGGATGTGAATGGCTAGGCTGTAAGTGAACATAAGATTACTTAACCTGACTTAAAGCAAGGTTCTTTATGAGCGGATGGACTTGACTGAGAGGAGCCTACGCAGAACGTTATTACAAATTATTTTTTGTCAAGAGGAGAGTTCATAATAAGGAACTTTATAATTAATTTATAATATGTTATCTTCCTTTCTTTTCTTCCTTTTCTCTCTCTCTCTCTTCCTCTCTTTCCTAGTCAATTCGTAAATTGCAAATGCAATGATATTGTATGTACCCTTAGAAACAAAAAGAAGTGAATTTATTGGGGAGACATAAACTACTACACAATTCCTCCTGCTCCTTCAGCCAGTCTCTGAGAAGCTGGCCTCAATCCTAAAGGCATAAGGGATTTGCCAAAAAGGAGGAGCGCAAATAATTGCAATGCAATAAAAACAGTTTTCGCTCCCTCGAAGTACATAATAGTAAGTGGGAGCATAGTACTAAAAGGAACACACGCTTATTACGGCTTATTCCCCCCCCCCCTTCTGCTTCCTTTTGTTGTATTTTTTTTATATATAATTAACTAAGGGTATATATATATATATATTATATTTTTGCAAAAGAACCTACGCAAAGTCAGTTTTCTGGAGTGCAATGTGACGGTGGTAGAGCTACGCAACGCAGACTTCATGTGTGAGAAGGTAATGATTAGAAACAAACACAAACAAGGAGGCAGCAAAGAAACGAAACATATTTTGTAAAAAAAAAAAAATCATTTTAAGGATTGCCAAAAGAAGTGGAAGACAAACCGGTTATTCTTTTTTTTTTACTGCAGTGTTTTAAAATAGAATAATTTTTAAATAATACAAATTAAAATTTGTGAAATAATAAGGAGTTTAGTGAAATAATTGCTCAAAGAGAGAGAGGGGGGGGGGGAGGCTAGTTGTGCTTGGTGCATGATACGAAAAAAGAAGAAGAGAAGAGGGAATAGCGTGAGTGCAACAACGATAAAAGGAGAAAAAAAAAAGGGAAAAATAGTACAAGAAAGAAGAAGAAGAGGAGAGAGGGGGGGGGGGGGAGAAATGCATTATTATTCCACTTCTTGAGTGAGTGACGGTATGTGGGAATGCATTGCAGCAGCAGCAGCATTCGAGTCAATTGCTGCTGCAGTAGAGATAGAAAGATTGAGTGAGCAAGGAGGAGATGTGTCCGAACTTAAACTAAGATATATATTTCCGTGTTCTTTTCTTTTTTTTTTGGAACTCATTCATCAATGTATGTAGAAGGATGTGTAGCTCCGTGAATTCTCCTTGGGATTAAGTGAGGTACTCGTCATACTACTAAATACTCAATCATGCATATATATATATATATATAAATAATATACATTTGTTGTTTTAGTTTAAGGTTATGTATATTTTAAACAATAGCTGGAAACATAAAATATATATATATACATATATATAAATGTCTAATACCGGGAAAAATACGGAGGAAGACGACTTTGCAGTTATTGCCTGGCTTAGCAAAAATAAAAAAAATAAAGCTATAAAAGCTTTTTTTTTATGGCTATGCATGAGATCAAAGTGTATTTTAGAGGGGTTCAATTCCCCCCCCCCTTTTTTTTTGTACATAGATTTGTAGAGTCTTTTATAAATGTATAAAAATTTGAGTCTTTTCCAAAGTAAATACCTTTTGAATGGATTGGAGGATTATTATTTTACATTCAAATGGTAATTGTGGCATAGCCCTTTTAGTAGCTGTTCTTTTAGCAAAACGTTATTTGTATGCAAATACTATACATATACCTAGGTATAAGCTAACTATCTTTCCTGTTTAGGGCCTCTGCTTATGCACAAATTCTCCTTTTTTTAAATGCACATTTCCAGTGAAAAGAAGCGAATGCAGTTTTGATGCAAATAATATTTCAAGGCCTTTGTTAAATTATAATAATAAGTGCACAAATGCCAGGTTGATTGCACTTTTCTACTTCTTCTATTCTCCTCCCTCTCTTGCTATTTACTACTTACATACATACATACATAACATACATTTTGATTGAGAAAGAATTGATTTTTGAGGATCCAGGAGAGGTGAATGTGACTGACATCAATCATATTTATGTGTTAATCATTTTTTTTTCTTCCTTTTTTGAAAAACATACATAAATTTCAATGCCTTTAAAAAGTTAGAGTTGTAAATAATTATCTCACATATTTACATATGTTTTTTTTAGAGATGTTCCAGTGCCTTAATAATTATGTGTTAATTTATCTACTTCCATGACTCAGTTATGAGTGATTTATATACATAAAAATGTATAAAAAAATAATGTACATAGCATGTGTACATATATTTTGTTTTACGTTCTAAACACCTGTTTTGCAACCTTTACGTTAGATTTCGTCCCATATTTCTATATACGTATATATATATATATATAAAACTTAAAAATAATGTCGTTAATTGTATTTCATTATTTTATATGTACATGAATTTCTTTTATCAAAGTTTGTTTGCTTTATTTTTTTTTTTAGTTTTTAGTGGGTTGATCTTGATTATTCCATCTTACCATTCTTAGCGGGTGAAGATTTATCGAATGGGAACAATAAAGAATTATGAGTTAATCAAGTTTTTAATTTATTTTATTACTATGTGGGTGAGATATATGTATATGTACATAATATGTATTACATGTAGCAACTGAGTAGGTTTTCAAAGAGAAATTACTTATGTATGTAACATTAAATGCGCGACCTCAACAGCACAAAAACAATATTGTACAATAATCAGCAAAATCTCATTTGTTTGCTTTTTAACTTTGTCAACATGAATTGTTCAATATTTCATAGACATTTACTTTCTGTACAATTATGGGCTTTATTTTCAAATAATTTATTGAAGGAAATAAGATGTTCAATAATGTTTAGACGCTAGTTTAGAGCAGTAGTTGTCAGCTGTTGGTCCAGTGACCTCTTGATATCTCTATGTATATACAATGGAAGGGGAGCCATATTTATTTGTAATCCATGAACTTACTGACTCAAAGTTTTGGACCACTGGTTAGGAGGAGCCCTCATTTGTTTCTAAAATGACATAGAATCTACCTTTTTCTCTGTCATTTTGACGGGTCGACATTTAAGTGCAATTTGCTTTGATTCCGACTAATTAAACCATAGAAATAAAGGATGCTTTTGAATAAGCTTTTGTGTTGACTTGGATCTGCCGTGCTCCTCCAACTTGTTCTATCCCAGGGAGAGCATTATTAAGGAGTTAATCAAATCCAATGGATGGGGTATTCAACACAACTTTGTTTACTGAGCTATAAATGTCTAAAACAATAGATTCATTGGCGGAGGGTTTGAGAAAAACGGGTTTATGTAGATCAAAAACTGCTTTTGGGTAGATATACTCTATGCATAATATGTTAGATATATTAAATTTGAATAGGCTTCAATGAATGGCTTCATTGCCTGTATACATACATATTTATTTATATAAATACATACTTACATATTGACGAAGCAAACACTGGCATTTAATCATTAGATAATAACTGTTTTCGTGCCAATGCATTTTTGGTGCACTATACGCGAGTTGATTGCACTTACAATCATGTAACGGACGCTGCTTTGTATGTATATAAATATATATATATTTATGCATATACAAGAAGAAGAAGGAAAGAAAGAACTTTAGATATTTCACAGTGCAATTGTTTATTGCATGAAATACATAGTAACTGCAGTCTGCAGTGGGCATTTCTTTCTTTCTTTCTTCTTTAAATGCATTAATGGAACGTCATAAGATGATGATGATGGTATGTTATTATAAGAATGCCAATGCAATTATTCCTGTTTTTTTTTTTTTTTTTTTTTTTTTTCACGCACTCAACCTTATTCACTCACTAAAGCTATTGTACGTATCCATCCCATGTTTGTATTAATAATTGTATGTAGTCGAATCATTTAGTTTTTGTAAGCCGAGAGTATCACAACATATTTGACGCCTGTACATATATATATATATATATATGACATACAATTCGGTTCTGCAATAGTTTTTTTGTTTTTTTTAATGTGTGCATTGCAGTATGTGTGACTCCCCCCTATATGTATATTATGTATTTATGTGTAATTTGGAAGTGGAATCAAGTGGTGAATTTATGATCTTTAAAAAAATATAAAAAATATAAAAAAAAAAAGAAAAGAAAAGAAAGGAGAGGAGGTGAAGAAGTGTTTTGAAGGCAGAGAAGAACGACTTTTGGCACAAATTGCATGTTGAATACTAATACGACATATATTTTGCGTGACATGATAACGATTCACGATTCCTTTCCTTATTGTGTACGTACGTATAAGATTAGAAAATTGTGTACATATATACATATATAGTTCATCATCAATCGAAACTTTATATCCTTACGTGTGTGTGTGTGTTTGTGTGTGTGTGTGTCAGTGCTTCTCAAACTCTGCACTTTTTTTTACTACCCCATTTGAGGATTTTTTCCATTCTACCCTAAAGGAATGCTCAATTATTCAATTTCAATTCAATTTCACGACCTCTCCTGAAGTTGATCAAACCCTCTTTTACTTATGGGTACGACAGTTTGAGAAGCTCTGCCTCTAGGAATGAAAGTATGACGCTATGTCACTCTATCAAATATGTTATTTTAATTCATATATATTAATTAAAATGGGATCAGAAAGGAGTTACAACATATTGGAATTGAAGTAAAATATATATTAAATATTTACTTATATGTATGCATAGACAGAGATTTCGTAAAGCATTTAATTTCCAATATACTTTATTTGACAATCAATTGTTTTCAATAGATATTTTCCCTACTATGTATGTATGTATTTTGGTACATGGATTCTTCTCAAGCGAACTGCATCAACCTAATTAATTAATATGCTAGTTTGTGTACCTACATATATGTATGTATGTAAATACAGGAAGTAGTGAATTGTTTGGGTCTAAATGTACGTACGAATCAAAATTGACTTCCATTGTAAGACCATATATATATATATATAATATTTCCAGAGTGATCATTCTCTTTATTTTTTTGAGTATATTAAGTCAAACTTTGTGTCTTTTAAAATGATGTGTGATGAAAGTCCGTTACAACAACAACAAGAACAGGAGCACACATTGTTATCTTAATCAAATGTTGTTCGTGCAAATGAGATTTGTTGATATAGAGGCGGAACAATACAAGTATATAATTATGTTGTACGTATACTTGCATATTCAATGGTGTGTTGAAGATCGTTGAGCTGTAACTTTACTTGCAGTTGAACAAATTTAGTTCTCATATTACATGACATAAAGAAGATGAGAATTAAAGGCCACGTATTCAAATAATTAATTTATAGAAGTATATACATACATATTATATTATATTATATATTGCAAAATCCTGCTGAAGTGTTTGAATTAATATTGTTATAAATAATAATCATCATTGATATTTGCGAATGTGCTTTGACTACGTTTGTACTACCTATGTGTGTATTTTACTAAATTATTTGGCCTTCATTTTTTTATTCTTTATGTATATGCATACAATTGTACCTTCCTACCTACCTTGCTAGTTGTGTTGTGACTAGTTAATATTCATGCATGTGCATTGAATCAAATCATCAGTACATACAATCCATACTTTTTACTTTTTAGTGAGACTCAAGAAGCGATCCTTTTCAGAAGATGATGAATAATTATTTAAGTCTAATTGACAAATATCCCTTTCCTCCTACGGCACCTCATCCACCATTTCGGAGTAGCAATAATGGGTACAACGATATTAGCAATAGTAGTGAAACAAGTAGTCTTTGCTCATCCAAAGGTAAGTAAAATCCATTCATTTTAATTAGTCTTCACTATATGTATATATATTCATTTATTTATTTTAATGTATTGCAGATTTTACACCTGGTACAAATGGGTAAGCTTTTATTCTTTGTTTGTTTCTTTAAAATAATAATAATAATAATATATGTACAAAAATACTTTTTATTGGATCAGGAATGAGGGAGAAAGAATCCTTCACATTTATCTCTGAGACTCTCACTATCTTTAATAATAATCATCAATTCCTCTCAAGTACATACATGTTAATTAACAAACATTGACATTTTGGCAAATATAAGTTTTTGATGCACATATGTACATATGAAGTACAAACATACATGTATGTACTAAGAGAGAGAGAGAGAGAGAGACATTTATGACGAGGTGCATATCTACAGTTCTAGTCCATCAAAAGGAGAGATAATGATTGTCATTTAACTGATTTATACATGTACAAATACCTATTTGCTTTATGATAACAGAAGGAGTTCTATATACCTATTGCTTCTCTCTATATTAAGTCCTTTATAAATGATATATGTATATATATACATATATATATCATCTCTCTGGAATATGACGTGGCCTTACTTTATTAGTAGGTTCGACGTTACTTCGTCTTCTGTGTTCGTCCCTACCGTTTTGATATATATGTACATCGAATATTCATAATATGTGTGGGTAAAAGAAATCCATTATTTTTGAATGAAATTCAAAGCTTTATTGTACCCAGTCTTATTCAAGTGGTGCCAAACGGTTTTTTGTGTGCAATGCTTAGCTCCTGAACAATCAAAAAAGTGCTTACATGATGGTTGAACTCGACGATTTCCATTATTTTATCGCCATTTTCGACAGTTTGATAATGGATTTCTTTTTACTACAACTAATACATCACATCAATTCCTTGATACATTATCAATCCTTCCTTCCTTCCTCCCTCCTTCAAAATGAAAGAGAAAGGAAATAGGCCCAAAATCAGTTGGTAGTAGTGTGAGTCCTTTATTCCCAACTGTTGTATTCTTCATTTAATACCACGATGAAATTTTTGACTCTTTTTGATCTGTTGATTCTGCTGATTGAAAGCAGCTGACTCTACGTGTTATGAGTCAGCTAAAAAGGGTATTATTATTACTATGTATGATTTTTATAGATAAAAGTACATTAAAACAAGGATTGCGCGCCCTTTTTTTGAATTTTTGAATATTATACAAGTACTAACGGTTGGTTTGTGATTGGTAGAATTTATCAATGACTAGTATATCTAATTAATAACTCTTCCCAATATTAAAATACCAGTAGTTTTTAGTTAAATCGAGGTTGCGAATGCACAAAAAAACTCGTGGTGTACATAGTAGATAATTGCTTACAGTTTAATAACTGCTAAATTCCTATTCAGCTCATCAACATTGATGCAGTGATATTCAGTCTCCGGTCCTCGACTATGCGTATACATAAATAAACTAAATAAGTAATATTATGTATTTGAAATAACAATGTGGCACTTGCATCGAAAAAAGGTTGAAGACCCCTGTTCTGTACAGTAGAAAATATGCAGTTGATCCAAACCATATGTAGGAGTTCTTTATTTTTTTTTGGGGGTGTTTGTTATTAAATATGCATAAATATAAACTTACAAGAATGAACTATTTCAAAAAATATGTGAAGGAGTCAAATTGTAAAACAAACAGAAGAATCTTCATTAGCTTTGAAGGAGTCAGACAATTTGCAAAGTAAAATGAGTTGTCCAGACTCCTTCACTATTAATTTTTAGTGATCTATAAAAAAACTCTTTAAAAGCAGTGGTAAAAAAAATAAAAAAAAATATCATAGGATTTTTATGTATGTACAACTGACAATGGTAATAAATTGCGTTCTTCATCGCAATATTAAGACTTGCAATTTTTTTTTTTTTTTTTTTCAAATAATATTTTTATTTTGTACAATATTAAAATTTGCTTTATCACATAAAAAAAAATATAAAAAAATTTTTTTTTTATGTACTTCAACCGGTAGCTGATATCACAGAGCTATATTTTATGATTAGTCAGACAACATGAATATTTAAAAAATAAATAAAAAAATAGCTGCATTGGGGTAATTATGAAGTTATTTGATTAAAGCAAAAAATTATAATACTACAATATCAATGTTCATATATATATATATATATATATATATTATTTATTATCAACTGAGTCAGAGTTACACCTACTGTATATATATATATTATATTTTCAGCCTTCTTGGTGAAGGGGGTCGAACACCGCGTCTCATTCCTGAAATAGGAATAACTGACGAACAACTCATAACAATCAAAACCAAGCAGTTAAATAGACTCCTCAAAGGTGTCTCAAAGGAAAGACAAAGGGAAATCAAATATGAAAGACGGACTCTTAAAAACCGTGGCTACGCGGATAGTAGTCGAAAAAAGAGATTATTAGAAAAGGAATTTCTTGAAAAGAAATTAAGGGACATTGATGCGGAAATTGAGGAGAAGAAAGCACAGATTGGACACTTTAAACAAGATATATGCAATTATAAAATTAAATGGTAAGAAGAATGACCATATTTAATTCCTATTTATTTATATATATATATATACATACACATTTCATTTACAGTGATGCACTCCTACGAACCCTAGACCCCCTTCCAGGAGGTAGCGAGTTCAAGGAAAATATTCGAAAACTAGCATTGGAAAAAGTTCCAAATTCTAATGAAAAAATGAGAGAAATTGTGATGCATCTAGGGGACTCTTCAAAGTTTAGTCGACCGGGATAGCATAAGCTGCTTCTCTGAGGTGTTTTTTTTTGTTTTTTTTTTGTTCAAACCTTGTTACGGATTTTTACATACATACGTCAAACACACAATAATGTGTATTCGTTAATAAATGCCTTATTTTGATGATGATAATAATCATTAATAATAATAATAATTATTATTATTATTATTGGTTGTTGTAGTGTTGAAAGTCCCTGTCCAAATTTTTTCTGTTCTTGTGTTTTGAAATTTTTTGTTTTTTTCTACTCATTTGTGTTTGGGGTAAAGTCTCTTACTCAGCACTTTTACTACTTCTATAATATTGTTCCCTTCTTGAATGCAAAAAAAACAAAAACAAAACAACAATAAAAAAAAAAAAACAAGACACAGAAATTATCTCTTTTTTCTCAGAGACTACATATATTCATATATATATATATATCCATATATTCCTAGTTTGATTTTATAAATTTTATCTGTCACTAGTTTTTTTTTTCTTTTTTTAACTATTATTTACATATTTAAATGTTCTGCTTCTCAGACTTAATTATATGTAATTATTATTCATATTTCCATGCAATTTAATTATTACTATGATGTATTACTATTATTTTTTTTTTAAATGCAGTATGATTTTTATTTTGATAAAAATACAAACGATATTTACTTCATGTTGTTGTAAACTCAAACTGTGAATTGGTTTTTTTTTTTAAAAAAGAAAAAACGAAAGGAAATCGCAATAAAATGTCTCTATGTTTATATTAGAGTGCTCTGTTTTGGGGGTATTTCTTAAATTAAAAAAAAAAAAAAACAGTGTTTGACTCTCATAGTTTGGAAATTAAAATGATAATAAACATCTTTAAAAGGGTCAATTTTGACGAATGACCTATCCATTTTTTTTTCATATTTAAAGAGCTTTTACTCTTTGCCAAAAATGATATTAGGAAACTGAAACTTTGCAAATAGCATTTTTTTAGTGCCCACCGTAGTAAAAAAAAAAAAAAACTTCATTAACAAGGGAAGCCACGAGGAACATTCTCCCTTCACGTACAGTTTTTTTTAGAATTTATAACAAAATTTGAATTGCAATACTATTAATTTATAGCTAAGAGCATGTTTCTTTATCTCCATGGATCACCCTATAAGTTTTTTTTAATACAGTTTCTGTCCAACCACTTTCAAAAACGGTGTGAGATCTCTAAAAAAATGCTCTAATGTGCATATCTCTTATTAAGCTTAATGTGCGTGTTACCACGTATGGGAAGGGAGGGGGTGAGTTGATAGAGTGGAAGAATTGAATGATACCCCCCCCCCTTTCCCTCTCTAGCTCTTATAAATAAATCTTTTTATATACTCTTCCATGGCTCATCGCTTGAACAAATAGAATCAAATAGAAGGAGTGCTCATTTTTTTTCATGTAAAAACTAATTTTGGTCTCATGAGTGAAACATCAAACGAGGTAAGAATTTTAATTTTGCTGTCTCAATTTCAGAAGAACTTTTTATTTATATGTATAAACAAATTTGAAAGGACTAAACTTCTAAGGAAGAAATACTTTTAATCATGATATACCACACGACTTAATAAACAAAGCAGATTAAAAAATGGCAATGAAGGGAGAGTTGATACAGGAGTGTACGCATATTGTATTGTACTTTTATACAATATATGGTAAATAATAATAATTACAATACTTTTGGTGCGTTGCTAGTGTTGAAATGCAATGAACTTGCGGCATAAAAGGAGTAGAGACAAAAGGGCGCTAAGCTAAATCGACAAACGAAAGAGGGTCCTTTTTATGTATCAAAGTAAAGTAATGATAATTATTATTATTATAAAATTACATTATAAAAAGGTCTAATATAGGTATAAACACAGTTCACATTTTGAAATGAGGCATATCAGACAAATTTATTTAACGGCCTTCATCCTACTCACTTTAGTCTACATTGCAACAAAATACGCATGAACTCTGTGCTCAAGATATTGATTTACAATTTGCAGTAATCAACGAATGAAACTGATACATGCTTTTTGCACTTGTGCAAAAAGTATGTCAACTCCCCCCCCCCTTTTTTTTTTTTTTTTTCGTCAGAGATTGAATTCTTATTAGGAGCTAAAATAAGCAATGTCATGTTGGAAGTAATAAGCAGCTTCATCATTAAATGGCTTTAAAAAAAATGAACAAAGCTATTGAACATTTAGGGGAGAGCAAGTGTTTTAATTCTTATACAAATTAAGTTCCTGTTGCTTATTCCTCCAAGATGGCCGATTTTATTAACTAACTATCAGTCCAAAAGTTTTCATCATGACTATGGTTTTAGTTATGAGACAAGGCTCAATATTTTGTATGTGATAATGTATAAAAATTACAATCATTCCTAAATTGGGGCTTTTTCTTTGAGACACTCTCATAAAGATTGTGGATAGCACATTTAAATATTATCATGTACGAACTTACATATGCAGTTGGTATCTTGGCTAATATGATATTATTTCTGCATTTAGTTTGTCAAAATGTTTTTAATTTTTTTTAAATTGAAGGCTAACAAATAATGTAGAATGTGGTGTTGAATAAGCAACACTTTATTCATTTAAAATGCCCATATGAATGTATTTAATTATACATGTTGCATTTTGCTAATTTCTTTATTTATGGGTGTATGCAATATTATGAAGGGGAGACGGAGTACAAGACTTTTTTGTTTTTGGTTTCAATCACTGGAAGTAGATCTAAGTTAGAGGCATCAAAATTTAAAATATATTTATTGTCGATTGAATTCATTTACGATTATACATACTATACCAGTCAGTGGTTTTGTACACAAATTGAATTTGAATGTAATCCATCAAATTTGAATACTGTTCATGTAGCTGGAGACGGTTGCAAGAGTTGAAAAAGTCAAATTGGAGAGGTTAGACATTTGTCAATAATATTCTGTTAATATCGTTTTGAGTTTCAAATAAAAAAACCTGTTTTTTACATTGTTGAATATGTCAAATTTTGTGGTGGTAACCTAGCAGCATTTGCGGGAGATTCTATGTTTCTGCTCTAATTGGAGTAAAAGTGCGGTTGAGTTGCATCAAATGCATGTAAAAGTTCATAGTTACAATGCTTCAACTAATAAATTATGTAGAAAATGGTTTCGACGCTTCAAGAATGGGGATTTGAGTGTTGAATAACAAGCCTCGCAGCCAAAAAGATTCCATGACACAGAATTGGATATTTATTACTCGATAAATATCATAAAAGGACTATTAAAATTATTGAAAGTTACGCTACAAGCCGTTTGCGTTTGATTGAAATCCATGGGTGTTATTCACAAACAAAAAACTAAGAAAAGAAAAAATGAACCGAACTAATTTGTACTTCCAATAGATTGGATAAATTCACTCCACTTGAGTGAGTGCATGCAATTTAACACTAACTCTGTTATTTAGGGTCCTGTAGTTTTATATAAAAAGATACAGAAGAACTAACAACGCGTGGACAATTGTAACACTTGTTCCAATGAACCCTTTTGGATCGAACATGACACTTTCCCAAATATCTTTTCAATAAGTGAGCATTGAATTTTAATAAATAATTAATTACATCAAGGGATAATTTTTTTATCCAATATATTAAAGGAAAGTTGACATAAATATCTAATTTTTTTTGTCTATAATTTTCATTGCATATATATATATATATATATATATATCATTAATATTAATTAGCATTAATTAAGTTGTATTCATTTATACAAACATACATAAAAGGTTTGCACTTTTTGATTTGTAAGTCCATGCTTACTTTAATTAGATTTTTTATAGTTCATTAAGCTTCATTTAGTGCATTTCTATTCGAAATTGTTAAGTCATCATCTTATACTTTTAAACTGTATACACAGTAGTGACACGATCGTTCTAACTTTTTTTATTTGAGTAATACAATTTGCCCTTTGAACAGGTTCTACGAATAAGTTCAATTTGGGTTGGTTCCATATTTAAATTCGATCAGAGGCGTGTTTTTAAATATGAACGGTAGATGACGCTCTGGTTGTTTAAAAATATGAAAGGATTTCTACGATGATGTAATACAAAGTTTTACATTGAAATCAATTCTAAATTGTCATCATATACACATTGTATCTCCAAACCTTTCCTCCAAAAAAAGAGGGACAAATTCTTTTTTATTTTTGTTTACCTGTAACCTCAACTGTCAAAAAAAAAGGAGAAGAAAAAATTAGAGAAAAACATATGGTAGCTATTTAAAATCTTGTGCAAGGGAAGAAGGCAGCTGTTTTAAGTCAGTCAACTGATGAAAACAGGTAATAAGAGAAACAAACACAATATGTGTGTTTATCCCAAACTGTCAGTCACTTCGATTTATCAACTATTGCATCTCATGAGCGTTCCGAGTTACACTAAAAACATCCTCTGCCCTTGTAAAAATTGTCTCTTTTTTTTGTATTTAATACACTTTTGTTGAATATATTATTTTTAAAGACAGTCTTGACTCGGATGCATAAAATTACTTTTCGACTTGAATTGTCAATAAATTATATCTATTAAAATTTAAAAATGATCCATTTTAAATGATTCAACTTTGATCATCAAATGTCAATCCTTTGGATCGATGATCTTGACACATCACACTTTGTTGTACTTAACATTTACTTCAATGTTAATTTATGTTAACTCGTTTAATTTTTATAAAGATACTTTGTTTAAAAGGTTTTTTTGGTGTGTGTCTCTTTTAATTGGACATAAATAAACAAAATTCGTATAAATTTGTAATATTACTTTTTTTTTAAAAAAAAGAAGTTTTTATTCGTTAGGTATATCTTTAAAAAAATAAAATACGTTTTTTGCATTTGTGGGGGACTTGGGGAAAATTGTCTGATCGTAAAAAATTAACATTTAGACCACCCTGAATGGACAGGAAAAATTATATTATGTACATACCAGATGGAGTTTGGTCATTTTTATTAAATCTATTTTATATTTTGCCATATTATGCAGTAAAGAGATCCTAGAAACAATGAAGTCTCACCCATTTTGTTCTCATCAAAGCACGACATTATCTTTATAGGATCTCGCAACCTTTCTTCCCTAAAGGAAAATAAATTATAAAAAAAATAAAGACAATTTATGCCCTATATTAAGGGCTGAATGTCAACACTATAAAAGGTCATGTATCTATAAGTTTGTCAAATGATATATATGTACATATATTGAGTCCTTTTCTATCAACTCTTGACTGTTGAATGAACTCTATATAGATAGTGTCTCATAGGAACTAATTTATAAAATAATTCAACTTTAATTTAAAAAAAACAAAACATTTATTATGAACATAAATCAATATTTTTACGAAATGATATTCCCCAAAAAACATCAAAAGCACCTATGTACTGTCTTGTCAGTTCTGGATTTTCATATTTTCTTGTTCCTGAACATTGATTGGTTAAACTTTAATCAACTGTTGTTAAAATGAAGAATAGTCCCCCAAGGTGGGGAAGAATGAACATTCAACTATCAATTGATTTTAAGCTTAATATTCTGTTTTTTGGTTTTTTTTTCGTGTTGAAAGGAAGGAGGTTGCGAGAGTCAATACAGATTGCTGCAATGTGGTCAATCAAGGAAAAAGTGATCTAACTGACTCTGTTAATGTTAAATAAATAAATAAATTATAGTTTAACAAACATAAATTATATTTTATGCAAAAGTGTCTCTTTGAATGTCATACAAAGATAAATCTTTGTAAGTACGTTGTTGTTGTTTTTTTAAATTCTTTTAAGCCTCATATGCACAGAATGCATTTTATTTTGTCAGGAGAGAGTCATACCTATTATTTATCCGGCCACATACTATTTGATTCCTTTTCTCCTTTGATTTATTCTAGCCTGATAAGAAATAAGATAAATTATGTACATAGATATGTTAACTGTTTCACATGATGAAAATTCAATTTCAGACACTCACACATTAGAGAGTTGAACCCATTGCAATAATTCCCATTGTATCACCTTCCCTACAAAAAAATAAAATATAAAAAGGACTTAATTAAGTAGCAATTAGTTATGCAAATCGAAATGCATCTGAAAAGCATTGATATTTTTTTAAATATATTTATTCAGTCCTTGTTCTTTGCTATCCCGCATTATACGCGGTACATTTCCTTCCTTCCATTATATATATATATATATATGTATTTCCATTTTTAAGGAAGGAAGAGATATTTATTATAAAGGACAAACGATGAAACATTTTTTGTAGGTAGTTCTCTATTACAATTTAGTGTATAAGAAAATAATTTGAATTTGTTTTTTGATTTCTTATGAAAAAAAGATACTTTTTGACTACATTTTTCAATTTTCCCTCGGGAGAAGTTACAAAATCTACTGCCAGTTTTTTAATTTTGAACATTTTTAAATAAAATTTTCAGAGCTAAATAGCTTAGATGTATAACTCTCTCATATTCTTGTAATAAAATAAACTGTAAAGCCCTTATTTCATACCGTAATTCATCCGTGAAATTTTTCTTAATAGTAGCAAAAAAAAACACTCTAATTTTCTCAAAAACTGTACATTTATAAAAAGTATAGGAGGAGGACTATGAAAATGATTGCAAAAATGTTGTAACTTCAAATCCAACCCCGATTTTTATTTTCGTATATATACATACATATATATGTACAATAATAATTAATGTCTATTACCCCAGGAGTCGAGCTTGGCACACTACTAATCAGTTAGATTCATTTATTATATACCTTAAGTAAGATTCCATGCTTTACTTCTACATATGTATGTAGGTATTTTTGATCAATTGTCCAGACGGGGGCATTTGCATAGAATGTCTACCCATATGGGAAAATGTATTTTTTTCAAAAATGGAGCAAGTCACAGAAGGAGGAAAACAACCAAACAAAAAAATGCCCACATGGCTCGATCAAAATACATATAAAATACAAATGAGAAAAAGACAATGAAGACTGCCCTGATAATGTGGTGTGGCTACTTATCTACGTATTTATCATTGTTATTATTAGATTTGTAGGTATTCATATACATACATATGTAAGTCTTTAAAGGTAAATGAGTCTTGACTCAGTCGATGTCTGTTATTGTCTGCTCTTGTGCAAAAAAACAAAAAACAAAAACAAAAGAAAAACAATATTACAATTGCAAAAAAAACAAAACAAAAAACACACACACACAGACCAAATGCAGTCTTGCAACATTGCTATAATTTTTTCATGAAGATGATGTTCATTTTACAACGACGACATTACTACTACAACGTAATTATGCAGTGTGGGTGTAGGTAACTGCAAAATAAAAAAAGTCAAAATGCATGGTTATGTAAGCTTAAATACCAAATGCAGAATCAACTTTGAATTCCTTTTCATTCTCTCTCCTTCAATATTTCTGTAATTATATTTTTGAAATGATTAACTCTACGTTTGATCAAGTTCAAAATATGTACATTTATATGCAAAAAAAAAAAAAACAACATCATACAGTTGATAAAAGCAATATTAAACAATTAGACATTCAATTAAAAATTGTTGTTTGAGCCTACCATTAAAACATCTGCAGTATTCATTGTGAGATTTTACACATAATTTTACAAAAAAAGAGGGAGTGAGTGACTAAGTGGTAATAAAAGTACATTTTAATTATTATTGAAATGTGCTTTTAAAAAGTGGATAGATGGATGATACCCTTTTGAAGTGTTTATCGCAGAGTCATAGTATATGTAGTACCTCGCAACCTCTCACACAATAAAATAAAGGAGAAAAAGCCTCGAAATTAGTTGCTACTTTTTGTCAATTCTTTCCAACTATGGGACTAATTAGGAAATTGATCACAGCTTTACAAGCTGCGTCCTCGAAGCTCTACCCATTAACGTTCAGGACGTTAATAAGAAACATAGATGTACATACATATAAATCAACAGCTGACAAATACTATATAGTTAACATACATGGACTGTTAATGTTGCAAAAACATCATTCTTAGTTGCTATTTCTTTTTTTTTTTTTGGGCGGGGAAACGGTTGAGAGGTAACAGTGTGATCAAGTCATAATTAAACGTGTTTATTGGAGATGTGTGCCATTTTGGCACGTCTTTATTTATTTATGTTTAATCAAATTAATTAATTATTTCACCATGACTTTGTAGTCATGGAATATTTTAGGTCTTAATAAAGAATAAGAAATCTTCTACTTCAATGAGTCCTTATTTATTTTGTTTAATCATGAGAAATGAAATATATATCTGTTTTTTGCCACCTATTAATAATCCTAAGGCAGCTGTTTCCCTCTTTCTCTTGAATTGACTTCAAAAGCCAGACAAAATAATTTATGTACATATATATATATTATGAAGAAGAAGAAGAGAGGAAGAGATTAAAATAATAGAAACAAGTGCATTTCATAACTAAAGAAGTACAATTTGTAACTTCAAAAAATAATAATATGTAATATATATTAAAAAACAAAAAAACAAAACATGCTTCCTGAATGGAATTTACCTGTAGTTCTATTTAGTCTGGTACTTTTAACATAACTACATATTATATTTTTACACACTCTAATGTTTAAATGCAAATGTGTACATATATCAATCCGAACCATCTGTTGGAAACTATGTATATATATATATATATTTGTGGCTATGTGTTTATAAGCTTTTAGAAATTTGTAAATGCAAAAATGGATGCATTTATTTCTAAAATACAGAATCATCCGCGGAATATTTGATGCATCATGGGTCAGGTGGATAGTCAAGGGACTTTACTAAGTTGAGGAACAAGGAAGGCTTTTACTACTTCCTTCGTGTCCTTCTCTGTCACGTAAGGAATTTCGTTATGCCTTAGTCCCATGGGGCAAAAAAAAAATCCACATACACTTCCTATGTAAAATGCGGATATTTCCTTGAGCATCACCAAAAGTGCTTATTGTATGCATTGCAAATAAGGATGCAGAAGAGTCATATCTGAGTGAAATTTGAGTGAATTATTTCAGAGATGTAAATTCAAACCCTCCCATGAATCATTCGTCTCAGATAGCTGCAGCAGTGAAGAGCTGAAAGGGACCCTATTCAATTGCACCCCCTCTCAACTCCATCCCCTCTCTTGCCTTGTCTCTATGACTTCACACTAATTAAATGTGGTATCAGATATGTGTATGTATAAAAAATAAAATAATATTCAATTCTTATCCTAATTGCAGTTTCGAATGAAGGGTTATTTATTTCAGCAACTGCACTGAAGCGGATAATTAATCCAGTGATGCAAATATGGTATACTTAGCTAATGCACGTTTGTCTCTGCAATTTTATTTATTCACACATAAATTAGTATAATTGATTTACCTCGGGAATATTGTATATTGAATGAAAAATGACAGATCAAAAGTCACGTGTAATGAATTAATTTGTAGTCGTGAATAGAATTTACAATCATTTTGAAATTAAATTCATTAATCATTTTGTTAAATGTTATATTTAAATAAAATATTTGTTAATTTGAACATATATGTATTCCCTATACATATATATATTGTGAAATATATTTTATAGAGAGACTAATTAATGTACATACAATGAGTAGTCAGTTTTACATCGTTCATCATTCAAATGAATGAAAAGATGACTATATACTATGGCTATAAGAAACAGCTTATATATATATAAAACAATAGTATCAAATTTATCTATACAGTTAATGAGATTCAATCTGTAATGAATACTACTTATGTTAGACTCGTATTAGAAGCCTTGTATATTGAATACCCCTTAAACCAGTGTAGACAAAGAGTGGGTCCGTGTAAAGTTCTGTTGATTGTATATTTTACTTAAATTAATTGTTGGATTTGCTTAACACATATGCAGATAAAATTAATGAATTTACACAACAGCTAATCGAAATTCATTTCAAAATGGCTAAATTCACTCCATGCTGCATTCAAATGACTTGCCAAAATCATGCCCTTTTATTTTTTAGTGGATGGAATTCCATGGAGTCACCAACTTCCTTGTATTCATTTTGATCATTTAGGCGGGGATTAACAGTTAAATCTACCTAGAATAAAGTTCAGCATAACTATTTGTTATCAAATTATTTTGGTGGTCAATTCAAAGACAGTTACAGAGCCTGGGTCAGAGAAAGATATGCGACAAAGTCGACGAAGTAAATTCATGAGGGGGTAATAATGACATCACATCTGAATGACAGCATAATTGTACAACTTTTCATTGTCATGATTGTCAATGATTCCTTGGCACCTCCTGTTCGAGGTATTTTGTTTTGAGCAAAATTGACTTCAAAATACTTATTATATTGGTGAATTATACAATTTTTTAATCACTATATTCTTATGTTCTCGGGGACTAGGCATTTCTCGTAGTGAACACCTCCTTATTTGGTCACGGTTGACACCTACCTTGACAATAATTAATTAATACAGCTCTAATTAAAAAATCCCTTCCTTGACATTTATGAAAACCATTCCTTTCAAAAGGAAGCTTCTAGAAGTTCAACCCTTGGTATGAATATATAAAAAGTACAAATTAGTTCAATTCGTTTTCAAAAGATGGATCTGACTGTTTCATAGTGACAGCTGGTTTCGGTTGGTGTCAGAGAACCATTGATTATTTGTCAATAATATTCATTTAATATCACTTTGGGCTTCAAACAAAAAAACCTGTTTGTTTTTTTTACTTTTTTGAATATGCCAAATTTTGTGAAAAAAAAGCAGAGTTTGCGGAAGATTTTATGTTTTTGGTTTAATTTGAAAAAAATTGCAGCTAAAGCAATTTGGTTACTTTCAGAAGCTTATACTCACAATCTGATAATTTATGTAAAAACTGGTTTAGACGCTTCAAAAATGGTGATTTTAGCGTTGAAGGTAAGCCTCGCTCTGGACAGCTAAAAATAAAAAAATAAAAAACAAAGAATTGAAGACATTACTCGTTAAAAATCCGTTTCAAACACAATAAGAGCTATGCAAAAAGCTGCTGTTACCTTAGGATACAAATCCATAGTTATTATTTACATGCAAATGTCCATAAAAAACAAACCGAACTAATTTGTACACCCTATATATAATAATATATGATTTTAGCAGATTTTAACATTTCAAAAGCATTTGACATTTAAGAAAAAAAAAGAAGACAAAATACAATTTTTTATGCGGTAATTTTTCATGACATATATTTTTCGCAAAAATGTTGAACGTCAGTCAAGTTCTCAGAACCTACATATATGTAGCATGATTTAAAGAGCCAAAAAATATCATATTTCATCAGACATATATAATTTCCTTAATTCATGGTTTCGTATGTATCAAGAACGACAGCAGGAACAACAAAGAAGTTAACCTCTTTTGGGATTCAAGGGGTGAATAGTCTCATATAATAACTACTTAATGGTCCCATGAATTTCCAATTTCATTTTATAGGCTCCCATAAATCAAATTGCGGAAAGTAAAAATGGACATTTTTTTAATATTATGTATAGACCTTCATATTATGTGTCTATGTAGTCACAAATCTAAATATAACGTTTAGAACTCTTTTCATTAAAATAAAAATGTCTGTGAAGAATAATTGCATTTCTTTTATATAAGTCACATTTTGTCTGGAGTATTAATATTATTATTATTATCCAACATTTCATTATCTAATGATTTCCTCAAGGTTTTTTTTTTTTTAAAAAAAAAAAAGCTTCTAATATTTACATACAACCGTGTCTTGTTTATATTCATAGCATTATTTTTCCATAGATGGCACTAGCATACACTTGTAGCATATTACATAAATAAATAAAGTGTTTTTTTTATCAAAGAATCTTTATTTTAACCCTTGACTGTATACCTTGACTAACATATATAAAATGATACTCTATAAAATTCCTATTAGAACCTTTACTTTCAGCATCCTTTTACCACCAAACATATTTGTTTGTAAATGTAAAGTAACAAACAAAATGAAGAATTTGCATTTTTTTTAATAAATAATAAATTTTGTTAAAATGCGGTTTTTAGTATATTTATATGACAAAATCTAATTTCTTTTGTCATTCAATGTGATTTAGGCCTTTGATTTGGACTATGTATGTATTTAAAGTATTGACAAATCACTTCCAAAAGATGCCAATAAGGGTAACGTGGAGTTCAAACTCAATCCAAATGATCATATGATACATTTCCAGCATTCATCATTCAGGCTGAGGGAAATAACAAGTTCGAAAATATTTACAAATATTAATTATAGATTAGCTGACACTCTATGCAATCTAATGTCAAAATGATGAATGGATTATATGTATTATATTTAAAAACTGTTTTTTAAATAATTTTATATCATTTTTACAAAGTATTCCCCCTCCCCCCCAGTATGAATTCAATGCGTTACATTTGTAACCATGTACATTTATCTAATGATTTCGGTAATAATTATTATCCTGTCTTGAGTGATTTATAGCAAATTTTATTCCTTTAGTTCAAGGACTCTTTTATACCTTTTCGTATTCTCGAATGTTCTCCTAGTCTCTAAATATAATTTGGGATCTCCAAAGGGTCCAAGCACTCCACCGGACCAAGAAACCCTACTAAGCCTGTCTTCCAAAAAGGAAGAACTCATCACCTCATAGGAACCAGGTGATAACTTCTTTACTCACAACTGTCCTAAAATGCCATGCACAGCATTTTGTCGAATGCGGGTAGGTAATTTGTGTAGGTAGTTTTGACTTTCTTGGCTTTAAAAAGTTAAAGATTTTCAATTGGAATTTATAGGTAAATATGTACATATATCATCCACTCAGGTACAATCCTTGGAGAATCAATGGCAAAACAGTTGTTCAGACGCTCTTTATACTTTTTTCCAGGAGGGGGGGGGGGGAGTTAGAGGCGATCTTCATCACTCAGACACGTTCCTGGGTTACATGTATCCTACCTGTTATTTTATGTTCATGTACGTTGTGTTATGGTTAGGGATGGGCATTTTGTTGAGGTGAAAAAGCATGTCCACAACTACTATCTGGTAGCCCTGCATTTTATCTGCTGATTGTTCTTTGACAATATTAAATAATACACAATAGCTGCTAAACATTATAGCAAGCTCTATATAAACTCAAAGATACGGAGAAGAGTAAATTCAAATTAATTCTCCAGGTAGGAGTACCAACTGATATTTTTCCTTCCTTCCTTCCTTAAACTCAACACTATCTTAACATTTTGCCGATATCTAGTCATAATAGATTGTGGTATGGGAGACTAGGTTATGACTAGGGATGGACATTTTGTTGAGGTGAGACAGCATATCCACAATTACTATCTGGTAGCCCTGCATTTTAGCTGCTGATTGTTCTTTGACAATATTAAATAACACACAATATCTGCTAAACATTGTAGCCAGCTCTATACAGACTCAAAGGTACAGAGAAGAGTAAATTCAAATTGATTCTCAAGGTAGGAGTACCAACTGGTATTTTTCTTTTCTTCCTTAAACTCAACGCTATCTCAACATGTCTATGTAGTTCTGATAATTACATGATAAATTCAAAAAAGAAGGAACGTACCAATGTCACAACATTGTAAGACAGTTTACTCATTGGATTTACTTTTGCAAGTGACTCTACTGTATTGAGATCAATGAAGCATTAAAGTGCTCCTTTGATCCCTGTAAATACTTGATAGATACATATGAATAAAATCTCATTTTCATTTTATAATGGCAGTCGGTTTATATATATATATATATAATTTCTATTGCATTAACGAATATTTGCCAAATGCATTTTTAATAAGGAGATGCATAATATTTATTCATCCACCTTCAACTGATGCATTTATTGTCCTTATATTTCTTTTGTAAAATATACGGCAATTTCAATATCATTAAATGATATTGTCATCAGTCTTTTTTTATCGTTGCTCCTTCATTTAAACATTAACAAACTTTTTTTTAATCAAACAGTCAAAGAGGAAAATTATTTATAAAAATTGTTAGAGACTCGCCCAAAGGTTTTGGTTCTATAAAAAAATATATTTTGCGCAAAAATATTTTAATATTTTCTCGTCTTTTTCTTATTTATATAAATATATGTTTCCATATATGTATATAACTTTGAAAAATTATGAATTGATGCTCCGAGGCAAAAAAAAAAAAAACTAAAAACAAAAAAAAAACTCATTGTATAATGACTCCACTCCAGAGTTCCTGTTTCCTTTGCAAAAGTTTTTAATATATTTTCTATTATTTAATTGTATGTATTTTACCATGACATGTAGAGTTTATTAGTTTTTCTAGAAAATAAGGTATTAATTCCTTAGAACCCTACAGGTGAATTGCTGCTCTATGAGTCTAATTCAAAAGGAAAGCTTTGTTAGGAGAATAAAATGGAAACTCAGGAAAGGTTGAGTGGTTTTCAAATATAAATAATGTTCCGTCATGAACTAAATTAGCTTATATATATTATTAGTATTGAAGGGAAATAAATATTATTTTTTTAACACTATTCATTGATCCTAAGAATTTATATACATATATTAAATATATTGTATATACTATATTAAATGTAACACAACTTACATATTAACTAGTATAAGAAGTTTCGTGATCTGAAAAAAAATGTTGCGTTGACTCAAATTGTACTATGTAGATATATAATATCTTTGTGACTTGATTTTTGTCTCCTCGTAACTTTACTTTTAATAAGAAAAATAAAAATTTGTCAAAAATATATGGTTTAGTATATTTTTTGTTTAATTTACTGAGTTTTTATGAATTCATGATACATAGAGATAGCTACTTTTAATCAGTGTAGTTTTGAACATTGATGAAAACTTTTGTCTATTTCTCAAATCTTTTCATGATTTTATAAGGTTCTGGAATTATCTTACTCAATGAGATCGTTATTGTATTTCTCATCCTCTCTCAAGCTTAGTAGATCAACGATCACATCACTAACAGCATGTTCATTGAATATTGATGGTTAGAGCTATTAAAATACTAAGCGTTTACTCGCGTGTAATATTTTTAGTGGCTGGTAATTTGTAGGTAAATACATGATTTCTTACTTTCCAATTATATTATCAATATTTTTTAATTCTTGAGGGGGGGGGGGTATGCTGCACAAACTCCGTGTAATGGAGTAATACACAGACCGTCTACAAATAATAATTAATATATTAAATGCCTAATTGAGTAAATTTAGAATCGTCTGGTAGCTATGAATTTGTGTTTATTTCCTTTCAAAGACCGTCAATGTCTTTTCCTGTAAAATGATGAGAAAATAGTTAAATGTCACAATAGCTAAAGATAAATTATTGGACATGATTCCTCGGTAATGTTGTTCTTAGAATCATATTTTTGTCGTCTAATACTCTCCAGAAACGGATAAAAAAAGAAATTGAAATCTCAAATACATCTCCTTGTTATGCCCAAATAAACTATCAAAAACTAAACTTCTAATAACTGCTTATTACCAAAAAAAAGGCATTCTAATCAACTGTTTCCTTAGAAAAAAATTGGCTGTGCCATTTCGGCACAAAGTACTAAATTATTGCGTTTATAGGGTGTGTTTGGTAAATTTAGAGATGTATAACGCAGCCTGACTGACTTCATAGCAATGTGTCAAAGGGGCACGGGGACGCTCAAGTCCTGGATTGATTATTATTAGAACAAAATTAAATTACTCTTTTTGTACAAGGAACCTTGAGCCAATATCGTATTGGGATCTTTTACGAAGGGGCATTCTATTCACATCTTTTCATTTATTAATTTACATTTATCAAATATTATGCCATTGCGACTCATCGAAGCTGGAATAAACACGGCTTTTTTGTATTCCATGCTCTTCCCCTTTCAGGACAGCTGTTCATATAAATATATTAATTTGAGTAACAAATTTTGAGGGTCTGGGGTTTTATTTTGCCTCCAGCCCGCCCGCCCCTTACCCAAATATGAAATGGGATTATCCACACTCACAGCGTATTCCCACTAACATAATCTATGTTTATATTAACGTTGTATTATTTGGTCACCTGTGGATTTGGTTGAATTCGAATTAGCTTTTGTTAAGCTGGCAATAGTTCTCTGCTATTAAATAATCTATTAATCAGTTGATAGAAAAGTTTGCTAGGTATATACATATAAGAGTGTGTCGTACTCTATTTCAGCTCTTACAGATCTCAATCATTTCTTCCTTCCTTCATTCCTTCGCACTTTAACAAAGTGAAGGAACATTTTCCTTCAAATACACTCAAATAAAAATAAGTTCCTTGAGACTTGATTCCACTCTTACTTTCATTCAATTACCCTTATCATTAAGTCAGAGGACAAAAAGACAAACTCCATGTCGTCGACATGTAAGTATGTTAATACATAGATGTTTTTTCCACGTATGTCTTAGTTGTATTATTTTGAAATATGCTCTTATTATCCTCGTTATTGTTGGACTTTGATAAATGAGTTGGTAAAATAATGAAGCTATGTACGTATGTGACTACTCATATACTCATATACTTACACATCTTTTATGTAAGTATGTTATGTGTATGTAGACTTAAATTTTGAAGTATTCTACAAAGTGTATATTTTTGTATATGTATAGATGAGTTTTTTATGCTGTTAGACTTCCTTTGTGTATGCCAAATTCTGTTGTCCTTACTTTTGTACATATGTGCGTAAGAAAATAAATATCAATCAGTTGCTTAAATAAATACACGGGTCAAAAGTCAAAAAACCCAAGGGATATTAGTGCAATAAAAGTTATTCTGTGTTTTGCACACTGATTTCTAAAGTAGTAGCGCGCAGAAGGATTGTGAAATCAGCTGAAATTCTTCTGCACGCTACTATTTCAGCCATTTACACTTGTTTTTTAGTAGCTTTACCGTGAGTTTTTGATTTCTAACGAATTTTTGCTCGAAATTGGATGAAAATTAATACATTTAGATGGACGATTTCTTCTTAATTAAGGATTCTGATCGGGCACTGGACATCTCATCTGGCTGTGTCTCAGCCTCTTTTTGGGCCTACTCCCGCCGCCTATGCATCCAGGAGTCACTTTAGGTCAAAGCTAAAACTAGAATTGGAATTTGCATTAAATACACTAGCGAATCATTATTTTTTAATTCAAAAAATGAGTATTCTTCTATGGTTAAATTAAAGTTGGACAACGGGCCAAATAAGCTCAAAAAGTAAGGTCCGATTTATCAAAAACCATCGGACTCTCGAAAAAAATAATTACAGGTTTGAAATTAGTTCGTAAAACTGAATAACTTTTATTATACTTATAACTCTTAGGATTTTTAACTGTTGACCAGTGTTATTATTAGTAATACATATACATGAGGTTGTATCGATCCCAAAATTATGACGTTCCATCCTAAATTCAAGGATGCGAACATATCAGACCTCCCATTGTATAAAACTTTGCTCAATACAAAGTTATGGATCAAAGTGACGAAACAAGGACCCCATGATCAATTTTATACTAATTCACTTGTCCATAAATTGACTTTTTTGTCTCCTAGAGTCACTATGGATGTACTGAACTATTTGTTAATTAGCAATGGTACATCCTCGAATTTAAATTAAAACAAATTGAATTCTACGAAGGGAAGACAAACATAAATATATGTAGTTCAAAAGAGACATCTGGAGGGTAAAAATTAAGATTCAAAGACAAGGGAATCTAGTCAAGGTAAGAGGCACGTTTTGTTACTTTTTTTAATAGCTTTGGTTCAATGGTGTTATCATCATGGATATCAGAAGGTGATGTCATGATCTCTATTATCTGGAGGATATAAATATTCAAGCCTTAATTAAGAGCAATACAGAATGAACTCTAAAGATTCTTAGATTATGAGGTTGCCATTTATTGGTATATTCTAATAGTCTTCTATCCAGAAGGGCTTCTATGCCTCATTATCTGTTATATTCCTCAAATTGTTTGTTTTTAAAAGTATCATTTCCTTAAAATTTTACAAATAATAACTCAATATTATTTTTGAGTCTTTTATAGCCAATGAGTCTTTGAAGCAGCTCTTAATTTAGACTGTTTCATCTCTATGCATAGTGTATCAAGTTTGAAAGCATTCATACTTTTCTTTATAATATGCCAAAAATAACTTATATCTGGCACAAATATGCTCTAAAATATTTGACAAAGTTATTTAAGATTTGTAAGTTCATCAATGAACGATCCATTGCGCAAAAAAAAAAGTCCCAAAATTATTTGGTAGTTAGTCGATGACGTCATTATTTCCAAATATTAAACTATTTTCTGCTAACTAATAGTAAAAATATATAAATGTTCACTACTTGACAAAATTTAATTTGATTTGAGGTGAACAAGAATCAGAAACTTGAAAAGACTTGAAATCAGTTGACTGTTGTCGGCCAATAGTTTACATGATTATATCCATGAATGAAATTTTCTATTTAATACATACTTATTATGAATAATTTCAAAGTCTAGCAAGATATCATTCAATTACAACAAATTAAACTTCAAAACACAACTATGAGAAAATAGCTAACAACAGCTAACAAAAAGAAAGCAAAAAAATTACAGCTTCCCTTTTAATGTAATGAGGATTCTGTTGTGACTTACAGCATATAGCTAAAAGCATAAATGGATATGTCATTTCTTATTTGTATCTTTGTGCAAAAAATAATGGAAACTACTCGTACGAAATGAAATTGATTTAATACAATTTGCCCCTTGGCACTTTAAAAAAAACAAAACAAAACAACAACTTTGATTTATTAATAATGCATAATATTAGTATATAGATGATTTTATACACAGGTTTTTTTTTTCACATCACAAATGTCATTCATTTGAGTAAAATATATCAAATAACAACCACTAAGATGTCAATTATGAGAGTGTAATGAAAATTTTGCATAAAATTTAAATCAAATGAAAGTAATTAATAAATATCCGATTCCAGTAGAGTTTTTTTCATAAAATAATCACACAGTAATAAACAGTTAGTGAACAAGTGTTTGCATTTAGAAGATTGCTTTTACATATTTCAAGAAACACGAAAATGCACGACTTTATCACAAGAAACGTTTGCATTTGCGCTGTGCAAGTGAATTTTATATTTTTTTCACTAATAAAGTACAAACTTTCACGTTAACAGTCATAAATAAAAGACATAAACTTTGTAAGTATATGTTTTTTTAGATTCTAATGATGTTTAAAAATGTGTTTCTTAGTCTTACTAGAAGACAAAAATGACGAATGTATATAGTGATTACAATCATAAAATGAATGTAATAAGTTTTAATTTCTGAAATGAGAGTAACTTCACAGTATAATTTTTTTTAAAAAATGAATTACATTTTCAAATATAGAATTGTTGAGGTTTTGTATTTGTATATGTATTTGAAATGTTGCGAGGAAAAAGACCAAAGTCCTAAGAATAAATAGCTGCAGATAGCTAGCTAGCTGGCCATGTCTATAATTATATTTAGTTCTGTATCTGATCGACTATAAAACCCTTATTTTGATGGAATAGATCACTTCAATAGATAGAAAAGTGAGTTGGTTTTCTTGATATCCATGGAACTTTCATTCTTATAATATTGGAATATTTTCGGGGTTTTTGGAGTATTTTCAAGTTTAATATCTGAGTGTTTTCAATAGTCTTTTATAAATTGGAAACAGTCTTAAAAATGAGGAACTTCTCCACAAAATTGTCTTATTTTGTATATAACCTAGTGTTAGTTTCAAAATCAATCAATTCTTTGAAATATGTCAATTTAGTATAATAAAAAATATTTTTATTATACATGTATACGAAGACTTAATTTCTCTAGAACTTTTCTAGAGTTAAAAGGGACTCATTTGTAGTATAAATCAATACATCTATGTATGGTTTTAAATATGGAGTAAATTCGAAAATTATTTAAGGTTGCGTGAAGGGTACAGTAAAAGTTGCGCGGAAATAAATAATTAAGTAAGTAGTTTACTTGATTGGTATTAATGGTAGAGCTATTAAAATAGTAGTGCGCAGCAGGATTACGAAACCAGCTGAAACCCCTCTGCTCGTTACTATTTCAGTCTATTACAGTTTTTTTTCCGTAAGCTCTACCGTAAGTCTTTGATTTCTAGCAAATATTTGCTCGAAATTGAATGAAAATTTACACATTTAGATGGATCATTTCTTCTTGATTAAGGATTCTGATCGGGTGCTTGACATCTCGTTTAAAAGCTGGGGGTTTCAGCTCTTGGATGCATTCTTTATTAATCCCTTTCATGAAATATATAAGGAATTATCTTAGTACGAAGGATTTGGTTGAATTTTGGGCCTACCCCCGTCCCCTACACCCATAGGATCTATCTTATAGGTCCAAACAAAGACTTGAAATGGAATTTGCATTAAATAAAATAGCGTATTAGTACTTTTACTGCACAAATATTTAGGAAAGTAGGCTATACATATACGATCAAAAAGTAGGATCTGATTTCTCGGAAACCGTAGGACTCTCGAAAATAATAATTATAGATTTGTTATTCAGTGTGCCATACTGAATAATCCTTATCATACCTCGACTTATTTTTACTCTTAACCAGTGATTTTTGACTCTTAATCAGTGATTTTAGAGCCTTAGGTTATTATTATTACCTCCTATGTTTTTTATGTCCAGTCAATGAGTCAAATTGGTTTGAATAATAAATAGTCACCTCATTCAAAATCCATCAGTCGATAGACAAACCTTACGTATATATATCTACACATACTGAATCAATTGGAGCAACTCGAAGAACATCCCTTACCTTGATGATAAATGAACATTAGTAGTAGAATGACTTGATCAAATTTTGACTCATGAATACAATCGATTTTTCGTTTGAAATATTGACTTTACAAATTATGTCTGCTTACTATTATCTTTAATGATGAGGCATAATATTATATAATGTAAAAAGAAATACGAGGCTGAATAATTTTTTTCTTTTTTTTTTTGTTCAAATATTGATTATTCTTTCTAGCTCATAAAAAAAACCAACAAAGACATGATGGGTCTTTTACCCTCATCTTCATATTGAAGCATAGATATGTATCTACATAAATTTAACTTTCAAACGGATTGGTTTGAATTCTATATATATATATATATATATATTTAATGTATTACCTACCTTGCTTAACCCACGTTGTATAGTCACAAATTCCCAAGACAAATACAAAATTTCCTTTTCTTTTCTTTTTCTTCTTCTTCAAAGAATCAAATAAAAATCTCTCGAGAATACATACATAGGAGTTTTAATCAAGATAAAACACGGGTATATTTATGCATATTGATTTGCTGTATCCCAACTAAATCACAATATATATATATATGTATAAGCCTACACAATTAAATATTCACATGAAAAGAAACTATATACTACTATGAGAAAAAAAAACCCGGGAAATTTGAATTTCATTTAGGTAGGATTCCGATAGGGATAAATGCTTTTGCTTAGTAAGATGGCACTCCTGTCACTGCTGATATTTATGTCTGAACTACACGTCAAAATATTCAAAGGTGTCTTCCTTTTGTGAAGAGCTAAAATATAATTTTTCATTTTTTTTAAAATGTCTGTAAGATGATGACACAAATGTAATTTAGAGGAATGTTGTGTAAACCAAATAAGTTTATATGGATATTCCAGACACTATTCTTTTTGAAATTTTGTTGAATCTGGGGTTTTATTTATTGAGAACCTATTAGTCATTATTCAAGAAAATTGATCATCCAATTTGTAATTTTAATAGCAGTTATTGTTCTAATAATGACCTAATAAAATTGTTGTAACTATTTTTGAAAATTGGAAAAAAACCCGTTGGCACATTTGCTTTGCATCAGGGGAGTGGAACTACTTTTGAGGGGTATTAAATGAATTCTGATGATTAATTAAATAAGGATTTTAGGATTCCCCATATTTTTTACCCATGGTATTTTGTGGAAACGTCACTATTTATGTACATAAATTAATATCAAGGATAGTTTTTAATAAAGACATTGGAAAATACAGTTAATTGCCAAGATATGAAGGTGAATTTTTCAAGCCTAGACGTCCATTTACACGTCAGAGCGTGTTTGAGCAATACACCATTTATGACTATGAGATTAAAGATCGTCAAATCTCAACAATATCATTCTTATCAAAATGTGATTTTGTACTTTTTAATCCATCACCCTCAATCAACTGTCAATAAATGTATATTTATATTTGTGAGGTTGCACTGTGTTAGCCCTTTTCGTCATGTGTTCATTGCTGAACAAAATATAGCTTCATTAGATAGCTATGATTACTATTGATTCACATAAAATACATCGATGCTCCTAGGCTCAATCACATAGTATGCATATCTCATATATAACATATTACGTTAAAACTACGAATTTCAATAAATTTCGTTGTATATTTCCAAGTATGTATATGAATCAATTAAGTATAGCCAAGTATGTGAGGGCTTTACCACTATTCACATAGATTTGTATACAACCCTGTCTTGAGGCATATATCATCATCAAGAAAATGAAATCATGGAAAATCCCTCATAATTTTCAATTTCTCCCTGAATCCCTTGATTTATTTTAATATTTCTCGACTGATTGTTTGACAAATAAGTAACATATAATATATATATGTATGGTTACAACATACAAACATCGTAAAGTTAAGCAGGGTAAGAAGCTGAATATATTAAAGATTGTCAATACATTTTATATGTATGTATATAAAAAAATATTTCTCAATAATTTATGCATATTTATTCAGAGATATATGTAAGTATGTCTATATTAACTTTTTTTTTCGAGAGTTGAGTGGTACATATATAATCTACGTATATATAGATATGTTATATGTTACACAAGGAGGTGAATAAAGGTTATGACATATTTACAAAATGGAAATTTGATTGCATAGGCTTTTCGTTTAAAATTTTGAGTAGATGCCTAAGTATATCAAGAAGAATAAGGTAGCTTCTAGGTATGTCGTAGAGCAATTCTTTAAATATGACATCTTAACTTTAGAGGCTGTGATCGTTCGACATGACACATCATCCAGAACATGGTATTGGGATCTATGAACAAGTCTGGATTTATGTGCCAGGTCGACAACGATATTCCGACCCCCACCTCCTTTATTAAGCCGGACATTGTAGCAATCCGGGGAGCAAAGGTTCTGGTGCTGGACTCCACTATTGTGTCCTGCCAGAGCCTTCTCTCTAAGGTGTTTCAAGTCAAGATTGACAATTATGGCAACAATGTTGCCGCTAAGGAAGCTATCCTCTCCTTCCTCAAAATCCCATTCGGTGCTAATGTTGAGTTCAAAGTCATCCCGATCGCCCTCAACTGGCGTGGCATCCTACCTACCACCATCGCCACCGCCCTAGAAAAGAACTGCGGACTATCCCCCCTGTATATCGCTTACCTTAAGCTTCGGGTCTTAACAGCCTCCCATCATCTGTATAGGCAATCTATCAAATCCATCCTTAAACTTTACCTTAAAGCCACCTCCACCCTTGTGCATTACCTCTGTTTAAAATTTTTACATTCACTTTATGTATTCTTTACATCTAATTATACGCTAACTGATTGTACATTATCCATTGTCACCGAGAATGAACACTTGACTGGGAGAACATGGAATTGGCCAGCTGCCATAGGGCTTTTTCAAGCCCATTCTACAGCAGATTTGTGTGCTAAAGACCAGGCCGTTATGTTTCTGTGGCTGTACCCCAGATGGCAGCCACCTTATTCCATGGCCTTCACAGTCTAAATAAGACTAATAGATCAAATAATGGCCCATTGAAAATATTTTTTATACACGTTAAAATACTTTACAAACGCCTCATTTGATTGAGCTCAGGCTCCCAATTTCCTTTCATTAACTAGTGGTATGGGAATTGTATCAGAGAAATGAAGACACAATTTGTCATAATAATAATAGAATCAAAACTTTTTTTTTGAGCAGGAAAAAGTTTCTACTGCTTTTTTTTGGGTTTAAAAGCTGTAGATACTGTCTCTGAGTAGCTTTGAATTTTCTTACTCTAAAATTTATACGAAATTTCTGATGGTTAATTAGTTCTACGTTTGGATGTTTGAGGGAAAACTCTCAAATTCCACTGACTGTTCTAAGGAATAATGACTCCAAAGTATGTACATGTATGTACAAAAAAAAGTGGACATCAAACCCAATATAATGTGATTGGTACGAATACGAATTCATTTGACAAAAGAGTATTTGACAAATATTTTATTTATTTCTGTCTATAAAGAAAGTCTTATCTCAACCTTTAGCAATTTTTTATTTCATATTGTTATATAAATATTGCCCAACAAACTGGGCTTTTTGCATGTATATATATTTTGCAAGAAAGACAATGGACGATAACAATGTTGATAGTAAAACACAGGGATTGGCATTCCTACATATCGAACTTCTTGGTTTCATAGAAGTAGAAACAAATATTTATTTGCGATAACATTTCCTTGCAATTTGTACAAAATTTACACATTTCTTTGCAAAAAAATATATATTTATATATATATATATAAAGTTTGTATACTAATAAAAAACTTTTTAAATAGCCACTTTAGTTCATAACATTTTCTACTCCCTGAGCAAATGAAACTTTTAAAGATTTTTTTTTGTTTTTTTGCAAATGCATTTAGAGTTAAAGCACTTGACTTTTTCCAGTCTTTGAGCAAGCAATAAGAAACTATGTTTCTTGAGTCAATAGTAGATATAATATATTGTATTTAAATATATATACAATCAAACCTGTAATAAGCGGCCAAACAATGGAAAACTGGAAAAGTGACCGCTTGGTGCAGGTAACCGCTTAAACAATGTATGTATTTTTAAAACTACGATCTGGAAAATAGGGCATCAAATAATGCATGAACTGCAAAATAGATTGTATCAAATAATATACATACATGTATATAAAACTTTTTTTATAGAATACAACCCAAGTTAGAATAAAATCAACTTTAATTATAACATGTATCAATATACATACATTTATATAACAAAATGAATAATAATTATTTTCAATAACATTACTAAACAAATCTAAAACTTCCTTTTGTTCAAACAACCTCTGTTTTTCTAATTTAGCATACTTCCATATTTCTTCCATCAATTACAGGCTGTTTAAATTTGAATAATACATCAATAACTTTGTTAAAATTGTCATATTCATTCTCCAATAGAGAGAGAGAAATAAATTTGGGGTAAAAACATCCATTTATGTACATCCATACATATTTTATTTATTGCATAAGGATACATGTATTTAAAGGATGAGTAATTAGTAATTACTCATCAGACCATCTCCGTGTGATGGGGAATAGAACTTTTTATCTGGAATAATTAATTCTTCTATTTCAAGCGCACAGCTTCTGAAGTTTTATATTTAACAATCAGTAAACGCTAAAAAAAGTAACCGTTGAAGCAGATTCATATGTAGGAATGTAAATAATATGCAAATGGGGTGTGTAAAATAAAATAAAAGGGAAAATCATCAACCTGGTAACTCTGACAATTTGATGAATGTTGAGAAGGAAGGTGCTTGAGCTGTCATGACGTTTTACTGAGCTAATAGCTGCTATTCTCCTTTATATATTTATATATACAAATGAAGACATCAATAATAAATAATAACATTATGTCTGTATACCATAGATGAGAGGCAGAAAATTAACTGAAAATTATATATTTTTAGCTAATAATTATACGAGGACTTGAGCCCTTTTTGCTTACATTTTATTTGCTTTATTAACCTTAATGCATGTATCCTTTCAAGCGAGATCTTTACTATCAGGTAGATGTTCTCCCCTCAGTAGTAATAAAGGAAAAATGATAACAGCTTTGGAAAACAAAAAGACCTGTTCGAAGAGCCAACTCCACAAAATCTCGCACGCGGCATTTTGCATATTTTTTACATTCCTATTCATCAGTATTGATATGTATTATTTTGGATGACTGCTGGCCAAAGATCGCAGTGGCACGCTTAATACAGTCCATTTATTTATAAATTTCTGCTTAGTGGGGTGACATGCATGCAGTAGATGACCGTTAGACCAGGTTTGACTGTATATATATATGTATATATATATATGTAGATTGACTCATCTAAATAAATTGAAGGAAATCTAATTGATGACTTTTTTCATTATTTACAACAAAAAATTATAATTTATTTTCTAGATCTATAATAAATATAGCCTGGCTGTATTTATAAATATATAATGATGTTTTTTCATTCGATTAAACATGTTTTTTTTTATTAATAATATCTTATTTAAAGGTAATTGGAAATTACGTTGCTGTATCAAATATATATATATATATATATATATATATATATATATGAGTTATATATTACGTAGAAATGAAATTGATTGATTTCCTTTTTATAGTAATTTCCTTTATGGCATCATTAGAGGGAATTAGACTTACTCCTTCTGCTTTTTATTTTTTTCAAAAAGAAGTTTTCTTTTTATTTTATTGATAATTTTTTTTAATGCATGCATGCAAATCACAAATACAGTAAACCCTTCAAATACCAACCATATCCGTCTATGATAAGGTTTACATAACAAAAAAAAAAACACGAAATATGCTCATGCCTTTTTTTCAATAACATAAACTCATTAACCTTCAATTGCAATCAAGCTATTATTTTCAACCTACCCATTCGCAAGAATGATATTTAATTAGTGTACTTGTCTAAGGGTGAATGGGCCGTGGGTCTTTTATTGAGTAAATAAAACCATCAATAAATATCCTTCAGGTACTCAATTCATGGATTCACTCCTTAGTTAAAATAAAAGGAGACAATCCGTGTCCCAAAAAAAATAAATAATCGCAAACTACATTCAAATGAGGTTGCATTCAAACAAAAATGACTTGCTTCTTAGTGTCAAGTCTTTGGAGGCTGAAGGGTTGGGGCATGAGGAGTAACTGGTACCCCTAGATATCATTGGTTGATTGTAATTTGATCATATTAAATAGTACTCAATGGCTGATAGAAAATGAGATATATGAAGGGAATATGTAGTATCATAAATCCGGGAGACGGAGTACACTTTCTTAAGCATGATTTCATAGTGATCGGAAATTAAACTACAACTAATTGTAACTAGTTTATGCCTCAATAGTACAAAGAAGAAGGAATTCAAATTGATTCCTATGGCAATGATACCATAGCATGATATGTTCCTTTCCTTCCTTGATCTCCATACTACTTCAACATCTTGCCATTGTCCAATGCAGGGGTCTCAGCATCGCAGCCCCTTGGGACGATAATTTGCGGTCCGTCTTAATAACAACTGAACACAAATAATTAATTTTTCTAATCAGCCAGTCAGTCAAAATTGAACTACTAAATTGAATAAATAGCTATTAATACAGACATTTCAAACTGAATAAAAATAATAAATTTCTCTAATCAGCCAGTCAGTTAATATATAGTTTTTTCAGTCCTCTGTATCTGCTGTATAATTATTTTCATTTATGTATTTAATTCATTATTATTTTGTGTTAAAAATGAAGGTATTTGAGATGAACATCGGAATGTTTTATCAGCACTTTTCTTTTGAAAATCCTGATGCGGCCCAGCCTCACCCAAGCTCCACCTCCAGTGGACCCCAGGTGACTTGTGTGTTGAGACCCCTGGTCTAATGAGTAATTTTTAAAGGGACTAAGTAAGAAAAATAATTTAATTCTTACACATACTATTGAGTTGCTTTTTTTTATAACTATGAAAGATTGTAGACTGCTAATATTTACATTCGGAAAAGGATTGAATCTGAACCCCCCCCCCCCTCATATTAAGTCTTAATATATATGTATGTATATAAATACTTTTATTTTTGTTTAATATAATTTTCTTCTTTTTTAAGGTTAAATCCATCAAAAAAACTTTTACATGGACTTTTCAAACAAAAGGCACAGTTATTTGAAAGAAATTACTTTGATTTTTTTTTAATGGCATGGAAGTTGAAATGTAAGAAAAATGATTTGGCAACCTAAACATTCATTCATTCTTTCTTTCTTTCTTTCTTTCTTTCTTTCTTTCTTCAAGGTACCTATTTTTTATAGAGTACGTCTGAAAATAATTAATTATTACGATATGTTTTTTTTTGTTTGTACGAAGCATACAATTCTTATATGTCTAAGGAAATCCTTTCGTTAAATTTCCTTTTTCTTTTACTGAAAAATATAATCAACAAAAGAAGTTGGTAAGGGAAGAGAAACGAGAGGAAGGAGTCGAAATAAGCCCTTTAAATTCACTTAATGGTAGATATTTACATATCCACTATAAACATTAAGTCTGCTTGAATGATTCTTTTAAAATTAAGAAAAAATATGTAGGAAGAGCAAAGTATCATTCGGTTTTTGTACATCAGAACACTACTAATATCCAAGACCAGAAGGGTCAACAGCTGACAAAAAAGAAGAGGAAAAGATTGTTTATTATATCTTTAAAAAAAAAAATTACAAAAAAGATAAGGAAAAAGTGCTATTAGGTGCATACCTATGAAATGAGACTTTCAACTATTAGGCAACAGATGTCGCTAGGAGTATTTCTAAACCATACTATAAACGTCTTATTTTTTCTTATTTTGTCATCTGGCAACAATATTCTGTTCATTGTTTGTGAAGTTTCAACAAATAGTGCATTTTTGTGCATTCTTGAAAATGTCGAATTTCGTGCCTTCAAACCACGATATGCAGACTTTGTTGATTTTCTGTGTTCATTTGAAGGAAAAGCAAATCAAATGCTTGCAGAAGCAGAGCACAGTGCTTCAGGTGGTTTGAAAACCACAAAAACATTGGGCAAACCAGACGGCATTGGCTGCAAGGCAATGCTGTGTAATTATGAGATCAGAGTAGTATGATTTAGTGCGAGTTGTTAAAACCCTGTGAGACAGTTGACGGTGCACGCTACAAACAACAATTGGCCAATTTGAACAGCACTTTACGTCAAAAACGCCCAGAATATTCCGATCGGTGTCACCAAGTAACTTTTTTTGATAACAATGCACCGCCACATCGAACAAGAGAGACCCGGGAATGAGTGGATTAAGAATCGTTGGTACATGTGCCTCACTCACCAGACTTGGCAGCCTCAGATTATCACTTGTTCGCATCGATGGCTCACGCTTTAAAAGAACAATTATCACGCAGAAGCTAAACAATGGCTTGATGATTCGTTTGCAGCCAAAGACGGCCAATTTTTTTGGTGCAGCATCCACAAATTGAATGAGAGATGGGAGATGGTGTTGCTATTATTTGGAAGATTATTCTTCATTTAAGAGTAAATTCACAACTTAACAAGAAGTAATTTCATTCCAAACCCTAAACGTGTAAAACACTATCAAGGGAAGAGAAAATTAGAAAAATAATTCAATGCAAACAAGGAAACAGTCTTTTTTTTTTTGTAAATGAGATATCTCGTGGTTTCATGGTTCATTGGAACAAATAAAACGCAACTAATTAAATTACTCACGCAACCTATACATTATTTCTCTTGGTTAATAAATCCTTTTATATAGTGATAAAATTTGTATTTCTCTATTTGGAAATTTTTTCTTCTTGATATTGAATAAACTGATGGAAAAAAAAGAAAGGAAGAATGGAAATTGAGATTTCAAAGCACATACTATTATTCAATTTTTTTGTGTAAAAATGTCAATAAAATGTGCTATAACAACTTCATAAGTAAACGTTAAAGGACAGCAAAATGACAGGTTCTTTCTTTTTGACAATTGTCAATAATATATATATATATATATATATATATATATATATATAATATAAGAAACATAAAAGTAGGAAACGTAGAAATAGAATAATATGTTTACAAATTATAACTAAATATATTATACATAATGAAAATTGATTGACAGTTTCGTAGAATGAAGAATCTTTATTTATTTTAGTATACTCAATCCTACATTTCTTAAGAGCATACAATATATAGAGAGACAAATACAAAAATATGTTTATTCATCTTTATATGTAGTAGATATTATATGATTACATTTGTGCATTGGAGTCATTGATTAAGTCTCTTGTATGTGCATTTTAATGACAAAAAATTAAATAAGATTAATGACATTTTTTTAGGGGAGTTTAATATTTAAAAAAGAAGAAACAAAACTGGTTTAAAAAGATTTGTATATATGTATATGTTCTACATATATGTAATATAAAGAAATTGAACCTTTTAAATGTATACCTTTAATAATAATAATAATTATTATTTTTAATACTATGTTGGTGGGTCATAAATAACCATTGCATTCCATCAATTATGGACTTATTCACATTATATTATTATAGTATACAACGTCTCTAGAAGCAATTACTATTTAAAGAGTTCATATATATTCATTTTTTTATGGTGGTTTTTGACCGATGCTAGAGTTTATCTAAGTAACTACATACTCTGAAGTACAATTGTGATTAGACAAAATGAATCAACTTCCATATACAAATATGTATTAAGAAAACAGACACATAATTCATGGCTTGAAAAAAGAAAACTACATACATTATTGTACAATTAAGAGCCAATTGAATGCCATGGAAAAACAGCTGTATGACAACGAAATCACATACAGTCAATACATTTTTAATACCTTGAATATAATGAAATAACGAAAACTAAGCCCACGATATCTTGTTGTACATATAGCGCAATTATTTTTGAGTAAGGGAAATGATTAACCATATTAGTATGTACTTCCTTAATATTCCTCAATAAAACCGGAGCACTTTTTATTCTTATAATCTTTGGTTGTTTATATGCTTCATTTAACATGGCCGATGTGATGATAGAATTACATACCTACATACAATATAATATGTAGGTATTGCTCTCTGAGAGAGTGTGTCTGTTTATTTATAGAGAAATGTGCACTCTAATACGTTAATTAAATAAATAGCAGAACTGCCTCTAAAGACTTCGTCTTAATTGTATCTACTTTAATTTTGTGCATTACTCATTGCAATAGGTTACCAGATGTGCTTAAAATGCATTCATAGTATAGTCTTAAATCCACTTTAATTTTCCTTTTATAGTACGTTCCTTCTTCGACAGACCTTCAACGAAGAGATGTGTAATTATCGTTAGTATAAAAATGAAGGAGATATTTTTTTTTTTTGCAAATAAAATGTACTCCACCAACAAAATAAGGAGCTTGTTGAACTGGTAGGTCTATTACCGGATACTCATGTCGTTCGCCAATAAATTGGCATTCACATGTAAAAAGTTTCAAATTTTCAATGGTTGAGTTTAGTATAACTAATTTACTTGCTCTTTTAATAAATGTTTCATTCAGCCTTGTAGTGTCTACCTCTTTTGTTGACGTGTATGTGTGTGTGATATTCTCATCACCAATGCTTTGTGATCTGATCAACTCTATCTACATATTTTATTTTTGTTGCTAATTGCTTATACGAAATTATGTGATCCAACTACAGCTCTTCCTTTTCTTTCGTCGATCCAGTTCCAATCAATCCATCCCCATGATAAAACCTACCAGCGTCCAGCTTTGCAAGATTTTCAATCATGGACACGAGAGTCACTTTAGAATGAAGATTCCATTCTCCTTGATAATAATAATTTATAATGTCTTTCTCCTTGATAAAAAAAAAATAGATTGAGGTACCCAATGTTTGATAATATTCTTCATAAAAATAGGATTTATCCTCATTCCGTCAATAAACATTAGCAATATAAAGCTTTCATTCCATTAGTTTTATTTCAACAACATCAAAGGATCCGTAGAACTCCCTGGAATCCATCATTAGAACCAAACTTTATTCTCTTAAATGTAAATTAGATATCACTTAAACACTAGAATTAACTTTTTTTTTAAAAAAAAAAAACCCACAAAATTCAATAGTACAGCGTCAATGATGTTTTGGATATTTCTTATTAACTCTAATTGTAAAAAAAATCCTTGTTCGTTTGGAGTATGAAAGGTCTTTTATTTCTCATAAACATAATTACTGATTGATATTTACATATGTATGTATATATATTTAATTATCATATATTTATTAATTTCTTCAACGAAACGTTAACCTTTCATGAGAGAGTATCTAAAATGAACAAAAAACACAAAAGAAAACCCCTACTCTTTAATTAAGAATATAATGACTCGTACCTAAAGTTCTCACACGTTAAATCGTGAGTGTAATAACTGAGTGGAAATATAATAATAATAATAATAATAATAATAATAACTAACAATATTATAATTAGTATGAGAAGGAACACAAAAGCTACTTGATAGATATTGAGAAATCACATTGGTGTTCATGTACATAGAGTTCAATGAGGAATCAGATGTTTAAATACAAATTAAAATAAACAAACATTTAATAGAAGCACTCTTTATTTACTTAATTACAACAATGTAATTACCTCTGCCATTAGATACGATACATATAATTAATTTTATATTTTAATATGTATACGTTCTAATATAAAATCAGTTGTTAGATATTTCCTCTGCAAATGTTTTGGACATTGACCATTTTGTCTTCAATTTGAGCGATGTTTTGAGTAATTAATAGCAAATTTCCTTGTTTTAACCACTTCAAAAAGGTCATCATCCTCTTCATTATGTAAATACTGATAAGGAACATTAGCTTCATTTATGGGTAAAAAAAAAAAAAAAGGTGGGAGAGGGGGTAAAAAATAACCAAAATTTAGAAAATAGTTCCAACTGGAGCAAGTCAGGAAAATGTCTTATATTCAATGTGTCTCTATATTTCTGTAGGGGAATCAGTTTAAATCCTTTAAAATTCAAACTTATGGCTTCTTGGGACTAGATAAACTGATCAATACCATCAAATGGTTGATAATACTGATCCATACTCATTATAAAACACCCTACTGTGTTCCCTAATAGATACATACTTATATACCCAAAACAACAACCTACGAATTTTACTCCATGGTTGGTTAATAAAGTTTATTCAGAATGTCCCTTATATTTACTGGACTCTAATTATAGATAATCAGAACTTAGACTCAAGTGACAATTACGTCTGATTAAACTTGGGACTTATGACTAGACTCTTACTCGATGTGAAAGAGACTTGTCACTTCATTAGAACTCAACACTAAAAGATGCAGATTTGAATCAGAATCACAAACAACCTTTTATTTATCTAATTCCCACTTATCTTTTTAATTGATTGAATTTTAATAATGATAATGACTGAATCAAGATCTTAATTAATACCAATGAGGGAAAGGATATTTAGCACTTATTAAGTGATAATAAGTTTATTACGCAGCTATTTCTAATTACTTAAGACTATAATAAAAAAGATGTTATCAAATCGAAGAAGGGAGCTCTACCTTACGACCTAGAAAATACAAACCCTTTCATCCCTTTTCTTAGATGCATTCATTTCCCTTGGTGCATGACTTGCAATATTCTCTTGCTCCAATCTGGTTTACTCAAAATTGAATACACTTGTGTACCTGATTGTGTCTTGTTATCTGGCCTTCTCATTGCTGCAGATGACTAGTTGGACTCCAAGACTTATACATACAACATAACTTGGACTCCTATCCAAGGTACTAGGCTTGACTTTGACTCATAAAAAAAATGAACATTTTTGATCATAGGTAGCATGTTACGCAGAGATAAAATTTTGCATCTTTATTGCCTAATCACATCAAAATAAATAATAAAAAAACTTAAAAATGCATCCATGAATACAAATTCCACAGATGAATGATATCTAAGACTTAGGAGTACTTACAATTTATGAGTTCTTTTAACAAAATAAAAAAAAAGTAATTTGTATTCCGAGAATTTAATAGGACGTCAACCATAAAAGTTTTATATTTTTTATTCTTTAAAAAAAAAAAAAAATGGTTGAGAACCAATATTTTTGCATATGAATAATTACTTAAATTTATCCTTGTATAAAAATATGCCATAAAAAGTTAATGCTCACACTTTAATAAATTACAAATTTATCGATTTAAAAAAAAAGAAAATAATAATACCCATTCAAACTAAATTGTTTGTGAAGAGCATCATATTTTATCAATATAATGTGCCACAATCCATTATTTATCAAACTAGGGATGCTCAATATCTCTAATAATAATTTTATAATTAATGTGGTAATCAATAATGACTGGAAAATTCTTTACTTTTTTATATATTTATTCTGAAGCAGCTTTAACATTTTAGTCAATATCTAAATTAACAATCATCATATTCTTCATCCAATTTAAAATCATAATTAAAAGAATCTATGAACAAAGTGAGTGTGAGAGCCAAATGGAATAGGCTCATCAAAGTTGGCTCTTGCAATTTCACGCATGTTGCGTGCCTCGAGGAAGACCAAGTAGCTTCTTTGACGATCTCTGGAGTTACTCACGCAAGAAATAATGACTCCATCATCCTCACAGGTTCCAGAGGGATTGGGAACAAAGACAATTTCACTTGGATGCTCAAACTCATCCCCAGTTTTCCAGGCAGTGGTCATTCCGGTCTCCACATCAATCTTGGTGATGGAGTTGGAGAAGGTATTTCTTGGGTTGAGGCCATGCATCCATCCAACAACATAGGTGTAGTTGTATCTACGGAAGTTGAAATGGGGATTGATCTTAGGGTTCTCCAATCCAGACTCACGGGTAATGATATGGGGACAAATGTTAACCATGTCGTTGTTACGGATAGCAGTGGCTTCATTCCATTGTCCAAAGTTCAAGTCCATTCCTTGGTCCATGTAGTTGAGAGGCAGGACAAAGCGCATGAGGCGTGAGTTGGAGCTGTCTCCATAAAAGTTGGGGCAAGACTTTAACTTTTCCACCCACATGGAATCCATGATCTCAGGGCCATCATAGGTAAGCATGTCCACAACGATGTGCTCACCAGATTCGTAGCAGTTCACAAAGTTGAAGAAGAAGTAGGATCTGTCAGTGACGTAGTTAATCTCAATGTTGCGACCCGTGTTCTTGTCCACAATGTAGAAATGGTTACGCTCTCCGGCCATCCATTGCAAGCAATCTCTGAAGGATTTTCCTTGAGCCTTGTGTTGCTTGAGTTTGTTCACATCATAGGCCATGGGCTGTTCGCAGAAGATCAAGTAGTTATCGGTCATGCCAAAGGAGTGGAAGTATCCAATGTGATGGGGGAATCGAGATGGAATAGTGGCGATGAATTTGGTTTCAGTAGGGAAGTTATCTCCTTTGTAATTGATTTCAGGAGATGGCCTCTTGAACTTGATGAAGTGATACTTGTTGCCTGTTACAACAGAGGCTGCCAAGTTGTAGTAGTCACCATTGTGGTCCTTGAGAGGACGGACACTCTTCATGTTGAAAAGGTGAGACATGTCAATGAGATCACCGGTTTCAAGGGAATCAGGATCAACAATACGGTCGAAGGAGGTCTCATTCGTGGCAAGTACGAGATCTCCAAATTGGTAGAAAGAGGAGTTGCAGTTATCCCTTGCTTCTTCCTCCATCATGAGTTTCTCCATGCTGGTGGATCTATATTTCATCATGGATCCCTCGCCTCTGAATCTACGAATGTTTCTTCTCATGGGTCCAGGTGATTGGTAGACAGAGACTTGGTAGTTGTTGGAATCAACCATCTGAGTGCTGAACTCAATGTTGGAAGAGGGATAGGTTTGGTTATGTCCTTGTTCATGCTCACGAATGTACTCATCGGATCTGAGATTCTTTTTGGTGAAAGTGATGTATTTTCCCTTCTCTTGGATTTTGAAGGAGCTCATCATGGAGAGTCCGTCCATCCAATGCTTTCTGGAGATGGAAGCGTAACCAGAGTCTCTATCGGAAGAAGAGTTGCAGAGACCTCCAGAGGGACTGTTGTAGAGGAGAACTCCTTGAACCCAGGCAGGGAGTTGCTGTCCACTCAATTGTCCACGAACATCGGAGCAAGTGGTGGAGTTCATGAAGAGATTTTTATTGAATTCCTTGTTCATGTTGAGGATTGGAGTGTGTTGTGTTGTTGGATGATTGTGTGTCAATGAATTGATGTCTTTTCTTTCCATTGGAAGCTCTTTTATATGAAGTGTGAAAGCTTTTTCTATCATTATTAAATTTAGAATGACCCTAAAAAGCAATCATTTATCCGTGATAGGGGCTTCAATTATGTTTATATTGATCTATTTGTCACTTTCAAGTTTTTCTATATTCAATAACTGAATATTGAGATAATTTCTAGACAATGTTTTCAAAGGCGGATCATTCAGAAAATGCATGTTCTTACTTAAATTTATGATATATAGTTGATTATCTGTTTTGCATTTAGTGTTGCAAAAATAAAGTTAATTAATAATTTTTTGGATTGAATTTGAACCTATCTAATCATGTATCTTACTCCACACCTTCCTTTTTTATCAATCTGAAGATGATTGAGTTATAAGGGGAGATCTTATGGTAAATAATATTCAATGCCATTATTAAATGATACTTTTACATACTTCTTCCATACTCTACTTTAAGAATGATGATCATATTTGAAATCTTTCATTAGATGAAGTTTAAATACTATGAATGTGGTCTACTTACACACACATGACTTTTTTCATAAATGAGTCTGGATTATAGTTACTTGTGTTTTTCAACTATGGAATTATCTTCAATTTATATTTTTTTGATTCAAGTACATCTACCTTTTTCATTGACTATCAAATCCTTCTCATAGACCATTACTTCTACAACATTGATCAAACATTTACTAATCAACTTATATTTTCGTTTTTAAGAAGTATATTATTAAGCGAGAAAGTGAAAATTGCTCAGTAATTAGTTTCAATCGTGTCAGCAATCCTTTTAATATTTTCATTCTTAACAAGTTATTTATGATGCTTGGAATCGTTCTATTGAGAAATCGACTACTTTTATTTCATAAAAACTATTTAGGAACAGTAATAAATTATAAAAAGTATACAGGATATTAAGAAAATGAGCCTTGGATTAAGATATTTTAAGCTGTATATGATACATTACATAGTTAAATACATATTTATATTGTTTTAAACAAACATGTGCTTAAATAAATATTTCACATATAAGCATACCTAAGAGTGACACCTTTAGCGGAGAGCAAATGATATTGGGGGGGGGGGGTAAATAAATGTCCAAGGATTTAGCTCGTTTAGGTGATGATTATCCTGTTACGAAAATATTCATATTAATTCTTCAGATATGTCATAAAACTGTACTCTAAGGTCAGTTAAGGTCACAAAACTTCCTGATTATACATAATTTAGAAAGAAAGAAAGAAAAAATATGATAAGCTCTTATATTTGATAGTTATTTTTGGAGCCAAATCAAGTCTCATAAATGAATAAAGGACTTTAGATACCTCTGCCTATTCCAAAAGTTTAAATAACAAATCCATAATTGATCAAAATTCGTCTATGAAATATTGAATTGTTAACTTTCATTAGGGTTAGATCAGTCCTTAGTATAGGACTTAAAATCCCTTCTACCTCGCCCCCAATATCATCCCTTAGAAAAAATCTTATTTTTACGGCCTTTTACAGTATGTAATTATGATTAGTACTTGCGTGTACCAATAGAGTTCACTCATTCAAACTTTAAGTATCTTTCAAGGTACGGTAATAGTTTGACATTACTCTAAAATTTCGACATAATTAAGTATTTGCTATTCTTGGTAACATTGGATCATGAAATCTCAAGTATTTATAACTGATGTTGATTGATGATGTCGAAACTTGCTGATATTTATGGAGACGTTATTTAGTAGAAATTGTACCATTGAACAAGGGAACAACGTTTGTGTCCGATTCATACACTTTTTTTTTTCAGATTTAGTACGGAACCGGACGGATCACTCAAAATATAATTGGACGAACACATCCCTAATATCTTTTTTACATCTTTTGAAGATGGCTTTTGAGCTGACGCACGGTTTTAAATCAGGATTAAGGAAAAATGATACATAATACATTATTATATCAATGCCAAATTTTAATAATAATTATAAAATATTTCTCAAATATACATACATATATCACATAAATATTAGCGAGCATTTATTCTCAATAAATAAGACTTAATCAATTTTTATCTTACTACAATATAATCAGCCTTTTATCTATTATATATAATCCTTTTTTTTTTGCGAACTGAACAAATCAAGATCACTAATGAATATGCATAAAGATAAATAAATAACCATCTCAAACATCGTAAATTTTAAAAGAAAGTGGAGCAAGGCATATTCATTATAAATTAAGATTAAAATACTTCATCTAAATCCATTGACTTTAATTTGAAATAGTACAAATCGACCAAAAGTAATACATTTTGACTCAGAAATGCCCTCTTTTTTTTGTATATAAAGATGACCAGTAACTTGCCAAAAATGGTCAGAGAGGTCCCATAGTGTGTTAACATATTAATACTCTTCTAGTCCAGATTGTATCAGTCTGGGTTTGTACGAGACTCTTATAGTAATATAATTCACTATTTATATTTATCCTATAAGAGTAAGATGATAGTTTGTACAGATGACTGTCTCAAATAGACTTCAACCATTCCACAGTAACGATTATCATGTACAATTTGGGATATTTCTGTTTATAGTTTATGATTGTCACTATATAGAACAAAAATCTTTTGGCTCAACACTTAGAAAATATTTTAAATGCGGCACAGTTTTAAGCCTACTTGTAAAATTTAATTTAATGCTAATATTGGCATGGTTAAATGCTTGGGCTTGGAGTTTTGACCAGATCAGATTCTTCTATCTACATAGATCTATGTTCTGGGTTGTTTCCAAATATGAATGAGTTATGAGATACGATTAATTACCATGAGAAATGAGGACAGTTGACTCAAGAAAAACGGAGTTCTCATTACATTTTTTGCTTCAAAGTAAATTTTTGCCTATTTTTTACCAACATTTGCATACTTAAATACTATAGGTATGTATGCCTGACACTCAAAAACTTTTTATTAGCCCTTTTGTTTGTTTGTTTAGCTCTGAGATTGGACCTACCTCACCGGAACTTAATCCGGTATCAGCCGGTAGTGAACCTATCTAGGAGCTATGATATTTATTAAAAATTTGTTTTAGAGTACAAAAACATTGATATATTTTAAAAATATACTCCTCCAAGGATAATTTTTCTTCTTTAATCTCTCCCTCGAGAGCCATCATTTTTTCCGTTGTTGCCGGACAACCAAAGATGAGATGGTGAGGAGCTTCGTCATCCTCATGACAGAGTCTACAGGTTGGGCTAATGGCCTTCCCCAACTTGAAAAGATGCTTGTTGAGACCGATGTGTCCGCTAATCATGCCAACGATGACCGAAATTTGTGCTCTTTTGAACTTAAATATTTTATGTCCTATGTTCGGATTTGATATGAAGAGTTTTGACTGTTGCAATATCTAAGAACATAAATATCTTTGGTATCGAGAGCTCATTCTTCACTCATAATCATAAAGAAGTCATAAATACCTTTCTCAATTTTTCATTCGACATGGTGTTGAACAGCTAATTTGAAAATTTACACTATATTCCTTTGTCAGCTGTCAATTTTGTTTGTTTGTTTTTTTACAACAAGTGCCCATTTATAGTTTCTACATGTTGATTGGTTGAACTCAACATAGCTTTTGTTAAGTTCTAATACTATTTGTTGATTAGTGAAGAATAACTTCAGAGTTGGAAAGAATTGGCCCACTCAATTTGGGACTGTTTTCCCCCACTCTTTTTAGAAAAAAAACCCGGTTGAGAGATACAATATAAATCACTTTGTTCTTCAACTCAACATTTGAATGGTGAACAGGCAAAAATAAAAACAAATTCGTAGGTCCGTACCTAGATTCTGAATTCAAATTTATTTCCTAACTTACATAATAATTAAAGTTTCTATTTCATTCATTCACTTCAATATATGATGCATTGTTTTATACTAAATTATAACATATATAAATATGTAATCCCATCCTTGATTATCTATCTTAATCCTAACCTAATCCGTGTCCTTCACATCTTATTAACTTACATACAAGTATATAAATGTGAAAATATGTAATATCATTGATATGTACTTATAAGCTAGTTGGGCAAGTGTCTGTGTACTAGGCTCTTAAGATTTATGAGATTAAAAATTGTCAATTCAGCCAATACATACATATATGTGTCAAGTCAACAAGAAACCAAGTTTATCTGAAATATTTCAAAAATGAGTTAGAACTCATCTATCATATTCTTGAAGACATTCTCTTTCGTTTGTATTAATAGTATATTTCAATTAATTAATTAAATAATGACTCAATTAGTTGCAACTTATTTATAGGAAAAAATACCGGCCACAATCAAGAATACAAAACACCTGGTATTTATGACTATGTAGTTACTATTACTAGGAATGTAAATAATATGCAAAATGCCGCGCTGGAGATTTTGTGGAGTTGGCTCTTCGAATAGTACTTTTTATTTTCCAAAGCTGTTATCATTTTTCCTTTATTACTATTGAGGGGAGAACATCTACCTGATAGTAAAGATCTCGCATGAAGGAATACATGCATTAAGGTTAATAAACCAAATAAAATGTAAACAAAAAGGTCTCAAGTCCTCGTATAATTATTAGTTAAAAATATATAATATTTTAAATAAGTTAATTTTCTGCCTCTCGTCTAATGCGTACATAATGTTATTATCTATTATCGATGTCTTCATTTGTGTGCATATATAATGGAGAATAGCAGCTATTAGCTCAGTAAAACGTCATGACATCTCAATCTGCTTCCCTCTCAACATTCATCAAATTGTCAGAGTTACCAGGTTGATGATTTTCTCTTTTTTTTTATTTTACACACCCCATTTGCATATTATTTACATTCCTAACTATTACTATGATTCATGGTGAGACCAAATTAAGTTGATTCTTAATAGCTCTACAACAGATGAACTGGTTTTAGCCAACTGCAACTAAATAAATCTCTGGGGCTACGAAAAAGATGGACGTTCTGTCAGGGACCATATCGGCTCCATGTGCAGTCGTGACATTTATCCGATTGCTCTATTGGATATTGAATATAGTCATCCTTATGAGGCAGATCCTACAGTTTGAAAAGTTCTGGTTGGTTGACTCAGGGGACCATGAGGGGACATTATTTATAATGCTCCTTTAATAGAAAAGACAAGTTTAATTTTTGAGGTTTTATGATTGAAATAAATTGAATTCGTATATATATATATATATATATATATATATATATATATATATATATATATATATATATATATATATATATATAACTATATGTATATATAAAATACTATGAGCAAAAAATACCGGGAAATTTGAACTTAATTTTTTGGGGATTCGAATAGGGGTAAATATTTTTTTTTTGTTTCAGTGTGAACCACTGCCACTAACATCAGTACCCGAATTATCCATCAAAATATTCAGTATTTGTTTAAAATACGCGTCCTTTTCTGAAAAGCTAAAATCGAATTTATATTTCTTAAAATGTCCGAAAGATGATGACTCAAATGCAATTTAGAAAAATGTTGTTAAAACCATAAAAGTTACAATGGATATTCCATACTGTATTTTTTCTTTTGAAATTTTGATAATCTGCGGTTTGTTTCTTGAGAATTCATAACTTATTACTTACATCTAAACTCAGCAGTTATTGTTCTGTAATTATTGACATAATAATAATAATTGTGTAGCTGTTTTGACAATTGGAAAACAAAAAAGTTGACACATGTGCATTGCATTAGGGGGTCCATATTTTGAGGGGGATGAAATGGATTTCAAGGATCAAAAAAGATTATTTGATTCCCGATATTTTCTGCCCATAGTGGTATTTTATAATTCCAATATTAATCGAGAATACAAATGAAAATTCGGACCATAAAAAATATTAATATGGCCATGTAAGATGATGCATTTTATTGGAGGACCTCCCTCTCTTTTAAATGATTTATTATGCTTTTTTTTTGTTTTTTTTTGCAGACAAATGAATATTTATTATATTAATCATGTTGGGAAGTTTAATTGAAATCATCAAAAATGAACCTATCTATTATGATGCACTACAAATGTAAATAATACAGGTATCTTTAATAATATATTATGCTCTATTGAAGGTTGGAAACGGATCTGGAGGTAGAGAGTCCGGACATTTGCATTTAAATAATTATATTATTTAACAATTTTATACATACAAAAATTAATAATATTGATCTAGAAATTGAGTATTTTATTGATTTTAAATATCGACAGTTGCACGGAGTAGTCATGCTTCTGTATTTAACATGTTAACAAGAGGAATGACTATTGTTAAGACTCCAATAAGACCTATATTTATTTTTTTTTTTTTTTTTTTTTTTATTCATTTCAGTTCCAACTACATAAAATAACGCACAAAGTAAATACGTATAAAAATACATAAATAGACATTTTAGTCTAAAATTTTAACTTTGGCTGAGGAACTATTACAAATTAAAAGCAATTATAAATCGATCTAAAACATTTTTAACAAATTAATAACACATTAAAATATTACAACACTAAACATATAATTATAAATGCATAGACTATTTTAAAAACTTAATTATTCTCTTAGTCAAATTAAAATAATTAACTGAACTTGTCGGATAATATTTAATGATTTTACTGGCCTGTGTCCATGAGTCATCTGAAGCCGTTGGTATTTTCAGCGTTAGAGCTGTATATCTAGCCGCTGCGTGTAAAATTACTCCATATAGGTCCCCAGGACGTAGAGGTTCCGCACTTGTCAAGCATTGAGCTATCCGGGCCTTGGCGTTCAAAAGGGCAGCGTCAATAGCTTTCATATTAGGGTCCCGGACTTTGTTTCTATTAGAAAACCCAAATAGAACTAGGGCTTTTACGTATTTCTCCTCTCCCTGATCAGTCCCCTTAATATTCAGCATGACCAGTCTTTTCAGTATTCCCACTTTTGGGCAGTCCACAAATGCGTGAAGCGTGGAGTTGTACAACTTACCACAATTAAGGCAGTGCCTCGTAAACTGGATACAATTTGAGGAAATCTGTAGTTGTGCTGTAAATTTTTTCCCATCGTGTATCCCTACCAAAGAACGCTCGATCCTTATTCTCCAGTTCTCCGGTAGCTTGAGGTGGTTCAAATAAAAATCAGCCAAAATAGTGACCTCTTCCTGACCATTCGGACAACCCATTTTTAGGTGCCAAGGGCAGGGCATCAGATGAAGATTTGCTGCCTTTATGAGAGGATATCTAAACCGTCCATCATTTAGAGGATATACTCCGATGGTGTTGTGGATAGATAAAGCTCTTTTAAAAATAGCTATTTCTTCTATTGTTGACGGGTCTTCCAGATTTCTAAAGAAGAATCTCTTTGATAAATTTTGACCTATAATGTCCACTATAGAGTCTCCTGAAAAAATTGGAACTCCCCTCCATATAATTCGTTGTACCGCAGCCCAAACACCCGATACCGCCTCAGTTTGTTTATTGGTGTTTATCGTTCCAAATAAGAGCCTCCACAATAGCTCCCCACTCGTGATCCTTGTCCTCCATTCTTTGTCTGGAAACTCCATTACATCATTTAGGACCTTTGTGTATATTTTAGGAATTACTTTCGAGAGAAGAGTTATTCCACCACCCATAAGTTTTCTGGTTCTTTTGATCGCTGGTAGATATCTTTTGTGGAACAATTTGAGGAGCCACTTTTCTTCTTCAATTATCGCCCTCTCAGCAATCACCGGTGAGGCTGTCGCCTTATAAAGGACTACTGGCACGATCTGAGTATTGTACAAATCAATTCTCCTCTGAAGATTAAATCCCCTCCAAGAGGATAAGCGCCTATTGGTATTTACTGAGATATTTTCCCAGTTTGAAGAATGAATTCCTTCCGGACTCCAATCGATACCCAGAATTGACACCTTTCTCTTTACGACACAGTTCTCCACCACTGAACCCTCCCCTGAGTTCCAGGCACCTAATGGCAAAATGAAAGTTTTTTCTCTATTCAATTCCAATCCAGAACGAACCTTGAATTTTTCAAAGGCTTTAAGAAGAATTCCTATTCTTTTGATCAACTGAGGTTCTGAGTTCGCCTCAACCGTTAGCGTCACGTCGTCTGCGTATAAGTCCACCAAATGCCGATGTCCTTGGAACAGGACACCAAAACCACCATACTTTCTAGTAATAAAGCACACTAGTTCCTCTACAGCGGCTATAAAAAGTAGAGGCGATGTAGGACAACCTTGTCTACAACCCTTTTTGAGAATTATAGGCTTGCTCTCCTGACCACCCATCGAAATGACAGATGACCCATTAAATAAAAGAGCTCTAACAGGGTTAAAAAAGTATTTTGGGAGCATCTTTTTTACCGCTCGAAGGATTTGGTCATGTTTTATGGAGTCAAATGCTTTACTAAAGTCTATACCAATCACAGCCCCATATTTTCCTCTCTCTCTCACCGATTCAATAGCTGATTGAATATTACGCGATACATCAGAAATCTTTCTATTTTTAAGAAAACCCTTTTGAGGGGTACTTATTCTTTTATTAAGCTCCGGTTCCATTTTTTGGGCCAAAATTCCAGAAAGAATCCTATAGGAGTGATTTAAAACGGTGATAGGTCGCCAATGATTAAAATCGGTGCCATTTCCCTTTTTAGGAATGAGTACCACTCTGCCCTTCGTGAGGTTCCTCGGGAGCCGACCTCTCTTTTCCATTGATTCACCAAACCTTTGAAGAAAGGGCGCAGTTTCTTCGGGAAGTAATGAGTAGATATCCCCGGAAATACCATCTACCCCAGAAGCCTTCTTATCTTTAAACTTTTTCTTTATGTAGGTGGTGATATCATCCATGGTAAATAATTTGATTTGTGAGTGGCTCTTTCTCCTAGGAAAATTTATTCTATCTGTTCCAACCAAGCTCTGAAATTTGGAGTAGAAATAATGCAAAATATCCTTTGCTTTTGTTAACTTATGGCCATTGTCCACAATTTGCGAAATGGATCCAGCGGAGTAATAATCTTTTTGAAGAAGTGATTTTAACCTTCTATTTGGGTTAAATTCCAATTCCACTCTTTCAGACATCTCCACTTCAGCGACTTCAGCCATTCTAAAGTTATTAACAGCTTCAGCAGTGATGGTCCGAATAAATGGGGATTGATCACTAAGTAAACCGTCCAACTTCAATTGGAAGTCCTTCGCATTTTTCCTGTGAGCAGATAGGAACTTATATGCAGACATATGGATTAATCGAGGAAACCGAAAAGCCCCAACCTCAGCAGACATTGAAAAATCAAAACCCTGCGTTAGGTGTTTCCTTAGAATATCTTTAAACTTGGGCTCATCCAAAATCCATTTGGGGATTTTTGACCTTTTCGATCGTTGTGTAAAATCCATTTCGAGATCCAAAATATAGTGATCAGAAAAAGGTTCCGGTCTATAGGAAGCATTTTTAACCTGGCCAAAGATTATGGGAGAAACTAATGCAAGATCTATTAGTGATGATTGAGAACCTCTTCTCCATGAAACCTCACGAGATGAATTAATTTTTTCAGACACATTTTTTAAGTTAAAGTAGGAACTAACCATATCAAGAAAAGCTCTATTTGGATAAGCAGAACCTTCCTTTCTCAGATCCACGTTTAGATCCCCGATAAGAATCAGTGGAAGCTTGTTCTCCCTTTCGGAGTCCATTAAGGCTTCAAAAAAAGAAGGCGACCTTTCATTCGGACCACAGGCGTTAATGAGGAAAAAGCTACCTCCGTTTGTTGATATATATAATTTGTGCCATTCGCTTTTGAAAGAATATTCCTCCCTTAAACTTACAGTTTTGATTCTCTTTGAAATGAAGGTGAGAACTCCTCTTTCAGAGCCTGATCCGGTGAAGAAATTATGGTAACACTCCGGTTTACATAGGGAACAGTTCGATACACAAGAAGATGAAACATCAGTTTTAACGTCCTGAAGACAGATAATATCTGGATTGGATGAAAACAATGAATTCAAAAGAGCATGTCGTCTTTTTTTTTCTTTTCCTCCACGGGTATTGAGAGAAATAATTCTCTGCAAACCCATATTAAATTTTATGTCATCTGATATCTTATTTGAGTAAAAGTCAGTGATTTTCGACTGTGAAAAAATTCTGGAAGAAAGGCTCATGTTGAGATTATTCTATTTAGAGGTTTTAGCTTTTTGAACTTTTGAAGGGGTTTTCCCTTTTTCTGGGGATATTCCCATGTCTTGCCTTCCTCTTTTGGAGGAAAGAGATCGAGTTCTGTCTGGCAAAATGGCCTTTGCATTCAAATATTGTTGTTGCATTTTATTCGTATTCTCCTTATTCTTTCCTATAGACCCGGCTTCAATAATTATTGGAGATCCAAGATTTTCGACTGAGGATGAATTACTTTCAATTTGGATAGACCTTGTTGAAGATGATTCTGCTCCCGCCACAGGTCCCTGGGTTTCTTTTTCCTTGGATACTTTCTGAACTTCGTAATCCTCCTTGGAGTTACTACTAAGGATACTATCAATTCCGCTGCTGGACTCCTGTGTTTCCCTGGTCAAAGAATGAGCGGCATTCATGTCGTTTGAGCCGGTTTCCTCTGCCCTTGAAGTACCTGAACGAGAAATATGTTCATCTGTGTTCTTTTTTGCCTCAGAGACAACAGCAGATGATGGTGCTGACTTCAAATTGACCGAGTCTATGTCGCTTGCAGCTATCCGCTCTTCAATTATCCGTTTTAACGACTTTTCGTATTCAAAGGTCTTGATTCGCTTCTGGGTGCAGTATTGCTTTACATGTCCAAAATTAAAGCATCTTTGGCACTGTAATTTTACTCCCGAAAATTTTAATTTCACTAAACACCCCTGAAACGGTATGATCTGAGGTATACCTGAAGGGTCAGCGACCATCTCGATCACATAGTCGCTGTCTCTCCATATCTCCCGATAATTTTGGTATTTTTCCTCCGCTTTTTTGTCTATGGGATTTTTTTGGGGGTAATGATCTACTATTTCCCCAAACTGCCCCAACCACTTAACTAAGCGGCATTCATCTACCCTTTTAAAGGTGTTCACCATAGTTACCGTTAGTTTTTTCTTCCTATCGACAGTTATCTTGTCTACTCCTTTCAATTTACAGGTAACATTTTCAGGAATACCATCCTTATTAATCAGCTTAGAGCTAATATGCTTCTTGAGATCATTCAGGCGAGTTCGCACATCAATAGGATGTTTGGTATAAATACACGACTGTCCCATGGCAAACCTTGGGTTTGCCCCAGCAATTTCATAATCTTTAAAACCAAATTCCATGGCTATATCGTAAATATCCAAGTGTCTAATCTTATCATTTTTAAAGGGATTCCCTTCAAGGTCCTCCAACAACACTACAAAGATTTCCCATTTAAACTCACTGTTGAGATTAAATTGAATTCCTGCATTCCCATTCTGAACGCTACTCTTTTTTAGTATATCCGCATAGCGGCTTTTGTTTATATTAGCACTCCCTTCATCCGGAGACTTGTCAGGAGGTACATTATCCATACCTTCAGGGTCCTAACTCGCCGAGATGAAGAAAAGGATAATAAAAGACGGCTTGATATGTGAGAGGATATTAATATTTTACGAAAAAATAAAGAAGAAAGAAGTCCAGAAGACTTCGAAAAAAAGAATTGAGGTTATTCAGGGATAAACAAGAATCTTTCCTTATGAAGGAGTAGATAAAGTACTCCACAGACTTATTCTACTTCCCCCCCTTTACCGATTCTAGATGTCTTCACGCGTACGAAAATAACAATAAAAACGAGAGAGAGAGAGAGAGATAAAAGAAGAGGAACTTCTTTATGGGACCTCTTAAGCAACTAATTTGGCTAATTACTTGCTCAAAGCTAGACTAAAGTCAAATGTAATGTCTCTTACCTATAGCCCGAAATATTAGCTATATGTAGATATAAAATTTCTTCTCCAAACGACTTTATAAATGAAGAAAAATAATTAAATCCTTAGGAGACACTACACACACGTGTGAACACAACACAATACCTATATTTATTTTACACTTTCCTATTGAACTGATTGAATTTTATATCAAATGATGACTCAGTCAAAGCAAGGGACTCGGACTCAATGAGCCCCTAAGTTGTCTAGTTTACAATTTTAAACTCAATTCGGATACAAAATAACGAATTTAACGGTTCAATTTGGAATTGAGCTTCAATATTAGACTCTGACTCGTAAAAAATGACACTTGAACAGCTCTTGTTGTAGATATGTGGATATTTTTTTTTCCAAATGAGAATCAAGATGAGAAATTGATTATTTATTTCTTCAGGCCTAGTTTATTAATATATACTTTTTCTATCCTATATTCACCTTTTGTGTTCTTGGAACGATTTTAATTTAAAAGATCAATTAATTTTAGAGGTTTTGAATATGGTTTTAAAGTCTTTATCAATAGATTTACCAAAGTATTGACGTAGTACGTTCATCTAAGACAGCTCACTGATATTGATGGTCCATTTAGAGAATGAAATATTCTAATAATTTGAACAATATACATATGACTACAATGCCTTGAGTATAGCTATTCAATTTTATTGATACTTGAAAGCATTTGAACTCAGAGCATCAAGACATGGATTTAAATTGGATCATAGAGGCTTGATTACGGCTCTGTATTCAAAGTCCTAAAAGGCTATCTCTTGCGTTATGAAGGTATCCTTAGGTGAAGAAGCACTTAACATTCTTCTCAAATACGAATAACAATAGACTCATTAAAGACGTTAATAAATGTTTTTACACATTACACAAGGCACTGTCATCAAATTGCTATTTTCGGAGTTACTTATGATTTAGGAATGAAACGGCCATTATTTAAAGAAAGAAAAATCTAAGTGATGTTGAATTATTAGCACTATTGAATACAATTTACCTGACTTTGAAGTGTTTTCTTTGACTTTTGCATTAAAAATATAGTGAAAATATTTGGCTTTTGATTATGAGTTGTTCAAGAGACCAGTTTATTACAATGAGTGACTAGACAAAAAACTTTTGTAGTTCTTAAAAAGAATTTTTGTACAGCATAAATATGTTCAATTTATTTGTAACTCGAATTTAATGCCGTAAAGTTATTAACTATTTTACATATGTAAGGTTCGAACCCTATACTATCTATAGCATGAATAAAATATTTCGAAGGATTAATTAAAAGATAGTTAATTGATAACGATAAAAATTTCAATCTACCATTTCACTTTGTATAAAGTATTTGGCTCTAGATTATACATATTTTGAGTAAAAAATATAGACAAAATGAGTTGTTTACATGAGAAAAAGTAATAAATATCCATACTCCTACGATTATACAAAAATATAACATCAAATCACGCCCGGCACGAAGAAATGGTATGACAGGGTATTAGCCCCCCAGAACAAACCCTCTACTATCAAAAGTAATATTTATCAATACATATATATTCATTTACCCCTGAGTCATTAACATATGTACAATAATGTCATTTTATCAGAAAATCAGTAGAGAATAAATTAGTAGACGGATACAATATTAAGGTAGCATTCGAAATGCTTGTTTATTTCATAATGACTAAAAAATACACCATATAAGTACATAAGCTCATTTGATTCAAATTAAAAGAATCTATGAACAAAGTGAGTGTGAGAGCCAAATGGAATAGGCTCATCAAAGTTGGCTCTTGCAATTTCACGCATGTTGCGTGCCTCGAGAAAGACCAAGTAGCTTCTTTGACGGTCTCTGGAGTTGCTCACACAAGAAATAATAACTCCGTCATCCTCACAGGTTCCAGAGGGATTGGGAATAAAGACGATTTCACTTGGATGCTCAAACTCATCCCCAGTTTTCCAGGCAGTGGTCATTCCGGTCTCCACATCAATCTTGGTGATGGAGTTGGAGAAGGTATTTCTTGGGTTGAGGCCATGCATCCATCCAACAACATAGGTGTAGTTGTATCTACGGAAGTTGAAATGGGGATTGATCTTAGGGTTCTCCAATCCAGACTCACGTGTAATGATATGGGGACGAATGTTAACCATATCGTTGTTACGGATAGCAGTGGCTTCATTCCATTGTCCAAAGTTCAAGTCCATTCCTTGGTCCATGTAGTTGAGAGGCAGGACAAAGCGCATGAGGCGTGAGTTGGAGCTGTCTCCATAAAAGTTGGGGCAAGACTTTAACTTTTCCACCCACATGGAATCCATGATCTCAGGGCCGTCATAGGTAAGCATGTCCACAACGATGTGCTCACCAGATTCGTAGCAGTTGACAAAGTTGAAGAAGAAGTAGGATCTGTCAGTGACGTAGTTAATCTCAATGTTGCGACCCGTGTTCTTGTCCACAATGTAGAAATGGTTACGCTCTCCGGCCATCCATTGCAAGCAATCTCTGAAGGATTTTCCTTGAGCCTTGTGTTGCTTGAGTTTGTTCACATCATAGGCCATGGGCTGTTCGCAGAAGATCAAGTAGTTATCGGTCATGCCAAAGGAGTGGAAGTATCCAATGTGATGGGGGAATCGAGATGGAATAGTGGCGATGAATTTGGTTTCAGTAGGGAAGTTATCTCCTTTGTAATTGATTTCAGGAGATGGCCTCTTGAACTTGATGAAGTGATACTTGTTGCCTGTTACAACAGAGGCTGCCAAGTTGTAGTAGTCACCATTGTGGTCCTTGAGAGGACGGACACTCTTCATGTTGAAAAGGTGAGACATGTCAATGAGATCACCGGTTTCAAGGGAATCAGGATCAACAATACGGTCGAAGGAGGTCTCATTCGTGGCAAGTACGAGATCTCCAAATTGGTAGAAAGAGGAGTTGCAGTTATCCCTTGCTTCTTCCTCCATCATGAGTTTCTCCATGCTAGTGGATCTATACTTCATCATGGATCCCTCGCCTCTGAATCTACGGATGTTTCTTCTCATGGGTCCAGGTGATTGGTAGACAGAGACTTGGTAGTTGTTGGAATCAACCATCTGAGTGCTGAACTCAATGTTGGAAGAGGGATAGGTTTGGTTATGACCTTGTTCATGCTCACGAATGTACTCATCGGATCTGAGATTCTTTTTGGTGAAAGTGATGTATTTTCCCTTCTCCTGGATTTTGAAGGAGCTCATCATGGAGAGTCCGTCCATCCAATGCTTTCTGGAGATGGAAGCATAACCAGAGTCTCTATCGGAAGAAGAGGTGTAGAGACCTCCAGAAGGACTGTTGTAGAGGAGGACTCCTTGAACCCAGGCAGGGAGTTGCTGTCCACTCAATTGTCCACGAACATCGGAGCAAGTGGTGGAGTTCATGAAGAGATTTTTATTGAATTCCTTGTTCATGTTGAGGATTGGAGTGTGTTGTGTTGTTGGATGATTGTGTGTCAATGAATTGATGTCTTTTCTTTCCATTGGAAGCTCTTTTATATGAAGTGTGAAAGCTTTTTCTATTATTATTAAATTTAGAATGACCCTAAAAAGCAATCATTTATCCGTGATAGGGGCTTCAATTATTCATTTATTTTTGATAGATATTTTGTCACATTAAAGAACATTGACTTTTTGTATCATTTGTAAAACTATTTCAAAAAATTTATTGAGTTAAGGAAACTTCTTTAGTCGGTGGGTCATTTCATGTTGGACCGTAATTATACAGAAAAATCATAAACTGCTTCTAACTCTTTCTTTTTCCTTTTGCAAAGTAAAATATGAGGTTAAAAAATAGCCTGAGGCAAAACTCATTTTATTATTAAAAAAACCCAATGATGAAAATAACACCTCGCGTTCTTTGTTGCTCTTCGTTGTGGAAAAAAAGGTGGTCGTTGAAACATTATATTAATGATGTCTATGTATTGTCATTAATCTGTGGGTTCTTTTTCTTCTTCGTAATTATAGGTAGAAAGAAGATAAAATGTTCCTTTGCAAGAAAATTATAAACAAAAAACAAAAACAAAACAAAAAATGAAACAATTATACCAACACATTTTCTATTTTTTTTAAAGTAAAAAGACTACGTGAAATTGATAGTCATTAGTTGCAAAAAGTATATAATTGCACCCATTATTTTCTCTGTAATTTTCTCGAAGTCTTTTGAAGTCTATTACAAATGAATTTCGAATTAGGTAAATATTTCTACATATAGCTATTGCATACGTGGCAGAATTGTTTTATTCATCTATATTTTTGTGTTTATGATCCATGGCTGAGTATATCGAGTCCATGGAAGCACTGGGGGGGGGGGAGGGGATGTATCCTATCCCCAGTTTTAAATGTCCGTGCTCGAATGACTCATAACTGCTAATATCCTAGCTGGCGAGCTAATGTACCGAGGGGGTAATTCTCGTTTGAGGCTTTAAGGAGATTTAAAGAAGGATTTAATCTGTTTTTGAGTTATTTCTCTTGAGACAAATAATGTAGAGAGGTTAAAATTTTTTATATCAATAAAGTTTTTTTTTGCAGCACTTGACAAATTTCTAAATTATATCTAGAAACATAATTTTTCTTAAACACATTTCTTTCTCAGCACATTTTAACTCATTTTCCGATAAAATGTTTAGTAAAACCTAGATGTTAAATGGAAGAAATTTCAACCTATTTCTTAGCAGAAATCGATGCAAAAAAAAAAATATACTTTTTTGTATGACTAATAAATTGTACAAGCTCATTTAGCGAGAACTCTAGGGTTAATATTTTGAACTAACTTGATTGAACTGATCAAAACGAAACAGATAATACAATGATGAAGTGAATTGTGAATGAAACCTGATAATGAGTAGACTATAGCGCCATCAAATGGGATGAACCTTGTTCTTTGTGACTTTATCCGACAGCAATAAGAGGGAAAAACCCTTCTGTATATTTAAAATATACTACCCAAGAAGATATTCTTTTAATTTGAGGTAAATTTAATGGTTGATTTTGACCTACAGGAGTAGGGAAATGAGTCTAAGAAAGTGTGTCTTTCAAAAAATCCTTAATATGTGTTGATGGATGGAAAATTACATATATTTTAGTTGTTTATCACGTCGAGCTTTTTTGTCCATTCGCAGCCTCGACTGACAAAAGGGAAATGAAAAATTAGGAAACACATATGGTAGCTACCCTCCTGTAATTTCCTTGTTGCCAACTTGTTAATATTTTGCAGAATTTATTATTTAGATATACTATATATTTATGAATTCTACCGATCACAAACCAATCGTTAATACTTGTAATATATTCGAAATTCAAAAAAAGGGGGCGCAATCCTTGATTTAATATAATTTTTATACATCAAAATTATAAATAATAATAATACCCTTTTTGAGAACATAACACGTAGAGTCAGCTACTTAAAATCAACAGAGTCAAATGATGAAAATCAGCTGAAAGGAAGAATACAGTGGTTTTTTGCTCATCCCAAAAAGCTCGTTGTGTATGAAGAACTATAATTAGCTCTAATCGACGATCATTCCTGGGACCAACAATGGGCTCTATACTTTAAATTTGGGTATTACAATACAGACAATACGTTAGGTTTTTGTAGATTTTGATGTACATATATGTATTTTGATCCGCTCAGCACGTTTAACACCATTTCAATGCATGACAAAAATTATAAAATACTCATAAAAATGTACTTTTCTTTTTCATGTGACAGATTCAAAATGAACACATTGGAATGTAATTTGACTTTTTGGGACCTAGGGGCAAAATAAAAAATGTTTTTCCATTCCCTCTCTTACTACACCACTGAAAATTCTCACTGCTAGTAAGAGATAAAACAAACTACTCTCTATATTTAATAATAGGGATATTCATTAATCAACAGCTGATAAAATAAATACATGTGGTAGTTGTTGAATTTTTAGGGACTCCATTGTGTAAAAGAGAGAATGCAAATATTAATATCATTAAAGATAAAAACCCCTTTCAATGAAACATTATTTCACTTTCATTCTTTGATATCTCGTAAATAAATCATTGAATTGTTGATCATCTAAACGGACGTTATGTTAATGCAATATAAATATATTATACTATATATATATATATATATATATGTAGATAAAAAAATGAAATATAATATATATATTGTAAAAATGTGTTTCTATTAAAACATAACTAAAGCAGCCATACTATAGATTCCAGATAAAATCAAATAATTTATTTCTATTCATTGCCAAATTATCATTTATAATTTATGTGTGTCTTATATTTTTGTTTTATCCACATTGAGACAATGGATTTTGAATCTCTGATGGCTCAACAAATACCAAAGTGCTAAGAAAATAATATAGTCTTTGAACTGTATCTTTGATTCTTTGTTTAAAAAAGTAGGCCTTTTTATTATTATTATTACAAAAAACCCGATTAAATACAAACCTTCAATGTTTGTTTTTTTTTGCTTAGGAGTTAATTTTTAAACATTATTTTGAAGTCTATTTTGAATTGTTGTTTTTGTTCGTTAGGGTCATTAATCTGGAGTCAAATATTACCTTTGGTCAATTACTCTTAAACTCCTTGACTTTGATTCCATTGTCCATAGAAAAATAAGGTAAATAGCGCAAAAAAGTTTGTTTGTGGATAGCCTTTAAGACCTTGGAGCATGAAAAAAAAATGCACAAAGTTGTTTGTTTATGACGACTTAAAGTGTGTGATGTGCAATTAGCAGGTATTTTTTTCATGCAAAAACTTGTTACATCTCCCATTTTGTGCAAAAAAAAAAAAAAAAAAAATGAGTAACTGTTTTTGAATTATGATTATGACTTTTTTTTTTTACCATTTATTCCCCCCTTACGTCAAGATATTCCATCATAAACAAATGACCAAGTTCCATTTGTTGGTTCTTTTTCTTCATTTGTAACCTTTTGACTTGAAGATCTATTCATTACCCTAATTCAGTGCTTTTCAACCTTTTTGCTGGAGTGGAACCCCATGGAAACATTCCACTGGCTCGAGGAACCCCTGTGCAGTAATTTGGCTGTCTTATGCAATTTATCCTTGCTCTAATTTAGAAATTGCGGAACCCCTGGACTGTACTGGCGGAACCCTAAGGTTCCGCGGAACCCTGGTTGAAAACCACTGCCCTAATTGATAAATTTTGTTTTTCCCCTTCATCCTCGAGTTTTCTTTTATTCATGTAACAAAGTCTATTTGATACACATTAGAACTGTGTCATGTATTAATTTAGGATCAAAACTGTCAGTTCTACGATCCCATAATTTATTATTTTTGGTGGATTTTAGTTTATTACTAAAATGCTCTTAAAATTAAAACTTAATACTAAAGAACCCTCTCGAACTGATCATTTGAACTAAACGGACCATTGTTGTACCAATCAAAAAATTAAATTGTTAATTTATATTTATTCATCTTTGATATTAAAGTGTCGGTCCTTAGGGCCGATGGGACAAATTGTTATTTATTGTTTTGGACTATGTAGACTTGACTAGACTCAATCCCCTAAAATATTGGAACCAAAAAAACATTAACATGCTTAGAAACAAAGTTTCTGAGAAAAAACAACAACATTTATATATAATGTATTTTTAGAAAGACAAATATTTGAATACTTCGCCATTTCAATGTTCTATGCAACCATTACTAGCTTATTTTGAAAATGAACTCTTTCTTGGCAGATATATTATATATACCTACGGATCTTTAAAACAGTCCATAAACATGCAGTGAGTCATACTCTTTTAATCTATGTCCGTATTCTAAATAAATAGTAAAATAACAAATTGGGCAACTTTTCTTAATACTAGACCAACAGCTTACGCTTCCAGTTGCACGTTCTATGTATAATATATATATATATATATATATGAGAAAGTTACAATCAGACAGAGTGAACTTAAATGCACTGTGTATTTATTTTTTAAAAGGCTTTTATTTTTGGTATGTCTCATTTTTTATTCTTCAATTAGTTAATTAATAAATCAATCAAGAAAGTTTCTATGTAAGACCAAGAAAACTTTTATTTTAATAAGAATCATATTAAAGAAAAAAAGACGTAGTAATATTTAGTTCTTGACTTAATGCCTATTTGCCATATGAGTACTTCTAAGATACCTTGTAAAATAATAAATATGCATTTTTTTACATACTATAAAAGTTTAGTCTTTTTGACAAGTCTCAAGTACTCTGTGGATTTGGTCAATAGTTCTTACAGAAGTTTTTTTTTTTCATCATATATAATATAATCATTAGCGTTGCTAATTAAATAGATGAATTATGTTATTTAATTTTTCATGCTTCAAAATACATGTATGTACGGTCAAAAAATCTTGTCTTGCTAAAGAGTATATAAAAATTAGAGTAACTAATATTTTTTTATCTTGCTTCTTCCCCAGTTTAAAGGGTAAATATTAGTCAACTAACTAAGTTCAATTTCCACAACTCTTGATCTATTGTTCATTTAATAGTAAGGATAAATCAACAGCTTCAACGGATGTAATTAAAAAAAAATCATAGTAGTATAAAGAGAGATATAAATTACGACTGCAAAAATTTCATTGATCAGATCAAACTTCAAACCCCAAAAAAATCGACTATATTGGAGGAGGCATAAACTAGAAAAGTTTTATAAGAAAAAAAAGTCCTTGCTCCTTCAACGATTGAGTGTTTTTTAATTTTTTTTTTTAATAACTCACGGTAGAGAGTCTTAAGTAGTAGAAGTATTAAGCTGAAATCCTTCTGCATTCATCTACTTCTCTATATTGTACATGTTTTTTAGTAGCTCTACCGTGAGTCTTTGATTTCTAGATGATTTTTGATCGGAATTGAATGAAAATTACACACATTTAGACGGAATATTTCCTCTTAATGAAGGATTCTTATCGGGCGCTTGACATCTCGTTTGAAAGCTGTGGGTCTCAGCCTCTTGAATGCATTCTTTATTAATCCCTTTCATGTAATATTCAATGAGTTATTTAAGTACAAACGTATTGTCTGTCTTTTGGGCCTACTCCCGTCACCTTTGTCCCCAAAAATCTCTTTAGGTCAAAACAAAAACTGAAATTGGAATCTACATAAAATACAGTTGTGGATCATTATTTTTTAATGCACAAAATGAGTATTTTTTTAAAGCTTAAATTGAAGTTGAAGTTGGAAAATGGGCCAAAAGGGCTAAAAAACTAGGGTAAAATTCCTCAAAAACCTTAAGACTCTCGAAAAAAAAAATTACAGATCTTAAATCAGCATGCAAAACTTAATAACTTTTAATGTACTTATACCCTTTTGACCGTTGACCATTGTAATTAGAAATTTGTTCACTTTGTCCACTAATTATAACCTCCAACATGGTGTCACTTTACTATTCAGCAATGCCTATACGACGTCAAATATACTGTTCGATAGATGTATCTACCATGTTAAAACCTCGAACAAAAATGTACAAAGGTTTGCTGAATTTCAATTCATACTATTTCACAGTATATATGTATATTACTTACTTGCTAGGTCTTGGTAAAACTATATCCAAACTTGGACTTTGAAGAGTTCAAACTGAAAGGAAACCAGGATCTTCTTCTTTTTGTAACTCACTAGTTGTATGTACCCCTTTTCAAACATATTGCAATCATTTAGGATCGCAATTTCCTCGTCATTTGTATTAATATGCAGTTGAAATGACAAAATATTAATCAGAAATGCAAAAAGTTGGTTTTTGTTTTTGCTAAACTGATATGACTTTGCATATATTGTATATCAAGATATTACCATTAAAAAATAAATTTATAGACAGAGTACATCTGTTGATCGTCTCATTATTAATTCCATAATTTATTCGACTTTATCAAAAGTATTTTTTGTTTTGCTCTATAGAGAGTCAGAGTAGAATGAATTAATCAACGTGGATCTCCTTGATAGTCCTCATTACTCAAAAAAAATATTGACAAAGTATTTCACTACCTACTACCTATGTTATGCATATCCAGTTATATCTTCACCTTCTTTGAAGAAGGCCTTTTCAAACCACAAAGAAATAATATATAAATTCCTTTTTGAAAATAACTTATTACGTTTGCAAATGTTTTTTTTTTGTTTTAGAATTATCGCATGTTAATTCCCATTCGTATTTTAAGTCAATGAATTAATTAATGATCCAATTGTCCCTAGGGTGGTGTGATGAGAATCAAATCATCTGTGGTAAATATTCTTTACTGGTCCCACTGCATAACTACATATATGATATAGACATTGTTTGTACGTATTAGTTTATTGAAAACTAATTAGTGGGGATATTTTCTAAAATATCTATGTAAATAGTACAAACGCAGTTTGTAGAGAATAAATAAATAATTCCAGGAAGTAATTTTACGATCCAAACACACGAAAGTCACACACTACCAAAATAATGATAATAATAATAATAACAAAAAAAAACCAAGAAACTTCATTATCTTCAAAATTCAATTGCATATTGGTTCTTCAGTACATGCTACAAACAACTCAAACGAAAAGTAAGTACACTACCGCCCCCTGTTGTCATCGATAGAAATCTCTTAGAAAGAATTTAGCCTACTTAATAGTTGCGGTCTTAGTATAACTATGAGTATCTACGTAAATAATAAGGTACTTGAATATTTTATCGATTCTCAAGTGGCTGATTTTTTAATGAGGCATTTATATATATACACAAATATAAAGAGACTCGAACTATCCCATGAACTCTCTCAACCTTTCCTTCAAAAAGGGAATAAAAAAAATGGTGTCCAAAATTATCAATCCTTTTCCATGGGGTCAACTTCTTCAATCTAAGGGCCATATCGGCATAATTTTTACTATATATACATATAAGCATATTCAAAGATTGTAGGTTGAGGGCCCTTGTTATAGATGATGGTTGGCCAGTAGTACTTTCATTTTCTCCAACTCAGGGCCAACGGAATTAATTTATAAGTGTTTATTGGGGGTTATACAACTTATGAAAATATAACTTTCATTATTATCGTTTTGTTAATTAGCAAGGAGGGGGGGGGGGGCAATGGTCCCTTGTTTCAGGCCCTATGATTAAATGTGATATTGTTTTAATAGGTGAGTAGAAATACTTTCACAATTTAACATGTTATAATTTGAATTCCATAGATTAACGATCAAAAGTTAATAAGCGGCAAGAGAAAAGAAATCAACAGCTGACAAATAAAAATGCATGCGCACGCACAGAAGAGTTATTAATGCAATAAGATCACTTTTATTTTGTGGGTCGATGCACTCAATGGAATTTGATTAATATCCACTTCATTTTTCTTGATCAGAGTCGGGATCATTAATTTAATAATAATTAATTATTATTATCATCTATTCGTTGTACGGATATAAAGTATCGAAAATTTGATTTCTATTATTTATGTATGACGTCAACATTATTTGTCAATTTATATATTTGATGTGTACATACAGTAGTTGTAAATATGCTCATTGCTTGACAATTTATAATTCGATTCTCTAGGGATGATAAATAATTTAAATAGAAATTAAGGATTAGTTCAAAAAACATAAAATAATGAGAGAAGTATAAATTACAATTTTGTAGGTATGTCAATTTGTAAAAAATTGACATAATTAAACTACATATGTATAATCAATTTTTAGACTAAAAGTGGATGGAGAAAAAAAAACGTGGCACTTCAATAAATAAATAAATCCTGGTTAGTCAACCTTTTAGTCATTAATTGACGTCTCTACTCAGGGTTTATTAAAGGGAAAGATTATCAATCATTCTTACACATTCCCGATTATTTAGCGTCTTCAACGTGCCAGTTCATAAATTGGAATTCATTCAAGGTATGATATGATGATGAAGAATTTATAAGATTGTTTTTGTTTTAAATCTGTAAATTATATGAAGATTTTTTAGTAACCTAGAAGAGGACTCTGGCATGTGCTGCCTTTTTGTTAACATTAATTTGATATACGTAAATATATATATATTTTTTTCTTTTTTGCCAAAAGGGATTTATTTGAGAGAAAAATATTTTGTTACCTTACAAAATATCCTATATATGTATGTATTTATGTATAAAAATACGTATGTAATTATATATTTACACAGTTCACAGAGGAGCTCAATGTTTGCAGATTTTTTTGTTTTGTTTTTTTGTGAAAAAGTAATTTTAGACGTTCGCTCAAAGCATTTCTTTTTTTTTTCTTTCTCAAAATACATAAATTACAAATAAACGTATTTTGAGCTCTATTATGTGTGGATATATGTACATAGGTACTTGTAGTGAGGGGGTGAATGTCTACATTCAAAGACAGTCTGCATTTAAAAAAAATATATCCGTCCGTCCGTTTTTTTATAAAAAATAAATACCCGTATGCAGTTTTAAAATGTCGATACATTTTTTTGCCATATACAAATATTTCATTCCGTCTGGAACACCATATTAAAACAAGAGGGGGGAAAGAGCAGCCCCACACTTCCCAATCATCCAATGTTCCTTTGCCTCTTGATTACAGAAAGTGATCTGATCAATGATGTATAAAATAATTGCATTCATAGAGTATCTTCATTTTAAAAATATTCATGAGCTTCTAAAAGTTGATATCTTCATCTGAATCACACAACTTTATTTGTAAATATTCGATACATCAATAGTTTATTCACGAAAACAAAGGATTGACACTCACATGAGTGCCTTAGTCAATTAAAATGTTAAAATGCTAATAACCTATAAATGCACCTGTTATCGTCCTAATTTAAAACGAACAAACTATGCGCCGAAAGAATTATTCTATATCAAAGACTATCATTGATTCAAATCTAAATTGCTATTATCTAATTACTAATGAGTAATTACACTACTCGTTTTCTTTAACTAACAAATTAATTACTTTCTCTTACTTATTAATAAATTACTAAGTAATTGATCCCTTGAGGACATTAAAAATTGGACTTAAAGCTCACAAAACTTCCATAGGACAAATCACAGAGGAAAATAAAGTCTCATACATCAAATGAAGTTACATTCATAGAGTTAATATCCCTGAGTACATAAATTTGTAATTAAAGAGTACATGATTGATTTTTAATCAAGATTGTTTTTGTGCTGAGAGAGGACATACATAAGTAAATACAACAAAGAAACATGCAATGAGGTGCTGGGACAAGGGTGTTAATTTGACGAAATGTTTAAAATGAAACTTGTTTTTAAGGTTTTGTTTGAAGTGGAGAGAAGTGGGTGTGTCTCACTCATAATAAAATATTTTTTACCTTCCTCCTACTTGTTCAGAACTTCCTTTTAATAGAGTCCATTTGTATTACTGTCTGTTCACCATTTTATTATATGTATATAACATATATATATGTATGTATTGACAAAAGGGATCAATAAGTGAGGATTAGAAACCTTCCCTCTCTTGAGAGTAGTGCTCTCAACAACCGGGAGAGTGTTGTTAAGTAGAGATAATCTCTTTATTGTGTTATTAATAGATTGAGTATTTGTTAATAAATTGCTGACAGTATTGTTCGCCCATATTTAAAAAAAAAAAAAAAAACACTAAATGGTTTTATGGGCGTTAATTCATAATGATAAATTATAATATGGAGTTAAAAATAAATTATAATAATAAGTCCTTATCTGGACTCTCATTATCCGAATGATTAATATATCAAGGTTTTTATATGTATTTATACAATCACGAAATCTCTCTATTTTTAACATCTTTTAATTATATGCCTTTAAATTAATCTATAACAACAGTTCAATAAAAGGTTTAATTAAATATGTGCCTTTGTGAATTTTCGATATTTTTGTAAGAGTGTTTTGGCACTTTTTATAGGTTTGAGCTAATTTGTGTGTCCCCTCAAAAATGTATATGATTATCAACTAATTCTTTAAAAAATTGAATGGGAATATCAATAATACATATGTATGTTTATGAGATGACAAGTTCATTAAGAGACAAAATAATGTTCTAAACGACAAATAATTCCTCTAATTTTCGTTTGAAAGTAACTAAGTATTTGCTTCTTAATTGATATTACGAATTTATTTTTAAAAATTCTTGGTCTATACCCCTTTAAAGCTTTGGTTTAGTGGCCTAAAACCCATCTTGGTTTCGACTTCCACGAGTCTTGATCTTAGTTAAAGTGACCTTGACCACAATATTAATATTTGCTTCGAAAGGTAATATTGATTTGATTTCAATTTGATTTATTTTTGTAGAGAAAATCACTCGAGATCAAAATGTTGATTTTTTAAGGCTAAGCTTAAAGCATAAATAACAATTAATTAATCTTTTATTTACAAAATATGAGAATTGGCTTCAAGGAGGTTATTTTAATTTACAATATATGTATAATCAATAATAGTTAATGGTTTCCTATGAAATTGACTTTTATACATACATATAAGTATGAATTCTAATCCCAATAAAATCAATTTCCACTTTACCTAGATATATTTTTTCGATTCAAAGCTGTACCTTTCTGATGATTTTTGTAGGATGTCAACGAAATGAGGAGGAAATTGAAAATGAAGGAAGAAAAAGTCGGAGCAAGGGTAATAATTGGATTCTACTTCTACTATGAGAATTAACTTTTTCGACATCATTTCTTTTGATAAGGTGATAAGGGGAAGAGAAAAAAATGATGATTGTATGTAGGTAAAATGTATTATTATATATTAGGGGGAGTGGAGGGGGGGGGGAGGGGGAGTGGACCTTTTACAAAGTCCTATCCAGCTGAAGAAAAGAAAGATCCTTAGTAACTAGGAGCTTAAATAATCATCAATTTATGCGTCTAATCAAAAGTGATCGACCCCTATACTGAATTATAGTATCTCATATCCTATGATTTTGATAATAATAATATGACCTATTTACAGGAAATAAATGTTGAAACACTCATAATTTGATGGAACCTCTCCATTTTGTTCAAGGTACTATGAAACTTTCAATTTTATTATTGTATTTAATACATAATATTTTCAGAGTTGTGTTTTTCAATCGTATCTTTAAAACATTCGCAGTTCCTATGGATCAAATTTCTTAATAGTCATTGCTAATCATTATGTCTTTTTTTTAAAAAAAAGGATATTCATATGAATTGAACAATAAAAAATAATATAAATTAAGTATGTATTGAATCATTTACAATTCAATATACTTTTTATAAAATCAACAAAGTATTCACATCACAAAATAACAAAGATTCCAACCAGTGTGTTACATTCAGAAAACGGTTCGACCCAATTGCTTGCTGTACTTTTGTATCTGTTGGTAGACTCTCAAACAATACTAACTACAAAAATATGCAGAACTCGTCCAAAAAAACTTGCATGAGACATGATAATCTTAAGGATTGTTATTTTTATGACCACATCCGGGAGTTAAGATCAGTCTTATTGGATAGGTAGCATGTAGGAGTACATCAAATATTTTGATACCTGGTGGCCTCCAGAAGGCCGATGGGCTGCTCCTAGAAGCATCAAAATTTACTTTTATCCATGTATATATTGACATTTACATTTTGACCATTGGAAGGCACCCTTGAACTCCAATCTAGCTCAAAATTAAAAGAAAAGCCCTCCATGGAAATTGTAAGTAAACTAGGAAAATCCCATCTTCCAAAAATGAGCACCCATTGTACATAATTATAATTTTACATTTGGGCCCATAGGTATTTTGGGCTCCTCATTAGTAACACTTATAATAATTGGAGGGGACCCAATTAGCCTCATAAGCTCCCATTTGTCAATCTATGCCATGATCTATGGTTAACTGACATTGTCTCTTAGGTGTAAAAAAATTCTATGTGATAAATATCAGACATATTTTTTGTATTTTGATCATCATTTTTTTTTCTTTTCAAGGATCCTTCTTGGATGGACATAGATTCATGTGTCACTTCCTCCCCTGACTCTCTTCCATTATCAATTATTATTTTTATTATTCCATGATAATCCAAAAGGTGTGGCTCACTAAGATCCTAAAAGATATTAGAGTAAATAAATGGATTGAATTTTTTCAACTTCATTTCAATGTTATACATACATTATTAAATACTACGTTCAAATGCATAGAGGTGTGTAGGGTGTTTGAAGCTAGAAAGTTTCTTTAGTATCTTCTCCTTCCTCTTACCTTGTCTAGATTAGACAGATTTGTCAGTCATTCTTTTTAAGTAACTTGTCTTGTTTAAAAATATGAAGAGAACATTAAAATGTCTTATTAAAGTTCGTTAAAATATCAATTTACACCAAAATACAAATATTTCATCAGACTTTTCTTCATGTCTCTTTTTCCTCTTTGCTTCTTCTTCCTCTTTTTGAAGTACATACATACATACATTCATAGAAAGAAAGAAATGCATTTTCAAACTCAAGCCTATCAAGGTCATAAGTGCAATTTTGTGCACATAATAATAATAATAAGTATAGATACATATGTATGTATGTATGTATGTAATACAAAAAAGATTAGGAGAGAGAATGAACATTAATCAAATGGATATAAAGTGTCAACATTTATCCCTGCAAAATGAGAAGAAAAAAATTTAAAAAGAAAGATGGATGACATATAAGTAGTAATTTCTAGTGCAACCTAAAGTATATTAGCAAAAGTAGAGTACGTACATAGAGGGGCGGTAAAGGGAGCCGTGGCGATAAATATTTTTGAGGCGGTGAAGGGAGTGGAAAATTTCTATGTTGAAATAGTTTTTTTAAATAAAAGAAAATAGAAAACAAGATCCAAAATCTTTTTTTTAAATACATATATGAGTAAAAAATACGGGGAAATTTGAATTGATTTTTTTTTTGAGGGAGGGAAGAGCAAAATGCTGTGTTACACGAGGCGTTTTAGGCATTGGTTTGTCTTTTTTATGGGTCAATTTTAATAGACAATTATTGTGCTAATCGAAAAAAGGAAAAACCATATTCTATGAGTATCATGGATTCAAACCTACATAAATTACAATTATCTCATTAACTCAAATCAAAACCAGTCCTCGATAATTTTTCTTAAAAAATAACTCTGAAGTATATCACTATTCTTCAACTAAGTATCTTTTATTTCTATTAATAAATTACCAAGTAATTGATCCTTTGAACACATTTAAAATTGGACTTAAAGCTCACAAAATTTCCCAGTTACAATTAAAGAATAACTATAGTTGAAAGAACAAATTAGAGCAAATTAAAGTCTCATACATCAAATGAAGTTACTTTAGTTAACATCCCTCTGAGTATCTCAACTCATGTCCTTAATTTGAATGTAAAGTGCCTTAATGGCACTAAGTTTGCCCATGAATTCAATTAATTACAAACTGATCGTTATTTTCATGATTTTTGTTCGGGATTGATTAGTACTGACGCACCACATCTGTATGTATGAAAAGGGGTCAGTAATAGAAATTAGTTGAGAGGGAAAAAAAACACACACACACGGATGGACATCATTGAATTAATGACTTCCTTTTCCTGTGAATGATAGCTGTACATAAATATGTAAATGACTCGTGGTTGACTCTCGTAGGAAGGAAAAATTAAACAACGCAGATAATGAATGAATGAGTTTGTTTGTTTTTTGAAAAGGTAAAGCTACCATTAGCTCAAGGTGGTCGTCTCTAGGGATATGTTCCTTTGTTTTGAGTTGTACGTTGGTAGATTATAGCTAAGTACGTTGATTTAGAGCAGTGGTTCTTAACCTTGTTGAAGAATCTAAGCCCCAAAAGTTTCAACCCTCCATTCATCGAACCCTTTGTTGTTGGAAAAATAATAAAAATAATGGGGTAGCAGAGTGTGACGTCACAAATCATACGAGTGGAATGAATCAAACCAACCGACCTCTGAAACTGTCTATTTGAACCCAGAATAAGAACCACTGATTTAGAGGGTTCTTTTTTGGACTGCAGTTATTTTGAAATTCAGTTTTTATTGAAGGATAATTTTTGGTTGAGCACTCGTATTTTACTGAATGGTAGGTGGGTGAATCTCTTAAATGGATGTATGTAATGAATTATAACAACCACTTTATTTCTATAATATGTACGTAAAACATTCCTATTTTATGATACATAAACCCCCCAAAAAACACATTCAAATTACAATCATTACACCTGGTATTAAATATGGTTTACAACCATGGTTTTGAATAGTTATATGAGGTGTAAATATTATATAGGTTATGACAATATATAATATCATAATGATGGTTACAAAAACAAAAATAAAACCATTGTAAAATAATTTATCATCGCTCAATTCCTAGTTAAAATAATTAATTATAATTCAACCCTATATTTAAAAAATACAGATCTAGAAGTTGTCTGATCCATAGATATGTCATGAATAAACAAGATGTCACCTCTTAACAAGAAAAATACATATTTATAAATTAAAAAAAAAAAAGAAGTCATATCTCAATCATTAAAACAATTATTTCAACCACAATCATCCATGTCAATTAATTAACTATTATTATTGTGATGATCTACTGAGTGTCCTTAGAGCTGGAATAAGTAACTCAAAATGATAAGATAACTATTTTGTATTTAAAAATAAGTTTCATTTTTTTTAAATGAATATTTTATTGGGGATATTGTTTTGATAGTCAATACATGTTTCATGTAGACGATATATTACTTAGAGTTATTCAACAACAACAACAACAACAAATTGGCCAAAACATCGGTCCTAAAAAATTAATTCCCAAAGTTGTCACCAAAACATTTTTGAGTATAGGCAACTAAGATACTGCATTTGTCAGGAGAAATTTAAAAAACATTGATTTTGAATACATAATAATATATAGTAGCAAAAGTTAGACGTAAAAAGATGATGCACTTTGATGCATTTTAATGCATCCATCACCATGAAAACATGCCTTAAACAATATCAACAAATGCTACAATAAATATGAAGTCAAAATGCAAAAAACAGTCCTATGATTTCATCTTGATTCAAAGAACTATTTCTACAAATAACATAGTTATATACATACATTAAGAAATGATTTCATCGGGGTAAAGAGTTCAGCGTAGAGCTTTAAATCGATCAAAAGTATCAGACTAGGGTATTAAAAATTGAGAATATCATTAACTAAACAGTTCCTTATTCACCAGAAATAACGAGGAATGTTTCGTGTTGACACATGTACAAATGACTTTTGAGATGTGGATTTTTACAAAATGATTGGTTTACATAGATCAAATGTACTTTCTGATATGACCTGGAGCGCTGATTTTTTCGTAGAGAAAGGGAAGTTTTATACAAATGACAATCACCTGCTTTAAGCGTCTTACTGCACTGAGCAGTCATATCCAGTTCCCAGGCAGGAAATTTATAGCATAGTAAGTTGTCTGAGCCCCCTAATTTGAATAACCGCCAGTGCTGGTACAGTTAACGAATTTTAATGGCCTGGCTTTTAATGAACTGTATTAAGCGTGCCCCTGCAACCCCCGACCAGCGATCACCTATAATAATGCATACAATACAAATGAACCTGCTTCAACGGTCCCCTTTTTTTTTTTTATCGTTTACTGATTGTTTAAATCAAAACGTCAGAAGCTGTGGTCTTGAAATAAAAGAATTAATTATTCCAGATAATGAATTCTACTCCCGGTCACTTGGCAATGATCTAATGAGTACTTACTATTCATTTTTCTGTATAAGTCCGATTGTGTATAACTCAGATCCTGTAGATACATGTATCCTTGTGTAGTAAATAAAATATTGGATGTACAAAAATGTATGTATGTTTTTTCCCCACATTTATTTGTCTCTCTCTCTCTCTATCTGAGAATGACAATTTTAACAAAACACGTGATGCATTATCAAAATTTAGCCAGTTTGTAATCGATTAAAGAAAAATTAGTATGCTAAATACTAAATAAATTTAATTAGAATCAATGATGTTACATAATTACATGGGATATCAGTTTGAAGAAACAGAAATTTCAGACTTTTTCTAGCTGTGTTATTAAAAGTTATTTTTCCTTTCGTTAATTAAATGTCTTATACAATTATAACTGAATTAGTTAATTTCAATCTAATTTTGATTATATTTTATAAAAAAAGTTACAAATAAATAAATATATATAATTTGAATCAGTGTATTTTCCGGTTAATACATTCTTTTATGCCCTATTTCCCACATCATAGTTTAAAAAAAGAAAACCTGGTTTAAGCGGTTACCTTTGCTATGTGATCACTCTTCAGTTTCCCTTTGTGTGGCCGCTTAGTACAGGTTTAATTGTATATATACGCATATTGTTTTTTTAATATTTTTAAGTGACATCAAATATTGGATCTTCTTTCATATTAGGTGTGACTTGATAATATTATTTTTATATATATTTCTACATTTCTGGAACATAATAATAATATACCTTTTACTTCCTAACTGATGTAGAAAAAAAAAGAAGCAAAAAATGGGGCTCTTCCTTCTTCTCTGTCCTTTGTCTTTAAGGTCCTTTAAGACATATAATATCTATAAGAAAACTTGTCATCAAAGGAGACAATAAGATATTATTTTTTTTTTTTTTGCCCCATCTTTTATTTCCTTTATTTTATATCTTACCAATAAAATATCGAAAATAAATAATAATTAATTATTTTTTATTATCATAATACCCTACCAAAAAAAAAAAAAAAATCCAATATGGTTCTAATTGTGTGTAAAAGAGAGAAAAGGGCCTTGTGATAGGGAAGAAAAAAAAAGGTTTACATTCTGGATTCTGTATAATTATAATAAATAATTATATGTATATAAAAATTTCCAAATATGGATGGAAAACAAATATTTTCAAGTACCATGAGGAGCAGATGGTTACTCATAACTCATATCAATTAGTCGTTCAATGGAAAATAAAATATATATTATGAATATAATGTTCAAAGACACAGGAAATTATGTACATATGAAATTGTTTGTGTATGTATTTGTAGAGTATTATATGCCTAATAATAGATATATGTACAAGTCAACAACCATCCATGAAGTTGTAGACTTTAATGGCTAGAATTATTTGGCTAAATATTTGACAGATGGATTTTTGTAATTATTATTAATTCGTCATTTTGTTTTGTCTTGTTCATATAAATTATTTTTTATGAATATGGTTTTCAAATTGTGCAGCTCTTGAATGCATTCCTTACTAATCAATGTCATGTAATATTCAATAAATTATTTAAGAACAAACGTTTTGGCCGACTTTTGAGCTCACTCCCACTGCCTATGTCCCCAATAGTCCCTTTAAAAAAAAACTCACAAAGTAGGGTTTGATTTCTCAAAAACCATTGGACTCTCGAAAAAAAAAGTTACAGACTTGAAATTAGTGTGCAAAGGTGAATAACTTTTATTATGCTTATCCACCTTAGAATTTTTGACTGTTGATGAGTGTAATTTAAAATATATATATATATATATATAATTTTTTTTCAAATATTAATAAAAATTGTGAAGGGTTAGAAACTACTTAATTACGTAGTCTGAGGGTGATAATATTTACTAAGCATGTTTTCTTCTTAAATTTGTGACTGTTTGTTACTTGGGATATCAGTGTTGTGGTCAAAACCACTTGAGTAAAAATTAAGACAAGATGAAGTCGATACCAGTTTACTTGAAAAAATAAATTATAATTAATCTATTTCCTTTGGAAATAATTGATCTTCAAAATGAGACCAAGATTCTTAAGGAGAAAAAACCAAGACTTTACTTTAAGGGGTCAAAACCAATCTCGGGAACCATTTTTCTAGATAAACTGTTTAGGGAAATTATCTTTCCAAATATTGTTTTCACCTCTCCAGTCAATCTTTTTTCGTGTATTCAAATTTAGAAAAAAACTAACTCTTCAGTAATCATCTCATTTTTGCTGCATTAAAAGTGTACTTAATATCTAAGTATTATTACTTTTCGTAGCATTTGTACATTCCTTTCCTCATCAAATTTGACAAGATTACAAAAAATTAGTTCAAGAGAGTTATAAATTATACAATAATTACTTTGCAAAATCAAGGCTGCGTTCCGATACTCCTAATCTATTGTTTTTTTTTCTGCATCAAGGATAAACGCTCACCTTTTATCCTTTGTGCTTTTTGCTTATATATTGAATAATCTAAAATGTAAATATGGAATGTGGATATTAACATTGCTAATTATAGAGTTCAGATGCAAATATATATCACTATGTTCTATATATATAAACGATTAAATCATACATTAATCAATGTTCAATGTATAATTTATGCATTGTGAATAACATATGGAAATGTCAAGGAATCAATAACTTAATAATTAGTACATTCAAATGAGTCATTGATTTTTGACAACATAATAATAAAAATTAATTAGTAGATTACATTGATGATTTCCTCAAAAAACAAATGAATACATACATATATAGTACTTTTTTAATAAAATAAAAATTTGGTAAGGAATAAAACTACTTCCTATTAAATGAGAGAAAAAAAAAAGATATAATTTATTTTTCAACAGTAGAAAAAAAGGAAATAATGGTTTTTCCCTCTTGATGATAGTAAAATTAATTTTTGATATTGGAAATAATGTTTTTTCTTCTTTTTTTTTTGAAAAAAAAAAACACACACAAAAGCACACTGAAACGCGCCATTTTTCATCATTCACCTTATGGTTTATTGAAAAAGTCATTTGATAAAAGGTTATATATAATATACAAAATTGAGCAAGAAAAAAAAAGAAGATCATTATCAACAGAAGAAAAAATTTCAAAAATTGTCAAACACCTTCAAGGCTTCATTAAATATGTTTGTATAAATTTCATCAATCAAACCTTTCATAGCATGATTTGACTATATTTAATTGTCTTATTGTTTTTTCAAGAATTTTTTGCTTCTCTCCTTAGATGACAATCAACTCAAACTCCTTTCTTTCCTGGGGTCATAAGTGTGACTCAAATAGAGGATGTGTACATCATCTCTGCACTAGGACACGATCAATACGGATTATTCAGGAAAAGAAATTAATGTTCGGTTCGATCGACTGATTTTTTATCCCCCATTCAAATTAACCCTTGAAAATTGAGTAAAAAATCCCAAGGACGGCCATTCTAGCAAAGTAGCTTATGTACCCATAATTTTTTTTTTGAGACATTTTAATTATAATTTTCTCCTAATAGCTGTTGACATTTTGATTCATTGTTGCACCGAACAGAAAGGCGTTATTCTTATTGATTGTCGATGCAATCATACATGGAAAATTCACTTATGTTTTTTTTTTGTGGAAGCTTTAACTTTTGTATATAAATTAACTGTGACAAAAAAAAAAACAATTAAAGAACGAGATGAGGGAACTTTCAAAAATGCCCGGGGTCATATTTGGATTTACAATTGTTAATAACTTTAAAACTTTTTGGTCTTATTTTCTATTTTTAAGGTAAAATATGTTAATTACTTTTTAAGAGAAAAATAATAATTTGTATTTATATTTAGTAATGACCTTGTCTAGCTTTTTTTTTGTTGTAAATTTCTGTCCTGGAGTCAGAGTCCTAATAGAAATATTGAATAAATATGGATTTAATACACATGGAGTGAGTTTTTTTTTCCAATTCATTTTCATATTTGCAAATCTTGCCCTTGTATCGATCTCAAGTAAGCTGATTTTGAATACAAATTAAGTAAGGATCTTTAAAAAAGAGATATTCTTGCTATATATATCTACTTGTAATTTACAAAGTAAGGCCAAATTCCTGTTCCTACAGATATTATAAAAATGATCAATTGCTCTTTTGAATGGTTTTGAGCCTTGATTCTATTCTATTTCTAGTGCTTTTAATAAGTAATTCTCTAAAGGTTATTTCTTGACTTATAATATGTGGGGACGTGTATATTAATAATTTGTTTTTTATAGCTAAATTACTAACTATATTTCAAATTAAATATTTCTCTCTTAAAAAAAAACATTTTCATACTAATATATATTTTTAGCTTAAATTCTACCTAACAACAATAACACTCATTCAAGAAACATCATAATTATATTTAGTAAAACTGCTATTACATAGATAAACATACGTAGAAAGACATTTTGGACAGATGTCTTTGACATACCTTAATACTAATACTGATGAGTGATAATAAAAAATGAACAAATCATTTTGAATTTCTTCTCAAAAAATAACAATACATTTGTACATACAAGATCAGATAATGATTCTACATAGAATCATAAATGATTTTTTTTGTCCATATGACGTGTGGAACTGATTAGCTCCTACCTACCGACCTACCTACATATTATCTACCACTCTGAATGAACAAATAAAAGTGATATAAATCATATTCATAATGAGGGTGTACTATATATGTATGTAGACAGACCCTCATTCACAAAATAACATCAACCCTGAGAAGTACTTTTTATTTTTATTTTGTATGTATTATTCTACACTATTTCAACCCTGTGCTCAGGTGGAAGATCCATTGACACTCCCTTATTCATGGGGGTTTGTGCTAATAGGTTTTTGAAGAGGTTTATATGTGTAAACATAATTAATCTTGATCCATCTGAGGATATGTATGTATATTAGGTCTATGCTTATGAAATGAGGCTTTCAGCTATTAGGCAACAGATGATGTCGCTAGGAGTATTTTTAAACCATACTATAAATGTCTTATTTTTTCTTATTTTGTTTGTCATCTGGCAACAATATTCGTTTCTTTGATGTTGAAATTTCAACCAACAGCGCATTTTTGTTCGTTCTTAAAAATGTCGAATTTCGTGCCTTCAAACCACGATTTGCGGACTTTGTTGATTTTCTGCTTTCATTTGAAGAAAAACGCTTCTTCAGCGCATCAAATGCATGTAGAAGCTTATGGTGGACACGCTCTAAGCAGAGCACAGTGTAGTCTATTGGCCATAATATAAAAACATTGGCCAAACTAGATCAGCGTGGTATGATTTGGTACGATTTGTTAAAACCTGGTAAAACAGTTGACCGTGCACGCCACCAACGACAATTTGCCGATTAGATCAGTGCTATACGCCAAGAATGGCCAAGTAGTTTTTCTTGATGGCAATGCACCGCCACAAGAGTGATCCAGGACATGGTGGACACGTACGATTGGGAATCCTTGGTGCGTGCAGCTTACTCACCAGACTTGGACCCATCAGATAATCACTTGTTCCCATCGTCGGATCTTTATTAAAAGAACAACGCTTCAATTATCACGCAGAGGCCAAAAAATGGCTCGATGATTGGTTTGCGGCCAAGGACGGTCAATTTTTTTTGTGTGGCAAATTGCCTCAGAGATGGGAAAAATAAAGTCTCATTTCATAGATTTAGACTGTAGATAGGTGTTTTATAATATGAATAATTTTAGCATACGAAAGTAAATTTATTGAATTAGTAAATGCAAAAAAAAAAAAAAATATTTGACACTAATTTGTTTATGCTTTTTTTTTTATTGTCAGACAATAAATTATAAATTTATGTAGAGTCATTTTAATTTTTGTGATAAACATTTAACTCTAAGGAAGGTAGACAGAGCGTAAAGCTATCATAATATTAAGTATAATTATTCTTATAAAGACATTATTGCTCTCTCTATGTAATTCAGGGCTGTTCAATCTTTTCATGTCCACAGATCCATAAGACAAACTTATATGTATACTTTAATATGTTAAAATCAAAACAAGACCTTTGAATATTCATTTTATTCCATTACATTAACTTTATTCATTTACTCTGAAAAATTTGATAACCCATGGATAGAACAAAAATGAGGTCTCTAAGTCTTAATAAATCATAACTATAATTATAATTAACCCTTTATAAGGGCAGCTATGTAACTTTTCTACCATTTAAATAAGTAAAAGGTGTCTTAATCAGCATATCTTACTTTTTTTGCCTCAAACGCCAGGGTGTCTATATGCCTAAGTTTTTGGTTCAAAACAAATTAAAAAAAAGACAACAACAACACCAAGAATATAAGCTAAAGATGTACATAAGTTTAATTTACAAACGCTTCAAAGCCACACTCTTGCACTGTGGGCAAACAAAATAGTACGCTCAGGAATTAGTCAATATAAAGAAATGATCAAACAAAAAAGAATTTTTTTTCCATGAGTAATTAACTTTTGTTCGTAAGAAACTTTCTATTTTTGAATGAAAGGAATGTTTACATATTTTTGCACATATATAAGAACTTGACTGGTGTAGACTTTTTTTGGAATGGATACTGATTGATTAATTAGAGGAGGGGTAACCGATAACCGACCCATCGGTCGATTTATTCATACCTCTTTTAAATGTCAAAAATGGCTAATTCTGGTAGTTTTTTTGTGCTCCATTTTTGTTAATTGGAAGGATTGAGTTGACTCAAATATTCCTTTAAATTGTGCATATATATATTTGACACAAAGAAAATAAGTGCTCCTCCACGATTAAGGAGATGCACACGAGGATTTCTAATAAAATATTTGTTAGGGGTAAGACTAAAAGGGTTTCTTTGAGAAGGGAGGGGGGGGGGTGGATAATTTTCCCACCCAATTGGCTAAGCCAATTAAGATGGGTCAATTCCTTTCATTGAACCCCTTCGAATCATATAGACATTTGAACTATCGAATCAAATATATATATATATATATATATATATATTATAGTCATGAATGACACGTGTATCTCTTCATTATGTTCCAATTTACCCTTTTGAGTCATATAAAAAATATCATATTTTATATATATATAGAGAGAGAGAAAGAGCATTTATGATCCGTTTCCCAAGGAATTATTTTATTATTCCATCTTAGCAACATACATAAGTACACAACTGTTCCTTCTATTAATTAATTAATTAATTAATAAATACAGGCTCTCCCACTCGAAGATACAATACTTTATATATGTAATAATATGAAATGTGTAATTGTACATCGTTTGAAGCAGGTGACAGTTTCTAAATAATCTATGTTCATAAATAGAAGTAAATAGAGATCCTTATCAATGTACATACATACATACATACGTATATGTATATTTGTCGTCTATCTCAACACACACACTACGGTTATGGATTGTCATAGATGATGTACGATCTACATACTATGTTTTCTATATACATAGATATTGATTTAAATGATCTAATTTACACTAACGAAGCTATAACATATATATATATATTTACATGTACAAATGTCAGGTTGATATATTTCGATTATTCTGCAACCTTTTTTTCCTTATATAAGAAACAGTGAGGGGTGAAAAAACCCCCCAAAAAGTCCACTATCATGATAAAGGGACTCATAGTTTTAAATACTCAATTAGCAACAAACGGATATAGAGCACGTTTCTTAGTCCTTATAAAATTAATTACTTTTCAAAGTAATAAGCCAAGTCTAATTACATATAATTGACAAAAATGATGATTGAATCAACTTTGAATGTTTGATATTGTATACTTTTTTACATGTTGTATCCGCGCAAGTTGCAAATTGTACAGTAAACTAATTGAGCATGTCACGATTTGATCGTCTTACAGCATTTGATTTGTTTGTTATTTTTATCAAAAAATCGGGCTTTCTATTTATGACTGGTTAGGTACTATACGTTGTTGCAATAATTTTCTTTTTGATTCATGGATTTACAAATAACTGAACAGTGGAACTTTGAGTTAATTAATTAATTATCGAATGAGGGATGTCAAAAATTACTATCCATACAATGAGTCTCAAATTATTTTTCTCTGAGAAATATGATTGACTGTCACTTTTTAGATAAACTTTTAATACCAAATCAAGACGAGCCTCTGTATCTTAATGAAAGTCAGACAACCAGCGGACAATGCACATACCAAACCCAGACAATATATAACTATGTAAATTTTTAAAGTCAATTTGCCTTTAATCCATTTTCAAGTTGAAATGAATAAATTTAAATTAAGAAAGTGGAGCTTTGATTTGATTCAGTGTGAGTAAATATTACATCTTTTTCCCTGCATAATGTACCATAAAAAATAGATAGTAGATTGATGATAATTTCCATTGCTCATCACTATCTCATTACTTGACAGAGGGAGAGGAGGGACGGACCCCAACATACTCAAATTTTGAATAGATGTTATTCCATACTGTCAATAGGAGTTGATACTTAAATGAGTCATCTGCTCTAGGAAGAAGAAGAGAAATAACAGCATTAATTTATTCACAATGGGCGCTATGATTAAACTTTGAAGACTTTTTTATTCCAATAAAAAGTTATTAACTTCATAACAGAGAAGGAAGGGACTCAATGACTCAAAATTCCCCTTCAGAATGGAGGAGGTGTAAGAAGAATAAGAAGAAGAGGTGGGGGTGGGGGGGAGAAGACTATAGAATAAAGGTTCCATTCTTTGATAAAAGATATGTATTTAATAAATAATAATTGAATAATTTAAAAATCTATTGATAAGTAATAATAATAATAACGATAATAATAATAATAATACGTGAACTCTATTCAATAAGAAAAGGTTACAAAAAATGAAAAAAAAAATATATTCATAGGTAAGTATAGAAATTTAGCTTCATCCTTTATAGACGTAAAAATTACCATAACAAAGAAAGGGAAGAAGAATATACTTACATAGAGAGTAGAGGCATGTAAAACGATATCATTCTTCTCCATCAATTCATAAGATGACTAAATGCATTTAAAACTTGTGAAGAGATTGTATCCACTTTGAATGCTATATGTATATATATATATATTAGTTTTAAAAAGGGCAACGCCATTTGAATGTACGAGGAGGAAGGAAGAAGAGCATCTGACTTCACCCAGAGTCTCCTACATTGATCATTATCTGAAACTTTTGAGTTCATGGATGATCGCAAATTCGGACTCCTATGCATTCAAATTTCAGACAGTTTCTTAATCTTTCTGTGCACAAAAACAACTTAAGTTGCTCTGTCGTGAGTTTTAGATTTCTAGCGAATTTTTGCTCGAAATTGAATGAAAGTTTACACACTTAGATAGAGGATTTCTTCTTAATTAAGGATTCTTATCGGTCGCTTGACATCTCCTTTGAAAGCAGTGAGTCTCAGCTTTTGTATGTATTTCTTATTAATCCATTTTATGTAATATTCAAGGAGTAATTTTCGTACAAAGGATTTGGTTGACTTTTGGGCCTACTCTGGCACCCTACGCCCCATGAGCCCTTATAGATAAAAAATGAACTGGGTATGGAATTTGCATTAAATACACTATCGGATCAACTTTTTTAATGCACAAAATGAGTATTCTTCTAGGCTTAAATTGAAGTTGAGGACGGATAATGGGCCAAATAGCTAAAAAAGTATTTGTTGAAGAATATTATAAATATCATCTTTAATTCCCTTATTATTGTCGTACCTCATTTAATATTCCAAATAGTACCATATACTAAGTTAGAGATTGATTTCCTCTTAGGTATAACAAAAAGACAGACAGAGATGCCCTTCTGTATCAAATGCATTCTCAATACCAAATAAAGTTATTATTAGACATGAGGAACATTAAGAAGTCTTCTTTCTTCTCCTCATTTGTGTTTATTCAACTTCACACATATGTTATATATATATATATATATATATATATATATATATATATATATATGTGCATAAAAGTTATCATTGATAAGAAAAAGGTTGATTGGAGTAACTGAGTCTCGAGGGATCTACAATTTCCCTAGTGTTTTTTTTTTTTTTGTATTATTATTAGAAGGTATCTCCATACATATTCATAAGTGTATATGCAAACAACAAATGCTTATTAACTAAACCAAAAACTTAAAACGAATTTTCTGATTGCATGCATGGATTCATCCTTTTCATGATGAGGTTTCATTCGTTGTTAATGAATCTGTCAGAAGGTTTGTAATGGACTGGATATATATATATATATATATATATATACGTACATCATGCATGCATAATCTGTTTTGTTCTATTTGTGTGTGTGCTTCAAAATGTGTTTTTGAATCCATGGATTGAGTCTTTTTGTTCCTTTTTGTTATCCTTTTGAGGTTATCGTGCTCCAGGCTAATACTTTATAAGTGCTCAAGTGTTTGTCAACACTCATGTTTTAACTATTTTTAATGTGTCCACACATGAGTTTGTTTATTTTGGCTCTTCAAAGTAGGAGGAGTACAGAGATTTGGTTAATTTGTAAGGGGCTTATTAAGAAGGGACAATGGAGATATTTGTTTTTTTGTTTTTTTGAAGTTAGAGAATTTTGATAGATATAATAATGTGTATATAGTTCAAAATGAAATTTGTTTTTTTCTTCTTTTAAAATAAGTTTATAGTGAACAGATATTGTATGTATACACATAAGGATAAAAAATTGATTTCATTATTAAATTTGGTTCACTGTTTACTTAAGTATCTATCTATATATATATTTACAATAAATCAATCACCTTTCACAAAGTTTGAAAAGTGTACTTATATATACGAAAAGTGAGGATTTTGTTATTCAAAGTCAAGGGTTAAAACTTTTATTTTTGTACATATATATTTCGTGATAGTGTTTGGGGTCTTACAAGCAAAAAAGGAACTTGGATAGACTCTTATTAATATTAACAAGAGAAAACTTTATATTTTGTCTTAATTTTCCGTACATTGGATACTTTTTTAAAGGTATTTTTATTTTTTATTTTCATTGTTAAATTGCAAACATTTTATTACTAAAAGCAATTAAGGCAATCTTTAAAAAAAAGAATATCATGCCATGAATCAATGTAAATGGACTCTAGAACATACAAATTGATTAGAGCGTCCAATAAGGGAAAACATACATTTAATAAGAGAGTTCCTAATTTTGTACGTAAAATATGTCATATAAAGAAATAAACGACTTATAGGTAATGAATCTTTATAAAAGATTCTTTCGGCTTAAAAAAAAAAAAATACCAACTTAGTAACAATAGAGAAACTATTAATTTTAAATGCCTACTCTAGCTCTGTCAAAATAAGGAATTTATATTGCAGTCAATCTTTAAATCATGGAGGGTGAATTCGCCTATAAGTATAAGAGGCTATAATTAATAAATATAACTAATTGGTTTAAACGATTTATCTATGAAATGACACATATTCTATAGTTAACTATTTTTCGTCAAATACCAACATAAGTCTTCAAAAAGGTCACAAAGACGGTAAAATAAGTAATGAACTAATGATTAATAAACACTGGATGCTTAATACTACTATGGGCAAAAAATATCGGGAATAAAAAAAGTCTGTATTTAATCATCCAAATTCATTTTAACCCCCTCAAAAGTTGTTGTCCCCCCCCCTCCCCCGATGGAATGCACATGTCCCAACACTTTTTCCAATTTTCAAAACAGGTACAAACATTTTATTAAGTCAATAATAATTACAGTTGAGATATGCAATTAAAATTTATAATTGGATGATCAGTTTCTTGAGACATAGATTATGTATCTCGAGAAATAAACGCCATGGATACTCAAAATTTCACAAAGAATAACCATCTGGTTGAATGTTCATTTATACTTTCCTTGGTTTCAAAAACATTTCTCATAATTGCATTTGTGTTATCATCCTTCAGACATTTAAAAAAAAACCCCAAAAAATTACATTTTAGCTGTTCACAAAAGGACGACGCTATTCTCAAACAAATAATGAATATTTTGACGTGTAATTCGAGCACAAAATGAGAGGAACAGTAGTGTGCCAACTCTTAAAAATGCAAAACTTTATCCCCTTTCGGAATTTCCCACAAAATTTAAATTCAAATTTCCCCGGTATTTTTTTCCTCATAGTATTCATTCATGAGGGAGGATCAATACGATAGAAATGACGTCACATATTAATAACATCATAATCAGGCACCTTTTCATAGTTATAGTATTTTAAAAAGTGGACCATTGGGTATGCCAATGGTCCCTTCCACCCTCCCCCCCCCACCTCATTTCTGGCGTCTACGATATACATTTAATTAAATATAAGATTTAACATACTCTATCTAAGAGCCTCTTTGATTATTTCTTTAAAACTTGACAGCTTTTAAAAATATATAGTCATGCCATGTTTGCTGTAAGAACATCTTACTCAACCCCAAAATAGCTTTTTTGAGTGCATTTTAAAAAGGGAAAAAATAATAAATAATGCTATAATTTAATTTGTGAATTTATTTTAAACAAAAAAACAAAAAAAAATTATATTTTTAGAGTGAGGATTTAGAGGAGGCCAAAAATTAAATAAAGCGTTGATTTATGGGGTGTTATCTCTTTTTATACATGCATTATAAGTATATACATATATACCTAGGTAAATATATAATATGAAGAAGCAGTGTATTTGTATACTCTGTCTTACAATATATTTGAATGAATTATTTTGTTGATATAAAAGGCATTAACATTTAACTAGCATCAGTGCAAATTAAGATTAATTTATCAAATATTTACGTTTGATGAATCTTTCGACAGCTCAATTTTTGATGCTATACCTTGCATCTACCAACATTCTCCATTCATATATTCAAAATTTTTACCCTCAATTTATCCACGTTTGATCATTATTACTCATTACGAAAAAGACAACCGCTCAAAAATCTTGTCCTTTAGTACACATTAATATGTTTGCATTCACAAAAATACAAGCACAATATTGGGACCTGTCGTTAAGATTCAAACGTCATCAGTGGACACGCAGTTTCCTCGTGTCGCCCCTTTATTATTTTTGACATTCTCATGGGTGCACACTTTCTTTACACGCCGAAAATCCCTCTTTTTTTAAAACTCTGGTTATGAGGAGTTTGGTCCTATGGTGAACAAATACCCTTGTTGTCATGGTCCTAATGTTTAAATATCTGGCTAAATTGTTCACGTCAATGATACCATGTTTCATGATAGTAGATAGAGTCGTAGCAAATTACACAATGATTACAATCTATCTCGAGTCTCATTCCCAGTCACGGATCCACTCATAGTTCTCCCTAATTATCCATGAGAGACGAGTACACAACTACCCTTCAGATAACAAGACCTTAAAACGATATTTTCAATCTACTGGCATCGTCCAAAAGACGGGTCCCATAGTTTTGAATAAAAAAAGGTACACCTTTCATAGGGGAGAGCTACGAGCTCTCGGGGAAGAAGATAAAAAGCGAAACTAGAAAAAGAAACATCCCAGGAGCGATGAAGGGAAAATAAGTCTTGGGATCGCCTTCCATATTTCTGACTCCGGCTCGGGAAGGAGCAAAATGTAGCCAGTGACGTGAAATAATGCAGTCACATCTTTGGATAGTTGATGATTCTCCGACACGATGAGTTGGAGCCCTCTCAGACTCGGAGAGACTCTGAAGGATCCCTTAATTTGGGTTAGAATCCGGAGAGAGGATCTCAGGAACCTGAATCCGATACTGGAGGAATCCATGGGATTGATTAGATTATCTAACGTCACTGGTTACACTCTGCTTGAGAGACGGTAAGCCATACCCAGATCTGATTATAACCTATACATATATGATATACCTCTGTTCTTTAATGGATTCTCGAATAGGAAAAAAAAAGCAGAAAGAAACGTAATAATTCATTTTGAATCCTTTTATAAAAAAATGAAATAAAAAAATGTCAAGAAAGATTCTTGATTCTTTTCCAATTTTACTTTAATACCATTATGTTGGTATATACATACATACATACATGCATACGTACGATTTCATCCTCAATATCGTTCACCTTTTTTCTTTTTTTTCTTAAAAACTTTTTTTAAAGTGTTATTAAATCTAATTCTTTTTACGTTTGTACCTCCTATGTAACTCAAAATTATTTTAGATGAATAAAACTTTCAAAAGTTTATATATATATATATAAGAAAATTTAATTTTTTTTCCTAAAAAATAAAATTTAATTACAAGGGGTCGCGCATCATAAGGTGCCATTTAGTTTCCATTTAAAGTTTTTTTTTGTTTTTTAAGTTTAATTATTTATACGTTGAAAGTTAAGGGAGAGAGAAACTTTGAGTAAAGAAAATATATATATATATATATACATTTAATTTTTGTAAAAGAAAATTTTATAAATATATATATGCATTGTTATATAAATACAGTTGAACCGCGTATAACAAACTAGTTAGTTCAAAACTAATCAAAATGTTTCAAAACTGATACAATAAATATGGTGCATTTGTATACTGATGTAAAAAACGATGGTTTGTTAACCGAAAAGCACATTATTGGAGTCGTTCGTACAACGAGGTTCTACTGTAATTGCATATATATATATTGATTAATTATATTTGTCTAGGTAAGGATCTACAATTAGGAAATATGTATAGGTACCAAGTAGTTACTTCAATAGGTGTATAAGAGTATAAAATTTCTACTATGGAACCTTGGTTTACGAGTACCCTGTAGTACGAATGTTTACCCAGGTGCTATTGTATAGCTTGAAAAGCAAGAATTTTCAGTGTTTTATGTCTGGATTAACAAGGGATAACTTGTAGGAAATGTAGTGTTCGTCTTATAAATATTTTGACGTACGAGAAAATCAGTATTTGCAAACAAATACTCATTTCAGTGTATTAACTTATACCTTCACATACGAGCATCATGTTCTGAGAAGATACTGAACCAGAATAAGTTCCTTGTAGATTCTATTATAGATATTTCAAAATCCCGAATATATTTATGCATTTTTTAATACGTGAGTTTAAAAATTAGATACATACTTTGAGGGAAATTCGAGATAGGAGCAGTTTGGATCTATATACATAGATATTCTACATATATCCCCGCAATATTTCCAAACATTCTGTAATGAGAGGGCATGAAAGCATCATAAATAAATTTAAGAGTACATAGTAACATAGTTTTAACTGAGAACCATTCATCAAAGCAAATACAAATTAGACAAAATAAATTTGGCGAAAATGAGGGTCAAATTATGTGGCCTAGGGTATGCACAAAACACATTTTGCTTCAAAAGTTTCTGCAAAATTACTCTCAAAGACACTCAAAAATAACAAGCCATAATAGATTTTGCTGGTCAATGAATTGCACGACGATTAAACAATAAATTAGATGTTCTTTACAACTGCAGACAATTCGTCTACCATTATGTAAAATGGTAGACGAACCATGCAGCGTTATTTTTTAAAATTTCCGTTCACATGCGCCTATAACTAATTCATAAGTTATGATCCTTCTTATGTAATTACATTAAGGTACAGTACTACCTCAGATAGCGATAATTTTGTAAATGGAGTATCAATTTTCTATTCACTTCAAAATGATCAAAATATATGTATATCCATAGACAATGATCATACGAGAACCATTTAAGTTCTTCTGACCTGTCACGCGATTCGATACCATATTTGTCTGTCTTTTTTGAAATGCAATCATTTCACACATAGAGAAAATACAGTTATGAACATCACTCGTGATTCAAGGCATTCATTTCTTTACAAAAAATCCATACTTAAGTGGGTTAAAAACTATTTTTTTACTTACATACAAGTTATGGTCAGCATTAACTAAACTCAACAAACCTATCATCACATCCCTACCACATAAATAATCTGCATTTTATGTATACAACTCAAGAACCAAAAACCAAAAATAAATAAACATCAATACTATCTAAACAAGAAATAAAACAGATACAATATATATGTACATATATACATTCAACCATCGATAACAAAACCATTTATTTACTCGTTTGTTTATCGATGGTTTTTCTTCTTCAATCCATTTTCAACTTTAAAAAAAAAATTTCTTTTTTTTTGCAATTTGTTTTTTTTTTTTGAATAAATTATGGTGTAGAACAGAGATAGGTAATTCATAAATAATTCAAGTCCTTTTAAGGAATCTGTGTTTCACTCCCCCCCCCCCCTTCTTATTAGGGATAGAAGGAAGGAATGGTAGTGGGATTGTATAAATTTATATCTACACATAACAATTTACAAAAATTATCTGAGTAATGGGAATTGAAATTTATTGGCTGAATGTGCATTTTTTTTTTTTTTTGCAAGAATACACCAAATCTGCTTATATAATACATACAAACATATTCGTAGATAAGAATAAGTAAAAAAGTACTGATAAACCGTGTATTTTTAATTATGAAAAAATTCCTTTCACACCCAGAGGCACACCAGTCTTCCATAATTTCTTAGAGAGACGACTACAATTTTTTTTACAAAATCAAATTAGATTAATATGGTCATTTTGACCTCAAAAAACATAACCCCTAGTTAAAAGAAACTTTCTGATACCTTATGGGCTTGAAAGGGTTAAATTAAGAGCTTATGGCTCTTGTGATGAGAGTCATTCATTCAATGATTTTAAAAATCCATTAAATGTTGAATTAGTTGATTTTTTTTTTGACTTCTTTATCGACCATTATTATAAATTAATATGCATTTTATGACACTTACCATAACAAAAGGGCTCAGTCTTTTATTTCTTGTAATTTAGTACTTGCAGTTTATACTTTTTATCCAAAACCCCGACTTGTACACTACCGCACATATATCTTTACACAATACATTTATGTGACCTTAAAAATTTATAACAATAAGGCAAGACTTTAATATCCTAACATATCGTATCGTGACATCCTCTTCTCTTGTTACTTTGGGATCAAAGGTACAAAAGGGAAGGGAATATTTATTGGATTTCTGAGAATTATGAATACATATATTATGGTAAAATATCAGCATATCATGTATTAAAATTAAAAAAAATCAAGTACCTTCGGCAGACTGAATATATTATTACTGAGGGCTAAATCTGGCTTCTTGGGCATAGCAAAACTCTCATTTTTTTCCGTAGGTGTTTTGATAAACAAGGCAGTCGAGTTTCGAATCAACACCAATTAGTCACATGTGCCCGAAGAACAAAGTGTATTTTGCTTACAAATGTCACGTGAGTAAACTTTTGGCTTTAATGTTCTGAACCTTTTTTCGGATCACAATGGGACCTTGTGCGTTCACTTCTTGGCTTGTCATCAACCTTTCCAGTCTCTCAAATATTCTTAAGGTTATATTTAACAGAATTGAAACTGATTGACGGTATCAAAATCTGATAAATTAAGAGCATAGGTAACCAAATACCTTTGTTCTAAATACTATGGACATAAGGCCCTTATTCTTAAGTGTATGATCCTGGTACTTGGTGATCCTGCTTCTACCTAAAACCGACACTGTTTTTAACTAACTGTACTCACTTTTAATTGAGACCAGTTACATTTTGATTACCTTGGATGCATTTTCTTGCTTTAGCCACTCGTTCAAATAGGCCCATCAATGAGAACCAAAAGGTCTAAAATAGGGGTATCAAATTGTAGGTCCGGATATAGTTTTATTTGATATCATTTCTTCTGTATTACAGTTTCATCTGTAATACTGGAGGGCAAATATAGTGATGTTGTAGCACTTGGCCAAAGTTCGTAGGCACTTTCTGTCTTAAGCTTTTGTGGGGGAAAGGCGAAGGTACTACAGCAAAATACCAGGAAATTTGAATTTAATTTTGTGGAGTATTGTTTTTTAAGTTGGCATACCTGTCACGTACATTTGTACTAAATTACACGTCAAAATACTCATTAGTGTTTGAGGTACGCGTCCTTTTTGTGAAGAGCTAAATTAGAATTTTTCATTTTTTTAAATGTCTGAAAGATGATGACTAAAATAATATCTAGAGAAATGATGTTGAAACCAAATAAAGTATAAATGAACATTCCCCAGACTGTTGTTCTTTTGAAATTTTGATATTCTGTGGTGTATTTCTCGAGAAACCGACCTTCCAATTATAAATTTCAATAGCATATCTAAAAATTCAGTATTGACTTAATAGAAATTTTGTAATTGTTTAGAAAAAAAAAGTATGTTGGCGTAAATACACTGCAATGGGAGGGGAGAGAGGCAACTTTTGAGGGGGGGGGGGTAAATAAATACAGTTTTTTTTGACTTATAATCAAATTCCCAGGAGTTCATATCTTAGAAACTTATTCTGTAATTATAATTTTTCTTAAATATTTATGATTTAAAATTATTTATTAATATATGTTAAAAATATATATAATATTTATTGTATGTTTATTTAGTGATACATCAATGTTCCAAACTTGGCAAATGATTCTTATTATACACAAGTATCTAAATTTACATATACCATACACATCCATACTTGGGTCAGTAAACACCAAATTTGGATATCTGTATCCAATTTCACTATATTTTAACTACAGTTTTAGATATTCGATACATCAGTAATATTTACGTCTAATCAGAAGGAGCTGAGTTTTCCTATGGCAACCAAGTCATAGAAGGGGGCTGGTTGCACAAATTTAAATCAATAATTTTACAAGACAAAATTAACTCAGAAAACATATATGGAGTTCCTTCCTAGCACATTTGTTTTTTTGCAATTTGGGTTTTTTGTCATCGTGATTTTTTATATTGAGATAATTTTTTTCCTGGAGGGTAGGGGGTTCTACGAGCGATCTTGCCCTGATAAATCCCTTAGTCCGAAAGGGATTATTATTTTAGAACTAAACATCTGAATCATTTGTTTTTAATACCTGTAAATTTATTAACAGAAACAAGCTCAGTGCCAGATTTGCTATATTAACTCTTTTGAATACTGAGCACTCATTTAATAAGATATTGCTCGTAATCCAAGATATCACTGTATATCATTCCAAAAATTAAAATCACTATTCAATTTACATTTCTAGGAAATAACTTTCTTTTAGAAAAAAAAGTCTGTAAAATTATTCAGTTATTATTCAAAATATAATTAATTTATAAAGTTAATTTTTTTTCTCAGTCAATGCAAGCATGTTCAAATGTATGTAAGAGCGAATGCCTGTTGCTACTGGGTTGTTTATTTAAATATTAATTGGCAATATCATTACTTTTATTTATTATCAAATGACCCCAAAAGCAATTTATTTTTTTTTTAATAAATGACCGCAAATTATTTATAGATCTTTATACACAAACATCATATGAGAAAAGAAAAAAAGTTTGCAAGACGTGATAATATTTTAAGAGCTCATAATTAGTTACTTAGACTTAGTCATATAAAAATACATATTTAATATATATTTAAAAACAAGAAGCAGATGAGACAATTTAAATATTCAAAAAATATTTATCAAAATGATTGTCAAAAAAGTGATTTGTTTTTCAAAGAGAAAACGCGATGGAGTGACTTGACTGCATCGTTCATTATCCCTGTGTATTTCCTTGAGATTGACACTTGAACAAATAGAACTGTTCCCAGAGGAATCAAAAATATGATGACACTTTATACACACACATATATATATATATATATATTCATGTCTCAATACCCTGTGTAAATTTATACACAGCCATAAATACTCATATCCACTCCTTAGTCTTCCATTTGAGGTTAATACCCATAAGCAAGACCTTTTAAAGGGAATAAATTGCATGACTTGAGTAATTATCATACAGGATATATTTTATGTTGTTTAAGTACTTCATATAAGAACTCCTGAAAAGGGTTGTGTCAACTTGAATTGATTGAGTGGAGTTATTTTTATTTTTTGTGCATAATTTTTTATGCAGAAAAATAAAAGATTTTTCTATTTCTGTTTTAAATAGATAAATTTGTCAATTTGTCATCCTTTAAAATATGACGACTTCTTTCCAGGCAATCCCCACGTGTCTCCCTTGTACCTTACGTAACTTTCACCCATGATTCAAGTCAATTATAACCGACTTGATAAATTTTTGAGTCGACTACATACATATAATGTACAACTGAAGGACTTTATACAACATTTCCTTCCTCCCCTTACATATGAAGATCCGATCACTCTCATAAAAAAAAATATGATTTTTTTTTTCTAACCCCCTATTCAATAATAAGGTAACTTTTAATTCCCTTCTTAAGAGATCGTGTGTGTACATATATTAGTTGGTAGTACATGAAGCTTTGTTGGTATTTGATAATGAAGCTTATTGTAATCACATTAAGCATGCAAATGGAAGATTATCAAACTGATTGTTCACAGTTAGGCAGGTGAAATATAATTTATTTATAATTTGAGATTCAATGGAAAAAAGGTACACAGCTAGGAGTTGATTTCAGTCTGACAATGTAACAATGTTTTAAAGTATTTACTTACATATATATATATATATATATATATTGAAGGTTACAGAATAATGTTTCCTTTCAAGAGAATGAATATGGTGTAATGAGGTATCTTCTGCCTATGTAGTATACATATATAGACATAACTAACCTAAAGGAACCTTTAAAAACTATGCAAAATAACACAGATTTATCATATTACAAATGTAGCTATTAGGGCTGGTGTGGTATGGGGTTGTACCGCAGTTCGGTTCGGTACATTTTTACCCTCGATACGGTTCGGTACGTATATATATATATATATATATGTTGTCACATATTAAATATTATGAGAGTATAAAATTTTGATTACTTTTTTTTACAAAATGTCACAATAGTAGTGGCAACGGACAATGCCAACAATATTGTTAATGCCATAAAAGGTACAGATTAGCTACTTTTTATATATATATTAAACCTCTATTCTAATGCTGTGATATCTCTCAAAAGTGTTCTGCGACTCCTTGGCAAGGTAAGGAGTATCATAAATGTATAGAAGCATAACTGTCAGTCAAATTTTCAAAAAGAAACTAAAGTTATTAATGCTACCTCAACACCAATACATTCAGTATGTTTCAACCCGATAAAAAAACACTACTTATGATATGCTCCAGAACATATGCTTTAGAACAAGAATCCCCAATTTATTCACCATTAATGGAAACAAATGTCAAAAAATTGCAGAAATATTTGGTGAATCTGAGTCAAAAGAAATAAAAAAAGATATGATGAATTACAAAATGATAAAATGTATCCCAATTGACGAATACCCAGTGATATGATGGAGTGATAATAAAAATAAAGTTCCCAATGTTTAGTGAAGTTAGCTTCACGAACGATACCTTGAAACTATAGGTTAAAAAAATAATCAAACTCAAGCAAAATAATTTTTTCGACAGCTGGTGATATTGTGACTGCTAATCGGTCTGGTTGATTATCTGAAAATGTAGCTAAGCTCATCTTTTTTCAATTATACATTTTATATTATACCGTACCGAACCGTGTACCGTAACGGTGTACCGGGGTTTGTACCGAACCATGGGTTTAGCTTGAACACATTTTGTTTCTTCAGGGATTATAATTTTGGGTTAATTAAATAGATAGATGTATAACAGTAATTATATTCTTTGTGTATGATGTTGCATATATGTTGCAAGCAAAAAAGGAGATAAAGTGTATTCAATAAAGGATTTAGAATCATTGAAATTAGGATAATGCAACTATTGCATTTTTATAAGCAAATACTAATCTTTATTGTACATATATATCTTGCAATGATTTCTTAAGAAACATATAGGAAACAGACCTTAAATTAAATGGTAGTTGGCAGAGCCGGAAACAAGTACTTACTACTCGAACTCAAGTTGCACTTAAGTTCCATTAAACCGTCCCGGACATTTGACTTTAGCTGTAAATTAAAAGCAGCAAATGTGTTAGAAAATAAGAAGCTCACCCCTTGTTATTCCCTTGCTCCAATCTGAAATCAACTGAAACTCTAAACACACAGTGTCACCTCTCTATAGTTTTTTTTGTTGCTGTGTATGACTACAACAATATCAAGACTTGTAACATGACTTGAACTCGTATTGAAGTGAGACATGATTCAAGCTTGTCTCTCAAGACTTTAGACTCCATTTGTAATTGTATAAAAAATGGTGTGTAAATAGCTCTGGATAGTCAAGAGACCCATCGATAGCTAACAAAAAAATTTATAGATTTGAGTAGACTGCAATAGAACAACCATTATGATAAGTGATTGGACATACGTGTAGCAATTTGACACAAACCATTAACATTCTTTCCATATCCTATGACATACTAAAATATTCAAGTGTCTGCAGTTGGATCAATCATAACTGTATAGAAAATGAGTACATTTTAGCTTCAATTAATTGTTGGAAGTAGGCAGTTAAAATGTCTGGTATTACAAGGAGTTTGATAAAAAGTTATCATCAGACATTGCTAGTTCTAGAGCCTTCTTGTACAAAATCCCAATTTACATAAAACATAGCTGATATGTACATATATAAATAGCTAATGAAAAAATGAATTATTTTGTACAGCTGAGCCTTGATCTGTTGCCAAAGGAGTTCCCAATATATTTATTAATACGTAAAGAAATTTAAATTGATGTGAAGATTTGTTGTTTTTCTTGGGTAGTTGAGTAGGTTTACAGATCTCTATCACCACAGTTGTGGGCTCGTCTTATACACATTTTTTTTTGTATCTTTAATTACCCTCTTTCCTTCTTCTTTTTATTTTTTTCTTTATTGTCTTGCAAAAATTAATTTGCAAAACATTTACTTTAGAAATGAGCAATATCTACTATCTTTCCTGACTTTAAATTTTATACATCTACAAATGTTTTTTTTTTTTTGTTTTTTTACAATGCATTTCACAATGTTCATCGCTTACATTAGTAATGAAAAAAAAAAAGAAAAAGAAGAAGATATGATCAATAGAATTTTACATCTACAATCATTGACTTCCCCTTTCTCTGAAGCAAGCTTTCTATTTTCTTCTTATTATTATTCTTATTTTTATTTATTTTTGCAGTTTTGTGTTTGCATATCTTTATTCATACATAGATTTCAATAAAAAGAAAAAAAAAATTATATATGCATATTACTTACTTACTTACTTACTTTAAGAACATAGGAGCGAAGCAAAGGGAATGAAATGCATTTCTACTACTCCAACGACGACACTGTCTTACATAAAGTCACAGAAAGAAGAAAATATTGTATATACATATATGTCTATTATTTTATTCTCTTTCTTTTCTTGAGTGATTTATTTCAAACAATGCATATCAAGAGTTATATATATATATATATATATATATATCCAAAGAGGTGCTGATGAGATTGTTGCCACTCCTCAGCTGAAAAAGCAAACAAAATAAACAAAGCAATAAATTTTAAACGAGTGCAAAAAATTCATTGACTCTTGTTAGGGCTTGACTTTACTTGCCATATTGTATCTTTATATTTGTTGTTTTTGTATTTCTATGAATATACATGTACATATATCTATGGTAGAGCTGAGTGGATTCCAGAAAAATAATGGATAGCAATTCAGAGTGATTCCTTTTTAACCATATACAGGATATAATGATTCTGATTCCAGGGTCCAGTGTCGAATCCAGGTCTAAATATTAAATAACGAGGCAAAATAACGATCACGTGCTGTATTTTTCCCCAAAGAATTACTTGGCTACAAAATGACTTTTTTTTTGTCCGCTTGGGGTTGCTGAGGGTATCATGAATGACTTTCAAATTAACTACGCAACCTCCTCTCATTCTTAATTCAATTAAAACAAGGAGAATTTTGCAAAGGGAAGATAAATATGTATATATATATAGGGTGTCCCAAAAAAAGTATATACACATTAGAGATAAATGTATATATACATGGTGTTTAATTAGAATTTGATTATTTCAATAGTGTCAAAATAATTGTAAATATCTAAGAAATTTCAAAATCATTTGTTCATTGCATTATGCAACGTTGTCATTGGAGAAGTTATATTTTCCAGGATTAGTCCATGCTCTTACTGACGATGATCCAGACTTAAGAGTACAGTATTGCGAGAAGGTCCTTACAACAATCTGAGGGAAATGCAGACTTTTCGACCGAGATTGTGAGGAGTTAATCAAGTTAAATAATTCCATTAACCGCCATAATTGTACCTATTAGGGATCTGAGAATCCACATGTTACTGTCGACCCTTATGTCAATTTACGGGGAATTACTGTATGGTGTGGTTTATGATCAAGAAATTTAATTGGATCATTCCTTTTTGACGGTTTTTTAACCGGTTCCATTTACTTGAACTTGCTGCAACAATCTGTTAGCCCAAGCATTAGAGAAGATTTTGAAAATGAAGAGTTATATTTTCAGGAGAATGGGGCACCCCCCCACATTACCTTCGCGAATTTTGGTCCATTCTTGATGAGGTTTTGCCAAACAGGTGGATTGGGTTTTGTTGAATATCCTTCCCGTTCACCTCACCTAACACCACTCGATTCTTTTCTATGGGGACACCTAAAATGACAAAGTTGACGTTACAAACCTGAAACAGTTACTACTCAATTGAAAGAAGCCATTGAGCATGAATGCACACAAATACCAAGAGAATTTCTTCATAATGTGCACGATTCTATTGCTTGGCCTTGTCAGCAGTACCTGGATCAATGTGGGCAGTGAAAAAACTTATAAATAGTCGAACACTTTTGAAATACTAAAATTATAATTAAACACCACATTTACAATTATTTTTAATGTGTATACATTTTTTTTGATACACCTGGTATATATATTTATGTATATATATTCATCAAAAGTGACATCTAGGGGGAGGAAATATTGTCTTGTAGCCAAGGACATCTCCCCAAGCTCACAGGCACGTTTCGTTACTTTGTTATATAACAATTTGATGTACATAAAATCTGTTCTATAGAATTGTATTTCTCAAACGTATGGACTTTCACCTCGTAAGGTTCCTCATTTTGGAAACTATCAATTTTTTGATACAAAATATCCCCTTTTTGAAAGTATTTTAGCTCCTTTCCCGCCTCTGAAGTGTTCTTTACATTCTTCCTATATGGGTTTGAGTAACTTTGATATGAAAAAAGCTACTTCCGTTATTTATTTTACTTCATACACTAACAGTAAAAATATAGTTTGCTTATTGCGTTAAAAAAATAGATTTAAAAAAGGCATACATAAAATCAATTCCTCTGAGTTTTGTCTTTAAAATTTACTCAAAATCTAAAATGGATTGAAAACTATTTTCACTTATGAAAGTCCCTTTATTTCATGTATGGAGCAAATTAGATTCGCAAGGTATTAGAAAGCCTTACATACTTAGATATGTAATTGTGGTTGTTAAAATATACATATGCTAAAATGGAACCCTTAGAAATTCCATAACGAAAACATACACGGGCTTAAATGAGTACAAACATTGTTTGTTTTTATTGTATGACTTCTTTCAACATCAGCCGTAGAAACGTTTACATCTTTAATTTTATATTCAATTTAAGTATATATATATATATATATATATTTAATATATAGGTACCTCTAATTATGGAAATAAGTTTGTTTTCGAGTGATTGCAGTCTCAATGCAAAGAATTGAAATATTATTATTTCTTATTTAATTTATTTTTCTTCCATTTTTTGACTTGACTTTTGTATGTTTCAGTCACTCTAGTCATTGACTTGAAACAAATTTCCTAGACTCTACCTTCAAAGGTCTAAGAATTATAGTCAAAATAATAACAAGAATCAACGGAGTTGCATTCCAACACTAAATAATTGGGGCCGGAAGAGAGCTTGAATCATGTGTTCATATCTCTTCTTTGGCTTATATTTACAAACTGGAAATTTGGCCATTCTTATTATCTAAATAATATGCGCAAACAACAACAAAAAAGTCACTTAGTTTTGAGATTATGAGATGACATTTTTGGGTGTTTGTTTTTTTGTCGATTACACATTTTTAAATACATGACTTTAGAAGGATGATAATTCCCTGTTGCTTCTATTGATGTACAAATATATGTAGTTATCCTTACTAATCACTCAATAATCAAATACTTATTGATGTAATTTATCCTCCAAACAAAACAACAACAACAACATTACATATTATATCATAGCACTTAACATTTCATCACATTATGTATTCCATATCCAAACAGCCACATATAAAAAGAACATTATCGTATTACGTAAAATATATATTTATATTTAGTATAAATAATATTATATTCAGTCATATTAAATTTCTTTCTTAAGAAGTTCGATATCAATAACGAAGTAGTGTGTGTTTTTAGATCAATAATTTCTTTTGATGTATTTTCTATGTACATACATAGACCTTGAAAAAAAAAAGTAAAAAAAAAAAGCCGTTATAATCCTATTTTCGCTATTATTTTAAAAAACTCTAATCAAGGACTTTTTTAAAAGTGTCTCTTTCAATAATGATCATAGTAATCGTAATCAACACAGTTTATATAGATAATAAAAAGATTTTTCTCATTTGAAATGATAATAAAATAATATTATTTAAGTTTTATAATGTTCTAGGATGTAACAAGAAAAGGGCTTTCATTAGGAGCTGCACTTCTTTATTAGCTCTCTATAGTTTTTTTCTTTTTCTTTGGCATATCCAATACCTGATTAATTATATCAATTAAAAGCTAATTCTTTTATATTTTATAATTACTTGAAAAGTAGAGACTACTTCAAAGATGGATGTAGGCCATGCATGTTCCAATAGGGTATTTATTCACTCAACCCCTCATTCCTTAGTGACGTGTACACATACAAATTAAGAAATGATGCGATATTTATTCTACTACTTAAATTTAAGCAACATAATATTCATATCGTTGTCATTTAATTTTGACTTTTGATGGCTTGAAATACCTTGGGATCTTAACTATTGTTTATTTAGTATTTATATTTTATATATATATATGGGACTTTATTTGGCTTACATAATTATATTTTTTTGAGACCCATAAGAACTCTCTTTAACCTTTAAAAAGGTTAACTAAAAAATTAATAATCTTTTGATTTAAAGACATATTCCTGTACAAGGGCTTCATTTTCAAGAAAAATTATTAAAGGGGATCATATTTTGAGTTTAGTAGTCTTATATGCCTTTAAATAAGCGATGACGAATCTTTTTGAGCAAATAAGAACCTTTATTTTGACTGCCTTTTTCCCTCGATTGTGGAGTAAAAATGAGAATGACCTTTGGATGGAAACCTTGAAGTTGATCTAGGGGACTCAAAATTGATGTACTCACATACATTAGTCCAAATATTGCTTTATAACCTTAGGATTTGAGATGAGTGATACGTAGAAATAGGATTAAGTACAATTGATTTTTTTTTGTTATTTATCTCAATGGAGCTATTTACTAATTAATTCTCTCGTATTCAAGACTCAAAAGCCCATGACAAAATTTCTTATTTATTGCCACAAGTCAATACTTTGTGGAACAAACGAACAAAAAAAAGGTCGTATTAAATGCAGTTACCGTAAATCTTCGAGTATAGTCCGCCCCTATGTATAGTCCGCAGGGCAAGTATAGGAGTTTTTTTTGGGGAAAAACCTAAACCTCATGTATAGTACGCACCAGGAATTTTGACCTTAAAATTTCCGGAAAAAAATGCGGACTATACTCGAAGATTTACGGTAAGTAGAAAACATGGGGAATGGTTGCAAGGAGCCAGACTACATCTCCTATACACACAACTTTCCTCGCAGTTTTCACCGGAATAAGCATCAAAATTACTTCTTTACCACCCTCCACCAAGATGCTAGCGATGAAAAATCATCATAACTGACAGGAACATCCGATAATAATAATAATAAAACGCGTGTATTTTTGAACTTTTCTTCCTCTATTGACTGATTTATTTATGTATGTGTTTTACAGTAGTACCTTTGAGTACGAGGAATATCTATAACATCCAATATGCTCGTAATCTAAAACTCTTTCCTTCTGTAAATAATAATGATTTGACGGCGATTAGTAAAGTGTCTCTAATCCCCAATGGTGCTCTAAGCTAAGGGTAAATGGACTGTTGACCCCTTTGGAGTAGGTGGACAAAAATGGACATAAAAACACTTGCAAATCATAGGGGAAGTGCTCCTAATTTTGATTGTTTGTATCGCAAGAAAGAATAGCAACTTGCTTCTTGATAGCAAGGACCAATATTTAATAGAGAAAGAAGACACTGAACGATTAAGATATAATCAGTTTCCTCAGAGGTCAATAAGGCCATTTTATATGAGTAACTAAAACAAGGAAACTGGGTCACAATCTACGATTCATTCGATATTTACATTGAAAATAAAAAAAAACTGAAGACAGATTATTAATATATTTCGTAAGCTCAAGCATTACTGTATATTCATGTAGAGTACAAAGTCTCAGAATGAAATAAGTAGTGGGGAAAAAAATTCGTGCAGGAAATATTAAATGAAAAGAATAAAAAATATAATAATAATAAAAAGATTTACAAAATTATAATTATTTATTTTTGTTGAAGAGTAAGGGCTTCTTTTTGAAACGTGATGCTCCCTTTGATTGGTCTCAATAAGAGTTCAAGCTTTTTCAGAGTACACAAAAAAAAAACAAATACACAAGAGCAATGTTAAGAACATGGAAATGAAATGAAAGAAAAGAAAAGAATGAAGGCAAAACCATAGACTGTTTCTTGTTTTTTGTTATACAAAATGAATAGACTTATTTGGCCTGAATAAATAAGTCATTCAAAGTTCTCTTCTTTGTGAGGAGTTGTAGGGATAATCAATGGTCAAAAAAACAATATATATATATATACATACTTACATAATAAGCAAGAAACATGTTTGTCCGTTCTTCATTTCCTATTTTCAAGGTAAATCTGCTTGACCTTAAAGAAATGTGATGAACATCCTATTTGGCTTCCTAATCTCCTCTCAAATTACGATAAGAAAAGGATTGAGAGCTCATTAATTGAAGGACATAATTAAGAATGAGATTATGTATATGTGAAGGACTTTTACATTTGTTAGCAGATAAACACAATTAAAACAACTGTTGCTCTAAACATGGAGATAATCATCATTTATGTTCGTGGAGCATGCATCCCTTTATGTGGTCTTGTGAATTGTACCGTGTAGTATAAATGATATACTGTTAGGCATAGTTTATTATACACACATCAAAACTAGGAATTAGGAATGAGCTTTTACGTCGTAGCATTGCAAAGTGTTTACAGTTAAAGTGTATTCATTTATCTACGAAAAATCCTCACCCTGAAGATAACTAATGTTACTAAAATTTCATGTAAATACTCTCTCTTTACCACAAGAATCAACTTATAAATAGAAAAGTATATATATATATTTACATATTAATTCAATTTATTCATAATAATATCAAAAAATTAGGGATATATACTAATTCTGAACAGAGTCAAATTTCATATTTTTTTTCACGTAAATTTTACTCTAAAATACTCTGGATTTATATAAAAGAAATGATATTAGGTAATTTGTTCAAATTTTAGGCATGTTTTGTATATTTAAAATGATTCAGTTTTTTTTGTTATTTTGCCTAAGAAAATGCAAATTGGCAGAGTCTGAAAGAAAAACTTTGAATAGAAATTGTTTTGAGTTATAATATATTTAGTATATTTGTAAATTTGATTAATTTATATGGGAGAATATTTTTGAAATTAATGTTATAAAAAGGGAAATTATATATTGCATCCGAAGTATATTGATTTTATCCATTAGAAAAATTAGACAAATATATACTTTATTAAATATATCAAGGAGGAAATACTTAGAGTGAATTAGCAAAAGTGAACCATTTGTTAATAATAATTAATTATTTAATCATATCAGGATCAACAAGTCGGTCACTCATGAAAATAGTTTCATCATTCATTGAGTTCTTATAGACTTCCATTGAGTTTAAGAGAATAATAGCATCTGACGTCATTCAGGATTGGCAGTGACGTGTTAATGTTGAGTGAATAAAACAGTAAACTCTCTCAGTATCCTCATTAATACAAACCAAGTAGGCCCTATATGAGTTTATTTGTCTTAAGTCAGTCACGTCGAATCGCAAATATTGTATAATTTAAAGGATGTTAGCAGCTCTCCAATACCCCTTGTTTGTCACACATACATCAAGATATTGACTCATCACAACATACAAATATTCACTTCAAAATGATAGAAATGAAATCATCAGATCATTCCAGTTGATGAGAGGTTGAGTTACTTTTTCAACACATGGTTTTTTAATTGCTCATTTCTAATTTATGAATAGCAATTATATTGTTATTTCACTTTGTGGAGTTGTAAGTACATTGTATGTAGAAGGCCTAGGTATGTAACAATATTGTATGTATATAACCATATACTGCAAGAGAAAAAGAAAGAAAGTAAGTGGAATGAAAAAATAATATCTCATTAAATAGTTATATATGTTACAGGGGTATAATAAACTCATTTTTCTTGTGTATACCTATTTTATGCTTTGTTTATATACTGTAGTAAAAAAATAATAAAAATAATAATTTGGTAAAGGATATTCTATCTTTCATATTTTCTTCTTTTAAAGAAAAGCAACCTCACCACTGTCTTTTTGTTGAGTATTTAGTATTTGATTAGATTTGACAATTCCAAATCAAAATTTGTCAAATAGGTGAATTTAATTTGAAGTTAAACTAACGTTCATTTACAAAAAAAACAAAAAAAAAACACATCTATATGTAGATCGGGGGTGTCCAAACTTTTTACAGAGGGGGCCAGATTTAGTATGCTGAAAATGTAAGAGGGCCAACCTTGGCCAGACGTTATTTACATAGAACAGCAATTCCTAATTGACCCTCTAGATAGCAGCACTTAACACACACAGTGCTGTTGCCCAATGTGTTAATTCTACATGCGGGCCAGACGTAATTAACTTTATGATGGAGGCTGTGGGACGGATGGACATAGTAGTAGGTCAAAGAGCTGACAAGAAAATAGGAAGGAGTTGTCAATGCTTTAAAGATACCCTTTGTATGTATATTTAGGTAGTAACATCAATTATATATATATATATAATTTTATATTAAATTTTGATACTTTTCACTGTTCCCGATTTCCTAAATCTAATAGAGTATTTTAAATGCATTTAAGTATAATTGAAACATCAATCATTCGTAGCTTCTCTCTGATTCATGAGCGTATCTTTATTTTCTGGATCCAGGGTCATACAAAAGAAACCATATTTTTAAAACTCTTTTCGTGTAACCATCATACAACACTTACGAAATAATAAGTTTATTTGACATTAAAAAGGCTATAACTCATTTTTTTTATTTTGTCTTTTTTTCTATATATATCTACAATTATCATCATTCCTTCTTGTTATTTTATGTATGTACGTATATATAAATATATCTTGGCAACCATTTCCAAGGAAAATTATATATTTATTTATTTCTTCATTGATATGTTTATTTATGTGAGAGCAAATTAAAGAGACGATTCTTCAAAGGGAATTGTATTTTAAGTGAGGTAAAATGATTCATTATTTGTGATCCAGTTTTTTTATAGTAATTACACTGGTCAAGAGTCAAATATCCTAAGGGGTGTAAGTTTAATAAAAGTTATTTAGTTTTGCACACTGATTTCAAATCTGTAATTTTTGTTTATTTAAGTATAAACGTTTTGGTCGACTTTTGGGCCTACTCCCGCTCCCTACACCCCTAGGATACCCCTTAGGTCAAAACAAAGACTGAAAATGAAATTTCCATTAAATACAATAGTGGATCATTATTTTTTAATGCATGAAATGAGTATCCTTCTTGTCTTACATTGAAGTTAAAGTTAGAGCATGGGCCAAATTAGCTTAAAAAGTAGGTTCCAATTCCTCGAAAATCGTGGGACTCTGTAAATTTTTCTTACATATTTGAAATCAGCGTGCAAAACTGTATACCTTTTATTATACTTATACCCCATAGAATTTTTGAAAGTTCAAATTTGTTGACCTGTCTTATTAGGGCTCCCTATGTGTGGTTGGTCAAATGATTAAATCCATGGTTTCTTGTGGGTCTTGTCAAAAGTTGTTTTGCTATTTGAGCCTAAATTATTTTCCTCAATGGGATAATTTCTTCTGTAAAAAAATCATTTAAAATGTCTGTTTTTATACCAATTCGTAAACTGAAAAACCTCTGGATTCTTGAGGCATCTGTCGCGAAAATTCCATTTGTTCTGACACGTTTGCTAGTTGTTAGTATACATACATATGTATACTTTATAAATAGTGTCTGTGATCTCTGGTTTGTTGACCTGTAAGGATCCATAGACCAATTGGATCACACAAAAAAATATTTTAATTTAGTCATCCCTTGTAAATCAGACTAGATACGTTTTTAAAATCTAATATCCTACAGTTGCTAAAATAAAATCGCAGCATTGAGTCAACAAGAAGTTCTCATGTGATCACTCCTTTAAAGTCATAATCTTAAAGTGTAAATGTGTATTAATGGTTCAAATTAAGAATCATAGGTTAATAAAAAAAGCACAAACATAGTACATAGATATCCATGTTGAAGTCTAAACTGTCAAGGAACAAAACTTACTCATCAATAGGAAGTTATATCATTTTTTATAACCGACTATGGAGTTATCATGAACTTTAATTTAATTTTTCTATTATAAAAAATAGCATAATCTTTTTTTTTTATGGGTAGTCATCATCAATGGTTAAAAACCTATATCGATGACGGAGGATTTAATTGGTTTTCCATTATTAAATCCTCACCAGAATATCGTTTTCCCAATAAATACCAATCAGAGAGATTAAAATGCACTTTGTTCATCAAATAAAGTGCAATTTATTCAAGTGAAATCAAGTGAAATATCTTCTCTTCACTATTGACAGAGTAAATTGTATTTACAGGTAAGCCTCGGAAAGCGAGCAGCTCATGTAAAAGCTCGTTATTCTAAACATGTACATAGATAATAACTGCTTTTTTGATCTTAATGTTATTCCTCAAGTATTTTACTGCTAGTTAAGCCTTAAATTGTCTAGTCATATGCTCCTGCTTGCATCACTTTTCTATCAAGTGAGGTTGTTTTATCAAGGGCCACGTAACAGGGGTGCCTAGGGATCTCTAGATCTTCTAGATTATGTAACAAAATTGAAATTATTGCTTTATCTACAGGGGTCACCCTAGAAGTTTTTTCTTCTAATTATGGGTCACTCCACTTTCAAAAAATGGTAGATAGCCCTTAATTATACATATTTTTTGATATACTGAGACACTTTTGAACTAATTTGATCACCCTTCTCTCTGAAAAGTGACTGACTCTTGCTGTAGAGCCTTTGTTGGATAACCTTATTTGGCTCAGATATGACCATTCAAATAAAATGTACCGTGCTTTTAATTTTAACCATGAATTTTTTTTTACTTTGAAGTAGAATTTGGAGTTTTTTTTTAGAGGAGTGATCAAAATTATTAATTAACAAAAATTCAAAATGATTAATTAGTTGAAAAATACAAATGAATTTCATACTTATTTTTGATGATGAACAAATTCATTCCTGCCCTTTTTGTTGATGGGATACATACAGATCTTCTATTAATTATCAAATATCTTTGTTAATTGTATTTGAAGCTAGGCTTTTAATTATACTATATTGCAAAAAAAAAAAAGTAAAAATCTTTAATGATTTCGAATCCTATTTTTGTTTTCTTCTATGTGTTCATATTTTATTTTTGTATTTTTCCCTACCTTGTTATACCTAGCACATAAAGTTTTATTTTTTATTTTTATGTGTGTGTTTCCCTGTATGTGTGTGTGTGTGTGTTTTACCCGAGGTATATCACTAATTGAGTAAATATTTGCTTAATTAATTTGATACAAAGTAATTTAGTATATTTATAAATAATAATGAAGGGGAAATGAAAAAAACGAACGAAGGAAGGAATGAGAAAAGAAGCAAATTGATATATCGATCTATGTAGAAGAAAGTATTTTATATATATATATATATATATATATATATATATATATATATGTTGGTTAGGCTTAATAAGCTGATTTTTATTTAGCAATTCGTTCTTTTTAGTTCATTTAACGATTTCGTATTTTATTTATTTATTTATTTTCTATCCAATTATTTTGACTTTTGATATCTTAAAGAATATATAACTAAAGATAATTGCATATTTTCGATTATTATGTGAGCTCTTTCTACTAATTTACAATGGTATTTGAATCCAATACAACTAAACAGGGTTGTTTTTTTTTTTAAAAGAGATTCATCAGAAGATAATCCAATTATTTCATAAGAGCATACGTCAAGTAGCAAAAGATCTTTCTTCCAGTGTGCTTAATCTCCGTCAAAAGAATCATGATTCATGTGTAAGTGAGGCGCATTATTCTGCATGATGTCATTAAATGCATTATTTTAAATCACTAACAAATGGCTCTTGCCAAAAAAGATAAAAAATAAATAAATAGTGTTACGTTCAAGATCATATTGTACAATATTTGAGGAACCGAGAGCAGGACCTTCAAAAACCATTCACATCACTACAAATGTACATATTATATCAAATAGATTCTATTATGAAATTGTTGAAATACTAGTGATAGGCAAAAGTTGGGAATTCAGTAGAATTGAAAGGCCTACTACATATAGCTTTGGAAGAACTCATTTGATTGGTGAGAGGAAAGGTATAAAATACAAATTAAACGTTTGACACATTACAAAATGTGTATTGTGTACAAATCCTTTAAATTAGAGATGTTAAAATAATTTTATTGAATAATTTTAACGGTTACATCTGATCCTTTGAGAACAACTATAGGACATATATGGCCCTCTGACAAAATGAGTGTTACACCCTCTCTTTAAATGATCACATATTGCTACTCAAAAATAGGTAATAATAGAAAAGGAAATCAATTGACTTTATTTTAAATTAGACTCTGCTGCGAAATTTTTATACAATTAAATTTTCTTTATATGAAAGATCTTTAGTACCATTAGTAGATTCACAAAAAAAAAAAAATTATCAAAAACAGTTGCTTTTAAGTGCATTTGACGCCTACATTTGTTTCAATCCAAATTGATACAGGAAAGAGTTAATGAAATATAAAATTACAAAAGGGAAATGGGTAGAAGCAATATCTCAGCTCTCAACTCTCAGATTTGACCTATTTTTGGTAGTAAATATCTCGTCTTATGCCATTAAGAGATCATTCCTGCGAGATAAGTTGTCATTAGTTATGTGCATTGCTCGAAGAGAAACGATTACCTTACGGAAATAACTTTTTCCCATGGTTGTGGCAATCATTCTAAAAAAAAAAGATGTAGAAAATAAGTAACTTAACCCATAACTTGATGTGCAAGTATCAAGTGTAATTTTTACAAAAATGTTATTCCTATAATTTACTTAGTTCATAAGTGAATTTTAGGCAAATTTAGAATCTATAAAATTAGTCTTTTCAAATTGTTTTTCAATTGTGTAAAGTTTATTGTAAAATAGTGATATTGCCTTTGTACCAAAATTTTTGAAGGCCTTGCCCTTTTCTTGGTCTCAACAAATCAATGTCTTGACCTTGGTGTAACGATCAATGGAACTAAATAGAATAAAAATATTTTGTTAAAAAAACAAAAAAAATTTTCTATTGGTCTGGATTCCTTAAATTCTTGATATTGTCATAGTCTGACAAAGTCTTAATTGGGGGTAAGAGTGTCTTAACCAGAATATTACTGTATAATTTATCATCTACTTATACGTAGTAGGGAAATTTTAGAGCCTATGTTCGTGGTTACAGATGATAAATTTATTGCAGGAACATGTTTTAAAAATGTATTTGTGAATTTTGAATTTTGAATTTTTTTTTTTTTTTGAAATTTATGGTTGTATGTTTATGGATACTTTAACTTTGATCTTGATCCATTTAATAATAGTTGTGTTTTTCAAAATAACATAAACATTACAACTCATTTTTATACAATAAAATATTAATTTCACAAAACAATAATAGGATTTGATAAACTTTATAATTGATAAATAAGACTTTAACTTTGAGGAAATTACCCAAGATGATAGTTTAATAGTACATCCAATCATTTTTTTGTTTTTACATTTAACAGGGTCTTTCTTTAAACTCACCTTCAATTAATCAAGGGCAGGTATTATAAAAGCAATTGTCCATTTGTACATGTAAAGATCATAGTTGGTTTTTTCAGGTATCTACATATATGTAAATAAAATGGTTGTTGTTCTTTGAGCCTCCAATTTTATCAACTCAAATAAACCTTTCTCATTCAAAATGAAGAGCTTAACTATTAAAACTTCATTTTGACAAATTGTATTTTTGGTTTTTTTTTAATAAATTAAAAAAATTATTATTCCAATATTTGAATACATAGGCATACACTTTGAAAAAAAATACGGCACAATATTTATAAGAATAAACATACAAACATACTTATGGATAACAATGAAGGTATTATATTATATAAAAAGAAAGAAAGAAACGAAAAAAAAGAAAAAAAAGCCTTAGAATAAAAAAAATGAGGTTTGATTCTTTATTTCTTTCTTTAGAGATCCAACAATGGAGTCCTGACAGGAAATTTCCTTTCTTCTTCCTCAAATACCTACATATATATAAGTTATATATACATATAATATGTACACAAAACATGCTTTTTTTATTTTTTTCATATGCTTACATAATACAAATGTAATGACTTATGGTGTCTTGAAATAAAGAATAAAAATATATATGCGTATAGTATACATATTTAAAATATATAAGAAAATCACGAAAATACATAATTCAATATTTATATATATATATATATATAGTAAAAAAAGACAATTTTTTTTATTTTTTTTTAAAAATGAATTATGAATTATAAAAATATATATATATATATATATAAAAATTAATGTTCAGTGGGGAAGAGAGTTTGAAAAAAAGAAAGAAAATGGTTTGATTTATAGGAAGATATTTTACTACTAGGACCTAAGCTCCTATGTTCACAACGGTTAGCTTACAATGCCCTCATGCAGTGCTCATAGTGCACTGATCTATGTACTATACAAAGGAAATACGTAGATTGTTTGTCTTCAAGAGATTCTTTCTTTAGAACGTGTTTTTGTCTAAATATATATATATATATGTTGTTTGATATCAATGGTCAAGAGGATGATCTTAAGATCAAATAAGATAAGACGACATTCTAGAAATTCAGCTACGAGTTACATAGAGAGACCCTCTGTTTATTTTCACTCTGTAAGATTATACATAGATTATACACTGGGAAGGGTATTAAAGTTTCTGGATTTTTTCAGCTATTTTTACTGTTCAAGCCTTTTGTTTTGGCGTCAAGTGTTTCATATATATTTTAAAGACGAATACTTACGGATTCTGAAACCTTTTTATAGGGTCTAACTATCATGTTTTGACTTCATGTAATCTATGATTGGCTTTTTGTTGTTTGTTTTTTGGAAGCTCATTTCTATAAAGGAGAATGATTGTAGCTTTAGGTGTTAACTAGAGCAGAAAAAACACTCTCCAAAATGCTTTATATCACGACGGGCTTTTTGGAATAGACAAAAATACACTGTATTCTCCCTTCAGCTGATTTGGATCAGTTGGCTCTTCTGATTTAAAGCAGCTGACTTTATGTGCTATGAGCTCGAAAAGTGTATTATTATTATTATTTTTGATTTTGATATATAGAAAATACATAAAATCAAGGATTGCGCGCCCTTTTTTTGAATTTTTGAATATTATACATGGGTTAACGATTGATTTGTATATTTGTAGAATTGATCAATGACCAATACATCTAAATAATAACTCTGCTCAATACTAAAAAGCTGGCAACAATTAAAATACAGAAGGGTAGCTACCAGTTGTTTTCCAAATTTTTCTTTTCCCTTCTGAGAGTCAAAGTTGCGAGTACCAAAAAAGCTAGTCGTATATATGTTACATTGTTGTCAAATTGAGAATTGCACACCACAATATTTCAAAATTAAGGTATCTTTTTGGAGGTTTGCTTTATTTAAGAACGGTTCATGTACGATATTATGCATATAGGCCTTTCATCTGAATTTTTTAGTTTACAATGCTAAAGATTTTATTTTTAATTTTTGGATGATCCAGTCTTTTAGATATTGTATGGACAACCATAGGGTGTTATTTGAGGATTTTTTCTAGTAATTAAAATATATTTATATGATATATATATATATATATAAAGATACGATAATTAAATTTATTTGCTACTAACCCAAAGGATGAAGAAAAAAGAAAGAATCAAAAACCTGTTGTCAAGCTGCAGAGGTAATGAAATGAATTTATATTATGTTTTGACGTAACAAATATTAATTTATGGGCTTTACCCCCCTCCCCTCTCCTCTGTTTCTCTTCATATTTCACTGATTTTTTTTTCTTCACGCCACTGTAAGTATACACTTATATAGGTGTATCCATGTAAATATGAAAAAAGGTTCATTGTTTTCAATGAAAGAAAAAATGAGCCTTTGGATTTATTTCAAAACAGATATTAAGCTTTGAGTTTGGAGTCCTAACACAAACAATAATGGAGTAACCCGTGTGAAACCTGTACTTTGGCATCATATGTCGTTCCAAATGGAACTACATGGTAAAATACTGTAGCTAGTCATGTTTTTATTTCATACTGAAAAATATTCTTTGAAGAAGAAAAAAAAAAGACTTTATTAAATCATCAAATTGTATAATATTGGAGTCATATTTAAGATATTTAAACTTTAAATGGAAATCGTGATGTAAATAATTTTTCAGTAATTATTATTATGCAAAGATAAATTAAAAAAATGGTCAAGGAAAATTAAGAAAGTGAGTTTTATGAACCATTTTTATAATTGAAATAAACTAACTCTTCTAATTAATGTCATCTGATCTATTTAATGATTAAGTTTTACTCTTTTAGGCATAATGTACTTATATCAATCATTTCCTATTTAGCTCAACCATTTATTTAATAGAAAGATATTAAGTCTCACACCTCTAATACACTGATTTTTACACTTGCAGACGTCATATGGTTTATTTTTTACTGATTTAAATAGTTTTAGGGAACAATGCTTGCAAAAAACTTATTTTTGTAAAAAGGAGTTTTTTCATTTTTTTTCAAGATGCAATCTTTCAAAAACTGGTTCATTACAGTATACTTATAACCCCTTTACTGTCATTTTACAATAAAAAATCTCATTAAAATTGTTATTATACAATTGATCCCTTGAATCAGTATTAAATTTGTATAAACATCCGATTTAAATAAATAAATCAAATTAATTTACACATAAATCACATTCGTCATTCCTGACAACCCACTCAGTAATTTCCATTTAATATATAAAATAATGGTCTATATGAACAGATGTACTTTCCTAAGTCATACATAAATAATTGTTAAAGATTGTTAATGGTATACTGTTAAATTATATTTCAGACATACGAATCATATTGCCCACAATTAAATGCAAATAACTTAAAAGCATCTTTGCACAAAATGAGTGTGAGAGCCAAATGGAATAGGCTCATCAAAGTTGGCTCTTGCAATTTCACGCATGTTGCGTGCCTCGAGGAAGACCAAGTAGCTTCTTTGACGATCTCTGGAGTTGCTCACACAAGAAATAATGACTCCATCATCCTCACAGGTTCCAGAGGGATTGGGAACAAAGACAATTTCACTTGGATGCTCAAACTCATCCCCAGTTTTCCAGGCAGTGGTCATTCCGGTCTCCACATCAATCTTGGTGATGGAGTTGGAGAAGGTATTTCTTGGGTTGAGGCCATGCATCCATCCAACAACATAGGTGTAGTTGTATCTACGGAAGTTGAAATGGGGATTGATCTTAGGGTTCTCCAATCCAGACTCACGGGTAATGATATGGGGACGAATGTTAACCATGTCGTTGTTACGGATAGCAGTGGCTTCATTCCATTGTCCAAAGTTCAAGTCCATTCCTTGGTCCATGTAGTTGAGAGGCAGGACAAAGCGCATGAGGCGTGAGTTGGAGCTGTCTCCATAAAAGTTGGGGCTAGACTTTAACTTTTCCACCCACATGGAATCCATGATCTCAGGGCCGTCATAGGTAAGCATGTCCACAACGATGTGCTCACCAGATTCGTAGCAGTTGACAAAGTTGAAGAAGAAGTAGGATCTGTCAGTGACGTAGTTAATCTCAATGTTGCGACCTGTGTTCTTGTCCACAATGTAGAAATGGTTACGCTCTCCGGCCATCCATTGCAAGCAATCTCTGAAGGATTTTCCTTGAGCCTTGTGTTGCTTGAGTTTGTTCACATCATAGGCCATGGGCTGTTCGCAGAAGATCAAGTAGTTATCGGTCATGCCAAAGGAGTGGAAGTATCCAATGTGATGGGGGAATCGAGATGGAATAGTGGCGATGAATTTGGTTTCAGTAGGGAAGTTATCTCCTTTGTAATTGATTTCAGGAGATGGCCTCTTGAACTTGATGAAGTGATACTTGTTGCCTGTTACAACAGAGGCTGCCAAGTTGTAGTAGTCACCATTGTGGTCCTTGAGAGGACGGACACTCTTCATGTTGAAAAGGTGAGACATGTCAATGAGATCACCGGTTTCAAGGGAATCAGGATCAACAATACGGTCGAAGGAGGTCTCATTCGTGGCAAGTACGAGATCTCCAAATTGGTAGAAAGAGGAGTTGCAGTTATCCCTTGCTTCTTCCTCCATCATGAGTTTCTCCATGCTGGTGGATCTATATTTCATCATGGATCCCTCGCCTCTGAATCTACGAATGTTTCTTCTCATGGGTCCAGGTGATTGGTAGACAGAGACTTGGTAGTTGTTGGAATCAACCATCTGAGTGCTGAACTCAATGTTGGAAGAGGGATAGGTTTGGTTATGACCTTGTTCATGCTCACGAATGTACTCATCGGATCTGAGATTCTTTTTGGTGAAAGTGATGTGTTTTCCCTTCTCCTGGATTTTGAAGGAGCTCATCATGGAGAGTCCATCCATCCAATGCTTTCTGGAGATGGAAGCGTAACCAGAGTCTCTATCGGAAGAAGAGTTGTAGAGACCTCCAGAGGGACTGTTGTAGAGGAGAACTCCTTGAACCCAGGCAGGGAGTTGCTGTCCACTCAATTGTCCACGAACGTCGGAGCAAGTGGTGGAGTTCATGAAGAGATTTTTATTGAATTCCTTGTTCATGTTGAGGATTGGAGTGTGTTGTGTTGTTGTTGGATGATTGTGTGTCAATGAATTGATGTCTTTTCTTTCCATTGGAAGCTCTTTTATATGAAGTGTGAAAGCTTTTTCTATCATTATTAAATTTAGAATGACCCTAAAATGCAATCATTTATCCGTGATAGGGGCTTCAATTATTATTTGAATTTTTTTTTATGTTCATAAAAATCAATTTTTAACAGTTAACTTATAATTAACTCCTTCATTAAAAGTTTGGCTGTCATTGTTTTTCTAAAATAAATAATGATCAAATTTAGAGCAAAAATATCTATTTAATATTATATTCCTATATATGCATGTTACGTTGGTTTCAAGTGAGAGAGTCATATTTGCCTCTGGGGATATAGTATCTAAGAAAAGGACTGGCTTTTAAGTAGCAAATATCTTGGTTACTCTCCACAGCAACTTACATTCATATAAAAAATAATAATGTGCACTTAGTCAACAATTGAATTACTGTCAGAAGTGATGCTTTCAACTTTTTATAAATAAATTCTTTTTTTTTTTTTTTGCAAGAACTAAACGTGACCCAATTAGTGAGGAGTGTGAAATAAAAATATTTGATCTTAGCTATTATGTAAAAGCTAATCTAATATCTGATAAAAAAAAATTAAATTTCCCGGTATTTTTTGCTTATATTTTTACCTTTAGGAGCTCTCATCCCCTTTTTAGTCACCAATGGTTAATTTTTTTAAAAAAATGACATTAATAATTTTTAACCATAATAATTCAATCTAAAAAACATATTTTATAAAAAAGGTCCTTTTTTTAATATCTTTTGTGTCACTTGTTAAAAAGAACTTCCCATCATCGGCTCAAGGTAAAATATGTTACAAAAAATCTTCCAATTTAATTGCACACATATGTTCATAGACATTTTTATGTGTTAAAAAAGTAAAACATTATTTGATAAAATTAAAGCATATTTTGCCTTCAGTCTCACCTTAAAGGTACTACTATGAGTAAAAAACACCAGGAAATTTGAGTTTATTTTTGGGAATATGCCAATAAGAATAAATGTTTCTGTTTTTTTTTTATGTTGACACTACTATCACTGCTGACATCTTTGTCAAATTTTTTTTTTTCTCGGCCTAAATGGGCATATATTTTCACTTCAACAAAGATTCACAAATATCAAGTATATTAAATAATTACAGAGAAGACATTATGGTAATTATTGAGATCGAAAGCAGACAAAAAACAAAGACTATTCAAGAAAAGAAAATCTCCAAAGTACTTAAACATTTAATAGTACTTTTGAATATAAGCAAGCAATTTGTAAAATTCCATTTAAGTTGGCATCTCGAATTGTTCGCAATTTATATATTATAAACTGGACTTTGGTGAGAACTGCGTTACATTTTGCATTCGGAGTAAACGAGAGAAAGTCCTCTTCTGTTACTTTGACGTCAAACCGATCTTCAACGATAGCTTTTATGGCTTGATAAGTTTCAGATAATGCAGGACATCTCCATAGAAGGTGATCGGTGGTTTCAGACTGTGTCACACAAAAGAGGCAATTTTGGCGTTTGTCCTTGAAAAATTTACTGGCAACCTCAAGCGAACCAGTAAGTTGCCGGTATTTGAACCATTTTTCAGAGGATGTGAGAAAGTTATTTCTCACGGCAGCTATGCACTCACTGGTTTTTCTATTAATCTATTAATACATCTTTGTCAAATTAATCGTCAATATATTCATGATTTTTTTTTTAAGATATTCGTCTTTTTGTAAAGTGCTAAATTCGAATTTTTCGTTTTTTTTTTAAAATGTCTGAAACATAATGACTAAAATGGTATTCAAAGAGTTTAAATGAATACTACAGACTGTATTTTTGTGAAATTTTGAGAGAATGTGGTTTTATTTCCCAAGATACATAATGGATTACTCAAAAAACTGACCATCCGATTTGTAATTTTAATAGCACATCTAAAATTAAAGTAAAAATTTGTGTAAATGTTTTGAAAATTGAAAAAAAAAACGTTGGCACATATGCATTGCATCGGGGAGGGGGGGGGGGTACCTACTTTGAGTGGGATGAAAATTATGATGATTAAATAAGGATTTTTTGATTCCCAATACTCTTTGGCCATAATAGTTTATAATATACTATAAAGATCAGAATCTCAGATGCTGATTTCAAAATCATTGTAAATAATTGATATTAACAAAGTACTTTGTGATGGGGTTCTCGCATAGGCAAATTTTGCAGAGGAACCATGATGCCCTCTGGTCCCCAAGATGTAATGTATATATATTAACCCTTGTTGGTAAATACTTTTTTTTTCATTCAATCTCTCCCCCCCCCCCTCCCGAGTACAAATTTAAAACTCAGGCTATGACTTCTCGATATCAGTTTTGGTCCTAGGACTAACATTTGAAGGTCTTCTAAGTCTATGACTTGATCCTTGAATATCTTGATCTCAAGTCCAGTGGAACTGAATTTACCATTTCTTGCTTAAAGAAAAAACTATCTGGTCTATCAGCAAAACCAATGCCAATATAGGCTCTACGTCCTGCATCTTGAATACAAAAAACAAAATAACGTGAAGAGTCTAATACAGGTTCAACCGAAATTCCAGGATACTGGTCTACTGGACAAGCTGCAAATAATTCCCCTGAATTTTTAACTTCCATTCGAAGTTTAAGTTCCTTGCCCTTTACCATCGCTCTTATTCTACGGGTCCATTCTGGACGTTTAAATTCCAAGTTGCACCCCTATAGCCTCGTGCCAATGAAAGTGGAGGTATCTTTATGGACACATGGACTTCATTTTTTACAAAAACACAAATTTCTATTTCATCCATGATCCTGAAATTAAAATAAATAATCATAAGTTAAGAATATTTAATGATTTAAAAATTAAATTAATGGACTCATTATTCAAAGAATAATTCGGCTGTATTCTGATTATGGCAACCAATTTTTTTCAAGTTACACCCTTTGTTAAAACCAGGAGCATCTGATGGAACGAGGAATAGGGATAATCCATGAGCCTTAGAGTGGGCATTAGGATCCGTCACTGCCACAACCACGGAAATATCAGCAACAATTCCATTCGTGATAAAAACTTTGCTTCCATTAAGGATGAAATCATCCCCGTCTGCCTTGACGGAGGTTCTTATTCCTTGTAGATCAGATCCAGCTCATGGCTTTGTTTATTTTAGTCTTGATCCTCAAAGTCTGGGTCTCAGAGTTGATGATCTTTAACACAGCACACATTCAATCATCATTCATGTACATGCATCTGGGAAGGGGGCAGGGGGACTACCTTGAAGGGGGATTTAATGAATTGTGACCGTTAAATAAAGATTTTTTTACTCCCGATATTTTTTGTCCATCGTAGTATATATATGTAATTGTGAAATATTTTTTATAGAGACTACTTATGTAAGTATGTACAATTCTCAGACATACATCATACCTCAATATATATATATATATATATACACTTTAAAAAAGATAAAAATTCCATAGTGATAAGTAGTATAGGTAATTGAATTCTATCTTGATGCGATCAAACAGTTTTTAGTTTTTTGTAGTTTTTTCATCTTCTAATCGGATTTAAAGCTCTTTAAATATTTCAACAAGAAGAAAAAAAAAGGGTGTTGAAACATATATATATATATATACTTTACTCATATTGCTTAACTCAAGTATGCTCAGAGCATCGTATACAATCATGAACAAACTCCTTTCTTCCTCATAATAAAACTAATAATAATAATAATTCAGAACAAATAGGAGAAAATACCTCAAAGTTAAGCCGAAACTTGGCATAGTAGGAGTTTAAATGGATTAAGGGATTCCTTAAAGAAATGGGAAATAACAGGGATTCTGTTGCTCTACCCGTGCGTTACTTTATGGATCTAAGGTAAAAATTAAGCCTCAAAAAACAAAAGGGAATAAGGGCGTGGGATGTTTTTTTTTTTTTTTGATGTTGTTGTTATTTTTCGTATCCTAGGGCCTCACACACAAACACACACATGGAGATCCTCTCAAAATGATGTAAAGTTACTAAACAAAAACATAATCATATCAAAGTAGGAGGTCGAATTATTTTCGATTGGTTTTGAGAGTGATGTCGGAGTGAGGCTGGTTTTTTATTATTGTTTTTCTTTTTATTCTTGGCACTTATGCTTATTTATGTATAAAGGAGCTTTTGTAATGGGATATTCTTAGAAATTGTATTAATATTGGACCACACTTTGGAAGTGTTTACGTTCAGGAAATAAGGGTCGTACTTTTATGATGCATTGCTAAAAGAGTCTTTGAATAGAGAGGGGTTTTATATGTTGTATACAAAATTTAAAGTCGGCCATTTTGAATGTCTATATAAGCCACTATTCACATTTTAATTTTAAACCGCTTAGACATAGGAAATTTCCTTCAGATCCCCTTAAAAAACGTTTTCATTCTGTTTAAATAGCTATGTCAACAGTAACTATGCTTCCAAAAAGGGTCCCTTTTGATTTATTATACAATATGTGACGTCAATCAAAAACCCATATAGCTCGAAATAGTTTACAAATTTGTTTCACCCTCATGTTAGATTCAATGCATTATTCCACAGATCTTTGTCCGAAAGAAATGATTTTCTCTAAAGTGAAATGAAGTATGGGCTATTGATCGTCCCTGACGCATATCACTATGGACGAGCAATGTCGGCTCATTCATTCCTTTTAGTTTTATGGGGATTGTCAGGTGATCATTATGATAAATTGTATTTGGAAGGATCCCATCGGGCTTAAAGACGCTGCTGCTGCGTACACATAAGAATTATGATTCCTTTAGATTTATAATTTATGTGATGTAATGTCTTCTAGGTCTTAAATAAACCTAGCGTTGAGTCATTAAACTATTTATAACATATGTATGTATATCCTACTGTTTCTATCGCAATGGTATGCCAGAGCATCAACGATCCCTTGTTGTGGTTCCTTTCGCTTGATTTATGTACTCTTGCCCCCTTTTAGCATTCTACATAAATGTTGATTTCTTCAAGTCAAATTTTGTTAATTCAAGAACATATCCCTAGTCAATAAAGAAGCGCTAAGCAAGGGGTAATGATACCACTGGTCAACAGTCAAAAATTCTAAGGGGTAAAAATATAATCAAAGTTATTTAGCTTTGCACGTTATTTTCAAATTAGTAATTTTTATTTTCAAGAGTCCGACGGTTTTTGAAAAATCGAATCCTACTTTTTGAGCTAATTTGGCCCATTTTCCACCTTCAACTTCAATTTAAGCCAAGAAGGATACTCATTATTGTGTATTAAAAAATAATGATCCGCTGGTGTATTAAATGCAAATTCCATTTCCAATCTTTGTTTTGACCTATAAGGACTCATGGGGGCGTAGGGGACGGAATTAGGCTCAAAAGTTGGCCAAATCCTTTGTACTTAAATAACTCTGAATACTACATGAAATGGATGAATAAGGAATATATTCAAGAGCTGAGACCCGCAGCTTTCAAAAAAGATGTCAAGCGCCCGATAAGAATCCTTAATTAATAAGAAACCGTCCATATAAATGTATAAATTTTCATTCAACTTCAAGCAGAAATTCCATACAAATCAATGAATCACAGTAGAACTACTTAGGTAGTGGTGAGAAGAAGGATTTCAGCTGGTTACTTATACCCCTTAGTATTTTTGAAAGTTCAAATTTGTTGACCAGTTTAATTAATCAACAACCATTTAATTTCAAGACTTTTTAAGGATTTATTTTGATAGGAAGAAGAAAGGTTCGGAGTTACAATGAAGATTGCTATGTGATCTAAATACACAAAATATTTGCACACTACTGAATATTCTTATGACAAAATTTAGCGCCATTAAATTAAAGGGCTCATAGACAGGAGTCAAAATAGTTAATTCATATTTAAAAGGACTAAACTAAAACAAATTAACAAATAAATAAATAATTGTTCAATTGTTGTGGGTATGCTAATAAGGCCTACATCAATGAATCAATTAGGGTCAAGAAGGTGTGTGAGCGTCTTTGTTTTTTAAATTGAATTGAAAAAAACAAAAAAACAAAATGGAGGCGCCATTTCAAATGTCTCAATTCCTTTATGTATAGACATTATTTTTTGTTTCATAAATAAAGAGTTAAATTAGAGTGTAAAACGGTTGTTCATGGTGTTGTTTTATTTTTTTATTTTTCAAAATGGATGGGAAAATGTTGTGAAGGAGGGGGGGGGGGGACGTGTAGATGAGGGAGGGGGGAGTAAGTTTTTTTTTTTTTTTACAATTATTTTAGATATCAAAAAATAATGTGTTTTTTTATATATATTATTATTTCTCACAAATTCACATCTGTTACAAAAAAAAACAAAACAAAAATACAAATATACACAGACATGTAATTAATAAGATATTAAACATGCATTTGAATTGGTTCAAGCCATAGCTCAAAGTTAAGCACACAGCTGCTTCTCTCTCTCTCTCCCTCTTTGTCTATTATTGAACAATTATGTATTTAAATGATTAAGTTGTTGTAGTGTTACTTTTAAACAAGAATAAAAAGAACAGTTAAATAATAGCTATTCATTCATTTATTCTATGTAAGGAAGCATCCGTTGACTCTAAGTACGTAGGTGCTGATTAAACAAGGAACCGTTCAGTTGTTGGACATAAATTATAGACCTTTTTTGTACGTAATGAAAGATTGATTTATACTATATCAATTTAAAAATTATTTAATATTGTATTTTTCTGGATATTTTTGTCCCATGTTTGTCAATATAAGTTCCAAAGGGGTGTGTTAACCTAACCTAAATTTATTTATATGTATAGAGAGAGAGATTATACAAAGAGGTAAGAATTTCATTTGTCGAATAGTTAGATTTGAGACATTGAGACTTATAAGCATTCACCTTTATTTTAAATTATTTAAACGTCTTGTATATATTTATATGATATAACTTAACAACTAGACAAATATCTAAGTAAGGAGAAACACTTCACATTCTAGGGAGAGTGTAAAATTATAAAATAGAAAATTGTTAAGAGCAGAAATCTTCTATATATGTAGAACAGTGGCTATCAACCTTTTTTTAGGCTACATTCTATATAATCAACCCTAGGAACAGGATTTATCTCCTCCACTCCTGCATGTAATCAGTAATCTTCATAATAGAAGAATATTCCTTAAAAATAGATGCACTCTGAAAAAATCAAATGGCACCCCATTGTATACTCTCCCTCCACGTTGGGAGCCTCTGATCCAGGATGTGATTAAGATTAGTAGAACACTACATAACGATTTTGAAGTTTTAATATAATACATTTGTATTGGAGTTAGGCTGTACATGTACAGTTTATTTATTTACTTTTTTTTTTTGGGGGGGGGGGGGGGGCACGAGCCCTAAGTGCCCTTTCCATAGTTACAGCACTAAATAGAAACTAGGGGCTCTTAATAGAGTCGTACATTTGACATATTTAACTGCATCTTGGGATAACAAGACCTGATACAGATTTAAATGAAAACAACAACTTGTGAGCAGATTCGACCAATAACCATAGATTACAAAATATGACCGTTCCTCCGACTTTTTATTTCGACTACATTATTTGACTACGTGAAAAAATAGAATTGCCGAACAGACGGATGGAATTAATACCGACTTATTTTAAATAAGGTTCATTTATTCATCATTAATGGGATTTTAAATATTTTTTACGATTGCCTTTTCTATGAACACACATGTTCTTTCAAAGCAACTGTTGATACACTAATTATATATAACTATTTGGCTATTAAAATTTAATGGTTAAATCGCATGGCTCAGAGTTAAAAAAACAAAAAAAGATTAATTAACAGATGTTGTGTACTTTGATATTTCAATAATTACTTATCGATGTATTTGTACCAAAAAAAAAAAAGTGAATGAACCTATTATAAATATATTAATGCGATAAAAACTGGGATTTGTAATTGAAACTCGTGTGTAATCATTTTACTTTTTTTTTGTAAAATCAGCTGTTAATTAATCTACTATTTCTCCCCCTTATTAGATTTTGTGAAGCTGTCAACAGTTGGATCACTAGTAATTATAATTAGTTGTAAATTTAGTTCGACAGTTGGAAAGAACTCCTCACACTTGATTTTGAGATTAAAAAGTATTTCTCTCTTTAAAGCATGAAAGTTTTGAAAAATACAATAAATATTTCATCATGCAAAATACAAATTTAAATGATAATAAATATGCGAAAATAAATTAATATGCATGCAAATAGAAATAAAAGATCTGATTTTCTTTTAGATAGGACAATATAAGAATAATTATCCTAAAATGAATTATTTTCCCCCAAAAAAGTTTCATAAACTACGATCGGTAAGGTCAAAATCTGAAAAGATTTTTTTTATATATGAAAGAACGATAATAATAACTTTGCAAATCTTCAAATTGTTTAAACAAATCACAGTGTTATTCTCAAAATATCAACAATTTCTTATAGGTAAATATTTATTAGCTTTTTCATATCCTTACCCTTGCCCCTAGTTCTTAATTTTTTGGACTTTTTTACAGTTGGTGTGAATAAGATGTTTTGAATAACTTCAGGGGCACCTCAACCAAACATAAGTGAGTGGGGAAATACTTTTACAAAAATGAACATCACCTATTAATGGCACGATAGCAACAGAACTCTTCGTCAAAATTGTTTTTTAAATAGTGTCTTAGCACTAACAGTTCATTTGTGTCTTTTTTTTTTTTGCACAACTCTTTTCGGATAAAAGGTTGCGAGATACAATATAAATATTTACATTGTAAATCAGGCTCTTGATTAAAAAAAATGTGTTTTACATTTGAAAGATGATGATGAAGGTCATAATACCATGGTAGGTATATCCAAGGTACATGTCTGTGTACCTGATCTCTCAAAATAAAACCCACAAATCATTATCAAATCATGTGTATGAAATATCCCCCCCCTCCCCCTATAAAAAAATTCACTCATAAAAATCAATCTTCATAAATATTTGATAATCATTTTTTTTTTACGGCCATGAATTTGAATGAAGTATGAATGAATAATCGACCTCTTGTTTTGTAGGGGGGAGCTCAAAAAACATGGCTCAAATTACTCGGGACCCTCTCTTTTAAAATTGTCATATAGGTATGTGTGTATTTATATACATATTTTCAAAATTAAGGGATTAAAATAAGTGATAGGAAATCAGGCATGACTGACGTTTATCTATGTGAGAGTATTTAAGCTTCATATTTCTTCTTCTTCTTCTTCATATGAGGGTTTTTTTTCTTTAAAAAAAAATAAAATGAAAGATTGATGTAAATTGCAACAAAGTAGAAATTTATTAATTTGCATAAGTTTATTCATGAATGATCAAAAGAAAGAAATAATAATATTGTACAAAGGATTTCTTGAGTGATCCAACATCATAAAAACATTTCCTTCATAATGATAATATGAACAACAATTACTTTTATTTGTGCATAAGGAAACAAACAATTTGTCTATTTGATATGCTCAGATATGGAATTAATAATTCAAACATCATTAAGGAGATCTCAAATTATTTCTCAAAGAATATTTGAGCGCTAATTAAAGGATATTTGATTCATTATTTATTTCTTTACTTCGTTATTCAATTTGAGACTCCTACAGTTCTATGTTTTTTTTTGCACTAACTATGTACGTACCATGTAGGCTCTCCCTTTCAACCGTGCGCTAAGAGCTCTCCAGGTGGGATCATTGATGATCATGGGTGTGCCGAGCGAACGTGGGCATTCAGGAATTCAAAATCTATTTCATATTTGTAAATTATAACAAATACATGTGTGAAGTATCGAATATCTAAAGTAAAAAAATGGATTTGCGGATGCAAATTTTTATTATTTGCAGATGCGAATGGAGGTTTTTAATATATGTAATGTGCAGTTTAAAATGCGAATGAATATATATTTGATACATAAGGAATATTTCTCTCCTGAACAAAACATGTTTGTTACCCATTGGTTTGATTCCAAGGTATTGAATTTCAATTTGCTTGTAGTTATATGTAAGTTGTAAAAATCAATTTAATTGATTGAAGTGTATAGAATGATATGTGATCCAAGGGTGAATGTAGTAATGTTATGTAATTATAATTATGAATCTATGCAGTATGAAATGATACTACTCTGTGTGAAACAAAATACTTAGTTAGTGCCTTTTGTTGAGTTAAAATAATTATATACATTCATGTATCTATTTGTTTACGAATTGATCATATTTTTCCCCGATAAAATAATAATTATTATTTTTTTCTGTATTGTTGTTCAATTAAGAAGGGGCATTGAGTTACTGAATGGAGAGAGGAGATATGCGATTCTACAAACAATATATTATATATGTACAAGTAGCCTTGAAACATAATCTCATGGGTTTCAGTACCCCCTCCTTTTAACAATAATTCCTTCAATCAGAGGAAAGTTTGATTGTGTGAGTAAACAAATGTATATACATATGTAATATTAGATAGAGATGTGTCTCCATTTTCAAACGATTATCCACAACATTCAATTACATGGAGGATTCTGACTAAATACTCAATTCAAAATAAAAGATACAGTAGTAGGGATATTAAAGTATATTTTTCCATAACCTAAGGACCAGGGACTCCTTCCTCCCTAAATAGTGGTAAAATAAAATTACTTTTTTCAAATTTGTTCTTATTACTCTACTAAACTATTGTCAATAGATGACTTCATATTAAAGGGAGTACAAATTAGTTATGTTCGTTTTCAAAAAAAAATGGACTGTTATGAATGTTTCATAATAGTGACACATTATACTTTGATGGTTTCAGAGAGGGCGAACATTTGTCAATACTATTCAGCTTGTATTGCTTTGAGCTTCGAACAAAAAATATGCTTTTTACTTTGTTGAATATGTCAAATTTTGTGGTCACGAACGAGCATTCGTGGGAGGCTTTAGTTTTCTGCTTTAATTTGAAGATAACTGCAGCTAAATCACAGCAAATGCTTGTAAAAGTTTAGAGTGACAATGTATCAATTGATAAAACATATAAGTAATGGTTTTAACATTTCAAGAAGGGTGATTTTATCTTTGAAGACAAGGCTCGCTCTGGACAGCTAAAACAATTCGAAGACACAGAATTGGAGACATTACTCGACAAAAATCCCAGTCAAAGGTCAAGATAACCTTGTAAAATTATTGGAAGTTACGCCACAAGTCGTTTCCATACGATTAAAATCCATATACAATATTCACAAACAAAAAACCACAAAAAAAGGATAGTACGAATTGATACTCCCAATATTTAAACACAATACCGTTACATGGAATTCAGTATTTAAGGTGATTAGGACCACTTTAACAGAGATCAAAACTTGAAGGTATTTAAACCAATAGATATTTTTACTTGTTTTTATTAGAGAATGAAAATTTTACATCAATTTGCTGTGGACTTAGCCACGAGACCCAAATGAAATGTATAATTTTCAAACCTTGTATAACAAAGAGCAGAAACATGGAGAAACTAGCTCAAAAAATTATAAAAATTGTCAATCATCTAACCATCAGTGGTGTTACAAGGATACATTTTGATATATGTGTTCTGCTCATTATCAGCTAGAGGTGCAACTACTTCGTTTTCAACCCATGAATATCCATTACCTTTATATATTTAATATGCACATGTTATACGTAGACTTGCATCACTATCTGAAGAGTGGATCCAGAACATAAAATAAGCAATGAGAATACTGGTCAACAAATTTGAACTTTCAAAATTTGTTGACACTTCGAGCAAAAATTCGCTAGAAATTAATGACTCACGGTAGAGCTATTTAAGTACTAGCACACAGAAGGATTTCAGCTGATTTCTTTATCTTTCTGAACACTGCTACTTAAGTATCTCTACCGTGAGTCATTGATTTCTAGCGAATTTTTACTCGAAATTGTATGAGAATTGACACATTTCTTCTTAGATAAGGATTCTTATCGGGCGCTTGGCATCTCGTTTGAAAGCTGTGGGTCTTAGCTCTTTAATGCATTCCTTATTAATCCATTTCATGTAATATTCAAGGAGTTATTTAAGGACAAATGATTTGGCCGACTTATGGGCCTACTCCCGTCCCTTACGCCCCCAGGAGTCCTTATATTAGTTGTTGAAAGGATTTTTTGAGGACTGGACATTGAAAAAGAAAGGAGGGGGGGGGGGGAAATGATTGAAAAGCAACAAAGCTCACTCTCAATTTTATTGATATATACATATACTATATATAATATTGATGAGAAACATGCCTACATAAATACATAGACCCTTATAAATATATATATATATATATGTATGCATTCCTATCTATATACATAATTAATCATAGCTTAAGTAAAGCCCTATGCATAGATATGAAACTAAATTAAACTAATTTATTCAAAGTGCATTATTCATAACTATAATGATATAGTTATTAATTATTTATTATGAGCCATCTATATTGAGATAAATTTATACATAGTATGTAGATATGGTATGTCTCAAGGTATGTATACCCTTTTCCTTGAAAGGGCTATCCATTCATCATTTGTCTAATAGTTATCTGATTACTTCTACTTTGATATATGCCACTAAATTTATTATTAATGCATATGATTGCACTTGAAGAGACCGAGGGGTCGTTGAAGTGGAGTGATTGTTTCATAGACTCTTGACCTTAAAAATATAATAATTCAGATAATGAAAGGACTTTTAAATGCTTTGTATGCATATGCAACAAAGCATGCTAGAGTTAATTCTTAATGGAGTCGTAGCCAAGGAGTCATACTTTTAGTTCAAGACTAAGTCAATTTGATAGCTTTTTTTCATTAAAGTTGCAGAAGGGTTTTAATGGGACTTATGGGGGTCTCTAAGGGAGGACCGTTCTCAAACAAACAAATAATTACCTATAATATGTTGTTAATAATCAAAAGATGAAAATAAAATTTCTAAGATAGGTCCACCCTACTTATTGAACACATACAAATCCTGGGAACTGATTTAAAGATAATGACGCTGATAGGTGTAATAATTTATTCATATCTTAGAATAAAGAAACAAGTTTGTAAGTCTCTCAAGTCTACTGTCTTTTTTCTTTTCTTTTTTTCCCATGCTTCAAGTTTTGAACTAGGTATCGTGAATCAAGTAAAAAGTCTGTGAACCTCAGGCTTGGATGACGTCATGGCTTAATGGAACAAATAAATCAGTTGGTCCATCATCAAAGGCAATTATTTTTCAATATATATATATATATATACGTTTTTACTCCAGTTTTAAAGACAATATACGGACAGTCGTTTTGGGTAAACGTCAGAGTCTCCTATGTATAAAACGCTTGTTTGTACATATGCCGAAATGAAGTTGTAATTACTAAGTCATGCCTAGGAGTCACTAACTCTGTACATGTTGCAGTAGGTACAAACAACTTATAATCTGTTTTGAATTAGTCTTGTTTGATGTGTTCTTATTATAAGTTGTATATTTTGTATATATATATATGTATATTTTATTTGTTTTCTTGAGACGTGTCTGTTCAAACAAACAAACAAACACACAAAAAAATCATAAAAAGTAAATGAACCAATGCATCAACTATCATACAAACAAAACAAAATAAAAGCACAGAGAGATAATTCCCTTCCCCAAGGGATAAGTAACGTAACTTGTCAGTAACTTTTTTTCTTCCAAGTTATTTTTATTTGTTTTAAATGAATAAACTTTTCATTAAGTCCGCGTCGCTCATAAATTATGTTTGTAGGTACATATATATACCTATTTTAAATGGTACGAGAATAATGTAATAATGTTTTGAACGACTTGCTTGTCTGCCTGCCTGCCTCCAGATACTTATATAGCTTTTTCGTGAGTTTTAAATGAAGTCATGTTATTGTTTGTTATTTTTATTCATTTTTTTTTTGATAATGTGATGTACATAGATTTTTAATCATTTTACTAAATCAGTCACGATTATATCTCATGAAAGAGAAATAGTGGTAGAAAGTGGATTCCAGGGTTTTTGTTCGGCTCATAGGTACGTATATGAGATGAAAGTATTTGAGGTCATGTTTGGGCTTACATAAATCCTCTTATTCAAGAGTGTAAAGTAACTGATTCATCCTTAATGGGTACATCTTTGTTAGGGTATGATCCATTTTTGGATATGTATGTAGGTCTTGTATTTGTATCAGTCGCTTAGAGTCTTAGTTTCAGAGACAATAAATGTTCCTACAAAAAAGAAACAGTAAAAACATTTCATTTTCTCTTGATCTGAGCCTCGTCTCGATCCTTTTAAAGTCTAAGTTTTGTAAAGGTATCAGATGAGATGATCTTGACAATAGTATTGAAAGCAATTACCACATTTGCAAGTCTTTGAAGCTCATGTTCAAATCAAATCTCTAACACTGAAATCCGAATCCTATTTCAAGGAAAAAAAGACAAGTTCTCAAATCGCTTATCTACGTGATGTATGATTATTCCAAACGACAAAGACTCCTATTTTCTAAAAATCACGTATTCAAAATACTCTGTACAAAATAGTCTACATAACATTTTTGAAGAATTTCAAGCCTCTGAGAAGGCTCTCAAATCTCAGGGATCAATAATGTAAAATTAAATCAATCACGACTCTTCCATTTTTAAAATGTATTTTGTGCTAAGAATCACACCTCTTGTACGACCAGAAGATTTTAACTCTGACCTCAACGATCCATTATATAGCTTTAACTTTTCCTTTGATAATAATTGGAACGTAATTTGAAAACCTTGAGTCTTCCATTCATAAAATCAATTTCCCAAGATTTGAACTTATTTATAAGACAATGGAAAAAGGATTTAAATAGATGTCATTTCGTACGTTATCTAAGGACAAATTATAATGAATCTAGAATTGAACGAATTAACACTTACCTTTCATATCAAATAACTTGTGAGGCCTATGGACAACTCTGCACTTTAGTAGCTATAATATTATTGGATATTTTATAATGCAGAAACTAATGAGCCCTTTTGAACATGTTGTTCTAAAAGCCTTTGACTCCATATGGGTCTTGTTGTTACTATGTAAGTAAACTATTTCATTAGCAATCATATTTTCAATATGCTTCATATCTTTTTTTTTTTTATAATAAAACTAATTAAATTTTTGAAGAAAAAGTTTTTCTTTGAAAAATTTTTTTTTAACTTCAAAATATTTGTATGTATACATATAAAATATGAGTACATTCATAAATATAGTTAAAAATAATGAACACATTTATTTAACGAATAAAATATAAGTATATTTTTCTTTTTTTAAATTACTATTATTATACAAACCATTTCAATTGAATGGAATCTAATGAAATAATTTATCAATCTCTGTTGTTGAATTATTATTATTATCATTTTTTGCATAAATGAAAATGACTTCAACTTCAAAAAGGTTTTTTTTTATTTATTTATTTCATCTCTTTCAACTCATAAAAAAAAGAAGCAAAGGTATATATATATACATATATATACACATGAATAAATTCCAAACTACTCTGAGTAGGAGTAATAAAAGAGATCTCATTTAAAAGATAAAAAAATTACGTACCTACATTTGTATGTATATAACATGGATATGCCTATGTAAACTTTTCAAAGTAAATATGTGATCATTTTAAACATTTATTCACCTTTATATATATATACATATATTTTATTTATGGGGTGTAAGATATGAGTAAGGCCTAAGTGTCTTTTCAGTTATTTACTATGGGACCGTTTTTGACAGTAAACATAATAATAATCAGTGATGGATAAAAAGGGTCCAGCTGACACGCACGCCCGAGATGATGTCATAAATGAATATGGTACCCTTGAAGTAAGGCAGAATTTCAGCCGATCACATTTGAAGGGGCGGAATGTAACTTATTATTTTGATGTTTTAATTAGGAATAGACTTATTATTATTTTTGAGTGACATTAAAAATTTGTAAAGGATAAAACACTAAATTTGTAGCAACTAATGCCATAGCATGAGAACTGAGTCATTTTAGAATGGGCTCGGACTTGACTCGAAAATTAATTATTATTTAATCAATACTAAAATAGTATAAACCTCAATATGCCTTTGACGGAATTGCACCTCATATTTATAACACTTTTACACATAAGTGAATCCTATAATTCATATTACATATTTAAGAAACACATATGTACAATTAAATGAAATGATTTTATTTAACCATGTAGTGGCTACTTTTTTTTATTCAACAATTTAATTATCATTTAAAACTATTATAAAAACTTCAAACAGTCAAAAGTAACACATTTTGTAATCACTTAAATTTTTCCATAAAAAAATAAAATAAGATGAAATTTCATAATGATTATCTCAAATATATATATATAGTTACATAAGAAAAACTGAACATTGATTCGTAAAACCAATGTGACTCCAATTTAAGTTTTCATAAATAAACACAAAAAAATAGATTAAATTGATAATACGATGAAAATGTACGTCATAATTACAATTTTAAATTTTTCAAATATAATTAAAAAGAAAAAAGTAACAATTGTCAGGCAATTAATTACATTGAAATCGATACAGTGACTACTGTAACTAGTCACTGAATCTATTGCATAAGTTCTCAAAAAATAACCATCAAAAAGAAATAAATAAAAAAATATTCCATAAAAATGGAATAATAAAGACCAATATACACGAGATGAGCCAAACTTTAATTATGACATTAGATAAAAGCACATCCCCTCATCATGCTAAAGCCCCTCTCAGAATCACAATTGACGATCGGAGTATTTTAGTACAAGGAAAAATTCTTCAAGTCAATGCTTATCACGGCAACAATATTCTTCAAGTCAATGCTTATCACGGCAACAATATTCTTCAACTGGATGTATCAGGCATTCTTTAAACTATCCACTTTTGAATGTTTCAAGTGGAATATCTTTTCGACCATTGTCACACTTGAAGTCCTTAGTCTCGTCCATTGTTATAAATCTATAATTTTCGTCAGTTTCCCGTTTCATTTTGAAAATGCTGACTCTACTTAAGAGCTCCAATGATTGGGTTACGAGAAAACAAGAAAAGACGGATTTACCGGCGTATTTCTTCATATATTGGATGCAATTTTGATGTCCTCCGACTGAAAGTGGGATAATAGATGAAGCAATGAATTACGATGAATTACCTGAATCTTTACTAATACCATGTTTATTGAATGGATCTGAATTTTTCTTGTGACATCAGCGATTTGAAAGTCTCATGATCGGGAATTTCTTCAAGAAGTCGAGAAATAGCATGGCCGGAATGCCATCACACTCGTATCCTGGACAAATTTTTAAGCGTTACTACCTCCATTGTCGGCTACCAAAGTTCCTGAGTCAAATCCTCAGGCATTTTTTAACTTAATTTAAAAATGACACTTGTTGTTTTTGAATGGAATGGAACTGAGTCATAAAGGAAGATGAAGAAAGGAGAAGAAAGAAAAAGAAGTTTGAAAAGACAAATGTTGCCAACAACCGCGTATTTTTTGCATGTCAGCTGGACCCTTTTTATCCATCACTGATAATAATATATTATTAATATCGCTAAATGAGCGAGCACGCGGTGAATAGAAAGGAAGAGAAGAATCGCTTACTATTTTCTATATATGTGTCAAGTCAACAAGAAAGCAAGTTTGTTTTCAAATATTCTGAAAGAACATCCATCTTTTTCATAGCCCCAGATATTATATTTATTTAATGGTTTTTTCCTCTAATTAAGTTGCAATCATTGGAGTCATTATTTAATTAAATAATCGAAATATGCTATTATTGCAAACGAAAGCGAATGTCTTCAATAATATAAGTGTAGTTCACACTCATTTTTGAAATATTTCAGATAAACTAAGTTTCTTGTTGACTTGACACATATATGATCAAGAGATGTAAAAAAAGAGCCCTTCCCAGCGAGCGTTTTTGCTTCCAAAATCATCTGTTCTGATATTTTGTCCTTGATTTTTTAAAAAAAACTACCATCTTTTTTTTCCTTGACTTTCATAGAGGACACATCTATGTATATATTAATGGATAATTTTACATACAAGGTTCAAAGTGTTTAAACCATAGTGCCCTTTCCCAGGAAAAAAAATGCCACTAAGTACACACTCAATAGGGAATGAGTTCTTGATAATGTGTTTAAATGGATTAAATAAAATCTTCTTTGAGATGGAACAGCAAATTACATGTGTAAAATGTTGAAATAAAATTGAGTTTAAGGAAGAAAAGATAAATATCAGTTGATATTCTTACCTTAATAATGAATTTGAATTCAATCTTCTTCGTATCGTTGAGTCTTTGTAGAGCTTGCTACATTGTTAAGTATCTATTTTGTATATTTTAATATTGTCAAATTAAAAACAGCAGATGAAATGCAGGGGTACCAGAGAGTAATGCTTTCTCAACTCAACAAAATCTCCATCCCTAGTTATAATTGCCATTTCCTTTCCTCCCTTTTTATTGTTGAGTCGATAGCATATCAGCTGACCTATCAGTGTTACTATATTTTGTATGACGTCATTTCAAGCATAGTTTGTACGCCCACAGGAAGGCATTGTATTTACAAGTTTATTATTTATACGAAAATAAATATAGAAAAAGTCATATAACTAAGATTGTATCCAAATGTGGAATGTTGGGTTTCCGTCTGGAAATCCTGGATCAGTCCATGACCGTTAACACAATAAATTAAGTCCTTCAAACAATTTCGGTCATCTAGAAAAGTTTGATCTTGAGTGATCTGCATCCGAATCAATTTTTTCATTGAATTATTGGTGATGCTCTTGTGTGTTTTCAAATTGTGACGTCATACGAAATTTAAAGATTCTTATAATATATACAACTCCCAGGACTGAGTAACATTTTGATTAATTATATATTATTTTGTAAAATGTTTTAGATGTGAAATTGAGACAAAAGTTTGTGAATTAAAAAAAAACTCGATCCGCAGTTTGAAATTGATTAAATATTGGTTCACGGTCTACGACCATGGCTTCAAACCAAAAATGTCTCTCCAAATTAGTTTAAAAACAAAACCGAACCAGAAAAAAGAATCAAAACTTAGTTGGGTATTTCCCAAATCTCCTAATATTCGTAATGATAAAAAGTGGAGCTTAAAGAATAAAATAAGCGAGCGCGCGGGGAATAAGGAGATATTAAATATTATATAAATTTAATATTGTAAGTACGCAAGGAATACAAGTATAGTTAAAATATGCTTCAAAGTATACTTCAGTTAGTAGAATAGTATCTGTTCATGGTATTTTATCAATTTTTTTCCGTGAAGTAAGTGATTACACAATAAATAGAAAGAAAAACATACATCAATCGCGCGTGGAAATAGATGGGTAAACACAGACAAAGGGGAAAAGAGGGAGTGAGCACCATAATTGTATAAATAATACTACATGCAAGTATCCTAGGTACAAAAAATCCTTTTTAAAAGCCGCGAATTTTGAGTTTAATTTATTAAAAAAAGGGATATCAGTTTTCATTGCAGAAATAAAATTAAATAAAAAAGGAATTTGCCTCTCCCTTATCAGATAGACTGCCGTTTGCAGAAAAACTGTAGTAGTACATAGAATAAAACACTGCAATAAAAATTTTATGATGCAGGAGAATATATGTACATATATATGTATGAATTCGATGTTTTCTTTCTTGAAAAAAAAAACAACAACAACCACACTCACATATAATACTTCACTTCATGTTCACTACTTTGAACTCTCAAGAGTCCCATGAATGAAGGTATAAAAAGAAGAAGAAGGAGAAAATAGAGTGGCTTAATATTTGCACATAGCCATGCCTATAATGATGTTTCATATTTATATTTAAGTAATGTTAGACAATTTGCATATTCTTTTTCTTTTTTTTTTTTACTGAAGAACAAAAAAGAAGAGAGGTTACAATTGAAGCCACCAGCATTAATGATTCATAGGCATTGAGGGTTCAATAAAATCACCTTTTAAAAAAAATCATCTATGATAGTTCCTTTAGGGTCACAAAAATGCAATGCAATGAATTTAGCTTCATACACACAATGTCTTGACGATAAATCATCAATGTTTATAAGCAGGAGTCGATACAATGAGAAGGTCACATATTTTTAAGAGTTTACAAGAAATCTGAAATGGGATAATATTATTTTATATTTCATATAAAATATGTTTCATTGGCAGAACTCTTCGATATCTCCTATAGAGTAGCTGTTATTAGATTTTGTGAGCTACGTTTCCCCTTCCCAGACAAACGTAGGGAGGGCGTCTTTGACCACCTTCATTCTAAAAACAAGGGACATTTCTTGTAGAAATATTTTGAAGCTGTATTCTTGATTAAGATACAGTATGAAAATCCTTTCTGGGAGCTTGAGTTTAAGAAGCATAAACGATTGAGTAGATACATACTTTATATTAGGGGCTCTCAGGGTGCACTGAGAGCCACATTTCTCAATGGTCATTTTGTCATGACTCATTTGACTATTTATCAAGACAAGGAAAAAGGTAAGTATTTTATTTAGAGATCGATCAATTTCTGGTTTTGCGAGAAATTTAGGAGTTTTTATCAGTATCACACGAGAATAATATATTTTTGGTATGATTTTCAACAATGGATACGTTTAATTTTTTGTTTGTTTTCATTCTTTCATTGAGTTGAAGATAGTCCTTAATTAATTATTATTGTACAGGAGATGAAAGTCTACGATTATTTTCATATTTTGATCAGCTTTTTCTGACCTATCTATAAGAATTCTGATACCAACTGATGGGTAGCAACCCATCAATAGAGCAATACTGCTATTTACCTTATGTACCACTCAATAAAAGGTGATCTCTCTGTCCACGAATCGACTCCGGGTCTCTCTTATGTTATGATCATAAAAAAAGATATTCACTAATGATTAGGAATGTAAATAATATGCAAAACGCCGAGTGCGAGTATTTGTGGAGTTGGCTCTTCGAACAGTACTTTCTGTTTTCCAAAGCAAATAAAATGTAAACAAAAAGGGCTAAAGTCCTCGTATAATTATTAGTTAAAAATATACATATAATTTCCTGACATTAACTTCAGTTAATTTTCTGACTCTCATCTATAGATGGTATACATAATGTTAGTGTTTATTATTGATGTCTTCATTTGTATAAATATATAATGGAGAACAGCAGCTTGTAGCTCAGTAAGACGTCGTGACAGCTCAAACTGATTCCCTCTCAACATTCATCAAATTGCCAGAGTTACCAGGTTGATTTTCTCTTTCTTTGATTCTTACAAGCCCGATTTGGATATTATTTACATTCCTACTCATGATATATATATTTTTTTTAACTGGACCTGAGACTATAGTAAAAAATATTCTTTGTTCTTCATAAAATGAAAGTCATTTTGGATCAACAAAATAGTAATTAAAAAAAAAACCCTCAAAATGTGGTTGACACCCCTAACTTAAAAACTTCTTCATTCTACATTATTCAAGAGATTGCAATAATTTAATTTCTATTTTTTGCAAACTGACAGAAGGATTCGTATGTTGGGCCAATTTGTACATCATACCCAGAATTCCATGGACTTCTAACTTCCAATAAACTCGAATTCTTAAAAAAAATCCAAATGGGTTCACTTAAGAGTTAAAAAAATGGTGTCTTTAAGACATCAACAACCCCTACAAATATATATATATATATATATATATAAGATTGTCAGCTGTTGATTTGTGTACAATGTATTCCTTTATTAGTGTTTTGATCCTTGGTTTGTTGAATTGCTATTCTAGAAAGTTCTTTATTAATAATTAAAGTTAATTCATCAGTTGCAGAAAAAGATAAAATTAACTAAATAGTTTAAGAGTACTTTTTTTCTATTTAATATTTCTTTTTAGAGGAGAAAAGGTTTAGAGAGTCAATAAATAAAAATTTATCAAAGTCATTTATGACAAATTATATGTTCTAATATTTCTTTGAAAGAGTTATGATCAATTTTTGTTATTGTTCCAAAAGAACAATAACTGATATTTTAATCATTAATTAAGAGTTGATGATTAGAAATAATTAATCAAGACACTTCATCGATATTTTTTTTTATTTTTTATTTTCTTTTGCAGATAATTATACTCTGTAAGTCGATATTATCATCCATGTAAAACACACACACACACACTTTATCGGATTTGCAAATATCTACCGATGCATGAATATTGTGGATTGCAGATACCTACATGTACTAACTTACAGACATGGAGCATTTGAAGAGTACAAATGACTCTGATGTGAAATACATTTATAAGTGCTCAAAAATACTTACATATGTATATACATACATAGTTCTGTAGAATAATTCACGGATGTCAATTTTGATTATGACTAACATATATATATATATATATATATAGAGTCTAAAATAAATAATACATTTCTTCTTCGGTCCATTAACATCATAACAGTTGATAAATATACTTTAATAGTACACTTTTTGCATCCACGATACATACATACATAAATATATTTTAAGTGCAAAAAAATAAAATAAAACTCTTCTTTTTGCATGTTTTTCCTTCATCATCATACAGAAATTTAATGTGTGCAAAAAAACAAGAAGAAAATAAGTGGATGTTTACAAAAATTGGTGTATGTCAATCTTCATAAGACGAGTAAAGAAAAAAGAAGAAGAAAAAGAAATTGATCCGTCTACTTTGTATGGATGTATTTATGAACTAATTATTATAAATTGATGTCTGAGTCAGTCAGCCAGGGGTAGAGCTCACAAAACTACGTGTTGTTGTTATTGTGGCAGCTATGGATAAGGCTAAAACATTCCAATATTTTAATAAATCATTCATTTAGTAGCATTTTTAAAATGTACATTTAGAGAGGCACATGAAGTGTTTTGCCTCTAGATTCCTTTTTCTTGCTTAAAAAGCAAGAAAATTGAATTATGTGCAAATGATTTCCCACTGCGCGACTATTCTGTATACTATGTAGAAACACATTCACTCCTAAATACCAAGAAAAGAATTCGACTGCAACAAATCCACACGTAATAGAACACTCATAAGGTGCAAGTGTATACAAATTAACAGCTGATGAATGGGTTATATTAGTTAATGGAGCTGTTGGAACACATTATTTTAAGTTGTTCATCAATTTCTTTTAGGCCATAAAAATGTAAACAAACAAAGACAACAATGGCGTCAAAGGAAATTTGATTATAATATCAAATAAAAATTGTATGTTTGAGGTAACTTTTAGTGATGCTAAATTGGGATTTTGTGATGTACTATAATAATAATTATCAAACAGGTATATGTTCTACTATTAAATATGACAATTTATCTAGATAATATTTGAGTCTCTTTTGAAAGTAAGATTTAGAGATAAAAATAGTGATGGATCACATCGACAAGAAGATTTGAAATATATTTGACATTGTGACGTTGATCATATCTGTGATATTAGGTGTACTGGGTGTATTTATATTGTATTTAAATGATTGTTAAAATTAGGACTTTAATTTCAATCAAAATGCTATTGGAAAAAAAATATGTTAAGTAAGACCTTTCAAAAAATATTTTTAGCTGACTTGTTTAGAAACACATCAAAACCATGGCACACTTATATTTTGGTTAACGGTTTTTTTTAAAGTTTAAAATAAGGTATCTATGTTAGGAGAGTTTGAACGTGTTTCTGTATCAAATGAGTATAGAGTTTTCTAGTCCGAATCAAATGTTTAAAGATTTTAGAAAGAAAATTCGCGGAAAAGTGCTACGAGGTGGATTTAAGAAAATACATCTAAAATAAATAATATTTTTGAATGATTTACAGGGTGCACAAGCTATTTGTGCCGGGAAAAGGATTTACTTTCTTACTTAAATTTTTTTTGTCTTCCAGCTGTCAGATTAAAAAAAATAAAACCAGATTCTGAAAGCTGAATATATTTTAATTTATTTTATCTAATAAAATTACCTCCAGCCCATATTATAGCCTCTTTACTAGGCCTAAAGCGCGTGCAGGCCTTCACCACTTGGTTCCTTTGCAAATCCTAGAATTGCTTCTTGATCTGACTGATAAATTCGTCTTTAGTTCGGTTGGTTTGACGTGTGATTGCACCCTTCACGAAAAAACCCATTGGATTCAGAGACGGCGAGTTTGGAGGCCAAAAGTCTGGCGAGTCGTTAAAATTGTCTAGGAGCCATTTGATACTTTTTCAGTCAAACCCTGTGGCCACATGTAAGGACTGTGTGAATTTTTCTTTCCAATGGGCCACAAGTCCCGACAGTGTTGCTACTGCTAGTGCATTCCACAAAAACTTTTTTTTTTTTTTTTTTTTTTTTTAATAGGCATTTATTTCCAAAAAATCATCAGAATACATAAAATATAATAAATCAATTTAGAAATAAAAACAATCAGGGTTACGCCGACACAAACATAAATAAGCATTATAACTTAAAATTACCCTGCTTGTTGGCCCATATAATCTATAAAAATCCATTTCTAATAAGTTGCAATAATAATTCTTAAAAATGAGGTCAATACAAAATTAAAATAACACAGACAAAGAAAAACATAAAGCAACAGTCGAGTTAAAAACGAAAGCTAAAAATAAAGTTAAAAACTATTATATTCCAGTATTACTTCTTTTCTTGACTTTTTCATAGCGTGCAACCATTCTTTTAATTATTTTTAAGTGGTGGATCGAGTGAGAAGGGAAATATTTCACTACATCCGCTGCCAATGGGCCACAAGTCCCGACAGTGTTGCTACTGCTAGTGCATTCCACAAAAACTTTCAATTCTTTTTTATTTTACACCAATCGAAAACAATACTTATAGCTTAATTATTTTCCGGAGAAGGCGGAACGTCGATAGCTTATGAGGGTCGCAGGTTTCACAGCCCTGTTCGAGGTAATATATTTTTGCTTTTCTGTATTTTAGACACCCTTCTTTGAATTCTATTTTATATATTCAAACTTACAATAAGAGATGTCTTACTTCCTTGAGGACATTTCCTTCCAATAAGTCATTCAAAGACGACGGTCTCTTTTTACTTCTTATAATATCTATGTATGTATATAAATATATATGTAATACGAGAGGCTATTTCATCTTAGCACATTAACCAAAAAAAAGAAGTGTGTATATGTAAGACTAGATGATGAAATATAAGAACAACATACTTGACTCAAAAAACCTTCCCTTTCAAAAAAAAAAAAAATAGAACAATTTTTTTTCATCTCCATTTTGTCTTTTGTTTTTTTAAAAAATTCATTGAGATTGTTCACTCCTCACAGTTTCAAATCTATTTGGTATCAAATGTCTCTTATTTTCAACTTTTTTTTTTCTTCATCATATGTATAAGTAACAATTATATCCTCACCACTCGTTCATTGATTATCACAAAGCAATTTTCCTTCTACCTTGTGTCCATCATCAAAAAGAGACAGAAAAAAGGGGTCAAAATTGATGCAGTAGTTATACTCAAATTCTTCCCAACAGTTAAACATTTGACAGAAGGGAGTTATTGAGAATTTAACAAGAGATAAACTTCAATTCATCAATGGTCAAAACACATATTAGGAACAAAAATCCATGTTAAATTTTCCACTTCTTTTCTTATGTAAATAGCATTTTAACGATACTAAAAATGAATTTCGATGTTCCCTTAGCACAATGTTAAATTTATTGACTCTTTCAACCTTTCTTCTGGAAAAAGAAAAGAATAAGACCTGAAATGAACTAGTTTTTAGACTATTCTACCCAACTGTTGAACTTTTTTTCGTTAAATAGTTGGTGAAATGAAACGACAAGCACGTCCTTCGTTTGTGTAAGAGTTTTATATATAGTATGAAACGACTCTTTAAAGTCCTTTTCACCTTGTTTATTGGCAAAGAAAAACAAATTTAATTAAGTTGGGAGAAAACATAATAAAGTGATGTTATCTGTGTTTGTAAACTACCTAAATATACTTACCTCAAAAGGGACATCTTTCGGAGCCAAAAGTGCTTGTGGTGTCAAGAAGGTCCTATCAAACTAATTGTCGCATTTTGTCACTTTCATTCATAGCTTTTAAAGGAAACTGATTACGGATTAACAAAGTATATTTCAAGTGCAACTTTTCAGAACACTAATAATAAGGAGAAGGGCAAATATAGTGGACAAATCCACAGTTGATAATAAAAAAAAATATATTTGCATGTTAGTGGAATGGAAAATGTTTAATATAAATTTAAAAAAAAATACAATATAACTTATTTATTGATAAAGGATTTAGTCATTTTTTGAAGGGTGAAGAAAAAAAAACACGGTTTACTTTGAATAGCCATAAAGGGAGCCATTAAAGGTTCATAAAAGCCTTTACTGTTCCTGATCAAGAGATTAGGTATTGGTATAGGAAATGATGAGTGTAGCATATATATGTGTGTACATTGAAATGCGGTCATTCCCTCAATTTCCCTTTGAATTATTTGCCTTCAGAGAAATACATACATAGAGATGAGATCCCTACTTCCTGATACCTATATATTATCCATCTTCAAAAGTATAAATAATTTATTCAGACACATTTGTATACCGTTATTAAATATTGGAGAGAGAGAGAGAGTAAAAAAAAGTTTCTGCGTTTTTTTTCATCTCGTCGAATCATCAATGTACATAGGAAAAGATAATTTGCTCTAATTATAAGGATCAAAGAGTCTGCTTAGAAGCTGTGTATTCCTGTATGTTAATACATGTAAGGAATTCAAATCATTTTGACATTTGAATATATATATACCTTGTGGTATATCATCCAAGATTGAAAAAAAAAAAAAAAAAAAAACCATTTCTTTCTGAATGTGTGGCAAAACCATAAATCAATAATGGTATTACATATGACTCTAAAGTGAAAGGAAGAAGGGGGTTACAAACTGTCTTATGATGTAACATCATACAAAATAAATATATATATATCTTTTCATATGTATACTGTAAAAAGTTACCTCAGAGTATCTTTTTCTTTCTTACTTTCTTGTATTTACATATTGGTTTATCTATCTTGAAAAAAAATAGGGGATTCAGGAAGAAAAGAAGGAATGAATATCTACACATTCAGCCCTATTCAGAAAACCATAAAAAGGAGTTGCAAGGAATAAGTGAATTGGAAAAATACAGATATATGTATATAACATAAAATATCTCCTTCAAAATCAATAAAATATTAATGGATACGTATGTAATTATACATATTATTAAATCTTGAGGGATTTTCATGTTATTAAAGTATGTATTAGCTTTACTCCTTTGACTTGCATACTGTGTATAAAGCATTGCATATTCGTGTGCTAGGTCATGCAGTTGTAAAATATTATTTTTTGAGATAAGTAGAAAACTATTTAAAACTACCGTAAATAACATAAAACGTTTAGAGGTCCAGGACATTGACTGACATTCCTTACACCCCTTCCCTCATACACCTATGTATGTCTTTCTGTGTAGGTTTTAATTGGATGCTTGGTTGTGTAGGATAGAGCATCTTTGCTCATAAGCAATTTGCTAAATGAACTATATTTTAGGTATTTTAATACATCGAGCAATATCTGTGTGTGTTTACGGATGCAGAAAATTATTGTTACATTGGATACTGAAGGTAACTATCGTTACATTCATTTCTATAGGGATGCAAGGTTGCGGTAGAATTTAGGCTGCTAATAGAGTTTCGACTGTACTTTATTATTTTGTAAGAATATAACTCTTAAATCTTAAAGTCCCTAATTAAAGGTATAGAAATTAAATAATGAACTTTGATTGTTCCAGAAGTTTAAATTTCATTTCAGATTGATTGAAAATACTATATATTATAGTATATTCCTTACAAAAATAATAATTAATTTGTAAATGTCTTAAGGTCTCAAATATAATAAACAGAGTAAGATTGACAGAGGTTGTTAGTTCTTTTATTTGCTAGTCTTTTTGTAAGATCGTCTCCGGCAGTACTTCACACTTTTCCATAATCTAAAAGAAACAAGGGCACTTAATTCTTTTAAAATTTAATTTTGCATATCTTCTTCAAAGATGACCGACGCTCACAATAATGACGTTCCATGTAAACGCTACTACTATCTACATGAGTCTTGAACATCTTTTTTAAAAATCCACTATGTCTAGAACATATTTAGGTATTTAGATACAGATTTTGTACAATTAACTAACTTAGAATGTCCTTCGAAGAATATGGATGAACACTACAAATCAAATCAATATGGTTCTGTCAATTAATTATTCAATCCATGCTTATTAATTCACTTTATCTAAACATAGTTAAATATATAAGGAGCACAAGACCCTCTTAGGAGGCTTGAACTTCTGAGCTAATATGACCTTTACTTTTTAATTAAATTAAAACTAGCAATTTAATTAATTAGAAACATAATCTGGCCCACATAAGTAGATAGTATGTACCACCTACCTATATAGTTTGCCACTCTATGATTTTAATCATCCTTCTTAATCTCTAATTGAAAATCGTTGGTTAAATAAACCTTCTAGGTATCTACAAATGTATGTTTCTGTACATACGTACATACATACAGAGAGCTTATCAAATAAAAGAATCGCCGTTGAAATCCAATTAAACTCCATGTTAGTTAAGGATTATATCTTGGCAGCTTCGTTTTTTTTTTTTTTTTTTAAATGCATTTCCTTTTTTATGTCTGGCCATTAAATTCATTTTAATAGTGATGTAATTAAAAAGCTACTTGCTTTAATAGGTGTATTAAAGCAAGGAAGGCTTTTAGGATATTACATATTGTATATCCATGCATGCATGAATACTGCCTTTTTGGAAATTGATGTAATTCCTGTAAAAGGGTTTTATTTACATATGTATGTAAATGATGAGTTGGTAGAATCTGCTTTGCTATGTTGCAATGGGGACTTGTACTTGTGGGCAAGGAGTGATTTGAATGAGCTTTTTATCTATGTACATATGTGTATAGGACAAGAACTCAAAGTTACTTGATTTTAGTATTGGAATTAAAAGCCCAATAAATGAAGGAGCCCTTTGTATGGAGGTAAAGTCGTATTTTTAGATTAGACATCGCCAAAAAATGTAGCCACTAAGATTTAAAAGATAAATATTGATTTGTATTAAAATAATACTATATATAATCACAAATATTGGGCATCCTCAATCGTTGTTCACACCGATAAGAGGCAAACACGTTATTGATGCATACTTAAATCGTGCTAACCTATAACTTAATTCTTTAATCTATCTATTATCTCTGGTAAGAATATTGACAGACACCTTCCATATAACCCCTTGTGGTCACTTGTGCACAGATTGAAAACCAGATATTATATGTAGTTATCATGATTGATCGTGGATTGGAGGTCTTGGGATCTGCCTTGACACCTTCAAAATTCTGGTGATCTTGTTATTCCAAAAAAACAAAATCAAAGCTGTTACCGAGTGTCTTATCTCCCACCAATATTGTCTTTATAGTTTCGAAACCAATCGGTTCCTCTCAATGCTCTCTGGCTCTTGCCCCAACTTTACTTTTATAACCTTTACAAAGTATAGTTTGTACATGTAAATTGCACTTTTAGTCTTTTAAAACCCGGACTGATTGAATCTTTCCTTTACAAACTTTATTTATACATATATATATATATATATATATTTTGTATAACCAGTTAAATAAGAAATCTACAGTATATAATTAGAAATAATTTGCTAATTAAACACTATCTAATGATAAATTGCTCTTTAGTTAGTTAATTTTATAGTTTACAATATTAATCACTCGAATAATGAATGAGTTAATATTTAGAGAATGCTTCAAATTACTACACGAGCCCAAGTTTACAAATTTCAAATTAATGAGTCATTGACGTCAAAGAAATTATTTTCATATTAGCCAAATTTGTTACTCATTCAACCATGGGTATGGTCAACAAATGCCCACCCTTTCATAATGAACCTATACATATATATTTATTAAATATTTCATTTCATCATCTCACACGAAAAACAAAACCTACATATATAAATAACCTTGTCACATTAAATGCATTGCTTTAAAACTAAAACTTCAAAATAAATATGTGTACATGTATGTTCCTACTTATAAATTTATGTTCAAATAAATAATACATTAAATACTTACATAGACTGAGATGTTCCATTTCTTCTAATCATTATTAGATTTGACTCTACATCTGACGTTTATAATTGAGTATTTATGATTTTTCATCATCTCTACATACATACACACACTCCATAAATTACTAGTAAACAAATAAATTTTGATTTGATTATTTTTTGTCATTCGTATTTTCACAAATATATAAAATTATATATTTTTTTAAATACATCGTTCTAAAATAGTTTAGGGATTTAGAGGGAAGTTGACGATTCATACTTCATTCGTCATATCTACATATATAATAATACAAATCTAAATACAAAGTCGTAAACGGATATTGTGTCCTTTGTCTATAGATTTAGATATCATTTGGGTATCTTCTGACATTGTTATCTTGTGATACATTTGACTCAGGTAGCGCTTTTTAATTACAAACTGAGTAAAGCTTCCCCTCTCCTCCTAAAATAAATAATGTCTAAGTAGAATTTGTTAAGTACAAATCGAAATACAAATGGATTCAGTCCTTTTGACTGAATTCCAATTGTTGCCGAGACGCTAATTGAATTACGTTGTACAAAAAATGTTTATTTATTAATATATGACTTACGTCTTTTCATAATGGGAAATAATTATTTGAAATCCGGAATCTATATCGAGTTTTCCTAGAACAATGACGAATAAAGCCTTGTAGGTACACAAATTGTCATTGAGTGACTGCATAGTGTCAAGTTGTTTAATTTGGGATAAACCAATGTACCTTTTTTAAGAAAGAAATAATAGGAACCCTTTAAATGTCATTATTGACTTTTTCTAGTACTCTTGGGGCAAAAACCGGTTGTAAATTTAAGAACCAGTATGCTCCGAATTCGTTTTAAATTCAATAGACATGGTGCATTCTTTTGCAAAGGTCACGAGACAAAGTATTCAAGTTAGGTCATCTGCGTTGTAAAGTACTTAATACTTTGAAAAACACATCAAAAGTCAATAAGGTCTTAAAAAGATAACTGTCATTACTTTGTATTATTTGTAGCGTTATTACTCAATAGTGTAACGCATAATGAAGTCTAATGCAAGTATCATAGAACATTTCAATACTCAATATGTAATACACCATAAAGTGCCGTCATAAATCCTCAACTGATGTATAGATGTTATGAAACTGAAACACTGAAATATTCAGATGGGCTCTGCAACCCAAATACATTCAACACATCACGAGTATGCATGCTAATACATTATACATTGGGGGCGAAAACGTAGGGAACAATGCCCCCCCCCCCCAAAAAGGTGGGGGGGGGGGGCATTGTTCCCAATTTGCTTAATCCTCAATATGTGACGTCATTTTGATATAACACCCCCTCTTATAAATTGCTTCGAACACCCTTTTTCTTACGTCATAATATGGGGACGCTAATATACAGATTATAGGCAGACCCTGGCAGATTTTTATAGATGACAACAAGGGCTACAAAGAATGTAATTACGTTACAATATCAACACTGCGTTTTCCGGATTCAATCCAAATATTTATTTCCTAAAAGCTATGATTTGAGGAACACCCATAGTACAAAGGATATGCATTGTGACAGGGTGAACGAATCAGTTTTGCACTTTGAATATCAAGAATTTGAATACATAATACTTGCACCCATATTTCAAGATTAGGTCTCTGTAGAAACAATTGATTATAAAATCCTGTATTTGAAAGACTTTATAATTCTTTAATAATACATACTATGTACAAAAAATCGATCAATTTTCCATATTTGAAGGGAAGAGAAAAAAAATCATTTATTTATCTGCCAAAAAGACAAAACATGATAGAAAAATAAATTTTTTGGACAAATGAAATATATATATATATATATATATATAGTTTGTTGCCAAATGCAAACTGATAAAGGGTATATGGACAATGTGTCTTTATCAAACAATGGTCATTGGATCATTCCTTTGTTTTTATACCATTTTTTTTTTAAATAAAAGCTTTTTAAATGTAAAGACCTTAAATATATATAAATCTATTATCCATTATTTCTTCAGAACTCGATGTACCTTTAGAGACTTTCCTGTAAAGAAACATGGATCCTTCCCTTCCTTCCAAAGTAAATTTACTCATCCATCATCCACCCTATAGCATAGTTTATAATATATATTATATGTTTTTGTACTTATTTATAAATATGTGTATGTATGTACAAACATTTTTGAACAAAGTTGATCCAGCTAAGTTTTTACTTCATTCATTCACTCACAAGCCGTATCCATCATTTCTACATACAAGAGCTTAATTAGATATTCCCCCCATCCATTTCTTTCGTGAATACTTCTTTTTTTTTCTTCCCTAACTCGTTTCTTATTATCATTCGATAGGAACCACAAACTTATTCTGATGATGTTCAAACTTTACATTGTTTTTATGAGTGAGACGTTTCGTCTCTCTTAGTCAAGGATTTCCTCCATGAAAAAATTATCTTCTAACGTAATTTCATCACTCAAATAATCCAATAAAACAGCATATGAAGTCCAAGATGTAAGAACTTTATTCAGGTCACAAGTAGAACGGAAGATCTGAAGAAATTAACACTCAAAGCCCTGGAAAGAATGTGTGCTAACACAAACATTCTTAAGAGTCATCCTGTTTCTACCTATTATTTTATGCTGTAATTACTGGAGTAGTTCCGGGGGACAGTAAATTTAATGACTCTATTTAATCTACAAAATAGTTTCTTAAAAAAAAAAAAAAAATGAGGAAATTAAATTGTTTATATAAAGAAAGAAGTTAAAACGTTCAGGAGCAATTCAGTTGACATATTTTATAATTTTAAACTAGCTGACTCAACGTATTGTGACTTCGAAAGGATATGAATTCATTTTCCCTTGGCCTGAGGGTAACCTTTACACTTGCCAACACTTTGGCCAAAAATATATGCAAAGATATTTTTTTTTATTTTATCTCCTCCCTTTTTGAAATTCGAGGTTTCGAAGGAACAAAAAAGTTTAGGTTGGTTTGTGGCTCACAATGAATGACTCACAAAACCTCTTATTTCTGTAAGTAAGATTTCTTATAAATATCATTTAGGCCTATATAAATGACGACAAAAATAAGGTATTAGAATGGTTATCAAAACTTGAGACGAAAGCAAAATCCAGACAAAAGAAAAAAAAATATTTTGTTTTTTGTTACTTCTTTTTTGATACAATCCCCTGCTTGGATCCTGGTCTTAACAATGAGACCCTACTTTTGTAAATGTTGTACAAATAGAGGTGTAGTTGCCATGGAAATCTTTTTAGTTTATGAAAGCTTTGTTTCTTTTTTTTTGAGGAAATTCATTAATTAATACACAAGAGACTCACAAATGACTGTGATTAGAGTCTTGTAAGAACATTCTAAGAATGTCTAATACTTAAAAAACAAAAGGCAAGAATTTATCAGCTCATTACAAATCACCTCAATCTTTTATATATATATATATTTTTTTTTTGAAAAGTTTTTGTTCCTTTTACCCATAGATTCAAACAAGAATTTGAATACATGTTATGTGCTGTGTTTTGAAAGCCAATTTATTATTTATAAAGGGAGTATGTATCAAAATCATACCTATGTACTATAAAATGGATTAAACGCTATATCTATAACAATGAATAATAACTCATTTCCTTATCATAATCTAAATATATATATTTCTTAAGCGGATAATTCTGCTGTTTTATTATCGTTATTGCAAATAATGTGATTTTATGATATACATACTTAGATGTTCCTCCTTATCGGCCGTTTCATCATGCATTCTGATATTGTCCTTGTCTTTATCTTCTCTCTCTTTTAAATAAAATGCAATGAAAACGGGCATAAAAGTTGACTATTATCCATTGAAACAGTCTTATGTAGTTGTTTTAATTAAAGCCATTTTGTTCTTGTTGACTAAGTATAGTTGTATTATACATTTACAATGACGTAGAATCACATGGTTTGTCTACTACAAAGAAGTTACAAGAAGTTGCAAGGAATAAAGTCTCATTTAAATGTGTCGTCAGACACAAATGATTAAATATTAGACTCACAAATTCTGCTCAAATTTAATTTAGAGCACAGAAGGCTCTAATATAAGGCCAATGGGTTAAATGTGGTGGGGCTGAGTCGGGGAATTCATCATATAGAGGCAGATTCTGGAATTGTATGTTTTGGAGTTCAGTGTGTTTTATTAAGGAGTAAGAAGTCGAGAATGAGGTTCACTTAAGAGCCATTAAAGTATGTATAACCTCAGACACAGCTTTTAATTGAAGAATCAATGTTTGAGACTCATAAACATACATTAATTTAAATTATAATTAATGAATTGATATTTTTATTATTTTTATTCAATTTGATTGAACTTTAATATTGATTCAAACTATTGGTGACTGAATTAAAGCTTCAGACTTTAAAGTTAAAGAGATTGCAACTCATTTTGAGCTCCAGGGCTCAAGAATTATCCTGAAATTATAAAAAAACAACTCCAGAGCAGAATAGCTCTATTTATTGTCTCGAGAAATAAAAAAAGTCACAAAAAGCTATGAGAGAAACTTCAGAGATAAAATACAATTTAAAAAAATGAAAAAACTAAAGACTCTTAAGTACAAAGAGGAAAATGGGTTTTTATTCTTACAAATAACTTGGGTTGTTTATGGTGCTATTGTGCAAAAATTGAACCCTGCGTTTAGTAGAACATTAACTAAATTACTTGCTGTTTCATGGCCTTTTTATGCTAAACACACTACTTTTTAATAAATACATTTTTTAGCCAAATGAATGAAATTAAATTGAACTACACATATGCACTTTTGACTTGGAGAGAAAAAATGGTACACTTTCACTTTTTTTTTGGAAAGACTTAAAATGGCCGACTACAAGAAGATTCATAACGCCACATAAAAACATTCTCTCTCCCTATATATATATAAATGTATAATGTCTAAAAACCATATGGTTTTTTGTTGTTGCTTGGAGGTAAGGAATAAATACAAAAACAGATTGTTATTGAAGATTATTCCAAATAAATAAACCAGTCTATAAAGTTTACGTAAATAAGTACAAAAAAAAACCCTAAAAAGATCATTTATTTGCAATAAAATTGAATTATATACATATACATATATATATATATATATAATTTATCGTTTCAAACACATGAGGCAAAGAAAAAATATTTTCATTGTATGCATATGAATGTGTTATTATTATCGAATATAATTAGTGTGGTCGTTTTGTATACAATGAGACTAAAGTAGTGATATCTTCTTTTTCAATGTGATATAATAAATTATACTAAGGTACAATTTGTCCTGAATTGCAAATAGTAATGATCACATTTGCAAAAAAATAATAAAAAAAGTTGAATGAAATATGATGAGACTGCATTCAGATCTACATTATATGTAGTTAATATCTCAAATGGCTATAATGAATAACGATATATCATCCCTCTCAGTTTTCTCTCTCTCTCTTTTGCCCACTCCGGTACATTCCTTTGATAAGTCAACTCCATAAGTCGGACTCGAGTATCCTTTCAATTTTCTCTTGAGCTGTCAATTCTTCATACGAGTACATATTGATGTCTTATATCAATTTATCAATTTGATGTGTTTAAAACTATGTATATAAATGATGTCGTCTCATGGAAGACTTTTATTGTACATACACAAGATGTACAAAAAAGATCTGTTGTATGTATATATGTACATACATAAATTTACACATGTTCAATGAATGTTTGATTTTTATCTGTCTCTTCTACACCTGCAACTTTTACCTACCTACACTGAGAGATAGATGAAGGAGATGATGGAAGGAGGGAGGGGGGAGAGGAGGGTGACAAGATAAATAAATATAATTTTTTTTAAACATCTTGGGGTCTTTTCTTATTTTTAATTTGATGTTTAAAAACCCATGGGTGATTGAATGTATGATTGTAGGTAATTAAACTCTTTATTCTATGTATAGTGGAAAAAAAATATATCTGAATAAACATTTGGACATGGACCCATCCGTACTTTCACAAACAGTGCACCAGATCCATCAAAATTTAGAATTTAGACGGATTTTGTTAACGTTTTATTCTTTGCATATGGGGAATTTTTATTACTAGGGATTGAATCTGGACAAATATAGTTTTATTAGTGCTAAAAAAGGAAAAACAGTTGGTATGAATGTCCTTTTTTGAATTTCTGTTTCTTACTTGTGTGACCCTTGAGAGATAAATAATTATCAAAAGATTCTTGCCAACGTGAGTTGTAGATTTTATTAAAAATATATGATAATTAGTTATGACAGTTAAAATTTTTCCTCCATTTGGCAGTAAGGGTTAGTACAATTATTAAATATATTCCCTTCTTTTAAAATTATATATACAGGCAAGGAGCTTAATTTAATAGTACCATAACTTTTTCTACCAAAATTGAGTTCTCCAAAAGTCCCATCACTATTTCTCTCTTTATAGGTACATACAAGGGCCAAGAAAGTAAAAATCTGTCTTTATGTATAGAAATACACACGGTTCAAATCTGTATGAATTAGAATATTGCTTCCACACTAATAGTATCCAAATGTTTTGGTCTTTTATAACTTTGTTCATAAAGAACTAAAACACATGCCAAAACTCCTTTTAGTCCAGTAAAAAATATATATATTAATACCATTTTTGATTTTTCATAGTTTTTTTACTCAACATTATCCGATCATCAGCGAATTTGTGGGTTTTTTTTGTATAATTGCAAAGTTTAACAAGTTAAAATCAACTGTTGATGGACACTTACATATATTGAAACCATGATCCACTCTAAATATATGGATGTATTATAATAAACTTTTTTTTATGAAAGTCATTGTTGCCTTTTTCTCCATAGTTTTGACACCATTGAAAGTAAAGTCTGGAAATTGTTAACGGAGCTCTCATTAAAAATCGTGATCAATCCAAAAGTTTTATAAAAAATAATAATTTTTTTATTTTTATATTATACAAAGAGTTCATTTCACAAAATGAATATTTTTTTTTTGATATTGAGCAAGTTGAAATTTGATCTAGAAATAACACATTTTTCCCAAATCACACAGCTCAAAGACCTATGTATACCCACATAGGTTTGTAGGCATTACATGTAAAAAATTATATTTATATTTACCAAATTTGAGCCTTCAAATGTATGGATAACTTCTTTATTTCCGTCTTGGTCACTCATTTTTAGAGATCTTGATCTCTCTGAGTATTTCTTCAAAGTCTGGGTCTCATTGTCAAAATCAAAACCATATGATTAAAAATTTTCATGCTCTAAAAATATAAAAAAAAAACAGTGTTTTTTTTTCTATTCGTCTCGATCCCTTCGATAACTCATGGTACTGTCAAGGTCTGCACCCCTTCTAGTCTTGGTCTTCTCTAAGGAGGATGAAGGTGCCCTAATTTCCCCCTACATAAAAGGACCGGCATTCACTCACTCAATCCATCCCAATATTTGAAAGTACATTTTGGAATCAGATCCAATTTTCAAGTACTCCCTCACTATTATTGACTCTAAGCAAATATAAACAGCAGAGTGTACTTGTTATTGTGTACTCTGACCTATTCTATTTCAGGCTCCAGTTTGGTGGAATATATATGTACATACACCCCACTCGATCATCCTCTCTTTTTAATGAACTTTATAATAATAATTATTATTATTTTTGTTCTGAGTCAATAATGAAATTTGAGGATTATGATCTCTTATTCTCAAGCTGGCTGACGTTTATTTGATCAGAGTGGGTGGGTATAGAATGTACATACATACATACAGACATACATACTTACATACATGGGAAGGAGGAAAACGTCTGTTTTTTATTATTATTATTATTATTTGTTTGTTTGTATTTATTGATGAATGTATGTATATGGAATTCGATATAAGGAACTATGAGTCAATTAGATGGTTTTATTATTTTGTCTTTCTCGATAGTATGTAAACATAAATATTTTTGTATTCACATGTTTACCTTCTCTTTTGGTATGTTGGTACGTTGGTTATTTGGTTAGTTATAGAGGTTTATATATATATATATATAATTTCATTTTAATGGTTATCGTAAATAAACATAAAATCTTTAGTTTTATGGATATCAAGTCTTACAAAAAAAAAAAAAAAAATTTGATGCCACTTAAAAAATACAAAGACAAACAAAATATTTATTTAAGGAATAAGTTTTTTTTTTTATTTTTATGATTCTTGAAGTCCTCTGTTCATTTAACCAAAAAATAAAAAATTCTATTGTTTAGCTCTTTCTGATGATACTTACTCACTGATATCACTTTAAGATCTATTTTGAAAAAAAAAAGAAAGAAAAAAAAAGTTTTATGATCGTGGAATATCCACTAAAAACTACATGCCCTTTCAAATATGTTATACCCTTGATGGTTATCGTCACTTTCTTATGGTTTAAAGCACTGCTTCTCAAACTTTTTGGTTCCATATCCTCTCCAAAAATATATATATATACGATTTGAAAATCTTTCATATATAGAGTTGCTTGTATTCAAGGGGGGGGGGCAGAGTTTGAGAAGCACTCATCTAGGGTTCAAAATATTGAATCCATGACACCAATTACCTCTAAGAATAGGTAAGTAAAAGTATTTTAATCTTTTAAAGCATATTTTGAACAAATAATTCACTTTAATTATACATATATGTTCAATGCTCGAAAATATTCAATTGCCCTTTGAAAAGTTCTATGTATGTAAATACAAAAGGACATTGAGTGGTTTTATGTGATAAAACCATTCATAAATGCACAATAGGGGGAGAAAAAAAAACTACAATTTATTCACAAACCTATGTCTACGTAAGCAAAAAGTTATTTTGTGTAAGTATTTTTTATTTATAAAATATTTTGTGAATGCTTGTGGATAGTATAAAATATTATTATTATTATTATCATTTTGACATTAGCTGATTCAATCTGAATTATAATTACCTCATTCATTACTTATGTAAATACATGTTTTTAGACAGGGATGCATTTTGAAATATGAGATAAATAAATAATTATCATCTATCAAAATAATGAATTCATTAATCAACGAAATCAAATTGAAACAAACATTGATCAAATACAAGGTTTTTTTTTTTTTTTCAAAACATTTTTTAATTAATTATAAAGTGCATTATTTTATTATGTTATTTAAATTGATGGCACATGAGTACTTGGTCATATACTATATGTACATGTAAGGTTCCTGGAAGACAAAGAGATAGAACAGATACATTTTCTATTAAATCCATTATTGTTAATCTTTTCTAAATTTCATCACAAAAAAAATCTACTTATGATTGTATCTTTGAACAAAAGTTATTTGACTTAGTAATTCTTTAAATTGATGATTTCCATTGGGGCTCAAGAACATTAAGTTATATATATATATATATATATATAAATAGATAGATACTTATAAACTTGATTCATGAATTGAAGCAATTTCATAAATGGTTTTTTTATAACATCGTAAGTTTTTTTTCTTTCTCGTTTTGATTCATTAATCAAATTGACCTTTAAACGAGTTTTATAAATTACCATTTTTAATCAATTTTAAACTATGGGTAATTTATAAGTGGGCTCAAACTTACCTATATATATATATATAATGGGCTGTATTTGGAGGTATGTATTTTGGGTAAGAAACTTACTTCCTCTATTAGAATTTGATTAATTTTGTATCTACAACCTTTAGAGTCATTTTTAAAGATACTGCAAATGGATTTTTCAAACACTGATTTTCCTCTAAAAAGCAATCGTAAAAAAGGACTATTGTTGATATTTTTTATATTCTGTAAAATAAAATTCCTTTAAAGTTATTCATCTGATCCTTATCAATAGAAAAGAATCTGTGGCATAAAATGTGTAAAGTGGGGTTTTATCGTAAATGAGTCATTTTGGATCAAATTTCTTATATAGTCCATGAAGCTAAAAATAAATAATTTTTAGTGTATTTTCAATCTATTTTGAGGGATACACAGAGACCCCTCGTTTTAACTGTAGCCCCTTTAATCTGTGTTAAATATTAGATATCATAAATTTTAAGTGAGAAAGCCCGAATTTCATCACAATATTGGAATTAGAAATCCACACAGATCTTAATGTTTTTTATATAAAAATATTGGGTTCTATAGGCTATCACAAATCTCCTGATCACAACAAGAGAGCAATCCCTGGAAAATAAATATGAAATGAAAATTCAAACGTCATAGATAACATTGATGTTAATGGGAAGGCCTTACTTTCAGGGTAACACGATATGTTAACACAAAGTAAAGACTCCTAAATCCTTTCCTACTTATATTTTCTTAACCTATCTTAGTTTCAGGACTGCATCTTTTAGATGGGTGTCTCAGAACCAGGAACTTGGACTCAAGTCGTACTAGAGTCTCTCATTAAACATGGACTTCTTATACACTTTGTACTCGAATTGAAAGACTTGCAACTCGACTAAGACTCAATGTTAAACGATTTAGACTTGAATAGTAAAATCAAGACTCACAAACACCTGTTAAAATTATTGATTTTTTTGAAGTGTCATTTATCTATGTATGTCTATGTACACATTTAATTGAATTTTAAATATTGATGATAAAAGGGAATTAAAAATTTTATGACTCTCAATGTGTGGAGGCAAAATATTTAGGTGTCATTGTGATAGAACAAATTTACTAATAAAGTCTTATCCATTTACCTTATGTTAAATAAAAAAAATGAAGCAAATCTGATCCAAGAATTTTTCTTACTTAATGATCCATACTAAAATGATTCATTTTCCTAGCTGGAGCCATACCTATGTGTTTAAAAGCACCCTTTGTCGTCTACACTTATGTAAATGAGTTTGTATGGTTTTTGAGATGGTTGATTCTGATAATTAAAATCAAAAAACTCCGACTAGAGTTAGACTCATATCGTAGATATAGAAAAAAATATATTTTTTTATATTGCTGATAATTTCTCCTCCTTTTCTGGGTTAAAATATAGAATGAGTTTCAGAAAAAGACCAAAGATGCAATTATTTCAAAGTTTCTCTTAGTCAACTTATTTAAATGACACCATGGGTTGAATTATTTCAATGTAACTCAAACAAAAGGTTTTTTTAAATATTTCAGAAATAATTGGGGCAAGGGTGAACAATGTAATACAAAGATATGTTCCGTTTTATTTGTTCGTCCAAATTCACTTCGATATAAACATTGTATATACAAAATAATTTTCTGTTTCACTGTATGTAGAACTTATTCATTGTCTAGACCTTGTTGTTTTGTTCCAATAATAATAATAAAAATAATAATAAGAGTAGGAGTGAAGTACAGGATAGAGACAAACCTGCTAGAGAGCTGTTTATATTAGAGCATCTGAAGAAGAAATTCATTCTGTTTTTGTATTTTGTGTATACTTCATATATGTACATAGAATGTTCGACAACTCCCCCTTCCATCCCCCTGTACAAAATAATAATAAAAAGTATTTAATTACAATGTAAATAACTACATGAAGAAATGTTGTTTGAGATACATAGAGTCTTTGAGCCCTCATTCGTCTCTTTCTGTCTTCCTCGTTCCCTCTTCCAAAACATTGAAAAGGGAAGAAATGATTGTTGTGTATGTATAATGAAAATGACAATTTAAATGTCTACTCCATTCCACTTATTCTGGACAACAGCAAATTGATTGAGGAAGGATGTCATATTGTCCAAGCTCATAGTAACATTGATTGTATCTCACAGCCTCTTCTGATCAAAAAAAAAAAAAAAAAAAAAGAACGGAGGCCAAAAGCTAACGTAATTGTTAAACTATTTGTGGTAACTGTTCACGTGTTTTATGTCAAATTTCGAGAATTTTAACTCAAATTCAATGAGAGTTGGCGTGTAACGAGACCGTCCGAGTCGAGTCTGACTCCTCAGCTCTGATTCACTTTAATGCTCTACATTAAAATTCAATCATGTAAAAGAATAAATGGTTCTTTAGGGGCTATGCAAAATAATTTGAAATAAGAGAAAATGTTTCTGAATTTTTTAAAAATTATAGAAAAGGTCCAAAATTAGCTGTTGGTTTATTATTCATTTGGTAGTAGATATTTTAGAAGGAAGTAACAAAAACAACAACAGAAGACAAGAAAAGATGTATAAGACTGAGCCATAGACTTCAAATGGCAAAAAGGGATTCTCTATTTATGACGTCATATTTATTGTTAAATAATATTTCATTATTTCAATTTGAATATAAGGCAGTAGCTTCTTTACCTTTATAAAACCATCTAATTGATGGTTCGGAGTATTGCTGGATTTTATATATAATTCTTAACATTTTAAATCCAAGGTTCCACATTAATACTGAAGTTAAAGAATGAAATATAGTAAAAAGACTAACCTTGTGACCCAGACCATTTTGAGCAAGATCAAGACTTTGATGGATCAAGATTGAAGATAAAAGGAAAAAAATGAATTTGCAATGCGATGCACATGTACCAACGTTTTTTTTTTTTGTTTTTTTTTCAAAACAGTTACAAAATTTATATTAAGTCAAAAATTACAGAGCAATAAATGCTGAGTGTAGATGTGATATTAAAATTTATTGAGTTATAGGTTATATACTTCGAGAAATAAACAATGGACTCTTACAAGTTCAAAAGAAATCAGTTTGAAATGTTCATTGTAACTTTTTTGGTTTACACAACATTTCTCTCAATTACATTTGTGAAAAACATATTTCACACATTTATAAAAACGAAAAATTAGATTTCATCTCTTCACAAAAAGACATGCATCTCAAACACTAGTGAATATTTTAACATGTATTTTGGCATAGATGTCAGTGACAATTGTGCCAACTTAAAATAGAAAAAAAATCACATTTATTCTAATCGATATCCAAAAAAATTAGATTCAAATTTCCTGGTATTTTTTGCTCTTAGTAGCATAATTACATAATATTCTGGGCATACTTTAGTACAAGTCGTATATTTCAATGTTACTCCTATACTTTGATATGTAAGGCCTCTAGGGCCTTATTTTTTCATACAAACTACCTCTTGTATTAGCAATGAACTACTTTTTAAGAGGTTTTGTCGATTTTTAATTAGGCTTGATATCTAAAGTAATGTATGACTGAGTATGCATAATTTAACTGTATCGACTTTTGTTGTTCAATATATTAAAATTTTTACATTCCATGAATGAATGTATTTTTTTTTCTTTTTTTTTTGCATTTATCTATGTTGTATATTTCTGACAAGACGCCAATTGATGTTTATTATAAGCAAGAGGTCTGAAAACATATTTACAAATCTATGTTGTAAGTAAATGAAAATATGAAAAATTCAACTTTGACACGAGGAGATGATTTTTCTTCGTTACCGCAGCTGTAGCATGAGATAAATAAATAGCAAGTAAGATATGGATGAATACAATCCACTAACTGCATATCTCTACATCTTTGATGGACTTTTATTCGATTATACATATTTCATTGTTCCACCATACAGATATGTATATGTATATGTTTATGAATAAACAAACTTTTGTTTATGTGCTTGTCAGTTCTACCTCTTTTAGTATATGTATACAGGGATACCTTGAATCACGACTAAAATAGATATATCCAAGTATTAGGAACCCATAGTAGCAGAGGACTTTCAGCATTAGTTCATTACCATTCAATTAGAATCAGAATGTCTATAAATGAATATGAAGATCAAATATTACCACGTGGTGCTATATGATCGAATCATTCTTTTTACCAAATAATAACATTTGGAACAGTCCTGATTTCAAAATTATTCGCTATCTGATCCAAATGAAAATATAATATAAGTTCTTGTTAATTGTTACATATTCGGAAAAGCTACACCGTTTACTCTAGAGGTTAATTTTATGAGTTACTTGTTAAGGTAACGAGGGTACATCTTTAATCAATGTTTTTTTTTTCTTAATTTTTTAGTCAATCAAAAATGAATTAGTAAAAGATACAAATAACACTGGTCAACAGTCAAAATCCTAAGGGGTATAAGTATAATAAATTTATTCAATTTTGCACACTGATTTCAAATCTGTAGTTTTTTTTTTTTCGAGGGTACTAAGGTTTTTAGAAATGAAACTCTACTTTTCGAGCTTTTTTGACCCATTTTCCAACTTCAACTTCAATTTAAGCCTAGAAAAATACTCATTTTCTGCATTAGAAAATAATGATTGGCTAGTGTATTTAATGAAAATTCCATTTCCAGTCTTTGTTTTGATCTAAAAGGACTCTTAGGAGCATAGGCAGCGGGAGTAGGTCCAATAGTTGGCCAAAACTATTATAGTTAAATAGTTCCTTAAATACTACATAAAATGGATTAATAAGAAATGCATACAAAAGCTGAGGCTCACAGCTTTCAAACAAAATGTCAAACGCTTGATAAGAATCTTTAATCAAGAAGAAATCGTTCATCTAAATCTGTAAATTTTCATTCAATTTCGAGCAAAAATTTGCTAGAAATCTAAGACTCACGGGAAAGCTACTTAAGTAGTAATATGCGGAAGAATTAAGAAATCAGCTGAAATATATATATATATATATAGACATATAGTCGAAATAAACTTTTCCAATTTTTATGCATGGGTATGGAATTCTCTGTTTGTTTCTTTTTGCAGAGGGGTCAAGAGGCTCTTAGTTCAACATTGATTCTTGTTTAAGAGAAGATGGACAATAAAATTGATAAAATCAAGGTATATCCACTAGGACAAACCTATATATATATATATTTATATATGTCTCGTTATTATTCTAATTAAATATGAAAATATTAAATACTCGCTAACTAAGTTTATGACTGAATGTATTTATATATTAATATTTTTTATTTTTACGTCATTGACAGAGCATTTTATCTCTATTTCCTAATAATGATATGAGTGCTTGTTATTTATGAAGCATCATAAATAAGTTTATAGCTCTTTTTTTTTCCTTAAACAAAAATACAACAAAAAATAAAAAATCTTGAGAGTGACTTGGCTTATTTTGAGTGAGGTGCTTTGATAAAGTACTCCTTACCTTATAATACATATATGAAAGTATGAATTAACTCTCTAGTAGGTACATGAATACTTAATACTTGAGTGCTTTACAATATTATGTACATTGTTCTTTGTTGAGAATACTCTATGCATATTTGAAATAAAGGCATCATTTCGTAGCAATTAGGAGTCGATTTTACATATTACTCGATATTTTTTTTACATTGTAATCGTTCCAAAGCTTCGAAAGTTCATTCTAAAAACCCAAAGTCACTCGTTCTTTATGTCATATAAACAACCGTTGTGACGGGCTACTTACCCTATACTAAGAGACGATCACCCTAAAAGGGATCGAAATAATGCTGATGAATAATTTATTTAGCAACCTACACGTCTGTATCTTGAAGGAGAGGCCAAGATTTTCAAGGTTTGATGCCAGACTTTAAAGATTTTGAGACTGAGACGAGTTACAGACCTTCACTAAATAATAATCCTGTCTGTATCCACAACAAATTGCAAATTTCCTATACAATGTACTTTTCCATAAGGATTTTTTCAAATCCATGAGTTACTTAATACCATAAAATATCTCTTATATTTCGTTTACACCACCAAAAAAAAAAAAAAAAGAGTTTCAAATGACCTTTAAGTATGTACATACATACTTTGGTCCCATAGCTATTTAAGGCTGTTGTTGTTTTTTTGTCCTTTGTACATACATATCAAACAATTGATCTAAAGATAGAGCCAATATCTTTATCTATATACAATTATATATAAATATATATTAAAAAACACAAAAAAAAAAAAAAATGGTGAAGATGTTCTTCGACATTTAAATATATTAGTTTTTCATAGTTTGAAGGACGAACCTATATATATATATATATATATATATATATATATATATATATGCCTATATAGAGGTAATAATAAGAATATATATATATATATATATATTAATATTATGCTTAGTTTGTGACTTTTTGTTTGAAACTTCAAATATCTTATTACAATGCCTTCCACTTTCATATTATATATTCCTTACATATATATATATATATATGCATATTCAATATATTGAGTCATCATATCTATTGCATATGCTACCCAAGATTTTATTATTATTTGTTATTGAGTTCCTCTGTTTAGTATATATATATATGCATATATATATAAAGACAGAGAGACGAAAAATACACCTTTTTCCATATCATATTATTGAAATAATATGAAAAGGTCCTATCGATATACTTCCATTTCTTATTTTTACGCATACGCATGATATAAAAGTGTCAAGATCAGAGGATCAAGAGAGGAGCTCCGTGAATGAATAAAGGGCTCTGAGAAATTTTTTCTCAAATTAACATAATATATATATTATTATATATACATAAAAAAAAAAGGTGTAGGGGGAAGGAGGGAATATTGACCCTATTTTTGTAAAGGAATACAAATTGACAATTTATTCACCCTTCTACGCTGATATAACTTGATTGAAATACTATACAATATATGTAATATCTATCGACTTTCTAACAATCTATTCTATCAATAGTTTTCATCATCTAAACGATTATATCATCATGCTTAGATACACGTTGTCAAATTAGAGTCAATTATTTCTTCCTTTCTTTCTTTCTTTCTTTTTTCTCCCCCCTCGTCTACATCATTTTTATTATTACTTTGTGATTACCATTACATATATTATATATGCATTTATATGTTAAAAATAAATTTATAAAGTAATGAGGATTGTAGGCATGGGTTGCTATGAATGAATGATTGGAATTCAATTAAGGACAAATATATATTTTTTCATTGAATTTGTAGATATTACATATGGAGTATAGCTCAATGCATTTTCCTTGTCAGATCTTGGAAAATTAATATGAAGAAATTAGATATAAAAATTAATTTAATTAAGGATATAATTGACTTCAAATGGTTTTTAATTAAATTAAATAAAAAATACATAAATTGGTTATTGTATGACGAAGGTTGTATCTATATAATATTATGAGATCTGCTGTTCACGAGTCATTTTCTACGAATCCAAGTCTCTTTAAATATGTAGCAAGTATTTTTACTTCACTTCATTGCCAATAAGACCTGACTGTGTGGCTCAAGTCCAAGGGAGTCCTAGTTCCTTTCAAATTCTGATTCAGTCAACCACATTCAAAGGATATCCAAGTCTCAAGCCTCGAGTATCCTTACTCAAGGCCAAACCTTTTAACTATGAGCTTTTAAGACCTCAATTTGATCCATATTCGAGTTATAAAACCAATATTTATTCTGACTTAGGTACGTACATAAAGCCTGCAGCTTTGATTATTACAGAGTCTATTGGGAATTGTTTCTTTCACCTGACAGCCAAGGTTTTTAAACACCTTTACAAATAAGTATGTAATGGAAATTGAAGAAGAGTCAGTTATTTCTGTTAGACCATTAGTTGACCCCAATAAGTCTTTAGATATTTGCATAGGGCTTTAAAGCCAAGAATGGAGTATGAACAGATGTACTTTTTAAACTTTATGCATCATTCTACATAAATTTGTTTAGTATTTATTTAAAATAGATTCTGATGTATCGTTTATAACCATATGGGAACCTGAGAGATTAAAAAGAGTTGACAGGTGCCCCTTGATCATATCTTCAAGAAGTTATACCTTGTTGACAGAATCCAAGGGCCATTTGAGTACTCATCCCTTCAAACAATGAACAAAGCAGGCTCCACACTTGTCTTTATTAGAAAGAGATTGCTCTATTTAGATCAGAATCAGTCTGAATCTTTTTGTCTCTCCTGACTACTCAGTGATTTAATCGGATCAACAAAGATTATGTTTGAGGAGATGATAATTATTTCGACTCCTTTTTAATCTTCTAACTATTAAGTGTATATATATATATAGTACTGTTGGATAGACATCTGCTCTTCCCCTTTTTTCACAAGTAAATCAAGTCCATATATGGAAGACGGAGAAAATATGTGTGTATATATATTTAATGTCTTTATAAAAAATCATACTTAATTAAGACAAAGCTGTAATACATTCATACATTTATAAATAAGAAACGTCAACATTAAAGAGTAGACGTGTTGCCACCTGTCTGGTTAAAAAATAATAATAAAATAAACAATTATCCATGTTTAAAGGATCTCTGCTTGGGTGGTCACTTCCAGCACTTTCCTCCTAACTGCCTTAATACTACTATTATTACTACTAACAATAATATGTTGTTTCTTAATTAAAAATGAATTGTTAAACACCCTTTTAATCAAAAGAAACAAGAACGAAATATGAAAAAAAAAAAAAAAGATAAATATTTTTTTGTCAACACTTTAAGTTAATAGCTTTATTTATACTTGTTGTTATTCAAAAAAAAAAAATATGACTGCCATGTTTGATGAATTACCTAAACAAATATATATATATATATATCGTAGTATGGAAACATGATCTTTAGGAAGATGAAATGTGAACGGAATTAAATTGATGCTTTCATCTCTTATGGTCATAACAAACTCATCAATTAAATTTGATGGACATCCCATGATTTAAGAGAAGCAAGTGGCTACTCCATTATATATATATATATATATATATACCATAAAATTTTAAAATTATGAACAAACATCCATGTGGGAAAAATAGCTGTTTTCGAAATCGGACTGGCAATTGACTACTGTTGTATTGGTGAGGATGAACGTGTCACAATAAGTGAAATTAGTAATGTATTATCAAATCTTGCATAATTGACCATGACCAATAGTCAAAAATCCTAAGGGGTATAAGTATAATAAAAGTTATTCATATTTGCACTCTGATTTCAAATCTGTAATTTTTTTTTTTTCGAGAGTACTAAGATTTTTGAGAAATTGGACTCTACTTTTTAAGCTAATTTGGCTTATTTTCCAACTTCAACTTCAATTTAAGCCTAGAAAGATACTCATTTTGTACATTAAAAAATGTTGATTCACTAGTGTATCTAATGCAAAATTCAATTTCTAGTCTTTGTTTTGACCTAAAGGGGCTCCTGGGGGCGTAGGGAACGTGTGTAGGCCCAAAAGTCAGCCAAATCCTTTGTATTTAAATAACTTTTTGAATATTTCATGAAATGGATTAGTAAGGAATGCATTAAAGAGCTGAGACCCACAGATTTTAAATGAGATGTCAAGCACCCGATAAGAATCCTTAATTAAGAAGAAATTGTTCATCTAAATCTGTAAATTTTCATTCAAGTTCGAGCAGAAATTCGCTATAATTCAAAATCTAACGATAGAGCAACTAAAAAACAACTGCAATAGACTGAAGTAGTAGCGTGGTGAAGGATTTCAGCTGATTTCTCAATCCTTCCGCGCACTACTACTTAAGTAGCTGTACCGTGAGTCTTTAATTTTTAGCAAATTTTTTCTCGAAATGGAATGAAAATTAGGAGATCATCTGTATTATTCACGTATTTCTAAATTTTGATACTCACATCAGGCATCCACATAACTACAGTTGGTGACATTTGATATGATAAATGAGAGAAAGCTGAATGGATTTACTTTAAAAATGCTCCGTACTTTGTTTCCCTCAAAGCACTTTTTACCAGTCTCAAAAGGATATTTTGTTGGATCAAGTCACTTCATCTATAACATCTATAGAGTAAAGATGTCTATAAATGAGTTTGTCTGCACATCAAAATATACAACACAGTCAAAATCTTCAATGGTTCACAAGGAGTTCAAATACTTTTCCAAATCATCCTTTATAATTCTGTTTGTCATTGTCATGAAGTGAATTTTGTCCCTTTCTTCTATTTCTGACCTCTATTTGTTTTCTGATAATTTCTTTTTAGTTCGTTCTGCTTTGTATCAATTAGATAAAAGTTTTTTAAATTAAGAGAATCTTGATATGAACGTTCTAATCATACATATTCTCTACAAATAAAAGTATAAAATAAATCAATGTTTAACTATCAAATGCTCAATAGACATGTATGTATATCACTCCTTTAGTAATCAGCAAAGCCTTTACTCAATGTGGTGTATTAGTATTGCAAATATTTACTTTGAGTCTTTTAGAGCAATTAGGAAAAAGAGGTGAAGTTTCCATGAAACAAATCTCTACAGTCTACACACATATATGTACTATTGCTATTTACTGATTAGTGGTTCAATAAATATACATACATACATTTTGTCTCCCAGAGTCTTTTACAACTTGTATTATTATTTTTGATCAAAGTTATACTAAAGAAATAAAATTTAAAACACTGAGTTTGCATTATTTATTTTTCTAAGGTAACAACAAAGAGTTTAGTTTTTTACAAGAATATCTGCTAATTTTTCTCTGGCTAACGAAATGAGTATTTGAGTGGATATTTATGAAAAATATCTACAAAAAAAATGTCCAATAAATTCTCTCTTCAAAATAATGTAATTTGTTTATTTCATATTAGTATCCATGAATTAAACAAAGTACAATATTCTTACAATAAGAAAACGAGTAGCTGTTCTTAAAGTTTTAGGCTTTAACGGCTTCCTTGGTAGTCACTAGTTCCTCCATAGATTCCTCTTCGATTCCAAGACAAGGAACCTCCTTCATTAAGGCCTCTCTATATTTGGGATGGCTCATAGCATACACCATAGGATTTAAGCATGATGCAGTTTTAGCAATGAAGGATGGAAGTTGACTCACGAGAGGAGTGATGGAGGATCGATTTCCCAAGACGGCCATGAGAACAACTAGGGTGTATGGAGTCCAGATGCCAGCCCAAAGGGAAACATTGGTTACTGCGACCTTTGCAATGCGGATTTCTGCAGATTCCGCATTGGAGTCAACATTGGATCGGAGGGATTCCACGTTCATTTTCTTGGCCTGTTGTTTGAGAGCCATTTCATGAGCCCAGACAGCCTTGACAATGGAGCTGTAGAAGAAAAAGACCAGACTCATAGGAAGTACGTACATAAAGAAAAATGTAAAGAGAACGTAGGTTGTGTTGTTCATATCATCTGTCAAGTAATCATAGGAGCAAGTGAAGAGAAGACCCTCAACGGTGTATCCTCCCCAAACGTCAAAAAGTGCAAGAGATGAGATGGCGGTAGAATAGGCCCAAATGATGGAAATGATAGCCACTGCCTTTCCAGCAGAGATTTTAAATCCATTAAGTCCCTTTACAATCACATTGTAGCGATCATAACCGATCACAACCATGGTCAAGATGGAGACAAGTCCACAAATGGCTCCAACACATCCGTACAATTTGCATCCAAACACACCCCAGGCCCAGTAGCGCTGAATGAAAACATTGACCGTCACAGCAGGTCCCATGGTGGTCATCATGAGGAGATCCGAGAAAGCCAAATTAATCACAAACATGTTGGAGGGTGTTCTTAAGGACTTGACCTTAGAGAAAATGTAAATGACTAATCCATTCCCAAAGAAGTTCATGAGCCACAAAAAGAAGAACATGACTCCGAAGAAATGAGCAATGAGGGGGTTAGCAGGAGAAAATTGATCCCAGTGGCTATGGATGACTTCACGAAGTTCCTCAGGAACGCCATATGTCATTTTCATACCTGGTGGATATTGATTGTAGTAGGCATCATCCATGTAGAGTCCAGCTGAGGGGGAAGGCAATCCTTTAGCAACACTCATTTTGCTTATGTTTGATAATGGTGTAGGTGTGTGGTCGAACGAAACAAAAAATTTGCAAGAATTTATTGGTTTTCAGGATAGTTCTTTTTTGGGAAAACGTAAATCCTTGTGTGCCAAGTTTTGCCTGGTTCTAAAGGTCTGGTAGAGTGAGTGTCGAAAATACAACGAGACTACAAAATATTTGAACCTGTCATATCTACTTATATGAAAATTTCCTTAGAGTACTTCTCTTCAAGTGCTTCATAATCCAATTAAAGGGCACGTTGTCAACGTTTCTCTTCGTACATATGTACATACATTGCATCCACAAAAAAGGATACTAAAGTACTATACATATATAGATCCAAGACGCAATATTTCTCAACCTTGTTCATGAGTCATTTTTTTAGGAGTCCGGGTCTACATATAAATCTTTAACATCGAGTCAACATTCTTTTAACTTGCCTTCTTGAGCTTCAGTTCCCAGCTCTATTGAGTGTAATTAACAATATAATATGTGAAGTAAATACATGTCTCTAATGTTTTCCTTAGAACCCTTTCTAAACATATACTGGATTGTATTGTTATGAGTCCTATAAGCTGATAGAAATCCATAAAGGAATACAAAATAATAACGATAATAATAATAATAATAATAATAGAAAAAAACAATCAATTTTCAATTTTTTTGTAATATCCAAATATATCAATATGCGCTATATATATAATCAATCATTGTGGAACATTAAAGAAGGGGCCCGTCGTCTTCTAAGCATTAGGGAGCAGCGAAAAATGTACAATGTATATATATTTTCATATATGTTATAGTATACAAAAATCTATCATTCCATTATAAACTCGTCAAAATGTAATAATGCGAATAATAAAAATAAAAAAGCCAAATGTCAAAAAAAAAAAAAAAAAATGAATATTTGTGCCTAAGTGTCATACTCATATACATATGTATATTTACAATTGCCATGTAAATAGATACTACAAATGTGAGCCATGATTAGAAAAAAAAAAAAAAAAAGATTGCAACATTAGGTATGGGCATGAATTATCAATTGGCCCTGTTCTCATAATAAAATCCCTTTGCATCTACATATGTAGTTATAAACTATAATGAGAACATTATTGAGTATGTCACTACTTTCATTGTATCCCGCAACCTTTCCTTCAGAATGAGAGAGAGAGAGGATTAAAAAGAAGAAGAAGAAAAATATAAGAAGAATGCTAAAAACCTATTATTAGTTGCAAGACAAATCACTCCAACAGTGAATTGATTCTTCATTTAAAAACCTGAGGAGGTGAACAACAAAAGCTAATTATTCCTTGTTCGACACATTAACATTTGGAACACAAATATGAGACATGATTAGTATTAGTATATATACACAGTAGGGATTACCCATGTACTTTTATGTAAAGAGGTAATTGCATTTAATAATCTATATTCATTAACCCTTTCAACCATTCTTTATTTTATAGTAGAAAATTGATCATTTATTAGAAAGAGATAGTTCTTCCTATTCAACCAATCAACGCTGCTTCAAACACCAATCAGTGGAAGATAAAATAACAAATTGATAGTTGAGCTTACAGCTGCAATTCAATGAAATTTATATACGTACATAGTTCAATGAAGGATTTTTGATTGGAAGTGCGTTTAGTGGATTTATTCATTTCTCTGATGTAACTTGAGAACTTGTAACTTGTACAAGTATATATATAGATCATACAAATTGCAATTGTACCGGCTTAATACGTCATATTCTAGTATAATAACCCAAGGTAGTCATTTAAATAATTAGCCAAAATCAATTGAAGCTATTGAACAATGTATATGAACAGTTTATTAAATATCTTTGAGTGATCCAACGATGGGCCCTTAGATTTTTATTAATCAATGTACTAATGTTCATTCCAAAAATCAGACTCTTAAAATACCAGCTTGTGCCACAACATATAATTGAAATCATCTATGTGAATTTCATTATAGATTATTCTTTGAAAATGCTTCATTTCATTACTTGATTGCAACTTGTACAAAATCCAAAAATGTACAAATGACTTGTAGATAAAATACAAATTTAATTAATTATGAATTACGTTATTTCAAGTATGTATGTAATCTTGTCATTCCAGTTTCTGTTTCAAATTCAAATATATCCAATCAAATAAACAAAAGAAACTTCATCTACCAAATTATGTATAATATTGTATAATCACTATTCAAACAAATTCCTTTTAAAATGCGCAAAATGTTGGGATATTTTCTACTTAAAATAAATATATATTTTACCTTTTATATGTATATATGTATATATATATATATATATCATGTATTTTTGAAATAATAAATCCTCACGTACAGAATCAAGTCATGAAGGAACATGGATGAAAATTGTACTTCTATTAATGGCACGTGTGCAAATGAAAGAATGTTTTATAAACAGCATGACGAACTCTTCTTAACACGTATTGAGTTTCCACAATTTGAAATAACTTGTCAGCTCCTTTACAGTCATGATGTAAAACCCTCATAAAATATGTGAATGTTAATTATACTTTTCAGGTGTGAAAGACCTGTTCTAAATCTATGTATGTACGTACATATACAGGTGATTTGATCCATGAATCTGTCCTTCCCACAAAGATCATTACTTTTGATGTGTGTTTTTTTTTTCCTTTCTATTCTTTTGCAAATGCAGATTTAGTCAGGGAAATATTTACAGAGAACAATACATAACTATGTATATACTAAAGGTACATTTTTTTAATTTTTTTTACAGCTTTCAATTATCGTAAAATTTTATATGCAGTTATAAGGCTCACAACTACTACTGGTTTTAAAAGATAAAAAAAAAACAAAAAAAAACACTAAATGAATGGATATTAAAAAAATAAAAATAGAAACTTGAAATGTCACTGGTTTGATCCATGAAGCTATTTTTATTGCCCCACTCCATTTGCCTCCAATGTTTGTGTTAAATATTTGTGCATTTGATTTATGGAGATAACACATCTTCTTCTTCTTTTTTTTCCCCACTGTACATCGCAACCTCTCCTTTTTTATATAAAAATATTTATAGAAAGTGTTTAATATCAATTGGTATCTGTTAGTCAGTTTCATATCAAATAATGAAGTGATTCTTCTTTTAGTTGTAGGCAATTGCAAACTAATAAGGAACAGTTTATTTGGAGCATCGAATGTAGTATTCTACGATTGATATGGAGATTTCGAATGTGTGCAGAGGAAGGCAGAAAGAATGTACAAACTTCAATCCATATTCACTGTGTGTCACCATTATGTATATAAATAAGAACATTACGAAGGGTTCAACTCGTAGACAAATGAACCTTATATTTCCAAATGGTGCTTCTCATTCTAAGAAAGGGAACAGTCAAACCTTTTTTGTTTTTTATGTATGGACAAAAAATTTGAAACTATTGGTGATTTTTGATTTTTTTTTAAAATCATTTTGAGTCTTATATTTTTTTTCTTTAAATGAATAAATAAAAATACTTATTTCTTGAAACCCACCACCCTAAGTCTTTATTTATCCACAAACACATCTAAAATATCAATTGATTGTCACAGTGATATCTTCGCTTCAAATGATTTCTGAGAATACTATAACGCCATTTCATTCTACTATCTCAATTTGTATTTAAAAGGAACCCTTAAAGTTCATTATTAACAAAAAACAAACTTTTTCTAAAAGCTCTATACATTTCGGAGTCAAATATGAGTTATTTAGATAGGTTAATGACTCATTGAGGGTAATTTTGTGGGTCATTCTGCTCGGCTGGAGAACTTTTCTTCTTTTTTATTTTATAACTTTTTTTTGTCAATTTGTAAAGAATCTAATTGGCCATGGAATGTAACATTTTTAAGTGACGTCATTCTAAATGTGAGGCATCTAGGAGGTATAAACAACCCTAACTCCTAAATTTTAAAAACTTTTTAATGATATTCCTTAAATGCTGTTTATTCTGATAAGTTACACGTATATCAATATCAACAACTATGCTCACAAAATAGCGTCTCTTTCCGTTTCTAATTATGCAGTCGGTGACATCATCAGTGAAAACATTCTCAAGTATAACTACAAGTGTAATGTGTAAAAATATTGGTTTGCGTCCATTTTGTACATTCTTATAAAAAAACAAAAATATTATGTAGACAGTGACTGAAAAAAGTGGCAGGAGGCAAAGGAATGACAGCCGCCAGCCTAGAAAAAACTACACAAGATCTCTATAATAACCCTTAGAAAGTATCTGAAACTTCACTCATGACTAGATAAAAATAATTCAACAACACCAGAGATTGAGTTCATCCAATGTTAAGATTTTGCAAATTCCAAGATCGTGGCTCAAATACACAAAGTACATTTTTTGAAGGCCATACCGTCTCATACCCAACGGCAACTTACCACATACGAAACTTATTTCCGTAGGCATATTTTTCACATCCCTTCAGCTCCACAATAGACAAAAAACAAAAGGAAACCATAGTAATTAGAATGCAATTTCTCATTGCTTTAACATCATGCTATGTTCTGTCATTGTTTGTAAACACAATTAGTCTGCTGAGTAATGTACATACAAATACATATATGTAGGTCTTGCATTCTCAAAACAAAGGTAGGTGATTCCATCATTAAGTGATAGAAATGAACTGTACATAATACGTAATAATGAAAATAATAAAAATCGATTATTATCATGATGTGTTTGAAAAAAAAAATGTAATAATGGGCATCGGTTAGCACTCTGTGAACAGCAACAACAAAAACAAACGAAAAAAATAAATAGTCAATTTGATTGAGAGAAGTCATGGGAAGAATTCTAAAATAAACAATCGACACACATACATACATTCAAGGAACAACAAACAGCATGGGACGGAATAGAACAAAGTCAAAAACTATGTATGTTTAGAGAGAGAAAGATAGAGACTTTGTTACATAAAACATGATTCAAAAGCATTCGTAAATTATGGATCGATTCAGAAATGATCCTTTAATATCCCACCATTCAAAGGAGATGAAAAGAAAAAAACTTTCAAGGATCAATAATCTATTTAAAACATAGACAAATATGTTGAGTTTCTTTTTGTTGGATGAACATTTCATATTTTTACAATAGTTAAATGCAAATATCTAAACACAAAGGACTCTCCAACAATATATCTCTCAACCTTTCTTCAAGAAAAAAAGAAAGAAAAGTCCTGACATTAGTATATGTTGGTTAGCCAATTATGGACCCTTCAGATTCCCAAGTGATGCTCCCAACTATTTAATATTAGAAACACATTTACTGCTTTAAATGACTTGATTCCAGCTCTTACAAATCCAAGCTTAGAGCACTTTTAAGAGACATGATTAATGTAATGATAGAGTGCTTCATGATACTCAAAATGTTTTGCCTGGTCTTGACCTTAAATTTCCCTACAAATAGTTTTCATAAAAACTCAGATCAACAAATCAGCGTAGAGAAGGTCACCAATAAGGGATAAAAGTAGACGAATGACTGTAGTTGACCTATTAAATACATTGTACAATTTTGATTGTGTCTATTATAAAATATTTAGTTTGAAATCGTCTGTGTATGTACAGGGGTACAGGGTTTTTCTATAGATACATAATTAAAGCAGTGGTTCCCAACTTGGGAATCCCAAGAATGTTTCAAAAGAATATCTAAAGAGGCACTATGTTAAACTACTTTATTAAATCATTTATGGACCTGTGAACGCTTTTCCAGGTAGAACAAATTAGACATTGCATCTAAGTTATCTTGCAACATCAACAAACTAAGAGGTTTTTGAGTAGTTTCTCGTTAATTTATATCAGGAGGAAGCTCTGAGCGTTTGTATGAAGACAATGTACCACTAAAGATCTAAAGGAATTATTGCCTGATAAAAATTAAATTCAAATTTCCCGGTATCTTTTATGTTATCCCGATATGATTTTATACCAATGGCAAGATATTTGGAATCAAAGCACTCCATGTAGCTTTAAGTCTGGGGGCTATCTACAGTACATAATATGTAAAAAAAAAATGTTATTGTGATTCAAATATTTCTTTATACCATTGTACATACAAATAAAAGAACTGATATAACAACCATTTATTGTACATACACTCTAGGTAATATTGCATGATGTGATGTCGTGACTTTAGGACCTATATATATATATATATATGTACATATGTACCTAGGTATTAGATTCAAGAGATGATTAAAATCTTGACATCATTTATGTGTGTGTGTATGTATTGGATTGGATTAAGATTTTTTAGTAATGCTTACAAAGGTAAATGTGTGTGATTTAAATCAAGGGTGGGTAAAGGCTAATGAATGTTGTGAAATAATAAATAAGTCAAAAACTCCACCTATCTCCTGTATTTTTTGAGATATTTTAACATGCACACACCACCCCTTATCTGATTTGTATTTTATTTAATACTAATTTTTATTTTTTGCTCCTGGGCTCAACATGTTTTAAAACATATAACGACCGATTGAATTGATGAACAAATGGTTTTCATTAATCGTCACTAGATGATGATGATAATGATATGGGTCATCACACAAGGAATATTTATGCTGTATCTCTCAACCTTTACCCTTAAAAAGGAGAAAGAAAAAAGGTCATAGGGTAGTTGACCGCTTACGTCATTTTTTCAAACTATTGGACTACTATTTAATAAGAATATGTTCAAAAGTTCACACGATATAATTTGATTTTTTTTCTTTTTAAATCTTCGATCAGAAGTACATTTCTTCTACGACCTTTCTTCCAAAAAGAGAAAGAAAAAAGGCCCCAAAATTAAATTATATTTAATCAATGCAATGTCGTCATTTGTCCCGTTTTTTGTACCCTTTTTTTTTTATTTAATAGTAGGGATATGTTACAACAATTTGATTCAAAAGAACTCAATCAACGCTCATGCCACTAATTGAAGACAAAAGTATGAGGATATATCAACAGCTGACAAAAAAACAATAACCATAGGAGACTTTTTGAATACTCTGGGGATTTCAAAATATGTGTGTACCGTTGTGCCCCTAGATAAGGCAGACTTATGGAAATGAATTTTGTAGTTACAAAAAACAATAATGGGCGATTTGGCAATATTTTAATTTTATTTTTGTAGACTCTAGCCAATACTATTGCATTTAACTCCCATATTAAATATACTCTATGTATGTACATTCAAACACTCGTGATTTATGAGCAAGGAAGAAGCGTAGAGCATAAAAGCAATCAATCATGGACCTCATTCATCATTATTCAACAAAGTCAAATCCTTTCAAAACACAGAGCAAGTACAGAGAATATCCATTTATTGTTCAATTAAAGCTTATAACAGAGTATAAATACACATTAGTGTGATATATATATATAGGAAATACAAGTTAGTTCGGTTTGTTGGTTTAGATACTTATTCTTTTTACATATTTATAAAACTATATCCAGTTTTAAAATGGTTTTCAACATTGAAAACGTTTCCATTAAACATACAAATATTCTCTTTTTGATTTGTGGTTTTTAAAAGTAGGCAAATGTTTGTCAATAATATTCAGTTGATATTGCTTTGAGTTTCAAACAAAACCCTGCTTTTTAACTTTGTTGAGTATGTCAAATTTTGTGGTAACGAAGGAGCATTTGTAAGAGGATTTATGTTTTTACAGTTAAAGTGCATCGAATGCTTGTGGAAGTGTATAATGGCAATGTTTCAACTGATAAATTATGTAGAAAATTGTTTGGACGTTTCACGAATGGTGATTTCAGCGTTAAAAGACAAACCTTGCTCTGGAGAGCCAAAAAGATTCAAAGATAAAGAATTGGAGACATTACTTCATAACAATCCAAATCAAACAGAAGAAGAGCCTGCAATACCTTTGAAAGTTAAAGAACAAACTGTTTCCGTACGGTTGAAATCTAGTGATAATATTCACAAGCAAAAAAAAAAAAAAAAAACACAAAAACGAACTGAACTAACTTGTACTTTTAAAAACACTGCAAACAGCTTTTATGGTCAAAAAGTTGACCATTTCTTTTTCTACGTTCGTATATACATATTATAGATACAGACTATAAATGTATGTACAAGTTTTTGACATGTATTTTTTTTAAAAATGCATATCAAATGGTAATAGAATCATGAAAATGTCATCAATCTGCGTGGATCTCTTATTTATACTTAATCCTTTTGCATCTGTTAGCAAAATCCCCACTGACAAACAGATGATGAGAAGATCTCAGACACTCTTAGTAGAGTATATATGTAGCTTATAAATTTCACGGGAGAAAAGATCAAATATTTGAAAACGTCATCAAATGAAAACAACAACAAAACAACCCCCAAAACTTCCTCATTAATCCCCTCTGAAAGAGAAGACACAAGGATTTAGTGACATAATACACCGTATCGATTTGATTTAATATCCGAACTCAGCTATGAAATATATATTTGTTGACAGAGCTATTTGTACTTAGTGAGCTGATTAAATCACCCGATTTCTGACAGTTTAAGATCCATTGGTCAAAAATACCCAGAATATTACCGATATTTTATTTATTGTAAAAGCATGATCCAACTTTTGCAAATATGAAACGAAATCAATAATTTTTGTCATGAAAAGAGTTATAATTAATGTAATTTAGAAATTGTGATTTATTATTAAAAATAAGCAAAAAAAAACAAAAAACAAGAATAAAATCCCATGTGTGTTCACACCAGCCATCAATAAAATAAAACCCAATCCTCAATTTTAAGAAAACCAGGATATAACTTATCAAAATATTCGCTGAGAATTTATTGCTTTGCTGAGGCAGTGTGGATAACTATAAAGTACCCAAGCTTGGGCTTATATTTGATTAATTAAAGTCTTACTGGGATCTCAAAATCTGGACTTGACTCATTTTTTAAAACTTTGTATGGACTAGTCTTGTGATAGGAGCACAAAACAAAATAACTTATACCTACAACTTTACATAAGCATGTATTTAAAACGTATCAGTTTGCTCATTAGCAGACATTGGAAACTAAACTCCAACCCACTCTTGTCTCCCACAAAGATCCCAAAAAACGTTCATTTGTAAAAAAAAAAAGAAAAGAATCATTTTCAAAGAGGAATATTTCTTTGGTATTTTAATGAGCCTAGTTACAAGATACGTACAATTTGATCCTCTTAACTCTCATGCTGATTTGAACTCCCTTTTGTGGAGATATCATATGTATACTTATATACAACAACAATACACAAATCAATTAATTGAAGTCAAAATGGTTGTTATTAGAACTTCTAATTAGACATATGAGTGCCGAACATGTGGTTGATTCAATACTCCTCTCTTTTTATAGAGGGAAACGCCTTCGAAGCTTGTATGTATGTAGTAATCACAATTTCCTATAGTGATTTCATTACTCAAACAGCGCGGATCTATATTATTATAGATATATATAAATGTCTACCTTATCTGATAGCGTCACCGAACAATTCTTGTTGTCCATATGTTCCCATAAAGTCACTCATTACTAATAGTTGTGAATGTGCCATTATTTTATAGAACAAAAGATCCTTCAAAATCAAGAGGAAATGAAGCAAATTGTCATTTGTGCAAACAACGTACATACATATATACATATACATACGGATGAGTCATTACTTTCCCTAAAATAACAGCTTGTCCCTTGACAATTAAATTATTGAATTAAATTGTAAAATACATATTGACCCCCCTTCCTTGTCCTTTTCAATGGACTCAATCATATTTTGATTGATGTATGTATTTAGTTGAAAATTGCATCTACTTATTCCGGATCATACTCATAAAGGGATCCAGAAGTTTTAATTTTTTTTTTTTTTAATTAATCATCTGATTTATATTTAAGGGAGATTTTGGTTCACTCCGTTTCCTTGCAAATATGTTACAAATCATTATGACTTTTCAATATTAATATATATATATATATATATAAATTGAGATGGATCAAGTTTTCAGGAATGGCAAAGATACTTTATTTCTTGATACAAGAAAGAGGTCATTACATTTATATATATATATATACACATTGGGAAAAATACAGTGTATATTTTCATTCCTGTATGGATCTTTAATTTTTATTCTAAGAGGCTAAACCTTTGCAAAGGATGCTAAGATGATGAAGATGCCAACACCAAAATTGTGATATCGTACAGAAAGGGGTCAGCTTGCTCCCTGCCTCAGGTGTAATGGTAGTCTATACTATATCTGATAAGTAAAAAAGTGTTCAAAATTTTCTAGGGAAAATGAAAAATGAAATCATTTTTTAACCTCTTCTAGGAATAGTTGAGTATTAAATTTCAACAAAGCTTTAATTCGGTGGCAAGAATTCTCCTAGACAAGCCCTGAGGCCCAGATTTATATAAACAACTTCATTGCATAAACAGTCTTTTGTAAAGTATTTTTTTTTTTTTCATAAATGTCTCTCATTAATGGCGTCTCAAATTATATTATTCATGCTATGGGGGAAAATATCCAGTCAAATATTTCTGCCAATGGTTTAAACACATCTTTAAAGAATATTTGCTCACTCTATTATCATAAGAACTATCACTTAAAATGTCCTACTTTTGAAAAACACAAACAAATTCGTTATATCACGGATCAAGGTCATGCCTAAAGGACCCTTAGTCATCACATACCACAAACACCTATCTATAAGTTGTATGTACATATGTCTTTGTCTTAGGTTTTCACTATCAGTTATAGTTGATAGATTAGCAGAGAACAAACAAATATCTATGTATGTACATATTTAGATCCTTAGATATGTTTGTAGAAGATAAACTTATGTAACATTGTTTTTTGTTGTTGTTTACTTAGAAAAAAGAGGCTTTCGAGCTCATTCAAACCACATGATCAAATTGCTCAATGAACCAACTAATTTCTTTTTCTTTTTTTCTTCGTTATTTTTTTTTTTTTTTTACTTTCTTTATGGGGATTTTTTTTTCTACAGAGAAAGCAATGAAAAGAATAAAAAAAAAGTAAAGGACGTTATGGGAAAATTGGATTAGCTTTAGTAGTTTTTATTTTTGGTTCTTTTTTCGCAAATTAGTATTATTTTAATATTAAATAGGAACATACAAAAGGAGCATACGCATGTATTTACCTATATAAGTATATATCCAAAGCCATAAAGAGTCTTTTAATGTATATTTTAATAGACAGAGTACATAATATGCGCAGAAGACATCGTATGTAATACTTATTTATTTTATTTTTAAATTGCATTCGAATTATGAAAATAAATTCTTGTCAATTGTGTGTATACAGAGCTGTTGAAAACCAGGAGTAAATTGTCAAATGTTTATGTTGTATTTATATAGTATTTTATTAATAATAATTAACTGTGTGCTTTGTACACATGACATAATCCATCTAACAAGATCATTAAGACTACTTTCATTTGTCAGCTGTTCATTTTTATACCATTACTCTTTCCCCGAATTAGTATTTAATTTTCAGCACAATGTTGATGGGTTGAATAGCCCTTGTTTTACCCTGAAACATTCATTATTAGTAAGGAAAAGAATAGGTCCAAATAAATATTTATAATTAGAAAATGTAAGAATCTCAGGGCAATCCTTTTTAAGATTGTTTAAATACACAATAAAGACTTAAATGGTAGTTACTAGCTCCTTAAGTAAAGATATGAATTTGAGGACTCTCCTGAGACCTCCCTTGCACTCATTTATACAGACATGGTTTCAGACAAAGTTTAATCCTTTTGATACGTAAAGACTTTTAATATAACTGAAGGTCTTTGACTTGACTTAAAAGTTGAAAATGACTCTGGATTTGATAATTGATTTTTAATGTGTATAAATATTACTACATATATTATGAAACTAAATTGTCTAAATTATCCATCCGGATCTGCTATCAAGATAATTAGTGTGAATGAATTACTTTTTTAGACTACGTAGACATACATTTCGGTCGCATTATTAAAAATAGTTATCCTTAGAGAATCACTTCAAACCTATTTGAGTCAATTCAAAATAATGTTTAATGTTAACTTTATAAAAAAAAGTTTTAAGTAAAATATCAATCAAGATATAAATTATTAATAAGTTAAAAAGAAGGAAAATAATTAGTAAATAACTTTCTTGAAAGATTATTTTTTTATCTCTGATTATATGATGTATGATTGATTCTATAAGTATCTATACCTATAAAAGCTTCAACGATGATCCAAATACTACAAATATGAGCTACATCCGTAATCAAGAGATGCTCTATGTATGTATGTTACATCCAAAAAATGACTTATCTTTTAATGACTAAGACCTTTTTTGAGAGTCGGTCCAGAGATCAATGATCATCTACCTTTTTCATCTTAGATCTACATATAATAATGTACTCAATCTCTTGGCGGCTCTGACTGAAAATATATTCTCAGTGTTGGCAATATCAAATTCAAAACATCACATGGAGTCCCATCAATATGAATATATGTATATGTCTTACTCATTTTCTAATGGGTGAATTGAATTTTACCTTCACATATTTAAGCACTGACTATGAAATATGTTTCAATGCTGATAATCCTATTGTAATGGCTTATAGTGCTTAATCAAGTCATTTTTCGCAATGATTTGGTTATAGTTTCTTTGAGCGTTTCTAGAATTTCAAACTTTGATCTCTTCTAGAAATATTTCATAATAATTGTATGCTTCATGATTAAAAATAGATGCATGAGATGTAACATGAGAAAGAATTGAAGGACTCTTATGAGCCGGAAAGTAAAACGTTTATTTCCAAATGGGTATGCATAAAGAGATTTAAATATGCATTGGAGTTCATTAGAATTAGGTTAAATGTTAAAAAGGATAAATATAGCAATTTATGATTTTTGTTGAGCAAATAGGTATTAGAAGTTGGCAAATAAAAATGATTTAAATATTTTATAGTCGAAAGTTGTGTGCATATATATATTTATATTGTCCATGGCATTGCTATTATTTCAATTTTATAGCAAATTTTATAGTGTCTATTGAATAATGTTGGTTGTACTTTTTTGATGTGAGTAGTAAGACTATAAATGGAAGAGATCAATCCAGATGTGAAAATTCTATTTCATAGTAGAAAAAGGGAAAAGGACTAGTAGTGTGTCTCTCGTGATCAATTTTCGTAGATTATTCGTAGCGTTCCTTCAAGATCTTCTTGCCCTCGTTGGCAAAGTCCAAAACCAAAGCAACAGTCCTTTTTTTGTAGAAAAAAAACATCCTAGTCTCGATCCCTCAATGTCTTGGTAGAGAGTGATGATGTGGTCTTGACCACAAACTAGGGAGGACAACATACAGTAAAGAATAGTGATTAGTAACTCATAATTGACTTATATTTGTTTATATGTGGTTTTTAATAACGCAATTTCAATTCTTACCTCTGAGGGGATCACTTTAAAAAGTTGCAACTTGTCTTTGATTGTTTGAGTGTCTCAAATGATTCTAGGGGATAACACTGCCACAGTATCAATCGTAATACTTCTATTTGAAAAGTATGTATGTAGTACTGAGTGCTTTGGAATCTGAGATATGACTGTAATATTTAAATAAATAAATAGATATATTGAGAGTAAAAAACAAATAAATAATTAATTACATTATTTATTGCTGGCAATAAATATAATTTATAAATATAAGTTATAAGTAAATAGCAATAAACATCTAAACTTACAAAAAACAACAAAAACAAATGGAAAAAAAGATAAGACAAAAAAAATATATATATCATTCAATAAATTCCTTCATTATATAACTTTCCCTACAAATAATAGTAATAACAGAATGGTTGATGTACATTTTATATACTAAATACGAAGGTCCGTAAAAGACTCCTTAGAGTATTTCGATAGCAAATCATTATTAAAAAGCGTGACAAAATAGTGACGTGGATCTCGAGACAAATTTTTAAAAGTCTATTTTCTCTCTTGATTCTTAAAAGATCTGCTCTCATTATCAAGATCCAAGTAACACGGATAAAGTTTTCCATAGAAAAGAAAAAATAAAACAACACAAAACATTTTTTTTTCTCTTGCTCGTGATTTATTCTGAACCCCTCAAAGTAGTCATGAGTCTTGAGCCACCTACTAGACTCTTTTGTTCATTTTCTTTTGTTGTTGTTTTAGTATGAAATGCTTATCCATGCTACCTGTCCAGAATGGTAGAACATGGGTATGCCTTGCCTTATATAGAATGATGATACGTCCATGCAAATGTAATATGTTTATTGTTACAATACAAAATGTTATGGAATCAAATGTTTGTATTTTTTTTCAATAATATATTTGTGAATGGATTGTTCAAAAATATGAGTAATTATTATTATAGTCATTGAAGATTCATTTCTACTCAAGGCTTTATAAAACAGGCATATTTAGAGATAAAAGAATCCCTCAGAAATTAGGAAAGTAAAGAGTAAAAAGAGTTAAACACATAAAATAAGGGCTGAAAGTTTAAGAACAAAGGGTATTCAATTTAGCCACACACAGTTCTGCAACGGAATTCAGTCAAAAGGGTATTCATTTTGTTAGAATTGGTTTCTAATTGTTATTATTTCCTACTCACTAATTATTATTGTTATACTCGACCCAACCCATGGCCTTGCTTTGAAAGTTTAACCTATTTGTAACTGAATAACCCTGATTCAGAATGTTAAAAGTCGGCCACAATTTTCTATTGTAAATTATTATTCAATCATCAATGTTATTCCAATAAAATTAACTATAGTAATTTATCAGCTGTTGATAAACTCCTGGCTCTTATTTACTCGTTGACCATTGATCAATTGAACTCAAATTACATATATTTTATTTAGCTAGGATTTTTTCAAACTGTGGGGCGTGACCCATAAGGGGACGTTAATTATTTACTTCCAAAAGTATCGTTATAAAAAATAATGAAAACTCCCTTTGTTACATAAAATAACGGAAGGAGGGGGAGATGTTTAAACATTGTCTTGGGAAGATGCAATTTAAAAACTTTGAAAAGCACTTTGTGTTAAGTGATTAAATATCCAACAGTTGCAAAAAATGACATAACTAGACAACAATGAATAAAGATTGGTATGTGGTATCCATGTTTGAAATATGTTGTATACTGCAAGTTTGGATTGTGTACGAGATCATCAACTTGTACAAAAAGATTGTACAAGTGGCAATTATTCAGTCACATTATTTAATTATATTGCACTTGTCATTTTAATGAACAACAATTAACTGATCATATCATTTCATTGTGATCAATTCATATTTCTTATCTAAATGCAATACATATTTACGAAAAATCAAACTGCTGATCCTTGAATTCTGTAATTTACCAAGGGAATCTTACTAATTAGTAATTATCCTAAATCTAAGTAATTACACCCATAGCGTTAATTTCATTCTAAGAACTCTATATTTTAAATGGCATATCCCATTTTTGCTAGTAAATTGTACAATATACTTCTTACAATGTGTATTAAAATCATAATTTTTACAAAAAAGACCTAACAGAAAAGCCAATGGTCTTTAACCCTCAAAATCATCGTAATTTGTATCCCAATGAACCATGTAAATGAAATAACTAAAAGTTGATATGGATCTAGGAAAGGTTTACTTGATATATGTACTTTTATTGTACAGAAAGTTTAGGTTAAAAATTGTCGAAAACCTGTTTATTGAGAAGCAATGTTAACTTATAAAAAAATGTCTTCAATTTTGGGGTAAATTACGATATAATTGTCAAATTATTATACAGTTTAAGAGGCCCTTAGATTTTGTGAGATAAAGTTTGTACTATTATATTTTTAATTGAAAAGGATTTTATTAATTACGAAATTAAGTTCGAGGATATTCAATCAGTCGTGAATAATTTGACAACAAATGGTGGTAAAGCTAACCTTTTTTGCTTTATCTTTCAACATAATCCCCAGACACTTCAATGCTCATTGATCATTCTTTTCGTCACCCAGCTCTTCATTACATGAAGGAATTTGTTTTGTTTTTTCATGTCCTTCAAATCGCCTGTGCAGTTCCTTGGAGCAACGATTGATATTCAAAAAATGATCCTTTAAGTAGTTCAAGGAACAGGTAAACGTTATAAGGGGAAAAGATCCGGGCTCGTAGTGGGTACATATTTAAATAATTGGAGGTTGTGAGACCCTATAGACTCCTTAGTGAATTTTATTAAATGAGGTCTTGCACTATTTTGATGACAAAGGAACTTTTTCTCCTTCCTTTCTGCCATTTTCAGCCAAATATTTCATAGTTTAATAACGAAACCTTTCATGCCGATTTCTAATCAAATATTGGCAATATCCGATTATATATCTTTGAACATCCCTGTTAATATCCTTTAAACAGTTCTACAAGACCTTTTAAATAACTTTTGTTGTTTATTTTGCATCAACATAAAAAGGAACCGCGTATGGGGAGATCCTTTCAACTGATCTCCATACTCCGAGTTGGATTCAAGGTATGCATAGAAATAACATTTGCTTCAGATTTGAAGGTCGTGTGCAGTTCACCTCTACCTATCTATGTATGTATGTAGGGTCTAACATTTGGGAGTGATCCCACAATGGGAAGAGTGGTAAATATACATACATATGTATGATAATAGTCATATAATAATGACTGAATGGAGAAGGAAGTCTGGCTCCACCCTTAGCATAATATAAAAAACGTCAATTCCCAAAAATTAATTATCATTCAGAGCAGAGTGAGAATCAATATTGATCAAACAATGCAAGATGCATAGAAGAAGTTATAACATGAGGGAGATTTGCTCAAGGCTCCACTCTTGAGGCGTTATTCCTTGTATGTACATGCATTTAAGGCTATATCAACTCAGTTCCAAAATTTAATTTCATGATAAACAGATCAAATGATTTGGGTCATTTTGGATAAAGAAGAAGGGAGCTCTTACTAAGAAATTTTGGGTTTGCTTAAATTAGGCATTCACGTGATGTGGCCTCTTTGCTCAAACTTTATTTTCTTGTTATAATCTTAATAATATGTATTTTTTGAAAAGTGTTAGTAGAGTAAATGGACCTAAAATCTTCTGGCACAGGTTTTTACAGCAACCATATACTCAAATAATACCTAGAAAGTGCATGAATTCGGGGTTTTTTTCCCCACTCAGCTCTATGTACAGAAAATCTAATATTTTTTTTTTTCAATCTAATTACATACAAAAAGAATTTTACTATCAAAGAACCTAAATTATATATGGTATAATAGACATACCAGCATATAGATAAATCTATGGTATAATTTGATATATATATATATATATATACTACCTTGGCTTTTAACAAGACTCAGTGTCTATTGTGGAAACGAAAAATAGGAATTTAATGGTAAAGAAAAAAAAATATATATATAAAGAAAATTACAGGGTTTGTGACTACTTAGGTTTTTTCTTTTTGGTTTGTACAATAGAAGATTTTTTTTGTAATAGTAGGAAGTAAGGAAGAGACTTCAAACAGTAGATACTGTTAAATCATCGTTGGTATAAAAGGTTCTATCAAAAAAGAAAGAGAAAAAAAAGTTAACTGAATAATTAGTAAATTTCCCATTGGATTTACAGTATCCAAGGGCAGACCCTACACCTGCTTCTCAAGGGAATGAAAGAAAACCAACATTATCAAATATACTCTGCAAACAAACTTATTATATAAATGTACATAGACACAGTAAAAACCTTGGATTATGAACAGCATTTATGATTGAAACAGTGCTCGTAAATCAAAGCTAACTCATAGCTTCAGCTTTTGAGTAATAAATGGAGCAGTCATTTATGGGAAGAGTCAATGTGTCTTTGACCAAAAAGATAAATGGGACTTGCAGCATCGGCGTTTATTGAGGTCAATGCCAGTCAAAGTGGGTCATTCTGGACAGGTATCCAGGCATCACGCCCTTCATATTTAAAAGATGAAACAAACTAACTGAATAAAAGGGTCGTGCATATTCTGATACCCACACTGACTCGGGTGAGTCATTTTGTGTTATTACTTATACATTACTCATAGTCAGACCTTGGTAATTATTTCAATGCAATGATCATATTTTCATGCCTTTTTCAATCAATTATTTAATTGATAAAAAAAGCAAAAATAAAATGTATTTTAAAAAAATAACTTTTTAAATGAACATCTTACAACCCAAGACCTAACTGTGTGTTACGAACATAAAAGAATAAACTTGGAGTGAAAAACCAATGAACAGAGTTGTCTTAGAATACATAGTCTTTTTGTAACCCCAATATATGTGGACTTAAATGTTCAGGAGCTGACCCAAAAGGAGCAGTCATATGGCTCCCACCTTTTTAAAATTTTCATTAAATTTGAAATTAGTTAAAATTAGTTATAACAAAAAATAAATTTCTGTATTTGCAAAGGGCACATTTTAAAAACTTTATTATAATTACTAACCACACCACTATTAGAAACTGGTTGTAGAACCAGTGATATTTGTATAACTGTGTTCTAAATTTTTAGAATTTGTAGTTTCTCAAACTATGAAATAGGATTTTTGCTTATTTACAGTCATCGTATGTTTAATTCTTATGTATTATTTTGAGTTCAACTTTTTGAGATAACTTTCTTTTTTTTTTACATGATACATTTGCAAAAAGGTCCTGAACTGTTAAGCAATATTGGCTCAAATACTTTAAATCCTTACATCAATTGCTAATCAGAAAATTACATCATAAACATTACATACATATATTCTTACATATTCATTTTTTTTTCGAATAAGTGTGAGTTTGAGAGGTTGGAAGCAGTAGGAAGGCAAGGGAGGGGGGGGGGGGGGTGGAGATCAAATCATCAATCATTCTGCCTTCAATTAAGGAAGAATAGGTAAGCTTTATTCAATAATAATAATAATATTTTGAATTAATGATGAAAAGCGTTTAATATTATTAATGAATATGGTAAACAAGTGCAGACTATTTTAAAGCAACACGTTTTTTTATAGGTGTCTACATATAAGGTGCGATTGATTCAATGCTCTTTAATACGCTCTAGTTTATTTAAAAAAAACATATTTTAAACACTTTTTTACAATCAATGTATTTAAATACCGATTCAGCTAGAGCAGTACACAAATTCTGAATAAAGGTGAGCATAGAATAATAATAATAATAAAAGAGTCATTTGGTAACCCTGCATAACACTTTGTCAATGAAGGTATTTTGTTGTTCTATTGGTTGTAAGTTGAATAATTAAATTATATAAAAAGACAACTATTTGACTACTTAAAATAAGGAAAAAGAGACAAATTACAATGCGATATGCAGGGTAGCCAATTGAAATGATGATGATTTTTTTTCTTTCGAATAACATAAAATAATAAAAAGCAAGTTCGCAGGAGTGACACATGCCTTGTGGTCAATATATATATATATATATACATAGTTTAACAATACTATTCCAGATTTGATCAGTCCGGATTTCGTAATTCAATGTCCCCAATTCTTGGATTCAAAATACATTGAGTATTAAAGACCAATATGTCAGAAACATGCATTTACATAATTTTAAACTTGGTGTTGAGATTGTCCAGTACTCTATAATAATGGATTGATGCAATAGAGGAAAAATTAGATTCAAAAAAGATTTTCTTTTGAGCAGATATTCTCTATTTAACATATAACTTCTGTATCTTCTCAACTGCTTGAGCTAACCTTTTTATTTTAATATTTTTAAGCAACATTTCATGTTATTTCACTTTTATTATCATCTACTCGATAGAAACAGGAAATCAGTAGATTTCGATCCAGATTTTATAATATATGGCTTTAGAACTTGTATTTCCAAAAATGTAAGCCAAATCAACTTTGAAACTCTTACAAAATACCGAAAAATTAGATTTATTTTTGTATTTGGAAGTGTGCTGTTTTGTTGTTCCAAGTTAACGGACTCTTAGAAAGTAAGATCCGTGGTATTTGAGTCATATCTAGCCACTTTATCTCAATGACTAACTTGTATCATCTAAAAATAAAATACTCTGCCAATGAATGGATATGAACTTTTTGGCCAGAGTACTCAAGCTCCTTAGATACATAAAATCTTAGAACGACAACTTCATTGTCCGTAAAGTGTGTTTCTGGACTTTGTCAAAAATGAATCTGTTTTTGTGTGTATAGTTTTTTTGTTTTTTAAATTTCAAACATTTTGTATCTTGAAGTATTATTTATATTTATTATTTTCCTTTTAAGTATATATGAGTCATAAATATTATTATTTTTTTTTTTCCAAGTCATGAAAAACTCGAGGGTTAAAACGAAGAAAAAAAAAATATATATATAAAAAAACAACAACAAAAATTTAAAGTAACTCATATTTTTTTATGGCCATAATTGTCATAACTCCAGAGGTTATTTAAAATACGTTCGTACGTTCCTTTAGTAATTTTATGTGTACGTCTATTGTATAGACAAAAGGGAAACCTTGCTTTTATACACTCATTAAGTTCATTATATGTTCATATTTCTAAGTATTACTTTTTAAAGAGATTATTATTGGGGTTGTAAAGATTTTAATGGGACTTTAAAATGCTTTTTCAATCATTATTCCATGGAGCTGATTCTCAGTTTCTTTGACATTGTTTTTAAGCTTCTCTAAAAAGCATTTTACTCTTTATAGATTTGCAGAAAACTGACTTCCGAGTGAGTTTCAAATATAGATCTCAAGAAAAGTTGAGATGTTTTTTTTTCTGTCTCTTCTAGCTATTCTCCGTATAAGGTTTTTATGTATGTTCCACAAACCATTTATGGAAATGGGTTATTTTACAAAAAAAACTTAAAAAATACTCATTCATACTGGAGGGGGAGGTCGGAGGCCTCATCCTTCTTCTATATACAATATAAGATTTGTTGGACAGTCTACAACTATTATTACAAACACTATAGGCAGCTTAGTAGTTCTGCCTTATTGGTTATACTTATATTAAGCCAATTATATTAATTATTATCAACCCATAGCTTTCATTAATGTTGTGGTCAAGACAAGGTCTTGGTAACATTGATGTGAGAATTTGAAATCCAGATACAGAAATTGATTTTGTGTTTTGAATAGCTTAATTGACTTTGCTCTGGATTATGACCAGGATTGATTGCAAAAATCACATCATATGCAATTTGAATTCCTCAATCTTTTTTTTTTTCAAAAAGAAAGAATAAGAGCTTAAAATGAAATGGATATTGGCCAATGTAGTCATTCTTACCAACAATCAAACTATTTTTTGAACGTAGATGAATTCATGAAATTTAATTTGATTTTTATAAATTAAAAAGTTGCACTCAATGTCTTTTGCTTTGAATAATAATACAACTATTGAATTGTATTACCTGCATTACTTATCACCATGTACATATTTATGCGCGGAGTTGAGGTATGAATGATTCAAACATGATTAATAGAATTCAATAGTTCTCTGTCTCATTTTGATATGGTTTGTATTTCTAAAAACAAACAATATGTTACTACCTTCAACTATGTGTGCATATATATAGTATGTATAATTCATGTCTGACTAGCCTTTGTGCTCTATAAATCATCAATTTTTTTTTTCATGCTTAGATATTTGCATTACCTTCTTTTTGAATGTCAAAGAAGCAACAAAATATTGGGAATTTTATGATATTTTCACGAATTTTTTTATTTTTTTAATATTTACTTTGTATTTTAACAAGTTAACTTTTGCTATTGTCAAAAAGTTTATTTATATATTATTTTATTTGAAGGGTGACTTTTTCAAAATATATGCAATGAAAAGTGTTGTAAAAAAATATATATGCATAAATATTTTGCAAGTATGAATTTCGACAACAAATTGCAAACCTTTTGTTCTGAAAATATGTTCCTTTAATTTCAAGAATCTAATGACAATTTGGATGGTTATAAAAAATATATTTATATGTTTTATCCATAGTGGCAATCGTTCCTATGCCTTGTATTCAAATGGAGTAGAGAGACAGTTCAACTCAAAATGATATTGGGTTTCTAGAAAATGATCATTAATCATCAAAACAATGTCATTTGATCACCATTTGTAATGGGCACCAACTTAATATGTATCCACATTGAATACAGATCACGATTACTGAAATTTATTGACAAACATTCCAAATATTTAATGGTCACATCATTTAAATACATTTTTTAAATCCATTGTTACTTCTCTGAACTTTAACAATCTCAACATCTAAATGTTTTATGTGTTATTAAATCCATAACAATTCCTTCTCTTGTTGTAAACTCCAAACAATTTTCTTATCCCTCCACTTCATTGCAATCTTAAGACAGTTCATGTTTTAGGAGATAAAGACGAACATGTTCTTGAATTATACTATGTTATTTCAATTTGAATATATGAGTATATATAATAATATCCCATTTTGTTTATTTTCGAGAAGTTCCTCTGATTTTGTTAATGTGATAGTACGGTTTTTCATATAAAAAACTGCCTATTGAAGTGGGTTTTTTTTCTCTATGAACATATCCTAATGTTGTTTTTATATATAAAAAATACAAATGAGTTCAGTTTGTTTTCAAAAGATGGATCTGATTTCAGAGAGGTTAGAAAATTTCTCAATAATATTCAGTTGGCATCACTTAGAGTTTCAAACAAAAAACCTGTTTTTTACTTTGTTGGATATGCCAAATTTTGTGGTGGTAGCTAACGTTTCAAGAATGATAAACTCAAAGACAAAGATTAGGAGACATTACTCAGTACAAATTCAAGTCATACATAAGAGGATCTTACAAAATAATTGAATATTAAGGAATAAACTGTTTCGGACCGATTGAAAGCCATGGTTATTATTCACAAGCAAAAAAAAACTCACCAAACTAATTTGTACTCCACATATATTGATTAATATCAAACATGGTCACGACGAGCTTTTTGGAATAGACAAAAATACACTGTATTATCCCTTCAGCTGATTTTCATCAGTTGACTCTTCTGATTTAAAGCAGCTGACTCCACGTGTTATGAGCTCAATAAGGGTATTATTATTATTATTTATAATTTTGATGTATAAAAAATATATTAAATTAAGAATTGCGCGCCCTTTTTTTGAATTTGTGAATATTAAACAGTATTAACAATTGGTCTGTGATTGGTAGAGTTTATAAATATATAGTATATTTAAATAATAAATTCTGCATAATATTAACAAGTTGGCAACGAGGAAAATACAGAAGGATAGCTAACATATGTTTTTCGTAATTTTTCCTTTTCTTTTTGTCAGTCGAGGTTGCGAGTGAACAAAAAAGCTTGACGTGGATAAGTACTTGGTGGGTATACTATTTGCACAAATGGGTAGTAGCTACCCATAATTTCATGCATTCCTTTGGATCCCTCATGTATCCCAAAAGTACATACAAACTGCTCAATTATACATGTACATATATATATATATAAATCAAGTCTATATAATGTGTAAGATTGAAAAGCAAAATGGAGTATTATTACCCCTCCCTTGGAGTCAGGCAGGGCATTAAATCAGTAATCAGTAATAAAAGACACCTTATATAGAATCCATGCAAAATGTGTTGTAACTTTGACAGTGAGTAATGATACTTTTGGCAATTAATTTGCATGTTTTTTTTTTGAAGTCAATGGCTTCTTCCAAATACATACATACACCAATATATGTATATTTATATATCTATTTATAAAAGAAGAAATACGCAACAACATACGAACTACCCTTTGTTTTTGTATCACTTCCATATCTTTAGTCCATTTACCTGATTCGTAGTGCTTTGTTTGTATGGTCAAGTTCTTTTTCTTTTTTATATAACAAAAAGACAAATATATACATATATATGTTATAGGACGACCTATGTATCCAATATGAATTTGATATAATTCTCGTTCATTCTCGGTTATCACTAATAAAATATCAGATATATGTATATATTTTTTTACGAACAAAGACTTCCAATAAATACAAATAAGGGATATTCCTTGACCCATCCTTAAGGATCACCTAAAAGCCTTATCAACCAAGAAGGAAAAAAAAAATAAGCAAAACAAAGACTCAATAATAAGCATGATTAAAGTCAAATAAATCAGTTAGTTTTTAAAATATAGAGACACCTTTTAAATAAAAATAATAATAATAATGCCTCAACCTTTTGTTTAACTTCTTTATTTGTGTTTAATTAACATTCAAAAGTAATGCTTATAACATTAAAATAATCAAAAAGAACCTCACCTCATCTGTGACTTTTATATATGTATATATATATATAGAAAAACAAAAACAATTTATGTTTCAAAACATGTTTATTATAAGTATGAAGTATGAATTAAGATATGCAAAGCACGTAGAGGCCGCTCTCTATTATAAAGCCTCTTTCTTCTATGTACATATGCCATTGAAGAAAAAAAAATTAAAGATAAAGATTATTATTGCTTAGAAACTCCTTTTTTTTAGTAAAGTACTCGAGAGGGGGGGGGGATCGATCCCCTGGTGGACGCAATTTAAATCCACGTTTACCACTCCTCATTCAAACTAATTGCATATTCAAAACATCCAGTTTCATGTAGGAATGTTTGCGTCAAAGATGGGCAGTTGTGGTCAAGATCAAAGGATCTGAGACCCAAGGTATTAATTTACAGAGACTTTTAGACTAGGGTCATTATAATCAAATGTTTTTCATTTTGACAAAGAGACCCCAGACTTTGTGGAGTTGAAACCAAGACCGAAGAAGGACCTTTCAAAATATGTTTCGAGAGCAAAAGTCACAATGAAGCGCTGATATATATATATATATATATATAACATTTAATAAAGAGAGTTTTGACATACGTCATAGAATGATTACATCATAAACATTATTTGTTGTAAGCAAAAATTTTTCCTTGTGTATTTATTAAACAATGTGAACATATTTAAAAATAAAAAAGTTATAAGGATTCATTTAATGGAGAATTAGATTATATATGATTTTTAGAATGACAAATTTTCATATAACTTAAAGTACGTATCTTTCTAAAAATGGTTTTGATATACTATGAATAGTGCTCAACAACTTTGTAGATTGAATGCAAGTAATTTTAACTTACTACGAATTAAACACTGAAATGTTATATGCTATCTCTTCATAGAACACTTATTTAGTTCCATGAGTACTAAATTGTATCAGACTTTTTTTACCGTTTAAAGACAAAAACTATTTTTGTTGTTTTTTGAAAATAAAATTTTGGCTATTTGTTTTGGCTATATATATAAACCTCTTGATCTCTCGTATTCATTAATTCAATCTATCCAAGTACCCTCAATACGCAATAAATTTTGTATCCATGGAACAAACTGTCTGTTAATTCATTTCTCTAATGAATCTCTAAAGGATCAACCAAGTCTATAAAGTCATAAATGTTTTTGCAAATTCATCATTTAGAGTCTGGAATATTTAGAGATTGACTTTTTGAGGACGTTGTCTTGTTAGTGATTGATAAACATTTTTAGTTGACAAATAAATAATTCATTTTGAGAGATTTAACTTTAAATTATTTTTCTTAATTTTTAGCACAAGTCAAGATATTTAAATCATTTGAGAAGTACTTATGTACATTATGTATATGTTACATGTAAACGTTTGTATCTAATTGTTATCTGCTGAATGATACCTTGTTTACACATCTTTTCAAGGTAGATAGCACATACAAAATGTGTTTGCAATGCAAAAACAAAAAACAAAGTATGAGTAACGTATTCACATAAATATGTTTCATTCTTGATTGGATACATGCATGACTCTAAAAGAAGAGAAGTAATTTGTTGCATGAAACTCTTTTGTACGTTGTTTGGCGTATTTATAAATAATAATAATAATAAAAAAACCATTTTCTTCACAACCTGATCCTTCATTTATGTATTTTTGTTTTTTTTCTCTACCAGACAAAGAAGACTTTGACCCCAATATATATTTTTTGGTTGGTGTTTTTTGTCTTCTATTTAACCAACCAAAGAAAGAAAACTTAACCCCCCCCCCCCCCCCACCTCTCTCTGAAAGTTAAAAACTATAAATTTTTATGAACCATAATTAAAACCATTTAAGTGTATTCATTTGTGTTCTTTTAAATTAACGTTGAAGTTTTTTTTTGTGTGTTCCTGTGTTGATGGATTCGACCTATATATATGGATCTTGATTTTACCTGAAACATACATGTTGATTGATTATTATAGAACCATTATTTCCTATTCTTTTTATGATTATCGGTTTTTGGTTTTCCTCATAGATGATTGAATTATCGTATTTAACGGTGATTTTATATTGTTAAGTAGTGAAGTTCATATATTAGTAGGTTACAAGAACTAAACATGACTTCACTTTGATAAAATGAGTAGTAGTAAGTCAATATTTGGGTTGTCAACTTCCACTTCTCTGAATTAAAATGTAGCTTAAAATGGTTTGCAACAGCGATTATATAATATGCATGTAATCTCTGAGTCTGCATTAATCTGCAATTTGAAATAACTACATATTTGAACATAATGTTCCTTGCACAAATATATGCAATTAAAAATAACTTGCAAAAGTAGTTATCTAATTGTTTCTAAGTACATAGTAAGTCGAATGAAAGTTGACTCGTGTGACTTTATTGGCGAATAAATATATATAATTTAATTATGATTCAGAGTTGCAGTCATAACTACATTATCTGAGACCAAGATTTGTAGGGATTCAGACCAAAACCTTCAACAATGGAGTCTCTAGATAGATCCACTAATACCAATGTGGAGAACCAATATACTAATGTGTATAATTAGTATAATTGATTAAAGGTTTAATCACTTACATATATATATATATATAGTAACAACGACCCCAAAACACGTATCTGGGAAGAAATAAAGTTTTGGAAATCAATAGGTACAAATGGAAAAAATTCAGACGATTTACGATTGTTAATTTTGCAATTATTTAAGTGACTGTTAAAAATCAGGTGCAGATATTTGGACCAAGGGCTCTATCAACAGACGGCCAGCATTAAGCAGTGGTTTTTGACATTGCTATATTTGTTAAATACATAATTGTAAAATAAATAATATCCTTATTGAAGAGCAAGTATTATTACCTATATGACTAATTGGACCTTTTTCCCTCAAGTATTTGACGAATTTCTTTTTTATTTATCGTTATTTTTCTGTGGTAATATATTTTGATCATAAAAATCTAGGGGATCTTGTCAAAATATTTGTCGAAATAGAAATGGTTATGGCCAAATCGATTTTAATGATATTGTATGTATGTATGTACAAATAGATATATTTGTCTTAGCAAATATTAGCATGTACAAAACATTCATTCATATATGATATGAATAATGAATATTACATGACTCGACAATCTCATGTTGTTGTTGTTTTTAGAGTGAGTCAAAAGAAAGAACAGGGTGAAAGAAGCGCCATCTATGGTCATACTACCTTCGTAATATCCAATCTATCAAACCAACTACACAATAATAACAATACCTATTTATTTTACACACCCATGTATGTACAAAGATTGTTTTCTCTTGTGTCTGTCTCATTTTTCACAAATAACATAATAACTTCACAGAAATGTTCTTCTAATATGTAATACATAAGACTAAGGCCAATTTGCTCTTTGTTCACTCTTTCTCTCTCTCTCTCTCTCTTTAGTATTTATTATTATTTTTTTTATTATTATTATTATCGTAAACATTATATATTTTGTTCTATGATTGCTACGTGACTTTTTCTTTTTACAGATACATACACTCACAAATGAGTTTTATTTGTTTGTTTTTTTGAAAAATATTTTGAACAAGTTTTTATTTTAAATAAAAATATAAAAATAAAAACTTATTAAAGAGTTGAACTGTTTTTTTTTATGAGGGGAGCTCTGGGCCTGATTGGAGAGGAAATATTCCATTGTTGTATCTCTTCACCCTTCTTTTTCTTTCAAAAAAAAAAAAAAACAGTATTAAAAAAAAGGCCCAAAACGTTTTTACGTGATGTTGTTGATGGTTGCTTTTAAAATGCAATCATTTGGAAGAAATGGTTGAACAATCCAAATTTTATAAAGAATACAAACCCTTGTTGCTTCTATAAAATGAAAAAAAATAGTTAATTACTAATCTGCATTTGGATCAACAATTAAAAGAACTAAAATCTTTACCGTATGCCTATCAAAAATATATACCTCCTTATTACATCTCAGACTCCACTAATATGTATTCAAAATGTGTAATTACAACATTATAAATTCACATTGACATTCATTGATAGTGAGTAGTCCATAAATAAAGGATTACTTTTGTAAGGATTTTATATTTTTTCCAATTTTCCTACTTTGATGGTTTGTTAGCCCATTTGGAACTAAATGAGCTGTAAGTGTTCTCGACATTTTATCGGGCTTTTTTCCATCTACCAATTAGATTTTTGCACAAATGTTGATCTATAAACTTTTCTCGTGCTTTTTAGATTCTTCATTATAAAGAAATCTTTTTAAAAATAATGGAGGAAAAATCTAGTCATTTTCTGTTTATTTATAAAGTAGACCATTGTTTTGTTGATAAATGTTTTCATCAAATGTATTTAGATGAGAAGAACATGCTGTTACTACTTATTAAAAAATGTTTTGAGACACTTCCCATATAGATTTGAGTCACAGGGCCTTTTGAAGATTCCCTGTCTTTCAGTAAACAATGGAGAGATCGTGAAAGTTTTTTCTCAAGTTGGGGCTGTCAAGGATAAAAAACAAAAACAAAATAGAATGCCATGAAGGCCCAGCTGTTAGAAGGAATTCTAAATATCAAAATTGGACTTAGGAGGCTAAAGGAAACTGTTCAAAGTTTCATTCCTTCCGACTCTATTTGATGATATAATTTATATATAGTAACAATAGTATCACTAAAAGTCTAGTTGGCTTTTTCTTTCTCTATTATGCTCTGAAGTTAGCTTCTATTTAGTTGGAGTTTTTTGCCACTCAGAGGGAGGTTCAGAGGTTCCATTTGTGACGTCACGTACAGATCCTCTATTGCTTTTGCGCATATTTTCTTACTCTCTTAGATCTTTTTCTTTCGCTTTTGTGTTTGAGGCATCTATAGGCCCTGCCCAATTACCTCTTACAAATGAACATTTTCGATATCCAATCCACAACTTCGTAAAATAGATTACTCCGGTTTTTTTTGGTTTTTTTGAGTCTATAGACATTCAATTTGAGTCTAACTAATCCGCGTTTCAAACACTGATAAGGGACAGAAGCAGTTAATAAATCGAGAGCTGACAATCAAGTACAATGTAATTATTGAATACAGGGGCGTTCCTCTCTAGTCCCTACCAAATTACATAGATTATTTTATCACTTAATTAGCAATGAATTGTCGGTTAGAGTGAAAATGAAACTTCTAAACTGGCCCGAACAAAAATTAGTCATGGTGCATCTAATGAGTGAATAATAGATTTCTGCTCTAAAGGGCTTAAAAAAGGTTTTGTGTGGTGGGTAATAATGTAGTTCAATACAATGGGGATTTTAATTAAAGAAGTGGTATCAGATTGGTACGTACTTAGGCAATCCTATGTGTATGTAAAATGTTCAATAGCAGACCTCTCATTTTTTTATTTAACTTCTTTGGTTTTTCTTGGTATATATATATATATATATATATATATATATATATATATATATGTTTATCACCTAAAAGCATTTAATATTTAGCAATAAGCAAAATCAACAAAATTTCTTAATTAATTTTCTATGTATGCACTTTCTCCTCTCTCTCTCCGAAGAAAGTTTATTAATAACGACTCGTATAGAATAATGATATAATATAATACATACTACCTTTAGTATGTCTCATTAATTCACTTTGGGTAATCACAAAAATAAAAACCTGGAAATAACATATATGTATGTATGTACGTATGGTCTTCCAGGTGAGTTCAAGTTCCCTTCACAAAAGGACACAATTATTAGACAAGTCTTGTTCATCATTGAGTAAGTATGTACTACTTCTGCACAATGTATTGACATTCCAAGGTCGTGAAGAGAGGAAGAAACCCTTTAGTTCAATGTAGGTCCATTATCCGTTTCTCATTTTATTTAGAGTTATTATAGTACAATCCAAATATATCTTGGAACAGCTGGCTTCCATCTTATTTGCAGGGTTTTTGCTCTATACCTTGACAATGAATCCCATCAAATGATCCTTATTTACCTTGGGAGTAGTGGCAATGACTTCCATTGCAAAGTCAAGGAGGAGGTTGAGATCAGGAGACAAGGGAGCCCACATTTCCTTTGACCAGAGGTACTGATATTAAGATCATATTACATCCAATACATCTTAGCTTATACCATTCGGAAATCAAGATAAACTGGGCTGTGAATCATGGAAAATGAACATTTTGACATCATTTGAAGCCATAGAAACCATTTTTAAAAAGGGAAGAAAAAACGCAGAGTAATTAGCGCTTGAATCATTCTACTATATTTAATCTAGAATCAATGCAAAGGCATCACAGGTAATAATGAGCCTTCCTTCCGTGTTGTCTCTCTCTCTTTTTCTCTCTCTAGGTATACATATATTTATTATTAATATACCTACAATCCATTTTAATAGATTTTTTTTTGTACTCACCTTGAGTCTAAAATAGATGTATCTTTTTTTTTTTTTTTCATTTATAACTTCTTGGTTTTTATGACAGATATAATCATTCTTCTCCTCTCCAAAAAAAAATAATAAACAAATATATGCTCAAGGTATTTACTGAGCATTGATGCTAGAATGTATACAATATACTTATAAATACAACATGAATATGTCAGTCAGTCAGTCATTTTTTCTATAAATGAATAAAATGTACATATATATCAGTTCTATGTACATAGATACTAATAATGATATTATTAGTATCTAGTTCCTGAATGGTATTGAAATTACCATTCAGGAACTATTTTCCTACTTTTTTTTTTTTTTTTAAAAAGAAAGAAATATTCAAAGCCTTTACATATATTTATTTTTACATTTAATTTATTAAAAGATAAGATTTTTTTTTCTTTTGCAATTTGCAATTCTTCCATTCTGTCACTGCTACGAGATATACCTACATACATTTATACTTATATGTAAATATGTCAGAAAAACGATTCGTTATCTTTAAATTCCTAACTTTTATTTTATTTTTGCACACCTCAGAGAGAGAGAGAGACTCGATGTCTCAGTATATATGTATATTCTTACATGTAAAGATGAGATATCTACATATATATATATATATATTTATATATATATATATATATATATATATATATATATATATATGATAGCTACAATAAATATAATAATCAGGGAGTGAAATTAATTATGAGCAAAGGTTAATTGATGTCACGGACAAACGGGTTGGAAATGACACATAAAAATATACAAAAATGAAATGTCACAGGAAGGTTTCAAATGCAAAAAAAAAAAAAAGTTATATATTTTTTTTTAGTTAGATACATACATTCTGGTTTTAGTTCTTGTTTATTTGATGATGGCTTTACCATAGGATCATTTAACAATATGGTTGTTTTTTTTGTAGAAACATTAGAAATAACTAAATAGATGAAATTCCTTTCCGTTCGACAATCATTGAAAGGATATTGTAAAAAATATAATTTCCTTGATCCATTTCCTTACAACCTCCCAGGTATTGGTATTTTTTTTTTAAAGACTTAATGATAATGAGAAGAGTTAAAAATGGGTTTAATAAGAAAATGTGTGTCTTTGAAAATTATTAAGTAATTTGCTATTGAGAAGCATTGTATCCGAAAGGGGTTTCAACCACTTACTTTCAAAATAAATTAATTTAGTAACTATATGTCCCAAACCGGAAATTTCACTTCTCATATGATGTTGTTAGCCTTGAGTACTGGCTGATATAATTTGAATACGATTTAAAAACGAATCATCAATGCTTTGCTTTCTTAAAATGAAAGAAAATATTGATATAAGAGACGGATACAATGTTCATAAACAATATTGCAAACTTTTATCTTGGAGTCTGAGACAAAGTTTTTATAGAAGTCCATTATTTTGATCCAATAAAATCCTTATGAATTAAGTTCAGTGAATCTCATACTCAGAATTTTAAGATTCAGTAATGTTTAGTAATTAATTATAATCTATGGTTCCATTTCTTTATAAGTTCATAATAGATCAACAAATTAAATATCTGGTAGGCCTGTGTCATAAATGATTGGAAAAGGAACACGGACTATAACTCTTCTTTCAGTGTACACATTCCTGTGATATATGATCATAATTAATAGGCAATCCTATAGATTAAATTAAATTGAGGTGCTTTATTTTTTCAATATATGGATTCAGCATTCACTAAAGGCCTTTTTAACTATCTAAATTTAACTAAACTATAAGTAATTTGTTGTTCTTAATTTATTTATCTCTCTGTTAGCCACGGCTCTGTTTCTTTTTTGAGCAACTGGTTTGTGCAGAATCTAGAATTGATGCTATTTAAAACCTACTTTTGAGACTATATTTAGAAATAATAAACCTCGAAAACTTATTTATGGTCCTTTAAGGTCTTGCTCAAGTAAATTGTTTAAACGTGTACCTACAATAGCAACTTTTGATGCATGCAATAAAAATAAATTTGGCAGAGTAAGTAGCCAAGGCTATAAAATAAGGTCAACCGCCATTTTTACAGTACAAAAACAAACAATTTGTTTTTTTTTCGACTTAAGCCCACTTTTTCATGATGACTCCATTAGAAGGGGAAATTTGGGGATTTAAAGTTGAGAGGATAATTACTGAGAATGGTATTAGATGAATCCATAGACTTAATGAGGAATTGAGTATAAAAGAAAAATAATAAAAAAGAGAGTCATAAACTGACTTATATATATATATATATATATAATGACTGACTACTACTGCTGCTGCTGGTTCTCCAAGCAATAGTCCCCTCAAGAAGTTTTATTCCTTTTTTTTAATACTATTTCTTGAATTATTTTACGTTTTATTTTTTTGGTCATGTTTTATGACTTTTGATTTCCACATTTTTTTTTTTTTTTGCTTTTATGGCTTTTAAGACAATATACATATATATATATTTTTTTTTGCCTTTGTACATAGATATACCCTCTTTTACGACAGTTGGTTTTCTAACATCATCAAATCCACATTTCATGATGATGTTTGCTTAATTACTTTTTAGTGCGTATTTCATGTCAGGAATATGAAGACTATTTTATATATGTACATGAGTATTTATTATAAATATAGAAAATGTTGAGTCAAACCACTCTCAAAATAATAATAAAAATCCATTGGTTGCTTCTGTAAAAGATATCGTCAGGGAATGTAATCTCAGGAGTACCCAAATTATTCAATCGTTCTATTTTTTTTTTTTTCAAATATCCTTCTTTTGAAGAGTCAAGGGTGGCTTTTATCTCACCACCATATTTGGTCACATGGTGTCTCTGACCAAAATATATACCCTAGCTTGTAGCTATTCACAGTATACGTATCTATAAAAATCGTTAAATTGTCAATATCTTGTGCAATTTTAATATTTTAAAAGTTTTTTTTTTCTTTTTGCTTATCAATCATCTTATAGAAACATGTAGGGATATAAATAATGTAGAATGGTGGATCATTTACAGTGGAGTTCCAAGAATACGAGACCATTAGGGATACAAACTCTTGTTCAAAAGAATTGATAAATAACATTAGTTTTATTCTCAGGAGTGATTTTATCAACAAAAAAAAGTTGATCAATAAATTAAACTGAAATGATCTTTCGCCAAAATGAATCAGAATTCTTTTCAAATAAATTTATCCACCATGTATGTGTATTAATAAAGTATTCTGATTTATCCCTTGAAGGGCCCTCAAATTGCATTTGAGGGTCACAAATAAAAAAAAATTAAAAAAAATATGTAAAAAATGTTATTTCTGAGACTGGTCTGGATCGTACGGCTAATTTTTAAAGATGTTGATCTCGCCCTGTTCGTAAACTCTCAATATATTTGTTTAAACATATTCGAAATCTTGGTCTAGGTGTCTGGACTACAACTAAATTAAATTTTTTTTTTTCTCTCTATCTCTATCTGGGTCATAGTCCCTTACAGTCATGCTATTGCTTAGTCGCAATTGATGTTGTTTGATCACCTATATTCGACATCCTTGAATATCAAGTTCCAACCCAGATATTTGACTATAAAGTCCAATATTAACAGAAATATGTTACTTAAATAAGAGGGCATTTATGAAGTAAAAGAAACTATTTTCTTTTCATTTTTTCATTTTGGTTCAATAGTGTATTGTTTTATTGTGTTTTATCATCACATAGTTACTATGTTTCTGCATCAATTTAGCTTTAAATATGTTTCATAGTTGTCATTTTGACTCAACAATTAACCAAAAGACATCTAGGTATGGAATACAAATTACGTATCTATGAATTAATTTCTAAAAAGTGCACATGGAAACAAAAGGACTCTCTAAATAGTTTACCTTCATACATTCGTTCAAAGAAAATGACTTCAACATTTAGGAAATGACATGTACCGTAAAATAAATTTAAAAAAAAAAATTCATAAAATAATCTAATCAAGATCGTTGTTGTTGTTCTTCTTCTTCTTCTTCTTCTTATCCTCATCATAAGTCACGGATACGTCATATCCTTCTAAGGAGGGGTTATCATTACTTTAAGGCACCCCACTGTGCTCTGACTACATAGATAGATATAAGTATTATATTTATAAGTTAGAGATGAAAAGAAAAGATTTTGATTTTAGACAAGGCAACCATATGAAAGACGAAAAAAAAAATCATTCATTTCTCTCCCAAATAATAGTAATAATAATGTCTTTTTTATTTATTTTTTTTCCTTCAGTCTTCTTTCAACCCTTGGTCAAGACATAATAAAAGGTAGAGAGCCATTACATATTATTAACACCAGGCGGGTATATTGGTATATATGTATATATTTGTTGAAATTTAGGTTAGAATGTAGCAATAACATTTATAAATGTATATGTACATATATTAAATATATACATAAAAACATTAGTGTTATATAAGGTATTATATAAATAATAAGGAGAAGAACAAAAAGAAATAGAAAGCTAATCTTGTTTTCTTAAGCAATACACAGTGGTATAAGGTATATAAGGATTTAGTTATGTATTTTCATTTTTCGTAACATTTGCTCTTGATGTGAACAGACGGGTTATATAACGAGTAAAGGGGAAAAATAATAAGAAATAGGTTACCCCTTGGATTGGGATATTCTTCATAACAAATTATTTTGTTCTATTTAGTCTAAAGCAGTGTTTTTTTAAATATCCTTATGATTGAGTTACTCTTTCTTGACTTAAATAAGTAGGCATTTTGATATTATCCCAATATTTGGAATACTTTGATGTGTATTTGTATTTATGCAGTTTTCAAGCCAATTTCAAATAAATATCTGGGTGTTGAGAGGTTTCATTATTTTTATTTAGATATTTGCGTGCAGCTTCTGTAAATCTATGGTTAGTAATGTAAATAATATGCAAAATGCAGATTGCGAGACTTTGTGAAGTTGGCACTTTTTACAGGTCTTTTTGTTTTCCAACGCTGTTATCATTTTTCATTTATTACTACTGAGGGGAGAACATCTACCTGATAGTAAAGATCTCGCATGAAGGAATACATGCATTAAGGTTAATAAAGCAAATAAAATGTAAACAAAAAGGGCTCCAGTCCTCGTATAATTAATTATTACTTAAAAATATATAATTTCCTCACATTAATTTCAGTTAATTTTCTTCCTCTCATCTATGTTATTATTTATTGTTGTATATATAATGGAGAATACAGCATGTAGCTCAGTAAAACGTCATGACAGCTCAAGCTGCTTCCCCCCTCAACATTAATCAAATTGTCAGAGTTACCAGGTTGATGATTTTCTCTTTCTTTGATTCTTACAAGCCCGATTTGCATATTATTTACATTCCTATCTATGGTTATCAGACAGATGGAATTTTAACTGCATTCAAAAATGAAATGAAATTATTAATGTTGTTATTACATCATACAAACTGACGTCATTATTCTTAAAAATATGTACCAATGGGGAAAAAAGACTTAATTGGGGGAGACTTTTTTATTATCTATTAATTCTTCTTTTGTCATAACCTGAGATTCATGGGCCCCTTGATCCAGAGACAAAAAACACGCAAAAAGAAAAAAAAATGACTTTCCCAAGGTATGAACCTATTCCAATGTGTCAAATTTTGAGCTCAATCACAAATATATTTTTGATATTTATTTGGTTTTATTCTGACAAATTTGACACCTTCATTAACAATTAATATAGGAAACGCTCTTGTGTACCTCTCCAGACTCCTAGCTGATGACTCCACACGTCTAGACCATAATTAAAAGGAGAGACTCCAACTCAAATCTCATTATTTTAAATCAATAATGAGATACAAAAGAGGAACAGAGACACATATAATGTCATTAGCATTTAATTTGAGCACTTACTTTTGTAGCTATTTTCATAAAGTAATTATGAGAAAATTTAGCAGCAAAGTTTTTAAATATTGCACATTTTGAAAGCTTTCCACGCCAACAAATCTATTTATCAACAAGTATATGTAGTCTCCTTAGTTAAACTGTGAAAATATTTTAAATCAATTCGACAAGGGAATAGATACATTTTCTACTCTGCAAATTTGGACAGAAAGGATTTTGTTGAGGGTTTTTAAAATAACATTTGAACTAAAGGGATGTCTTCCCTGGCAATTACATACAAATTGTATGATAAATCAAAAGGCATTGTACCTTGATATACATATATACCTAGTAGTGTTTACAAAAATTCATAGAACTGGTCATGGTTTTATAAATGAACAAGGCTCTTTAATCCTTTATCAATTTGGTTATTTACACCTAATACCACATGAAAATACTTTGTAGATTTTGTTAATTAATGGCTTATTTATTTAAATAATAAATTCAAGGAATAAATATGTATATATATATATATATATATATATATATATATATACACAAAAGCATTGGCCAAATTGTATTTATATTTTTTGATTACCTTTCTACCCATTGTTGTAGTCGCTATGAGACCATGATTATTTCTCAATATGTTTTCAAAAGGAACTCATCAAGAGAGTTATATATTATGTAGAATGTATGTATGGTGTATGTACCTCTAAGAAAAGAAACACATCATTCCTTTGAGATTAAGTCTTTCCTTCAACGTATAAAATAATAAAGTAACAAAAAATAAAAAATAAAAAAATTTAGATTTGAAAGAAAATTACAAAACTTTTTTATTTTTATTTTGTATTATTGCTAGTTACTATTACTATGTATTATTATATGTATTTTTACATAAATTCTCTCCAGGTAAAGAAAAAAGTAGAAATAGAGATATAATTAAAAGGTGAAAAATAACATGTGTATGTATGTAGATACGGTATGTTAAATATTATACTTTTTAATTAAAAAAAATAGAAAAGGATAAAATTGAGCGGGAGTCTGCAATTTTCAAAAAAGGAAAAAGAAAATATTAATTTTCTTTTTTCTTTTTTTTTACAAACACTCAATCGCTTATTAATTAGATATTGTCGCAGTCTTGTTTTGTTTTTGTTTGACCAGGGACTCTAATTGATAATGGGACGGCTATTGACAAGAGAGTACTAATTGATATTTGACAAGGAATGATTGAAAATCCATCATTTTCGTAATAGCTAAACGTTAAAATGCAAGAAAGTTTGACGCATCATGAATAGAAGAGTGTTATTGAACACACAAGTCCCTTGGAATGACCCGCATTGCTTAATAAAATACTTAACAAAAAACTGCCAAAGTAAATCTAAGTACAAACCCCATTCTGTACAGCCCAGAAAACCCCCGAATTCCTTCAGGCATTTGTACAAACGAAAAGTTCGATTAGAGCTCTTCACAAATGAAGACATATTTCAAACAAATAATAATAATGAATATTTTGACTTTGTAAATGTGCCAGGAACAGTGGTGCCAACTTAAAAACAAAAACATTGACCCCTATTTATAGGAATCCCTGAAGAAACAATTCCAAATTCAAATTTACATAATATAGTTTTTAGAGAAAGACTGGGAGTCAATTCTATAAAAAAAATTTCCTTAGTTCAAAGTCAAATGGGAAAAAAAATCTATTTTTAAACAATTTAAAACTGATCGAAAGAAGATTGAAGGTGCTCACTCATACTGAAATTGGATATAAGTAATAAGTAATAAAAATATAACTCTTCTTTCTCAACTAAATAATTTTTTTTGTCCAACCAATATTCAATAACGATTTATTCATATCTGTGATTCGTACCAAATTGACTTGCTTTAGTAACTCCTTCAAAAACGATTCATCTACCTTTCTTTAGTCTAGGACGCCAATGCAATAACTTATTGATTCTTTGAATACATAGAGACACATAAATGGTAGTTCTACATGTCTCAAACTGGTAATTAGACAATACTGACTCCATAAGAGTGGATTTATTCTTAATTTAATCTTAGATAATTGTTAGGAGCCTAACAAGTGCTAATTTTTACGTTAAACCAATGAACGTACAGAACACTAATAAGAGGAAAAAGTAATAGGGGGGGGGGGAATATATATATAGAAATGTTAGGTGTTTTGAAAGTGAATGAATCATTTTTATTTTTTTTCAAAAGCCTCATTCATTTTTGTTTATTTTTATTCCAATTCTGTTTTTCCAAATTATTTTATGAATTAAAAATGCTACAAGAAAAGGAATGATGTTACATGAGATTTTAATTTTAACTTTTTTTTGTGTGTGCAGACTGAAGAGATTTAACCAAAAAAATAAAAGGATTTTTCTATCTTTCTTTCTTTCTTTCTTATTTTTTTCTCTTATCCATATAAATTGAGATAAATTTTTGACAGAAAATATTAGGAATTATATATATATATATACATATATATTTTATGATACAATCTATGTTGGTTTTCTTTATTTTTATATTCTTACATCGTCATTACCGAGTATGGTTAGTTGGTTTTTGACTGATAAGAATCAGTAATTATATGTGTTTTCTTATATGTATGTACATAATAATAATTATTATTATTATTTCATGTATCACAATTATCTTCTTTTTTTCCTTTTTGTGTCCAAAAATATCTGCAGTGGAATCAAGTTATTATTATTATTATTATTATAGAACTCAAATATTGTTATTTGATCACATCATAAAAACCACAAGACTCGATTTTCATTTTTTTATGACACTCTCAACTAACACATGGTTTGAATTGATGAATGAATGAATAAATAAATATTATTTTAGCACATACTGAGCAAAATTTCATCACCATAAAAAACAAAACAAAAAAAAAAAAACAGCACTCCAGGAAATCATCCTTGGGCATGATTTGAAAATCTCATTAAAAATCACCAAATCTTTCCTTATAAAAAAAGTAGGCATGCACCCATAAAAATGAACATTTTTATAGTTTCATAAAAAGTACACGTAGATATTTTAAATATTTTAAAATACGATCCTTGAGTTGAAACCAATTACCTTCAAAATCAATAACTTTCAAGATTTATCTTTCTGGTACATTTCAAGCAAATTGAACTCTTGGCTCATTTTGCTTTAAAGAATCATTTACTATGACAAAAATCGTCCATCTAAGTGTGTAAATTTTCATTCAATTTCGATCAAAATTTGTTTAAAATTAAAAATTCTGAGTAGAGCTACTAAAACACTACTGCAATAGACTAAAGTAGTAGCGTGCAGAAGGATTTCAGCTGATTTCGCAATTCTACTGCTCGCAACTAATATAGTAACTCTACCGTGAGTCTTGGATTTCTAGCGAATTTTTTCTCGAAATTAAATGAAAATTTACGCATTTAGATGAACGATTTCATTTTATATAAGGTGCTTGCCATCTTGTTTGAAAGCTGTGGCTCTCAGCTTTTGAATGCATGCCTAATTAATGCATTTCATGTAATATTCAAGAAGTTATTTAAGTAAAAAGGATTTGGCCATCTTTTAGGCCTACTCTTGTCCCCTACACCCCTAGGAGCTCCTCTAGGTCAAAACAAAGACTGGAAATGGAATTTGTATTAAATAAACTAGAGGATCATTATTTTTTAATGCACAAAATGGCTTCAAATCGGCTTAAATTGAATTTAAAGTAGGAAAATGGCCAAAAAAGCTTAAAAAGTAAAGTCCGATTTCTCAAAAACCGTCGGACTATCGAAAAAAAAAAATTACCGATTTGAAATCAACGAGTAAAACTAAATAACTTGGTATTTTCTTATACATCAAAAATAGTTTATGTAAAAGTGAAGATCACCTCTATTTTTTAATCTCTCCGCCCCCCCCCCTCCTCTCGCTCTCTCAACATAAAGAAAAAGATCCAATTCCATTACTCATTGATTCAAAAACCTAGATTAGTTGTAGAATCATGCACTGCCCAATAAGACTGATTTGTAATAATGAGGCTACTTAAAGTTGTACGGAGTAAGAAGATATCAAAAAGTAATTTGTCAAGTGGGGATGATAAGATTTGATTTTTTAATGTTTTACAAATATATATATTCCAAATTTGGTAACATTCAGATATGACTAAATACTTATTATTTATTCATTTAAAAATGAGGAGAGGGGGGGGGGGATATTTTAATAATAAAATTATATATATATATATATAGAATAGGGGAGGATTCATGAGCAAAGCCGAGCGTGTTCATCAACGATGTATCAATTAACAAACATCTTCTTTGATTTTTTGATTGAAATTGTCATTTTTTGCCGACTTTTGATTTCAATAACAAGATAGATTTATTTATCATTAATAATAATCATAATTCGTTTTGTATTAAGCACAGAAGCAGATGTGAGGAGATTTTTTTTTTAATACATCATTCAAGAAATTGAAAAAAAAAAAAAAAAAAATATCTACGAACATACATACAAACAGAAATAACATTGAAAATATATTTATAGATTGTGATCAATTAGCAAGTACGTGCCAAGTTTTTCGTGTATTTTTTTATTATTGTTGTTTTTTTTAGAAAAGAAAAGGAATTCCACGGGAGTACTTAGTTAGATTAACTTTGACCAACCGGATGTTTTACTACGATATTTTACACGAAAAAAAAAGAAGAAGTCGTTTTTGTCGTTGTTTCGGACTATTCTATAATCCATCTCCTCCCTTCCTATCCTTGCATATAATCTAAAAAAAAGAAGAAAAAAAACCTTTTCACATGAAAATTACAAACACAAAAAGGGCAACAACCATATTTTTTTAGAAAATCTCTGAACAAGTCAATTTTTTTTTCGTTTTTATTTTCTTGACAAGTTTTTAATTCACATGAGTTCAAATCGAGTTGAAAGTACATTTTGACATTTATTTTGTTTATTTTTCATTTTGATTCTGGATCAAGTCTCAAATCCCAGTTTCATCATGAAACTTGACTACCTACGACTCGAGTCCGTGACTCCATCTTCAGTTTTTCATTTCAATTATACAAAAAAAAAAAATAAAAAAAAAGGGGAAACTTTGAGTTCTGAGTCCAATTAATTATTATTGTCTGAAGTTGCAATTTAATAAGCTAATTGAAGCACAACTTATCTTTGAGAGTTCTCAACAATGGTTTTTACTCCTTACAAGACTCCAAAATTTTGCCTAAAATATACAAATATATACAAAATTCCATACATATCTACGAGAGCCCCCCCCCCCCCCCCCCCACTAATTGAGTACGTTTTTGCTCAAAACGCCACTACTGCATATTCTCTGGTAAGCTACAATTATATTTTCTCCTACTTTGTTACATCATTGATTCAAAATTGTCATTATACTCAGTCTAACTGCATGTGTAGTCCCATGTGGCCTCGGAGTTTTAGACTCAATAAACGGGAACAAAGAGAGATTATAATATAAAGGCGTTTATTTGGGTTCAAGGCAGTGACAATTGCTCACACTAAAATAGAACTAACCATGTGGTTTACGCGCATAATTTGTCAAACATTTAGTAATTCTGTATTAAATGCACTATGTGCAAAAGCGGCCTACCTCAGTTTGTGAAGGACTTCCTTATTGAGTGTTTTAAAAAACCAGCATAGAAACGTCTATTATTGGCCATTTCCATGGTTTAACCAGTCCATTAAGGTCAAGCTATTTTAAGTTAAATTAGGATATATGTATATATATATATATAAGATTCATTCAGTCTCTTGTGACAAGACACATGTGATTCGTATTTCCGATATCATTCATGAGTCCAAGACTCTTCTTTTTTTTTTTTTTCTCGACCCCTCAAAATCTTGTTCCTGTCTTGCTCTCATTGTCGTGATAACCAAGACTACAACACTATCTGGATACTTCAAAGTCTTGTACACAGTTGTGTACTATGGTTTTGAGTACAAGATCTCTAACTATGGTCAATTTTGACCCTAATATGATTCGTTGTTTTTTTGGGTTTTTTTTTCGTGACCATTAGCATTCTAAATCTGGTTTAAGAGGTTTTACATAATATTTTGCCAAATGGACTTGTAGATTTTTTTTTTCAGGAAAGAACGGCTAAATATATATACACAAGTTCCTATTGAAGATACCTCCTTTGATAAATTAAGTATATGTTCTTGCAGTCCAAGCAGTCTCCATGTAGGTAAAGGAATGTTGGAACTCCATAGATATTTAAATTTCTAGGAAGAGTAGCTAATTACATCATGGTGATTAATTAAATGTGATAACAAAAAAAAAATATACAACACATGTACGTACATTTTAATATATAATTACACGCATATAACTAATTCATACGTATCTACAAGGGTACAACTCCCCTCTACATATTTACATACCTTGTATCCAATTTCAGCCTGCATTAGTTAGGTATATAATCCATGTATTCATAGGACCGTATTATTACGTGCTATGTATCAATTAAACGTGTTGTGTTAATAAATGATGAATCACTTGTATCTGTCATTTCATCTTGCTATAACATAGCAGAAAGAGCACTCTCACTCAGTTGTCAAAAAGATATTCATCTCTAAATGTATTGAAATTTTTACCTTATAAAATTACACATATGTACATATATGTAATTGATTCAATTCAAATCAGCTCTCAGGCTCCCTTAAAATATGACTCCACCTTAGGAACATAGACAAGACAAAAATGGAGCAAGATAGTCTCTACTCTTGGACATAAATACGTGAAGAGGGTCTTTATTATATTTGTACACGAATAGAAAATATATCAATGGATCTTGAAACGAAGTATTTTATTCATTTGCAAAATGGGAAGTTGTTCTACGGAGTAGTTATTACAAATAAATAGTTTCAATACCCTACCGAATATTCATGTAGTTTTCAAATTTGAAATAGTAGCAAGGTAATCCGGCCTCTAATGGAGTGCAAAAAAAAAACATGGAGGGATTAGGAAACAAATATACAAAATTGCCGGCTATCTAATCCTCACTGATGTTCAAAAAAAAAATAATATATATTTACATAAAGTGTGTTTACTTCAAAATCTATTATGGTTATGTATCAGCGTTGTTGAGAAATTCTATATAGACTCTTAACAACAATAATACATATATACAATTCGGGATACAGAAAATGAATTTAAAAGTATTTTGATCGCAACGTGGATTTTGCTTTCAAATATTGTCAGTAGTAATTGTGTGGGTTGTAACCCTGTCGGAATAACTTTTAAAACAATTTTGTCGAGTCTGATTGACACAAATATATATACATATATATATTATTTTGGTAAATGTATTTCATGAGTCAAAATCCTTTTCAAATGATTCTGTTGGGATGAAAAAAAAATGAGATCAATTTTGGAGTCGTATTTCTACAGAATATTTTATTCTAAACGCGTGTTGGTCTCTTTGGTAAATCAGAAATAACTTCTGATCAGCGCTTAGGTAGTCCAAGCATACACAAATATAAATCCTACAAAGCCATAGTTATATTTATTCTATGGCACAAAAAGTAGTTTCTTATAGTTGGAGGTCACAAAAAGACAGACTGGCTAAGGGGAGTATATCTATTGAATAACACTGTCTACCCTAGTTGATAGATTGCAGAAAGTATGCAGTGTGCATTTGATTTGCACATTAGGTGATGAGAATTATATGTCTCCCATATATGTACAGACATGGTCCATAAGGTATAATGAATCATTTGCAGTTTTCGCACTGCTACAGGTAGGAAAAATCATTTGCGAATCTATAATACTTTTAGTTATGTACAATGTTCATACAATTGCAAAAAGGCACAAGTCATAGTTAATAAACCAAACAATGTGTGTGTGTGCATAGGAATAACATTCAGCTGCCCTATACTTACTATGAAATGCACAACTAAATTATTACATACGTATGTACATAATATGTAGATAGTTCAAGAAGCAAAAACAACAAGGAACTCAAATAGGAGGATAATGATACATACGTAGTTTCATATGTGTAGGTAGGTATTCTGGGATCTTGCCTTGAAGGACTATTTTGCCATTTTGATCCATTAAAAGCATAATTACATATATAACATGCTCACAAAATGACGGATCCTCATTCTCAAACTCAAGTAAATAATATATATATATATATTATGCTCTATGTAAAGTACACGTAAAACAAACAGAAATGACAGCTGAAGGTACTCTTTTCTTCTTCTACTCCCCCTCCCCCCTCCTTCACTCTCACACACTTCTTCACTCGTGAAGAACAAAGCTCATTAATTAAAGTGTTACGATTGGAGTGGATATGACCTAGATTACTTTAACAATAACATAAAGAACAAAAGAAGGAGTTTGGTGATTGATATTAAAGTGGTCCAATGAGTACGGATATAATACTCTTTTCAATGGATTTTCAGGTGGATTGGTAGTAATCATTTATATATCTTGTGGGGCAAATAGTGTCAAAAGAAAGGTTTTGTTATCATACATTAAAAACACTCCTGACACCACATAATTATCCATGGTTGACAATTACTCTTAAGGAAACAGTCATTTGTTAAATATAGGTTGCGAAGTTGTGCTAAAAATATTTAGCTATGAATACAAACTTAAATATATTCATTTCAATGGATGATCACTTCTTTGTTCATTTCCCTCTTTTTACTCAAGATGTGATTGGATACAAACGAAACTCACTCCATAGAGGTCCATAAGCACATAAATTAAACACAATAATTGTTTTGATTCTATGTGCCTCACAACCTTTCCTGACCCAGGAGTACTCAATTAGAGGGATACCTTCGATAAACGAACAAATTCAGAAATATACAAATGATAATTTGCAATTCATTTTTAACAAATAAATATTGAATATATGTACAAACAATTGAAAGAAACTATTTTTTTTTTTTGACCCCATGAGGATAATTTTTAATTACTTTATATATATGGGTACGCTCATAATATATTATCCATGTGTGTGAGATGATCAAATAATGCTGCTTGACTGGGGTGGATTGCCTACATATGTACACTTCTAAAGAAAGTGTATGTACATCACAAAAATTTATACAATTTTAATGGATTTTGACTTAGGATATGTATATATGAAAAAGACATAATTAATGATGTTTCTTCTACGACAAGTCATTAGAGGGTCATCAAGTCAAAAGTTATATGTTCATGGATACATAGATTTGTAGATACAAATAAATATATGTACACATACATCTAATTAAACCTCAGTTATACATTCAGTCATATGTTTGTATATACATATATACAAACAACTGAGTACGGAGACTAATAATAATTATATCATCCTTATCGTTGTAGTGACATATTTATCTTATCTGCTTGTTCGAAAAATGACGTAACCAGGAGGAGAAATGAAACCTCTATGTGACTTGATCTCTTAACCTATATTTTTAAAGTTACTTTTTGCGTGTGTGTGTAATTTATGATAAATCAAGGATAAGGAGCATTCTGAGTATCCCAGGATTGACGCTCATATACATATATATTCCACCTTCTGTAAGAGCTATGGACCAAATCAAGCAAGCACACAACGACAAATTGAAGGCTAAATATATATTCATTAGTACGGTCCGGTACGTTCGATCCATTACCAGCTTTGTGTTATTATTTATATAAATAATTGTCTTTTATATGTATGTATATAAAAAAACGTGTTTGATTGTATTCATATGTAGGTAGTCCGAACCGAACTTTGTACTGTTAGTGTGTAAATGCGGGTTTGTATCGTAACGTGGATTTTGCATAACTACCCCAGCTCCTAAATACATCCGAATATATTGTTTGGACCCATTTAACCTATATGAAATTAAGTGTGTAGGTAATCATCAGGTATTTTGAAGGCTTTAATAAAGTGTGGCTAAAAGTTTGAGAACCACTGCTTTAGTGAATGCTAATTAATTAGTTTATTTGTGTAATAATAATAATAATAATAATTTAGCAAAATATGTAAAGATTTTGATAAATCAGGAGGGAATTGATTGAGTTAATAACACAATATAAATCCTTTTTCCCAAAATACGTTCTCGTATAAGGAGATAGTACTGTGATACAAGAATGCCCACACTCTATGTACATGATCTCTCATTATGTCACAGAGGATTATTACAAGCCATGTACTTCTATGAACCTATTATGATATAAATGAACAGATAATATGTACATAAATATACATATCTAGGTATTATGTGACCTGATTCATGTGACTGGAATGCAAACAACGGGTGAAGAAGAGACCTTACAGTTAGATACAACATATGTAGTGTCCACACCATTGAATCAAACTTGTTTTTACAAACTGTTTCTTCATTCTGTTCCATTATTTAATTTTTTTTATGAGACTAATTAGTCGAGGATTATTGCAAGAGTCTTGGAAAGTTTTATATATATATCTATATTTGATACTATTCTTATCAAATATACCTAACCAGCCGTAAGAAATCAATTCAACCCGGTAATAATATGAATACCTTACATATGAACTCAGAAAAGTTAGTCTTTAATAAAATCATTTCGAAAATTTGTCAAACTTTACTCAATTGTGACGTAACAAATATTATCAAAACAATGACGTAGTCTTTACATACATTAAAATAATCATTTCAAAATCAGATTTCATTTATGGAAGAAAAAAAAAAAATATTTGTCAGGTGTGGGGTTCGAACCCACGCTCACGTTCGTGAACCAGAGCTTAAATCTGGCGCCTTAGACCACTCGGCCAACCTGACTGACTTGATGATTGAAGAATATTAAACTATTAAATAACTTTGACAAAAAAAACAAAAACAAATTTATTACAAAGGTCATTTCAGCTTGAAATAATACAAAAAAGAGTGGTGTAGAATTTGATTTAAAGCAATATGAATACATTTTCCATCAACATATGTATGCATTAAAATATGTTCTTACAAAATCCCCCCTGAAAATACACACATAAAAAAACAAAACAAAAGAAACAATAATCTAATTTTTCCACATTCATTAAATTAGCAGTGAATTTCATAAACATCATTACGTTAATTGCCTCTCGTTTTTGAGGTTTCTTTCCTTTTTTTTCTTTCATGATTTTGATCAAAATAACATGTAACTAATCGAGGAAAGGTAAAAGAAATGGAAAATCGTTAAACGATTCAATGAAGAAATAAATATTTCCCGTCTCTTACACACAACGTATGTAGATTCATACATTTATGAACTATGTAAATTGTGTCATAAATATCTTTTCTCCTAGCGACAGAAAGGGAGAAAGGAGAGTAGAAAAGAAAAGAAAAGAGAGAGAGGGTCAATTCTCAAAAGTAAAATTGCAAGCACCTAATTTATGCTCTTGGATACGTATGTAACTACTACAAAGACGATACTAGTATTTTAAATACAAATAATTTCCTTATTGATGACAAGCAGGTGAGGTCTGCTAACTGCTTCTACAAATCGTCAGAGTATGTATGTCTTTCCAAAGCTCCCCCTTTCAATAATAAAATTTGTTTTTCGCCATTAAGAACTTGAGAAAGAGATACTAAAATATATATACGTTAAAATAGACAGAAGTATGCATTTATCTACTCCGTTCCACGGTTATTTATTTTTGATTTTATGACAAGGGATTGAGTTGAGATTTTAAAGAAGAAAATAGAGTTCAAACAATGTTTGATTGGGGGTAAAAGAAAGTATTTTGATCATATAAACAGGGAATGTATTTGATATGAGGGAAGAATGGTGTTCCAGAGTGGAGGTTTTGTGAGTGAATAGAGTAGTCAAATTCACGTGTCTCCATGAAATATGTTTATATTCTTCTTGGATGAAAATTGAGAGAACGTTTTCTATACTAAATATCCCTCTCACAATTGAATGAAATACATATAACAAAAGACCCTACATAGAACAAAATGAGTACAATGAACATGGGGACAAATCTCAGGGGATAATCTCCAATTGTAAAAAAAAAAAAAAAAAATACCATAAAGAACATAAGAGTTAATTATTGACTTCCTCAAACAAAAAAAAGATATTTCCTTTTGTAGTTCATAGATGCAATTTCAAGCTGTTTTCAAGACATTTATGAAATGAATTCTACTCAAGCTGCTTAAGTTGAGCTGTAAGACTTTTACACTCAGACCTAGTCGAGTTTGAAGTCACAGTTTAGTAAAATTGCATAAATTGTGTTAAAAAAGACATCAAGGTAGACGTCGCAGTTGAATGAGACTAAATTCTAGTACTCGGCGTTTTAGTCATAATAAACCATGAATACGAGGGATATCATGAGTTCCAAAATCAAATCCCTTTAAGCTATACACAATCCATGCCATGCCTCCTCTGTTTGGGCATAGGGTTTGGCATTGTGATAAAGAGTAAAACTTTGAAGCTATAGTGTCAAAGTTGAAACGATATTGAAATGGGTTAAAAATCAATTTCAGTTTTAATATATATTCATTTATGTAAGAATAAAGGCTCTATCAATTATAATTAATTATCAAGCTTAAATATATCATAAGCATCAAAATAAACGTGGTTATAACTTGCCCATTTCTCTTAAAATCCACAGAGATGAGGCGATATATGTAGAGTAAATTTGACAATAAATCATTATGGAACAATGTGTCATTGATTCCTTGTTGATAGTTCTGCTATTTATATACATATAGACAGAACAAAGAGATGTCTCTTAATTACACTGATGGCATTGGGATAATAAAACAGAAAAATGAAAAAAAAAAAAAAACACATTAGAACATAGAGGAACTCTTTTTTTTTCTTTTTTTTTCCTAAAACAAAAACAATCCGACATCCACACAAAGAGTAGCACATATAAATATACAAACTCATAGGAGACGATGATAATATTTATACACATGTACAAATAGTGAATATGTATGTATGTACATATATTTAGAGGTCAATAAAAAACAAAACAAAAAAACAACATCAGTCGGATATCCGATCCCTCTATCTTCTCCTCCATACATATGTATAGTTATCCATTGGATCTCAAATTCTAATGAATAGCATGTGGTTTTCTAAGAAAAAGATAATGAAACAGAAAAAGGTATTTTACAAAAAAAAAAAAAAAAAAAAATTTTTAAGAAATAGAATGTTGAGAACCGGATATACTAATACACTTTGAAACATCTCCAATTTTTAAGTGCCATGTCTTTTCTCTTCAATAATAAAAACAAAGTCTAAATCATGGGTTGTTGTCGAAAATCTGTTTTTTTTTCTTTTTTTATTCGTTAAATCGGTTTGAAAACTCATTTTTACATACAAAACAATACCTTCTCTGGGCACATAATATATATGAAGCCAACTCAAGGGTTCTAGCTGAACTGATCAATATATTTGCAGAGTAAAAAAAAGGAAATTAATAAAAGGTAGAATCAATAAGTAGGATCTATAAGTCTAATTATATCCTTAAATATTCATAATAATAATTAATTGATGATAACACGAGTAATATCCTCTCATAAAAGGCTTATAAATGGCAATAATTCTAATGAGAAGGAAGTATGAATTCATCTATCCTTTTGCTCCGTCATAGAAATATTTTCATCATTAAACATTTTAGTCAATATTCATTGCTACAAAATTTTCAAACTTTTGTTGATTTTATGAACTAAAAGACCACAGAATAGCAGGTACTTATGAAGGGAAAAAAATTCCAATTGATTTCGTCAAATATAAGAGACTCTCAATGAATGATGTCACATTTTTTTTCTAAATAATATTTAAATATTTCAGTTTTCAATGTATAATTTGTAACAGAGAGTAAGAATTCTAAATAATACGTATGTATTACTCCCCTTTCCTCAGCTGAATTTTTGGTGCAGACAAACTTGGTACAAACGGCCATCTACCGGCTACGTACTACAACAACCATGCCCTTTTACTCCAATAAAAATGTGTGTTAATTTCAAAAATATTAGTTCTACTAAAACTAACTCTGATTTAGTCGTAAAATAGACGACTCTTCCAAAGAGAACTAAATTTTCGGAGGCATTAGACAGAATACTAATTGGGGTATTCTTGCCCCTTTGTACATTATATTTAAAATTAATAGGTCAACAATTTGTTTAATATATATTGCAGTATGTTCAATAAATTATCATACCCTGTATACATATAAAACCCATTAAACCGGTTCGTGAGTACTAAACTGCTAATATAAATTTAGATTCTTTTAATCGAAAGAGGCTAAACATGAAAAGAAATGAGGGCTTTTCTTTTTGGATATGGAGATTATAACCACATTTACTAAGTGGGTAAACGTTTGGCCTTGCTTCTAAAGGCCAAACGTCCAAAATAGGTTAGCATATGTATGTATGTAAATTCATACAAGAATGTATTTCTATGACCGTAAAAAAAAAGCAACAGTACAAATAAAAAAAATATATAGATAAGGTAGGACTAACTTAGCTAGTCAATCATATTCAATCATAACAATGCGGAAGTCTTTAGGTATATTGTATATAGACTACTTTACTAAGAAAATAATAGCCATGGAAATAATATGTGTAGGTATGGAATAAAATAATACTTTGTATTTATATATATTTAGAGAAAGAGAGAGAGAGGGAAAGAATCATCTTTCCACAAACTATGTTATGTAAGTGCCAAAAAACTACATAAATACACAGAGATATTTGAAGTGTTAGAAGTTAAATATAAATATATATATTTTAAACTTAAAATATTTTTTTGTAAAGTTGAAACCTGTAGCTAAAGTGATAATTAGGTGTACGTCATCTGTGTGAGTAAGATATTTTTCACTCGAAATGGAAAGAGATATTTTACATACACAATATGTAGAACCATGGATAATAATAATTATGGAAATCCGACTTTTGTACCCGAGAAATTATATTTTTATTTATTTTATGATTAGAACATCATACAAACGGAGGTTGTGTACTTTTTGATTCCGGGAGAGGGTCGCATCTCCCTTACAAAAGAAGAATTCAAAAATTCCCGCCTACATTTTTTATAGATTTGTACAGGTGGATTTAAAATATGAAGTAAGGAGAGTCATTAGGTGTTTTGAAGCACATTTATGTGGGCAAAGAGTATGTTTAAGTAAGTTCAATTGACTCATTGAGCTATGTGGACCAACGTATTGCTGTTCTCTTCCACTTATATATGTACTATGACCTATGCAATTGTCTGGTCGATGATCCATATTTATATATAAATAAATATGTATTACAGGTTGGCTCTTTTCTTCAGTTGAGTAAATTATAAACCTCATAACGCTTGCTTCTCTGCATGAAGATTCTCAACACCTCTCCTTACATCGTATTGTTGATCATTTCTGGATCGTATTACAGTTCCTTGATGTGTATATCTTGATGATAGTATTCAGTATCTGACGGAAATACTTTCTGCTAGGAGAAGAGCAATAACAGAAATGGCATCTATTTTCTAACCTACATAGAAGCCGGAAACTTGTGGCCTAATGGAAATTTTATTTAGGGAATAGTTAACTTGTTTAAAAGTATTGTTTAACAACCAGGGCGTATCAATTTGTTCACATCTGGGATCCCAATAGAATTTAAAACATAACTAAGTATAACAAGTTTGTACTATGCAATGTTTGAAACTTAATTGCAATGTACATATAATGATACATAGTTTCGGTGTAATTTTTAAAACAAATTTAGCTATAAAAATTACTTTTTATATGCATTTCGTGATACATTATAAAGTTCAACTGTTCAGTGTTCAATCAATTCTAACTATTATATCTATTTTAGTAAAATAAGAGGTAGAAATCCCAACTTGTATGTAAACAACAAACTCAAAGGTCAAAACATATTATCATGATAAGGACTAATATTATTGATTAAGCAGACAGAATATGCCTAAGCATATCCATGGTAACAATCTATGTATGTAAATGTGTAGCCTCTGAGGATTAATGTTCATATACACACATAATTAGATCATATATCATTTTTATGGACATAAAATGCAGTTGCTATGGAATCAAAAAAGATCTTAGAAAGACTTTAATACTCTATAAATCCTTTATAATAATAATAAGATTGCATGAATGAATTAAAGTCATTGGAAGAAAGGAACGACTCTCATTGAGTGAGGTGAAGCAATCCTTCTTAATGATACTCTCATTACAAAATAAATCCTTTTGCAAAGACGTTTCCTGCTCACACATCATTACCTAATCAAGGGAAAGAGGGAAATATAATAATAATTAGTCATTTGTACTTGAACTATTCTAGGTTAACATAACTAATAACCTTAACCAGAGTACACAATTTATAAACGGAAAAAAAAAATACTTCTTTCACTAAGGAAAGACTGTGCATGAGATATAATTAGTACTCAAGTGGGAGGATATTTGACATACTACGTAGAAAGAGCCCTTGTTCTCAACTGCTCTCATGCACTCAAATAAAAGGAGTCCTTGTAGCTTAATTTCAACAAAAGGTCAACAAAAAAATGAAATGTCAAAAATCTTAAGGGGTATAAATATCTATACAAGTTATTCAGTTTTGCATGTTCATTTCAAATCTGTAAAAAAAAATTTTGAGAGTCCGACAGTTTTTTTCGAGAAATCGGACCCTACTTTTTGAGCTAATTTGGCCTATCTTCGAACTTCAACTTCAATTCAAGCCTAGAAAAATACTCATTTTGTTCATTAAAAAATAATGATTCCCTAGTGTATTGGATGAAAATTTCATTACCAGTCTTTGTTTTGATCTAAAGGGACTCTGAGGGGTGTAAGGGACGGGAGTAGGTCCAAAAGTCGGCCAAAACGTTTGTACTTAAATAACTCCTTGAATATTACATGAAATGGATTAATAAGGAATGCATCCAAGAGCTGAGACCCACAGCTTTTAAACGAGATGTCAAGCGACCGATAAAAATCCTTAACTAAGAAGAAATTGTCCATCGAAGTGCGTAAACTTTCAACCCATTTCAAGCAACAATTCGCTAGGAATCAATGACCCAAGGAAGAACTACTTGAGTAGTAGCGTGCAAAAGGATCAAGAAACCATTTGATATCCCTCTGCGTGCTACTACTTTAGTAGCTCTACATTGACTCTTTGATTTTGACTGTTGACCAGTGTAATTAATTCTTGGACCACACCATCCTTTGAGATGACCGCAACAATGCTTCCATCAATCTGATTTATTTATCCCTGTAGACCACAAGTAAACAACCCTGTCCTCCGGGAAAGTCTCTCTTCCAACATGTGCCCATGAATTCTTATTGATTCTACGTACATCAAACTATAAGTAACGGTAGCGATCAGGCTAAACTTTCAGAGCATGTGTGAATATGACTACCCCTAGATTAGCGGTTAACGAAATTTGTTATCCCTTTTTAACATTTCTCATATTTAACATTATAAATATTAATCCATCATTTGTAAGATTACGTAGAAAATTAAATAAATTTAGTTTGAACTTTGGGTTCCTCCATCTCTCCCCAAGCAGATTTTCTGGCATACAGAATTATATGATAAAAGAAAATACATAACTTAACACAATGAGCTTGGATGTAAACTTGGATCCATAATACAATCGTATTAATAAGTACGTCTATATTATATTAATAATTGTAATGCTCAATTTATGTTCGAATGATTTTGTTTGGCTTAAATCTGAAGCTATCTATGGTCCTAAAAAAAATAAAAACATGTTTAAACTCAATTTGTTGAAGAGTTCTTTGGACTACAAACTAATTAATACTTTTAAACATGATTCTACCCATTAATGTCCTTCATGGATTATGTATTCTGACTTTCTACAAAGAGATTTATTAGAAACTCTTAACTTATAGGAAATGACATGGGTAGTAGGAATATGTCATTTAAAAAATACAAAAATAATTATACCTCCATGTATATGTGGATTGTCTTGTCAATTTATACTGAAAAATTGATGAGGAATGACTGTGCAGTTTCTTTATATTTTTATTTTATTTTGTTATATTCCTTACTTGAAGGAAGTATAGGAATGAAATAAATTTGGAGCTGACATTTCCATAGAGGAAAATATATTGACAATAAAGTTTTATTGTTCATGGGTACAAAAGTATGCTGAAAGAAATTTACCTATAATGTCATGTTTACAAAAATAGGGGTTTGAGTCTAATTTACCTACTTCTAACGAAGTATATTATCCACATGAATAAAAGTGCAAAGTAAGGAAATAACTCGTGTCTTTTTTAGGGAATGGACGTTCCTTCTCCCCTAAATTCTTTAATACGGAATAAATATCTCCAGTCAGCCATAAAAGTGCAAATGTACAATAATGAGGCTGTAATTAGTCATCAACTTATTGCAAGGCTATTTTTAAGCTAAGATAATCATGCAAATCTAGGATTCAATGTATTACCTGTATTAGAAGGAACCTGTTTTTCATATCTACATAGGCATGATTATAGCACTACACTACAGATAAGATTTATAAATAAATGTGTTTAGTTTGTCGTCTGCTCTCTGTCTGTTTGTCTGTCACCCGCCTAATTCGATTCAAAAGGGCAAGTTGTTTAATTTACTCATACCCATTTGTCTCTCATATGAGTCGTAAATATATATATATGTAAGATTTAAAGTGTGTACGTTGATTTTTATGAGGGCCTTAGATCGATATGTGCAGCATGTATTTAAACATTGAAAGCAATAATTCCATTTGAAGACAGATTGAGGCATGATTAAGATTTATTATAAAATACTACCCGAGATAGTTATTCCGATTGTGACGTCATAGTTATGCATATAAAGAACGCTATATACATATTGCAGGGATACATATATGTAGAGATCTGGACTCTCAATATTAGGTAATTTATTTGTCAAAAGAGGAAGGGGCTATTTTTTGGCATTAAATAATTACAATTTTTCTAATTAGTGTCAGTTTTAGGGAAGGGACAAAGGGGCAGACAAAGGGGATGGTCTTACATCCCTAGGATTGATTTATAATATCAAAGTTGAAAATTGCACGAATAAAGAGACTTTACATGATCTCTTTCCTTGATCGTATATTCTGAAACAAGCACTGATCCTGATATAATTATCATTACGTCATAATGTCAGTTTCTGGAGATATTCTGTTTCTTAGTTATAGAGTATTGTCAGATGACGTTTTTATTTTAAACGTCGGGCATCTTGGAGTAGTCATTAGAAACAAATTTTATAAAGAATATTAACCCTTGTTCCCATATATACATACATTCGGGTTACTCTTTTCTTCCTGTTTAACAGCTAAACCTCATTGATTGCACCACAGACAGTTGAAGGGGCTCTACATCAAAGTTTTCAGGGATCGCTTTCATCAAATGACCGGGGTTCTTTTGATCTTCTTTTTACAAAGCAGGACTTTGAACGATTTTGGCTGCTTCCAGATCACAATGCTTCCATGAAATCATCATCAGTGGATCCTCATTCTCCTGTTTGAAAGATTTTTCATTTTTTGAACGTAGCCATGTAGTGAACACGACCGTTTTAACCAAAAAAGCATAGTCTATTTCACCATTTAAATTGCACAAAGGTACACGACGTTTTTGTTCCTGATAAAAAAAAAACGGGGGTATTTTTTCGTAAGTAAAGATAATGAAGAAGTGACATTAGTACCAGATCGACTCTCCATAAAAGGTTTGTCTGGAATAAAACCGGTTTTTTGGGGGATGGGAGGAGGCCAGAGAAAATAGCGAACTTTTAAAAGAACTATCCTTTACCTATATATGTACAAATCTATACAACAATTTGGGTTTTTTTTTTACATTTTTAAAGCCGTTTTAGGAAGTTTTTTTAAAGATTTTTTTTGTTAAATATTTCTCCATTTTGTTTTCCAATAATACATAAATATATATATATATATATATATATATATATATATATTACTTATTTAGATTCCCTTTGTAATCTGTGACGACAGTTGAAAAAACTCTATTCCAAGGATTTTCTGTTACTTAGTACTCCCTATATATAGAAACTTTATTAAAGATCTGAACGTCTCAATGTTGATTCCTTTATTTGTGGATAGTTAAACTTGATTGATATTCAACGATAATGAAATCTCAACAACGTGATGTGCTATCTCTTTTCTTATCATGTGTACATACATAAAATGTATATATTATTTTAGTCAGAGCTGCTCTGACCTTTGTATAGAGAGAGAGAGAGAGAGAGAGAGAGAGTCACCAGTCTCTTCATTCCAAACAATTCACTACCGCCTACAGAGTAAACGAAATGATGATTTGACTGACACTCTGTCACTCTAATTTATTCATGAATAAAAATTGTATTTTTAGAGTTTGAATACAACATATGTACATACAATAGACTCTAATGGGGGTCAACTCCGTTTGTCAACTTAGTTCGGCTCAAAGATGCGTATCGTACTTTATTATGAACATGAAGAGGGATTGTGGTGTGAGTATGTTTGAACTGAGATGTAGAACAAAGGGCCTTTGCAAGGCTAAGCTTTTATGGCTTTATTCTTCTTTTCTTTTCTTTTCTTTTTTTAGTTAAAAAAAGCATTTTCTCTTTTTTTCTCTTTGACCAATCTCATTTGTCTTATCCATTGACAAAAAAAATTAAATTTAATATAAATGAACCTCGCAATTTGTTACTTGTCACAATTAATTTATTTCAATTTGATGTTGCATATCTTTGTCAAGATTATTATTTTTTTTTTTTTGCTATTGCATAGAAGGAGTGTCAAGACAAATATATATTTGGGGTCTTTTGTTTCATGATAAGGGTTTAAAAATCTTCCTTCATCATATACTTAACACATGGTTACATACACACGTTATATAGTTAGGAACTAACTAACTAACTAACTAGTTACTCGTTTGTCTTCAAAGACTTTGGAATGAATAGGGCGTATTTGTTTTCGTAACTTTTCGGTTATTGATAAGGTGGGGGGGGGGGGAAGGAGGAATCTGTTAAATATTGTGCGTGTGCCTACAAAGGAGGTTATCATTCCAATTTGGACACAAAAAAAAAGTTTGAGTGCTTTAATAAAAGTTTATATAAGTATGTATGTAGTTTTTACAGGCTGAGTCTCGATAAGTTGTTCCTTATTATTTGTAAATGGGTACAGAGAGAGAGAGAGAGAGAGAGAGAGAGAGTGAAAGTAGGGTGAATGGTAAAAAAATTGGGTAGGTAGGAGGAATAAAACAAAGAAAATTAGTTAAATAATCTGTTCCTTCATAAGGATATTTTAGAAATACAAATTAGTTCGGTTCGTTTTTGATTGTGAATGATAAAAAGCCTCTTGTTACGTAACTCTCAAAGATTTTAGCAATTTTTATAGCTTTTTCTCCTAGTTTCTCCATATTTGTGTTCTATGTTATCAAAGGTTTGAAAATTATATAATATATTTTGTTCTCTTAGCTAAGTTCAGAGCAAATTGATTTAAAATTTTAATTTTCAAATAAATATAAGTAAAAAAAGGTCTTTTGATTTAAATACCTTAAAGTTTGGATCTCTGTTCAAGTGGTCTTGAACTTATTCGTCGGTACATTGCCATCATGAACTTTTACAGGCATTCGATGGCGGCATTTTTCTTCCAAATAAAGCAGAAACAGCAACCTGTTTACAAATGCTGCTTCGTTACTACAAAATTTGGCATATTCAACAATGTTAAAAAAGAGGTTTTTTGTTTGAAACTCAAATCAGTATCAACTGACTATTATTGACAAATATCTAATCTCTCTCTATCATAGACCATGATTGTAAAAATAGCTGATTTCAACAGGGAGACATCTACTCATTTACGTCATTAAGACCCCCAAACTAACATCAAGGGCTTAAAATAAGTACAGAAGTCAATAATTGATATTTAAAATATATAATTATTTTTCATTCCTGAGAACATATTTGGAAAATGAACAGATCCTTGGATTTGACTCAAACCATTGATGACGTCAATTAGGAAGAACGTAAATCTCACTAATTTCAAAATTTGAGAGTTCACATAAAATTAGTATAGAGAATATAAACTTTCTAAAAATAACAGTGGTCAACGGTCAAAATGTACTTTGATGGAATGACCCTGGAATTCGTAGAATTTGAGTAACTGATTTGAATAAAATAACCTTTGTTTTCCTCACCTATGAGGCTTCGAAAACGCCCTTCATTGTTGTCAATTGTAGATAAGGCTACTAATTTATTATTTATTGAGATAAAACCTTCAAGGACCTTCCTTGACATATTTATATGGCCTTATCTCAAATTGACAATGGTATGATATATATTGAGCGTTTATGAAGTTGCCTTTTTTCCTTCTTACTATAATTATTTGGTGTTTCTTATTCAAACTAAAAATTATTTCTACCGAAAAAAAAACCAGCAGTGAACCTTAAATTTTTTAAAAGAAAACTAAAATCTTGACTGTATTTGGCAAAAGGATCTGAGTCTAATAGAGATAAATTAAAGTCATTTCTTGAACTAAAGACTCTTCCTTTACAAACTCCCGAGTTATTCAATCTCAAGCATACACAATGCCTAATTCTATTGATCAACTATAATTACATAACCAAACGATTAAAGTTAATCGATTAAAACAACTTTTTTCTTTAACCGGTTACCTTAACCTTTCCATATCTTTAATATAGTGACCCTTAAATCCGTTAGTGGATGATTAAATTTTCTTTTTCTTAACAAAACATACTCAGAGACAAGGTATACATTGACATTTTTTAATAATATTTAAAGTTGTATGAGGAAAGGCATCTCAATTATTTACGTCACAATCAAAATCTGCTCAAGGAGCACTGTGATTGGCTTATACGTACATATTGCTCCTCATTATGGGACACTTATGTTGTGTTTATAATTATTTTATCCCTTACAATTAAACAAGGAGTCGAGAGTGAAGAATGCCCCTCTTGAACATAAAAATCTTGAATAAATAATGGGGATACACTAATGGGACTGGACTCTGACGTCATCATCAAATGCTCTATTAAGTTTAACCACTTTCGTCTGTTAACATAGGAACACTAATTATAATGGGTCATTAGTTGATCAATTAGGTAATTAGGCTTACATATGTTAAATTACCATTTCTTCTAAGAATTTGACAAACTGTTCCATATTCTATGTACGTTTATCTAACTCAATTATAAATGAAATGTGAATATTAATCCGTCAATTGCCTTGTGGCCAAATTATATTTCAAATATATATATATATATACATAAGTTTAAATATAACTAACCGTTTTGTCAATATATATATAAATGAATGAGTTTAGGAGTGAATAAATGCTTTTGATAACTTGAAAACGTGTGCTCGTTTTTTTATATTTATAAAGGCAAGTTTATTTTGCCAAGTTTTTGCCTTCTTTTTGCTTTATAGAATATTCCTTTTAATTCAAATATATGCATATATGTATACGACATTAGATATGTATGTACATTACACTACTCGTAGAAACAAATGAGTGAGTAGAAAAAGTCTGCTTCAGTTTTTCCTACCTACATTAACAATTCAAATTTCCATCATTTTTATTCATACTTATGAATGTTTTTTTTTCTTTTTTCATTTACTATTTGCAAGAAAAACCCAAAACAAAAAACTAAAGTATATCAAATTTATTATTAAATAAATATATAAGTACATACATGTTTGTAATGTAAATTTGATTGATTTATTGTGAAATTCATACAAACAAAAAAAAAAAATTTTTTTTTTTGCATGTTCCACGAATGACATACATAAATTTGCACATAGTGATGTATTCAATGTTCTCATTCAAATTATCTGCTTTCTTCAGGGAGTATAAAGAAAATAGTTGCATTTCTTTGTAAATTTGAAATTAATTTTTTTCATTCGTTAAAAAATTAGATTTCACATTGAATTGGATGCTCAGTCATCATTGTAAAAGATAAATCCAGAGAAGAATATGGAAGAAAATCCCTCTGGCTTTCAACTTCTGAATTATTCAGCCTGTAACGTTATGAATATTAGCATTCATATATATGTAGATTATTTTTTTTTTTTTTGTTTAGAAATACTCGTATTTTCATCTGCTAATCATAATTAGGAATGTAAAAAATATGCAAAATGCCGCGTGCGAGATTTTGTCGAGTTGGCTCTTCGAACAGTAATTTTTGTTTTCTAAAGCTGTTATCATTATTCCTTTATAACTAAGGGGAGAACATCTACCTGATAGTAAAGATCTCGCATGAAGGAATACATGCATTAAGGTTAATAAAACAAATAAAATGTAAACAAAAAGGGCTCAAGTCCTCGTATAATTATTATTAGTTAAAAATATATAATTTCCGGACATTATTTTTAGTTAATTTTCTGCCTCTCATCTATGGTATACATAAAGTTATTATTTATTATTGATGTCTTCATTTGTATGCATATATAATGGACAATAGCAGCTTGTAGCTCAGTAAACGTCATGACAGCTCAAGTTGCTTCCCTCTCAACATTCATCAAAGTGTCAGAGTTACCAGGTTGATGATTTTCTCTTCTTTTTATTTCACACACCCTATTTGCATATGTTTTACATTCCTACTAATAATTGTCTGTTAGAGCAGATTCCAATGTATAGGTCCAATAATTCCATTTCTGAATAAACCATTTTTCTTAAGCCAGAATTTATACATGATTGAATTCATCTTAAGACTCAGGTTCAATGTAGAAATGAATCATTAGATTCCATAATCAATTGCTCTTTCAACCTCAAAAAATCAGGGTGAGAAACACTTTGAATAAATGCTATAGACCCATGTTTTTAAAGTACAAACATACAACATGGCAAGCAATTAGAAGCCATTGCATTTACTTTTATTTTATTTTTACATACATGAATGCTCCACGTGTATGTAATTTCAAGAGGAATAGAAGTAATATTTGTTGCATAAAATTGATAATTTTTATATGTATGTAGAAAGAGCAATGCCCTCAAAAGTAGAGAGTGCATAAAGTAACTCGATAAAAAAAAATCCCCGATCATCATTTGACCTATTTGCGAAAATAGTTATTAAAAAAAAGTATTTTTTTTAATAAAAACTTGTACAATCATCCTAAGGGAATTTATAAATCAGAATATATTTAATTCAACTCAAAGGTTTTGTGTCTTATTCTTCTAGCATTACTAAGTTAATTGAGCTTTGCTCTAAAAAGGAAGCATTTGGGATTGCTCATACAACATATTACGTGAGCTGAATTTTCAATGATTTCCCCCCCCCCCTTCTTTTGCTCGTGTAGACGATTAATGTCATTAGTAGGTTCATGCAATTTCCATACATTTATAAATTAGGACTCTAAAGTTGGGTTTTTTGCACAAGCCGGCATTCCAAGTTTTTTAACATATTAATGTATCAATTCCTTATCGGCCTTTTTTTCTTCTCGTGAACAGTTTCATTCTCCAAGGGTTTGGGGGACATGAAAATATAAACAAAGCCTTAATACTGAAGAATAATCAAAGACAATGTAGTTCCACTCCCCCCCCCCCTCTCACCAATGAAAAGAGGGACAAGAAAAGGAGAAAAAAGACGGACAAAGAATTCGAGACTTGAAAAAATACAACTCTATGTCTTATTTATTTACTTATTCAGCTGATAATAAAGAAAGCCAGGGACTTGGTACATTATATAATGAATAAATAAATCTATCAAACCCACCTTTTTTACATATTGAGTCAGATACGTTTAGCTAACGTATAAGCTTTGAACACTAAATCAGCTTCCCTCACTCCCTACTCAAGTTTTGTAATTTGAAGAGTCCCTTCTTTTCATTATTAATTCATTTCAAAATATTTATCCCTATCAAACATATTGATAATATGAGTTTCACATATTAGAAAACACCATGATTAGTCAATTAAGTTTCAAATCTTTTGTTTTTTTTTGTTTAAATAATTGCACTGTTTTGGTATGATATTTTTGCATATGTTGTATTTTAAGTAATGGTCGTACTTGCCCATATGTTGAGTGGATAGAATAAAAAAGAAAAAACAAAACAGTTAGGAACTGTTAGTGAGACTTTTTCGGACCGATCTTAAGTAAATCATTTTTTTAGACGAATTTACATTCAAATTTGCTTTCGAGAAACAGTCTTAGACTGAAGACGACCAAAATTTAATCGATCTCAAACCTCTTATTTAACTGGTCTCAGACCATGGGGCAAAAATTTCATCAGGCTCACATCCAAATGAAACGTCACTTCAAACATTTGATTGACGTCACGGAGTTTCCTTTCGAAAAAAAACAAAAAAAAAAACAATTACCGTCCAGACCATTGTGACCGTTTAAGGCCAAATTTTTGTATGTAAACGATGCATATGGATTTTATTTTAAGGATCAGTTCAAAGATCGAATTAAATCCTTCCAAAAAAAAAAAAAAAATAATGATCTTGAACCGGTTTAAAACTTCCGGATTGAATTGCAACGCTACCTTTTATGTACAAAAGAAAGAAAAAAAAAGAAGCACAACCCAAGATTGTTCTTTAATGTTATTCATAATGTGCAAATGAATATAATAATCATTCAATGTGTCTGGTGTGATCATTGCAAAATAAAAAAAAAAATTGCACGGAGGTAAATATGTGCAAAATAGTTGTAAAAGAATGACACAAAATTTGGATTTACCAGCTGCTGTAGAGCAGTACATATATAATAGACACGCAATTAGAAAGTGACTCTCTAAGTATGTACACAACGGAATAATATGCATACATACATTTAGGTAATAAACTACAAATCGGACAGAGTTTTTTTTATTTTTTTTTATTAATTAATTAATTATTACTCTTTGAATAATAAAAATACTCTCTGTCGGTATTTGCTTTTATGTGCGTTAAAATATATTTTTTTTTTTTTTTTTTTTGTATATCGTTTGCAAATAAAAAATAAAATATAGTTAAATTATCATTAAAGTATCATGATGTTCCTTGAAACTTGTAAAATGTTTTTTATTTATTTATTTTTGCAAAGGATTCTTCGATGAAGAGAAAAAAAGGGGTATATTTATACTTATATATAAATAGCTATAGATAATGTACATATATTTTTTTTGCAATACTTTGTACTATTCTTAATATTGTTATTTACATATTTGCAGAACGTTTGATTCATTGGCTCCATGGAAAATGAATATATATATATATATATATATATATTCCCTATTGCCCGTATTGATAAAAAAAAGAAGCCCGGTGGCAAAAATTTGTAATAAGTAATGTTTTGCGAATATTTTGCATATTCTTATAAGTACTTATGTAACAAGGGAAGGTCGTACAGAGTACAGTGAAGATGCTATAGCACGATGAGATCATTCATAACATACATACATAAAGAAGTAGACAAAAGCCAGAAAGGAACGGGTCATTTGGGAAATTCGTTCCTCTTTTCAAATGTTAAACTGCTCTTCATATATTTTTAAAAGTAGGGACACTCTGACAATGGCAAAATTGAAATAAAATTATGTTCAAGATGAACGCTCAGCAAATGGTTATAAAGAGTAGTCAAAGAACAGCTGATGTGAAAGACTAGACATGTCATCTACTTAAGGTCCAAAATGAGTATTTATTGATTGTCTACGCGGTTGTAATGGGGGACTTGTAAAAGGCCTTGCCCCACATTTTGCTCCAGCTATCATTTCTATGAAAAAAGTTTTCAACATTTAAAGGGCCAAGACATCATTATCAAGTCATGCTTAAATCTGATCTATTAATATGACGGGAACATTGCTTACAAATTGGTTTGCTTATACGAAGACTTCTGCCATTGATATCTTGTGGCAATGAACCTTTTGTTCATTTGCTCCTTTCCTATTGGCTATTTTGTTTTTTATTTGTTTTTTTATTGAGTCTTATCTATTATATTTGCACCATCTTGCAACCATGGATCCTTTGTTTGTTTGCAAATGCTCCCATTGAATTCGGTCTGTAAACATTTAATAATATTTTATGGACAAGAATAGTTAACCATTATTCTTCATTTGTGGCTTAATTAGAGTATTTATCATCCTGATAAGCAAACATATTAAATGTTTATATCACCAATATAGCTGAATTTTATTTGCATCTATGATGACACCTTGTAGCATAGTTTGTTCAATGAGTTGACTTGTAAATACATCCAAAACGAACGTTTTTTTTTAAGATTTAAGGGAGCCCTTGAGGCCATAGATTAGATCCGTAACATATACACGTACTTTAACACGTTGGTATCTATTCCATGCATATATAATGCCTTGGATAGCAAGAATAATTCCCTTGCTACCAAAAAATGTTAAACAAAGATTGGAAATTGCACCTTAGAAACTAAATTGGCAAATACTTACTATGCCAATGAAAAGCTTCAAAATAACTAAAAAGCCCCCATATTTCTAAATATATTTATATATTTTTTTAACAATTTTTAATCGTATTAAAAAAAATATATATACTTTTTCAAGAATCAGCCAAAGGGGTACTAAAGATCAATATGCAGCTCAATAAGCCATTAGCGTTTGCTCACCTCTTTAAATAAAAGTGTCTTGAACATTGATCCAATAAACACTATCAAATAAAGAAAGGTTTTGAGATGAGAAATCAATAGTTCCTTGATTTAAGGAAAATATAACAACTGCTATAGAGAATGATAAATGATTTCAATGCCAACGTTTCACCTTTAAAAGATTCTCTTTTTTTTTTTTTTTTCCAGAGAGAGGAAAGGAAGATTTCAACATACCCTATTATTTTCAGATCATGGATTTTTTTTTGTCATAATATATATGAAGAGTGAGTCATTATTCCAACATATGTAGGAATTCACCCTCAACCTTTCACTGATGTGAAAATAATTTTCATTACATGTTATGTACATATATATATATATATATATGTATATTTCGTAATAAGTTAGATATAGGTAGTTAGGTAGGTACTCTAATAGAGGAAGGAAAAAGATAAATTACCTGTCTTTTTGAATCCATTGTTTCCTTTGGAAAATGAAAAAAAAAAAAAGGTGTATATGTAGCTATCAGTGCCTATTTTGTATTTCTCTACACATATATAACCTACCTTCTCCCAGATATGTATATGACTCTACATAAAAAGTACTTCTGCATCCTCTGGAAAAAAAACAAACCCATTTTACTTTTATTTCCTAACACCTAATGGAATTCGAATTGAATACATCTAATAAAATGTAATTAAATTGCAGAGTTTTGTTCATATTTTATTTATTTATACGTCAGAAAAATCAATTAAAAATATACCATAGAGGGGTTTCTCCTATCGTGACGCCATATTGAAGGCATATTGAATGAAATAAATAGTTTTTTTGTTTTTTAGTTGTTGTTTTTTGAAAATATCATAAGGAAACTTCATTTAAAATGCCTTTAAAAATTGAAAAATACACAAATAAATTGTTGAGATGTGGGGGCAAAGGTTTTTATTATCGTTTATCCCTTGAAAATGGCCGACTTTTAAAATGATGACCCTACGTGAAATGTACTATGTATTTTTTTCATGCATTAAAAATAATGTTAATCATTTTTTTAAACATTTTCTCTATGTGTATTTTGTATTGTAAATCCTATATTCTATTAACTAATTATTTAAATGATAATCAAAAGGTTTGCTGGTGAAATTGATCGTCATAGTTGTATATAATTTGTATAAAAATCCTCAAAAATACCATATGTAAATAGTACAATTCTTTTACACGAGGTCTGAAAGATTTAAATATCAATTGGAAATCCGTAAAATTACACATTTTTCTTAGAAAATCAAATAAAGTTTAACTGAAATGTATACTTCTAAGTTTATTTTAATAAGCAAATTATTAAATTTTCTGTAACTAACTATAATCTTCTCTTAAACCTCAATTTAAAAAAAAAAAATGACTATAAAAGGTTTGTTTTTCTGTTTTGATTTTTTAGAAGTATGCTGCTAAATTTGAAATTCCAGTCTTTACTCGTTCAAAAATTACCTAAATAAAACTCATTAATCACCTCTCTACAAATGGTTATATATTTCTAATTATATTCATACCGATAGATGGCGCTTCACTCTTTACTTAAGATCTTGCTTTAATGGAAAAATTCATAGTGAACTATAGTGGCTATTTTTTTTTTAATAACCGATCATTAACGAAATGAAATACATTTATGTAATTCGACAACCATCAAGATTTTTATTTTATATGTGGTTCTTACACTCATTACAATCTATAAAATGGTTACTACATACTATGGTCGAAAGACGTTCATAGATGCGTAGGCCATAGGCTTCGCAATATACATAGGTACATACATATAATTTAAGGCATGTGCCATTTGAATGAATACTATTTTTGAATTATTGCAAATCTTTCTTTGGAATAAATTACAAGGATGAACCGTTTGCATCAGGTAGATAATTTGCGTGTTTATTATTCTTGGAAGATATAATAATAAAGTACGTTGTTTCATTCTATGCCAAGGATCGTTATTTTTGTTTTATTTTTTAGTATTTTTCAAATAATGGTGCTATAAATATAATACAATTATTTTGTTAAATAATATCCGGAAATCATAAATATATATATCTGACATGAGACATAACGCTGATGTTAATGAAATATATATATGTTATATATAACAAAAAATATAGCAAAAAAAACAACAACAAAAAAACACTGACGTATAAACATGTATATATATTTGTGTATTATTGTACAATCAAGTCTCAGGAAGCTGTTGTGACATGTTGGAAAGCACATTTCTTTACCAAAGTAGCTCCATGGGCTAATAAGCCCTTATGGATAAGGGGCATTTGTCTAATAAATAATTACACATTTTTTCTAAATTTATATTGTTTTCATGATTAGTTAGTATGAATAAATTTTTTATAATACAAAAGTATCCCCAAAAACACCAACGAGTCCTATATCAGCTGTTGATTTGTTGAGTACTCTTCTTGGTCCCTTTATTAGTAGTGCTCTGAAGGCTAAATAATTGAACTCTAACAATTTCATAATTGTCAAATAGTTGAAGAGATAGGCTAAATGACCCATATGACATGACATGGCCAGGGGGTTTAAAATCAGTTCATAAGGGGGGTTAGTTTTTTTAAAAAATGACGTCACATATTGACGACACTACAATCAAACAAGTCTTAAATGTAATTTTTTTTCAAAAATGGGGTTCCTCTTATTCCCTTTTTGGTCCCTATTTGGCATTTATAGTCATGGCCCCTGGTTCGATATGCATGGCAACTTCTGTCTGCGCTAAGAATGGCTCTGTCCTTCATAGGGATTTCTTCTTTCTTTCTCTCTCTAAGACAATGTGTCATTTAGTGAATAATTGTGGACAGCCTCAAATGTGAAGTCATCTGACTGGATAACTGAACATTGCATGTTCACTTCCTGAAGTTTACAATTACTCTCTATTGTAGGTATAATAAATTTTGGTATCTTAGTATAATGTTGAAAAGACAACAAAATATCCATTGTAGAGTTTGATCTATAAGAAAACTCGAAACAGCATTCTGCTATGGGTCCCAAAAAATCTAAAAAAAGCAATGTTTAAAGGTGATGTGTATTTTGTTTTTTTATCAAATCAAAAATATATTAGTTGATGTTCATTGTTATCATTTATCAATGTAAAAATATTTATTTTTTATTTATGCAATTTATAAATTAATTTAAAAAAAAAAAAAAAAATGACATCATTAAAGTTAAAAAAAATAAAAATAAAACATCAAAGCGTTTAAAATCAATTAGTTTTAATTAAAGTTGATTGATGCTAGTACCTTTGTAACCACTATTTATACGACTTTGATAATATTAGTACACAGCCCTAATACTGCATTTAAATTAAGATACATTGAATAATTATAACTAACTAATATAAAGTATTTAAGTACAAAAGTTTGAGTAAAAATAATCCTTTTTTTGTATGACTTTTGGCTTGTTATATATGCACATACATACATAGCCCTTTTAATAGTGTGACTTTACTGACGTCATAGATTGCATAATTAAAAACAAAAAAATGATGCTATAAATGGAAGTATGATATGTCTGAGTAATGAACAAACTTCCCCCACAAAAAACAAAATGACCTCAAAAAATCAAAAAATGTATATTAGGAACAAGGGCTTTTATTGTTTAGTCTTCTTTCAAAATGATCGACATATGTAAAAATAATGACGTCAATTAACCCCTCCCCCCCCCCTAAAAAAAGTACTATTTTAAATTGCATTTTTATTATAAATTTCTCATAAAGTAATCCATTGATGTTATTGACCCATTTTCTATTCATGAGTTCCTGAAATAGACAACATACATATACTTTATACTATTTATTCTGTATACACTTGCATCTTTTATTTTTTATGATTATATTAGTATTTTTACACGCTTCGTGCACATTTTATATTTTTACAATTTACGACAATGAGGAATGACTACATATATACAATTATGTTTGAAATCCAGGGGCAATTTGGTTTAGAGGAAGAGGAGGAGTGGACGAATTGCAGTGATTATTGGTATTAGATCCACTTACGTAGAATGTACATACATAGTCATAAAAAAAAGAAGAAAAAAAAGTCAATTTACAAAAAGGCAGGAAGAAGCCTGAATGAAACGACGTATTTCTCTTTCTAAATATACACTGATGGAACATTATTTTTTTTTTTATAAGACATTTCTTTTCATCTGCATCATTATAGATAAAAAATAAAATAGAAATGAAACTTCTCAATAATAAGTTATTAGGAGAGGGGGCGAAAAGGTTGAGAACCACTTTATTAATTATTTTAAAAAACTACCTACTAATAACACATCAAAAAAATATATGCAAAATACTGGTTAACCAAGCAGTGCCAGTGGTAGTTTTTAGGGGCTTCCTAAAGAATGAATGGATTAAATCAGGGGTCCCCAACCTTTTTCTAACTGCGGACCGGTTGACTTTTGACAATTTTTACAACCCTCACCCCTATTCACATAATGACAACTAACTACCACACTGTTGTTCTAAACAGAGAGTATGGAACATGCTAAATAACTAAATGCAATGTGCAAATGTTTTGCACATTCTACGGAGTCTCACTGTGCCTTACTCAACCCCTAGGTATGGGCAGTCCGAATAATAGGAACTTTAAAAAATAATTTATTCCTCATAATTCTCATTATAAGAGTCCTATAAATCACAGAGTTGACCTTGACGGCCCCCTACTTCAAATCTTATCTAGTCTATATAGATACAGCCCCATTAACTAGGCATATATGTACGTACATAATTACATACATAGACTGTAATCTCAACTAAAAACAAAAAAACCGACATTTTGGTGTCCTTAATAGTCAAAGCTTGCAATAATTGTTTGCAAAATTGTTCTTATATGATCGTATATATATAGTAACTACACAATCAAATAACAAAATGTTGATTTTGTGATGTTATCTCCACCTAACATATAACATATAGCCTGAGGCATACTTATAATTAAGTTTGCAAAAAAAAAAAAAATTTAAAAAACCAACAAAAAAAAACACTTACTTTTCTGCATCTTTTGATGGCGCTGCCTAATGCAACGACTTGTTAGGAAATAGATTCCACAAAAATGACAGCTTTAATAGAATAACTCCATAAATTGAACCGTGGCATTACTCATTAGTTCATAATGATCCCATGGGATTAATTAATGCAACGTAATGATGATGCCTGAAACAAATTTGCAAATATATATATATATATATATATAAATATTGATATATGCATCATTTTACTCCATTTATGGTCAATTAAAATGAACTGCAAAGGAAATCAACTCATTATGTATGTAGAGGAAAGAGGAATGATAATGAAGGAATAGACTGAGTCAGAAATGCCCCTGGGGGCCTTTTCTTTTTATTATTTGGTAATTAAATCATTTCATACGTACACAATTAACGTTAATTACCTTCTACTCTACTTATTAACTAGTACCACAATTGAATGATTTAAATAACATTAGAAGAACTTACTGCTTTGATAATTAATTATTAATTAAAAATTGAGGTTACAGTCAATGCTTACTTTCCTAAAATTGTTCCAAATTAATTACATTTTTCTTGACTACCCTTTGTTTGAAGAGTAAAATTTCTAAAACATAATTTCGTCATTAGTTTTCTTTGCTTTTCTTTGTGGGGTTTTTCAGTATGTAAGTAAGTCTGTTATGCGCTGATATGAGATTTGTCTGACTTTTTTTTGTTTTTTTTGCAAATCACTTATAATATATGGTTATATACTTGTATGTATGTTCATAGAAAATTTTGCAAAAAACTTGCTAAATATAAAATACTAACGTGACAGCGTTTTCTGGGCAAATTACAAGGCTTTGATAAACTACAAACAATTACAAGAAGAAAGATAAGGAGATGAAGCGAAACAAATGTGAATCAACCATCAGTTATTTTGGTTCTACCATAATGGATACTCTCTACGCAGAGTTAAATGATGAATATAAATTTATTCATTTATATTCTTTCAGAATAGGAGGACACTGAGACCTTATAGAAATAAGATAAAATTCTTTTCATCAGATACTCATATCTAGATGATTTTTAAACAAACAAAGGTTGGAGAAGGATTAAGGAGTGTTGGAAGAAGTTGGGTTTCAAAACATTTGTTTGTATGGATATAAATACTTTAAATATTTGTAACTCTCAAATGGAAAACAATGATCGTCTGTCCAAAGGAGTGGATTTGAAATTGTATTTAAATATACTCTGCCCAATAAGGAGGTCCCAAATCAACTTTTGAACTTCCCACTCCATAGTTTATCCTTAAACATTGGCCGATATCAATCTGATATTCCTCATTTTACCAACTTTTAATCCATACAGACGGATATAATGTGTAGATCCATTGTCTCAATTTAGTGTGATCCAGATTTGTCAAGGATCAGAAAATTAATAGCATATACATAAGCCTCTCCTTAGAAAAATGATCTCAAGAAAATCGATCCTCTGATTTTAAATTTTAATAGCATATTTAACTTCAGCAGTTATTGTTCTGTAATTATTATTGACTTGATAAAATTTTGATTTCTGTTTTGAAAAATGGAAAATTGTTGGCACATGTACATTGCATCGGGGGGGGGGCACTTTTTTTTTTGGGGGGGGGGAATGAAATAAATTTTGATCATCAAAGATAGATTTTTTGATTCCAGATGTTTCTTCCACATTATAGTACAACTCTTCAAGACAATGTTTTTGTCCTATTTTAGACTAAAATAATTCTGAGATGAACTTAGAAATTCCCTAAGGCGAATTATAGCGTACAAACGTACAGTTTGAGAAATACCAGTTAAAATTTTGAAAGATTTTAAATTAAATTTTATATTTCTTATTACAGATTTTTCCCTGTATCAATGATAATATTTATTTTTTTTAACCCTATTATGAAACTGCACAATTCGACGGATGCTGATTTATCATTTTTTTTAACCTTTCTTTTAAACCAAACTTTATAAACAGAATATGCTAAAAATATGTGCTTCTATTTATAAAAATAAAGAAAATTTTTTCAAAAGTTAACAAATTAAGAGGCAGGCAAAAATCAAATCAAATTTATGGATATTTTTTCAACCGAGTAATTTGTTGTTGCGGAGAAACTTAAAGTTTGTTTGTTTTTATTAGATAAAGTTTATTATGAAGGAAAAAAAAATCTATGGGCATACCTATATGGAGTTATGTATATAAGTGTATTTATAGTGATCGTTAAAAGCTGATTTTTTTACTCTGAAAAAGCCTTTTAGTGTGTTTTGAAAAAAAAAAAAAAATAATAAGAAGAAATGAATGAGGTATTTTAATGTCTTAAATGAGACTTTTTATAACTAGTGGTTGTAGCTTCAGTCATGTCAGAATATTCTATAGCCCATAAAAGTCTTTATATATACGTATATAACATAAAAAGCCACACCACAACGAGACCTTGACTAAAATTGAGACGGAAGGAAACTCTAAATAGAAAATATTAAACAAAAAAAAACAAAAAAAAAACGAACCGATTATCCCTCTAATTTATATTGATTTTTTTGCGGTTACATCATATTTTTTTTGAGTTATATAAGTCACATATTATCAAAATATGTCAGGATTTGTATATATATATATATATATATATATATATATACTAATTTCTCAATTTGCAAGACATTATATAATATGTTTGGTAGCTTTGTTGACACGGATTGATCATGTTTGATTTCCATCGAAGAAACAACAACATACCTTGAACGTACGTACCTGTTCATATGACCTGACACGTCGAGCATTGACATAGAATGGTTGATCATTCATTACTTACGAACGAGCACTTCGTAATGCAGCGAATTCCTGAAAATGTAAATTAATCTACCTTAATTATTAGCATGAACTCTTCCCCAAAAGTTGTTCTTTTGACCATTGATCCTAAATTTGGAGGAGTCATTTTTTTTTAGCTCGAGGTCAAAACTAATCACGAGTCTTTTTACTTCAAGTCAAGTCTAACGTTGCACTTTAATAAGATCAATTTGAAAATAAAAATAAAATGTATCATATGAAAAAAAATACCTTAAATAATATGTAGTTTTGGGTCTCAATTTAGTTCATAGTCTTTTATGTACAAGTTTGAAGCTATTAACTCGGAATTCAAGTTAAAGGGCAAAGTTGCAGATGAAGTATATTTACGTGCAACCTTTGAGTGGATATGTACTCCGTGTCAATCTGATCTCTGCTCAATAATTTCTTATTAAAACACATTTTATAGAGTTTATTTGCCTATATATATGTATAGATTTAAAATACTTTTTTTTTTTAAAAAAAAAACCCAAGAAGCAACACCCCTAAAGAACCGTCCTTTTCCACAGTCATCAGATTGTTTACATGAGTTAACAATTAGAAAGTTAATCAAACATAATATTCTGAAGTGACTTTTAGAACGTAGATACTTGTATGTATATACATTTGACTACACACACATAAAAAAATAGAAAATATCTTAATATATAATTGTTCCATCAGAAAATAAAAACCAGAGACTAGTGGGTATTAATACATAGTAAGATGTTTGTTTTGTCTTGAAGAAGGTAGTAGCATACTGTATAGCATACAAGGTATAAGTAGGTGTACAGGGTGCGTCATATGTCTGCAGACGAAATAAAAAAAGTTCATATGATTGAACACACAAAAAAGTATATTTAGCAAGGAAACAATCATCAATTTCAATCCTTAGCACCTTTGATGACATTCACAACTTCTTTTTACAATCATGATTTACAAACTAAAAGTAAGTATAATAAGATTATTAGTCTCTTGTAGACATTGAAAGACAGGATTTTGGACTATAATGGATGTTTTTTTTTTTTTGTCTTTTTGGTCCTTTTATGTGATTTTAAGGGTTTTGAGGACTTTTGAGTTTTCTCAATTGCTTTTTTCCTTCTTGCGCCAGTGACCTGATTTCCCTTTTTTGTTCTTGGTAATACATATGGGAAAAAAAATATATACAATTTTATTACATAAGTAATTAAAAGGATATTTTCTCTTTCCAAATAAAAAAACTATGCAGTACATATTTTAAAATTAAAAAAGAATTGGACATCAAGGCAGTTGTTCCAAGACATATGACGCACCCTGTACATGAATATCGATAGTCCATGTATAATTGGTTATTCTTTATGTATGTATGTAATTCCGTTTGGTATAATAACCAGCAAAGAAAATAATTATCTAAGGAGCGAAGCAGCCAAGCAAAAAGATGGTTTTCAATGAAATATTTCATTTGTAATATATATGCTTAGGTATACATATATCTATTATTCATATCTACAAAGATATATAATTACAAATCTTTTCTGCCAAATGAATAATTATAGGTAAGTTACTCCTTGGAATTGACCGCTTCTCTTAAAGATCATTCTTACTTTTTGGGTATTTTTTATGTGTAGAGGGGAAACATACACGCAAAGAGAGAGAGAGGGAGTCTCAAAGTAAATATAATATGTGGGGCTGAAGGTCGACGGAACTACTTACTAATTAGACTTCAAAGTTTCATTTTACCCCCTTTTTCAAATGATTGAAAGTATTCAGACGACTCAAGTTGTATTTATAGGCAATTCATTTGAGACTCGTAACTTTAAAAATAATGAGACGAGCATTAAACAAAAAAAAAACCTTCCTCAAAACAAATAATGTATTGAATTGCATTTTTTTATTTTATTTTTTTACTTTACTCATGATTCATCAATAATTTTTTTTTTAACCACCATTAATTTGGTCTCTAAAAAGCCTCTAATGAGTCGTTAAAAAAAGAACTTAACATTTAATAAGGCGGAAACGCTATACGTAGTTAAGAGAAATATAATCAATTAAAAATCTACCAAATCAAAAATCTGTAAAAAAATAAATAATCATGTCACAGATTACATAATAAACAGAAAGCGTTGTCATGTTGGATATATCTGTTATTAAACAAAAATGGATAATTTATAAAAGAAAACCCTTGAGAAAGCTTTAGCCAATGACTTTAAAAATAAGTCAAAAAGTACATATATAAACAAAGGTTTTGATTCATTATGGCTCTTTCAAGATGGCGGAGATTTAGAATGATGACGTTCCTTTAAAACGTTCTAATTATAATATTATATGACAAATGAGTATACAAATAAATATTAATGTAATATATATTCCGCAGAATAATCATTTCAAAATGGCCGATCCACAGCGTACATATATGTATATACAGAGTGACTCCATTAACAACTTTTACTATTATTTTCATACCTTTGCCTACTCCCAAAATTTATTTTCATAAAATACATATTATAAAAACATCTTTAGCATTTTGTAAGAGGTCCTTAAAAGGAGGTCAGGAGTCCGTTCCCCTTTCTACCATGTAGTAATAACTGCTGACATCATCATCATCACCATCTATAGAAAATCCATTTAATATCCATCCCCCCCCTCCCTCTTTCCCTTCTCTAAAAACTTGCAGAGAACGACTATGTATGTATTTATATAATAGCCTGAGGCCTGTTGTGTACTATTACAACCTTATACATAGCAGTTATATATAGACATATAATTTCCTTGAAAAATATTTTATTTTATTTTATTTTGAAGGAAACTTTTTAACAACAATATTTCAAATAGCTGATTTTGACAAAAAAATAATTAAATAAAATTCTTTCTTATTTTTGTTAAATAAATGAAATGCATTGAGAGTTACATAAATATCTGGTATGGCATAATGAAACCTCATTGACATGTCTCTCTCTCTCTCTCTCTCTCTCTTTTCAACTTTTAACTAACATATGCACGAATAGAGAAGAAGAAGAAAGATATGTACATGCATGAAACCCACAAAGTAATACCTATTAAAATATTACAATATATGTATGTATTGACGGGAAATATAAAATTGTGGGAAAGACTTTGAGAGTCCCCATTTTTTTTAAGGTATAATGTGTTTTGACGAGAAATTATATAAATTAATATCACATGCAATCTCTTATAACATATTATTCCTTATGTACGTCGTACTATAGGGTAATTTTTGACAAATAATAAATTCAAATGATTTTGTTGAGCGTGACGTCATAACTATTTATAAATTGTATACTTTTAGAGTAAAAAAAAACTTTATTCCTTTTCATTTTCAAGTTTTTTATAGATTTCGGGTAGATTATTGTTTTTAAACTTGGTCAATTGGCGAAATAACAATTTATATGAGCAATAAAGTTTGCTTTATTCAGGTAAACTTACCAAATTGACTCATTTTTATGAAGGTATAACTGAAAAAAAATATATATTTAGTTATTTTAAAGACATTTAATTTGTAGTGATGGGAAATCGGATCCTTCGTGAATCAACTAATACTAATGAATGGATCATTATTGTTATTTATTTAATAAAATCTCATTTTTTGTCCCCTGATTTTAAAATGTTTTAAAAATTAAATTGAAAAACAATAGAGACGGGCTAATGGTTTTTCTTTGCCATCAATAGTTTAACTTATAGTTAACCGCTACATCTCAAAGATGGAGCTGTTTTCGATTTATTAGGTATGTAGTTAGTCAAACCATTCTATGGGGATAGGATCGGCCATTTTGAAATAATAATTATTATATTTTGAGGCGTATAAGTTACGTTTCTATAAATATATATTTTTTTTTGAGAACATATGTTCTTAATCAATTCAATTTGCATACTCATAAGCAGTTAAAGTTGAGTATTTAGCAATGCAAATTCAAATAGTAGACTCTACCTACAAATGAAAGACATTAATTACTCTGGTAAAAAAAAATCAATCTCATTAACATGTTTTTCATTACGGCAACTTTTTTGTTGTTCTTGTTTTCTTCTTCTTAAGGTTAAAGACTTCATTACAAGACTCTAGTAATTAACAATGTTTCAAGGTATACATACTTCTACCTTTCTTCTTTATAAGTACAAATAGGTATATATATATATATATATATCAATAATGTATGTACTTAAAAGCAAAAAAAAAAAAATATAAAGACAACCGTTAAATTAAGATCTCCCTTGAAAGAAAATGAAAAAAAAAATTAATTAACTTAAGAATTGGCTTTAACAATTTATTTTTATTTTATAAAAAAAGAATTCTTTTCATTTTGAATGAATGTTCTAAGAGCATTTTTGGAAATTAAAACCTACTTTTTCCTATTTTCTTGTCTTGTTAATTGGAAAAAATAAAAAAAAAAATGAGAGGAAAGAAAACGAAATGGATAAAATAATTGCAGGGACCTCTCTTAGAAATTTATTGCTTAAAAATAAGAAGTATATACATACATGGTTAAGTGCATGTGATTGGAAATTTTTTTACTACTAGGGGTGCAACATAGAAATAAGCAAAGGTTGAGTTAACTACATAGAGCTATGTCCTGATATGGGTATGACTATGTTAACATCTACTCAATTATTCCAATTAAATTTGCCTTTTTGTTTCCCTTTTAATTCCCCCTTCAACATATTTATTTCAACGTTTTATAATCACACTCGACAAATGTTCCATCCCTATGTATAAAACTTTAAACTTCATAGATTTTAATGGCAGATTGTAATTTATGACTAGGATTTCTGTACCACAACTAAATACAGATCCCAAATTTGATTCCCTTTTAATTTTTTGAAATATCCATTTTGTAATTTGAGGTAATAATTTGAGGAAGGGATGACCAAATGGCATGCCATTATATATGTGGGTTTCTTTATCGGTTTTTCAATACATGTATGACCGACCGGGTGTGTCATGACTCATGAGGCATGAATGTAGTGATCTAGACAATGTATAACTCAAGTGTGTACTCAGAAAACATTTAATCTGTCAAACGTTATAATTTGACGTCATAAATACGACACCAATACATTTATACTATGATTAAAAAATATTGGGATTACAAAAAATTTTATTTCATCATCAACATTTTATTCCTCTCAAAGTAGCCAACCGCCCGATACAATGCACATGAACCAACGTTTGTTTGTTTTCAATATTCATAGCAGTTACAAATTTTAAAAAAAGCCAATAATTACATAACAAAAACTCGTGCTAAATATTAGTTTTTTTTGAGTAAAAGGTTATGTACCTTCAAAAATAAATGACAGATTCTCAAAATTTCAACAAATACAAGCCTAAAATATTCATTATAACTTTTTGAGCTTACACAACATTTCTCACAAATGCATTTGAGTCACCATCGGACATGTTCAGACATTTTAAAAGAAAGAACAAATTACATTTTAGCTGTTCACAAAGGAACGACGCGTATCTCCAAATAATAATGAATATTATTATTATTATTATAATTTGGCAGGGATACCAGTGACAGGGTTGCCAATCTAAAAACAAAAACATTGTTCCATATTGTAATCCCCCAAAAAATTAAATTAAAATTTTTCGATATTTTTTTTTTGCTCACTATATCATTATGAAACTGATTTTATAAAATACTCAAGATGAACACTGATAAAAAGGTTTGTTGAGTCAAGTTGCTCCTTTGAGAATGGGGTTATACTCAGATTAGCATTCTGCTCATTAAAAATGTCTCCCTTTTATTCGATACAAATTGAGACTTCTTCACTCAATTTTGCCTACATTTCATTCACTTAATATTTGAGAACAAGTTAAGGACTCTACGTTCCAAATACCCCTATACCTCAAATCATTTGTTTTATCAGATAAAATTCAGTTACAAGTTTTTTAAAAACTATCCCAAAGGAAACTTCATAAGCAACAAACTGCCTATATTAGTCTTATTTGCCCATTTATTCAAAATCCTTAAGTGTTTTTTTTATGAAGCTGGCATTTTGTCACAGTGGACCACCTTGAGGTCCTATTAATGGATTCTGTATTTATCGTATAATATTTTCTTAAAACTACCTTCAAACCTATTTGAAAAATGACAAATCAAGGCAAATCAGTTTAACGAACTGCACAAATGTTAATACGTTTTTACCATCTAGAAAGTGACTTTTCAATTTGTAGATTAAACATGGGCAGTTGTACATAGGTAGAGTACATAATAACAAGCTCTTGTAAGTGACCTAGGGCATGAAGGCAATCAGAAGAGGAAAAACAAAAAGACAAAAACAAGTAGCTTCAAACGCATGACTAGACATTGTAAAATATATATATATATGTTATATAAGTAAGTAAAAACGATCGTCCATTGTCATTGTTTTAAAAATTCTTTAAAAAGAATTTTCGTTTTCAATTTTTTGTTTTTTTCTTAAATGAGTTTGGAGGTAGAGTTTTTATGTATTTAGAGCTAGCATTTACTTACTTATTTATGAGAGTACCTCTCTGATCACATTCCACACATTCACCCTTCTTCATTGTATGTAAGTAGTACGTCCTCATCACTCAGAGCCCACCTTATATATATATATATATATACATATGTACTGTCCCCTAAAAAGGATTTAGTCTTTATAAGCAATGATACCATTGTTTTTCATTTCCAACTGAGATCAAAGGAACTTTGATTTATGAGATTTATTAGAGATAAAACCCTTCCGTTTAGAGAGTTTTTAAAAGTTGCTCTAATAATAGCAGGAACGGTTTGAGCCATTGCAATTGGGGGTCTTTGGAAATATTTCCTGCTATGTCATTCATATATGAATGTATTTATACAATACATTTATTTATAAAATAAACTCCTCATCAAAATGAATATTTGTAAATTCAACCTTTTTTTGACGAAATATATTTTAATATATTTTTTTATTAAATATTTATATTTTATTCTGCAATACATAGATGGAATAATTGATGAGCTTTTTTTGTACAAACGGAAAATTGTGGAAGAAACAAAAAAAAAAGATACAATTGAATATCATTTCGTTAAATTCTTTGCCAACTTTTGAGTCTAATTAATTATATAAAAAATCAATCAGTTTGAGTACTCAAAGAGCAATAATTCAATAATTTGTATATATACAAACTAACAGCTTGAGACTCAAACGTGTACAAAATGACTATTGAACAGGCCTAAAAGTATCACTCATAGGCAGTAGCAAAAGAACATCCTCGTTGATGTATATATATTATTATACAATACAGAATTAATCTACAAATGTAAGAAGATTGATATGACTTGACATATATACATACATATATGTGTTTAATAGATACTATAAGAATTAATCCCTTTGTTTCAAGAAAATAATTTCTTTAATACATTTGTGTTGATTCTTGTTATAACATATACACATAGATATTATTCTGTCTTATCATAAGTATAGAGAGTGTCTTACACATTATATATATATATATATGTTATTGTTGTATGTATATATATCTATGTAAAAGGAAATGTTCTCTGTACGTGTTTTCCTCAGGTACATATCACTTTAAAGTATTTATTCTTTATATGATGCATTTAAATGGTTAATGAAGAACAAAAAACAAAACAAAAAGTGAAAGAGATAAAACAAACAAAAAAAAAAAAACAATTTAAACCATTCACTATCTCATAGACATAAAGTTTTATACATTATGTTCACGATTAGAGCATACATTTTGAATATATAGAAAGAAGCCTTTGTTTTCTCAAAACACTTTTAACCCCAAATGTAAATTACACATATACCTGTAATATCTCGTCGCACATTGGTGCTATAAATAAAATAATTTATATATATAGTATCTAATAAATATATGATTTGATGTGTTCAAATGTTGATTTTCTTATTAGCTTTCCCTTATCTGAAATTAACATGTACCCATGTCGTTACTCTTTTTTTCACTTGTTGCAATTTAAATTCTATATTTATGTAATAGAGAAGTTAGAAATTGCTCCTTGCTTCAAAATTGATAGTTTGTTTGGAGTAAATTAATGTTCAAACCACTAATACGTATACTAATCAAAGGTTTAAAGAAGCACATAGAATGTTTTGGAGATAGAATTGCGTCCTGATTCAAAAGTATTTCATTATTAAACATATGTATGTTTCTTGACTAATATTTTGTCTTGATATTGTTTCTTGAGGAGTAATTACTATACAATTTCTAATGGCTTTGGATGTATGTTAACCCAAAGTTAAGAAGGGTATTGATAAACAACGATAGCTCATTCTTTTTTTTCAAACTTTTTTTTCCACACTGATTAACTCCTTAATAGCCCTTTTTTTTCGTGAGATTGTTAAGTATCTATCATGTATTTTTTTTAATACATTATTTATCTTACAACATTTAGAAATTTCATGGTTCATTTCTTTGTGGTGAGGATCTTCTTATGACGCATTCATAACTTTGTTGTCAACATAATAGCTAAAAAAGGACTGTTAAGTAAAATCTATGTAAAACTGTGTGTAATTTTACATTATAACTATCTTCATAAAATATATAAATACATACGTACGTTCACTTATAAGATCAGGGTCCGATTGAAACTCTGCTCATGGAGTTTGAATAAACCATTTGATTCCCAATTAACTACTCTGTATCTCTCCCTGTCCTGGTAATAATAATTTTATAAGGTTTGTTGAATGCTTTTGTTCGAAGAATAAATGCTTCCTGTGTGGCAAATCGTCAAGAAAAATACTTAGAGTCAAGTATTGTTAAGAACACTTTTTTTATATTATTTTTATACAACTCAATTTTGTGAGCCAAAGGGCCACACATCAACACTTTTTCAAGGCATTATTTATCCCTTTGATATGTGGGATAAGGTTCCTCTCATTGTCGATTTCTATTTAAATTTTTGTATATATAAACAATCCTAATCATAGGTCGCCACTTTCTTTTGGATTAAATATGGTGACATTGAGGGAAAAAAAGTTAGGACTTGATTTGTTGATATTGTAGTAACTTGGAAAATGAAAGGGAACGTCAAATGACGTCATTGATCATTACAAATATATGTATATATACATATATAGTATAAAAAAAATTGATGACCCAAAAAAATGATCATTGGTATGCAGGAAAGGAAAAAATAATAAAAAAATGAGACAATGAAGTTTCCTTCCTTTCTGAGAGCATTTATTTAATATGTCTTGACTATAAAAGTCTCTCGAGTAGTACATAGATGGGGTCACTTATGAAAGACCAAAAAAAAAAAAAACCTTCTCCTACCCTATAAATAAATAAATGTATGTATGTATGTATATACATTGTACAAAGAATGAGCTGCCCAAAAAATGAAGAAGAAGAAAGAAATTGAAGAATTTTAATCATAAAAGATAAATGAGATAGGCCGTAATTGAAAATCTTAAATATGTAGCTATCCATACATAGGTTATTGTAGAGAGTAACTTTGTTGAATGCTTGTAGACTCAGGTCTATAGGGCATACATACATGGAATCATGTATTGATGGTGAATTATGACCCATAGATAAGGATTTGCTTAGGGTATTATAAATATATGTATACGTATAGTTTACATACTTACGTATTAAGGATGGGCTCAAAAATGAAGAAGAGGAACCAAAGGCATCAAGATCCCCAAAGAAACAAAAACAACCAAAAAGAACCATCAACATGGCATTCATAATGTCCAAAAAAACCACCATTGACCTCACTCCTACTATTCACAAAAGGTTATAATATGAAGCAACTCTCGTCCTTAGTTGGACCTCGTGAAAGAAACCATTTACTATAAAATTGTATCTTCTAATGTTAAACTGAGTTAAAGGAAATGACATACTTCTCCACTGCAACAGGTGGAAAAGATGTATTTGAAGAAAGAAAATGTCGAATATTTATTTATCTGATAAATTGAAAGGATAATAAACTCTACAGATGTCAATGTCGTGAAACAATGAGTTATAATGGATTTCTCTGTACAGAGAGGAAGTTTTTTGAATAAATTACACAGAATATTACTACAAATTTCTTATATTTTCTTATAAAAAGTAAAGTGCAACGTAAGTGCACTTGGTAGGTCCTTAAATATGAGACATTGAGTCCATAGTGATAAATTATTAAACCACAAATGAATATTTGTCCGTCTTCCAAAACGAAACTCTAAATTAGAGCAATCAAATTTATTACCCTCTAGGAAACAATTGCAGTTACAAACTAAATCTGTACACCCCTCAAAAGTTTTTTCTGGATTTACAAAATATGTACTTCTAAGTAGTGTTGAGTACGTTCCATAGTAAAATTGATACAATACTCATTCCTTTGACAAAAAGTAACGGGTATTTATAATTGAATAAATGTTTGAATTTAGATCATTTAACGTACTCAAAAGTAAAAAATGTATTATTCACAAAGAAAAGTTGGTAAGGAATTTATGAGATAGGCAGGCCAAAATAAACTTGAGACGAATGAAATTATTAAAATTTAGGGTTTTTTTTTTAGTAAAAGTATTTTTTCTTGCATAACTGTGTTTTATGATAAAGTAATCAAATCAGTTTCTTTGTATATGAAAAAAATTACAGCTCTATTAACGTTGTTACATGGAAATTTCTTTAATCAAATGTTAAGTTTAATCCGTATCAAAAATATGTTGGTTTTTGCAAAAACTATTTGGCATGAGATTGCAATAATTTATTTGTAGAGTTATATACATACATAAGTAAGTATTCCTTCCATTTGACAAAAAAAAACCTTATATTTAACATGATTTAACATAAAATCCATTTTCTGTCAATAAAAACTTTTTAAAAATACTAAATAATATGAATTTTAATTAATTGAATAACTTTATTTCTATCTTTGACATCATCTTCATTATATAAAAAAATTGATTCTATTAAAAAAAAGATGTATTAAGTCAAATTATGTATATGAATGTCTTTGTTCTTTCTTTAGATGAACAATCAACATTTTTATTTAGGTTTGAATCAACACAGCCATTTAAATATACTCATTAATTTTGTATTTATTTACTTCTTTAAAAATAAAAACCCGTTTCGAACCCTCTCTCAAAAAACAAAATAAATGATATCATTCCACAATTTATTATGAACATCAAATATTTTCTTTTTAATATGAGTACATTGATAATCATGGATGATTGTTTGTTATATGGTTAAATATGAATCAAAACAGAAGAAGAAGAAAAAAATTACTATGAGTTGACTGTGTGTAACCATGAATGCTCAAAATTCTGTCATCCTCTCTGACATGATAGAGATCTACATTTATATACAAAAAATGGGAACAAAAATACATTGCAAAATGTTTAACATATATTAATAAATATTTTTCCACGATATGTCACATGACTAATTTTTTTTTTTTGCAAATCATGTAGCAACTCTTGTGTATCTATTTAAGAGAGAGTTGTGCAAAAAAAAAAAAAATTTTTTTTTGTTAAGTAAAGTATTTGTGTAGGTATAGCCAGAATTACGTAGCAATTATCAAATTTTAATACCTGTCTTACAATTTGTAACCATGTCGGGCAAAGCAATGAACCTCAGCACAATGATTTATCTAGTACATTTCCAAACACTGTTCTTGTAAGTAAAAAACCTTACAAGGTTATAAGTAACCTGTAGTAATTTTCACTCTAAAACACTTTTGTAGAAATATTTTTATAAATTTGGGTACAGGGAACAGTGGATTGGAGTGTAGCTTGAGAGTTTTTGTACCTATAGATTTGATACCTTACACCATTCCCAATATAATTTAAATAAATTTGAGACTCCCTTTTATTTGGAGGTCCGAGGAGGGATTTCAAACCTTTTATCTAGCCATAGTATCTCTGTCACTGGACCAAGATACTACCATTAACATCATTCCTGAAAAAGGTGTCTCTTTATCATATTCTTAATTGTCAGTCCTCTACATAAAGACATTCATCTTTTAACTAACACAACCTACTTATAATTTATGAAAATACCACTTATTTTTAGACCAGAGCTTCTGTAATTGTGAAGCATGTTCCATAAGAGTTCACACTAAGGAAATCTGAGGGTGGTGTAAAAATATTTTTTGAAAAAAAGCATGAAATATCCTAAGGCCTTAGGCCTCATGTAATAGTCTGTTGCGTGTCTTGAGCATCTAACTCTCTATTTTTAATGGTATTCACTTCAATCACTTCAAAAATGCTAACAATGACTCTTAAGATAGTCTAGGACACCAATACACAAACATCAGCTTCTTTTAACATTGATCATAAGTCTCGAATGGCCGTTAATTTCCTTTGAAGAATGTAGCTTGTAGTTTATTTTGAATTCAAAGTACTTTTCCTAACCATATGTTGATTGACTCTTATGTACGACTTCACATTATATAATATTTTAAGTATGAAAATTATTTCTTACAATAAGAGTAATTCCCTAAATATCTGGTAGATGGAACCACTTTCAAAAGTTTGAATTTTTTGATGATGTAAAAAATAAAAGTTGGTTATTTATTATCATGGTTCTCATCTTTGTTTGATTCATAAAGATCCCTATCATGACTCATAAATCCCCCCCCCTCCACTATTATTTCTACACAGTACCTGATATTACCTTTCATAATATATACCTATATTAATTGGTAATTTACCAACCAAATTTGTAGTTGTTGTTGTTTTTTCTTTCTTTTTTCATTATTTAAAGCAATGTTCCACTATAATTTACGACTCACAGAGTTTCCCTCTAAGGGATTCTAAGTGCCTTTAAAAAATACCTTCACTATAATATAGGTTTATTACGACAGCAACAAATATAAACCAAAAAAAATTCTTGCAATACATTATTTTTACACAAAACAAAAATTAATAATTTTTTTGGGGAAAATAAAAAATCACCAAAATCTACACAAACAGTCTTAACAACTAGTGTCATAGGGCAAAGTATGACTCAACATCCTATGTAGGTGTATATATATGTATTTGGAAAACTGACCTTTGATCATAGCAAGAAACAAAAAAATAATAGTCCTCAACTAATCAATTATCTATGTTAGTTGGTTGGTTGGTTGGTATAAGCTTGTGGGCTTATTGACCTTGATAGAGTGTTTTGTTGATTGGATTTTGTATGCCTATAAATATATTTTGGGTGTGGGTCATTGAGCATTTCATTTGACGGTTCTTAATTGTTTTTTTTGTTTTTTTGTTAATTAGGGGTTAATTTATTGATTTTGAGTGAGGTGTACATATAATAAAGAAACCCTTTTTAGTAAAGAGCTGCCGGAAAGCTATTGATGGAACTTATAAGAGCCTTATCAAGAGGAGGGGAAAAGATTATATCAGAGCCTATTGATATTTTTAGCTATCCGTCTAACTCCCAATTTATTAAATACACATACATGTGCAACAACTGCCTCGTTCTTAAAGTAAAATTAAGTAAATGAGAGTTATTATTGAATTTTTGCATGAGTATGCATTTTATTTTGTGTTTACTAATGTTCACCAATGTTCTAAAAAGAATTTTGAAATTTGTATCATCAATTAAAAGGTATTTAACGTTCCTTATAAATCATGATTAATTACATATCCTTCTTCAATCAAAGGAGCCGTCCATCCAAAGATATGAGATGACTATTTATAAGTAGATAAATTAAAAAGTTGACTACGAATCATGACTAGATAAATAAATATCCTATCATCAAAGTGTTTGTTAGAGGGAGTTCTTTTAACAAAAAAAAAGAAATTTAAGAGTGTCCCTTTTGGCTGGCTCTATTCCTAAGATAACATCAATGTTATTCTTAGGGAAATCATAAGAAAAAACAACAATATGCTTTAAGATGAGAATACAAAATAAGTGACTCAGTATATGATTCCTATATATGATTTGGGAGGATTGAAGCTGTGTACTCCCCCCTTCCCAGGACTTTCTTCAATCCACACCAAAAAGTAACATTATTTTGTATATTCATGGAATTTTCCTGTCAAAAAGGTCATGTAGGGTCATTGCAGCATATACAATGTATCATAACATATTTCCCCAAGTTATTTTAACTTTTAAAAGTCTCATAGAATTACATTTCACTTCCTTAAATGCGTATATAATTATTATGATTCTTTGGAAAAGACAATTGATAAATAACAATGACGTTTCCTATCGAGAGCCTTTGTAATCATCCCTTGGCCCAAAATTCCATGTCTCTTCGTGTTAAGAATAAACCAAAAAAAAAATCAAAAAAATATAAATGTATAGGGCAGCAACACCTCTAACGGAAACAACATGGGACTATGTCTCATACACTGTACATATATAGTTCATAGTACTTGAGAAATGTTTTCTCATGGATTTCTCACGTCATTTTCCATCACGAAACTCTTTTTTTTGTGTGTGTGTGTGTGTTGCTTGACTGCTTGGCCCTCATCCCTTCTAACATCATTATAATTGAGGTTATGACGTGTCACATCATCTAATGAGTAGATACAAAAGAAAGGAAGATTCAAATCGTAATTATATAAGTATATACTTTTATGCATAAGCCTATCTATAATGAACATGTTACAAGGGGCGGAGGAGAGAGACAGAAAAAAGGATTTAAAAAAATTTAGTATCCCTTAGAGTTGAGTGCTATTGGAATATTAGTGATGTGTGGGGTCCTTACATGACGGTTCCTGTGTGTACTATTGGATCTTTACTCGATGGCATAGTTAAGGAATTTAGCAGGAAATGACTTTTCATTCATAATTTCCGTTCATTTTATAGAGTTTGAACGAAAAAAAAACAGTTGAGGAAATATGTGGAAAAAATCAAAGAACGGTGTTCATTTAGCTCTTTATAATTTTGTTCTTTTTTCCCCAAGATAAACATTGCCCTAGAGACAAGCTCCTAAAGTGTGAGGCTCTACTGTTCCATGAATAAACTTAGGCTTCCCTCAAAGATTCAGCAATTTTTAGACAAATACTTAGTAAATCAGCTCCTCCTGAGTGTCAATGGTTGGTTGCAACTAAATACATCACCCATATAATTTATGGGGATGATGAAAATCATGAATGTAAATTACATAATCATTCAATTTGTAATATTGTTATTTTACAAATCTTTTTCGACTAAAAAAAATGGGGATCTGAACAAAAGCTTTTCCAAAAATGAATGGAAAGAATGGTAAAGTTGGAAGAGATTCAAGTCTGCTACACTGATCATAAAACTTGACAGGTCGATAGCACACACTTTTGGCAGTTTTGATACGGATCATAATTTCGGAAACAATTTGTAGTTTCTATTCAGTACTTGCAATATATTCATTTACATAGAACTGAGGATAGACATCGTCCTATCTACATACATCATACGTCATAGACAATAAACAAAATGCACAGATAAATAATGAAATAAATTAATATTAACAAACAGTGAAGCAATCAAAATCGAAGAAAAACTCACACTTGACCTGCTTATTGACCTCATGTGTATAACTTAATGATGCTCTACACACCTTGTCGTCCCTATGTAACAAGGGTGTATTTATCTACCTCTAAGACCTATGGTGTATAGATGAAACGGATGATGACGTCACAGAAATAAATGAGGGGGGCTTTGGAAAAAGTATTACTTTTTTCCTTTGTACCTTGTTCAAAACAAAAACCAGGGGCACAAAGTGAGTTTTTTCCTTCAAATGATTTGCAAAGCGTTTTAAATTCACGACATCACTAATTGTAATGTCTTGTAATTTTGAATATATACACACATACAATGGATGAAAATATGGGCAAACGTATTTATGTATGTAGTCAACTAGAGATACAAATTTCATAAATTATGGTATGTAAATATGTACAACAACCAAAAACGGAGGAAGAACCAAGGAGTTGTTAAGTTAGTAGTTAGTTCATTCTTTAAGAGACATTAAGAAATATTGGATCAAAAATGATTAATATTTTTATGACGTTTATTACAAAAAGCATAAATGAGTAGCAGAGGAGGCTGTGATATTGAACAAAGGATTTTTCTTTATTATTATTTTTTTTTTTGCAAAGAATTATGAACATACATACATACATACATACTTTTCTTAATTAGAACAAAAGTCAAATGTACACTCGTCTATGCATATACGTACATACATACATATATATATATATATATATTTATAAGATATGTATGAACATTTAAGAAAAAAAAAAAATAAGAAAAAAAACATGCCTCAAGACATGAAAAAAAAAATGAAAAAAATGAGTAATCATGTACAGAGCGTATTAATACTTATATCATGTATGTATGTATGTATGTAGATTATACCTAAACGTGTATTGTACGTACATGATCAGATTTAATCTTTTGCCTTCCTTGTAATGCTCTGCAAGTAGCTAGGAGTATATATGTAAAAACGTTTATCCATGTACAATTACGTTGTGTCTTTAGATATATATATATATATATATATTCTTTGCGGAATCACATTTGCATGGAAGAAGAAAATCATTGCAAAAAGATTTGAAGGAAGGATTTTGACTGTTTTTTATTATTATTATTGTTACTTTTTCTTTAGATTATAATATGTTTATAATAAATAGACTTCCGTTTGGCCCTTCAACTAGTCACTGAGCAATTCTATTTTTAAAAATTTGACTAGTCAGGTCCGTACTAATTGTACTAGGTGGAATCACACCTTGTATTATTGCCTTAACACACACTGACTGAACCAATGCCCCATATGTATTTCAAAGAGACATTGGAAAGAATAATTTTTACAAATAATTGTAAAAAAAATATAAAGAGTTATGTTATATATAGTATAGTTACAATGGAGAAGAATTACCCATGCATTGGTTGGGAAAAATAAACTTACATGGGCATTCTCTCAAAAGGAATTTAGTCTTGTGGTATAGAATTTTAGTAAACTAAGTAACAACTTGTTCTTAGTGTCAATAATTACAGTGATTAAAACTAAAAAAAAGGAGGTTTATATACCAGAGGTTGGTATAAGTCTTGTAAAAAAGATGAAGGATGAATATGATCTGACAATGTATATGTAACTGACCTGAATGAATTTTATGTTTAAGGCATACTTAGCAACATGCACTTATGATAAGATCCAGGATTAGTTTTCAGTTATCATGTGATAATGAAGAAGTAGGAAAGAGAATAGTTACTCATGCATTGGTTGGGGATTAGATAAACGTACATGGGTTAACTCTCGAAATGAATTTATAAATTTTGGATGAATTTACAAATATTAGGCAATCAAATGTTATTATAGGGTTGACAAAGACCATTGAGGAAATTATTAGAAACTATGTAGATCTCTATAGTGCCTGAAGATGCTATGTGATTCAGAAAGTATTCTCAGTGAGATGTAACTTATATACTTTGATCCCAGACCAAACTCACTTTTGAGATCACCAACTGAGTCGGCACTGATGAACCCTCTCCAATTGCAGCTAATTGGGCAAATTTTGATTGGAGTTTTTTTAGGTAGATTTAAGGCTTTTATACCTATTGATACTGTTATTTGCATTATTTTTTAATAAAAAAAAATAGTATTTTAAAGATGCACTTTTGTGTGGGGAAAGGTAGTAGCTGCAAAGTTTTTCTTCCTTATTATTAAAATCCTTTTTTGTTGTTGTTTGTTTCTATCACCCCCCCCCCCCCCTCCTCCTCCAGTTTTCTTCATTCCCTACGATGAGGACACATATCATTAGATATGATTAAGCTTTTAATAAAGTCATAAATAACCCCATTACGTCTAAGATATATAATATATTGAGTGACTCATTATCTTCAATTATTCTTTATTATAAAAAGGGGGGGGGCAGAGAGGAGGAGGGGGGGGGATTAATGCCTTGTGTGTAGAGTATGATATATGTAACATATATTTACGAGTATATATATACATATATATATATATTGAAATATGAAGAATAAAAAATTTAAAATTAATTTATGAAATATTATTCATAAATGTATGTACTATAAACGATATGATTACATATGATATTCCTAAATATTCCTAGTGCAGTTAGCTAATGAATAAAATACAAGCTACTAGAATGATACAATGGATGCTTCAAAAAAAAATAATAATAATAATAATCACACACATAAATATATTTCGTTCATTTCCGGTATTTCATCACATTTTTACTTTGGAGTAGTGGTGCATAATAACATCCGGTTTCTGCATGCAGAATACCTAAATGGATGGATAAAGGTGAAATGAAGAGGGTACCTACTTACTTTTTGGTACTTTAATGACTTCCGATTTGAAGAGAGTTTTTTTTTTTTTTTGGTTTTTTTATTTCCTCATGGTTTTAAAAAGATATATGGTTCTAAATATTTAGAGTTGATATTGTTGATATAATTCAATTTTTTCTTTTTTTTTTCAGTCAAGGCACCTTCAATAAGTGAATGACATTTATCACTCAACCCAAAATGTCAATTTTTTTTTCCAAGCCTTTAACAAGGGCAGAGTCAAGGTGAGGTTCATTATAAATTTTAAATAAAATTCCTAATTGATAGAATCAGTAGGTGTAATTTATCTTTTTGATATTGTAATTCGTATGTTTCTGCTCAATTTAAAGAGTTGACAAAAGGCCTTAGATATGAAAAATAGGGAGATTGTTTTTCGAACAACAATTGGTTCTGCACCAATATTTTGTAACGAATTATGACTGAGCCCCAGGGTCTCAACTAATTAATGTATCAAGATATTTAATTTATTAGAGATACATATAATAGGGTCCAGTGAACATTCCAGTGAGCCAATATAACTCACTTTGAGAAAAACTGCGTCATACATAGAATAATGTTATGAGGACCCCAATATTTTTGCTAACGTTTTTTCATTTTTATTACGTCATCAATGGGCCAATATTTTTATGACGTAATGTAAAGTACCAGTTCTAATATCAATCTATTATAGTTCCGTTTTGAATGCACCAGTATCCTGTTACAACTATACGGCAAGGGTGCCAAACAAAATTTAAGTAGAATATACATACAGGTGACCTGCTCCAGAGACACCGTTGCTAGTATCAACATAACCATATGTTATCGCATAAATGATGATCATAAATAAACAACCAAATATATATATATATATCAGGAAATTCCTCCTTGATTGATCCATGCGTATGATTAATGATCGAATGTAGCATTTGTTTTTTATCATCCATTATTTCCAAAAGGTATAAACATCCTGGAAATAAGCGGATTTAATGACTTATTCGACCTCTCCTCTACATATAAACAACAGACTCTCACAACAAATGGATTCAAACGCAATTTATACTCATTCTTATGAAATGAACTCTCTAATGGGAATTGTAAAAAAAAAAAATATAAAATATATTTTTTTATACAAAGATATATATATATATATATATAATATAATATATAAAGCCATTTGTCAGGGATACGACATTGATGGACAAGAGAGTTAGACTTCAAGGGCCCTTGACACGTTTTTATCTCTCTTCTATTGTTGATAAGGACAAAATGATGTCTCATTATACATAAATGAGATGGACTCTAAGGATAAATAAATACTTAGATATCTCTAAGGATATATGTTTTATTTAAAGAAAAAATACTTTTTTTTCAATATTATGTATTCAAAAGAATCGAGTCAATATCATGCATGGCCTTCGTTGAGATATTATATGTATAATTGTTCATACTATTGCAAGGTGATATTATATTAAGTATATGTACATAATTTATGTAATAACAGAATTATTCACTAATAATAATCATTAAATGACCCATTCATAGTGCATCAATTCTATTCAATAATAAGATTAAAACAAATAGCCTAATGATAACTATTATAGCCAAAAATGAGACAGACTCATTTATAAGCCCAAGGATTATCTCGGAAAATTTAATTTAATTCCACATGAGCTTAATAGTTAATTATTATTAATCTGAGCCAAAGACTCCTCCTTGAGTATTAATTAAAAGTGTGACTTCAAAATATGCTCGGACTGAAAGTGAAGAACTTTAAACTTTTGAGTTTTGAACACTTTTACATATGAGCCCTCATGTTTGGTGAGGAGAGGACAATCGATGCATTGAATGCATTGTTGATCTTGTCTAATTCAGGGTACCTTGTACTCACGTCTTTGACTCGAGTCTTATCAAGCTCCATTAAATTGCAAATTCAGACGTTAAAAGGCTCACAACTCCAAATTAAACAATTCAGATTTGAATGTGCTGAATCGAGACTTGAGACTCTTACAGACTTGACATGAACCCATTCAATAGGACGACTCGTGAACAGGTGTGCCGCTACAGTATTCCAACAATATCCTTATGGGGCATTTTGGTCCATTTTTAAAAAGTTTGACAAATATAAGTGAATAGTATTAAGTACACATATCCACTTTTGTAACAATTATAATTTACAATGTGCAACGTTGAAGGCATTTCTATATTAAATTCATCATCCCAATTAAGGACTACATGTTCCATATGCAAATATAATTTTATTTTTATCTTAGACTGCCATTTTGCAAAAAAAAAAGAGAAAAAAATGAAGTCCATTCACTGATGAACCTTGTCAATATTCAGGAAGAAGAGAGATAAAAAAAACCCCAAATCATCACTCATCCATGTGGAACAAACAAAGGAAAATAGCCGACGAAAAAAAAAACTGCAACCTACCTACCTATGTATTATAAACTAAATTTGCTACTTACTATGCCATAAATTTATGTATAAAAGATAATTGAAAAAGAGATTCAGGCGTAAAACCTGTCACAGGTAATGGCTATCAATCATTCGTGCATGACTGAAATTAACAAGGATGACCAACATGATTGGGGAATTACTTAAAGGTACATAGTACATACATATGTCATTTCAATGTGGAATTGGATTTTTAAATGACATAAAAATTAGAGGATATTTGCATATTATCAGCCCTTGACTAAGAGTATGTATATCGACTACACTTGAACAACCTGCTCTCGAGATCAGTTTTTGAAGGTCTCCGTTTTCTATTTCAACTCTTCAAAGTCTTTATAAGACCACGAAAAAAACAACTAGATTGAATTTTTTTCTTCCTTGGATATGATCGTTTCAAGTCTCGGTCTTGGATGAGGCCATTTCAGCACTGGTATGTACAATCAAACTACATATATATTAGTAAATTGGTTATTGAGACCAATTTTTGAAGGTATTGGTCTCAATCCCTTAAACTCTTGATCTTAACTCTTTCCAAGTCTTGGTGAGCAATTAATTTCTTTTGGTCTGGATCCCTCAAAGTTTTGGTATTGCCTTGATCTTGACCGTATCTAAAATTTGCAGATACGAGCACAAATATTTCTAAAGGTTGGATAATTTGTGGATACGAAGGAACATTATACAACCTACTGGTCATGCGGTCAAGGATCAGAGTGACTTTGATTAATGGTAAAAATGAGCAGAGGGGATCAACTCCTCCATCTCTTTCGCCTTTTCAGGATGCCTGAAGTTCAATGATAATAAATATATCCGTATTTTTAAGCGTAGATGCAAAATGGAGGTACTCTTTCAGTACCTAGGTGAACGTGTTTATTATTACATCTAACGCAAATGCAGATAATCTACGTTTGCAAACATGAATGTTCGATCCATCACTAATATAAACATACAGACATATACATATATGTTTGTAATTACATGATGTGTTTACGAACATACACATAATTTATGACCTTAATATTACTGACCTTGAGGATCCAATATATGTATATAAATGATTGTACATCATATGTACAAACATACCATTTAACTATATTTGTATGTACGTTTGTTAGAAAATACGAAGCATGGAGGCTGAGCAAACAGAGAAAAAAAATGAGGAGAAATGGAAAAAAAAAATACAAACACAGAACCAATAAAGATATATGAAATAATATTATTTATCTAGTAATTTCTAGATGATTGATTATATTAATAATAAATACAAGAAATTCAGAAAAAGGAGCTGTCCAAAAGGGCTAAGAGAAATCCCTTCCCCCCCTGTGCTCTCCAAAAAGAAGATTTATTACCTCATTTAAAAGAAAAATTCAATTTGTTTTGATTAGGAGAGTAGCAATTTGGAATGAGACACATCAGATGTCGTATGATGAGACAGTGATACCTTTAATAAAGAACAACATCCCTCTAGGTGAAGCAGATTTCAAATTGTTGAGGTGTCCTTTGAAACGAAAAAAATGCTTCTTTGTGATGCTTGGTATGAGCAACAGCTTTTTTTTTTCATTACTAGGAATGTAAATAGTATGCAAATGGGGTGTGTGAAATAAAAAGAAAGAGAAAATCATCAACTTGGATACTCTGACAATTTGATGAATGTTGAGAGGGAAGCAGCTTCAGCTGTCATGACGTTTGACTGAGCTACAAGCTGCTATTCTCCTTTATATAGATATACAAATGAAGACATCAATAATAAATAATAACTTTATGTATGTACACCATAGATGAGAGGCAGAAAATTAACTGAAATTAATGTCAGGAAATTATATATTTTTAACAAATAATAATATTACGAGGACTTGAGCCCTTTTTGTTTACATTTTATTTGCTTTATTAACCTTAGTGCATGTATTCCTTAATACATATATTCTCTCCTCAGTAATAAAGGAAAAATGATAACAGCTTTGGAAAACAAAAAGCGCTGTTCGAAGAGCCAACTCCACAAAACCTCGCACGCGGCATTTTGCATATAATTTACATTCCTATTTATTACCTAGGTCTTACCCCTTTCCTCTTTAACAGTCCTAGACACAGTGTCCTCCAAGATTTCGATGTCCTTAGCAGTGGATCTAAAATTTGAGGGGATCTTGAGGCCTTCAATCGTTTTTTTGACATTGTTAACAGTCTTCTTCCTGTCCACATCAATTTGTTTTACAATGCTAGTTCAAGAGTGTTCCGCGCAGAGGAGTTTGTCAATCTTTTCCCTTTTCCTTTTCCTTATATCAAACATAAAGCCCTGTTGTTTTGCTTTTCTGGCATGAAAAGTTGACTCACTCAATCGAGGTTTATGACTATCTAAAAAATGGGAAAATAGTTATTTGACACATCTGAGGTATACTTGTATAAAGAAAACAGGATGGATTACAATTTGGAGCCCATATTAGACATAATTAATTGAGCTCTTTGCTTTTAACTATAGAAAAAAGTATCATTGGAGACAAATATGTTGGATTTCTTTTATTTTGTAACATGATTATGGCATTTTACTATTTTTTGTATTTGATTTACTTAACAAAACCTCTTTTCTTTTTTCTTTTTCTTCAAATCATGGCTATTCACAAATCCTTTTTTTACATGTATTTGTGTGCATTTTACATAGAATGTAAAATTAAATACTTTCTTTTACATCTTATCAGTGTAATGAGATGAAAAGTAGTAGTGTGTGGACCTCAATGGTCACGTTCCACCTAGCAAGTCCTTCAACTCTTAATTATCCTAGACTATACATTCATAGCCTTAATTAAGGATGTATAGTCATTACATGTATGTATATTGTTTTTTTTGTTTTTTTAAAAGGGCTTTGCTAATTTTTGCCAAAAAATAGTGGCAATTAAATCATCTAGTACGTGACGGTTAGAGACTCACGAATACTTAAATTTATTATTATTATAGTATATATATATATATATATATGCATTTTAATACACAAATAGACCTAATATGTTTTTGGTTTGAGGGGAATGTATCTTTCAGTACGAGAGGGAAGGAAAAAGACACAAACACTTCTTCAGTATCCACACAATGTTTGTATGTAGACACAAAATTACACATTTTGGGGTTTCACTTTAGAAGCAGCCCATAAATCAAATAAATATATGTAGAGTTAATTTTTGCTTTTCGTTCCTTATATGTATATATGTAGGCAAAATAGGAAAAAAAGTCGGGCTTAGATACTTAATTACCTTTTATATTTCTAACTACATAAACCCTTCTCTCTAAAAAGAGGTCTCTTCTCCCTCATCTCAAAGAGATAAAGTGTATGTAGTTGCATGAGTGTGAGACAAATGTACAAAGAGAAGATAAAAAGGCCAACTGAGCCCCTCTTACATATGTAAACTGCAATGAATGATTATAGCCAGAGTATGTATTTTCCACAGGGGGTCCACCCATTCTTGTCGTGACTAATCAGAGTCTCAAAATTTGTCAAAACGAATAAAGGTTGAATAAAATATGACTTTTCTGTTTGTCTCTTGTTCAAGGGGGATACATTTTGGGTCAAGCCAGAAAATGACTGACGATACTTGATGTCAAATCATTTTGTTTAGCAAAATGATATCAAATACGAATATCCAAAATATAAAATTACATTTATACAGGGAAGCCTGGAATTAAATACACTCACTTGGAACTTATGCCTAAGCTTTGTATTCACGTATTTTTTTATAGTATAACTACAGAGACGACGTTAAGAGCTGACATAGAACAGAAAAGCAAGTGCATAGAATATATCAAAAGGAATTAAATATGCCTTTTAAATTAGCTGAACTCACCTCTAATGACGTATTCAAGGTCTCAAATCCTGTCTCGTTTATCAACGTAGGTTGAATCAAAGTAATGCTTTTATCCGTCATTTCGATAGGAATCTGGTCTAATGAAAGATACTTACATTTGATCACTTTTGGAAGTGGACCTTCATGATCCTTTAATCAGTTCAGAATTAAGGGGGCCTCATACACTCAAAGTAAATATATAAATACTGAATGAATTTAAATTTTGTTTTTGCTCTTTAAGAAGAAAATTTTTACCCTTTCGATCTCTTTTTCCAATTTTTTTCTCCATAAATTTTCCTGTGAAAAGTAGGACAAACGGATCCACCTACTACTCCCCCCCCCCCACTCCCTATCTGTCAAATCCATAGCTTTCATTTAGGGGAAGGAATGTTTCAACATCAAAAGTTTAATGACATACCTAAAGGATGATTTTTTTTTTGCAAAGAGAATTGAATGTTTATCAAATTCAATTTACTAATGTACTCAATTTTTCTAAAGAAATATACATAATTTTTTAAAAAATCGACACTTACAAATATATCACGTTACAAACTGTCATTGAAATAATAAGATTTCTAACCGTATGGAACATTCATACATATAAATACATAGCACACGTATAATATACAACTATTTATCTCTGCAGTCAAGTATGAAAATATATAAAAATCATACATAAATACACATTTGTAAGTAGGTATGTACATGGAGCTATTCTTAAAATGATTTATTTAAAGAGTCAAACTTCAAGTCTACAAAAATAGGGTTATATGTATGTATGTATGTATATATGTATAATCGTAATAATAGTTTAAATTCAATAATGGGGAATTTGATTTATATCAGGTAATAATTGTTTAATACAATCTACCTACATGCATATTACATACATACACCAAGGCAAGCAAAAGTACATAAGTATTTCTCTTTGTATACCTAACTCTAAAGGTAACAAAAAATAAAAAAATCACTTTGTAATAAAATTCTATTCATCTTATGGCAAAATTTGTTTTCTTTAATTAATGTGTTTGGTTGTGAATAGAATCAAGATATTTGAAAAAAGGGATGATATTTAACACATGTAAAGTTGAAGTGAGAAATTATTTTATAAATTATTGAGGCAAACATCTGACTCAGCAGATGGTATTGACTTCTACTTGTTGTTGTTGTTGTTCTTTTGTGAGTATGTACATATATAGTATATAATTAAATGACATGAAGAAACGTATGTAAAAAATATTTTTTTAACTAAAAAAAAAATTATATAAAATATTTATTCTATTTTTCTGTTAAATGTCCATGATGCGTATGGTTGTATTTTAGATAGTTGATACATTTTGAAGTCTCAATAATACTCAAAAAAGCATGTCTTTCAAGTGCTTTTAATAAAGAAAAAAAACCAGTTTTGCATTTGTGCCATTGCATTTGTGTGACTCCTGTTTCAGTGAAGTACATAATAATTTTTTACTCTTTTGCATCAAAAGTAATCAAATGAAACTATAGTTTGATGACTAAGTACGTCATTTTGCAAATGACCACAAAATATATACTTATTCAACAACTTTTAAATTCACTAACTGTTATTTTTATAATACTTTCAAGGGTCTAAATAAGGGCTCAATCAATATATGTATAAACCGAATATGGGCAGTTAGAGAATAATGGGTAATCGGCCAAAAGGCTATCAGTTATATTAATGACATTTCTTTTGTTTTTTCATATAAAAATATATTTGAACTTTTTTATTATTAAATAAGTAAATTTTATCATATTTTATTGTCACATAACTAAATAATTAATTGATTAAAATCTCAGACAATGAATCTCTTCTGTCCTCTCAATACAACAATGACTCCAATGACTAAAAACTATCAAAAGATAAAATATAGGATATTTTATGGGTGATGAATAACAATATACTCTTGGTTATGGAAGGATTGTCTTAAATAGGCCCATAAATAGATTTAAAATGATGTTAAAGATGATAAACCCTCAAATTCTTCTATAACTTGATGTGAATCTATTATGCACTGCCTTCCTAAACTTTTTAAAATCGTTGTTCAAGGGACAAATATTTTGAAAGTTTCTTCAGTTATTTGCCATAAGGAAAAAAAAAAGGTATTTTCTTTTTACATCCACGTTCTAATTATTATTACTCTTCGTTACCCACTTAAACTAGGGAACTATTGTTCAGTGTAGTTTTGCCAAAATAGGAGAAATAATGAATATAAACACATATATTTTGCAAACGGATATGCTTTTTGAATGATTTATGCACTCTGAGACTCCAGCTATTTCCAGGTCCCTATCCAAATTCTTAATATACATATATATTGAGTGCAAAGGTTGAGAAGCCCTACTTATGTGGATCCTTAATTAGCTTTCCATTCAAAAAAAAAAGAAAAAAGTATATCCTTGCGTCTGGCTTAATGTTAGTAGAGGCTTTCATATTTCTATACATCTTGTTCTGCCTTATCGGATCCGCCACTCCCCTTCCAGAATGGACACTCCAACATAACCATAAATAAAAATATATACTGACAAATGGGTATACAAAATTGTACGGAATTTAATAATTATAGTTTTTCTCGTGAAACTTTGTTTTCAAAAGAAGGAAGTGGCCATTTTTTTTATATAGTTTTTTTTTGTGTGTGTGTGTGTATGTAAAAGTTTCTTCAACTTACAAAATAAGGCTATTCAAATAGTTTAGAGTGTAGAGAATATATTAATATTTATATGTATGTACATACATAGGCAAAGTTAAGAATAGAGGTTCAATTTAAAGAAAGAGAAAATAATCTTATTCCTTTTACTTTTTAGAAGAGTACTTGCTCTGAAATGGACGTGAAAGATTAAAAAAAAAAAAAACTCAAGATTTATTTTCCTCTCTTTTCGTATAATTCTACGATTTTTTTTTTCTTCTTCTTCTCTCTTTTCAAAGAAATAGGACATAACAAGACATCAGATACATAGGAAATGAAATATATGTATGTTTATATGAGTTATATATATATATATATATACGAAACATTTGTGTAGACTTGATATGAAGAAAATACACAAAAGATCTCTTTGCAAAATATAAAAATTACAGGAAAACACAGTCTATATATATATATATATGTACATATAAGGAATGGCATGGGCCGTCTCTGGCAGAGTGAGTCTACATTAGTATACGTATAATGGATGTACAAACAAACCATTTATTTATTTATTTATGTGGTTGAATTGTGATGTACTTTGGTTGGTAGGTGTGTAGGTAGGTAGATAGGTAGGCACACTCCAAATGAATGGACTCCCCAATCATCAAATATATCCATAGCTAAATAAATACAAAGACAAACTTATTTTCTATGTTTATCTTTAATTTCCTTTTTGTTTGCTCAAGTCAAAGTGTTTCTAAAAGTTCTGAACTTAATTTGAGTACAACTTTCTGTAACTTGAAAGAACAAAGTTTGGGATAAAATGAGTGAGAAAACGATTTATGATATTAATAAACCTATCTTTATTTGATGGTTTTGGCTTAGATGGTCATGCCGCCCCAGTAGCGTTCATCACCTCGAGTCTTTTGTGGGTCATGAATGAAAATATATTTTCAAAATTAGTCAAGACCGTATTAACTAGATACAGTACATGTAACATTACAGTGTTGTACATAGACACTAAATAACTACATTGTCAGAGCTCTAATTCAATCAAATAACGAGTTACAAAAACAAATCGTCTTTTGATTGGATAATATTGTATAATTGTTAGATTGAAATATGTATAATAGCACCTTTTAAAAGTCGAGTATAATCAGGTTTGAATCTTTTTTTATTTTAACTAGATATTTAATTCCAGTGGCCTCATCTTTAAACAATTACTAAAAACTATTTTATTAGAAAAATTAACTATTTTGAGTTCACAATTAGTTAAGCTGAGATTTTGAGCAAGGGTCGAGACTGATACCAATATCAAGACTTTGAAGGCGATGCCTAGGTCAGAAGTGTAAGGACCGATGTCACGAACAAGACTTTGAAGGGTCGAAACGAGACAAAAATCATCAAAAATTGGTAACTAGTACAAATAACAAAACTCCCATAAGCTTTTTTTGATGAGGCTCTTCATAGTCTGAAATCAACATTGAAATAAATATTTTGTATATATTTTGTAACTTGTACTAAAAAGCTGTACATGGTCCAGCTGTGTAGCTTCTTACATATATTTAATTATATGAAAAGGATTTTTCTTTTATCAATCGTTAATAGTGTACTAATTAGAGGAACCGGCCGACCTCTTTTTCCTGAGTATGTTTTCTTTTTCTCCCTAATCGGTCTGAGTAATTTTTTCAATAAAAATAAAGATCCAAAATATAATTTTTAAAAAGACAGAATCAAATTTTTGTACTAAAATATTTTATTCATATTTTTTTTAAATTTCAAAATATGGAGACCCCCGGGGCTCCCCCATAAAACACACACTTTCTTGAAAACCTATGTATGCAGTTAAACTCCCTTTAGAAACAAACACAGCGTTACAAATTATCAATGCCTTTATGTGGCAAAGTCATATATAGTAAATTCTCAGTATGTACATTTATGAATTCTCACATATTTTAATGACTTATGAATTATAGGGTGGTTTCCTCCCTCTTCCCCCCCCCCTTTTTTTTTTTGTTACTTAAATATATCCTAACACCAAAGTCATAAAGACATCAGTTTCCCTCTCCATTTAATCCAAGCTAATAGAGAAATTCTCTACTCAAAAGTAATAACAATAATTATCACCATAAAGTTTTGAGTTTTTTTTTCTCACACCCTTTTAAATACATACATACATAGTTGAGACCCAACTTAAATAGGTCGAAATGTTAGACACAACAAGAGCAGAGTGCAATCCCTGTTTTTATTCTTCCTTCTTTTTGAATGATTTTATTTATTATTACTGCCTGGGAAATAGGCGTGAAATTGATGCTTCATTTGCTGTATTAGAAACCACTTAATTTATGTGATGCTACCGTTCAAGGGCTGAGGTTTCTTATGAAGGTCAAATGATTGTTACACACTGTTTCCTTAAGAAGGAAATAAAGTCCTCAACTCATACGCAGATTCAGTCATCAAACAACACACAAAAAATTATTTTTGTCATCTGATTTAAAAATATACCTCTCTTCATGTCATCATCATAAGTACACGTCAGATACGGGAATTAAAGCGCCACTGATTCCGTTACTTTTTTAAACTACGAAATAAATTATTATTTACCTAATTACTTTCCCTTTCCGTTTTAACGTCATTCTGCAAAAAGGAATGTTTGTTAGCCCGTAACTAAAGAAAAACATTGATTTTTTAACATTCAACAAGTTTCATTTACAAAAAAATTGTTTTGTCTATGTCATCCATCAACAATACATTACCGTAGATTCCTCTGTGAATAATAAAACTTTTTATTTAGCCTATGTGCAACTCTGTAGAAAGGTTTGATCTACATAGATTTGTCTCGTTAAATTTGTTTATTATTGAGTGTAAAAAAACAATAACAACATTCATTAAATTAACATTACTTTTATGCGTAACTAATTGTTTTTACTCTTGAGAAGTGGCATTATTAATAGTTTTTTTTCTCTAAGTAACGATACTTTGCTACAACTTCCAAAAAGTGTGTCCAACAATGGAACTAAGGTCCTTATTACTGCATCCTTTTGTTTTTTTTCCATATCCAGAGCTATAAATATATAAATGTGCAAATGCAAACAGAGGCCTTGAGGTCCGTTTCCACCTTTGTCAATGTGTTTGCCCTAATTAATATTTTGTAACAATATATTGTAATCCTCAACCCATAAACTTTTTCGCACTTTTAAGAGCAAATGGATTTGTGATCACAAAAGTTATTTGTGAATGGAAAGGAAATTGTCACTTTGTTAGTAGAAAAGAAATTTTCTTCAGTGCACAACTAACTTTTATAATCACAAAATCTATTTCTTCCTTCCTTTCTTTTCCATGAAGAAGAATACTGTAGGCTGAAAACACTAAGAGTCCTTTCTAAAGTATTAAACACATATACTTATATCAACGATGGTGAATACCTTTAGGCCTTAAATTACGTACTCTTTTCCATATCTAATTGAGAGGTACAAGGTATTAAACGAGCCTCTGAATACCATAAATCCTTTGTATGTGGTTCAATTTGGGGTTTCTTCTATTATAAGGGACAACAAAAAAAAAGTCCAGAGGGAAAAAATAAAGGCTTTGATTAAGAGATGTTGTGACGTACATATAAATGTACATTGAACCAACATAGCCAATTAAGGAGAGGTTAGATTGGTATTGAAGGGTCGTTCAGAAGGGGAGTTATAGATATAATTTTATATGTATATATATTTATATATATAAATTGAATTTACTTGTCACATAAAGTTAAATTTGAAGGGTGTAAAATTCATTGTATATTATTATCATGAAAGAATTTATATGACCTGTAATTAAATCAATTTTGATCAGAATCTATTAAATAATATATTTTGTTTGTAAGTCCCACACACGTGTTGGAAAAACAATTCAAAACATTTTGTCTAGATAGATACAAAGAAATCATTACTATTGAATGTACCTTCAGAACGATGGTGTTCAACGTAGGTGTTATTTTTATATCAAAAAAAGATACACACACACGCATTAATTATTTATTTATTTGTATTCAAATGTTGATTAAACTTTTTTGCAGGGCCGTTTACTTACCTACCTACATCCAATGTATACTCTATGTATATGAATGAATGCAAGATATCAAAGTATCTTAATATCTTAATAGATGCATACAATTAATAGTATGTGGATATTAAGTAGAATTTATGTATTAATTAAACTCTTGTCTTTATTATGGTTTGAAATTCAACATATATAAAAATAACACAAATCATTTGGGTAAAAAGTGAAACCAATGACTGAGAAAATATTCTGCATAATTAATAAGTATGAATTCCTCACCTCAAAAAAAAAATGACCCCTTCTTCAAGATCTCTTATAATAATAATAATAATAATAATCAGTGGTCCATTCAGAATACCATGGTTACATACATAGCTCAATTCATTCCAAGGCAAAAAAAAACTAAAATATCTATCCATCCATGATTTTATAAATGTTTTGCCCTTACTCAAAGGAAAAAAGAAAAAAAAATCAAAATCAAATTCACCTGTCACATAAATTATGAACCATTAAACCATAAAGAGTTCATTTCATATCATTTAAACTAGGATTTTGATTTTTTTTGTTACATCAAAGACATGACTTTTGACCCGTGTGTGTGTGTAACATCAAGTTCCATTTATAGGTATGTATATATATATATATATATATATATATATATATATATAATCTATGCATATGGTTTTACATAAACCTAAAAACCACAGAGTCGTCATACTTAGAACATACCTCAATGTATGTAAAGGCAGAATAATGGTAGAGGAGACGTGACATGTCAGAAAGGAATCTTTTTTGTAGGTTGACAGATCATTATCATAATTTCCAGTGTCATATTTTATATATATACATATATTTTCCCTTAAAAGAGCTCTTTGTCTTAGTCTAAAGTAAGGAAGGACTCTTTGAGTTGTTGGAATATAGCTTGCTCATAATTGGTGAGGTCCTCACTGTGAGGTCCAAATCACTAAATGATCTTGATTTAAATAATATATTTATGTATATACATACATTATTTGAATACAAATATACCTTGGGTAGTGAGTGTTTTGAACTATTTGTGCTCATTTTCACTTTGAGTGACATAAGTGGCTTGTTTAACAGACTCCAAAAAAAACCCAACTTAATTTTACCGTATCAAAGAAGGATTCTTCAGCTTTTATTAACCCACTGACTATTATTATGTTCTAAACAACTTTTAGTCGAAGCCAAGACGTGACCAAAGTAGACAAATCTTGACTTGCTTTGATCCTGGTTTTTTATAATATGACCAAGACTTTGAGAGATTCAAAATTGAGTTGAGAGCAAGATCTTTAAAAAATGATCTCGAAACAAAAAGTGATTGTATAAGTTACTAGAAATAAATTGATCTCATATATTCTCACACTGAGTTGTGGATTACGGGCAGCATTTCTCTAATAGTACAAGGAGTTTCCTCTTTATTCAAGGTGTTACAATGTACAATGTAACTGTTCAAGATTGAGTCGATTAAAAGTGCTTTTATATTCCGTATCTGCCCCCATAAAATATCCTTTTTTGAACCAATTATTTACTCTGTTATTTGTCTACAAGAACGTCATAATTTTTGTTCTGAATAATCCATACCTACATGTATATGATCCAAAATACATTTAAGTTCCTTACAATTGTATATAGTGAGGAGTTGAATTGCTAACTCATTTGAACAAGTTGTGTAATTAGGAAGCAAAAGATTTCTATCTTACAATATTAATCATATGATGAAGATTTTCTTTACCTATTAATTTATTGATTTGGTGAGGCATTACCAAAGCAATTAAATTTAATCAAGGATGATTCTGAAAATCTCCCCTTTAAAAATATATCTTGATCAATCCCATAATCTAAAACATCCATACAGATCAGTATATTTTAATGCTGATACAACGTCAATTGTGATTTTGAATGAGCTGCAAATATCCCTGTGACAACAAAATGTTATGAGAAGTTTTAAAGTAATTCATTTCAATGTGAAACCGATTAAATAACGACGATCAACGACATATTAATATATTAATTTGCTGTCCATGGTCTGAAACTAATTCTGGATCTCAGTCTAAATGAATCCTTTTGAAAGGAATCACTAAGTACTCAGATTGAAAATGAATAAATAAATAAGTATTTAACGGAGTCTTAGTACCCTGTTGCTACTTTTGGGTGATAATTGTGTGATTCAAGGCAAATTCTCGTCTTTACTTTCTTTACAAAAAAAAAAAACTGTTGAGAATAAATATGCTTTACTTTACATATGGATACATAACAATATAGTTATACTATGCATAAGCAATTTAATGCAAAAAAATAAAAACCTAAGAAAAAATAGGGAAAAGTTTCAAATCATCTTAATATAAATAATATAAAACAGATAAGTTCAAATAAGAACCTAAATGCATGCAAAAAATGATGAGTATATTGCAAAAATAAAGAAGTAATATTAACAATACTTTATTATTCATTCATAAATACAAATTTGCAGAAATAGTATATGGAATATTTATCAGTTCCAAAGGCTATTTAAAGTACTTCAAAGTGATTTGAGGTAAACTACTTATTAAGAAGAATGATAAAAAAAATCTTATCATCAATTAGTTGCTTATGAGTGACTATAATGGCTAAAGCCCTTGCAAAAAAGGGCATGTATGAATGGGTGCCATTGGATTAAACAATCAAAATAGAGTTAAATTTAACTCTATTTTTTAAATAATGTCCTACTGCCTGAGTTAAGATTTGTAGGCATAAAGTCATCAATTGTTATTTCAAAATTTGAATCACTGCTCCTAAAAGGGGGAATTGTAAGCATGTGAATTTTAATAAAATAGCACATGTTCATAAATGAAGAGGAGTATAACTAATATTTAGGCCTCTAGTGGCTTTTTCCATCCTGGGGGACCCCGAAAAGTACAATAAATTTACCTCAATTTTAATTGATCAATATTTCTTATTCTACTATAATTCAAATGCATTTACTGTATGAAAATACATACTAATCAGTCATTTGAAAGTACACCTGGCTCCCAATCTTGTTCAAAATTCAAATGAATACTCCCAGGGAGATTGTAAAAAACAATTTAAAGTTTTAGGTAGTTTAGGAGATAACCAAACACAGAAGCACATTTTTGTTTCCATTATTTATAATGGAAACAATCAAAATATTTAAAATGTGTTTATTAATCATTAGTAGTAGTTCTTTTAAATATTTGATGTTTCAGATCCCAGGGAGATTGTTGTAAGGCTTCATTAAAGTCGGATCCGTAGTTTATGTGCTGACGAGGATTTACTCAGCAGATCACACATTTTAGTCAAATTTTTTGTCGTTTTGTGTTTCATAGATGATATTTATAGGCACAATATTGGGCCGTGGACAAACACTACATATATTGCGATGGGCTTTTCAAACGTTTTTTTTTATTTATCCCAAAGCACATGGAACGCATGTGCTTTATTGAATAGCATTTATGTATTTGCAAATAGAAATCTTATACAGGGTGTCTCAAAAAAATGTACTCACTCTTAGAATGACGAGAAAACCTTTATTTATGAACATAGAGTGAAATGAAATAGCATCGAATACATGAGACAAATGTAATTGAAGAATCATGTTCGCAAATGTCCAAATTGATGACCATTATAAATGTACTCACTCTTTTATTTGTGTTGCAGATATCCTGAAAGTGTGGGGTCATAAATCTAAGAAAATGTATTCTAGTTCAAATAATCAATTAGTTATTTGTAATATGTAGATGTCGATAGGAAGAAATTTCCATCTATTTCTAAATACGTTATCATTATTTTATTTTTGCTAAAGATAAGATTTTATACATAGAATCTCTTTACTTTTATTGATTTAACCACGTACGTACATATAAAAAATTAAAGAATTCATTCTGTTTTTGAAGGGTTTGAATATCTGATTCCATAAACTTACTTATATATACGTAGATATTTTTTTTTTTTTTTAATTATGTCACTAGCAAACTTCGTACTATAAAAAATAATGAGGATATGAAACTTTGGTGATGAGCATATGGGCAAGAAATATCAGGAATTGAAAAAATCTTTATTCAATCATCAAAATTCATTTCATTTCCCTCCCTTATTGGTTTATATTACATTTCTCTAAATTACATTTTAGTCTTTCAAACATTTTAAAGAACGAAAAACTGAATTTCAGCTCTATACAAAAGGAATCATATCTTTAAACACTAATGAACATTTTGACGTATAATTTGGCATAGTTGTCAGTCAGTGACAGAAGTGGCAGCTTCAAAAAAAAAGTATTCTTATTAGAATTCCATAAAAAAAAAAGTTAAACTCAAATTTCCCGCTATTTTTTGCTCAATGTATTATACATGCTAAGTCGTAATATGTGAAGTTTACTTAGACTATTGTCTGTATAACAAAGAGTGACAGGGTTCGAACAGAGATAGATGAATTGAGAGCCACTACATTGTTTGTAAATAACATCAAAGTACAAGTGTATTTATTTACCTTCCTAAAGCTTGAGAAAGGCTCTATCAACTACTCAAATAGAGAGAAATAATTTAAAATAGAAAAGGCTTTTAAATTCAAAGTAATGCATAATGGAATTGCAATTCTGAAGTTTATGCACTTGCAAAAAAACAAACATAAAATAAAATAAAATGTAAATAGATTCAAATATATGTATGTATGTAACTAACCATGTAGAAGTACACTCATTATATTTGAGTGTTTGACAGTTGCATCGTTATTAAAAGCAATTAGGGAAATGAGCAGAGGGCGTGAAAAAGGTTTGAATTTCACGTTTTTGTTTTTTGTTGTTATGGCTTCTTCTCCTTTCAAGTTGTTTAGTTTGTAGAAACTACAAACTACATATACAAATAATGTATGTATACAATAGTGATGCATAATCACTAATAGTTACATTCAAATTCACGAATAGTCTATGTTTTTAAAAGATATTCGCATCTGATCCGGCTCCGTTTTCAAAATGCAAATATTTAATTCTATTTGAACTAAAACATAATCAGAAGGTAAGAGGGGCAATTAGTAGGAATGTAAATAATATGCAAATCGGGCTTTTAATAAAATGTTTGGCTCTTCAAACAGGTCTTTTTGTTTTCTAAAGCTGTTATCATTTTTCTAAACTGAGGGGAGAACATCTACCTGATAGTAAAGATGTCGCATGAAGGAATACATGCATTAAGTTTAATAAAGCAAATAAAATGTAAACAAAAAGGGCTCAAGTCCTCGTATAATTATTATTAGTTAAAAATATATAATTTCCTGACATTAATTTCAGTTAATTTTCTTCCTCTCATCTATGTTATTATTTATTGTTGTATATATAATGGAGAATAGCAGCTTGTAGCTTAGTAAAACGTCATGACAGCTCAAGCTGCTTTCCCCCTCGACATTCATGAAATTATCAGAGTTACCAGGTTGATGATTTTCTCTTTTTTTTTTATTACAAGCTCAATTTGCATATTATTTACATTCCTAGTAATTTGGGGCGTAGAGGGAGAAAGACGAAGCCCTCTCAATCCCACTTACCAAAGTCCCTCTTGTCCTTGATTGCTGAATAATTAGTGAGAAATATAATATCCGCATGAACGGATTATCCGCATTTTAAACTATTTTCATTCATGTTGATAATATATTATGTAATATACACTTCCTTGTTCATACCTCCAAAAATGTCTTTGATTGACTAAAGTTCCTTTGGCCCTCCACCCCTGAAACCAACTAAGTCAGTTGATGTACTTAATATTTGTATCCAGGTAGTACAAGTTATTCATATTTTAGAAATAAAATGTATCCGCATATCATCAATATTTGAATCCACATCCTGGTAACTTTAAAAAAAATATGTTAGTTTGAAAATGGGGATATTTGATTTCATATGGAATTGAGGGCCACTGTTTTATTTTCACACTAAGTTGGGAGTACCTAACAAACTTTTGCATAAGAGAGGTTTTGTAGAGAAACAAAAGGCACATTTTACATCTGGTCATTTCTAAAAACTTCATTGTTACTTTTTTAGAGATTTGATACATCAATGATATATATTTTTGACAACAACAGACAGACTTGAAGTCGATGTACAACATATTATGTACCTTGAATATGTATGTTATTCAGATCTAGGCAACATACAAAAAAGCATAGACTTATACAAAAATTATAAGGGATTTGTATCAAAAAAAAAAAACAAAAAAAAAACTTTTAGATTCTTTATTTAAAAGTAAAAATGTTTATTTAAACTTTTTTTTTATTTTGTAAATCCTTTTTTGATTATTATATTCCGTTACTTCTCTTTCATATTCTTCCTCTTATACCGTGTAAAAAGTTTTCAAATTAAAGGTAAATACATAGAATCTTCACGTTAAATGGACGTATCATACTTGTCCAAACATTTATTTAATATTTACCAACAACAACAACAACAACAGAAAACGAACACAAAAAACTCTTTAAAAAGAGTTTTAAAAAAATCACTATGAAACATAAAATAATTGATTTCAAGATTCATTTCACTAAAAACTGATTTCTGTACACAAAAAACCCCCCAAAAAACATACTTTTATAATATGTGTTGTTGTCATGCTATTATACATTCTCTATTCAGAATTAGAAAGTTACCGACCCCTAAGATGTAGTTTTTTTATTTATCATATAAATATTCACTCAATAACCATTTAAACACTCTTTTCTTATCACCATTTACTATTATGGTAAAATAAAGTGATCGAACCCTAGTTTGATGCACAATTAATTGAGTGTAGGTTTATTCTAAAGTATGTCACTCTCAAGAATCTCAGGTGTGTTGAGAGACTAATTTATTTAAAGTAATAAAATAATCAATTCTTTTGATGAAGTAATTCATTTTATGCGTATTTTATGGATTGAAATCCAGAGTGAATCTAATTGATGATACATTGTTTCTATATATGTATGTATAAGAAATTGACTTAATTGACAATCAATATAATTTGTATGTATATTGATTAGAAACTTTTCTCATTTTAGAGCAATTTATTTTTTACAAGGTAAGAAATACTCTTATACCAACTAAATTTCATTTATTCGACTAATTTTTGTGTATTGCTTTTTTTTTTGAATGTGGTAAATGTATTGGACCGTTTTTATCCATTGAGTCTATCAAACAAATAGTTATCCAGACTGTGGTATATCAATGCTTAATGTAGTTTTTAATTAATTTTATACTTTTATTAAAATTATATTTAAACCACTATCAAGAGCAAATAGAAAAGTGCGAATAAATTTACCAATCGTGCATTTGAGAGAAGAAGAAAATTAAATAATATACGTAACTAAATTGAATAAGAAAAAAAGTGTTTTACGAGGCTAAGTTAAATACAGGGCTCAATTTTCTGAATTACCAGTACAGAAAAGCGTATATGTCTGCCACAGCGGGGAAAAGTTAAAGGGGATTCAAGGGAGGAAAAAACCCCAAATGAAAAAGTGCTTCTCATATTATGGATACACTTGGAAATGGATTCCAGAGCTCCAGGGGATTTTTATCCCAAAAAACTAATAACAGAAACACGATAAATTATTTTTTATATGAGTAGCGATTCTTCATACAGTTGTACAAATTCGGGAATTTCATCATAGTCTTGGTAAATCAGGGACTGCAATCGATGATTTTCTATACACTTTTTTTTAAAAAAAAGAGAAACTAGTTTATAGTACCAAAAATTTGTAAAACAAGGTGAATGCAATTTTTTTCATGGTATGGAAACAGCTGGGTAATTAATTATTGAGTTTTATGTCTAGGTGTTATTAATGGCATAATAATATGGAAAGAAAGTGACGCCATATTGGGGAGGGGGCAACTATTTGATAAAGGTATAAAATTGAATGGACAAATTTACCTCTCAAAGAAAACCCTTTGAGATTGAGTTCAGAGAGATTCAAGGAGGGGGGGGGGACCCAGAATTGATGAGCGTTTCTCAAACCTATGTATACAATTGGAAAGGAGTTCCAGGGGAGGAGGGAGAAGGGGAAATGTTAAAAACAAAACAAAACAGGATTAAAAATTTTGCATTTGAGTAGGGATTGTGTTTACAGCTGTAAAAATTCGGGCAGTTGACCATAGTCTTGGTAAATCAGGGACCTCATATTTGTGCAATCGATACTTTTCTATATTATTTTTTTATGATAATTTATATAAAGAATAAGAAGAGTGCAATTTTTGGCAGTGTATGAAAACAGTTGTATACGTAATTACTCATTCAATTTAGTCGTTATTGAAATTTGTAAGAAGCTAAAAGGACCAAAGTGAGGCAAAATAGTTTTATTATATAAATCCTCAGATAGTTATAACTTACAAAATGAACGTTTATATTCATTGTTTTTTTTTGAGGGTTTTGTATTTCTTCCCTCAACCAGTCATAGGCAAAACAAAGCCAGAAAGTTATTTAAGAAGAAGGTTAAACAATAGTATTGGAGGGAGAGAGGTTAAAAGTCATGTCAGTTAAAATGAATTTATAGATCCTCAACAGATATCCATGTATTTATACTCTTTGATGATTGTGTGTGTGTGTGTTTTTTTTTTTTTTTAAGGCAGAAAGGGTGTGAGATGATCCCACTGCCTCAAATATTCTTCTCCTTTTCGTATGTATGTATGTACTTTAATTATATTGTACTCTTGAGAGACATAAAAATAAAGGAAGGATATATTTATGTAAGTAAAAGTGAGTGTGTTTCCCTCTCTAGCTTTTTTTTTTTATTTGTAGATAGGTCGAAGTTTCAAAAACTATTTATTTTATGTAAGGAAGTGAATAATGGTAATTCTCTTCTACAACATAGGAAATCAGGGAAATTGTTTTAAAATCCTGTCAAGGAAAAAAGTTGTAAAATAAAATACAACATAAAAAAGATTGTATTCAATAGAAATACATACTTAAAAATACTTTTTGATTTCAAAATACAAAAAAAACAAAAAACAAATTTAGTTAAAAGGATCATCATACCAAGAGTAGAAACATCAGGCTGGAGCCGACTCATCATCGTTCCCTCAAGACTCATAACCCTTCTTTTTCCTCTCCTTGTTACTTTTCGAAGAAAAGTATATAAAAATATCATCATTAAATTCATATTTATTTGCTCTAGAAATATTTAGAATACTTACAGTTATTTGGGTGTGCAAGGGGAGAGAGGAGGGCGGGGGGGGGGGGGGGTTACAGTGCTCCGTCATGATGACCTATATATAATTATAATTAGTAGGGCCAATTATGTCTAGATATCCTTCATACTTACTATAAATAACAATTACAAATATATATATTTGTAAATAGAAAGTAAATACTATATCAATTAAAATTTTGTCAATACTTTTTTCTGTAGGTCGTTTACACGTGATGTCCTCGTACTGATAGTCAGCTTTTTTTTAAAAAAGGAGGTATATATATACACTAATAGTAAACGAGTTTTTTGGTTTTTTTGTTTGTTTTTTTGAAAATTGATAAATGGCTAACTTGATAAAAAGATGTTACGTGTTGACAAAAGATAGTAGTTAAAGTTCCAGGTCTGAAAAATAAATTTTTGTACCTGGTGACAGTTGATTGTAGTTTTCTGTTTAGCTAAAGTTGTGCTGAAATGTTAACTTTTCTTATTATATCAGAGCTACTAAATAGAAACAGCAGTGGTAGTGCGCAGAAGGATTTCGGCTGAATTCGTAATCCTTCTGCGCGCTACTACTTTAGACTCTACCGTGAGTCTTTGATTTCTAGTGGATTTTTGCTCAAAATTGGATGAAAATTTACATATTTAGATAGACAATTTTTCCTTAGTTAAGGATTCTTGTCGAGTGTTTGACATCTCATTTGAAAGGTGTGGGTCTCAGCTCTTTAATCATTCCTTACTTATACATTTCATATAATATTCAAGGAATTATTTAAGTAAAAACAATTTAGCCAACTTTTGTATTCTAATACACAACTCAATATTTGTTAGAGAAAAATCCTTGACTCAATATGTTAGGTGAGTTTTTGAACAAAATTTTCTCTATGGAAATTCGTTAATTTTGTTTAACCCTTCAAACTCAGAAGGACCAGTACTAAACACCATCTGAATCCAATGGGTCCACTATTAGTGTAAGGTTTAAAAAATTATAGAGCACACGACGTTGTCATTGTGATAGTTGGCCAATTTGGAAGCATAAACAATCAAATTTTATAATAATTAAATCCTTTTTTCCTTTTAAAATCATGGGAAATAGTGGGTTATGTCTGTGAATTTGGATGTCAGAGTGGAAGTAGTCCATAAGTTACTTTACTAGTACTTAATCAAACCATAAAAAACATTAACTTCATTCACAAATCACTGTTTAAAAACTCTTTGGCAACAATTTGTTTTTAACTTTATTTCTTTGTAAAGTCACTCAGTGAAGTTTCCTTAGGATTTTTTGTGGGAGTGAATTCATACATTCACTTCGATATGTATGTATATCAAATAGTTGCCCCCTTCCCCCATCATGGCATCATTTTCTATTTACCCATGTTATTATTATGTCATTATCAATGCATAAATGCTCTACAAAACGTATTTAGAAATATAAAACATACTTATTTACCAATCCCGAGTTATGACGGGTTAATGGTATTTAAGTAACGTTATGAGTTGAGATTTGATATGTATGTATATATATCAAGTTATTTATCTGTTTACAACATGGTACACTAAGAATATGATGACTATAGGTAGGTAAGGGAACGTGACATGACATAATTGATGGTTATTCCCCGTAAATTTATTTTGCAACTCCTTTGGAGGTCTCTCTCTCTCTCTCTTTGGCTCTGTGGTGTACATATGTATGTATCCCTGGATCTTTTTTTTTTTTTAAATATGTTGAAGTTAATTGAAAATTCACACATTCTTACGATCTGATAACTATGTATGTATACATTATATGTATCTAGGAACATAGAGTTGCTTGAATAAAAATGGTATATCTATGTATATGTATAAAAGAATATTCATTTTTCGTCTTCAAAGACGAAAAATCTATCTTTTTCATTCTCTTCTCTCCTCTCCTCTCCTTTTTTATGAATATATGTATATGTACATATTAATCTAAACATACAGAAGATAATATGAATAGTTGTATGTATCTATACACTATGTGTACATACACAGGTACCAACTACCTCTTTCAATATTCCTACGACACAGATAACACACTTTTTTCCCCCTACATATATTACCTTATTATTATGAAGAAAGAGAGAAATGTCTATGAATACCTATGTATGTAGATGTATTATTAGTAGTATGTAGCAGTAATAAGAAATTCACAATATTTCCTAGATGTATGTACATATCTAAGTAAATACGTACATTGTACAGACTCTGTTTTTTTTTTCTTTTGACAATATTTTATATCCATTTTTTTTTTTAATAAATACCTTTATGTAGGTATGATGTACATATATGTATATATCTGTAAGTAGTTTCTATGGGAGAAAGGTGAGCTGTTAAAGGAGGGAATGGGTTAACTGTAAGGGCTCCCTGCCCTACTTATCCATCTAGCTAAGTATATGTATATGTAGAAGAACATGGCTCTGGTTGAAGGAAATGTCTCTCAAAGTCGGGAGAGTATTCACATTTGAAATTTGAAGATGAGAGCAAAATAAGGTAAATATTTGGTAATTTGGATATGTGCAAATATTAATGATATACAAATATTTCTAGAAATTCTAGATAAAACAATCAAAGTATACGCTGCGTTATCTACATACAAACATTCAGGCCGAGTATCAGAGATCTATGACCCTAATTTGTTCTAGGGCAAAATATATTTTGTCTATACTTTTTAAATTATATTTTATATAAGAATGAGTCTTTCATACGAATGTCCAGAAGGAAAGTGGGCCTGGCGTAGCACAGAAGGAATGTTGCTAAATTTATATACATGATGCTGTTATGCAGATGTGAGAGAATAGCCACCTTTAAAATTAATGGATGTGAATAATGATGGTTAAAGGTATGCAAATATTTATTAAATTTTGATAATTCGTGGATGCAAATAAAGGTCTTTTCCCCCTCATCTCTCTCTCTCTCCAAAAAAAAAAGTTAAGGATAGAAATGTCTGTATCTAAATTAATTTGAAAAAGAAGTGGAGTTCTTTTTATCACTTTGTTTATTAGTCATAAAGTATACAGTCCCAATCATATTCTTCTGACTTGATAATTCCCTTTCAATTGCTCGAAATATACTTTCAAGAAGCGAATTTTTGGTGTATGTAAACACTTTTTGATTATGGGGAAGCAATTTCAGTATTTTGACTCTTGTCAGTTTGCCTTACAAATTTTTCATGCGCCTTCATTTGTATGTATAGAAAAAATGCTTCCTGAATCATTATATGTAGTTATCACATTACATGTACATGTATATTATAAGATAATTTGAATTACCCTAGAGTTAAATGTCATTATAGGAACGCAGTCAAACCTTTGCTTACAAATAAATACAAATATCACAAATTTATTAATTGGGATCTTGGTACAAGCCATGTTTGTGTGGACTTGTGTGTTGTTCTACAATATACGATGAATTTATTGTACATATGTATAATGTAACACTTTACAATTTTAGTCCAAATAATCAGTTAACACTTAAGTTCGTAAGTGAGTTAAGTTAGTTTGTAAGTCGAGGCTCTAGTGCAGCGTTTCTCAACCTTTTTTCCCTTTCGGAACCCTCAAAATATATCCCATGTCTCACGGAACCCTTGCGCAATAGGTCACTATAAAAAAGTCAAAATTCTGGTGACAAAATTTTACCACACTGTAGAAAAAGACTGAAAAGTGTAATAGCTTATATAATCTCATTTTTCTTGCGGAACCCCGGTTGAAAAACGCTGCTCTAGTGTATGATATAATTATAATTAACAAATACAATTAATGGGATAGGGTTGAATGAAGTGTAAACGTAGTGCACATTCCCTATCAAAAAATATAGTTGTATGACATAGTATCGAGGGTTCCCTGTGTCTATCTATTTTATATTCATTAAAAACTCCTTTATAAATATAGTCCCTACCTGGCGGGATAATAATAACGACAACAACAACAACAGATAGGCCATTACTTTAATTATAGCGTCATAAACCATGAAAGAAAAAAAAAGGTGTCAGAGCCTCATTTAACCCATTAGAGAAGGTGTTGTCCACCATTTTGAAAAATGATGATTATGACGAATATAATCTATGTATGTATGTAGGGGGTGCCAACGTGACACGCAATTCATTTGCACGAAGTGGTTTGTTACATGAATATGATAAATGATATTGATACTTTTTGGGACAACACACTCAAAAAAAAAAAAAATGGGTCGGTTCCATGAATGTATTTATGTATGTTGCTAGATAAACACCCCCCCCCCCCTCAAAAAATGTGTCATTCAATAAATTGAATCACATAACAAGTAACGACAAGTTTATCTGTACTATTCTCATGCTTATTATTAAATTTTTTTATCTGAATCTTTGGCCTAAATGCACAACAATAACAAAAAAGAGATTTTGATACTGTTATTTATATCACTATTTTTTTCTGGTAAATGAGAACTGGTTTTTGATTACAAAGGAGCAAGGATAGAATGTGTGAGAAAGAAAATATCAAATTATAATTATGCATTAATTTCGTGAAAAAGAATATTCAACTAAAAAGCGAAGAATGCCCTTTCTACGACAGTTTCTAAATTTTTAGTCCACAAAACAATTCAAAGGTTATTAACAAACAAAAAAAACAACAACCGTATTGTAATCAGAATTGACTGGCCACAGCTAAAAATTCGTTTGCTTTGACATATAAAATTAAAGTCGACACATTTGAGCTGATTTTGCAAGTGATTAAATTTCCTTGTTGTGTCTGACAGCCAATGGATCAAATATATGTAAAGGACTTTCTCAAGGACCAACACTTTTCCAACACGTGTCAATCTAAAAATCCTTTCAATGTTGTGTCATGGATGGAAAACCATGCAATGCACTAAGCAGTATACGGAATAGTCTCATCCTCAAGGCCATCTACAAAGAGTTATCCCGTAGTAACATGACTTTCATATGGACAAATGGGACGTTTAGATCATTAACAAAATATAATTGAATGGATTGGCACTTTTCAATAATTCATACGAAAATTTAGAGAAAAGATTCAAAAACTCTCCAACTATCGAATGAACCTAGATAACTCCCCTGAAATATATAGATTATGCATCTGTCACTGATTGATTTCCACACTCTCTTTCCTTACCTCCTTGTGAATATTCTCGTTGATCTTCCCTCCACCCCTAATAAATCTTAAACGTCTGTCATATCATTTTGGAGTTTCGCCAAGAAGATTCTCTTTATTTCTTTTTCCTTACCTTGTTTGCTCACTATGACCGATTGACATGTGAGAGGAAAAATAAAGACAGCACTTAATAGAATACGAGCCGTAGTTAGTCCATTTGACCATGTCCTGGGAAAGAGAGTCTCTGCAGGACATGACCAATGGAAAAGAACTCCTTTTATTAATACAAATACACATATATTATATAGAACTAAATATGTTTTTATGTTTGTATTTTCCCTCCTATTGTGAGATAATGGACTGATTATATCCCTACAGGATTTTTAATTGCTTCTTTAAATACATGGATTCATAAAAATAAAAATAAAAAAGTAAATCGATGGGGCCCGTGTACTCACATTACCCAAGAAGATATGGAATTCATTTACTGATTGTTTTAATGAAGACATTTCAAGGTAAAGGGTTTTATATTTAGTATATAACCATTTGGTAGAGCCATCTACTCATTCAAAAAAGATAGATATCCATGGACAACCATTTTATGTATATAGATATACAAAATAATTGACCAAATAACTCTTTCATAGTGAAAAAGTAAATATTATTTTCTAAATGAAAAAATATTAGGTCAAAAAATAAATATATAATTTGGTAAATATTTGATGATTTTTCATCAAACATAGAGTAGGGTTTTTGATGTCAGTTATGTATACACATAAGTAAATATGCATTCATAAATGTATCAATAAAAGGTAAATGAGAATATATATGTTGGATTTTGCGGATATTTTATTTGCAAAAGAGTAGCAAAAAAAAAAACTAAAAACCCACAAACATATCTAGATATAAAAATGTCTTTAGAGAACCATGTATGTTTTTATTTCCATTTATTGGAGCAGACAAACATAAGCAAATATTGACTTTGCATTATTATTATTATTATTATTATATATTTTATTGGGTATCCATTATCATTCCCTGATGCCAAATAGTAGGTGACAACATATGGGACACATAAAAAGATTCTTGTTAAGGGCAATTTATGAACAAAAAAATGAAATCAAAGGCAAGAAATGAGTTCAGTTTTAATCCACTGTTCAACCCTTGTATATAAATACACTATAATCAAATATTGCATGAATGTTCACTCAGAACCTTCACCTCTTATAGCTATATTTAGCTAGTCAAAGTCATAGTGGCTATTTTGGACACATTACATAAATAAAAATAATAAAAATTCAAGTCCATAAAATCCTACAATTTTGACAGAGTTTCCAAAGATCATTTTTATTAAAAGCTTTAAGCAAAAGCTTGGGCCTCAGTTTCTCTTTGACCCATATTCTACTTGTAATGGGTCAATGGATGCACGCATAGACCATCGGCTTAACCTTAAGCATGTCAAAAAAAGTATTTATGTAGAACTTAAATACATTTTAAGAAGTTCAGAAAGCAAGTACAAAAAACATTTACTGACATTAAAATAACCCAATTTTTATATGATATTACAATTAATTGCTCTGTTTATTGTCTTTACAATTTAGTTTACATCTCACTACTTTGTTTAACTATCATTGCATGATTAAGCTTCGTTTCTTCTACTTTTGATTTTATCAAAATTGAACCCTTTAAAATTACAGATACTGTAGAAAAATGTTAGTACAAGTTAAAATCGAAGATACTGAAAATATAATCTTAATTTATTTTTAAACCAAATTATCTTTAAAAAAATATGTATAACAACAAAAGTAACACTTAAGAAACGAATCCTGATGTAAGAACTATGTAGTCAGCTTATTATAACTATATAAGTACTTAGATATCATTGAATGATATTATATAAATACACCGTTAGACCCGAATTTCATTTCAAGACTCTTTTAGCAATGAAATTTATTATTTATAAAAATAACGAAGGAATAAATTGTAACTTCATAGAGAGTGTTTTTGTAAAGACTACCTTAATTGAGACAAAGAGAAGGTCAAGCCTTTGAAAACCCGATACCAAATACAAGATAAAGTCTTTGAGGCCTTGACATCAAAACAAGATGTAGAATTTGAGGGATTCAGACCAAGAGATCGAAGGTATCGAATCCACCAAGACGAAGGTAAGATCAATTTCGATAACCAAGGGACTATAGCTCTGGAACAACACCTTTTGAACAGATCAGTATATCTGCAAAAACCAATTACTCAGATAGTTTGGAGTATATATATATATATATATATATATATATATATGTATATAAATAATTAATAAGATCTCACTAACTTTTGTTTTAAATGGGTTTTAGATTTGAAGCACTTCTCATAAACTTACTCGTTATCCAAGGCATAACTGTATTATTAATCTCAATCTTCATATTGTTTAGATTTTTTTTTTTTAATGTACATATCTTCAAATAAATAAAAAAAATGTGTGTATGTATTTTTTTTTTTAAAAGCACTTTACTAGTCATTTATTTTTATTATGACAAATGAGACTTATTAACGATAAAAAAATGAATAAAATTTAAATTTATTTTCGTTATTCTGTGTGTATATATTATTATGAAAATACGTCATCAGGGGCTTTTGTACTATGTAGCTAAATAATTTTTCTTCAACTTCTTTGGCTGTAAGAATCATAAATGATTTTTGTTTGATGAGTTTTTTTGTTTCTTTTTTTTTAAAAAAAAAAAAAAAAAACTAATTTAAACTTTGAGCAAATAAAACGCTCTTTGTATAACATTTTTTTGTTTTGTTTTGTTTGTGTATTAATCTCTCCTTTGAAGGTTAGTACTTATTTAATATTCTAGTATGTATGCTGTTATGTATTATCTATGAACATAATTTATCTACATATTGATACCCAAAAATAGCAAATCATCATGAAGAAGAGGAGTAGTGGGGTGGTGGTGGGGAAAGAATACGAAAATAAATTTGCATTTTGTTATTTTTGTATGTATATCCGTATGGTACGTGATTTATATTATTCTGCATGAGACTTATACATGCATATATTAGTAGACGATAGTGCTTATCATAATGATGATCAAATGATCCACAAAAAAAAAATATATATAGAATTTAAAAGAAGGAATTCTAATGAAATTATATCTTTTTCGTATTTATAATTATATAAAATATGTGATATATACACAGATATTTAACAAGAATCAATGCCTGAATTTAAAGCCCTTTTCTTAGAAAACAGGAGTTCATCTTTTTCAAATGTTGGGCGTATATATTTATACATATATGTGCATAAATATGCCTATATGTATGAACAGCTATTCTTCGGTTTTGGTTAGTTACTTTTTGGGACAGCGAAATTGTTTTTGAGTTGGGAGCAAGTTTCGTTGTTTTATTGGGGTATGTCATTGTAGTAACAAGCTCTTGTTGTTTCTGGGGATGTAGGGGTTGCAAATAAGAGTCCGGAGCATCACTCTGAAATAAAATTTAAAAAAAGCCTCCCAGTTTAGAACATGGTGTGATTTTGAAAAATAAATTATTTCCTTTCTAAATAAAAAAAATGCAAAATCCTTTCTTTCTAAAAAAAAAATAAATTCTATTATTTTTTTTCTTATTATTATAATCCTTTTATTTATATGCAAATTTCCTTGCATCCGTCACTCCTACATAAAGGGCCAACAGCCATCCTCACTTTTGGACTCGAACAACACTGATGCAAGTGTCATTTAGCATTTTCATGTGACGAAAAGCGTTTATCCCTTCCATGGAGTTACTGACAATTTGTTTGGAAAAAAGGAATTATCGGTTTTGAATGGATATTGAGTTTTTCTAATCAATTTGGATGATATCCTTGATTAGTAGAAAGTTTATTCGTGACTTCTAAAGGATCAGCATATCTCATTTGAGAGGAAACTGTTGCTAATATAACTATTTTGTGTTAAACAAAATCAAAAAAATATTAATAAGATATATTTATATGTATATCATGGAATTGTTCTTTTTTTGCTTTTAAGAAGCAAGCTTTATTAAATTTTGGTTTACTTGATTTTTGAATATGAAGAGTTTGTATAACACGTATTATGGTCGTAATCTAAGGTGTTAGTGTAATTTAATGAATAGGTAGAAGACAAAACAACAATAAAGGAATGATAATCAAGGTCGAATATTTCGATAAGTTCTAAGATTTGTAAATTTTCCTAATTACAAATTCATATACGATTGAACGTACAGTAATTGATATAATTAAAAGGTAATTATTAAATCACTAAACAAATATTGTGAGCCTATGATAATGGATAAGTATCTTCTTTTGCCTGCTTTTTTTTATCCTAACACCCTAAAAAGTCACTATAAAAACTGCGATTTTTAAAGTATATTATATATAGTATATACATAAAGTTCTGTTATTTTATGAGGGGTAGAGACTGTCCCTGGGAGGTACTCTTCTCCCTTCTGTCTTCCACCTCATCATCATCATCATAGACTCACACTTTGAAGAAGAAGAAAAAAAAAACATACATTTATGAGGCTATAATTTTTTTGTTTTTAGAAATACATATATATATATATATATATATATATTTTTTGACATCGTCTCATGAGCCAGAAAGAGGTCAGACAGTTAGTTCCACGTATGTGACATTATTCACAGAGCAGTTGAAAGTGTCCTTGACCTGTATAAGGCAACATATCACAGATTTTCACACGAAGACGTTTATGATAAACTTAAACAAAACGAACAACGAGTCACAAAGACGCGTATGAAATGAAATCAATGGGGGAAATAGGTAGTTGAAAACGTCACTTTTGGAACACAAAAACACAGAAGGAGAGAGAGAGAGAGAGGGAGATAGAAAATAAAATGGTGTGGAACTTTGATTACCAAAGATTTTATTAGCTTGTGGTACCTTTTATTTCCTTTTGAATTCTTTACAAATCTATAAATGTACAAAATCGAAGCATTGAGTAGATACATGAGTAGTATGGATTCAAATCAAATAGCATGGAATCAATCCTGACTTGATGATTTGTGACTTTGGCATTGGTTACTTGAAACTTGACATATAATTGCTCCCTTTGACTTTGGGAAGATTTGCATGTAATGTAATTTAAGTCACAAATATTCAATTTCTATCATTATTGATGGAAAATAATTTTTGGCATTATACTTTTTCTAAAGTTTGACGGTTAGTTCACTTCATTAAAAGTTCAACTCTCAATTAAGGAATTCACAATATATTCAACAACTTATCCATCAATTAAATCCATGGGAACCTTGGTTTTTAGATCAGAAACCTATGGATAACAAATCTATGGATATAAGAAAAAACTTTCACCCCCTATTGCAAATCATTGAGTTCTTTGAAGAAATTAAAATTTGCAAAATATATAAAAAAGTTAATAATAGCAAGAAAAAAATAATAATACAGTTTTTGGTTTTTTTTATGTACTCGAAAAGGAAGTTGTACCTTAGGGTCCTTTTATTTATTTTGCACACTGACTCAAGTACCGGATATCCGATGATATTATTTCCCAGGTCTTTGAAATAAAGGACATATTTAATTCAGTCATTCGTATAAATAGGGAAAAAAAGACAAAAAAAAAAAATGGAAAATAAGTCTTTTTAGCAAAGATTTCTTTTTTTTTCGCAATGATATTCATGGAGTTTGTGACATTGATTATAACTTTGGAACATGTTAAACTGATTTACAAATATATATATTTTTTTTTTGCATTGTATATCTTTAAAATCAACATAAGTATGGAAGATTAGCTGATGTTGTAAATTATTATATGATATTAAAATATTTTGCAATGAGGCATTCTATGTGTCAAAAAGTTATAAAGTGAGTCAAATTCGACTCATGCAAAGAAAAAAAAAAACTACATTTAAAAGATCATAAGGGGTTCTTCGAACATGGAGTAAATTTGTCATCAATTGGATATCCATTTCAAAACTTTCTCTTTCAATAAATGTATTTTGAAAATTCTAAATACAAACGGTGTTTGATTTATTATTCACATAACTATGTGCAATTCGTATAGTATTTTTTGAAAATTTATATCGTGTCTTGAATATTTTGTACTATGATTTCTGTTACTCTTCGAGTTCATTTTCTTTTTTCTTTTTTTTTTGCAAAATTAAAAAGTGAGTAAATCATCTACTCAAGCAAAACAAAAAGGTTGTTTGTTACAGATTATATAATAATACGCCGAAAGGGATTTCATATTGGAGAAATAGTTGAAGGTATATGAATTTTAAAACAAAATGAAGACATTTTTTTAATTTAAGATTTAATGTCTTTAAAAGTGGAAAGTTGACTAAACTGTTCAATCTACGTATATAAGTCAATCTAATTAAAATAAGTTGATTTTGCCTTTTTCAAAATGGCCGACTTCCAGAATAATGACGTCATGTACCATACATACATTATATTAGTATTTTAGAATGTATATGAAATGGCTTCAATGAGTTTCATCATGGTTTTTAGTACAAAGTCAGAACTTAAATTCAATTAAAAATGATGCTTAAATGTAATTACAATGCAAAAGTCATTAGACGTAATAAATAATCAACTTTTAGACGCCTTTAAAAAAAGAGAAAAAATGATGGTCGATGGTATGATTATAAAATCATACATGGGCCATTCAGAGAGCTTCCTATACTTATATGTTATATGCACATACATAGATACACAATAAATCAGTTGTTTTTGTGACCCATGACTAAGCATTGAAATCCAAAGCTTTTTTATAGCGATACAGGTTGAATATGGAATCCATATGTCAATTCAATAATAAAGTCCTATTATTTATCTGTCTTCTACATGAATAATACGATAAAAATCGGTTACGAAACAAACAATATCGGTATACTGTTGATGTCAGTTGGAGTCAACATCCTTTCAAAAAAAACCGCGGAAAAAATTATATACACACAAAGGTAGATTCATACCAAAGAAGCCAAATAATACTCGTATTAATGAGCTAAACGATAGGTTTTTGCCAATTTTTCTTTCTTTCTTTTTTTTGACAAAATAAATATATATATATATATGTATTTAAGTTGTCAGAGATGAATTACTCCACCAGAAAGGAATGAGAACCCTGTCATGATTTATAGGTCAAGAAATCCTTCAAACCAAAAGGTTGACCTTTTGATCAAATATTAAAAAAAAAAAAAGAGTTAAGTTTTATTGGTTCTTCTCGTTAAATATAAAATAAATATAGGAATATTTATCTTATTGCAAAATATATAGGTAGGTACAAGCTACGAATTTTCATTCTTATCTAAATCCTCATTAAGCGATAGTGTAAAATAAAAAAATAAAGAAAATAATTTCAGGGTGGTCAAATATATATTATTTTTGTTTTTCCATCTTCATTTCAAAGAAAATGGAAATTTTCAAATATATATTATATTTGATCAGCGTCTCATTATTAAATTATCTGTCCACAATTAACTTTTTTGGAAGATTCATTTATACATATGACACTTAATGCAGTGTGCAAAAAAAACCATACGTAATATAACCAATATATGTATATCAGATCAAAAGATTGTTCTGAAAGAAAAAGGCATCAAAATATGAGAGCTCTAGTTTCATGCTTGAATTAAGGAAACTAATTTTAGACTCATAGCCCAAGACTTTAGATATTTAGTTGTTGAAAAAATATTAGCATATATTGTCAAAGGAATGCATCGATATTTGAGTAATATAATACACAAATCAATTATAAGTTCCGTTCTTTTGCATTAATACATAAATAAATATATTGAATAAAAAATCCGTTTTTTCCCCTAAAGCCGCCATATTTAATATTTTAAAAACCGTCGTTCAAAGTTATTGTTAAATAAATATTTATTAATTGATCATATTTATTCACAGAGTTCAATGCGGGATCGCCGATTTGGTGCACTTCCAAAAACTTTTGACAATTTTGACGACTTCAATTGTCCGGACTTTGGGTCTCCAAATTCGCCGGATCAAAATACAATGGATTTTTTTGTGTCGGGAGCAATCAAATTACAAACCAACCGAACTCCTCTGCAACACCAAAGATCAGCTTATCATTCGGATCAAGAATGAATTCTAAAATTTGGCAAGGGACTAAGTGGCGAAGGCCTACTGACGCTTTCAGCCTCGTATAGAGACTGTAATTGAGGATGAAGGTAGTTTTATTTTTAAAAAAAAAATAAGTCAGAATTGTTAAAGCTGACAGAATCTGGTTTTATTTGTTTAATTTAGGAACTGGTTGGAGAGAAAATTGTATTTGAAAAAAATCAATTTTTTTGGTACATTGCACCTTGAATATAGCAAAAAAGACTAAATAAAATTTGAACTTTCTTATGACTGTTTTACATACATATTATGGTAATAAAATGTCAGTGTACAATTTTCCTGGACTCAAATTTCGAATCATGATCAAAGGACAGATGGAATTTGAATTATTTTCAAAAGAGTGCCATAATTTTTGGCTTTATACTCAAAACTCGTAGAAAAAGATATCTCGTATCAAGAAGTACCCTTGCGTTACTCCTTTATAAATCCCAAAATATAATTTATCAAGCACGGATTGATGAGTTTTTCAATTGCTTGTTTATATTCCTAACATAAACCCTGTCGTGGATATCAAAGTATTTATTTTACTCTTTTTGCAACAATTTAATAATTTCTTACTATATATTTATAAATTAATTCCCCGTTTCTTTGAAACTAGAAATACCAGAACTATCATAGCTTTTATTTTGAATGGCTTATAATTTTCAACCAATCTTGTTGCCATAAAGATTATTATTCAATCTCATTTTTAAATTTGAAAGATTATTTTCAAGTTTCTAAAAATAATTAAATATCTTAGTTTGATTATTTTTTCCTTACTTTCACATCATTTTTAATATAAAAATTAAAAAATACAGATTTTGTCAAAATATTTGTTTTTATAACTGCTCTGTGATTATATTTTTTTTCCTTTGATACCTTCTGATTAACTGTATAGAATGTGTTTCTTCTAAAGCACAGATGGAAGAGTAAATTTTAGGAAAATATTTCTACATTACACTGGCTATCAATATCAAGTACAAGAATAGGTCTCATTATGAGAATTGAATGTTAGTCACTAAAAGGCAATTTTTTTTTGTTTTGTATTTCTAGATATATTTAGTCACGACCCTAATTAAAACTAGGGTTTATGATACTTATTAAGTTACTACTTCAAAGTGACATTAAAAAGGATTTAGAAAATATTCAAAATCTGCAACTAAATTCATTATAATTAGTGAGTCAATTTAAAAAAAAAACTGTCTACGTAAATGACGTAGCCTTAACAACAACTTTAAGGAGGCTTATATGTGTCAAGTCAATAAGAAAACAAGTTTATTTTTCAAATATTAAAAAGGAGAAAATCCACCTTAAAGTTTTTTTTACTTCATAAATATAACGTTCAACTATTTTGGAGTCATTTTAAGACCTATCGCGCACGATTTTTGCCAAAATGTCACTTTTAATCGAGAAACCAAGGATTGTTGCCTCTTCAATAGATCAACCGAATAAATGTTACGACTGCAGACGGAACCGATATGGTCCCTGAAAGAAAGTCCATCTTTTTCATAGCCCCAGAGATTTGTTTAGTTGCATTTGGCTAAACCCATCTGTTCATCTGTTGTAGAACTATTAAGAATCAACTTAATCCGCTATCATGCTCACCATGAATACATAGTCAGAAATACCAGATGTTTTAAATTCTTAATTGTGGCCGTGTTTTTTTTCCTATAATACAGTTGCAATTACTGGAGTCATTATTTAATTAATTAATCGAAATGTATTATAAATACAAACGAAAGAGAATGTCTTCAAGAATATGATAAATGAGTTCTAACTCATTTTTGAAATATTTCAATCATAAACTTTGTTTCTTGTTAACTTAACACATATATATATAATGAGAAACTATTCAGTTGGTGAAGTTTGACTGGTTTTCTTCTACAAACATCTTTCTCACCTGTGCCTCCTACTTATTTTAATTAAAACCTTCTGCAGTTTCTGTAACATATTATTATATATTAAAAGCAATAATAAATGGGAGAAAGGCAAGAGAAAGGGGGGGGGGAGGAGGGGGGAGGGAATCGCAAAGGATTAAAAATTTGACAACCAACAACCATGGATATGTACCATAAGTAAGAAATGAATTAAAACTAAGAAAATCCCCTAATTACTTAAATGGAAAACTTTTTGCCTTCTCGACTACTAACACGCTGCATTTATTAACTTCATATATATATATATATATATATGTGGCTTTAAACAAGGGATATAATATTGTAATTGGATATATGAAGGTATAAGGCGTAGCTATTTATTGATATAAGCATATATTTTAATTGAATTAATTATATTTAGCCAAAGTGTAGACATAAAGACTGTTTTATGTTGGTTATGAAGGGATCCTTAAGATTCAGACCAAATAAAATATTTGTATGATCAAACTATCAAAAGTAAGTTTCTATATGATTGTCATAATAGCACCCCTAACCACTGCTCAAAGGTCACAGAAATCTAGCGTTGTGATCAAAAATATCCCAATCGAGTTTCAAGACTTTAGGGGAGAGTTCTTTTTAAAACTTTTTTTCTCTTGTGACACACTTTTAGTTCCTCACTTTTGATCTTATTTTATTTTATATATACAAATTTTGGCTATTGTTTTATTTAAAAAAAGTAAAAATTGCATATCGTGCACAATCACGCATATTTGTGCCCCCCCCCCCCGTCCATATTAATATATTATATAAGTTTCTTTTACGTCCACAACACATTTACATTCTTCCAACGACACACTGTATTGAAATCACCCTTTAAAGGGATCCAAAGTAGGGTTTTTTTTAACTAAAGAAAAATTTAAATTGAGTTGTTTTAGTATGAGTCATCACAACAAATACCAATACACTCAAAAAATGAGTTTTGAGAGGAAGACTGATCTCGAAAATACCTCTTCACAACAAGTGAAGCAAATTATTTAACCATTAGTGGTAAGAGGATTTTTTGTTTAAAATAATATGTACTTTAGACCTTTGTCAAAATATATCAGATATAAAATAAAACATGTCCAAAATTGGGGAATCTGACGAAATTGTTCATTCGTCATAACTGAATCATACTCCTTTAGAAAGTAGCTTTAACGTCCTCCCAGTTTTTTGTGTGTTTTTTTATATAGAAAACAGCCAATATTTTAAAAATTTTTGATTAGAGTGTTCCATCAATAATTTGTCACATAGGTCGACTCGCTTTTTAATAACACTTAATGTATTTATGATCGTAGCTTTTAGAGACAGACACAAGTCACTGCTCTCTTCACCACAATTTATTTTCATGTATCAAATTTATCTGATTCAATGCTTCTTAATGATCTATTTTCATGTTCCTTTTATTTAAAATAACATGTCAACATAAGTATCTCAATTGGACATTAATTAAAAATATTTTTTAAATATATGAATTACTTTGTAAAAGTAATCCATATATTTAATATTGTTCTATTAATCAAATTCCGAATAAAATTTAGTCGAAAAAGTTGTATTTTATTCAAAAGTCGTACAAATCCACTAATAAGTCTACAGATTTAATTATATTTTAATCAATTTTAAGTAATCTAATAATTGATTAATTCTATTATCGGGTACTATAAGTAATAACTTAATAAGACCCCTTTTGTAGGTTGGACTTTGATATTTAATTAAGGGGGACAAATTGTCTTTTAGTTGAAAACTAAAATTAAATCAAACTAATATTTTTAATGACATATAAATGAAATTAGAAGAAATCTTTATTTTGATAAATAAAATATCAACAGTATTAATTTTGTTTAACATCATATTTAATAATTGTTTAGATTTTAATGATGAAGGAATCTTCAAGACAAAGTAAAAATAGATATGTTCAAATAAATTTTGCTGGTTTTTTCAATAGTTGTTTAGTGCTAAGATTAGCAGAATTTAAATAGATTTATAAGCTATTATTACCTAATTTTTCCAATATTCATATAGCAACTCTGATTACACTGGTCAACAAATTTGAACTTTCAAAAATCCTAAGGGGTATAAGTATAATAAAATTTATTCAGTTTTGCACGCTGAGTTCAAATCTGTTAAAAAAATTTCTGAGAGATCTAAAGTTTTCGAAAAATCGGACCCTACTTTTTTAGCTTTTTGGCCCATTTTCAAACTTCAACTTCAATTTAAGCCTAAATGGATACTGCACTAAAAAAATATTCTCTTGTATATTTAATGCAGATTTTATTTCCAGTCTTTGTTTTGACCTGTAAGGACTCCTGGGGGCATAGGGATGGGAGTAGGCCCCAAAGTTAAGCAAATTATTTGTACATAAAGAACTTCTTGAGTATTACATAAAATGGATTAATAAGGATTGTAATCAAGAGCTGAGACCCACAGCTTTTTAAATGATATGTCAAGCGCCCGATAAAAGTCCTTAACTTTGAAGAAATCATCCATCTAAGTATGTAAATTTTCATCCTATTTCGAGCAAAAATTCGCTAGAAATCAATGACCCATCGTAGAGCTACTCAAGTAAAGGATTTCAGCCGGTTTCTTAATCCATATACCCCTTATAATTTTTTGCATTACTCGTTACTATGTAAAGTAATTAAATGATGATCATATAGATATCAAAGTAACGCGTTACAACACAACGCTTGTGAGGAAAAAAATGATGTCTATTTGAAGATACATTTTTTAAAAAGAATAAATATGAAATTGGACTCTGCCCATTATTTAATTTTTGTTATTGGGTAGTAGGGATTAAAAGCTCTTTTCAGCTTCTCTAAAAATATCATTATTTTTATTTTATTTTTATCATTTAATTACTTGTCAATTGAAATGTTAAAAGCGTTTTAATATTATGAATATACAATATCCGTATGTATAGATATATATATTTATGTAAAATGGGGGGGGGGGGGAAATAACTCACTTGGGGTAAGAAGGAGGGAAAAGAGACGGGGTTCGATAATGCTTTGAATTTTTTTTTTTTTTTTTTTTTGCTCAAATGTCTTTAAAAATGTTTTAAAATGTGTTACATAAATTGTATTTTATGTATTTTTCCCTCTCTTAAAAAGTCTGGGGCCATAATTTGTATTCTGGCTATTAATTAATGACATGTTCAAATGTGTACATATATTTATATTTAATTAGTTTTGTTTGTAATTAATGTTTAAGGCATTATTTAAAGTATATTTATATAGGAAATATATCAGTTTTGAAATCATATAATATATATAATTATTATTTCAAATTTTATAAATGATAATAAATAGTTCAACTTTAAGTGTTTATCCTGACTGTTCATCTATTCTTTTGTGTTTCTTTACAGTTTTTCGTCAATAAATAAATATGGAGCAAGAGAAAAGGTCGACGATAGTCGTTCGAGATCGTGCCGGAAGGACTGTAAAGGAGATCATGGAGGTCATCAAGCACCCCTAGTCAACGGTCTATAGGGAAATCAACTGTCAAAATTCAAGAGTCATTCCTTGTGACCTGATTGAAGTTTCACCAGTTTTCAAGTCTAAGAATCCAACCAGAGTCATGGTTTTTGAAGCTTCTGCCAATGAGGGCTTCATCATGCCATCACCACATTTCATCGAAGCTGAATTTAAGATCAACATAGCTGAGTAACTGAAGATTTTAAACGACGTATTGCTACTCTTAATTGAACAGAAGTTTGGCTTGAACAGTACGGTACTTCTACAGTCATTCCTATCTGAGAGGGTTCTGTTTTTGGTGAAAGCTGAAATCGGGCCTATAAATAATCCAGATTTGAAACTTCTTGATTATTACTTGTGGAGCATCCTGCAAGAAACGATCAAAAAACATTCCTACAGCAGTGTTAGCTCCCAAAAGGTCAGCATCATCAAAAACTATAGAAGAATCCCAGCTAATGATGTAATCAAGGCTGCAGCACGATTCAGGCCAAGGATCACAAAGGTTATTGAAGCTGGAGGAGGTTACATCGAATGGATTACGACTACATTACAAATTTTAATTGCATATGTTCCTTAATATATGAAAATTAGTTTGTTTTTGGTTTTTAAGACTGTAGAAGTTAGCTGATCGAATGACTTCACGCACAATCTCAAAAATGGAAATATTATATATAAATATTGACTTTAGTATGATTGACTCTGTCAAATGGCTTCTACAAATTTTCAAAACTCTACATACTTTCAAAAGTATACTGAAAAGGATAACGATAATCATATGCGATGCAATGCGAAGAAATGTGGGCTGAAGGAAGGCTTGAATCATGTGCTTATACCTCCCTAAATGGTTTACATTTACGTGCTAAAATTTAGCACATGTTATTCACTTAATACTATGGTGATGGTTACTATGAGATGGTTGGGTAACATTTTTGTTTTGTCGATTTGTCATGAAATGACCCATGGAGTGTATTTTACTCATAAATTATATAGCTAAAAATGCCTCAAAAACCAATTTTAGGATTAACCCCTGACATCACTGTTTATTTTCATACATTGACATGGCAAGCTCATTTCATGGATGAATTTAGTAATACCTTAAACTTGTTTTTCAGATAAGTTATTTTTTTATACATAATATATTTATGCATATTGCTAATTGAATTTGGGACAAACGGAATGAATTAGAAGAGTGAGTTTTGTGCTTTAATAGGGACAAGAAACTGATCTTTATTGGCTGATGAATAAAACTATACAGATCTAAGAAACAAACTCTGATTTGACAGAATTATTATAATAATATTTTTTCAAGATAGGAAACTATTGTTAAGTTTGGCACATTTATAATTTATTACTCTGTAACTCAAGGACATTTGAATTAGGAATTAGGTTCTCAATAGTAGTAATATATAAACAGTTAATCCCCCTCAGAGAGTAAGTTCAGGGGTTACAGAGTATAAACAGTAGCATTAGTTAATCAAGGGAGTAAGGAGAACACTTGACAAGAAGATTCTTTCTCATCTGTTGCCCACTTGAAATAATGACTTCTTAACAAAAAAGATATTGAATATGGTTCAGAATGGTAATGGTTCAGAAGAGCCTGGAGATCCGGAAACAACCAAAAGTTGTTTCCAATATTTGCAATTGAAGCACGAAAGGCCTACAACTTTATTTGATTTGTGTACAATGTGTTTGTGTGGTCCAAATAGTCTGTCAACATTAACAAACTGTTCATAGTTGAGTAGTGTTAGTATAAGAAGGGTTAGGAACCACTGGAGCCCTTCATAGTATGTTAGAAGTAACAAGTGTGCCTTTTCATTTGTCCGCAAAAGTTGGCTACAAATGAACAATTGTGGAATTATACAAATTATAATGTAAAATTAAAACTTTACGTCATGTTCTTAGTAAGTTGAAAAGAGACCTTCGAAAATAGGTCATATCTGCTTTGCTTAAAGCATTGATATATACAAAGAAAAAAAAGGCAGTAATGAGCATAATAAAGAAAACTTGTGGGCCTAAGAGCCAAAAATAAAATCCTGACTTGATTAGAATGCGTGTGTTTTTTGTTTTTTTTTAAATATAAAAGTTTTAATTATTTTCCATGCTTTTAGTTATGTATACATATAATATCGAGGCTTTGCAAAAATCATAAATTACGCGCATATGTAAATATATATGTATTTATATGTATAAATACACACTTAAACCCCCCCCCCCCTCCTCCTCTTCTCCCCTCTCTTGAAAAAAAAAAAAAAGTTAGAAAATTGTCATTAAAATGAAAAAAAAAAAGATGTAAATAAACGTGAACATTATTTTTTGACAACTTTTTAAAAGTGTTTTTCCTTCATATTATTTACTCTATCCCTCCTAGTATTATAATGTGAGTTGTGTTTGTAAAATTGAATTCTCCGTTAATTTGGGTCCTTATTTCAACAGAATGTAATTTGTTTGTTCTGGAGTAATTTGTTATGATTAATTATTATTATTATTATTAAAAGATATTATGATTAATTAGCTCAACCAAGGAGAATATCATTCAAGGACACAACTAATTATTATAAACACATATAATTTGGGAGTGTACATTAGTTTGGTTCGTTGTATGTGGTTTTGTACTTTGTGAATAATACCCATGGATTTCAATCGTACGAAAAAGGCTGGTTGCATAACTCCCAATGGTTCTGAAAGCTCCACTTTTGTTTGACTTAGTAATGTCATCATATTTTTTTTTGACTGTCCAGTTCAAGGCTTGTATTCAATGCTCAAATCCCCATTCTTTAAATGTCAAAACCATTCCTTACATGATTTGTTAGTTGGTACATTGTCATTATAGACTTCTAAAAGAATTCCTTGCGCTTCAGCTGCACTTTTCTTCCAATTAAAGCAGAAATAACAAACCTCCCACAAACGTTGTTTAGTTACCACACAATTTGATGTATTCAACAAAGTAAGTAAAAAACAGGTTTTTTGTTTGAAGCTCATTGCAATATAAAGTACATATTATTGGCAAATGTGTAACCTCTCTGAAACCAAAGAAATCAGCTGTTTTTTGAAAATGTTTTACTCCTAAAGTATTTCTAGAATCCATAACAATATATGGTTCTAAGTACCTATGTAAACCTTCCAAAGTTGAAAGAAGCATAATGATCTCTTTCTAATATATAATTAACTTTGTAAGTTACAATTGTGTTGAGACTCGGTACAAGGAAAGTTTTTTTTTTCTTTTGGTTCGATCTTAAGTGATATTTTGTAGATTAATTGAAACTTATATTTATGACAAGGCCATGGAGCAAAATTGGATTGTTTTAAAACTACTGACTTTTATTTAGGTCTCACTATGAATCAAATTTATTTCTCAGATTCACATGGGAAACATTGAACACAATAATAAACTAATCAAAATCTCTTCCAGACAATTGAGCTGCTGTACATATGGGACACTTTAAACTTCGTATACATGGTCACAATTTAAAAATACAATTGGTGTCATTGACCATTTATTAAAAAAAAATCCGAATAAACTTATTTTTAAATAAGAGCGATTAAGAATAAATGTTCATATAGGGCCTATTCAGTCCAAACCATTTCAAAGGACCAAATTAGTTTGATTCAAACAAAATCATGAGGATATTGTATTGGTTCAGGATTTTCTGATCTAAACTTAATAGCAGTTGGTAATTTGAATGCCCTTTGGATCAAATGGGCCCAATATTTTTTTTTAAATATCTGGTGATACCCTCTGGGTTTTTTTTTGTTTCTTTGTTTCGTCTTTGTTATATCTCTGAGATTGATTATTGTAAGTTTTTTTCAAAGTCTTTAATAAGATTGATACGTGTACCCATCGTATTACCCTAGCCATTTCTTGGATATGATGCAACATCCAAGTCAGCTTTTAAACTACATACACACAAATTGTTCCAAGTCTTATTTCTTCTTAATAATTTACTTAACTAATGTGACAACTATTAGTAGAATGCATTTCTTAGTAGAAGGTACATTGCACTCCAGTGTTATTAAGACTTATTGAAAGAGTACTTAACTAAAGTAAAAACAACAAACTTGCACCAAATACACAACTTGGTTCGTTATAGAAATAATTGAAAATCAACACCCATATGTATGTAGTCCAAGTTACTACCAATGCAAGTCCTCTACAATCAGAACAAATTTGTATGTGGTTAAAAGTATCAAAAGCGCAAGGTATAAATAACTTTTTTTTTAAGCCTTTTTGTCCATAGTAATTTTGTTTTTATATCTCAACCTTTCATTGAAAAAGAAGGGTGTGAAATGACCAAAATTACACAGAGTACTTAGCCAATGTCACATTCTCTCCAACTATTTCACTATTCTTAATTTAATAGATACGTTCAGAGCTTAACATTATATTACTTATTCGTACTTTTTTTTTTTTAAAATGTATGAATTATTGGAAACGTTGTAAACTGGGAATTTTGAGCTTGTTCACAGTAATTTCTGTGATATCGTAAATTCAAAAAACTCTCCTCCTCCTTCTGAAATTAGTTGTCCTAATTATATTAATTTATTCATGGATAAAGGACAAGTGAGTAAAATGGTATTTATGAACGTTATTTTAAAATAGTGGTGTGCCAAATTCTTGTTCTCGGGGTAAGTGGTCTTAACCCCATCACTTCTTTACGGTTGCGTGATCTTGAGCCTAACCAATTAACAGAATATAATTCAATATAAAGAAATTAATAATGAGAGCACAACTAAAAATTTGGTAAAAGCCAAATAAACAACAGCTGACAAGTTAATAATAATTAGAATATGATTATGATTGCGGTGTGCTTATAGTTCATTATTTGGGGTTTATGTGTCAGATATAGGCATTCAATTGGCTTATAAAAGAACAAAGTAATCAAATTATTTAAAAGTCGTGAAATAATGAAATGCCTCAATTTTTATTTGAATGTCGGCAAAGTATTATTTAGGTGATGATGAATGGGTTTAATCTGAAATGACGAATCCAAGGATGTTCAGCATATGAATCGATGTCGACTCTACATATACAGAGGGGGAGGGAGGGAGGGAGACACATGTGTTGTATGTTAACTAATAACTTGTATCTCCTTATCACGTTCGTTCCCTTTTGTATCTGCAATGTAGTTGCTTATGAATATGTATATATATATTTCCATACATTTCAAGATGTACAGAGTACCGTTAGATCCCTTCATTAAAAAAACAACAACAACAACAAGGAATCATCTCCTTTGTATGTACTTCTTTTATCTTTTATAAAAATATCGAAGCTAGTAGTAGCAATGCTGATACACATCTCTTAACATCTACCAATGGGTATAACAATAACATCTATTAAGATGGGTTTTTGATCTTTTAGGCATTTAAATACTGTATGTATATGTACTTATGTGCAAACATATGGTAGTAAGCACGTAGTTGGACATTAATGTATTTTTATTTTATTTTTTTGCTCATCATTACGTAAGAAATCGTTTATATGTATACAAAATATTTCAGCTTTTGACAGTTTATTATTTGATATTTCCATTTTAATAATTTCTTCTTCTGAAATATAAAGTACATACAAAAAAGTCTTAAAATAACTGTTTTTACGGAAAAAAAAAAGGGGGGGGGGAGGAGGGAAAAGGGGAAAAAAAAATGAAATACACTGTTGCTTGAACAAAAAATAAAATGACCTAATATAAAATCAGCATTGTACATAAATGCAATAAGCCTTTTTTTCATACACATTTTGCAAATAATTTTGCAACAATTATTCCTACATATTATTATTATTATTATCATTTTCATTTTTAGTAGGAGTGTTAATAGTAGCTGTTCTATGTATGACTATTACATTATTATTGTTGGACTTAATAAAAGAAAAATGAGTTCAAAATGCTTGCAAAGACGTCGTTTCTTATTCGTAGATACATACATATATCTGTATGTACATATGTATATAAGATATTGTGTCTTATACTTCATATTTTTTTTCTTACATCAAAATAAAGGGTACATCGAAAAAAAACAATGACCTTTTAAAATATTTAAGGTCATCAATAAGGTCACTCTCAATTTTTTTCTATATTAATAGTCTAAGAAATTACCTTTACTTTACCATTACTAAAGCTTTATGATAACATTTCTTGTACAGGGTATATGTATGTAGAAATGATTTGTAAGTTAGAACCCCAAAAAAAAAAAAAAAAATTACCATGATATCATATTTGTAACTGTTTTATGAAAATATTTTTTATTCAGTAATATATCTTAGTAAAAAGTATCAAAAATGTATTTTAACTTAGCAAATTGATGTTTTGAAGAAGAAAAAAATCAAAAATAAGGTCATTGTGAATTTTTACATTTGAATTGTTAAAAAAATTATGAAACATTTCCTTTTGCTCTTTGATGTTGTTGGTTTTTTGGTGTGTTGATCTACGAACTATAGTCAAAGAAAAAAAACTTTTTATACATTCAAACCTATATTACTCATAAAAGTATGCTTAAAATGTATTAAAAATGTATTTTTAAAAGATTGACCTTTTTAAAAAAGGGTCAAGAATAAGGTCACAATTAACTTTTGATGTTGTTGGTTTTTTGGTGTGTTGATCTACGAACTATAGTCAAAGAAAAAAAAACTTTTTATACATTCAAACCTATATTACTCATAAAAGTATGCTTAAAATGTATTAAAAATGTATTTTTAAAAGATTGACCTTTTTTAAAAAAGGTCAAGAATAAGGTCACAATTAACTTTTGATAAACAATACAAAAAAGTTATTAAATACTTTTCTTTCAGACATTCTCTAGAATATTATGGTCAAATGTTTGGTAATTATAGACAAAAAAATTTCCATAATCCAGTCTTTTTAGGTTTCAGTTTTTGTTTGTATTTTAAATTAATTTTTGAAGAAATTTTAATCATCACAGGGTCAAAGAACTTAATGTCTTTAAAAATGACCTCTATAATTATGTCATAGGTTAAAGCTTTTATACATATAATATAAATATTCCGTTAACAAGTTTTTGAAATGAATAATAATTAATTAATTATCATTTAAAATCATATTGAATAGAATATATCATATATATCTAAAACAGACAAAGTAATGAATAGAGAAAGAGAAATGCAGAAATGCTCTAGGCCCATAAAAAAAATTCATTCAAATTTATCGTCTTTTTTCTTTTTATTTCCTTTGGCTTGATCATAATATTATAGCACAACAGACATAATCAGGAAATAAATTTACAAGCTCTATTTTATTGCCTTAAATCCTTTGGGGGTCTTATTTAACTTAAGGGAAACAAAAAAAATAGAGAAAATAAATTCGGGGAGTCTAATATTGATATTAAATTAAATTAAGCTTTTTTTCTTTTTTAACTATATATATAAAAAAGGGAAATAAAGTTTGTTAAAGAGTAAAGGCGTAAAATAATTTGAATTTTGTACATAAAAGAGAGAGAGAGAGAAAGGAAAAAGCTTTGGTCATAGTACTTATATATAAACATAATACACATTAATTCCATATAATTTATGTATATAAGACTTCTTCTACAATTCTTCTGAGAATGGATTTCCCTTTTCCCACACAAAAAAAAAATTGCATTTTTAATTAAAATAGTTGTATTATCAAATGTTTGTAGTTTGTAACTCCAGACATCTCTTGAGTAATGCTTCAAAACGTGACCATTCCACTGTAGTTAATTATGTATCTGAACCATAATTATTACATATCATTTAATGAACAAAAACAAGGAACAATTAGCTACAAATTAACTAAATCACAAAAACAGGTTATTCTTACTTGAAGCATAAAAATAAGGAATTTAATTTCTGTCAAATGTGTAACATTTAATATATGTATATTTATATATATATATATATGTATTTGCATAGATTAGAATCTCACAACCTTTATACATATATATATATATATATATATTAACATAAATAACAAAAGATTAATTTTGCAGATTCTTATTTCGTTTCTTTTTATTAGTATAGGATATGTCTAATAGAAAAGGGTTGATAAGTATCTCGGCACGCAATCTCTAATTTAATTTACGCAGCTATGACGTCAGAGTGAGACTTTAAAAAAAAATGGTAGGGACAAATTTTGTCAAAAGTTTATGCATATCGGCGTAGATATTGTTTTGTTTCTTTATGTTGTGTTTGGGTGGGGTGCTCTGGAATTTTTTCCCTAAAATGGGGTTTTATATGTTTCATTTTGGGGGGTAATTTGTATATTTTTCGATTGCTATATGTATAAATTGGCTATAAGAGCAATTGAAAAAATATATATCGACAAAGTTTTATACTTTACAGACGGTTTTTGATTTGGTCTTTTTTGCATAGTAAAAAAAGGAGCATTTTTGGGATATAAATTAATTGAGAGTCTTTAAAAGTGAAGACAATGGAAATATAAGTATGTGGCTGAAGCGCGAATGTTTCATAAACTCTCATTTACCATTAAAAAAAATCTAAAAAATCGAGAATTTCTTTAAAAATATGGCGTGTCTCCAACTGTCCAAAATTAGTTTTTTTCTTTTTTCAATTGTGTCCATCAAAAAATACATTTGCAAAAAAATTACACAAATAATGTTGAGTCATGAATTAGCAGATATTTTAGTGTAGCAAATGAATTTAACCCCTACTTTTGAAGGGATCACAATGAATGAGCCATTTTAGGAACCTCATAAGAATGACACCAAACAGACACTTGTTAAGTACTCGATTATCTTTTCAAGTATTCAGATAAAATGCTCCTTCCTACACACAATGATAATTATTTCATGGTATAGTATGACTCAGCAATCAACATTCCTCTGACTCTCATCACTCCAGCATAACCTTTTTATAATGGTTGAGTGGTTCTTTGATTATATCCACGTTTGTTTAAAAATGCATTTTAACCAAAGTGCACTAATTATCTATATATTTTGTGGTGTAAGGAAAAAGAACCCTCCCCCCCAACTAATATGTACATATATTGTAACAACTTAGGCCTTTTAAGCATTACACATGCAACAACAACAACAACAAAACCTTGAGTGACCTGATTCAATACGAATCTGCAATTAGTTTTTGATGTATCCGTTATTGAGAGTTTTGTTATTTTTTAAACTATATTGACGATTTTTTGGCAAGGAAAATGTGTTGTATAATTGGTGAATACGCTGAAAATATATAGATTTTGAGCAAGAATGTGAAGGCCTTATTTGATGGATGAATCATTTGATGTCAAATATATTTTCACGTTTTGGAATCAACAGAATATTTTGCTGTAAATATGTATTTTTTCAAAGAGTATTTTTGGGGATAATCAACAAATAAATCATGGAACATGTATCTACTATTTTTGAAAAATAATTAAGTGGGGCAGAAATAAATTAAGATACTTTTTATTTGACACATGTATCTACTTAATTATTCACTATTATATTCGTAGTTCTCTAAGAAATACTTGCTTTAGTAAGAGAAATGGAAAGTTTTGTAACATATACCTAAGACTTATAGGCTTATGATTATTGAATAAATGGGATTTTTACCTGTGTATTCTGAATCAAAAGTAAAGTTGTAATAACTTGTGGAAATTTCATCTTTAGCTATTATGAAAAAAGATATTTTTTCTATGATTCACATAAGTATTTTCAGATATAAACACGTTTCAATGTCTTACTTCTATCATACCCAAAAAAATAAGTATGAAGACAATCTTAAAATCAAACAGATAGAGGCATAAAAATACATAGAAAATCCTCAATCGACCTTAAACGATCCTTCGGAAAAAAAACCATAAACATTTTCGAAAATAATTATTTGAGTAGATCACGTTTATGAAAAGTAATTGATTTTTTTTTTTTTTTTTTTTAAATAATTATTCTTTGTTCAAATAAGTAACATGGGTCGGTAACTACTCTCTAAGTACGAAGTTTTATCTTTTTATTATTGATATTATAAGATTACTTTTTGTTTCTTAATAATACGTAATAATTTGTGGAATAAAAAACGATCATAATTTTTGTATCTATAGCATAAATAACATTATACATAAATGTTTTTTATTATATGTAGTTTAATTTTTATAAAATCACACATTTTAACAGAATTTATTTGTTTTATATATATATATTTATTCATATAAATTTCTAATAAATGGGTTAAAAAAAGGTAGCTAGGAAGGGTAACATTGTTTAGAGATAGAGAGAGATAAAAAAAGAGGGGAACATGGGGGGGGGGGGGGTCAACGTATTTGTCAACTAGGGACCTATCAAAAATAATAATAATAAGCTGTAGTAAATAAAATGATGTGTTCATCATTCAATTTTTTGATTTATGAATACTGAAGGAATTTCTTTTTTTCTTTTTTTAAATATTTTGAGTACACATCACTTTTAACGGATATCCAAGTCTCTTTCAAGCACAGATGCAGCATCATAGCGCCCCATTCCCTTAAGTATGGAATGAAGGCTATTTGCAGCACTGCTCTCACGATTTCGAGCCTCCCAAAGATGTAGAATGCACTCTGTTGGAGAGGGTCTTGTTGCAAAGTACGTGATGTAGCGATGTACATTGAGTCTTTCTGCAAGGAGCCTCCAATCGTTCCCTTGACTATTGGGAGAATCCAGGAGTCTAGAAAGAGCTGACACGGAGTGAGGAGGGAGTCTAAATGTCACTTGTTTGTTGCTTTGAAGAGGGTTTGTAATTGGACAAGGATTTGGAGGCTTTCGAAGGGAGCTGAAAGTGGAAGTGGTTGAAAGATCCGCATTCACTGCTAAATGACTTTTGAGGGAATTAACTCCCTTTTGAGAAACACCGAGGCTAAAGGAGATGACAGAAGTGACAATGGTGGCTTTGAAGGTAAAGGAACAGTGAAGAGTTGGATTCGAGGTGTTCCAAATGTGATTGAAAGGGACTTCGAGGTACTCTGTTCCTTTGGAGGTGCTCCATCCTCTTCCCAAGGACTCTACATTGATGCACAAATGAGGATGAGAGCGATCCTCGTCACTTGCGTCCTTAAAGAGGAAGCTTATGGGTTCATCCAGAAGGAATCCGTTGTAGCGTTTCTCTGACTCTGATACGTAGCTGAGAGCATCCTCCGTATCTTGTAGACAATAAACTCGAACAGTAAGATCCGTGTGAGGTCGATGACCCTCCTGTGCAAATGCAGCAAGCCTCAGGCTCTTTGTAGCAATGGCACCATGTGATGACTCTCCTGAGAGAGCAAATCCTCCCAGGATATCCGTCACAACGTGACATGTATTTACATCCAACTGAATGTAGACTGGAGTATTAATAGTCTCACTCCCGAGGGTTACAACTCTTTTCCAGCCCTCATCATCGGATCGATGAAGAGCTGAAACGGTCCAATTACCATGTCGTAGGGAGCCACAGTGAGGCATGCTCAGTATGATGGGCTTTTTAAGAGCCAGCGCTGCTTCTGGAGGGCCTATCACAACGAGAGGACTGAGTAGAGTCTCTCCCCCTGAAAGCCGCGGAGGAGGATAATGAACAGCATCATGAATGACTCCAATAAAGAGATCCGTGCTGGAGTGGAGTGCACCAGGAGGGATAGTGAGAGCTATTCCAGAATCTGGTAGGGTCATGCGTGCACCTGCGGGTGTCACCGTGTTCCAAACTGTGAAGAGTGGATCAGTTGTAGAAGAACCTTTGACAAAACTACTAATGGAAGTGGATGTAGTGGTGCCGGAGGAGGTGGAAGTGGTTGGAAGGCTGGGTAGGGGTGTTGATGTAATGGGAAAGGCCCTGTCCGTCGTGGACATTGGACTAGAGTGTCCTGAAAATGAAACAATACTTATTTGAGGCTTATTGGCAGAAATGAACACCTTACCTCTCTCATTAGATGTTCCAGTGGAGGAACAGCTCTCCGACTTGGGAGGCTTTCCAATAGAATCAGAAGGACTCGTACTCGGAGGAAAAACAACCATGGGCTGTTCATAATGATGCTCTGAGGATGGCCTAACAAAGCCATTCTTGGAATGACTCGAGTCGGGATAGGAGTACTCGTAGCAAACCGTTGTGGCACTCTTCATTCCAGAGGATGTGAGATGATGAGGATGGAGTTGAGGTGGAGGACCGTTCAGAATGGGAGGAGGAGGACATTGTTGTGTGATATCAGGTGAGTAGCCGAGTCCAGGTTTTTTCCCTTCATCGGAGGATGAGCCATAGCCATAGTCTGTAAAGAAAATTACAAGGGTTTATTTTTTACTTTTCTCACTACTTCTTATTCACAAACAAAGCCTTTTTCGTATATATATATATGTACATACATATTTATAGACGCATAAAAAATGCCATTTATTTTATTTTTTTATGAGATTCCCCCCCCCCCTTCTCTCTCTCTCTTTCGTTTCCATTATCAGTAACAACAACAACAGAACCTACCTTCTACTACATGTGTAGATAATAACAATACGAGATGATGTTATAACCCACTTTTTATATTTTACTTTTTAACAAAATACAATTCTAATAATTATTATCTTTGTATCTCTCTCTTTAACCGCCTCCAAGTTTCACATCAGGGAGTCACTTGGTGGTTTATTTAGCGGGGAGATTCCATGTATGTATGTACACATTACAAATGTGATTGATAAAGGGGTTCATTAAGAGGAGGTAGGTAGATGTTACTTCAAATCAATATTTACATTAATTCAATATGTATTGTAAAGCCTTACTGATGTAGTAAATGAAGCCTTTTTCTTTGTAAAAGTAAAAAACAAAATGGCCAAAAGGCATTTCCAAAATGAAGGAAAGAAACGAATCTATATTTAGTTCTCAAATATATAAAATGACGACTTACCCGTGGAAGTGAGAGTGTATCCATTGGGATGATTGTTTTTACGACGCAAGAGTCTGAAAATGATGAGGATCACGACACTAAACACGAGAAAGGCTAGAGAGAGCACAATGTAGAGAGTCACATCTAATGAAGAGGAGGAATTGTCCTCCTCCGTAACCTCTAGAGAGGCTCCTCTTTTTCCTTCTGTATTACTTCCATACATGACCAATTGACGAGTTTCTTGGCAGAAACCATCCGTACAATTGAGGCTCTCTAAATCCTCTCCAACGCAGTATTTACCTCCTTTGGAAGGTGATGGATTGGAGCAGGTACGACGACGGTGATGAAAGCATTCTGGTGAACAAGAGGACCAAGAAGTCCATTGCGTCCAGCTCCCATGGATTGAGCCTACAAAGACATGTATTCAAATTCTGCGTGTGTGCAAAAAAATAAAATCAACTTACCAGGACAGTCCGAGACGCAGTTTTTCTTCTCTATTGGGGATCCAGAGCAGGGTTGTCCACCGTTGATGGGACTGGGTGAATCACAAATGCGAGTTCTTTTTTGAATCCCTTTGCCACAATTGGAAGAACATGAGGTCCAACGAGACCAGTTGGACCAACTTCCATCGACTGGAAAAACAAAACAAAAACAAAAAACTTGGCGTTAATCATCAGTGCAATTAAAATGTTTAAAGAACAACAAATCAAAATTAAGTGATAGAATTTTTTCAACAATTAAATTAAATTAAAGGGTTTTTTTTTTGAGGTCAATCAAAAAAGAAAGAAAAACAATTGTTAATTTACATAAGAACTACTAATTACTCAATATGACTTATGCAATACCTTCTATTTAAATATCAATGGCTCTGAATGAAAAATACAAACTGTAACAACTGTTTTTAGCAAAGTCATAAATAGGCAATTTTATACATAATGTGTGACTACAATTGATCACATAAAATTACACGAATGGATTTTTGTATAGAATATAAAACACTCTTACCGTAAACAGTCACAGTGGCTGGATCTGAAATACGAACATTGGCAATATTGTGTGCAACGCAAGTATAGTTAGCGAAATTGGCTAGTTTGGTAGAGACTATGATGAGATGACCCTCTCCGGTCACTATAAAGTTTTTATCAACGGAGGGTTCAATGCGACGACCGTTAACAGCCCAGTAGATGGAGGGTCGAGGACGACCACGAGGTGGATGACACCTCATCTCCACTTGTTTCCCCTTGGAGACTTGCTGGGAATATGGAGGAACCTCAAACTCCTTTTTCAAATCTGGAACATGAATATATATGTATAAATATGGAGTTCCAGGGTGTAACAACACTGGGAGTGCTTACATGCATAGGACACGAGAGCATAGCGAGAGACAACTGAGCCTTTTCGCGAAATGGCAACACAGGCACAGTTATAGTCCCCAAAGAACTCTTCAATCTTTTCACGAGATATTTCCACAGTGGCCTCTGTGTAGCGAGCTCCTGTCTCTGGCTCCACGAGATCCTTTTGTCCGGAAGGCTCAACAACCTCGGAATTGCATTGAAAATGAACACCAAGTGCATGTGCTACTCGACATTGAAGTACGGCAGATTGTGACTTGACAGCAAAGGCATCAGAGGGTTCCTCTAGGAAAATGGGGATGGCATAGTTAGAGGGATCACCCTCGGGTAAAACACTAGGGATAATGGAGGAATCATTGTGAGGGGTGGAGTCATTCTGAGGTGGTGGATTAGAATGGGATACATTCAAACTGCTTTCCTCATGATACTCCTCTTCATAGTCGTAGTGGAAGGATTCGTCATTGTCATCCTCTGTAAAAATGTACATACAATCAGTCAGAGAACGTACAAGGGGATAAAATAGGTTTTTATAACCCTCAGGGAATGAAAAGCACTCTATGACTTCATTCCACAGAATAAATAAATATGAAAAAACCCACAAAAATTCGCGGAAGAGATTTTTTTTCTGTATTTGTGAGAAAAAATAGACTCTACAAAGTTCACTTACCAAAAGAGTCCAAATCATGCTGCTGTTGAAGGTGTAGCATGTTTTTGGGTATAGGTATAAGCTCACCATGACCCTTTTTCTTTGGTACAGCCAGACCATGGGCCGAAAATATTAATATCACTAATAAAGATCGTAACATACTGATAAAACTATTTTTTTTTTAAATTTGTTTGTATTAAACACAGTTGTACAGACTGTTTCTGATTTGGTCAACGACGCTCATAGTACACGAATAATATATATATAAATTTCTTAAAGTCACGAATTGAAACAAACAAAAATAATAATAAAAACTTAAAAACAAAAAAAAAATATTCACTTCACACAAAATTATGAGCGAGTATTGATTTCATATACGCTCCGCATCAGATCACTTTATCAACTGATGAGAAGATGATGTTAAAAATATATGTACGAAAAAAAAAGAAAAAAAAAGAATTGTTGAGTTGTAGTATAGTAAAAAGGAGTGTGGAAACAATAAGGCAGGCCGGGAAGGGAAGCGCTTTTAATTCAAATGAGGACGATAAATCTATAGTAATACTACATACACGCAACTACTCTTTTTCTTTCCTTCCTTTTTGACCACGACTCACTCCTAGAATAGGTTAATTAAAAAAATATAGACATCGTTTATGTATATATATTTATTGCTCAAATAGATCGCCTTACATAAAATAAGTATATTAAATATAAAGATATAAAAAGCACCCGATATTTTAATTGATATATCTCAATGCATCAAAAAATATTTAATTGATATATTGTAAATAAAATAGCAGATCTTTTTGCAGTTTTCTAATTGAATTAAAAATTCCATTTTGATTTATTCTCTTACACAATATTTGGGCAGATTTTTTTTTCTTTTTTTTTTTCTCCAGACAGGGATGCATTATGCATTCATGAAGGTGTTGTGGTGATAATTGAGTTTTTGCATATAGATTACAGATTAACAATCACTTTAACGATTGTTTTTTTTTAATATTATTATTATTGTTTTTATTGCTTATACACATTTGAATACATAAATGATTTGCCAGATCCAGGGTGAGGCAAAATATATTATAATTGAAATAAAAGGATTTGCAAAGGCAGTCTGCCAAAAATCTATGTTCTAATGAATATTATGAGCAAGTCCCTGCCCCTCTTTATCCCCCCCCCCAAAATGGCTTTTATTAAAGACCTTCTTTTTTTTCATCCATTATGGGGGGGGGGGAGGGGGAAAGATCAAGAGGATCAATTACAGGAATCTTTGGATATTCTCGACAAAAGACCTTGATGGAAAACATCTAAAACTTTGACGTCAATAGTGATTTGAAATGAACAACCGTCCATACAATGACGTCATATAAAGTTTAATTCTAACTCATTTCGATGTGAACAAACTGATAGGAGTTTGAGAGCTAATGAATTGTTGATTTAGCACCTAACAACAGGGGTTTTAATCGACAAATCGGACTAAATCTGTTTTAAAGGGATCGCTTAAGTCCGTTCAGTCAGCAAGGGATAGAAATCCCCCCCCCCCCCAAAAAAAAGAAAGAAAGTTGAATAGCTAAGTTTTAAAGATGTCAAAACCAATGGTGCAGTTCTCATGATTCGTTCTATTTCGACTTTCTAAAGTATTGTCCTTGTTTTCGTCTCAGATAGGGTTGTCTTGACGACAACACAAGTCAAAATTATACCTTTTGAGCATTTATTAATGTTTTGTTTTTTAATATTTACTCAATTTTCTAAACGTCTGATTTTTTTTATTATCTCTAACCTCAAATAAAATTACTAATTTTTAAATAGCACATCACTATTTAAAGTATAAATTGACTGCTTACATAAAGTAATGGCTCAATAGTATCACGTCAACATAGAACTTGAGTCTCAACACTAAACAAAAAAAAAACCTTTTTCTAATTTTAACGAGTTTCTATCTGAATTTACATATTATATATTTATGAATTTGTTATTTTTACAGTTAAATCATTTCTTCTTTTTTAAAGAAAAGTTGAAGAAAACCTTGTTCGCTCACTCAGGTATAACGTTCCTAGCTAGTACATAGGTACATATGTATGTGTGTATATACAATACATATATAATTATCTTAGTAATAATAACAACAACAACAACAACAGTTTACCCCCTTCACATTCTAACGAAAAAACATTGGAATTATTATTTATTTATTTATTTAGTACTGTTGTTGTTCAAAAGAGTCCCACAGCTCTTCTTTGCCATAGACAGACATGGAAGAAGAAGTTCTTCTTCTTCTTCTCCTTCCAGACAAGGGGGTGTCAATGTTATTGTTATTCATCCCTCAAGTGATGAAGAAATGATGTGAAGAATAAAATAACCAATCAACCAAATACATATGACCCAATTTTGTAAAGTTTTTTCTCTCATCACCTCTAGCAATTGTTCAATCAATTGCGTCGGAAGGATGATTCTTAATGAACAGATAATATTGCTATATATTTTGAATATTGTGTATTATTTAGGGGTCAACTACTTCAGTTGAGTGCAAAAGTGTCAATCTTTTAAAAAATTAAAGTATTTTTCTATAAATAATATATACTACTATGGGTAGAAAAAACATTGGTAATCAAAAAATATTTATTTAACCATCAAAACTCACAAAATTGTATTGTATCAATAGTTACAGAACAACTACTGGAAAGTTTAGAAATGTTATTAATAGTTAAAAAACGAATGGTTGGTTTTCTTGAGACATGAATAATGTATCTCGAGGAATAAATCAAAGATCCTCAAAATTTTACAAGGATAGAATCTGGAATATTCATTTAGACTGTCTTGGTTTTCAACAACGTTTCTCGAAATTACATTTTAGTCATCATTTTTCAGACATTTTAAACCAAAGATAAATTCGATTTTATCTCTTCACAAAAGGACGAACATCTCAAACACTAATGAATATTTTGGCTTGTAATTAGGAACAGATGTCTGCAGTGACATTAGGTCCAACCTTCTGTCGGAATGCTCCAAAAATTGAATTCAAATTGTCTGATATTTTTCGACCGTACTAGTTATATTATTTTTATCAACAGTGGGTAAGTTACATTATCTGTACTCATAACTAATATTTCATGAGTTGAAATTTCTAAAAAGAGCAAGGAATTAGGTAAAATTTCGTACAAATTCTGCACCTTTATTCTTATTAGGGGTCGCTTACATTAGCTCTGTAAAATGTGTTAATGCCTCATGAATATCTCTACATGCAGAGTTTAATTTTCTAATGGCTCCCAATTTGTTCCATCCAGAGACTCTTAGAATTGATTGAGTGAATCCTTTCTGTGTGAAACTCAATTGAGAAATTCACACTTGAAATATGTATGATCAACTTGCGTTTGCATAATTGTTTTAGAGAACCTCTGAAAAGTAGTTTTTATGTTTAAATATATATCACTGTGAAGCTCTAATAATATTTTGGATGTGTTACAGTATGGCACAGATACTCCAAATATATTTTAAATATAAATTAAGAATTGTTACATGCAAAAAAAAGGTATTCCCAGTTTTTTTTTTTAAAAAACAAAAATATTCAATAGTCTTCCTTACTTTGTTCTTTGTTCATTAAAATCCAATATCTCTGTACAATCTTGCAGCTATGAGCATTTTGTTAGTTTGTTTATACCCATTCTAAATTATGTACGAGGAATCGAGTCCTTTAGTAACAAATCATGTTAAAACAAAGAGTCACAACTAAGAGCAATCCAAGTTCCGATTCTCAGACAAACAAAACTATGATTTTTAAACATCACACAGTCAGTAAAAAAAGTGTTGTCTAAGTTCAGGATTTGGGCGCAGTCAATTTTGCATTTTTAAGTACATATTTTCATCATTAAAATGTATTTTTTGCATCCTTTGTGTAAAACCTATTATTTTGTTTCAAAGAAATGAACCTTCCCTCTCCCATATTGCCTCTGTGACTTCTTCAAGGATCAACTTAATAAAGCTTTAATCAATGATAGGAGGAATTAACCAAGGATTTAGCAGAAACAACCATTCAGTTTTTATCTTGCTGCATTGAAAGTATTAATTAATTAATATTATAATAATAGCTACGTCCCATCTTGCATGTAGTGAGTAGATAATTCCCTCAGATGGGTATGACAGATGAAGAAGCCTTTTTTATCAAAATCCATACAAAGCATTAAAATTTACCAACTTTTAAATAAATTTATAAATACATACATACATTAATACTAAAATCAATATTCTATGAGTTAAAGCGTAAAAAAGGGAGATGAGGGAATTAGGGGGTCGGTCACACTAGTATTTTTGAACAAAAATAGGGCTCGGTTACTTTTTGATTCATTACAACCTTTTTATTTCTCTCTGTCTCATTAACCAGGAGATAACAGAAAGTTTGTAGCATGCATTTCCACAAATGTTAATGAATTATTTTTCATCAACGTCTACAGAAGTGGGGGGGGGGGGCTCTCCTTTGGTTCCCTCCTCTTCTCAAAGGAGTAAAACCAAATTATTAATACAAATAAATTCATGTATATATATATATATATATATATAAAGACTACATTGAGCTGAGATGATGAAGTTGCCATCATGAGGTTTCATGGGATGAAAAACAAAAAACAAAGGAGACCACTCAGAAGAAAAGACCCATGTCTATTCAATAGCGTGAAAAATGGCATTCTATCCCCCCTCCCCCCTTCTTCTATTTTATTTACTCATATATATTTATTTTTGCAATGCGTTTTCCCATGTTTTTAATTTAAATTATGAATACGCTTAAATTTTCTAATGTGATTTTCATGAGAGAGATTCCAAGTTTTTTTTTCCCCTTGTACTACCATAGTAGGACCCTCTCGCCCCTACATAATAATAACAACATTATCATCGAATAGAAATGAAATATATTTGGTATCGTAAATCATGGATTTATGTACTATAATATATATATATATTCAAATATGGCTCTGAATATTTGCTTGGGTCTGGCTATTCTATAGTACCAAAAATCAATAACAGAGTCGTATAATATCCATAAATAAGTATAATTGAATTGTAATAATACACATATACAAGAGACTTTGTTCCCAAAAGAGATAATGAAGGTTTATACAACACAGGGGCGTTAAGTATACTACAATGTTGGCGCAATAGACAAAGGATAGGCAGGCTCTGTTATAGGTAGACTATACAAAATTATTTCATTTCCGAAAATTTAAGAGAAAGACTTAAGTCCCTACAATCTTTTGGTATTAGATGATCATTGATAGCAATGATCCCTAAAAGTAGTGCTCTGATCCAGATTACCTCACCTGAGATCACATCAGGATCGAGACAAAATGGGAGAAGACTTCAAGGGCTTCCAGACTACATATTATGTCGAGACCAAATGAAAACAAAAAAAAAAGTTGATTTTCTCTTACAAAAAGAAGTTTATTAAATCTTTTTAATTGTTAAAGTAGAGCTTTTCAAACTGTAAGGGAATGACCCACAAGAACGAGTGGCATAAAAAAATTATTTGTCAATAGTTATTATTTTTCTTACAGAAAAATTTTTCTTTAAAAAGTTTGAGAAGCACTGTCTTAATACATAATATGCGATCGTTTTCAATCCCACCCGGCATTGAATAGGCATGTGTTGTTATCAGTGATTCCATCACTGATGAAAAAGAAGTGCTGCATCATGGATGAGAACAAGGCCCCTCCTGGGGTCTCTTTTTTTTTTCTTCTCTTCTTGTTCTTCTGAATGCACGTTTACAATATAAAAAACATGGGATTTTAAAATTAGAAAATATATGTATTTTCCCGAAAAAGAATATTTAATATTATTATTTATTTTTTCTCTTGTTTTACCACCCAGGGTATTTTTTTTCTTTAAAGAAACTTTTCGGGAGTACAAAGACAAAGAAAATAAAGTTTAGAAGATCCTTTTGTTCATATATGTATAAATATAACAATATGTATGTACACATTAAAGATATCTTCTCAACTTGTTACTGCCCATAAACCCTACTTGATGAGACCTCATTTCTTTGTATTGTTGATAAACGTATGTATATTGTTGTACAAACGGGGGGGGGGGGGTAAATACACTGTGGTTATTTTTGCAATAAGCTCTTTATTCTACAAAAGTATCAACAGCAGCATTAAAGGATCTACCACCCATTTTTTTGTGTGGTTTTGAGATTTACATACTTTGGGATTTGCAAAAAAAAAAAAATGTTGTACAAAGAAATTGTTGCTTTATTCCTAAGCATTTCATGGACACACTAAATCAACCTGTCAAAATAATTAACTAAATGATAGATACATAAATACATACATAAAAATAAAGCAACTTACTATGAAAAAGATGAAACTTCCTAAATCCTCATTTAAACTCCTTAAAAAAAATTCATTCATTTGTATAGGATTATGGCAAATTATTATTTTTACTACGAATGGACTAAATAGCTATTGGCCAATCAAGGGCCAATATAGAATATATTTTAAACATAACTTTTGAACAAGGACCCTAAGGCTCTCTCAATTTAATTATATAGGGTCAATAAAAAAGTTTCTAGACACTTTCCTCATGTAGGTAGAGCCTTATAAACATCTCAAACTCTCTCAAACAGAAGTTCTAAATAGTTGTGACTATTTTCAAGTATGTAAATACTTACATATATCAGATAATGGGATTGAAAATGGGCCAGTAATACCCTTTTTATCAAAGCTTCATTGAATTTTTTAAATTTACAAAGTAGTGTAAAAAATATTTCTTTTCAAGAAGAATTTGAATATAATTATATAATTTCCTTAGTAAATTAAACAATATCTACTAATGGAAATGTGACCCATGGTTCAAAATTGAGATACAAACAGGAGTAACAGCAATGAGACATGTACATCATTGAACCGACTGGATGGATGAAACAATCAACTAGAGGGAGAAATGACGTTCTTTCTATAGTTGTAATGGGATATTTCATTTGACGAAACACGTCATATATATATATATATATATATATATATAATTATGATCTGGGAATGTATTAATTAAAATATATAAAATCTATTTATAAATAAATTTTTCATCTATTCAATGTACCCTTTTGTTGTCTATTTGTTGAGAACATGATCAAACGAATCTACCCATTGTTCAGTTTGTTTTTGTTTTCTTTTGTTTATTTGTTTGTTTGTTTGTTTATATACATACTCAGTTCGGAATTGTTGGATTAGTTTAAAGACAAATAGTGATTCTTCGTTGTATCCTCTCTCTTTCTCTCTTTTTCTATATATATGTATAACAAAATATGTTGAGAAACACAGGGAAAACACGAAAACTATCAAAAAATATATTTATATAAATATCAAAGTAAATTTAAAACTCGTAAAAAAGGAATTTTTTATTTTTATTTTAAAGAATTAGTTTATACAAAATTATTATTATTATTATTTGAAATAATATATGTAAATTAGGGGGTCTTTACTTGCTCCTATAAAATTATAATTTATATTGTCAACTCGGAATTGGGGGAGAAGGGGGGGGGGGTCTATAAATAATAATAATAATCATTAACATTATGATCTTGGAAATAGCGAAAAACAAAAAGATGTAAAAATCTACTCCTGAGAAGAAAAAAAAAACCTCACAAAAAAACATAAAGAAAAGTCTGTGGACATCTTTAGAGAAAAATACATTTACTCATAAAGCTATCTGCTTTGTTCATTTCTCCGCCTACTTTCTTTCATGTTATTTTTTTCATGGTCGTCATCAGCTTCCCTCAAGTCAAATTTGGTCAATATGGATCATAAAAATCTGTTGTTGTTGTTTTTAATGAAAGACGACGAAGCTGCAACGTACATAAATACGAATCTTGTTTCTTTTTCTTAAAAAAAAATTCTCACACATATTAAAAATAAAGAAAACAATATTTTGGGAAAAGGAGGAGGAGAAGGGGAGGGGGGGGGACTGAAATAGGGTGGGTCACTATAAATATTATTTTTATATAGAATAAACATTTATGTATGTAGACACAATGTAAGTTTGATGTCTCAATCATCACGGATGAAATATTTAATTTTTACTTTGATTACAAACCTACTTAAATATTTCACTGTCACATAAAAAATACTCAGTTCATGGTATTTAATCAAATACGAGTCGAGAAAAATCGTTTTTATGACTGTACCGAAAAAAAAAATATCAATCTCAGACCGAGTTCCAAACACTAGGCCAATCCACGAAAAGTAAACACATAAAACTCAATAACTAACCAACATGATTTTTGAACACTTTTAGTATCAACATATGTATATTAGGCCACAAATCAATGAGTTCTCTCTCTAAATAACTCTGGCCTTTATCAAATAATGACCAAATCTATACACATCATAGTCTCATTACTTGAATGACCATAAGAATAACATTTAAGGTTTGTGACTGATAAAAAAATGTCCTGAGCTCCTCAAATGAGCAAGTTATTTTGGGTTAGATGAGTATTCAGATATGAATGGACCATGAAGCCTAATTCATGGGTATAACCCTGCAATTTAAATTTATAGAAATATGTTCAAATATTTTCAACTTTTGTTTATGAATTTTTTTTTTTTTTGTATTTAGTCCTTAACTCAGGCATAAAGAATAGTTTCTGACCTTTTGGGTAAAAGTACACAAAAGAATCATTTCACCCGCATATAATTCAGTAATTCATTACTTAAAATAAGTATTTTTTGTATATGTGTATGACAAATCCATCCATATTGTCCATAGTGTATAGTATAAGAAGCAAATTTAGTTCATGGCTAGTCCATAGATTGATCATAATATAATTATGTGTCTTAAATATTTTTTCATTCAATTATAATTTGTTAGCTCAAAAGTAAATAAATATTTTGAGTCATCAAAGGTGTGAGCAGATGTATCTTGAACTTGTAGGTACATGAAATAACTGTCTGGATTATCATTTGACTCCACGTATAATTATGCTAGGCTTTGTAGCAGATATATAGCATCATCATTTAATTTATGAGTTGATACATATAAAGGTAAATAGCCCCTGTGGCTCAGTCGTTATTTGCCCATTAAAAAAAATATGTAAAATTTATAGAAATAAAATTACCCATAAATATTTCCTATCCCCCTCGTGGACTTCATTATTGAGGTTTTATTCTGTCCTTATCATCAATTACAGATCTTTCTATGGTACATATATATATATACAAGACTGTAGCAAGATGGATAACAAGAGAATTTGAGATATAAAACTATGTACGTACAAATGTACATAGGTATGTATTGATGACAGGGTCATAAAAACGTGTCATTTCTAACAATTAAAATGGTTCATGTTGAACTCTGTTTTTTGACTTCATAAATCAATAACTGAATTCCACTCTCTCTTTGAAAAGAATTTCATTTTGAAAATGATTGATTTTTTTTTTCAAAATTTCCTTAATCAGAGCTTACATATCATAGATATTTATAGGTAGAAAAATAAGGCTTATCAGCCCATGACATCATATCAAATTCCATTGGTTTTTGAAGAGTTTTATTTATGTATGTAGATACATATATCAATACGATTGATATATCATTTTTGTTTTAACTTTTTGTACTGAATTATCTCAGTTTTGTAAGCTTTTATAGTCATTGACAAATAAAAACTACTTTGTGGAAAAAAATGTGCATTAAATAAACCAGGAGATTCAGGGTTTTACAGTTTCATTATTTATAGAGTCTTAATTACAACTACGGCTAAGAATTCAGTCACGAAACCTTGGGTTCTTTGAATAGACACTACGAAGAAACAAAGAGATACGAATTTGATTCCGTATTGAGCGACTATTTAGTCCAAGGAATTGATTTTTATATCTCCATATACAAGAGTTCATTTCCCGTTATACGTGTGCATATATTTGTGATAATAAATAAACAGGTTGATTTTCAACAATCATGGGTCAAATCAGTTTGATGTACCTTTACAATTGCAAAACCTGCAGTTTTCAAAAACAACAAAAAAACAAAAAAAAACATCAGCTCGTTCATCACTTACTCAATAACAATATTTTAAACACTTCAAGTGTCATATTTCTTAGTAAAAAAATAAAAAAGTCTCACAAATTATTAGGGCTTTCAAGTCTCAGACAATGGGTGTAGTAATGTGTTTTTTTTGTTTTGTTTTATTAGATTGGGAGTAAAGGAATATTAATGTAGGTACAAATCAGATTTATGTACCTAAAAAATTAAATATAAAGTCTATAATTCAATTTTAATACATGTTGCAATAAATTATTTATCAGTAGTGGAAATTGGTAAAAATGTTGCATGAATCAAAAAAAAAAAAAAATGAGAACTGCGGATTTATTAAGAAACCAACCCACACATCAAATACATGTAGGTCTCAAGTATAATATATTTGTTAAAATATGCAAAAACCTTTTGATAGCCCTGGTCAAACATTTATTTGCTAACTAAATTGACACAATTCTCTGATGGAGAATTTGCTTTCTTCAAGGGAAAATACTTATTCCTGTGGAATAATCATTATTATTAAAAATGATTTAGTAATACACAACCCTAAATATTCAAATATTAGTCAGAAATGGCTACTTTTGTGTCGTTTTTGGTTCATGGCCTAATAGATACATCGTTCATTTTTGAATGCTTTTTCCTTCTGTATTTAATCCAAAATCCATTAATGTTTTTTATTTATCTATAAATATGATCAAAATGTTTTAATTAAATGGAACATTAGGATCGTTGACCTTCCAGAACAATCCTTTTTCTTTATTTCTCTCTCTCTCTCTCTCACCTGTTGAGTTGTAGGATTAGGGCCATGGAATTAGACAAGATTTCATCAGGGGGATTTAAATGGGTTTATCAACTTTATTTTTAAAAAATATTTTTTTTTGTAGGAGATGAAATTAAAACGATATATAAATATATTGAACATATCCCAAAAATTTTTTTTACTGGTTATTAAATTATTATCATACGTACACAAGGGCAGCTTTGAATATTTTATGGCTCAACGGACACAACAGGTGAGTATAGACGAATGAAGGGATGGGCAAAGGTTCAATGGCAAAACGAATATTTGAGATGAAAACAAGGAATCTAATTAGTGAAATATCTACAACCAATAAAGATGTGTTTTATATATTTTAATATAAATTTGTCAAATGACGTTGTCATTTTGAAAGTCGACCATTTTGAACAAGGCAGTAACAGCGAAAACAACAACTTTAAAATGTAATCTCTGACATCAGGAAAAAAAACCTCTATAATGATTAACTTGAAATAAACTCGTCGAATCCTATTATAGATGTTGCTTTTAGATTTTATTCATATAATAAATATGTATATCGAATATCTCAATAGTAATTGTCATTCTGATGCTTAGGATTTATGACTTTTGCCCATGTTTGACTTATTACTCAAGCGGATACTCAAAAGATTTAATACACCCCTCAAATAAGGGAGGAAAAACGAGGGAAAAGAAAATGAAATCTGGCAGAAAAATTTATGAATCTTTATAGAAAAAAATAAATATAATTTTCCCCTATTTTAAAAAAAAAAAGTAATATAAAAATAAGCTCACAAAATCCTATTTGATTTATTTTTCATGTCTTAATTTGACGACTTTTTTTATTTTTTCGGGAAATAGTAAAAAAAAAAATACTTTTTGACTAGTTAGAAAAATAATAATAATAATCAATTATACTATTATATGTACCAGCGTCTACGCAATATGTCAAAGGTCAGAAAGCATTTGGGTGGTCCTTTGTACATACATAGAACTTCAACAGGTCATTGAGGGAGGGCTTTTAGGTACAACTTTTAGGGATGATGAGTGCTTGATCCCCCTGTCTGTTAAGTAATAATAATAATGTTACTTAAAATATCAAAAAAATTATCGTGATCAAAATAAAATCATTTGTTTACAAGTGGGAACTAATTTACGTCAATCCTGCATGACTTTAAAGCTTTTAGAGTTAGGGAGCAGCCCTTGATTGCAAAGATATAATTGAAATGGATAAGTACTATGGTAACTTATTTAATACAAAACCAGTCATTTTAATTGTCAACTATAAGCGTTGATATCACTGACTATTTCATCTGAACCAAATTATTAAATATTTATTATACATAAAAAAGGATAAAAAAATCAGCCAGAAAGACTAGACAAACGGCTTTTGTGGAGACAGTGCCTAACTTTAAAGTCAAAGAAACTGTTAACTCCCCCCCCCCCCGCTTCTCTCCATTGGATTAGGAAAGTTGATATCCACCATCCTGGATTTATGAATAAACTAGAGTCCATGTGTTAGACCGTCCCACCACTTCAAACTTGCTATTACACATTGACTATTTTGTGAGAGGCTATATTCAACCCCAAACCTATGGATGAGTCCACACTATCAAACTATGCATGGGTGAGCATTTCATGAAGGACTGCATGAATAATAGACCTAATAGGAGAGGGTCATAAAATTCAACATATCTCTTTGGGCCTACGTAGAAGATTTGAGGGTAGTTAACAGAGATTAAATTTGATAATCATTAATAATGTTTTGTCCATTTACAACTGAATATACGTATATATTGGATATTGACGTAAACATGATTGGTTTTTATTTTGTAAATTTTAGGTCCCATAGATTTTAAAGAAAAAGGGACAGATTTTGTATACTACTAGAACGGCCATAAGTGATCATTTTGATCCATTGTATACAAACCAATTGGTTAGTTAAGATATATATCTACTTTAAAATGAAGATAAAATATCTCTGAGAGTATTTCTTTATCGAAATTGTCGCTGTTTTAGCACTAAAACACTTCTTACTCCTTTCAAAAATATTTTTATCTACAGTCTATCAGACACTTCTTTTCCACGACTATTCTTTATTGTCTAAAGATAAGTCAATGTCCTAACTTATCTTTGGTTATTTTGACCATATAATTATATAAGTAGTCCTACAGAGTCAGATACAATGACACTAGTTATAACAAAATCCTTATGAAAAATACGATGGTTAAAGTCACAAGGTAAAATAGTTGATTTGTATCTACATATTGCTACTTTCTGAGCAATTTTACGGAAAAAAAAACACCATTTAAATATCTAAATGTAAGTACATGTAATGAAACTTCAATTCTGTGTAAAGCATATCTCAAGTCTGCACTTAAAATTTGGCCTCATCTTGAGTCTACAATATTCCAATGTGTACACAAGACATATATGTATGTATAAATACATCAAAAATTAGGGAATAATATGAAGAAAAAAAAAATGTCTGAAAAATTGGGGAAAATGAAAGCGTATAATGAGTTTCCGGAGAGAAAATGAATTTTTTCTTCCTCAACTTTTTGTAATTGAAGTAAAAAAGAGAATAAAAAAAAAGTATTTCGTTTTCGATGTTGTATTTTCTTTTTCAAATATTATAATTTTTTTTCTTTCTTCGTTTCTTTTTTAAGAAGGAAGGAAGGAAGAAAAGAAATAGATTTTCATCTGGCTTTGACCCTTGAAGCGAAGAATAGTTTCCATTCCAATTATCCAATTAAGGTTTTAAATATGTATGGATATACACGGAATAATTTTTCAACAAGATGTAGGATGAATTGTGGCGACGGTAGAGCTCTCTGTACAAACAACATCCGGATTTTGGTAAAGGGAAACACAAATTCCTTTCCAATATCATCATTAGACAGAGTCCTTGTGTCACATTCCATTTATAATCCTGTGAAATTATGTTTAAAATACGCAGATCAAAATAAATATACATAAATACATTGTTATCCCTGATTTGTGAGTAAATCACACAACCTCGTTAAAAATATAAATTATTAACCGGGAAATAAAATACTTTAAAAAAAGATTTCTTTTCGTTTTTAAAATAGTTTTTTCTTGATTACGAACGGTGCTACAAATGATCAAAAATACAGCTGCCTCTCTAATTTTTTTAAAGGCATAACCATTTACAAAGAAAAATAGTTGTGAGTTTGATGCAGCTATATTTATTATGACCGGGTATAATTTGGGACGGCCATTTCGAAAAAAATCCCTGAAACTGGGGGTCCAGCTTAACTTCAAAGACGTTCACAGGCACAAGGTGGTCGGTTTAAATGAAATAATGTCATTCAACTATTTTTAGAACAGCTCCTTGTTCACGATGACCGTTAATTTATTGTCAAGGAAAATGCTGACTTCAATGTAATAACTTTAAATCAAAGAAAACTATTCGGTAAAGGACGCTAAGATAATCCCTGTCGCTTTGAATTGCAGAGATAATCTTATTGAACATCATAAGTAAATTGGACCTGATCGGCAATATTATCCTTTTATTATAGTCATGTGATTTGACTAACGGAGTTTCATGCAGTCTGTAGAACAAGAAAAGTTTAGACAAAGATACACAATATCTAGTCTCAAGTGTATCTTGTTTTACATAAATATAGCCACAAATTCGAGGGTGCAAAAATATCGAGAAAAAAAATTCAAACTGAATTTTTTTTTAATGAACAGACGATCCAGTAACTATTTCCCTGGATACAACAGACTGATCAAGACTATCTGTGCTACTATGAAGAAGTATTTTATTTTTGCATTACAAATCGTGAAATTTACAACCAAAATAACCGATCAAATCCAGACTAATGGGTATTATTGAAGCCCATATTTGAAATTACATAAGAAATAGTTAGAATCAAAAATTTAGCAGGTAAAACCTTTCTAATAGTGTAAACTTTGATCGATTGTTTGATATCAACACTGATCATTAGAAAGTTGGGTATGTGAGAGCATGGATTTACTAAATAACTCATTGCTTTTGTTGTTGTTGTGTAAAAAAAAACAAAAAAAAAACAACTTTTGGCTATGAGCAACAATAAATAAGGAAGAACATTTATATGTGTATACATGTTATACAAAAAAAAAAAAAGATTTATGGCCGTTATTTCAAAAAGACGAAAAAATACAACAGAGTGAGAGAATAAAATGCAAATTTCTTGTGAAAAAAACGACAACAACTATAATTTTTCTTATTTGTAAATAGTTGTTATTATTTTTTTTATTACTTATTTATTTATTTACCATGAAGACGTCAACATTAAAAAAAAAAGAAACATAGTTAAAGGTTTCGTGAATAGAAAAAATAGGGTATGGAACACAGAAATGACTCAAACAAATATCTTTAGAAAATATATAAAGTCTTCATCATATCCTTTATGAAGCTATGACCTATTAAGGGGGTGTAACCCCTGACCTCAAAAAAAAAAAACACGACCCTATTCAAACAAAGGCATCTGAAAAAAAAACCCTCACACAATCATAATAAAAACATAACCATACATTCTCAATAAAATAGATTAAAACTTTATGAGAATGTTCAGAATATCTATAAAAAAATAAAAAAAAAGGTCTATAAAATCTGCCAAAAGCTGCAATCAGAATAATTCCTTCACATTGATCATAAAAGTGATCATTGATCGTGGTTGCTTATGAAGTGGGTCAACCCTAATTGAGAAGGTAAATGAGTGGATACAACTCGTGGTGTAGAGAGTGAGAATTGAAGAGTGAGTCTTCTGCTCCCTTGATCAATAAGACTGGCTATGCCAGAGTGTAAAAAATTCCTATGTAAATGAGGACTCAAATACATGCATAGGAATAAGTCAAAGGTTGCGAGAGAGAGAGAGAGAGATAAACAAACATGTTTAGGGTTGAATAATTGAATTTTGAATCGTAGAAGAAATTAAAGTATCAATCAAAGTTCATAAGGCAGAGTTATAAAGGTCTTTGACTATGTGAACCGACCTCATTCACCTACTTTACATATTATGTAAATATTAGTTTTTTTTTTAACAAAGCAATCAAAGTCCTATAGATTCTTCTGAACCTTACATAGACATCACACAAAGCAATTAATACCCCTAGTAACCATTTAATAAGGTCACATTTTATTCATTTAACATGATAAACTTTACTCTTTCTGTTTGTTTGTTTGTACAGAATTCAAAGGAAGAGGAATTAATTATATTTAAGAGCCCTTCATTTGAGCGACGGAGCATCAAAACTCATTTTTGAGAGGTGCTGTGAAGAGCTCCACTTCCGTGTAGATGAATGTACTTTCTTAATATTTATTGAGACTTTCACATATCAGAGTGTTTTAAGAGTGTTTAAAGTGTGACACATTCGAACCAGTTAAGTTAAGGAAACTTCATTAAATGTCATTTAAAATGTTTGCTGCCAACTTTCAGAGGGATGATATTATGATGTGAAAATATTTCTATTATTATTTACCTACGTTTAAATGATTTATTCTCATGAAGATTTTCATGACACATACATACATGACGTCATTTCTCCTTTATACATAATATTCAAAGTATCTTTTTTAATATTGTGTTATATACATTATATACAAAGAAGACTTTTAAAAGTTTTTTTTTTTTTCGTTATCTACGATTATCTAAAAAAAAAAAAAAATAAGTGATAGGTGAAATTATAAAAAGTAAGTAATGATTATTCTCCCACTTTTCATGACCTGATATCATTTTCTCATGGCCCATTATTTCACATTAAAAAGTAACAACAACAACAACAACAACTAAAAAAAAAAAAAAAAACTTTCCTATTTTTTAAAAAATAAATAATGTAAAGTAATGAATAATAATAATAATAACATATTAGGGACTTTGAAGTGAGTCACCAAAGAGGGTCTCTAAATAAACCTAGTACATAGTTTCTGATCTCAGAAGATGAATAAAGTTCTTTTGCCATTCTGCACAGTTTGGGCTGTTAACATATGTTACATTGGTGATACAAAACTTTTTATACATAGATAGATACTTCCTTGTGTCTAAAAATAACCAAGGAACAAAGGAGAACTAAGATAATAATGAGCTGTCTCTCTGTTTGTATATTTTTTTTGTGTTCTTCAAATTTGGAACTCTTAAAGAAGTCGAGTCTCCTCGTTGCTGCTGCAAAGTTGTTGTCATTTGCGTTGTTTAACAAAGAGACGAAGAAGAAAAGATTTTGTTTCTTCTCAGTTTCCCAGGGGTAAGTGTGTGTGTGTCAAAAGACACGTACATGTGTATGTCTATCTGTCTAGGATGACCAAATGAATAGGTATAGAAACAAACACATAGTAAAATAACAACAAATCTCAACTTTGCATATGTATGTTCATTTGTCTATGAGCGTCTCTCTTTCTCTCTCTCTCTCTCTCTCTCATGAGTCAATTCCTTTCATTTTCAACTCCTGATATACTCGTCAGACTCATTAGAGGGAAAAGTAATTCTTCCCTTCGTTAAAAGCTTGTGGTTAGTGTGATATAAATGAATATTTAATCATATCTAGGATAGGAAATTAAATCTCCTTAGACTGCAAATTTTTTTATGCATGTTTATTTATTCAGTTTATAGCAAAAGTGCCGACTCAAACTCTGTCATTATTCTAAATTAGCGTCTAATCTCTGTGCAAAAAAATAGAAAGAATTTAAAAATATTTATTGAAGCATTTAAATTAATGCAATTCAAAAGTACAAACGGTTTTTTTTTTCAATCTTCAAAGCAGTTACACAATTTGTATTAAGTCAATATTAATTACAGAACAATGACAGTTTCTATATGCTATTAAAATTATTGGTTTCTTGAAACATAGGTTATGTAGATTGAGAAATAAACGATATATTCTCAAAATTTCCAAAGAATAATGTCTATAATATTCATTGTAACTTTTTTGGTTTTCAAGAGAGTTTCTCTTGATGGGATTTGTGTCATCCTCTTTCGAATATTTTAAAAAACGATAAATTCGATTTTATCTATTCACAAAAGGACGCAGTACTCAAACATTTTATGAATATTTTGACGTGTAATTTGGCGCAGATGTCAGTGACAGACGTGCCAACTTAGAAACAAAAACATTGATCCCTATTGTAACCCACCAACAAATCAAATTCAAATTTTCATAGTGGTAAGTAAATTATACAAACTCATAAATTGATCAATACCCCCCCCCCCTCTCCCTTTTTTGTCTGTAAAAAGTGTGGATATCTAATGTTTTAAGTAACTCTCTATTTACAACCCTCATAGAGTATTAAAAGCACATAAATAACCTAAAATATTCCCCAAAAAATTTCAACAAACAATTGCTTATTTTTATCAATCTGTCACAATACATTCTGATAAGTACGAGTATAATTAGAAATACATAACGTAATCAGATGTTCATGCGAATAGTATCAAGCGTGATAAGGCGGGAACACTGCTCCCTCTGGACGTAGTTTTTTGAGATCCGTCTTCGATAACCACTTAATACTCAAGGGCAATTTTTTGAAGGATTTGATCCCGTTCAGATCCGGTATTGGATTTTGATCCTTTCAAAGCTTCTTTTCTCTCTTTCTTTCGAAACTTAATCTGGTCCCATTCTTTTAAGCTTTTTGGTGATGTGATCATAACCAAAATATTGCTGCTAACTCAAATTATGATTAAATTTTTCTCACTTAACTTCTTTTTTTTTTTTTTTCCAAATTTTCATTTCTAATAATCCACTGAAATGAGACAAATGATATCTTAGCCTATGTTTTTTATCGTGTAACTAAAAATTTAGTCAAGTTTATTTTGAGCTTTTCTAATGTTTTAATTCAAAGTTATGGGTAGCATTGTGCCCCAAGTGAATATATGTATACATTATGTATGGTAACTTACCATTTGGCTATTATGAAGAAAGCTTGAAGCATACCCTTGGACCATAAAAGTATGTTGTTTCTTTTGTATAGATTGTGTCCACATACAAAAGAATGACGTCAAAATCATAAATACAATTTGTTACCTCTTGAGGGAATATCTCAAAATGTAATTTGTTTACTTTTTAGGGACAGAGTTCAGAACTAGAGTAGAGTATAAAATGTATCTAAAAAAAGATTTAGATGTAAATAGTTTGAGTGGTCAAGATTACAAATCACTCTCTCATCAACGAGATATTAAATTACATTTTCTAAACAAAGGGAGAAAATAATCCTGATTGCATCTTTAGCATCCTTTTTATTGTGCAAAAAAAAAAAAAAACACACACACAACCAAAAAATCAGCTGTTAGTCAGTCTATGATGTGTTAATGAAATGTTTAAGCAAAAAGTATTTTAAGTAATAGGATTATATATGTTTATGTAAAGAGGTAAAAGACTATCTGATATAGGAGGCTACAAGGTTGAGCCAGAATGTACTTCAATTGTTAGGCATTAATAAACAATTTGTTGGTAAATATCTTGGTGAGGTAAAACTATGAAGACTCAAAGAATTAAATAAACAGAAAAGTACATTTAGAATTGAAATATGAGAAACAAAAAAAATTTGTACATTGAATTAAAAATGAATCTTTGATATTTTGTGTGTACATAAGTTTGTTTTTTTGTAGATAATAGACCCTGATGTATATATATTTTTTTGTTTGGTACAATGTACGGATATCTTGAAAGTTTTTTTATTATTATTATTTACCGCACAATGGGTCTTCTTCATTTTCTCTACTTTTTTTTTCTTTCAGAAATAAAAATCTCTCTTATTTTTTTTTTTACAAGATAGAAAACAAAGAAGAGTGAAGACATATTGTGATGTACAAGACACTAACAAGGTTGATGAAAGACTAAAGAGAGAGAGAGAGAGAGAGAGTGGAACAAAAAACCATCATTTAAAATGAGAATATTTATGTGTGGGAAAAGTCCAGAGTGAGTCCACACACCCCCCAAAAAAAACCCACAAGAATGTTCATTTATAAAGAGTTATGACCAAGAAGGGAACGGATCAACTCTCCTTGGAAAGAATGAAGAAAATTCTACTAATGAGATCGTCTTTAAGAAAATCAAAAAAAATCAAAAAAAAAATAATGGGAGAAAAAAATATTTAATCAATTCAAAACTCGGGGAAACAAAAAAAAACAAATAAAATATTTTTTTGTCAGAAAAACAAAAAATAAATATCTAAAGTCATTTTTTGTCATTCAATCCACCATAGGGCATTCCTACATAAACATATATAGGAGATATCATTTCCCAGGAATTAAATTGACTTTAAATATGAAATATAACTTTAAAAAAAAATAACCTATTCAATATAAGTTATTTTTTTAAGGGGAAAAAACAACATTTTTTAAGGAAAGAATTGTAGCTTAATGAACTGGTTTTGGATCATGTGTTCTACATATTAAAGGATTTGAAATTTGTTTTGAAGGATAAATTATACTGAAAATATATTTCATTGTTTGGATTTATTATTTAAATAGAGATTACCAAATACCCTATGTTGTTCTGGGGTGTTCTGTATATGACCATTTGTGTATCAAGTCAAAAAGTGATTACGCGTTAAAGTACTCTGGCAATAGACGAACTGACCGGCGACATCTCAGAAAGATATTATTATTTTTTTTGTAAATGTCGATCAAGTATCAGCTACTTTATGTCGGAATTTTCATTTTCATGTATGCTAAAAAGATACCAGCTATATTGCCCATTTATAATTTTGTTTGGTGGACACTCTGATGCACGTATCAACTTCTCCAGACGCGAACAATTGCCCCGAATGAGATTTGTTAAATGTGATTTCAATTGCTGGTAGATTTTTGTAAATCCAACAGAGGTACAAATTAGTTCGGTTTGTTTTCAAAAGATATCTCTGACTGTTATAAATGTCTCATAATGATAGCTGGTTTGAGTAATTTACGAGAGGTTAAACATTTGTCAATGAAATTCAGTTGATATCTCTTTGAGTTTCGAACAAAAAACTTATTTTTTTACTTTGTTGATTATGTCAAATTGTGTGGTAACTAAGTAACATTTGTGAGTGGTTTTATGTTTCTGATTTAATTGGTAGAAAAGTGCAGCTGAAGCGCATTGAATGTTTGCATAAGTTTATGGTGACAATTTTTCAACTGATAAATTATGTTGGGAATGGTTTTGGTGCTTCAAAAATGGCGATTTCAGCGTTAAAGATAAGACTCACACATAATTGTCAACATTACTTGATTAAGATCCTTGTCAAATGCAAAAGGAGCATGCAAAATCAATGATAATTATGCAACAACCTATTTACTATATGATCATAATTCATTGTTATCATTCATAAACAAAAAACCGCAAAAACGAACCGAACTAATTTGTACACAAATACTATTTGATCAGATGTTCCAAATTGTCCCAGTCTTTCAATAATTCCTGATATAAATAAAAAATCAACCAAATATTTAAAACATATTCTTTAAAAAAATAATTCAACAGCTAATAGTCAGTTTTGGGCCAGAATTCAATGGACACAATCTTTCAAATTATCTCATTGATGAATTTTGACTTAAATACTTGGGAGTATGTACATATATACACAAATCCCGGAATTTCATGAGTTCATTTAGATACATACATACATCTGTGTATTTAGAACATATCCATATGATAAGTAGTTTGTTTTGAGTAAAAAGAAAATAATAAATATTTGAATATTGATTCCTATCGACTTGGAAAAATTATTTAAATATTTAGTCGAAAGAGATGAATGAGTTGTGTGGGGGAAAGGAATAAAAAATCTCGTCAAAAAACCTGAAGAAATAATTTCAAACAACAAGAGAAAACAAAATGGAATTTAACAAACAAAAAATAATAAGAAAAAGAAGAGAACAAAAAAAAAAAAAAAAAGACAAAAATAGATGAAAGAAATTCTAAGTTTTAGATACAAAATAGTTATGACATATTTTATACAGAAGATTTCCTTACACTTCCTACTCCTCCTCCTAGTTTTTTATGGAGATAATGATGTGAGAGTCACCTATGTAGCTCCATAGTAAGGAAATCATCAAAAGTAATGTTTTTTGGTGACCTTATATCATGAACTATCTAACAGCATTAGGAACCAGGGAGGGGTATAAGAAGAGCAGATAGGGTCTGCGCCCTCTCAATAGCAAAGGTATTTTTCTACTTTGATCCTTAAAAAGCCTGGTTGAAAATCTGTTTCTACCCTCCTTGGAATGACTCTACACACCACACCCCCCCCTCCCCCATCTTTATGGGACCTGAAAAATAGTTTAAAAACTATTAGTTCTTAACAACTGACAGTCAAAATAATAATCAAAACCCTTTAAAAAAAGCACTCTTTAACTATATAAAGTTGATCATTTAGATTTTGAGATAGAAGCATAACTCCGGATCGAGAGTCATTTAACTGACTCATAAACATCTGGACACCCTCATCTCTGAATACCAAATTCGAGATGACTTTGACACCACTTCATGAGCTATCCATTTGACGTTTATGCATAACTCTAATCTAACTGTTTTTTCAACCTCATCTTTATTCTATTCTTTCGCTGGCTTTATGTAGTGGATGGACCCACAAGATATTGTCAACTTTGAGTGTGTCAATGTCTAATAAGTCACGTTATTGTAGGTAACTATCCAATCCAATCTGTGGCCCGTATTAAAAAAGGATGATCCGTATCAGAACCACTCAAATTTAACACAAGATACACTTTTATCCACGAAGAACCATCGTACAAATATATATCAGTTCCTATGAGCCCCAAAGATAGGACCCAGTACATCCCTACCACTGGCTTCAAAGAGAGTGGAAACATAGAAAACAATACTAAGGATTGTTTTCGGTCAAGTGATTAGAGTTAGATTCAAATTTATTGAGACATGGAGAGACACCTTCACTAATATTAATGATTATTATTTGTTTGTTTGTTCAGTGTGTAATTATGCATATTATATATATTCATTCAAGAGCACTTGGGTTCTTAATACATGGAGGGAGGAGGTAAGTCTGTTAGCAAAAGTTTATAATTCATTAGTCAGAAAGTTAGAAAAACCCATGAATAAAATATGAAAAAACTCAGCTGGTAAGACAACTGAGCCTTAAATATGCCAACGAAATGACAATATATATATTAACTAAGTAAACTACAATTTAAATAAATCAATTGTCTAAGAGTTATTAATGCATTTTTAGTTATTAATAAGATGAAATTTAACCAAGCCTGAAATTTGTCATTCTATACACATCTTTTTCCACTTTTTTGGCATAAAAAACGAGATTATGCATTCTTAGATCCAGCAATGTAATAGAATCCAAAGTAGGAAAAATTGCTTGCACCCTAAAAAAATAATGTGAAAACAACTAAACTAAAAGCATTTTGTATCATTTCAACAAAAAGTGAAATTGCATGGATCCCTCAAAGTTGGACCATAACGGCATCTATGGGTATAAAGAACTCAGATCCCTGGACGTAGTAATTGATGAAGTTTGCCGTCAAACAAAGACGGATTAAACAACTTTGAAAGCGAGTCAAGTTAACAAAAAGAAATTGGATCCTTTCACTATACGAAAATATTTATATATGTATAAAGGATTTGAAAATAAAATATTGATGCCATTATGAAGCAAGAATCTTTGTATCTAAACTTATAATGAGTCATTTTATGCTATGATTGAATTACTATAAATATAACAGACTTAGAAAAAAGGTTGAGTCCACTTTTAAATTTTAAAAAATCGACTCACAATTTAAAATGGAGTCGAAAAATTAAGAATCTAATCGTATTGAACCGAATTGCATCGAAGTAAAGCTTATAGTACATAGTTAAATGTACCATAATTTAGCTAATTTGGTGGTACACTAGAGAAGACAGATGAAACTACCTTTAGCAACAACAACACATAACTTAATGTTAATGTAAATTATCATAATACCCTGGGCATGAAAACAATTGAGTTTGCCTTTTTTATCATTTTAAGTATTTGATGTAGTCGATTTGATTTGATTTGTTTTTACTCTTTGATGGACAAACATCAATTAAGTATCTATTGTATGTATGTACAACATTGGTGATATGCTACCCACGAGTCTCTTACTATGTAGTTTCTATGCACAAACATAATTTTGCATGTTGTAGATAAATATGTAATATTTAATAAACTATCATGATTTGGCTAAATAAATAAATAATTCCTCTTAACAAAACTGAATTAAATAATGTAGGAAGAAAAATTAATTTTTTGCAAAAAAAAAAAAAAATAGATTATTTACAGATCATTTAATAGAAAATAATTTTCAAGTAATTTTTGCATTTTTAGCCCATTACTGCTATTATTAAAATGATTATCAAAGCATTTCGATTATTTTTTATCGTCTGGTTCTTCTTTTTTCTCCATAGAGTTTTTTGCATTACTGTATAATTTTCTATTGATTCATTGATATTTAAAGAGAGTAATGGCGGGCAGAGGGGGGGGGGTAGGAATTGTAGTGAGGCTCGAACCTCATTGAGTTTATTGAAAATATTTATTTGTAAAAAAAAATAGTGTCTCAAAATACATTAAAACTTTTTATCATGCTCAAATAATTATCTTTAAAGACATACATTTTTATCATCTATTTTAAAAGCGTAGCTTGTATTGTAAAAGCCCTGATAAATTGCTTTACAATTCACTATAATCAGTAAGTACTATGTACAATGCAGAAATGTAACGCCGTTACTTATTTAGTAACGGAGTAACTTATTGCATTACTTTTTATTTGGTTATAATTTCATTTTGAAAAAAAAAATAATTACTCTTACACTTTTAGTTAAAAAAACTTTAGTTCTAGTAATTCCAAGTGTCACATCTCAGACTGTCTTGTATATCATAAATTCATCAACATGCCTTGTTTGTTGAATAGTGCATTAATAATACTTTAAAGTTAGCGCATGTTTATTTATATAAGATAATTGTTTTTATCGTGTACTGTTGAGCAAGAAATAAAATTATTAAAATAACGAACACATTACTTTTATGTGAAACGAATTTTTTTTTTGTTGCTCCTAGCAACAGTATTACTTTTTTGGCAAAGTAACTCTTAATAAGCAATCAATTAGAACTTAAGAGCTCAGGCTTTTCTATGATGCCCAAAATGTTCATTCCTTCTGTGTTAAATTTGAATAAAAGCCTTGGTTTAAGGGCTTATTAATGCTTAAACAGTCCATAACACCTATTTTTCATACAAAAAAACTATCAAATACATTATTTAAAATGTATATATGTTCGCTCAACGCAACCTTTCCATATTATGTGCTTACTTATTTATGACACTTGATTTATAGAATTAGACATATGTGTTTTCTCAACAAAGCCTATCCATGTAAGTACCATATTGATGATTTATTAATAGATCATGTCCGTGTTTAAATGTACGCATTAAATATTCTCCATAAAACCATGAATATTCGATGATCCAAATATACTTTTTTATATTAATATTAATTAACACCAACGCAACTTTTTTTATTGATATTATTATTTAGGTACTTATTGAGGTCTCATAAACAAACAGCTGACGTATATATACGTAGGTAGATAATTGGCTGCATTTTTACAATCATTAAATATGAATTTTCTAAATGTGTATCATGTTAAAAAACGTTGAAAACAATTTATAGCAAAAAAAAAAAAAAAGTTTGAGCATCGACTGGATTACTACCTCTTCAAGTAGGCAAATTGAAAGAATGGCTCATTAAATCTTTCAATGAGATATTTGCATGCATGGCCTTCCTAATTAGGAAACAATCATAATGATTATTTTTCCAATATAAGAATCAATGAAATTCTGTATTGAAAGACTTTATGTGTATAGTATAAGGGTACAAATTTTGTGTTTATTTATGATGCACGTTATTTTTGAATGTTGTGGCATACAAATAAATAAATAAAACATGACTCAAACTCATAACAATGCCTTTAATAACAAATTTTTTGCAAAAAAAATGAAAAAAAAAAAAACTCCACGAAAAAGAAACAATGTTTCTATGTATGTAAACTTACAAAATGTTTATTTATCATGTTTTCAAAATGCATACATACACATATATTTATACAAATGCGAGTACATAGAGCACAGGAACACTTCAGTCTACGAGTAAAAGAAACTTATATATCCACTGTTGAGACTCAGTTTTTATAAACGTGTTTTTTTCCTTTCTTTTTTTGTCTGTTTGTTCTTTTTGTCAAAAATCATTTAAAACAAATGACTTATATTTAATAAATTTAATTTGGGAAATAAACAGAGGTTCAAAATCAGGGGTTTCAGACTTGCAGGCCAACTGTGGCCCCCAAAAATGATGATAATAATAAAGATTAATGTTAGTGCGGCCCGCAAAATTGAACAACTAAATTGAATAACTAGCTATTAATACAGAAATTTGAGCCTGAATAAAAATAATTAATTTATCTAATCAGTCAGTCAGTCAGTGAATATATGCTTCCTTCAGTCACCTGGAACTCCTGTATAATCATTTATATTTATTTATTTGGAAATCCTGATGCACCCCAGCCTCACCCAGACTCTGCTTCCAGCAGCCCCCAGGTGAATCGAGTTTGAGACCCCTGTTCTATTTGGAATAATATAAAATTATGACAACTCAGAATGGATAAAACAGTATGTTTTATATTAGAATTAAGTAGAATTGATAAAAAGCCATACAAAACAGATTCAAACTCAAGTTGTATATGAGATCGTTTAATAAAAGTTATCCTTTTGAACCATTTCAGATCTTGGCATGATGCAATATATTCGCCAAGTATTAAAAGAGAGAGAGAGAGAGTTACGAAGATGAAAAGCAGATCTTTACTTTTGTACGGATTAACTTCAGATGATATTTTATTTATGAAGTAATGATATAACGTTACAAACTTAATTTTATAAATCCAGAGATTGAACTTTTTGAACAAATGACCTATTTTTTTTAACCTTTAAAAAGTGTCTAGAAAGAAAAATGGATTCGATTTTATATGCAAAAATGTATTACATCTTATATTTATAATGTAACATTAATATTGAAGGGACCTCGATGACATTAAAGGTCTTTTTAAATTATATTTTCACACTTTCTTTGCCATTTTTATTTTTCATTATAAAAAGGGGGAATTATGACCATATAAAGATGGGTCTTCATGCATTATTTCTGTGTGGTGTTCAATATTACAAATTTAATCATTATTTTAAATGTGTGTTTCTTGATTTTTTTTTACCAACTTTTCATTAATAATGCAATGTGATTTATAATATATTCACAAAAATTAAAGAAATGACCATTCCTCATACGTAGTCCTTTAACCTTTGGCTTAAATTTAAAATGATGCATAAAATAGCAGGAATGGGAATTGATGCCTTAGACACGTCGTTACTTTTTTCAGTAAGCAAGGTCACTTATTACATTAAATCTTTAATTATAATCATTCCAACCATTTCATCTACGATTGTCCCATCTATCATCATAAAGTTGTAATCATGCATTGAATAATAAAACTTTTAATTCAATACAAACGAACCCTGTAAGTCGAACACTTCATTATTCTATATGTTTTACGTCGGATGCAAAATGACAAGAAACATTGCCTCACCGATCAAATAAAACATAAGTGACATTGTAAACAGAATCGTGCTTCGGTCACTCCCTGCTAATTGATGTTGATTACGAGCTCCACTTCATTGCTTTTCGATTCTCCATTCTGATCGAATTAGCCTCGAGGGTTCTGAGGGTCTACTGTACATCATGCTAAATTAAAAAGTCCAAATACTGTATTACTTTGAATTTTATTTATTAAAGATTTAGGGAAGGAATTCCTTTGTGAAACTGAAGTATATTCAGTACTAACATATTTGGGAAAATGAGGCCCTATAGAGGGTGTTGCACAACCTTTGGGAACTTTTTCAAGGATCCTTATTAATTCTTTCATAGAATACCTATTAAGGGCCGATACAACACTGTAAAAGCACAACATATGGGACAGCTATATTATGAGGTAATTGACGGAGAGACCTCTGAGCCTAATATTTGATAGTTACTTTCTTTTAGAAACTGTTATTTGTAGGCTTCTGGAATACTTTTTGAATAAAAGCCTATGAATCTATTTGTAAATAATTTGAAATTTCTTTCCTACGACATTGTTGAATAGTTTTTTTTAATAAAAAACATAGAATTGACAGAAGGACAGATTTTTCATAACCCCATCTTCCAATACTCTTTGAACTCTCATTCAGCATTAAAACCTAAATTGCCAAAGGCAACTGGAAAAATATGGTTGCTAGACTACAAAAGGAATTCCAACTTTTATGTTTCTAGTCAGTCTCATATCAAATACATGCTTTTTTTCTTGATTTAAAATGTGTGATAAATACGCATTTTTTGTCTGAAGTAAAACTCTGAATTGTTCAATGTCTATGTTCACAACAAAATCTATCATATTTTACGGAGCCTCATGGCGACAAGGGGGAAAGAGCCATCATTAATGATGCTGGCTCCTCATCATGACGCCTTGTTTTACCATGATAAGTTGTGTCTAGTCGAACCCTACTTTGTCTTTACAAAGTCCTTCCCAAATATTGGACTACTCCTTATTTACTAGTAATTTGGAATTATTCACAACAGAGCAAAAGTTAATTCAAGTTCCGGAAATCAATGTAGAAGACAGAAATAATAATTAAAATAATATCTAAAGAAAGATCAAGAGAATCATGGTAAACCCTGAAAGGATACACTCTAGGGTTTAAAAGAGAAGAAGACAGCGACCCCTATCGGAATTTTATTTCAACTTTTTTTATTACTCACTACTTAGTCTATTCTTCATAGCATGATGCATTTCATAAATCGTTTTAACTACTTATAATAAAAGATAAGATATAGAACGTAAGTGCATACAGACACTAAAACGAAAAAAAAAACAAAGAGATGATTAATGAAAGTTTTTTTTTCTTTTTGTTTTTTTTTGAAAAAAAAAAAAATAGGAAAAAAAAACAAGGAAAAATCTTTACATAAAATTAACATATTTAAAAATAAAAGTTTTTTATTATTGTAGAGCGTAAATTACCCAAAAGCATCACGCAAAGTTATCAAAATCAGTATCAGGCTACGTATACTTATGTATATTATAGAATTTTAAAAGTCAAGTAAAAGTTTTAAATCCTTGGAGAGATAAGGAAAAGTAAAAAAAAAAATAGCCCATAGAGGGAGCTTCTTTCTTTCTTTCTTTTTTTCAAAAAAGTAACTCAATTATTATATAATCAAAATGAATGAAAATATAAAATTGTCAACAGGGAAATAAATATGTAATAGGTAAAAAAAAAGATTATGTGACCATTCAGCTTTCTTACTGACGTTACAAACTGCATAATGAAGATTAGGAAAAATGATTGTTGATATTTTCATTATATAAAATAAAAATTTTTATAGAAAAGTTTTAAGAAAATATAATTATCTATATATATTAATTTTTAGAAATAAATAAACCGTTGAATAGGAACCCAAATGATACGAAACATTTGGATTATGTCGAAGTAATGGGTAATGAAATGGAGTCCATATTGTTCTCTGCCCTATTTTTGATACAATTTAACACCTGTGATAGAATGAAAAACCATTCTTTAATTTAAGAAATGTATACTTCAATTAAATGGCTTAATTTCATAATGTGTGACGTCCAATGAATTTATTCTACATATCGTAGTTTATTGCATCCTTCATTGACATTAGAGATTGAATAATTAGGAATCAAAAGGGAGGCCATATTGGAGGTATACATATGTAGCTGTTGTCGATTTAGATGACTATTAACCAAAATAGACAAGTTTCCGATAATATATATTAAGAAAACTTTAACCAGTTATAAATGGATTTTAAAAGTAAAAAAAAAAACTAAACTAAACTGTTGTGGTATGGGAGACAGGGTTATGAGTAGGGATGTGCATTTTTGTTGTGGTGAGACAATATGCTCACAATTACTATCTGGTACCTCTGGATTTTATCTGCTGATTGTTATTTGACAATATTGATGACTAATACAAAATCGCTACTTTTAACATTGTAGCAAGTTAATTCATCAACAATACAGAGAAGAATGAATTCATATTGTCTGTAATTAGGTAGGAGTACCAACTGATATTTTTCCTTTCTTCCTTAAACTCAACGCTATCTCAACATTTTGCCCATGTCTAGCTATGAAATATGATTAATAGAGATGGGCATTTTGTTGAGGTGAGAGAGCATGTCCTCAATTACCATCTGGCACCTCTGCTTTTTATTTATTTTATTTGACAATATTAAATAATACACAATGGCTATTTACATTTTAGCGAGTTCTCACCTCAACGGTACTGAGAAGAATAAATTTATATTAATTATTATTAAGGTAGGAGTACCAACTGATTTCTTTTAAATTTCTTCCTTCAACTCATTTCTATTTCAACACTTTGCCCATGTCTTTTTATTACTCATATAATATTTGTTTGCTTGTGTCTTTTTAAAAAAATGACCGACTTTTAGAAAGAGAATGTGGATTAAAAATGTTCTATTGAGGGTAATTCTCAAATAATGGAAATTAGACATTGTTGTCATGCAGGGGCTTTTATGGCCCATAATGAATAAATGAATAAGAATAATAATAATCAATAAGCAATCATAATATAATAGTACCAACAATAATAATAATAATAATAAAACAATTTTTAATCATTTTCCAAACGAATTTTTAATTTACTCAATTTTTTATGGCCATAATAAAGGCAAATTTCTTTTTATAAAATAAATAAAGAGAGAAAATAAATCTATGTATAGTATATTAAAGTAATAAAATATAAACACAAAATTATTTGAAAATATATATATATGTGTGGGCCCCATGGGAGGGTTACCCTTCAAATGTGAATGTTTATATATATATATATTTATTTATATGTAGTTTTGAAGGAATTACAAAAAAGAGTAAATAACTCGCGTGATGTAGTTTTGAGAGCACATAATTAGAGCCCCTCCTTCCGATCTCTTAATTAAGGGTTCTTGTTCTCCACCAAATTGGAGCAACAAGGTGTTAAAAATAGGCGGAGGAGGGTGCGTAATGAAGGGTTAGGAGCAGGGAAGGCGGAAGGAAGAGATTCATCAAGGAATTGATGGTTATCTAGGAGTCTGGATAATAATCATCAACTTTACATTATTCAGGGGTTAAATCCTTTAAGGAGACAGTTCCTTCCTTCCTTCCACCATCTTAGGTACATAATATAATAGAAAGGAAGTGAAAAGGGGGAGAGATATTCCAGAGTCTTCCTTTGGACTTATTATTTGTTATTATTATTATCATTAGATTGATATGGAATGTCTTAAAGTGTCTGTTCCTTTGAGGAATGAGGAAAATATCCTCAATGTGTAAAGCTGTTCACTTTGAGTCGTAGTCGAGTCACAAGTTGGAGTTGAATTAGACTTAAGTTCGACGAGAGGTTTTTTGGGATCTTGAGAGTAGGAGTTATTAGCTCTGGTTCGACCATCATGACAAATGGCACTAATAGTCTAAGTGCAATAGTTCAAAATAAAGGGTTTTTGTGTGTCTTAAACCTTGATTTTTAGTTTCTTCCAGGTTGAATCTTTGAGGTACATGAGTCTGTTAAATATACCTACAAGGGGAAATGTCATGCAGTATGGAATTGATGTACAAGGTATCTGCTAATAGAAAATAAAGACCGTTAAGCACATCTTTGCCAAAAAGCTTATTCTCTATACAAAAATGTTTTTGTTTTTTTTCAAATTCTGAAGCAGTTTAACTTTACGATATAGTTGATCATTTATCAGTCAACCAAATTAAGAAATCGTGCTTTTATTTAAAGAAGTAAAAACTACCTTTATTTTTTGTAATAAAGTTCTTGACTCATATATCTTTTACCATCATGATGCAATCTTTTTTTAATGTAGTACATGCAAAAATATATTTATATACAATTTGCATTTTTTTATTATTATTATTTTGTAAATTAATCTTTTCAAGAAAATTAACTTAATTAAGATTTTGACTCCCAAGTCTTTGTTCGTGAATAAGAAATATATAAAATATGCGTAGACATTTTATACTCGCAAAAAATATAATATATGTACATAAGTACATTTATAGATAAGTGCATATATTTATATGCATGTACATTTTTGCAAAACTGTCTCTTGATGATTTGCATAAATGTACAAGGAAAAAGTTATTTGCGTATAATTATATATTGGTTTATTTCTCTACTTTTGCTATTACCAACTATCTATCACCGTGTAAACCCATTAACTTGACAATTTACAGAGTTGTTTTTTTCTCAGCTGTCGATTTTTCCCTTGTCTCCTGTATTAGTCAAAAAAGTAACACCGTTTTTTAAACAAGCAATAGCTCGCAAACTGTACTATAAAAAATATTTTTTCTATCGTTACCTCACTAATAAACATAACAATATGTATATTTTCCAATAATTGGGACCTGAGGGAATTATTTTCTATTGAAACAAGGCTAGTAGACAAATTTCTACATCCTGGATGTAGTTAATACTTGGCTATAATAGACTAACTATCGGTTTTCAACTTTTGGGTTAGAAAATAAGTGCAAACATGATTATATCATTATTTATGTAAATACAAAGTCTGTTTCTACTCTGATCCAAATAGGAAGTAATTATCTATAGTATCCTAAAATATTATCCTAACATAACAAGATACTGCAATAAAGGAATAGTAACATGATCAAGAAATGCTTAGTAATAAAGCTCAGAAAAATACATTAATATATTTAACTCACACATTAAAAAATATGCATCCCGGACTTCATTCGAGCTCCTTTGGCTCAAGAAATACAAAAGGTTGTCATCTAAACGCATCAATACTCAGCAAAAAAAAATCCTTTTACCGTAAACTAAATAAGAAATCCCTCATAAAGAACCCTTCGACTTGAATTAGCCCTGATTTTTGAGAACTTTGTTATTTTCCATTTCATTTTGATTTATGGATAGTTGTGACTTGATTTTCTGTATTTTTTTCTTTATATGATAACAAATACACCTATTCATTCATGCCTCTGTTTGTCTATCTCTTTGATTTCCTCTTCCATTAAATGTTTCTTCCTCCATGAATTCACAAGGAGGTTCATAGTCTCTCTCTCTCTCTCTATGTCCGTGCAATTAGTTGTCTAACAAAGAAGATAATAGGGGGAGGGGGGAATCAAAAGATGAAGATATCCAATAATAGTAATAATGACATGTCAAAATCACTTTTAATTTGACATCATCAAGGATATGCGTATCAGTACCTATATATATATATATATATATATATATATATATACTTAGGCTCTGATTAAATAAATATAAATCGTTAAATTTATATATATAAAACGTTATTTCACATGTACCTTGAATAACAAAAAAATAAATAAAATTAAATTAGAAAATAGATAATTTATTTAATAATAATAATACACTGTTGATTAAAGGTGGCCCTGAACATGTATATAAGTACACAATATCTAAATGATCAGTCATTCTCTTGAATACATATATGTATATATACAAAGAATAATGTTAAATATAATTTATGTTCATGGGAAACAAATTCAACTTTGTATAATATTTAGTTAGAATGTGGGGCCATATGTAGATTATTACTATACGACTCACATGAGAAGAATAAATGCTATATCATACTTTAAACAGTATTTAAAAGTAAAAACAAATGTGTGATTCTACGAATTTCATTTTGATTTTTTGATTTTTTTTTATGTATTTGTTGAATTCTAATTATTATGGATTATATTTGATAGTCAGAATTGATCATAATAGTTTCCCTGAAAAATGATTGTTTGAATACCTACGCGGCAGATAACTGAGCACGGAAAAAGTCGAAGACTTTGATTAAACCATTGTGTTTCTCCCTAGTCAACTACTTATTTATATAAGTAATTATATGAAATTAAGAAAGTTTGTATTGTTAAACGATTGGTCATTTTTCAATTATATATCCGTGGTTGTTTAGAAATATAGTCATTATATATTTGAGCATCAAGAACGAAGCGAGATTCTCACATCCTGGATATATTAGTGACATAATATGGAATGAAATTTTCTGCTCTATGGATCCAGAGAATAAGATAAAGCAGATTCGTGAACAGAACTTTGATTTGACAAATTATTTACTCTCAATTAATTTATTAGTTATAATTTAAATATAATTTTGTCAGATTTAACACTTTGGTTCTATACTAATGAAATAAAATAACATTATATAAACGAGTAGGGAATCTTTTGCTTAATTTTGTTAAGAAAATTGTTGTATCTACGCAGTTAAGGGACTCCATGTCAAATTTGAAACCGATGGATGGAATTGAATTAAAGTTCCGTTAAATTTTGTGTCATGAAAAGACAATTCATGTCTTATTCATGACGGATAATCATTTGTATTTTATGGTTATCAAATTAATCTATCTAAAGGAATCATTTCTTAGAAGAGGGGACATTTCCCCTCCTCTGGAATGTCCGCCCCTGGCCTATACAAATAAAGGTAACAAACTTCCCTTTGCGTTCCTCAAGTAAGTGAATCAAAAATGCCATGGACAACTGCTATGTATTTTTTTTTGTCAGCTGCTGATTTTCTAATTCTCTTTTCCCTTAAAAGTACATATTTTGAACGTTGATGTTTAAATTGAATCAACTGTTGTTAAGCTGTAGGAAATTACTTACTTTTAAATGAAGGATTATCTGTAGTTGGCTAGAATTGGCTATCTCTACTATTAACGGATTTTGGGCCTTTTTTATCTCTTTTTTTTCTAGAAAAAAGGTCGAGAAGTACACTCAAGTGCTCTCTTCACTAATTGCATAGAAGGAATTACAACTTTACTACAATCAAAGGAATTCGTCATCATATCAATTGGATGATTCTAATTGTGCAATGGTTTTTTTTTAACTTCTTACTTCTATCGATTTGAATGGAATTTTTTTGTTTTTGTTTTTTGTAGCCTCATTTTTTTTTGTTAGTTTTTTCAAGAGGCACTTTGTTTGTAGGCCGGAAAGGATGAAACTCTTTACCTTTGACCCATTCTAATTTCTCATTAAAGCTAATAGCTGCATCATTCAGGGCCTTATCTAATCGATTTTTTTGGTCATGAAAGAGTTTCTAATAATAGCAAAGAACATGAGAGGAGATAATTGCTTCATTTTATGAAGAAGATGTATGTTTCGGCATTTCTTTTTATAATAATATTTATAGTATATTTTTTATTATTTAGGTAATTGCACAAACGTATATAAATTGCGGTAATTGAGTCGTTTTTCGTTTGAAAGAATCAAATTAGATTCGTTATTACAAAAAGTTTATAATAAATACATAGGTAAATGAAATATAGGTAGGAGTTTGTACCATTGTTTGTTGTCATTACATAAGGCTCAATATGTGTGCAGTCTCCCCTATAATTCGTTCACCTTTTCTGTTGCTATGAAAAATAACAAGAAAAAACGTATGAATTCTCCTTCACAAATGACTGAAAATCAGGTAAAAAGTCTTCTTGAGTTGTAAGTTTGTGTTTCTATGAGATATATGTACAACATTATCATCTATAACTTTATATCCTATGATTTAAAATTTAAAATCCTATGATTTTAAAATAGTCTTTCTACGGAGTGAACGAAGAACTTCAAGACTTCTATATATTGTCGTTTTTTCAACACAAAAGCAAGCAACACGATTTCCTTGCATTAAAATGAGTAGAGATATTATTTATATTCTTCAACTATTTAATTATCATTTGAAGACGTTGTGGACAAAAATTGTCCTACGAGAGGCCTTGACACAATTAAAAAAAAAGAAAGTGATAGATTTTTCAAAGACAAATAAAGTCTCATAAATCAAATGAGGGCAAAAATCTTATTTTTAAAAGATCGAAAAATATTACTTTTATTTTTTTATAAGATTGATTTTGTGCATTTTTTTTTTTTTTTTTTTGTGGATCCTTGATCCCTAAGAGTTAAAACTATTGAATCTCAAATGTTTCAAAAGTCTTTTAACATCAAATTTTAATCAGAACTCTTTCTACGCTGATATTTTTTTGCAGTAGGAGGAAACAATACCTAGGTAAAGTTTTTTGTATTTTTCATTAATTTTTTACTCCCCCTCAAGAAATGCTCATCTTTTGAGGAGGTTTCATGATGACTCATGCTAATGTCAGGTAATGTGATTATTATTATACCTTTTTTTAAATGCAAAATGGTAGATTTGTCTGTTACTTACTTGTGTATCTGTATTATATGTACATAATTGTATTTTTTGGTTCAGTGACTACTAATTTGTTAAACTTAAATACATATATACATACAACTGAATTTATTTTCTTTTGTTGTCGTATGATTAAATCTATTATAATAAAGAATCAAGTTATTTGAGGAATTCCTCATATGTAATTACTTTTGCTTTTCTATTTCATGGAAAATAATGAAGTCAAACAAATTTATTTATTTTATTTCTCTTTGAATGTAAGTATACTTTCAATAGGAATGAAAAATATTCGATTATAACAAATATTTGTTTTTACATAGTTTTACAAAAAATATAATTTATATTTAACATCATTCTTTTAGGAGGGCAGCGTGGCCGAGTGGTCTAAGGCGCTGGTTTTAGGCACCAGTCAGGAATGGCGTGGGTTCGAATCCCACCGCTGTCAGAGTTCATTTTTTCTCCATTCTGAAGAATTACTACTTTCTTTTCTTTTTGGCATTTGAAAAGAGGACACGTGCGATCAGTGTTTTAAAATTCAATCCTCAGTTACTACATCATTTCATAACTAAGAGCATCTGAAGACAAAAAACAAATGACATGAAAAGGTACCCGAGGGGCTAACATACTCAAATTCTGTTGCAGATCTACTGAGGACTGTTAATTTAGAATCATATGGAAAGAAATTTTTTAAGATTGTTGAATTATATGGCAACCCATTTTTTCTTTATATCCTATAATATTGATGGCGAACATTCCTATTGAATAGGTATGCAATTGTACACGTGGAGCCTGACAAGATAATTATTTGACAAGTCACTCAAAGTTTCAATTTGATAACACGTCGGTGTAATACTATTTGAAAAGAACGTGAATGACTTCTATGTTGTATTATTTAATCTTGATAAAAATAAAGATTAAGTAGTCTGATTCCAAAGGGTAGAAAAAGTTTAAATCTGACAGCGGTGGGATTCGAACCCACGCCATTTCTGACTGGTGCCTAAAACCAGCGCCTTAGACCACTCGGCCACGCTGCCTCGGTAGGCCTGGGGTGATTATTCAATGTATAAATACAATTTTACATGTTGAGTACCCAATGGATAAGAGACGAACAAACTGAAACTTAAACTGAAAGTTACCCCATGCAGTCCAACGATTAATCTTATGCGATTAATCATAAACTGTCTGTAAAAAGTTATAAATATTTGTGGATCAAGTGAATTTTAAAATTTTTGACTTTCTGAGACCCTTGTAAAAAAAAGTTTGACTGCTTCTACAATGGAAATACTAACATATCAATAAGAATAATTTTTTTTTCGTCCTTTCATCTGTTTTAGACATAGGCAAATCAAAGTGAATGTTAATGAATATTTATTGAGCTTAGCAGCAACATGAGTGAGAAGGAAATTTTGGATGGCCATATTTTGGATTTTGAAGCTCATTTAGTTAGCGTACAGGTTTTTCCTTAATTGTTATGACTTATGTTATTCGTTAATTATCTGATTAAAAATTCTTAATTAATCGTTGGACTGCATGGGGTAACTCTAAGTTTCAGTTTGTTCGTCTCTTATCCATTGGGTACTCAACATGTAAAACTGTATTTATTCATTAAATAATTGCCTTAGGCCTACCGTGGCAGCGTGGCCGAGTGGTCTAAGGCGCTGGTTTTAGGCACCAGTCAGAAATGGCGTGGGTTCGAATCCCACCGCTGTCAGATTTAAACTTTTTCTTCCCTTTGGAATCAAACTACTTAATCTTTATTTTTATCAAGATTAGATTATACAACATAGAAGTCATTCACGTTCTTTTCAAATAGTATTACACTGACGTGTTATCAAATTGAAACTTTGAGTGACTTGTCAAATAGTTATCTTGTCAGGCTCCACGTGTACAATTGCATACCTATACAATAGGAATGTTCACCCGCAATGCTATGCGGCTTTGTTCTTGATTTACATATTTGCAAACTCATTAAGGCATTATTTTTTTAATTAATATTTTATAGTTAAATATATATATATATATATATATATATATATATTATTTTACTGTTTAAACACTTTTTCTATCTCAACACTCTAAATTAACAGTTATTAATAATTTAACTATCTTTTTCAAAAAGATATAATATGGGTATACAAAAGGCCTACATATGTTGGGTTAAAAGTACAATAAAAATCAATTTTAGAGAACCGTGACTTGCATATTACACACACAAAATGATGTTGACTTAAAAGAACAACAGATGGAAAACTAAATTTAACGCACAATTACATCATTGAAAAAAGGATGATGATTTTTCTAAATGTATTTACGTAGATCATAAATGAATGTTTGTTTTTTGGATTTGGTTTTAAGGCATATATATATATATATATATATATATATATGTAGATAAATCTTTTTGTAAAATACAAAGGAAATATCTGCAGACATAAAATATAGTGATGTTGTGATAGAAGTTGATTTAGGCTTTAGCTGGCTTCACTACAAATAAAGGATCCGTCCATGTTTAACCCTGAAATATCCACGAATCAAATGGAATTTTGTAGTTGGTAAGTGTCATCTCATTGATTGGAATATCTACATGGGTGTATGACATTTTATGAATTGCACAAGTCACTTTTGATATCTCAAGGGTGTCTCCGAAATCCCCACAACTACTATATATAAATTTGGTTTATTATATTCCCTTATTAGTACTCTGAACGTTGATTAGTTGTGTTCGAATAATATATATATATATTATTAAACTTTGATAATATCCTGAGTATGTATTAAGAGTAGCTGACCAAATACCATTGAATTCAGGTCATTTTTTGGGAAAGAAAAGGTTAAGTGATGTTGGTGAGAATTGCATTGTGATAAATAAAGAATCAATTTCATTCTTATGGTCTAGACTCTAGACCAGCGTTTCTCAACCTTTTTTCCCTTTCAGAACCCTCAAAATATATCCCATGTCTCACGGAACCCTTGCGCAAAAAATGATTGAGCGAAGTTGGGAATCCCAAATGTAAACGATTAATTAGTTCTCTTAAGAGCCTGGCTTAGCAATAGGTCACTATAAAAAAAGTCAAAATTCTGGTGACAAAATTTTACCACACTGTAGAAAAAGACTGAAAAGTGTAATAGCTTATATAATCTCATTTTTCTCACGGAACCCTTAAAGACCGTCTGCAGAACCCTAGGGTTACGCGGAACCCCGGTTGAGAAACGCTGCTCTAGACCATAAGACTTTGAAAAACTGAGACCAAGTTTAGATAATGGGATTTTTTTAAAAATGACGTAGTTGTTTTGATCCTGTTTATGACAACAAGAGTTAGAACTTAAAGAGTTGAGAACAAAATCAGAACTAGACTTTGAGAAGTCGAGACCTTAAAATTTAGTTTTCACCCCCCCCCCCCCCCAAAAAAAAAAAAAAAAAAAAAAAAAAAACTCACTTGAATTTGTGTTTTTCTAACGTAGTCTAATTAGTAAGAATATCCTTGTTACAAGAGAAATGAACAAGAAAGGATCTCGTTCCATTTCCACAAGTCGAGGAAAATTGTACTTCTTTAAAAAAATATTTAATTAATACTTGTACTTGACACATTAATCAGTAAGCCGTTTTTTTTTTTTTTAAATTGTTTTGCTATCAAATCATGTTTTCGAGCATTTAAATTGTATGTGTACTTTTAAAAATTGTATTGTTTCCACTTTTGAGTTCAAAAAAGAAAAAAAAAACTTATTTTTAGCAAAATTAACAAAAAAGTTGTATTAATGTGTTTGCTTTTTATGTCAGACTCTTCACTCAAGAGACAAAGCAATGGGTAGGAAAAAAAATCACTTTTTCCATAGGTCTTTGTTCAGGGGGAGGGGGGGGATTTTTGCATTATTTGTGATGCAAAATGGACTCATTCACTGAAGCATGATGAATTTTGTATGCTTTTTTTCAAAAATAAATAAGTGTATATATGTATATATACTTTTCGAGAATTTAGTTCATCTGCAATATTAGTTTGATTTATTTCAAGGGAAAAAATAAAACAGAATTTAAATCTTTTTGAAGTGTGATAAAAAAATATTTATAGTTCATCTATAGAATTTGAACATAATATAACAACCTCGAGTAAAAAAAAAAAAAAAAAAAAAAAAAGTCTATTCTGCTAGATTTGCAATAATTACTATACCATTTATGGAGAAAAATAAATGAATAATGTAACGAAATAATACTTACATATATATATATATATATATATATATATATATATATATATATATATATATATATATATATATTATAATTATTTTATTTTAAATAAAAGGATAATTCTATTGTTTGGCGAAAGAAAAAAAAAATTAATAAACTCATAAGTGCACAATACCTGCTCTGGATTTTCTTCATTTCTTTGTTACCATTTCTGCATTGAGACTCTATTATGTAGATTTTAAATACACATTTTATCCCCCTTAATGTCGGTGGGTTCCAATTATGTAATATAATGTATGTAGATACAGTCAGTGCAATAAAGGAAGTTGAATGCATTGGGAGGGGATAATAGTATGTACATAGAGCCGTCTTAAATTCATTCATTGTGTAGCAATAAAGTATATGCCACAGTGATATTAGGGATTTCTGGATATTTAGACTTTTATTCATCTATTAATTTTTAGTACATTCGCCTTTTAATGTATAATTCATTAATAGGGGAAATTAATATGGATATGTGAAATTATTAGTATAAAAGGATCATCAGTCGGTAGCTGGAGTGTGAAGTCCAGTGTTTAATTCCATAATGTCCGCTATGAGTTCATTCCTGGACAATTGTTCTGGTAAATTTGTTTCTTGAAATGGATTAATGTAAGTATGTATTTAGGATTTTTTGATCCCTAGGGATCAAGTAGATGCCTGAATGACAATGACAAAGTAGAATAATTGACTTAACATGTAGTTATCACATCACACCTAATGGAATTCACTCAATAAATCCATGAATTGACGAGCCAAGTTCAGTAATTGACTCTGCAAATTCATATTTTAAATTACGTCATGGGTTATTAATGAATGAAGACAGGGGCGTACTGGCCCGGCGGTCAACCGGTCAATGACCGGTGCGCCCTTCTGAAATCTTTACTAGGCGCCCCTTCGATTTAGCATAATGCGTCTTTATCGTACAAGATATTTACTCTTTGCCCGGTGAAAATTTTCGCCCCAGTACGCCCCTGAATGAAGAGTAGTCATAAAGATAGAATTAATTACTTGTACCTCAACGTAACCTAATCAGGCGTACAGAGAACACATAGAAGAGTTTGATCAGTCAAAATCTATTGTGTTTTTCCCCATGCTGTAATAATTCATCTACTCTAGGCTCTTATTTATTCTTTCAATGTTGAATTTCTTTTAGGAGGAAAGGTTGGGAGAGTGTCTAAGGAACATTAGATATGATAATTTATAGAATTATTCGTAGTAATTTTATCTTCTGACGTCATTGGCGTGTAAACAATGACGTAGTTGGACGGATAAGGGCATTGAATGCATAGCAAACGAACGCAATAGATCGAATATATTTTCCCTTATATACAAATGTACAAATGCTCAGTCATATTTCAGGATCTTGAAAAAGCTTTGTGAGCGATCTAAACACTATCCCTATGCCTTTTTTGTAATTCCGGAGTATTTATAGTGGCAGGTAGAGCACTGTATAGAAAACGGTATCAATGCCGAAAGATAATATTCAAACTAAGATTGAATAAAATGTAAGTATTGAGAGTGTATTTTCAGCCTGGATGTATACGAATGTACTCTTGTAACAATTTATTTCAAGGGGAAATACATAAATGATAAAAAAAGTTTTATATCATTAATTCATTCAAAACTCAAGCATGACCCATTTTTGAAACCTTTAATTAATCTTTTTTACTCATGACAGTCAATGTTATTTAAGATATGTTGACATTCCTTTAAACTGTCAGAATTTTCATGACTTTTTTTAAAAAAAATTAATGATCATATATTGTCATAATTTATATAAAATCCATTGGAGCCACATCCCTAAGAATAGAACTGAGACCCCGTTTTAAAAATTCAAGGATGTCAAATTTCTCGAAATCTTGAGAAGCGATCAGCATTGCAATGGTGATGATGAAGAGTGTACAGTAGCTGAAATGGCCTTACAAAGCTTAATTATTTTTCAACTGGGATCTTGGGGGTCAATTTGGAAAAAAAAACAATCCCGATCAGTCGGATTTTTCTAAACGAGAATAAATTCAATATCGACCATACACAAATCCATATGGGTCAGACACTACGTACCACATGGTCTTCAGGATTTATAGGATGAATGGAATATATAGCTTGCTCGTTCGTAAGTACTTAGTAGATGTTTAGTAGTTACAATTGAATCAACAAGGTGTGTTCTTTTTCTGCTGCCCGTACTCCCACTTATCTGCTTGTGTACATAATATTTGACTTCTTAAGCATGCTTAATCACTTTGATTATATTATTATTGTTTTCTTGTCGTGTCTTGTCATGGAGGAGCAATTCTTTTCTTTTGGATATTGCTTCTCTTGTGCCTAGATATCATCTACTCAATGTAGTGAGTTATGTAATAGCAACATATCTAGTCTATTGAATTGTATTTGGTATGAGAGAGAGAGAGAGAGAGAAATAAGGGATTAAACTCTTCACACACATACAAATGTTTATCTTCATGATTTGTCTGCTTGAATTAATGCCTACTCACTTACAGTCCTCAAAAATGAGATACTTTGCGTATCAATATCTCTCCTCAGATCATTTCAAAATGTGTATCCGAACAAGTGATGGCCTGGCTCAGCTTCAACAGGGGCAACAGTAAATATTTACAAAGCCGCTCAGCAGTTCAAATGATCTACTTTGTACCTATGTACTTTTAATTTCCATATAGGAAAAGTATATTGTCAGCTTAGAGTTTCAGAAAACTTCGATCCTGCGATCCTGGATCGCGAGGAACTTTCGTTACTTTTCCAAGCTTATCGAAATTGAGGAACTTTTCTTGTCCGAGGAAGTTTTATCATCAACTCGAAAATTGAATAATCTTAAAATATAAGATGAAAAACTTCCTCGAATTAATTATTAATTGCTCAAAATGTCTAAACTGAAGGTTTTATGGAGTCTAGAAACGAAAATTTTCTTTCCCGCCCAACCATGGTGGGCGGTAATTTTTAAAGAACATCGATAAACCGAAATTATCTCTTACATATTTGGGCAAATTTTGACCAGTCATTTTTTCTTTCCGTACGCCTATGCCCCTAGGTAATTAATCCTTTAAATAGCCATTTCATGAGACAACTTGTTGAAATATATACAAATAACTTGTTAATTGATATGAATGATAATTTACTTTATTCGAGGGGGGAATCAGCCACCATTTTGAGGAACCTTTTCTATTTAAGAAAAGTCAGGATCGAGGAAAAAATTACATTTTCTGAAACTCTGTGTCAGCTATGTCGATGACAATAACAATTTGTATCACAAGGAGCTGATTGTTTCTATCATACAACTCCTGCACTAAATTGAGAGGGTTTGGTCTTCATTTTGAAGAGAGTCTGATGCAAAAAAAAAACAATAAAAAAAACATCTTTCCATCATCTGAGACATGCCACATTTTCATTCAAAAATTGACACTCGGCTTACAAAACAATTGATTTCCAACAGAGTATACATATATATGTAACTGTATTTAGTTACCTTATTAAAAAGTTGTTGTTTTTTATCCTTGATATATGTAGGCAAAAAAAGGTCTAACTGTAAGTGATTCATTCTGTCTGTGACACGCATCCCTGATCATTTGAAACATCATCATGCATGTACGTAATTTACAGAAAATATTGTCTTGGGAAAAGGGATTTTTTATTTATTTAGTTAAGGAAATAGTCACTAATTAAATAGCTCCGTCCCAGACAAAGGTAATATAATTATTTGTTTTAAATTATATCATCATTACCTTTTGTTTATCATACATATGTATGTATTTATTGGAGAGTCAATAAAATTGCTTTGTTATTTTTATAATAGAGTAATCATACTCAATATGATTTGAAAAAACATTTGATAAATATTGTTGAGCCATGGATCTCAAGTAGTAACATACTTCTTTTTGGGGATCACTTTATTGTATTAATACAATGTTTTATAGAAGTTTTCGAGATCGGTTTTGGTCTCAATTGTTTAGACCAAGACAAAAATCTCCATAATTTTATTTTATTTTATTAAAACGTAAAATAAAAAATATTAACTATTTATTTTTTTACTTGTTCTGATTCCATCAAAGTCATTGTCAGTCCTTGGTTTCTACTGATGGGCCCTTGACTCTGATTTGTATAAATTGTTTCGCCTGATTATTTATTAGTCAGCTGAATTTAGTTTCACAACATATAATATTAAATTTTTGCTATAAAAACAATTCCAAAAATGCAATTTTTACCATTTGTTTTCAGCGAAACTAAATATTAAATACAACAAAGCAGTGGTGCCAGAAGCAATTCATAAGTGGGGGGGGAGGGCATTTTTGATAGAATGATGTCATAGATTAATGACATAATAATTATGCGACTTTTTATTATTATTGTTTTTCAAAAAGTAGGGGTCAATGGCCCCTTGAGATCCCTGGTTCTCTTGGCACCCATGCAGCAAATACAATTGTATAAAGTCTTTGGAGCAAAAATTTATGAATAGTGTTCGTAAAAAAGGAACTCAAAAATAAAATTTTGAAAAAATTTTTATAAATAAAAAATAAAAGTATTAGGATAGAAGTTGAAATATAAGATAAGTTGATTTTCCTCGAGTTATTTTTCACAAGTTAGTTATGTATTGACGTATACAAGTTAGTTCGTTATTTACATATATTAAGTTTATAATACATTTGTTTCTTATTATTTGTAAGAATGATGTCATAGGTATATATATACATATACAAGGAGCTCTTAAAAAAAAGGGTTTAGTAAAAAAATAAGATGCTAAGTGGATGATGATGCCCTTATGTGCATGAGTATAGCCTCCTATTTGTATTGAATTATATTATTCTTAATAATACATAGTTATATTATTAATACTATGAAACAAACCTTATTTTCCGTAATGATGTATAATTATTTTAAAGGGAAACTCTGGAGTCATTTGCAAAAAAACAAAAAAAAAACAAATAATTATGTATAGATTTAATAAGAGAAATAAAGAGAGAAATTGAAAACAGCTGTTGTTTTTGCTTTGTATTATGTAAATACATACATAATTGTATAAGGCTCCTATATGAGAGTAAAAAAGTGGGCCTACATTGTGCATTTAAATACATATATATAAGTACAACATGTAAGTAGACTCACGTTTATACAAATGTAAATAGACTAATTCTCCACCTCATGCATATTTCTTCCTTCATTTATAACTATTTGGAGTAATTATTATCAATGTAATTAACTTATGCTGTAAAATGAGAAGAAATATTGTTGGTTGGAGTCATGACGGAATTATAAGTGGTTTAAACCAATTAGCAACCTTTTTATTTAATGACTCTAGCCTTATAAAACGTTATATTTGTTGGTTGTTTGGTTATAATTATGATCCATAGTACCTCTGATAATAATTTATAGGCCCCACTAAATACTATTGCATGTTGTTTTTCTTTTTTGGTCTTCGATGTGGATAACATCTGTGTGCTAGCAAGTCAACATGTACACAGAGAAAAAATGCCTATAAAAATAATGGAAATCGTTGAGTCAGACCGTCATGTAAGCAATGTTTGGATTACCCAGGAGCTAAACATTGAACAAAAAGCCGTTTGGAACCACTTGAATAAGGCTGGATATATAAAAGCCATTAATTTATAGCCAAAAAATAGATTTCTTATTACTAAACCTATTATATATAGCTATAGATCAGTGTTTCCGTTAGCCGAAATTTACTGAATTTTGGCCAGTAAAATCTGCTGTTGTCACGTGTTTTGTAATCCCTCCGGTCGGTGAAAATATCCCTTTAAGGCCAATTTGAATTACCTTAAAAAAGTAAGTTTCACGTGATATTTCAGCCTATTAACCCATTAAAGGCGATAGATTAATATATTTCCTTTGCTGCAGATTTCACAGCAGCAAAAAAGAATAGAAAGTAGGCTGAAATGATAAATAAAAAACAATATACTGTACATTGGCATGCCTTGATATCATTCTTATATAGCCTGCATATCATTTTACGCTTATTTTACTTAGATAGTATGTAAACGGTATTTAAAACAATTTCAAAAAATGGCAATCCTGTGTGTTTTCTAAGATCAGCGTAGCATGATTTGGTACGAGTTGTTAAAACCCGGTGAAACAGTTGACGGTACGCACTACCAACGACAATTGGCTGATTTGAACAGTACTATACGCCCAGAACATTCCAATCGTCGTCACCAAGTAATTTTTTTGATGATAATGCACCGCCACATCGAACAAAAGCGACTCGGGAATTGATGGAGACGTACGATTGGGAATCGTTGGTGCATGTGACTTTCCCACTAAACTTGGTGTCATCAGATTATCACTTGTTCGTATCATGGATCACGCATTAAAAGAACAGCGCTTCAATTCTCATGCAGAAGCCAATAAATGGCTCGATAATTGGTTTTTTTTTTGATGCAGCATCCACAAATTGCCTGAGAGATGAAAAAAATATGTTGCTTACTCTGACTATTATTTTGAAGATTAAATTTGTCACCATTTTTTCACAATAAACGTTATAAATTGAAAAATAAAGTCTCATTTCATAGGTATAGACCTAGTATGTATATACAATAAATAACACTTTTTTTTTTTTTGCTTTTAGCTTCTTACTCTCTTCACGAAATTTCAATTTGCATATATATATTCTATACTTTATCTCAATAGATAAAGTATAGATTGAGGAAAAAAAATATATATATACATACTTTAAAATGAAAAAAAAAAAAAAAGAAAAAAAAATAATAAAAACCCCTTCAAACAAAAAAAAAAAAGAGAAAAAAAAGGTGAAGAATTCTTAGGGAAATAAAAGATTGAAATATTTACGTATAATATTATACTCTTAATAAATTCACTTTGAATCACAGTACAAAGAGCTACCATATCTACATACATAGAGGTACATATCATACATATGTACATGAGGAGTTCTTGTTGACTCTAGGGCTTTACTCCACGCTTCATCCTTTTTAGTAACCTTAAATAAATAATGATGCCTTCCTAACAAATCAGATTTCCTCTACTCCATTCTCTCCTACCTACCTTCATGTTTTCATTCAAACAAACTCATGAGTCGAGAGCTTTCTATTTGAATAGCAATACAAATATATTTCAATTCAGTGACTATAAATGTACAAAAAACACCAACTTTGATGGGTAGATGTTGGAGGAAATTGCAATCATAGGTGCATCTCTCTAAACCTCTCTTCTTCTTTTCTTTTATTTTCATCTTCTTTTTTTTTTTTTAAAAAAGGAAGGAAAATGACCGGGAACAAAATTAATATAAAATCCCTGCTACAATAATTATTGATGTGAAAGGTTTCAAGATGAAAGATTCAGAGTTTCAGGCATCAAAGTTCAGTGGTGGAGTTATAGATTGTAACTAAAAATAGAAGGGAATTTTCCAACCATCACATATCAAAACATTGACAATTTGCTGTCTAAGAGCCTTGTATATTCATAGGGATATTCAAGTCTCAACAATTCGGTTTTTTTTTTTTCAAAATGAAGATATTCTGTGAATCTCAAAGACCTACAATTCATTTGTCATTCCTGAAATATGTTAAAATGAAATAAAAATGGAGATATCCTTCCTCTTCTTACAAAGCCAAAACTCTCTCCATACGTAAATATATGACGTCATTATCAAATATCATTTTATAAAGAACTGACACGCAGTTGAGGATTTTTCTTTTTTTTACTTAAACTTATCGTTTCTATTCAGTACAATAATCCCTTGTTTTCTCGAATATCTCAATGCCTTACGAATAAAGACTACACTTAAAGTCATCTAAAACAATGTTTGGATTTCTCAAAAACTCTTTTGAAAAATCCTAGTGAAGGCTTTTATATTATGTTCATTTACTCAGTTTTAAAGCCCGTTGCTTTATTCTTCTTTTTCTTAATTGAATAAGGAGTTATAAAGTAGTACAAACCTTTCTAAGCAAATAGCTTTATCAAAGCATAGTTATTTTTTTAAAAGTCAAAGAGAAAAGAAAATGAGGCTCAATTAGGACAATTAGTCAATTAAAGTAATGTTTGAACTACTTTTAAAGACCCTTTCTAACATCTTAAAAGCTGTTCATATATGTATGTTGTATGTAATTTGTACATATCTATGTATTTACAAACATAATTACACTTTTAACTTTAATTCGTAGAGATCAGAGGTCTCAGATAAACATATGTACACCTTTGAACATTTCTATAAATTGTTTGAAGTTTTGATAAAATATGTAAACTTTATGTTTAAAAAGGATCAATAAGGACTCTGGAAGGCTCCATCCTTCCTCAATAGAAAATAGCATTGGACTAAGTCTTTGATTGAATGAATACTTATCACTTTACTAACAGCTTCTCTTAGTGACTTTCATGCAAGGACTTCATGTTGATTTTTTTTCTCTTCCAAAAACGATGTAATGTTCTGAGGAGGGTAAAAAAATCCACAAATCTAATTTCACAGCAAAGATATTACATCTAAGGTTACAACAAAAAAAAGTATTAAATTTATTTTTTACATAATATTGTATTAAATAAAGTAAAATAAAATAAATAACAAATTTGAATCTTTCTAATCCAGCATTGACTATCAAAGTCAAACATTTTATTTTTCACTCTTTGGCTATGAATTTATAACAATCAGAGATAAGAAAAATGTATTTATGACAATTAAAGGTATATTAGTAACGGGTGTAACGATACGTACTTTTCAGATAACGGCGTTATAAGGGAAGAGAAAGTCTTCAAATGAGTAACCCCTTCATTTAAAAGAGTAACGTCGATATTCTCATCTCTGCTTGTATATATATTATAGATCTACACGTGTAACAAACGGATACGAAAATACTCCAAGGAGAGGAGATTCCTCTGAGCTAACAGATCATTCATCATTATCAGTCAATTTATATACTAATTGAATTCGTCATTTCAATGAAATGTCATGATTTGTATACAAATGTGTCCGCCCTTTACTTATGACCAATCTTCAAAAATTGTGTCTCTCAATAGAAAGTCCTTCTTTCATAATTTAAAATATCTTATTTGATCAATTTTCTCTCCCTTTTATAATTTTTTGTATGCTCTCCCTTGAAAAAGGAATCATTTATGATATTGTATCATCAAAATCAAAGGTTGCATTAAATACATATTTCTAAAAAGAAATACCTGGAGGCGTTTTGTCAAAAACCTCTCATAAAAATAACCATAACAAGGAAGTAGCATCCGTGAATTAACCTTAATAGTAAAGACTGTTTTACTTTGTTCAAAAAATTTTGAGGCGAAAAAGAGGGACAGGGGACTGAGAGGTAGTCCAGGACAAATCCATTTGTATGGAAGTTTCTATTTGGTCAAGAGGTCACTTTTAGAATACTTGGATCCGTGATATCAATTGTTTGTTAATTTTTATAATAACTTTCAAAAAAGCATGAAATAGATTTATCTAATTTTAGGTAAAATATAAGTTAGATATCCTAAATATTTGTAATCAATTGTCGAATAAGGCTTTATAAGCCACAAAACATTATTTTTTAAGGAAATTGACAAATAATTGGCGTTTTAACGGATATTTATTTATTTTTACGGACAGTTTAAGAAACATTTTTTGTAGATATTACTCTATTATACTTTAGTGTATAACAAAATGATTTGAATTTGTTTTTTGTTTTTTTATAAAAAAGTACATTAGACTACATTTTTCAACCTTTCCTTGGAAGAAGTAACAAAAGTGACTGTCAGTTTTTTTATGTTTAATATTTTTTTTGCAATAAAATTTTAACAATTAAACAGCTGAAACCTATATCTGTCTTATTGTTTTTATAAAATATACAGTAAAGTTTCTATTTAATACCGTAATTCAACCTTGAACTTTTTCTTTACGTTAGCAAAAAACACGATGGATCAAGATAAAACCCTAATTTTCTCAAAAACTGTACATTAAAAGATGTTGCCCATCTGGAAACCTTTAAATATAGACTATAAGGAGTATAAAAATGGTTTCAAAATTTTCGGGACTTCAAAATAAAAATTGTCCCATGTAGCTATTATTATTTTTTTTTTTTTTGGTTCCTTTCGGGAACTGCTTTGTTTCAGCAATTGTCCGTGCAACAGTTAAACTATGAGTTTTAATTATTTGACATAATTTCCTTCATTTCACTAATTTTATAGGTTCAAGCTACGTATATCTTCTCAGATGAGAAGTATTCTGAATTTTATTCTTGATAATACTTTTATATTTTTTTAATTCAAAAATTATTGTGTATTTTTGTTAGACAAAGCCAATCACATTGAGTGATTATATGAACAATTAATATACATATATGATAAAACGTGGGAATATGTAACTATATGTAATTAAATTATTTGTGAATGATTTAACTACATATAGTTAATTGATATATTTTACAAATACATACATATATTCAATATTACTTGGTTGTGTGAGTCTTGAGTCCAACTATCCTTTTGGTAACTTATTTTCCAAATGAATACATTAAATTACTGTTTATTTTATTAATATTAATTCTTTAGAAATGAGAAATAAAACGAATTAAAAAGATGATTTATATTCATTAATTTTCTTCAATTTTTTTTTAAATCTAATCTTTTAGAAAATAGAGAAGAGATGGAAAATTAAGTTCCAACGGGTGAAAAATGTACTTCATTATATTTTTAAATTTTTTTTAAGGAAACTTAATTTATAAATGGCTTTAAACATAACAAATCAAATAAGATCGAGGGGCTTGTATTTCAAATCCAATTTGACCCTTTATGCGTCTTTCAAAATGGCCGACTTCAGGAGCAGTAAAAGTCACGTGAAAAGCTTCTATACCACCGCCACATATCAAAAGTATTGTAAAGCCATAATTATGATTTAATTAGGAAGTATTAGGAAATGACCCTGAAGCTCTATTTCAGATCTGAAAGGAGGGAGAATTCATTCACCATCTGCAAAGTCCCTCACTTTTTCTCTTCCGCCGCCACCCACTCCCCTCTACTTATTCTAAAAGGCAATTGTTTTCCTGTCTTCCCAGAATCACATGACGTCAAATATGTAGACCCAATCTATCCAAATTTATTTTCTCATAGGGCTGTCTTTTCACATGCAAGCAAATACATAATCATGTGTGTATCTATAATCAGACCCTAGTCATAACATCTTGCTGTTGTTAAGACTAGTCATTCTTTTGCATGTACCTACCTACAATAATAAGCTATTCCAAGCTGATCACATAAATGACACGCAATATCCATATTATTGGTATTTCTATGAATTTACCATTTGTTTTTTCATATAAAATTAAGGGAAATGATGTGAGGAAAAAAAATATTTATACATATATGAATAAATTTAATAAAATAGAGCATTGGCAATAGGTAAATTATTACCAGCGAGAGGAGTTAAAATATGGAGTGCCTCTTCTCTAATCAATGGCCCTTAGGCACGCTACAAAATTGACAACATCTAATTAAGGTAGTTATTTTTTTTGTTTGTGTTTTTTTGACCAGAACAAGTAAAATAAAATCATAATTTTGAGTCTTGAAGTCTTTTCATTCTCAACCACAAGGAATTGTTTCATTATATACTGTTTGAAGCATGTAGAATAACAAGTTAATTTATTTATACACCTCTATAAACTATGGTACAACTTTACAGTCTCCTAGAGGGCCAGAAATGGTCCTTGATAAGTACTCCACAATTCAAAACACATTTAAAAAAAAACCCAGGTGTTAATTTATATATGTTTTTTTTGATACAATCACTTGAAATAGTAGAACCACTCATGATTAATTTTACAATATAAATATATTCAGGGAACCCGCTTTTTAGGAACAATTGCCAAAAGGGAATTCACAAATTGAATGTTCGTTCATACCTTCTTCAGTGTATTTCTTCTTTTTTTTATCTTATCATAAAGGTTTTTAGAATAATAGCATCAGTTAACTGTTGCTCTAAAGTACATATTGATTCTCAAAAGATGAGATTTATTGTTTGTTTCACCTCTCCTCAGAGTTGCTCCAGGAAAGGAAATAAATAAATTAATATAAATTAAAAAAGTGGTAAACAATGGAGTTTTTATCCATTTTTTTTTATCATCTCGAGTGATTTCTATCCCACTAAAATTAAAATCACATCAATATATTTAGTTTGCAGTTTAAACCTTTTAAAAGCGTAAAATATACTTTTGATAATGAAAGATAATTTACTCACGCATTAAATGAATTCCTTTTATTCTGAAGTGGATAAAGAAAGACTCAGGTGTGATTCAAACTCGCACAAAACCCTTAAAAATGAAAAATGTTTTAATTTTTTCTCTAATGATTGAATCATTTTACATGAAAAACACATATTTTTTTTCTGAAATTAACATTAAACTTTGATGAAATTACCTAAGTTCATTTTCGAGTGGGCTTATGATTTTTTCCCTCACTCAAAACTAAAATCAATTTTATATATATAAAAAATATTAAAATACTCAGTAATTCAAATTTAAGGATTTTTGAAAAAAAAAAAAAAATACAGATTTGAAATCAACGTGCAAAACTAAATAACTTTTATTATACTTATACCCCTTCGGATTTTTAACTGTTGATCAGTGTAAGTATTTATGTGTAATTACCTACAAAGATCAAAACTAAATAATTTTGATCCAAATTCCTCAGAACTACCCTAAATTTTATTTACCATTTTAGTCACATTGTTATCGCGTGTGTTCTATACTTATTTTCATGTTATGTTCCTATGGGGTATTAATCACATAATTATCTTGCTACAATGATGGAGGATAATTAATAAATCAGAGTAGAGGATAACGATAGTCGAAAATATGAGGATAAAAATCATTAAGAAAGGAGTTAAACGTACTTTGACTCATAAACAGAGACAATTTAGATAAAGAGAAACTGTCCAAAGGGTGTTATTCCTTTCATTAAACTATCAAAAAAAACAAAAATTGAGCAATTATCTAGCTGAGATACATTGAGTCAAATTGATTACACTTTACTCTCCTAGTATTAAAATATACGATTTAAAAGCCAATTGAGTCCAAAAACCCGTTTCTTAAGAGTCATGAGTTATTCAGCAATGTTTATTAATTAAAAAATAAAAAACAAACGAGTCTTTAGGCTTTTTGTGATATTTACTGTTACCATGAGAATGAATGTACTTTGGAACAAGGTACCTTTAAATGGAAGTAGTCTCCCACTCCTCCCTACAATTATTTCAGCTTTTTTTTTTCTTTCATACTTTCATAAATAACATGTTTATAATTTTAATTTACGACCCATGACTAATAAAGCCTACAATCCCAAAAAAAATAAAAAAAAATGTGTAATTAAATCAAAAGTGCACTTAAAATGATAAATATTGGCAAAACCTACCGCCTTCAGCTTTTTATATACTATTTATATGGGCAAAAAATATAAGGACTCCAAAAATATTGATTTAATCATTAAAATTCAAAATGGTGTTGTTGTTTTTTTTAAACATATGTTAGGTTATGTATCTTGAGAAATAAACCACAGATTCTCAAATTTTTTTTTAAAAAAGAAAAGTGTCTGAACTATTCATTATAACTTTTTGAGTTTCAACAAATCTTTTTTCTAAATTGCATTTAAGTCATACTCTTTTAGAATATTTTAAATAACGATAAATTCGATCTTAGCACCTTACAAAAGGATGTGTATCTCAAACAAATAGTACATTTTTAGACGTGTAATTTGGCACAAATGTCAGTGACAGTGGTGACAACTTAAAAATAGACACATTGATTCCTATTGGAATCTTTAAAAAAAAAAATTTAAATTTCCTTTTTCTTTTTAGCTCATTTTTTTTCTCTTAATTTCAATATTTCAATGTCTTGACCTCGGTTGAGCTGGCTCAAAAGTAACTTCCCCGCCGGTGCAATGCATAAATGTCAACGTTTTTTTCTTCCAATTTTCAAAACAGTTACAAAATTTGTCAATAATAATTACAGAACAATAGAACTGCTGTGTTTAGATATGGTATTAAAAATATCGGTTTCTTGAGTAATGTATCTCAAGAAGTAAACAACAGATTCTCAAAATTTCAAATAGAATAGAGTCTGTAATACTCATTGTTACTTTTTTGACTCACACAACATTTCTCTAAATTGTATTTTAGTCATCATTTTTCAGACATTTTAAAAAAAGGAAAAATCCGGTTTTAGCACTTCACAAAAAGACGCAATTCTCAAACATGGATGAATATTTTGACATGTCATTGGGCACAAATGTCAGTGACAGTATGCAATGCTCACTTAAAAACAAAAATATGTATCCCTATCCCAAAAATCCCAAAAGAAAATTAATTTCAAATTTCCCGATATTTTTTTGCTCAAAGTAGTATTCAATTCTTTTTTTTTTCTTTTTTACGTTATTTTGCCCTTTTATGGATAAATACATAATTTGTAAGGTTCGTACTATTATTATGTACTTTTGGGTTGGAGTATTGAGTTGCAAAAAATATATTAGAAAAACTAAAAAAAAAACTCATCATTTACAAAAATTGACATGCTCATTTTGGCATGAGCAATTATCCTCGTAGATTATATTATTTTTAGAAGTATATATACATATATATATTTTAACTCATTGACAGAATATATAGTCTTACAAAAATCTAAAAAAGGAAGAAGTTCCCAGTTGTTTTTTTTTTCTTTTAATAAATGTTATTCTCGCATGACTTTTAATGATTTAGTAGCTTCAACTACGATCATCCTTCCTTTAATTTTCTCTAATAATAAGCTTCATTCATCATCTTGAAAGAAAAACATTAGACATATACGAAAAAGGAAGAAAATTAAGAATTCAAGACGCTTGCCTTCATTATGAAGTATATACTATAGGTACTTTCAAATGTATATATATATGCAATAGATTGAACTTCTTTTTAAAAAGAAAAAATAATACATACATAAAATAAACTACAATTTCAAAAAAGCTAAAAAAATATGTATATGTATTGTAAATTTTGTCAAAAAAAATCTAGTATCGTTTTTTTCCCTCTCTTAAAAGATAAGAAACAGTTTTTTATTGTGTTTTTTTTTTGCAGAAAATGATTCTATTTATGTAAAAAAAATATGTATCCAAGAGAAATGATCAAGATATTAAAAAAACTATATATATATATATATATATATATATATATATATATATATATATATATATATATATATATATATATATATAAGTCAAATATGAAATTACTGTGTGCTCAGCTCAATTGGTCATCAAGAATCAAGAAAATGAAAAACTGTTTATTCATGTGTTAGACTCATTAAATATTAACGGTCCAATATAATTTTATTGGCATATTATTTGATCAACTATGAGCTTTATTTTCTAAAGTTCTAGAATAGGTTTAAATATCCAGGGTTGCTAGGTAATACGACTTAATTTGCTACTTTAATATGGTCCTTTAAATGGAAGAATCTTCTGGGTTTTTTTTTTCTCCTGGATAATTAATTAATTAATTGAAGAATACAAATGATACCAAGAGTCATTTTTGAAAAAAAATTATATTTGTCTTTTTAATTGTTAACGGTCTCATAAGTCTGATCTACATAAAGAAACATCATGTAATTTTATAGTAAAATATTTTTCTCTCAAATTTCATTTCTAGGTGTTATATTTACAACCTACAAAAAATAATGAATGAAAAAGGAATTAAGAATAATTTTCGGTCTGATAAAAAAAGACAAAGGCCTAAGAAATAAAAAGTATTTCCACATGACGTCATACTCTTGTAGTTTGATTACTTTGAAAGAGGTATTTTTATTTTATTCTTAAGGCACTTCATAGTTGAAGTTTACTGAATATTTTAAAAGGTCAAAAAAAAACAAAAAACAATCAAGTATATGCATATCAAGAGGTAAGCCTCCAACATGTCGTCACTTTTGATTTGTTATGCACTCAGTGACGTCAGTGCAGAGATTTCCTCTGAAATCTGTTAGCCAACTCTTGACACAACAAGATTTTTGAGATAAACATAAACACACTGTATTCTCCCTTCAGCTATTTTTTATCAGTTGACTTTTGTGATTTAAAGCAGCTGACTATACGTGTTAAGAAATTAAAAAGAGTATTGTCATTATTTATATTTTTCTTTTGAGAACTGAGGTTGCGAGAGGGACAAAAAGCTAGACATCTTTGAACCTGCTCTTTTTGCTTTTCATTCTATTAATATATTAAAACATATTTTTTTTTTGTGGGTTTGTAAAAGGATTATTTTCGGATATTTTTCGACATCAGCTACTCCTCATACATCATTCAAGAAAATAAAATAAAATTATACACTACTTATAAAGGTACACACTCATGTTTAACATGTCTACGTCACCCCTTCCTCACCTGTTATTATGTATATATATATATATAACATATTTTTTAGGTAACGTGTTATTATTCATAACCTCATTCTTCACACTTGAGGATGCTTATTAACTATTTATACCTAACTTTTAAACCAACTACTACTACTCCTACAGATACTAAAAGCCCTGAAGTCATCCTCAGTCCTGGGGCTAGAATATAGATGTAAGATACACCTCCAACATGAGGAATTATATGTACAATATATTAAAATCCCCAGATGATGATGAAAATTAATAGAAATGGGTCAACCTCCAACGAACTCAAAAAGTCTGAGTATTTTATATATATATATATAATAAAATAAATCCCATTTTGAATAGCGCTACCTGATTGGATAATTAATGAGTTAATTATAATTAATATTAATGTATATTTTGCATCATGGCATTATATAATTATGTACACAAAAATCCTCTTCAGCAGTTTTATATTCTAAGAATATTATACGGATACGATTGGACTACGTTTTTGGCTCTCTGGAAATAAATCATTCATGATCGTTTACACCTAATATTATACATAATTGACTACTTATATATATATTAAAAGTATTTAATCAATCATACAAGTCAAGGGTTCTGAACTTTTTACCTTGTGAGTACCCTCTACATGAGAGAGAAAAATGATATACGTTGTACCCTTTCCTATTTAAAAAACAAAAAAAAACAAATTGCAACATACAAAACATGTTTCCCGAGCAATTGTCCTTCAAAAAGATTCCGGGAATTCAAAAATTGAGAATGTACATAAATAATACCGTGAAGTAGTACTGGCAATTTGACGTTTTAAACTAGTCTTGTATTGAGAATCACTAATTATAGATAAATGGTTAATTACAAAATTTAATTTACATATGTATATACTTTTTCAAGTAAATTGAATAGGACTCATCTGAAAATAACAGTTTAAATGCAAAATTTCCCGTGAATTTATCCTAGATGTAAAGACCCCTCCAAAAAAGGATGCCCTTAGTATGTAGTTTTAAATATAATTTTGATCCTAATGTTCTAGGTATACAGTCCTATATGAGGTCAGAGAATAATTTGGTAATTTGTCTACGTAGTTGAATACAACTATATTCGCTCTCAATATTTCTCTGTTCAAATCCAGGTCCTTGCTTTGAGGCATTCTGTCAAAGTTATCATAGACTGCACAAGAAACAAAATATCATTCCACAGCCGCTTCTTTGACATGATTAATAAAAGAGTAAATGACACCAATGAAAAAAAAAATGATTATTGCAAAATAATGCATTTGAACTTACAGTGTTTACATTGTTCAAATAAATAGGGGCATTTTTATAATGTTACAACGCTGCAAAAATTCCCACTAACCATGAGCTTATTTTTTTTTTATTACATGAGTAAAAAAATATCTTAAAGGATTATTGGGGTTTTGAATGACATTTTCCTTATTAATTATTTAGTTGGAATAAATATGTTTTTTTGCATGATTTGCATGTATTATTAGATCGGTTAAAAATTTAATTTGTTAACGAAACAAAAACGAATGCACAGTGTTAAGAATTCTGGGATATTATTGATTAGTTATGTTAGGAGCCTATATTCAATATTAATAATATATCGACATTTTATACGTAAAGTATTCATATAAGATATTTTGAAAATCGTAGATAGAATTTTGTTTTCAAATTGATGATTTCAACACCAAGGTTCATAAACACGTTACCTTATTACAGTAATTTAAACTACTTTTAACCATAATAATAAAACGTTATCTCACTACATATATTATATTTTTATAAGTAATATGTATATTTAAAGTATAAATTACATCCATGTCAAGTCAACATGAAAACAAATTTGTTTTCAAATATTGAAAAGGAAAAAGTCGACTTTTAAGGGTTTTTTTTACTTCATAAATGTAACGACCAAATATTTTGGAGTCATTTTAAGACCTATACCGCACGGTTTTTTTTTCTTTTTTTTTTTGCTGAAATGTCACTTTATATCGAGAAAGCAAGGATTGTTGTCTATCTAATAGAGCAATCGGATAAATGTTAGAACTGCACATGGAGCGTATATGATCCCTGAAAGAACGTACATCTTTTTCATAGCCACAGAGATTTATTCAGTTGCAGTTGGATAAAACTAGTTCATCTGGTTAAGAACTTACTTAATCTTCTATCATGCTCGCCATATATCACAACATATTCATACATACCAGATGTTTTATATTCTAGATTGTGGCCGGTATTTTTTTCTTATAATACAGTTGCAATTATTGGAGTCATTAGTTAATTAATCGAAATATACTATAAATACAAACGAAAGAGAATGTCTTCAAGTATATAAGTGAAGTTCACACTCATTTTTGAAATATTTCAGATAAACTTGCTTTTTCGTTGACTTGACATATCTGATAAATGCTTTGTTCAGAATCTCTAAAAACAAAAATTAATAAGTGCAGCTCTGAAGGCATTATGAATCATGCTTCAAATGGTGAATAATATATTTGAAGTAGATATAAATTTGTAAAAAAATGTGAGTAAACATTTTGTTTTCGTAATTTTTCACTTTCAAATTTGATTTTCTACCAATATAGACTCCCAGAAAATAAAATTAAAGTCACATAAAGTAAAGTCATATTGCTTTTCTATAATAAATAAATAATAAATAAGTATATTTTGTTTGTTAATAATATATGTCGGTATATTAAGTATCAAAACACTTTAATCAGATTTCCCAAGACTTTCGAACATAAACTTGGAGGAACAAATAAGATAATACAATTTATATATTAGGTATAGTAAAAATAAATTCATTATGGAATTGTCGAAAATGTTGATAAATAATAGAAATCGTCAAGTCTGACACCCATGTAAGCTCTGTTTTGATTGCTCAGGAGCTAAACATTGCAAGGAAAAAAAAAACCGTTTGGAGCCATTTGAGTAAGACTGTATATATAGCAAAATTATTAATATACTACAAAAATAATGGATTTCTGCTTACTAATCCTAATATATATGTAGGTTTAAATCCTATTAGTGATGTTCAAAATACACCTTTTTGATGTATTAGGTGCATACACCACCAAATACGAGACTCAACTGCCTCATTTGTCTATAACGATTAAAGTAATACGTATTATTGTAGCTTTATATAAATATATCTATATAGTGATACGTGTGACTTGGCCCTGAAAATTGGTTTTGTTAGTGTCTTAGTTTGAGCGTCTTGGTCACAGACCCTTCAATGTCTTGCTCTCAGATGAAAGCCATGTCATATGTATTATATCAAAATTTTCTACTTTTTTTCTTGCATGGATCCCACAGAGTCTTTGTTAAAAAAATTTCCAAAGTCTCGAACTCACTATTGAATCCTACGATTTTGAAAAAAAAAAGTCATTGTATGGCTAAGTAACATATGTACTTAAAATTCCACACATATTGACTGTGCAAATGAATATTTAATCATTGAGTTTTGCATCTACAAACTCCTCATATGAAGTATATATATATATATATTATTATCAACCCTTTGAAGGAAATATCGAGGTTTTGTGAGAATCAAAGGGAAGGGTGATGACGAGTCTTTTACCTCATGAATATCCAAGTAACATATGTACATTGATATTTATAAGCCTTTTCTTATCATCCAAGATGATCTCCTCTTTGTAACTATTGAAGGAGTAATTATTCAGGTTCACACAATCTCAAATCTGCCAGACGGACTCCAGGCTGCATATATATATATATATGTATGTATACTTAAAATGAAAAAAACCGTACTCTTGTTCTTTATTTCTTTCTTTCTTGAAATAATAATAAGATTTATAAAATAATAATAATAATAATTTCCCTCCATTTGCCAGATTTTAAATATCAAATTTCAAACGTTGTGCTGAGTATAAATATTATATATATATATACACATAATGTGTACTAGTATTAGTTAAAGTGTACGTGATTTCACGTCAACAAAGTCTACTGCTTCTTTTCAGTACATATTTTATGCTACTAGGAGTACAAAACATAATCAACGGAGGTCCCATTCACAATAAATAGGAGGCAAATGTCCAAATACAATATCTCATTATTTGTTTGTAGAAAACGGAGTCGAGGCACAAACGACTCAGTAAACAGAGTTTTTTTAAAACACTCTCTTACAAAATACAGATTTTTATAAAACGTTATACTAAAAATTTGTCAAATTATGAGGTATTCTCTACTTGAATACGTTAGTGACATCACGATATTATTAGTTTTATATACATTTATCAAAAGAATAAGATTCAGTTATTGTTTTTTTTTTTTCACATCGGAACAAGAGGATTCCGTACGATTGAAATCCATCATCCATGGAGACTATTCATAATCAAAAAACAAACAAAAAAAGTGTGAGTAAACTAATTTAAACTCCCACTACATGGGTACTTTTCTTATTGATAAGGGTTAAAGTTTTGTTAACAAATGCAAGTTTAATCTGAAGATGAATATATGATTCTACTTAAATATTTATTTATGGTTTTGGATTAACTCAGTGGCTGCTTATCTTTGGGTTTTTTTTTTTTTGTTGTTTTTTGTACCATTATTTCTCCATCTCATCATCTCTTTGGCCCACGAAAAGTCTCATAAACTTTTTATGGTTTTATATATGAATATAAATACATTTAAGAGGACTATACACAACAATCTACAAGTAAGGAATCTCCTCCTAATAGTTTTCCCTTTTATTTGTTTAATGACTATAATAGTACATATATGAATCCATTTATGTAGGGTTCTTTAGCAGTCCAAAGTATACCCAGAACCATTCAAGACAAGATTCAGGCTTGTGAGCAAATATTTTACTCTATTTAGATGGAACTTTATATATCATTGAAATGCTCTGGAAATTAAACTAATTGTTTTATGGCGCAACCCGGATTGATTGTATTTAAACTAAAGAGTCAATCATTGATTGTAATAATGATTTCCTTTTCAATATTTCTCAATATATTCGATCACCCTCTCAAAAGTGTATGTATTTTTTTTAATTAAAAGCTCGCATAAAAATTTTGATTTCCAAAACTTTTTTTTTTTAATAAAGAACAAAAGAGTTGAAGTAAAAAAATAAAATACTTCAATAATTCAAGTTAAGTGGGAAACTGGAAAAATGTTCTCATGCAAAATTGATGGTTCATTTGTAAATGACAATGCAATTGTTTTTACACTATGTGAGCCAAAAGGAATTCTTAGAAAGGAAATTTGTATAAAAAATTTTTTCTGAGAATTGACGTATATCAAAAACCATATATTATTATTTAAGTGACTTTAGGTATTTACTTTTTTTTTTTTTTGCCAATGAAATATACCTACACAATAAAAGTAAAAAATGTTTTCATGAGACGTCATCATTTTGAAAGTCTGCCATCTTGGAGAAGGCAGTTCCAACCAGACTCTATTGGTTCTATATGAGCAATAATTTAGTATAGTTTTTTTTTCAATTTTTAAAATGAGATGATGTCAAACTTGTCACCTTTCGTCAAAATGAGTTTGACACTCCTGCATCACATGAAGTTTTCTATGAGGTTATAAAGAAAATTCTACGTATTACTTATACCTTTAACATGGCGTCCATTTTGTCTTAATAGGGCCATCTATGACGTCAGTCTAAACCCGCCATAATCATTATTTATTGAGGCACATAAATTATAAAAAGAAAATGAATTAAAAAAGCTGCCAAAAAATATTTAAACATCAATAGATGTAAAGTCATAAATGAATTATATTTACATATATGTATGTACATATAAAATTGAGATTTGTTTTGAAGAAGCTTTAGAATAAACAGAAGAAGAACAACAACCACCATATACATATTTTTGGTTGTGTGTGTTTGTTTTTTTCTTCTTTTTTTTTAAACACTTGTTTTTCTTTTTGTATATTTCAACTTATCATCATTTTTTGCAGAAAATCTGTGTTTATAATAATAATAATAATATTATATTTCTTTTTGGTGATAAAAAATAAAAATTATATATTTACTTATTTTTTTTATCTTAATCTTTGGTTGTTTTTACTGAGAGAAAAGGTTGATATTTTTTTAGTTGTATGTTTGCTTCCGAATTATTTTATCTTTTTTTATTATTATTTTTGTACAAAGAGCATTTTTCACGTGTATGTGATGACAGCTGATAAAGATGAGCAGATAGTGAGAAAAACACACAGACTAATGAGAAAATGGAGTCATCAAAGTATTCAATCTCTTGTTTTTAGCTCTTATATTCATTATTGCCCTAATAATAACTATTCATCACTATAGAGGGCGCTTCGTAGACTATTTTTGATACTTATTGAGATTCTTCTCTTTGTAGGCTGAAAGTATTCTCTCAGAGTGTGATATAATTCGATTCCAGAGTATCTTAGTCTCTATGCTTGAATGTAAGACCTCTATGTGCTGATCCTCATAAGTCTTACTTTTTAAAGAGGGGGAGGGGTTTGGGAACTCAAGACCCTGAAAGCTGTTTCAAAGTCCCTCCCCTTTGAGATTTAAAAAAACATAAAATACACACAAAATGTTCATAAGTGATATAAATAATAAAGATCTTTATTTAATGAAAACTTTTTCCTCCCCACCCCCCCTTCTTGTTTTTTTTTTTTTTTATATGTGGTCTAAAACTGCACCTGCTCTCCAGATCCTTTAAGATAGAGACTGGAACCTAAATGAAATTGTATACGTAGTTATCTAAAATCATTTATTTATTTAATTTTACAATTGTTTTTGACAATTTTATATTTTTCATTTTATGATGTACAAATATTTATTTATTTCTTCATAAAATCAGCTGATGTTTATTAATTTTCTTCTTTTCTTTTTTTTTTTGTTCAGTACTCTGACATACTTTTTATATAAATAAGAAGGAAAAAAATAAGAAGAAGAAGAGAAAGAAAAGGAACAAGAGAATGCCTTGGGAGACAAACACACAACGTTTTGGGCATAATCCGTGTAAGAGTCTAAATAGACTATTGAATTACATGTGTATGTATGTATTTGCTCTTATCGTTTTAATGAATTCATGAAACACAAGAATATGAATATAGGTGAGGGGGGGGGGGGAAGAGAGAGAGAGAGAGAGGGAAAGAGGCATAAAGACAAAAATAGCTAGATAAATAGTTAAACATAATGTTATTTTCATAACATTACCAATGTCTATCATGTGTTTTTAATTTAGTATCAACTATAATTGCGTGTATGTATGAATAATATTTGATTGAATCAATTTATCAAAATTATACTCAATTTATATTGTCAGTTGTTTGCCCTTTTTATCCATGATTGGTTCATTTTTAATTTTATCCTATTTTTTCATATCTATGTATATTAAACTTGCACCTTAAATATATCAAAGCATTAACTTCCCTTGGAGATATACTTTTAATTGTTTGTCAGCTGTTGATTTGTTTATTTCTGTTCCGTATTCGATTTTTGAGCGATTAATTGGTAAAATTGAATTATATGTATCTTTCTAAATTCTAAATAACCAATAGTTGGTATAATCCCTTCTTCGTCTGAGAGCTTTTTATTCTACAATCTATTCTAAGGTAAAATCTCGAATTAATCTAATTTTTGCTTCAAAGCCACTGGGTTTAAGCATGTACAATCCCTCCGACATTACAAAAATAGAGATTTTTTTTTTCTTCCAAGATATTATTTACCTGACGTCTATGTTAGATATTGGAAGGATGTCATATACAAATCTATGTCGTTTTCCACACAATTTAATATGTTTCTTCAATTATTTTTACAAATTTAAAGCCATTTGTCATTCTAGCTATGATCTCATCATATATTAGTCTTTAGTTACATTACTTAAATATATATTCTTAAAATTTTCTGCGTCGTGTATTCATTTTTGGAGTTTATTAATTTTTTAAGTCGAAAAAAAACTATAAAAAACTCAAAGTATTCCCCATGATCTTTGAAAAATAATACTCTAAATAGTTATGAGATGTATGATACAGCCAATTTATTTGAAACAGATCCAACAACTAAATGCCCATTAAAAATTGAGGAGTTGAGCTTCTTTGTCAAACAAACCTCTTTGAAAGTATATCTTAAAGAATGTATCGTTATTGAATTTAAAAAAAAATAAAATTATTTAATAGAATTTGATACAATCATCATGAATTTAACTCGAAACATACTGTTCTTAAAACAGAAAAAGAAAAGAAAAGGCTAATTTAAAAACTTGTCCCATGAGGGCGCTTTATCATTTCTCTCTACTGCATTTGAACTATTATAGATACAAGTTTACAATCAAGTGATAAAAAAGAATAAATGCTTTAAAGAGATTTTTATTTATTTAATAAGAGCCAAATTGAGGAAAATTGAATGATGATTATCTTTTTTTTTTTTTGCAGTGTCATTCTCTAATTGAATACAGACTCTAATGAAGCAAGCAAAAGAAATCTGTGTACATATGTAATATGACTTGTTTAAGAAGATAAAAACTGATTGATTCTCATGGCCATTTATACATGTTATTAGGAGGAGGGGGGATCGGATCCTTAATTCCACGCGTCATTCCCAAATCATTTATCCCACTTTATGCTCCCTAAAATGCCTCTCTGTACCATTTCAAAAAGAAAAGAAAAATATGTCATTCATGTAAAATTATATATGTACTTCAAATCTTTAGCCCTCATTGTTTCGTATGATAAGGGCTCACTGTTTGTATACATGTTAGAAAAAGGAGTAGTTTCATTATAACTATCCGTTACAGATAGTCAAAAACTAATCAGTTTTTTATTGGTATTTTATTGTACATAAACGCAGAAAAGAAATATAAAAAGAAAATGACATTCAAATAATGATGGATTTTAAGTCACTACAAAAACAACATTATTTTTTTTTCCTTTCAATCTTCCTCTTGTTGAATTACTCAAATTCTTTACCTGGACATCTGTATTATAGTTTTACTGGTGACTCCTACTCATATTGAGTCATGATATTGTTCTCCCTTAACTCAATTAATGACTTTGGTATTTCCTTTATTGCTTGAGAGTCATTGTCTGTGCTATATATATATACATATATATATTTACCAACATACTTTTTTTTGTATATAAGTGCCTTGTCAGCATAAAAACAGACTGGTTTCTTTGCTATGAAAATCGAAAATCAATCAAAACGTTAAAATGATCGATATAATTATAATTTTTAAGGGTGAATTACCGTTATAATATATATTTATATATTAGCTTAGTATAAGTGTTACTTTTTACGGTTTAATTGGAAATTGCAATTCAAAATTACCTAAGGTGTTATTGTGTAATCACACACCACGGTAGCTGTTGTAAAACGGTGAATTTACAACTTTATCAAAAAAAATTGAGTTGTATTCGCGAAAAAAAGAAATTAACTTTTGACTTTAAAAAATCGAGTTTCATTCAGAAAGTGTTAAATTTGCTAATATTTTAGTCATAACCAATTAACTACATAATTTTAAATTTCAGTTAACATTGACAGTATTTTGTCTATTAACTAACGAAAGTACAATTCATATTCTTTCTCCTATGTTAATTACACAGGTTAACATATTTTAAATGTCGAAAATACTAAGGGGTATAAGTATTGTAAAAGTTATTCAGTTTTGCACACTGGTTTTAAATCTTTAATCTTTTTTTTTTTCGAGAGTCGAACGGTTTTTGAGACATCGAACCCTACTTTTTGGACTTTTTCGGCCCATTTTCCAACTTCAACTTAAGCCATGAAGGATACTCATTTTGTGCATTAAAAAAAATAATGACACCCTAGTGTTTTTAATGCAAATTCCAATTCCAATCTTTGTTTTGACCTAAGGGGACACATACTTACAAAAAAAGAAGTTATTTTTGACTTCAGATATAGCATTAAACAGCATGTGATATAAGCTCATAGGGTTTGTTTTAAGGCCCTTATGAATGGAATGGGTGAGAATACATATTTTGCTATGTTTATAAAAAAGTGGGATAAATACATTGTGTGGTTTTGAGAGTGTGAGATTGAGTGGAAGTGTGTGAGTCTAACATCAATTAATTATCAAAGACTTGATAATCCGAGTAATCCTTCTCTCTGGACTTAATGGCTTACGTGTGACCGAAAATAAATATTCGTAAAACAATATGGAAAATTATAAAAGAGCAGAATTTCTAAAGTATAAATGTTTATATAAGAAACCTCATTAAAAAATACAGTTACCGAACGTCTTCATCAAAATTAATTTTGAAGGTATGAGAGTTACATAATTGCCCATAAAACTCTTTACTTATGAAGTTAAAGTACTTATTAAAAAATTTGTTCAGCTACAGACAAGTTTGTTTTATGTTGACATGTCAAAAATTTGTAAATATAATTGAAATAGCAGCAGAATTTAATTTAATTGACTATTTATATGATTCTTGATGAATTTTCATGGAAAAACAAATCCAACTCACTTTTATGTTGACACTTCACATATATAATTTTGAATGAAAAAGTCCAAACACATGAACATACACCATAACCCCACAGTGAACATATTTATATATCCATCTATTATGTAATATAAATTAAACAATTCCAAATGACATATATTTTGAACAACCTTAAAGATCATTTTCAAGGTTGCTTGTGTCCTTTACTTTTGTTTTAAACTCAATTTCCGGTTGCTGATTTTTACAGAGCATGCCTATATACATATATTTGTTATTGAAGGATTTTCTTCAGAAATTAGGTCACTAAGTAGTTTTGTCCACAGATAACATTTGAATAAAATCCTTTGAAAAATAACATCAAAATTAAACGTAAGATTATTTCTTGAGATATTTAAAGAAATAATTAAACTTTTTAAGATGCTCAAGTATAACTTTCAATATATTTGTGGGAGTTGAGATGGTGAATAAATACTTTTATTTCTAATCTAAATCTCATTTTTTTAATGATAGATTAGCTGGGACAGGCTTTATCCTAATGAAACTTAAGTGTGAAGAAAAACTAAGGATAAATAACACTACAAATGCAACGGACTCCCCTGTACTGAACGTTTTAATATCTTAACCCTTAATATGATATAAATTTTCAGAGCAAACAATATTAAAATCCGTTTTTATCCAATATTTAATAGAAAACTTAAATAATAATTTACCCCCCCCCCCCTTCAATCATTAATTATAATTATATTATATATACAATGATAATGTGTTGAGTTAACAAATTAGTTCAGTTCGTTTTTTGTGGCTTTTTGCTTGCAAATGATACCTATAAATTTCAACCGTAGAAAAATGGTTTATTTGCGTAATATCAAATAATTTTGCAAGCTCTTCTTGTGTTTATCTTGCATTTTTTCGTCGTTGTATTTGAATTTTTTTGGCTGTCCAGAGTGAATCTTGTCTTCAACGCCAATATCACCATTTTTGAAAAGTCAAAGTCATTTTCTACATAATTTATGAGCAGAACTATTGTCACCATAAGCTACTGCAAGCATTCAATGCGTTTCATCTGCTCTTTTGTTCCAATCAAAGCAGAAACAATAAACCTCCCATAAATGATGCATAGTTATCACAAAATTTGACATGTTCAACTAAGTAAAAAACAGGCTTTATTTTCGAAAATTAAAGTGGTATATGCTGAATATTATTAACAAGTATATAATCTCTCTGAAACTACCGATACCAGATGTGATTATAAAACATTTTTAACAGTCAGAGCCATCACTTCAAAACGGACCGAACTATTTTGTATTTTCTATAAAAAGATTAAGACAGTCCATAATATCCAAGACCATTGTTATGAGATTCAACATATTATATAATATACCTACGTATCTACGTAGGAATATCCACGAATTAAAAATGACATTAAAATGCTCCATATTTGGACAAATGAGAGGTGTATGAAATGAAATTTATGTACAATGTATATATATATATATAAATATATATAAATATTTTGTAAATTGTATTTTGTATCATTTTCGAGGTTGCGTGAGTTCACTTAAAATAAAAGGAAGAGAGAGAGAAAGAGGGAAAAAAATCTCTTTTTTTCTTTTTCTATAGTGTTTTGGAGAGTTTAATTTGTAAAATTAAAGTATGGAGAAAGCACCCAAAGAGAGAGAGAGAGAGAGAGAGAAATAAAAAGCCTTGTTTTTTTTGTTTTTTTAGATTAATGATCGAAGTATGTCTGTATCCATTTTTTTTTTTTTTTGCTCCTCTTTTTCTTTCTATTAGACCAATAAATCCCTTGGCCCATCTATTAAAGTATGTAAATTCGAATTTAATTATGTTAATTTATTTTATTTTTTTCATTTATAGGGTGCATATTTCTATTTGTATATCTCTATGTACATACATAGGATGTTAAGACGACGAGTGAGTATTTCTTCTAACTCTACAATTTTAGATATTAAACACACACACAATTACTACGTACAAGTATCTATTTTCCTTTTAATGAGATGTTTAAGTACAAAGTTCGAATTGAGGATTCCATTTTTTTTTTTTTTTTTTTATTACTTCCTTTCATTTGCATTTTTTTTTTTCCCCAAGATTCTTTCATTATTTTAAAAGCTTTATTGAATCCCCCCCCCCCCACACACACACCAAGTATGTACATTGCTTAATATTTTACGTTTACATATATGTGTACATATATCTACATACTTAGATTTATAGGCAGGTGTTGTTATTATAGCCATTTCAAGTAAACGTTGATGTACATCAATAGACGACGCTATTGATGTAGTTTTGAGAAAATCCTCTTGGTCTACCAGGTCTTTATTTTTCAATTTCTAAAGTTTATGGTGAAAAAATGGACACAAATTTAATCTTCGAAATAAATGCCATGGCTAGTGACACATTTTTACTATCTCTCAGGTAATTTGTGGATGGTGCACCAAAAAAAAAAAAAATGGCCGTCTTTGGCTGCAAACCAATCAGTGAGCCATCTGTTGGCTTCTGCGCGAGAATTGAAGCACTGTTCTTTTAGTGTGTCACCCATCTATGCGAACAAGTGATAATCTGTGGGCGTCAAGTCTGGTGAGTAAGCCACTTGCACCAACGGTTCCCAATCGTACGCTTCTAACCACTCCCGGGTCGCTCTTGCTCGATGTGGCGGTGCATTATCATCAAGAAAAATTACTTGGTGATGCCGATTGGAGTATTCTGGGCGTTTTTGGCGTATGGTGCTATTCAAATCGGCCAATGTTTGTTGGTAGGAAGCACTGTCTAACTGTTTCACTGGGTTTTAGCAACTTGTACTAAGTTTCATATTAAGCTGATCCCAGAAAACACACAGCATTGCCTTGCATCCGTTCTCCACGTTAAAACTACCACTTCGGAATTTTTCAAACTACCTCAAGCACTGTACTCCGTAAGCTTCTACAAGCATTTGATGTCCTTTAGAAGCGTTTTCTTCAAATGATAACAGAAAATTAACTAAGTTCGAAAAATCGGAGTTTGAAGGCACAAAATTTGACATTTTCAAGGGATAAACATAAATGCATTGATGTATCAAACTTCACAAACAACGAACTGAATATTGTTGCTAGATGACAGACAAAAAAAATAAGAAGACATTTGGAATGGTTTAGAAATACTCTTAGCGACATCTGTTGCCAAATAGCAGAAAATTCATTTCATAGGTATAGATCCAATAATATAACATTTGCTAATTTAAGATGAGAAAGTTTTTAATGTTTACAATTCATGTTGTAGAAGGAAGTTGCCATATTCGTGACATATTTATTTTTCCATACAATCTCTCAACCTTTCCAAAATGTTAATTTATTTAATTTTCTTCTAGTGGCAAAAAAACCAAGTTGTTTTAAAAGGAAAATTTTTTCATATTTTGCACTTGCATGAAAATTATTAAATGAACGATTACAATTTATACAATCGTCTCTTTACAAAACCTCACTTTTGTTTAAAAGATCAGATGGTCCACAATTGGTTTTATTGATTGCTATGATACCATTAATAGCAATTTATGTTCTTACCACACGCTATATCATTTTAATTGCGGAATAAAAGAAGTATTTTTTTCTTGGATTTATCCATCAAAGGTTTTGTTAGAAATCAATCAAAAACTTTAAGTCATTCCCTGTTTACTATTTATAAATATTGTAGCCATAGTTAGAAAGCCTTCAACTGGAACTCTCAGAAAATTATCTAATCTTCTCATCACATTGGAAAGAGGGCATTGCAGTGACAGAATAAACAATCAAATATTATAAAAATACAATTCAACATATGATGTTGAATTGTCTTTTTGGTTTTTTTTTAATTTTAAGTCATTTTTTGATGAAGTTTCATATATATATATATATATATTTAAAAATTGTCTCTTTAGTTTCATAACTATGTATATTATGCAATCTGTGATGTAATATTCTATGAAATATGGTAGAAAAGTAATGAATATGTCATAGCAATTTTCATTACATTATTTATTTTTATGAAAAACGTAACTTTTTAACAACGAAAAAAATATTTTTTTTTCATATTATTTTTTGGTATTTTTTTCTTATTTATAATAATTTTCTGTGAGAGTCAAAACAGAGTGATGTAATTAGACGAATTCGTACTTATTAATGAAAAAAGTACATATATTAAAATAAAAAAATTAATGTCTCTTAAATTATTATAAGAAGAAAAAAAATTAAACTTTAAATGTACATATTTTTGCACCCATTGCAAATTATATGTATTGTTCAAGCCACTCTTGCAAACAAAAAATTTTTTTTTTATTTACATACTTTAAGAATTCCAATTTAAATTAATTTCTTAGTTATAAATATAAATAATTTTATTTTTATTTACATACATACATATATGTGAGATAAATCGTTCAAAAAGTTTTGCAACTTTTTTACTTTTTATTCGTAGTGTGTCTACGAAAAATAATAAAATTTTCTTCTCTAGCTTTTTGTTATTCTACATATATGGCTTTCATTTTTAAATAGAACTTTAATTAAGCAGATACAACAATGTGTATTAATGTATATTTAATATATAACACCATGCATTTTGTTAATTTACTTAATAGAAAGCTGTCTATTGATTAATTATTAAAATTATTATTAGAGTGGTTTTCTAGACTAAGAAATTATATGAATCAAAGAGGTTTTTAGTGTAAAATTCAATTGGAAGTTGTTATGTATAATATTTATTTAATTACACATTTACATGTGACATCATCCTTTTTGAATGTTAGCCATAATGGAAGAGGCATAAATCATAACACAGGTCAACAAATTGAAAATGTCAAAATTCCTAGAGTGTATAAAAGGGAAATAAAAGTTATTCAGTTTTGAACGCAGATTTCAAATCTGTAAAAAAAAATTTTTGAGAGTCCTACAGTTTCCGAGAAATCGGTCCCTACTTTGTTAACTTTTTTGGCCCATTTTCCAAATTCAACTTCAATTTACGCCTAGAAGGATACTCATTTCGTGAATTAAAAAATATTGATTCGATATTGTATTTAGTGCAGATTTCAATTCCAGTCTACGTTTTTGACCTAAGCGAAGAAGGATTACGAAATCAGCTGAAATTATTCTACTACTTGTATCTATTGCACTAATTTTTCCTCTTGGGTCAAAATTAAGATACACTAGCTGATCATTATTTTTTTTAATTCACTAAATGAGTATGCCTTCTAGGCTTAAATTGAAGTTGAAGTTGAAAAATGGGCCAAAAAAGCTCACAAAGTGCGTATTTTCACGGTAGAGCTACCAAAAAACAACTGCTCTAGACTGAAATAGTAGCATGTAGAAGGATTTCAGCTGATTTCGCAATCCTTCCACACACTACTAGTTAAGTAGCTCTACCGTGAGTCTTTGATTTTAGCAAATTTTTAATCGAAATTGAATGAAAGTTTACATATTTAGATGAATGATTTCTTCTTAATTAAGGAGTCTTATCGGGTGCTTGACATCTCCTTTGAAAGCTGTGGATCTAAGCTCTTTAATGAATTCTCATTAATCCATTTTATGTAATAGTCAAGGAGTTATTTAAGTACAAACATTTTGGGCGACTTTTGGGCCTACTCCCTTCCCCTTCGCCTCCAAAATCCCCTTTAGGTCAGAACAAAGACTAGAAAATACACTACTTATATACAATTTTATGAAAGTAACCTTTGACAAAAAGTAGTTATGAATAATTTATTAATTACTCCCTCTATACATAGACTTTAGAGGAATATTCCATTATAAAATGGAGGAAGACGTTGATAACCCTTTACTATTATAGCATTAGGTTGTCAAAATTATTTTTACTTTTTCTTTTTTGCAGTTTTTTATAAGATATACACCTTTTAGTTTCATTTCTTTTTTTTTCTCCTTTCCCCTTTTGTAAGATTCCTCTTATTATTATAAGATCTCATTTATCTTCGTTAGAGATTCTTCCATTTGTTATTAGAATCATCATCATCACTTTTGTTATTGTTGTTGTTGTTATTGTTTGAATGCTTCGCGGACTCTCTGAGTGGTTAAAAGTCAGCCCTTCCGGCACAACATGAAAAATGATGAAGGGTAGAGGATGATTTTTCACCTCTGAGTAATAAAGTAATACAATTTTTGAGAGTGGATGGATGTTATTTGATTTTTGAAAAAAGTTTCAAAATTTGGGTAGCGAGGTTTTGAGATAATGAAATGACACATCTATGAAATATAGTCTTTCTATATAAACCCTAATTCCTAAAATGTGTCTCACATTTTGAGTCAGTTTTTAAGTTTAAAAAACAAAAACAGCTCGATTGGGGATTTTGATTCAGTTCGATATCTAATTACTCAACAAATCCTCACAATGACTCATTATATGGTTTAAGTCCAAAGACCTGTCAATATTTCATTTTCTGATCCTGTATAATTATAATGTAGTCATTATAATATCAGATCTCATTACTTTTGTTAAATTTGTAAATACTTGTCATTTCTTGTTGCTTCTTTCAATTAATTATTATCATGTGTGATTATGGTGATTATCGTGATTAATTGGTGGTATTATAGATAATTTTGTAAAGAGTAAGCTGTTGGTATCATACTCCAAGGGTGTGTTTAAACATGCTTTACCCTATAATTATGGACCTGATTTTTATTTCTTTTAATATTATTAATGTATTATAAAATATATAAAAAGACCCTGAGGAAAGTGGCTCTCCAAAAATGAATTCTTCATTCAATCCAAACATCATTTTGTATTCTTTCTATGAAATTAGGTGTGTGTTGCAACATTGTTACGTCATTTTCTATGCATATATTTATATTTCAAATGCTAAGTTTTCATTTCAAGACACTTTTATCAGTAAAATGTGCCATTATTAACATGCGAAAAAAATAAAAAGTTTTTTTTGCAGCCCTGACGGTCTCGAACATAACATAAGCTGTTGTAAATTTTGAGAACAGCAGGCCACAATCAGAACCTTAGGTAAGAACTCCCTAAGTTAGATCAACAAACACATGAGGTAAAAATTGTTACAATTTTGACCTTTAATACGATCAATTGCGTTCATAGGTTCTGTTATTTTTCCGGATTGATTTGAATAGAACGACAAGTCTCAAATTAGAGGAAGGAACTCTCCATTTTTGGAATAGCCTATTGGGAATGGTTCCTTTGACCCGATTCTATATGGAAGAGTGATTATTGCATGGTCGAGTGGAAGGGTTATTTATTTGCAATAATAATAATAATAATAATGATAAATAAATGGATTGAGTTTTTCATACGTCTCTTCTATTTTTGCAAGATACATAGTACACACATGAATGAAATATTTTTGCAAGTCTATTCATGCAGAGACTTTACTTTATAATAATAGCAGAATTTAATGTAATTTTTTTTGTATGTTCTAATGAATATCATACTGGAAACAGATGATAAATGCAATATGAAAAAATGTTTGAGCAATTTCAAACCAATTGAAAAACCACCTTTATTTTTCTTAACAACGATTTTTTTAAAAGCATACTTCTTTATTCCGTTGCAAGGACTTAATGCTATCTTCCAACTTCAGACATGGATGTACATTGTATCTACATGAATGTAGTACCAAATGAAAAACCCACTCGAAGGAATTTTTCTTTTTAAGTGAGCAACTAGACAATTTGTATGTGGCAAAGGTTGAGTGAGATAGAAGAAAAATAATTTATGAAATGAGTTTAATTAAAAAGTTCAACATTTTTCTTTCATTTTAACAATCTTTAATGATAATTATTATTAATTTGAAAAGATTATTTTCTTAGTCAAAAATGTACGTAGTCTAGTCTTTTTTTTTTTAAAGATACTGTTTGCTAAATAAACCTATCATAAGGTATAAGGAAAAAAAAGTTTTACGGTGGTTTTTTTAAGAACAAAAATATATATTTAAAATCAGCAACATAGGATTTGTACATTATATATAAAAAAATATATATTAATTGATAAAATTAAAAGAAAAAAATAGGATGAAAGAAAATGTTGAAGTTGCAGATTGGAGATTAAAAATGTTTTAATCCTATAATAATGAAATAAATTATATAAATATAAAATAAAACAAAATTAAAGATTTTTCTCTTTATATATAGAGTTTTGTATTGAATGATACTTAATTTTAATTGTTGATAGTTGCATTAATTTCTTACAATAGAAAGTATTATTTTTTTTTGTATTAAAAAATTGGAATAAACACTTGAAATTCACTCTAAAACAATTAAGGGTGAGAAAGGAAAAAGAACTTTCAAACATGGCCATTCTAGCCACGTTTTTTATGGATAAATTTACTATGAAACACTTGATTTCGTTTTTTTATTTAAAAAACATTTGATCCTGTTTGATGGGGAAGAATAAATGAGTAAACTTTGGTTATTTACTCTCAAAGTGCTTATAAGTAACTCGTTATTACATTGGTTGACTGCAAATGTGTATATTACTTAGCAGTTTGATTAGTTTTTATGAATGAAAAAATACAGGAAAAAACTTAATGAAATAAAATTAATTTCTATAAATAATATGCTCTTCTCAAAATTGGTTTAATTTTTTATGTGAATCTCTTAACTCTGAAAAAAATACGTAGGCTTTTTCTAAGGTCTTGTCATGAATTTTGAAACAAAGGACGTTATTTTAAAACATACATAGTTTTTGTATATTTTGAAGGAAGGATTTGATTAAAAGCTTAGTTTAGAGGCAATATAAATTGATTTGAACTTTTAAGTAAGAAGATTTTCTTTTTAAAAAAATAATTCTTAAAAAAAAAAGAAGGCCAATAAGAAAATAAGTATAAGATGAGATATTCAATTGGCAATTCTGACTTAGATTTGATTTCTGGATTTAAGAAGGAACTTATTTTTTCTAAAGTGACATGAAACAACAAATATTCGAGGCATATAAAATGTAACAACAAAAAATAATAGACATCTGGACCGACTGTCTGATTATAACTTTTGTTTTATAACTTATGCATAAGTAATTTAATTTTTGTTTTGTGTCTGTATCAAATTTTTGAAGACAAACAAAGCAAGTGTCAATAGTTATTTTAAGTTATTTTTTTATGATTCAATAAGACACGTAGAAACTATTTACGTAAAATTTATAATCTTTATAATTGATACAACATTCAATAACTTTTCAATAAGTCCTCAAAAAAAGTGTAGAAAGTACAAATTTAACTTTTGCTAAGTGTATCCTTTATGAGTAACTTCCACCACCTCAATTTTAATTATTTTCATGGCTAGAACGAACACATTATAAGAATAAAAAAGTGATCTTAGGATTTAAAGTATAAACTATACATAGGAGAAGATTATTTCTATAGGACTTTTAGTCCTGGTATTTTAATAGACAGGCTACAAAACTAAATTACTCAATGCCAAAAAAACATTTCTCTAGTCGTTATTCCCCCCCCCCCCCCAAAAAAAAAAAGTAAGTTCAAATTTCCCGGTATTTTTTTGATCATAGTAGTTAGTACATATATTCCCATACTACGTCTATCTAAGATGGACCCAAAGTGAAAGCAAGTTGGGACAGATAACAAATCGATTTCTTTGTCTTTCTTTACATAGACTCTCATCATCATTACAGTGCAACTAGAATAATAACAAATGAGGGTCATCAGGACTGCAAACTACATTAAAGAAAAAATAAATCATTGTGTCAGAGCCAAAAAGAAGAAACAAAAAAAAAAAAAGACATGAACAGACAAGTAATAATGACCTTCATAATAAAAATATAATAAGAATATAATGAAAAGCATATTTTCCAATTAGATAAAATCTAATCTTTTTCTCTCTGTATGTACATTCATACAAAATGAGAAATAAGAAATCTAATTATAAATTTCAATTAAATTCAAAGTTAGTAAAAATAAATAAGAAAGAAAGAAAGACAGAAAAAAAGGGAAGATCATTTTACGCTCATTTAAATCCCTGATTGGGTAAGATGACAAAGATATCCTAGACATTGTATTATTGCTTGAAAGTCATTTAAGATATATATTCATAACATATATATATTTTGGGAAAGAAAAAATACGTTCTTTTCAATATGTAAAATTAATAAGTTTTATTTTTAATTTCCTATGAATTGTCTATTTTTAGAAAATAATAATAATAATTATATATATATGTGTGTATCTAACTATATATACATAAGTACGTACTTCCCTATCAGCTGTTGCTCTCCTCTCCTCAAAATGACTACATTCATTTCTTCCATTTTGCTCTCAAATTATTTAAATTCACTCTTTATATCATGAAAACTAAAAAAAACCAGTACAGCATAGATCTAAGCATACTGAAAGTTGAATATTTGTTAAATAAGCAATATCATACTAGTAATGTCACGATACTAATATTTTCGAACCGGTTCTAGTATCCAAGATGGTGATGTTATTACTTCCATACTTTTTTTTTGGATTAAATATCGATATTAAACGGGAATGTCATTGCTTACAAATGCCTTCGTTGGATATTTTATTCATTCTTATTTATATTTGTTACGTCATCGAGGCATTAAATAAAGTATGACGTAATAAACCTGCAAGACCCAGTTCTAATAACAATTAATTATAATTAAGTATAATGCGTAGTAAATGCGTCAAAACAACTATAGTACCGCAATCCGAGGAGTACAACTGTGTACAGATTCATCCTTTTTGGAGGCAGATTTAGTCATATTAAATTTAATAGTTTTTAATTCGGACAAATTCAAATTCTTATTTAGCTAATGCTCAACGTTCGGCATGTTTGAGATTCTACTCAATTTTTGTATATGAAGGCCCTTATAACAAATTAGCTAAATCAAAATTTTAGCTTGACTGTGGTGGCATTTTGAATATTTTGTCAAGATATTTTTACCCGTATTTTTTGAGTTCAAATGATATTTTTTGAGTTCAAATGATATTTCTTGAGTTCAAATGGAATTAAAGCTCTTTTAAATATCATGAAGCAAAGTATTTCTTAAATCTATCTTCTTTGAAGATATGAAAATATGATCTATTGAAGATTCAAAGTATTTTAAAGGGAGACAAACTTTGATGAACGACTCAAATGGAAAAACTTCTTCACACAATGTCTGTTTGTTAGAGTCAGCATTCACAGCCAAAATTAAATTTAAAATGGGTAATGAGGATGTCGTAAATATCAAAAAAAAAAAAAGTTAAACATACATAGTCATTGGTAGCCTTGTTATTTGAAAAATAACTGACTGAGCCCTTAGAACACAGTGTTCTGTTAATATTGTGCGCCTGAAAAAGAATTGCTTTTGAGTCAAGATGAGACAAAATCATAATTTTGTTTTAGTATTGGACAAAAGAAAAGGAGAATACATTCTACAGAGTGTGCTCGGTGAGGGCAGAATTGGAGTGCTCAGCGTGTGTGAGGCAGGCTTTAAGTTCAGACTTGACCATAGGAAATGACTAGGAATGTAAAAAATATGCAAAATGCCGCGTGTGAGATTTTGTGGAGTTGGCTCTTTTAACAGTACTTTTTGTTTTCCACAACTGTTATCATTTTTCCTTTATAACTGAGGGTAGAACATCTACCTGATAGTAAAGATCTCACATGAAGGAATACATGCATTAAGGTTGATAAAGCAAATAAAATGTAAACAAAAAGGGCTCAAGTCCTCGTATAATTATTAGTTAAAAATATATAATTTCCTGACATTGATTTCAGTTAATTTTCTGCCTCTCATTTATGGTGTACATACATAATGTTATTATTTATTATTGATGTCTTCATTTGTATACATATATAAAGGAGAATAGCAGCTGATAGCTCAGTAAAACCTCATGACAGCTCAAGCTGCTTCCCTTTCAACATTTATCAAATTGTCAGAGTTACCAGGTTGATGATTTTCTCTTTTTTTTTATTTTACACAACCCATTTGCATATTATTTACATTCCAAGAAATGACCAAATACGTAGTTGCAAACAAAACCAATGATTTATAAAGATATGTGAATGTAAAAATGGAGCTATTCATTTATTAAGTGGATTTTGTGAAAAAAAATTGATGCTTGATGCATTTTTGGTTCCTCAGTCAAAAAAACATTTCATTACTGCATCTTTTCCATCTTCATTTGCTTTTTTTTTTCAAGATACGATGAGGGGAAAAAAGTTTTAATTTGCCCTCTTGATGAATGACTTTGTATTTATTCAATTATAGCCATATAATATAAAAATATTTACTCTAAATAAATATACCTATATGTTGATAGGTAGTAATCCAATGATTGAAAAACTATATTTATTTAGGCATATACTTTAAACTATCTACATAATTGATGAGAGAGTATGTCCAAAAGGCGAATAAAAAAAATAAAGATTATAAAAAGGGTTGATGGATTCTATTTTCTTTTTATCATTAAAAATGATTCCCATACGTCTATAGCATTCTTTCATAGGATAAAAATAGATCAAATGCCTTTGGAATTAAAGGCTATAAATTGATAGTAATAATTTATCCAAGCAAAAACAAACAACAAAAAAGTATTATGTATCCATTTATAATAGGCTTTTAACAAAGCTATAAAACAAAGTAACAAAACACACCTATTAGCTTTGAGATATCCCCTTGTCTATGAAACTTTATATTTCCCCGCAAGATGTCTCTTTTAAAGGTCATACTATATATCTATAGTTATATTTGTCTTCCTTTTGCCACAATTTACCTTGTTTTAATTTTAGGTAGGAAGTTGAATTCGCAGAAGTTGTTGCATAGTTAGTTATAAAGTAATTCAGAGTACTCTCAGACCCCCTAGCGAACAAAAAAGTCAAGTCGTGGTCACTTGAATTTATACAGAAATTGATCAGGTGGTCGTCGTTTTGAGTTATTTGTAGTAAGTTTTTTAATACTCAAGTCATTCATTTTGATTAAAAAAAAAACAATACAGTGAATTAGTGAGGTTTTTTTTTTCGGTGCACCAAGAGATATATGTAGCAGTCTACATGATACATGGAAATGAGGATTTGCTCACTCATGAGTAATTATGCATAATATCATTCGTACCATATGTCATTTTTCACGATATATGTATTTACATGAATTATACTTCAATATTCGTGACTTAATGTATCATACGTCAAATGACGTCACAAATATCTGACTGATACAAAAGGAGTTGACGAAGAAAAAAGAATCTCAGCATGCACCATTCACTCCCAAATCTTGTTAATTGGTTGTCTTCAATTTATTTGTATTTGTTGAAAACAAACAGACTGTCTATGTATTATTTTCTCTATAACTGTCCCTCCTGTATTTTAAATGTTTACCATATTGTTTAAGGGTGTTATTAAGAGTGTACGTACCGGGAATCCCTCTTTTTCGACCTTTCTGACTATAAAACATACAAACAGAAATATATGGGGGTATTTTTTGAAAACATAATGAACTGTGCACCTCACTACTAAAAATTTCCCGCATTAATAAAAAAGAAAGTGAAACAATGATGCTCTAATACTGTCTTAGAATGTAGAAATTTAAAAACTATAAGAAACACTGGACTAGTGTGATGTAGCGTATCATTTCCTTACAAGTGGGGACAAATGTACATACATATGTACTTTCTGTCCAATTTTGATAGTTCTTTCCGGTGTAACAGTTCGGATTTGGACTGACGTCACTTCTTATACTAAAGGGGAAATAAAAGAAGAATGTTCTTCCCCCTCCTCTCTTTCCATTGCTGGACTGAGTATTGATGAAATAGCTACATCAATTCTGCTCCTCGTACTTCAAGAAATAACTGTATTAATAAATTAATTTTTTAACAAATTTATTTATTAATTAAATTTGGATTTTAACTTCTCCTTTTTTTCATATGCTATATTTCATTTTCTGTAGATATATGTACAAAACGCCTTAAATCAATTAATTATTATTATTTTTAATATGGTTGCTTTCACTACTAGGCAGTAGTATGTCTTTAGGTATGTTTATCTATATATAAATATATATATATATGCAATTTATATAATTAATTATCCATTTGAATTAATGCATTTGATGTATTGCATTTAGAAATTATAGTTCGTTTTTTATTCCTTTCCTCTCATTTGAAGATGGGGTAGAGAGAGATACGAAAAAATGTGAGTGACGTAATTCATCTTTTTTTTTTTTTTTGTACTTCTTCAAGTTTTATAATCATCTAATCATTTCATATTAGGAAGGGTATTTGGCTCTTGAACCAAATTTCATTTGTGCAAATTGTTTGTTAAAGTAAACATCTTTGCTAAAAATTATTAGCAAAATCGTTGATTCTGATTGGCTCTTTTTAGCCCCTATCTCTGGGTATAAATCGGAGAAAAATTCAAGTTCCAAATTCATGAATCACTCATGTCAAATAACAAGAAAAGTGAGATTTTATTCAATAGGACACAAATGGATCTTTTAATTTTGTAGGTACATTTTTCATTATGAAGAAAACAGATGTTAATTAATAAAAACATTGAATACAAACTATAAAAAAAGGTTTATATTTCTAAAAAATGTTTTTAATATTTCTTTAGCTCGTTCTGAAGTTAGCACAGAAATGAGTAAAAATGATAAGAAATTGAATTCTTTTTGTCCATGGCTTATAAACATCTCATATAAGGCAAACCAATGCATATCTAAAAAATTAATTTAAGTTTTACTAATTTACGACAACTTGTCTGTAGTTACAATAAGGTGATTGGTTTTTTTAATCATTTCAATATAACCAAACCAAGTTCCAAGGCAACATTCATTATCAACTGAATGATTATCGCATCATTGTCTTATTCTAGGAGTTGATTGATTAATTCGTCTTTTTAAAAGTCTAATGAAAGCAGGGAAAGTTTCTACCAAACCGACAATTCACATGGGATCACTTAGTGTCAAGTATTTTGCTAACAAAGGTCACCTCTTATAATTTACGGTGTATATTTGTTTTATAACAATACCACATTTAGTCATTAAAAAGATTATTTATTCATCAAAATGGATGCAAAGAGCCTATGAATAATGAGATAATGTTTACAAATGAATGAAATCGTGGAATGTATTGAGCTCGAATGCCGATTGTTTTGATCCAATACTCCCTAATTGATGTATCATATAACTACGATAACATATGTAGATCTACAAATGGAAGGGTTCCAAATGCCATGATTCTTAATTTGTTAATTTACATGTCATCGCATTGGAAGTGGTGAAGGAACATTCGAAAATCACGAGTCTGAAATAGACGATAGGAGCTTACAACTCCAGAGAATAATAACACATCTTTAGATAGTTGATGATTCTCCGACACAGTGAGTTGGAGCCCCTCGAACTCGGAGAGACTCTGAAGGAACCCTTAGCTTGGGTTAGTATCCGGAGAGAGAAACTTAGGACTGTGAATCCCATATTAAAGAAATCCATGGAATTTATTGCATTATCTCACGTCACTGTTTACATTCGTCTCCTTTCCGTCCCAGAGTCAGAAGCATGGATGTGGATCCCAAGACTTATTTTCCCTTCACCCCTCGAGGGATGTTTCTCTTTCACTCTTCTTCCCTGAGTGCTCGTTGCTCCCTCTATGAATGATGTACCTTTTTTTTTTTTTTCAAAATTATCTGATTCGTCTTCTGAATGAGTGCCAGGGCTAGGTCCTTTTGTGATATAAATAAATAAATATCAATTAGTTCAAGGCACAGACAAAGACCTTGTAATAGGGTCAAACAATTTGGGTAGTATGGATCATGACGTTAGAAGCCCACGTGACAATAATCAAAATATTTCAGGCGTGATATGACCTGACATAGTATGTACATCTGATGTACAGAAAGAAAGAAAGAAAGAAAGGAGAATGGCCATTGAGCCATAAATGTACGTACTTAAGGAATAAATCCATTAAAAATAAGGGAAAATGAGGATTCAATTAATAAGTACTACATATATATATATATATATATATATATATGTATATTTAATAGAAAGAAGAGTATTTAATTGTAATTAAAGAGAGAGAAGTGAAGAAAGGAAGAAAGAAAGAAAGAAAGAAAGAGGGAAAGGCAGCCATGTTGGATAGTATACTAATTGAATCTCAAATGAAGGATTAATGATCTCTTATCCCCATGTCCGTTAATCTTTTTTTTTTCTTTTTTTTCCCTTATAGGTAGATAGATATTATGTACATATAATTTTGTTTTAAGAAGTTAAAAGCAAAGGCAAATAATAATAATTACTCAGGCTGTATTAAATGGTTTTCCCTTTCAGAGTGAATTAAATGGTCATTTCATTTGAAGGTAGTACATCGTATGTTATTTAAAAAAGAAGCTTATATACTTAATAAAATCAAGACAAAATCCTTGCTTTTAACACCTTAAAGAAGTAACCTTTTTATCAAGGCTTATCAAGTGAATGAATTATATGTTTTTAATGGGATGCATGTATCCTTTTCTGATTTTTAAAATCACTCCTCTTTTGATTCTCTTGAAAAAGGAAATAAAGAAGAAGAAATGAAAAAAAAAAAAAGTAAAAATGAAATATCCATTATATGATTAATAGTCTGCACAATATTACATTGATCATACATACAAAAATATCTTTACATAACCTTAGGGGTCGATCACAAATCCATACTTTTAATACCATATTGTTTTGTAGAGGTAGGTACTCTTTAAGAAAAGTAATAATAAACTTAGTTAATTCATTAATATATCGTTTTTAGGGGTCGACCCTACAGCTTTTTTAATTATACATATATATATTTATATACGCAGAAATCTATATACAGGGGTTGCTCATGCATCAAGCTTGAAGCAGCTTAATGCTTCAATGGATCTCTACACACATAAGGTTTGAAATAGAGAAAACAAACAATGATAAACTAGGGGCCGATTACTATATTAGATATACGAATACCGTATCATTTATCCATGTTAACTGCTCATATAGCCACAAGAGAGAACAAATTGTGATCTTTATTGAGTCTCTTTAAACCTTTTCCTAAAAAAAGGAAAGAAATTAGTGATTTGTTAGCCAACTTTGTGAATCTCTTCAACTATATGACTATTCTTATATTAAAAATTATGACAATATTTTCATTGTATCTCGCAACCTCTCTTTCAATGAGGGAGAGAGAGAAAAAAGAGGCCCAAAATCAGTTTGTAATTGTTTCTTTTCAAAGGCTAAATATCGCTCTACCATCTTGAACCTATGATATAATAAGCTTATATGCTTATGGTAGAACACTTTAAAGTTGTAGGGACACGTTCAAAGCTTAGCTAGAATAAATTCAAATTCGACAAATCAACGTTCAGGATATTAATAACCTAGAATAAACATACAAATTAACAGCTGTTAATAATATATTTAGATACATTGGGGTTGTTCATATTTAAGGAAAGTATGTATAATGAATAATAGTCCCATATATGGGCTTTTCAATTCACAGCCCATGGGGCTAGTCCAGACCTCGAAAATGAAAATAATATATATTTCACATGGAAAAATAAAAATATCTTCAAAATAAATTGTCTCTGAACCTACCAAGTGTTATGGACTACATATACTGTAATATGTATAGGTGGAAATTCTGGAAGGATCTGTCAGAGGAATTTGTGGCACAGTTAATAAATTACAGACTCCTACTTTTCACCACCACCCCCTAGTTGTACTACCCTTGATGAAATAGATATAATTGAATAGAGACCATACGTGCTCTCAAAATCAGTTGGTACATACTTAGCCAATGCCGTCAGTCTTCCCAACTGTTGAACTAATCTTTATGAATTAATGTTAGGGAATTGTTCAGAGTCTAACAAAGACTTACCTATTTCGAGTTTCAACTCATCAGCGTTTAGAACACTAACAATAAATATATTCATAAGAAGTATGGATGATCTGTATGTAAGAGATAGATCCTGACTCCTGAATCTCTACTTTTAATACAATATTTTTTTTTACTAGAGACTACAAGTCACTTTATAACAATTAATGAAAGATTTCCCGCTGGCCTCATATTAAATCATCACTCAAAAAAGAAATGAGTTTTTTAATAATAATAATAATAATAATTTATTTAAGAGAATGATAATGATTATTTATAAATGTAATATACATCATGTTATGATTGGAATCATCTCTCCTAGATGGCTCTGGGGCTTCTTTAAAGTATACATACATTATATATATATAACAAAAATATGTTTTAACAAAAAATATATAAATATTTTTCTAATTATGTAAACAAACCTTAATGCAGGAAAAAAATAAATAAACATTTTCCGCATAACTTTTTTTTTTTTTTTGCCATCTTATTTTTGCTTGAGTGACTGTGGAATTAGGGAAGCATAACTATAAATTATATATGTATATATATATATACTTGTAACCCATGTTCGTGGAACGGAAAAAGATTGTCTCCAAGAGGGAAATATTATGTATGTGTGTAGGAAAATATCTATTGAAAAATTGGTAAAGTTTGTTTATTTATATATATATACATATATATATACGTATATTTTTCCTTCTTATTTATGTATTTTTTTAAAAAATTATGAGTTTCCTTTTCCCAATTTTTAATAATAATAATCATTGATTTGACTTTAATTCCTGTCATTTCTTGATGTTGAGCCATATTCTGATTCGTTGAGATCTTGTTCAACAAACCCTCTACCAAGGTACATATATATGTATGTATGTAATCTACAATTTCCCTTTCAAATAAAGAAGAAAATTACATTTCAAAGTGATTGACAGATCGCTCAGTGGTAATGAATGAGATAAGATAGATTGATTGAATATCTATTTTAATTGATTTTCTCCTTATATATATACAAGATGGATGGAAATAGTACAGGGGACTCCTTTCTATTACACTCCACAAAACCTTCCCTGAACAATTAACCTATTACGTGCAAATGTGTGCACTGAAGGAAACCCCTTTGATCTCTCTCTCTCTCTCTTCGTGTGATCCCCCAAATGATACATCCACTAAAAAGGCTGCTAAAAGCTCTTTTTGTTTACTTTTTTACACTCTATTAACTTTGCTTCTCTCATGTTTCTACTCAAGAGATACAAAGAGCTCTAACGAGAAGCAGGGGAGGGGAGTCTTTTGTTTTGATATGTAGAAAGGTGTTGTTGTGTCATATGAATGTGTCTTCTCATCCAGAAGGGATATTATGGGTGCAAATGGTTCATGCAATACACCAGGTTATCAAAGGTTTTTTGTATTCGGTGCAACTTTGGCGTGCTCTTAGCTTGGAATGATGTTACACCTTATTTAGTAGGAGAAAAAAATAGAAAAGGGAATGATAATGACGTCATATTTCTGCACTTTTTGAAGACAAAAAAAAAAAACATTTGAAAAGACATTTGTCTTTTGTTCAGTTGAGGATTTTTTGTAATTATCAAAGGATTTATTTACTAAGAAGCTGCACGTAATAATCTTCAATAAACACATAATTCCTCATTCATTGCAAGAGATCATTACTGAACAACAGACATTTGTCCATTTATTTTACAACAATAAGCCATTTGTCCGACATTTAAGTAATGGTAAATAGCAGTGACAGGGCTGCCATGGGTTGAAATTAATAAAAAGGTCTTTACAATATGTAATGATTATCAATTCAAAAGTAACGAACGAACTAGAATTTAATTTAAAAAAGATTTCATTTTCTTAGCAACAAATGAAATTATCCAAAAGTTCTCTGTCTAAAACTTTTATACTTTTAATAACAAACCACCATGAACCGTCGAAGAAGCTATTGAATCAAAACAAATTGTTCAAAGAATGTTTCACAAATCATTTTTTATATGGGCCGGATCCTACATAAAACCATGGTAAAGAAGATCCATTGTTACCATGGATAAATCCATTTTTATAAATTTGTGGCCATAAAATCTCCATATCGTAAAAAAAAATAATTGATAGAACTTCAGGACACATAATATTATGAGTAAATTCCTTCAAAATTTTAGCCAATTCAATTTGATATGATGAGAAGCAGCAGGCAGTGTAGAGCCCCTTCTGAAGCTTCTATTTTTTATCTAGTTTTGAATTCTAATATTTGATTAGAATAATTAGACTGATGGCTACTAAATTTTATGGACTATGCTTTATGAAGGAGGTTGAGTGAGACAATATTTATTTTGACATATTTTCAACCTAATTGTTAATTTATTGTTTTTCTATGAAACAATTTGTATCCCTTTTGGTATCAAAACAGTGTTTTCTGGCTAAATATCTTCTCTTTTCAAAACTGTTTCTTTCTTTCTTTCTTAAAAGAAAGTTTTTTTAATATATATACATATATATAAACTGCTATTGTATGAAGAAAAAAAAATATACTTTTTTCATTTCTTGACTACAAAGAAAAGAATAGTAACATTACTTTAATTTAAGAATTTATTCATTTTAAAAAAAATATTAAGGAAAATATAAGTTTTTAATAATATAATGTAAATTAGTTTTTATTACACCTTATGTTTATTTATGTTTGAGTTGTTGGTTGTAGAGAATAATGCATTGACTTCTTCATAGTAAAAAGGAAATTAATAGGGCCTTAGTGTATGAAATGTCATCTTGCTTCATTGGAATTAAATTTACCACATCAAATAGTGAGAAAATTTGACTTGATAAGGAGAGAGTATTTCCACGATACATCATTATTCTGGAAGTTGACCATCTTAGAAAAAGGCAAGCCAAATTTTATAATTATAAAAACCCTTCTTTTTATAAGATTGCAACAGTATTCAATGTTAAATACATAAATAAAATCTTTTAAAATCATGTTTTTTTTTAAAAAAAAACAATAAAAAAACAAAAAGAGAAAAAGATTTTGTTTTTTCTTTTAAGAAATTGGATATAAATTTTCCTAAGAAATATGTATAATATCACTAATGATCACCCACTTGAACTGATTACTACAGATTAATTAGCTGCTCAATATATCAGATGAGCCCTAGACATGGAGATAAGAACATTCAAATTTTAAACAAAATAAAGTTGTATATGTATAAGAACATAATATTTTCGATCTAAAGCGTTATTTTACTGCTCATTAATAACACAAATAAACAAATTTCCTGAATTGACAAGTCAAATCTATGATCCAATTTAGGTCGTAAGTAAATAATGGATTTAATATTTTTGACAAGTAGTTATTTTTGATATTTCATATTGGTTATCATAGAATGAATAATAATTATTAATCAAGTATGTATATAAATCCTATTTACAGGATTTTTTTTTAAATTGACAATTTGAATTAAGATGGAAAAAAAATGAAAATTTTTATTTTTATTTTATTATATAAATAATGATTCGTTTGTATTTTATGGATATCAAATTATTTTAACCCTTGTTCCTCCCTCTCTTGAGCATGACGATAATATTTGTACCTTGAATTGTGAACAGGCTAAATAATAATAAAATAGCCCTCAACCCATTTTTACTGGGTGGATGTGACTGCAAAAGACTATATGTCTCGTTATTATTGATTTTTGACTATCTTCCAAACATTCACAATACTAGACGTCATTGGCAAATCAAAAATGACGCACTATTATGAGCAAAAAATACCAGGAAATTTGAATTTAATTCATTTTAAGATTCCAATAGGGACAAATGTGTTTGTTTTTAATTTGGCAACCCTGTCACTGACAACTATGCCAAAATACACGTCAAAATGTTCATTAGTGTTTGAGATAGGCGTAGTCCTTTTGTCAAGAGCGGAAACTCAATTTTTCGTTTTTTAAAATGTCTGAAAGATGATGACAAAAAACCAAAAGAGTTTAAATGAATACCACAGACTCTATTCTTTTGAAGTTTTGATAATCTGTAGATACATAGTCTAATAGCCAAGAAGCCGGCCGTTTGATTGTACATTATAATAGCTAAACTCAGGAGTTATTGTTCTGTAGTTAATATTGACTTGATAAAAATTAGTTTTTTTAAAAAAATTGTTCTGAAAATTGGAAAATAAAAACGTTGGCACATGTGCTTTGCATCGGGGGGGGGGGGGCTACTTTTGAGGGGGGTGAAATGAATTTATATGACTAAATATATATTTCTTAATTCCCGATATTTTTTTGCCCAGAGCAGGTAGATTGTGAAAAATATTCAGCTACTTGTATCCGATTTCCAAAACTAACATTTTAGATGCACTTCACTGACATTTATCCAATTCAAAGCATTTTTGCATGTGAATTCTCTAAGGCAGTGGTTCTAAACCTGAATTCCATTCAAAACCAGCTTTAGTACACTCCACTTGTATGATTCGTGACGTCACACTCTACTTGGCTTTGGAAAAATGCATGGAAGTTGTGGGGACTCAGTAGTACCTCCAACAAGGTTAAGATCCACTACTACTCTAAAGAAACACGAATAAACTTAACAACAGCCTCTTTGGTTTTTCTCCTGTAGTTGACAGATCATTTCAAGGTTTTTCATTTTCCTTTTTGAACACATATATAATATATATTTTCATTCATTTAACTCACTTTTTTTTAAATGAAGAAAAAACCATTAAAAACCACATTTATATATATATTATATATGTATGTAGAAGAATATATAAATTAAAACAATAGAGAGATTTATTTTTATATACTCTGAAAGAAGCATATTTAAAAAAAAAAAAAAAAAAAAAATATTGCATTACTCGTCTTCCATATTTTTTTTTATTTTTTTGCTTTTTGCTTGCTTTTTCCATTGTTTATTATTAAATAATTGCTTTTAAATCCTGGGGTTAATGGTCCTTATAAAATACCACTCTTAATGAACCAGACAGATAAATATGTTTATTTATCTACCTTACAAAGTTTATACACATTTTTAAACATTATATGTAGATATGTATATATATATATCCCTAGATATAACCCAACTGTTTGTATAACTGCTGTAATTCTGGAGTTTAAAGATACAACATTACGTGAGGTATGTTTATTTTGATTAAAACAACCAGTTTCAGCATTCTTGGAAAAACCTTGAAGAAGTGTTGACCATTGTTATTGCTCGTTTTAGAACCCTCAACTTGTAACTGAGCTGAAGACTACAGAGCAAAAAGATCCGTCCCACTACATATTCACTAGTACTTTTAACGATATTTTTAAGGGAGAAAACGGAAATAATAAGACAAATAAACACTAATTAGAATTAAGATCCGAACCACTCCATGTACTGTGAACATTTTTGATCTTATTTTCATTTGAGTAGCATTTAAAAAAAAAGATCATTTCTCTTTACCAAAATTATAAAGGAGATTCTAAGAATTGTCTCTAACAAGGTCCTTACGCTCTCGCAATAGAACGAATAAACTGAAGTTTGATAAATACTCAATTTATTCAAATGAGGGGCTCTAGGCCCTAAGGTTGTAATGATCCTTAATTACGTCTTATATGGGTTTGTTGAAAATAATATAATTGTTTTTATTCACTCAACTTTAATTTGTCAATTCCGCCAGAAATGAATCATTCCTTACCTAATTCAACTGTGCTTCAAAAGTACTTATAAATTACTTATTAGGAAAAGGTGTATTAAAAGCACATTAACTACACCTGTAAATGAAATAATATTACGCCATCCCACTGAGAGGAGGGGGGAGGAACTGTCCTAAAACTTGGTTAATTTACATTCAAACCCTCTGCTCGATAACAAGAAGAAAAAATACTGAATAATCAAAGTCCTTTTTAAAGTTCGTAAAAAAAGAAAAGAATGAAAATACCTCCCCATTCTTTAGCCCCTCTTCCCCCCATAAAGAAGGGAAGGTATTAAAAAGTGTGAAAGAAGTAATAAACACGTGGTGTATCTACCTCTGAGGGGCTTACAAAACTAGAGGGAAATTGAAAAATCTATTAAAAGTTTTCTAAAAGGCACTGTAAATCACGTCTTTTTTTTAATAATTAACAAGGTAACACTTTTTTAATGTGTTTCTTGTTTGAGTTTTACGTCAAGAATAGCTCTGTATGTATTTTGTAGTTTGCAACGAATTGATTCGGTTAGAGAAGTACATACAAATGGTTAATGGGTAAATAGGGTAAATCTTGGTCTCAAGACTGAGTTTATCTTTGACCAAAAATAGATCACAAAACTGGATTTTTTCAAAAGGTGCCATTGGATAAAAGGTTATTGGCGGGGGTAATATCCCCTTATTCCGTATAGTTCTAGCATCATCTCTAGTTTGGTCTCTTTCTCAATCTCCGTCCTCAACAGTCTTAGCCTCAATGATAATGATAATTTTTATTATATGTATATTATATTATCTATTATAAAAGTTACGATAATACCGCACAACCTTTCCTTCAATTTTGGTTGAAAACTTTCTTAATGTTACTATCTTCCAAAAAAGCGATCTTATGGAAAAAAAATCAACTCGAAGTAAAATATTAATACTTCTATCCTATAAGATGTATCATTTTCTGACATTTTTAATATGTTGTCAATCATTTTCTCGAGTTATAGAAAAGGTAGAATAATTATAAATATATTTGTTATTAAATCTTCAATCCTTGTTTTTAAAATATGCAAATATCTTAAAACCTAAAGCTTTATTTTGTTAATTAATAAATAATCATTATTACCAAACTAAAAACTTGAAGATAATTATATATTCAGAGCAGAGATTAGTATTTATGTACTTATATTTCTTAAAGATTAATACAAATAATGAAATTTTAACAAAAATAGCAATATATTTAAAACAAATGAACCGATTTTGAAGTTTAGAAAATTTCTTGTTTATTTAAAGTGATATCTACAACTTTGAATTGAATAATATCTTTCTAAAACATCAATTCAATTTAACTAATTATTATAAGTCTAAAAAGAGCTGTCTTGAGCCTGGAGCAAGGCTGTCACAGCTATAATCATAGTATTATATCGACAGCAAATAAGCTGGCTTCCATGGTTACCATATCCTTTTCACGTCACCAAGGGAAGGGGCTTATCTTTACACGCGGGATGCGCCATTTTTCACATCACAGCTCGTAAGATAACCCCCAGCAAATATCAATTTATTTCACTCACCTACAACTCACAGTGTTACTCTGTTACTGTGAATATAAATATTATTCTGCAAAAGAAAACTCATTAAAAAATATTATATTGCTCTTTAGTATATAAATAAAGTTGAAAGAATTAAAACTTTATTTGTATTTATCATAGTATCATTTTAAGCTTCATTAAATTTATACATATATATATATATCTATTTATAGTATTTTTCAGAGAATTATTCACACTTGATTTACCTAAAATATACTCAAATTTAAAGGGGTGTGTGCTTTGATATTTTGATTGTTTATGCATTCAACTATAAGTAAAAAGGATATCCATTACAATTCATTTAGTACTAATAAGATTATATATTAAAGAGTCCTACATCCTTTTCTTCCCTATTTACAAAAATTAACGTCCCATCCAATTACTTATTTTGGAATATCCAATTGGTAATGAGCCCTTAATTGTCTGTCAATCCTTCAAAACAAAACAATAGACAAGTGGGTAGATGGATTCAAAACTTGTCTCTTTCATCCAAACAAGTCACTTTTGTAATGAGGCTGTTATTCAACCTTCTTTTGAGCAAGTTACATGCAAAGTCTATATGCAGATATGGGCATCATTGAATATACCAAGAGAGAGCATGGATTAAGTAACAAAGATATGTGTGTACTTCAGTCATAGGACTCAACTCACGATCCTCGAGTCAGACAGTCAAACTAGGAACTATGAGACACAGATGTTGATTTAAATGATTCAAGTCCTCCAAATCGAATTAATCACCTAAACAAGTCACTTCCAATTCATTCTCAAGTGATATAATGTACAAGAAGAAGCAGTGTAGCCAGATGAAATGATCATAATTCAATGTTGAGACGTTCGTTTTACCCCCATTTGACAGTTTATTTTGACGTGAATTAAAATTCAGAGTCTTTGAGGACTCACGTGACTCAAAAATGACTAGTGTCAAATTATTTGTTAATTTGAGACGGCAGAAGGACAAGGTGTTTGATTTCAGTCTAGGGACTTGAACTCTGAGACTCGAGAAATTTCATCTCTGCATTAAGGGATAAATGAACATGGATGATATACTCTAGTACACACGCAATCTACCTATTTTTTATTTGTTTTTTCTTCCTTCTTTTTTTCCCCCTTCCAAATAGTCTTGACAATTGAAGGTTGTTTCTTCTTCTTCAGCAAAGTTACTTTAAAAAACATAATAACAAAGTACATTTATGCCTACATACTTATGTAGGTAAAAAAAAAAAGTTTTGACATTCATTATTCTGACAAGTAAATTAAAAAAGATTAAACGTAGAAAACATAATAATTGTAAACAAACGGAAGGGAAGGAAGATGAGAGGAAGAAGGAAAAAATGAAAAATATGTAGAATAGTAAATATTTTTTTTTTTTTTTTTTGTTTTTTTTTGGTTTGTTGTTATCCTTAATCGGATAATAAGGAGGATGATGAAAAGGCTAGCCATTTTAATTTTGTATTAAAAGCCATACATAGGACATGAATATTATATAAATGAGAGATCGTTGAGTGTGTTTAGTATATTATAAATATATAGGAAATACAAATTAGTTCTGTTCGTTTTCAAAAGATGGATCTGACTGTTTTAAACGTTTTATAGTGACCCCTGGTTTCGGTGGTTTCAAAGAGGTTAGACATTTGTCAATAATATTCAGTTTATATCGCTTTAAATTTCAAGTAAAAACTTGTTTTTTACTTTTAAAAAAATGACCTTATTGTAACTAAAATTAGCTGTTTTTAATAGGGTTTAAATGTCTTAAATTTAAAGCAACCTGGCCCAAAGTTTTTGTCCTACAAATTAGCCTATGAGGGGCAAAAATTGGTGTTTTATGTTTTTCTTAAAAAAACTAACCCAAAATTTTGAGTGAAATTTTCTAAATTTTATAGTTATTTGTTTAAATTTATTGCATCTACACTATGGGCCTATTTCAAGTCAAAATTTACATTGGATACAATTTTATGGGGTATATTTTCCTGATCTTTATTTGAAAAAGATATTTTTGTATAAGAATAAAGTGCCTAGTATCGACTCTGGATGAAAATAAATATTTTAGTTTTCTAATGAATTTAACTAAAATATTAGTAACTTTTCTAGCCATACTCATTTAGTGATGCCATAGAGGGAAGATATGACTAATATATATATATATATATCTAAGATATAACTTACCTTTGTGATTTGATTCTATGTACAACATTGAACTGTTTCCGCTTTGGTTATCACAATGCTCTGAATAGTTGGAAGAGCTAGATGATATTAAGAATAAAACAATTTACGGAACAGCTTAGTATTAACATATGTATATATAAAATTTAGTGAAAGGAATATTGAAACGTCAATAAGCAGACCACAAAGTCATACATAAATATTTTATATTTTTACACCCAATCTCACAAAAAATTATTCATTTATTCGATTTGTCATTCCTTCCATCAAGAGTTGGAAATAAAACACTCTCCGTTTAAGTACTTTTCACTCCAAAATCGCCCTTGTTGACAAGCTGTAATATGTATCTGTTTTTTAAAAGCTGTTTTTTCTTAACTTTTGTAGAGGACACGATTTCTAGATATTAAGAAACTAAGTTTTGACATTGCAAAATGAGTCTAAAATGCAAACAGAAATCATACCCTTTACAATGAAAAAATGGCCACATTGTACAAATGTATTAAATTTAAGCTGCTTTAGAATAGAAGAACAAAATAATAAGAGCTTCCTCATTCCCTCCCTTATTGAAGAGTATACACATTACAGCATATCAGCTGACATGATGACTCACAGTGTTATCATATTTTTTATCAGGTCATCTCGAATTGCACGCTCACTGGGAATGTCTCTTTTTCCGCATCTTTACTTCTATCTATGCTTGCAAAAGGATATTTCATGTATATATACATAGATAAATTCTTGTACTACACCTAGCCAGATATATATGCATTTGAAGGGGGGTTTTTAGTCTCAATATTCTACAAATCGAGTCTCAGATTGCAGTTAAATTCAAGCAATTAAGTTTAAGCATCTCTTTGTGTAAAGACTGCTTATTTCCTATGGGATTTTAAAAAAACTTGGAGTGTCAATTATAAATTATACTTGTGAGACTCTTCTAAAATACCTTTATTTTATTTATAACTCATGTCTTTATGAAATGGGACTGTCAAAAACAAAAAAGAAAAAAAATCACATCATTTAATCAAATTTGTATTGACAACTTCTTATTTATTTTATATATTTTTCAAATTAACTTTTTGATTATTAGCTTCAAGGCTAAATAATATGTTATGTCCTATATTATATGCTCAAAAATAAGTAAAGAATATAGGTCTAGACCCCCCTCCCCCCTCCCATCTTCCACCTCCAACTCCTCTCCCATTTTGTAATAATAATATATTGTCTTTCATTTCGGAGAGACAATAAATATATTTTTTCCCTCTGTCCAATAAATTTTATTAGTTTTTCACTTTCTGTCTCTGTTAGTTTCTTGTAGCATATTTGTTATCAATGTGAGTTATTGGTACCTATTACAATCATGAATGTCTATACATCGTTCATTCCTTGTTTTTCAATTACGTAGATATTTTTGAGCTTTCCTCAAAAAAGGGTTATTTCTCATGTATTTGCTCTGGAGTCATATATATTTAGTGTATTGCATCTCAAAAATATTTTAGCTCAGAGCTAGTGTTGTGGCCAATTGTATTTTTACATTTTATTTTTAACCCAAGAGAGTGCAAAATATACAAGATATACTTTAAAAGACAAACAAACTTAATTTTGGGGGGTTTCTTTTAAAAAAAAAAGGAACTGTATGTACAAGGAACTATAATTACAGATTTTTTTTTTTACTTCTTAACCTAATCACATAAAAAATGAGAGAGAAAGAATGATAAGAATTTTTTTTTTTTAGCCTTGATGGCCGTTAATGCTTGAGAACATTGCTTTAATAATAAAAATAATAACTTTCCTTGCAATTAATGATAACAATAATAAAAAAAAGAAGATAATAATTAGAAAAGCAGGAAAAGTAGACTCATGCCAAAGGAAAAAAAAAGAAAGGAAATAAATGGTTCTCTATGTAATTACATGGGCCTCGAATGATAAAAAACTATGATATCTCAACTCAATCATTTCTCAATCTTATCCTTTTGTTCTTCATGGTAGAGTTTTATCTTTTGTTTTTATAAATATAAATAAATTGTCTTTTGACGATCCCTTGATTTGCATTCTTTACAATGGAAACTCTTTATGTGAGCGTTAAGGGAGCTTCAGGATTAATAACTGATTAAATATATATATAAATAAACATGTCAATAAGTAATTTTGATGTACATACATTTCCCTAAATTACACCCCTTAACAGTGCGGAGAACCTCAAGGTATTAAGTACTAGAATATAATCTTTAAAATGTGACATTATATTGACCTTTGGAATAAAATATGGGAAGAAGAGAAATCGATTTGTATTTTGTTTTCTGAGAAATAATCAAATGTCAAACATCATATATATATATATATATTGTGGGTCTTTATGGGAATCATTTGATTTTCAAAGTCTTATGACTTTGTTTTTTATTTTTTTTCTCATGAAATGCTGATTCTACGCAGAATGTACCTATGTATATGAAAAGAAATTAATATTATATGTTAATTACTCCAAAACCAATTTGTATATGATGTAATGGAACACAATTCTAGGAAAATCAAATTTCATTTGATGCCCTAAAGCTTTTTCATGAATACGATTGAATTCATTTTTCATTGCAATTGGTTAATTTTCAAAATCAGTCGTTCATGAATTGTGGACACTTTATTGAAGTTCTATTATTTTATTTCACCAATTAGTTGATATAAAGTTTATCAATATGGGGTAGCGTATGTGGATAAGGTGTCTGAAATGGCCTGAAATTTGGTACCAGATGTTTGTTTTACAACCATACAAACAATATTTGAAAAGAATGAGATACAACGTACATAGAAATAAACACTCGAGCTAAGTTCATGCTTAAGTTCTTCTTGAAACACTCAATATATTCGAAACAGTGTGTCCAAAGGGTTGAAGAAATTATTAGTCAAAGAAATCGGCGGTCTAATATTAGTATCATGTACATACTAATTTAGCCAAGTATTCAATCTAAAGACTGTTTTTTAGAGGGAGCAGTGAAACCTAAATGTGTTACATAGGTAGATGGTATCGTTTGAGACACTCTAAAAAAAGGACCACAATTTAATTATTCCCTCACACAATGAATTGGATCCCCCCAGACTCAGAGAGACTCCACAGGATCCCTTGGCTTAGATAGGAATCTGGAGAGAGAAACAAGGCATTACAAAATCTCATATTGGAGAAATCCATGAGGTTGATGGCATCATTTCACGGCACTGATTACATTCTATCCCTTCCTGAGACAAAGTTGGAAGCATGGAAGAAATAATCCCTGGATTTGTGTTCCCTTCTCCCCTCAAGGGACGTTCACTCTCTCTAGCTTTTCTTTCTATGTTATTTACTGCTTCCTCGTTGTATCCCTCTATGATAGGGCGTATCTTTTCTTATGTATACAAAAATATGGGACCTTTTTTTCTAATTTTGATTTGTGAGTATATAGATGATTTTGCAGGTGTGTATTTTAAGTATATTCATGCTTTAATCCTTGTATATATACATAATTATACTTAGATTGATAGATAGATATATACTTTATAATAGCATGTAAAAGAAGAAGAAAATCTTTTTTTGCGGTGTTTTCTTATGTAGACACATAAGAAATTTTACTTCAAGTTTACTTATATGCATATAAGCACGTGATCAAAAGAAACTCGGTGTTTTTTTTTATATAATTGTTTTCTTTTTGCAATATCAAAATGTGAAGAACTTATTCATGGGGTCATGCTCAGAGAGGATTTAATACATACATGTAGGTACATTAATGTTCTATTCACACCGAGCTTTTTTGTCCACACGCAACCTCGACTCACAAAAGGGAAAATAATATATTTTTTATAAATCAAAATCATAAATACTAAATATACCCCTTGCGAGTTCATAACACGTAGAGTCAGCTCCTTTAAAACAGAAGAGTCAACTGATGAAAAACATCTGAAGGGAGAATACAATGTATTTTTTTTATCCCAAAAAGCCCTCGTGATTATGTATCTACAATGTATTTTGTTGTCAGCTGTAGATTTTAACTATTATTAGTGATATTTAACGCCGATTGGTTGAACCTGAATCAGCTCCTAATCATTTACATCAGGGGTGTCAAGCTCATTTCACATTGTGGACCACATACGACTCCTGAGTAGACGTCGTGGGCCGGACCATTAAAATTATAGCATACTTAGCTATAAATAACCAAAATATCATATCTTCCCTTTACTTTGATTTAAAGAAGAACAAGGATATTGTTAAATTTGACTAAAAATTTATTGAACAACACTTTTACAAAACATTTCACAAAATTGCACAAACTTTGAGCCACTGGTATCGAAAATTATAATGATGAACTTTACATGAGATTACTTGGAGACTTATAAAGAAAGACTAACATGCACCCCCTAGCGGATAATTCCTGAATTACATTTAATTTAAAAATTTAATCCATGTCTTTTATGTATTTTTTCTACTTTCAAATTATCTTGTGGGCCTGATTGAATCTCCTTGCGGGCCGGTTCAGGCCCACAGGCCGTATGTTTGACACCCCTGATCTACATGATCAGTTACATATTTTTAAATGAAAAAATGTCCCAAGAATGATTGGCTAACAGCTATTAACAGACTTGGAGTCTTTTTTTTCTTCTTTCCATAACTTCTTTTTCTATGGAAGATAGGTTGCGAGATACAATATACCAAAATCATATCGTGGTAGCCAATAACTACACTCATATAAAAGACTTGATAGTTGAAACTCTTCGATCGTTAACTGGATGTGTATCAAACTGGATCTAGATATGCTTATCCGTAGTGGTACGTATTAATGCCCTCCCTCCGCCTGCCAACTGTACCCCTGCCATGTATATACATACATATATTGTCCCTCAACTACGAAATGGGACTTACACACATCCTTCTTTCATCGTACGCAAGGTAAATAATTGTCTTTAAGTAGAGTTGTAGAAATAATTGAAGGGATTTTTGAGTGCATTACGTATTCACTGCTTCATATGTAATTTCCTTGCCATTAAATGAAATGAATTTATGAGTAACATTTAGTCAATAAATTGATCTCAGTACCTACAAACATGTGTTACGTATAGAATTGACTAAGTATGAGCGTGTGATGAGGGAAATTCTATAGAGAACACTTGATTTTTATTTTTTATAAATTGAATAAATATTGATTTAAATTTTCATCATCAAATTAGATATTTTTCCCTACCCATCACCCCCTGAAATGCACTTCATTAAAGACATTTATGCAATTTGACTTTTGAAATAAATCAAGAGTGTTTCCAAGTAGTAAGAGCATATACATACATACACATAATGTACTCAATTATAGAGGATGTATCATTGCAACATATTAAGGGATGTATCGACACTAAATTATCATTCCTTGTTAATGATATCGAAATTAAACTAGGAATAATAATGATTCATAGTACTCATTTATCAATTATGATATATTATGATATCATGTCACTTGTTAAAATATGTATTTCTTGTTTCTTGGCAACAGATTTGCTTCTTTTTGAGAGAGATAAGCATATACATATATACGTATAGACTATTCAAGAAGATTCATTGAACATATGTATATAGGTATTCATATTAATACTCCAAGAGTGAAACAAATTTTATTTATTGTGTATTATGATTCAATATCAAAGTCTCGGATCCTAATTCAATGGGCTATCCTTTATCTCTGTATGACATTAAAAAGGCTCTCAATATATTGATTTGTGATCCCTTCTTCCAAGATGATGCTTCATTAATCATTATCAAATATATGTAATGAGATCCAGTAAGAATCACGGTGCAAATTTCTATATTATGACTTTATAATTGTAAATGGTTTTAATGGGCCAACTTAGTGACGTAAAAAGGGCAGGTTTTAAGGCAGTATGGAGCTCTTACACCTTACTTTTCTTTAAAATAATGGCAAATAATTCATTAATTATATGAATTGCTCCTTAAAAACAGCTAACTTTGTATTTTTATGAGTCAATATGTGGATATCCACTGATTTTTCATTGACAGTGGGACATAAATTTTCCATTAATTAATAACTTATATGTATTTGAAATATCAGAGTAAAACTACAAGGGAAATTATAAAATTCTACCCTACCCAGAGTTATTCTCCAATAATTTTTCAGGAATAAAGTCCTCTTATTCAAGTTTGAATCTTTTTACTCGTGTTTGAGTCGGAAATATCAGCCCCAGCGACAGCTTGACTTGACTGTAACAGGGATGGGTAAATGTTACCACCCTTAAATGACAGATTTATAAAATTTGCTACTTTTTTTTTATTTTAAATGATGTTTTAAACAATAAAATACGTCACTCCTTAAAAATATTCCGCAAGGGGAGAGGACAAGGCTCTCCTGACGTCATCTCAACTTTACCTTATTTAAAAAGATTGAAGTCTTTGTACGTAGATAATTATTTCTTATGTCAAAGTAATATTTTGTAGATTCTCATAAGATTATTTGAGACTCTCTATATGCGTATTAATTAACTAGGTATCTGGAGTTTGTGTTTCCCTTACATATGTATATCCGTCATTGTGCCCCGTATTTTTATCATGACAAGAGATAAAATGTTACTCAAGTGTCACACGGATTTGCATATTTTGTTTTCTTCTAGTGGAAAAATTATAATGAGTAAAAACACTTCATAAAAACCTTTGTTGACTCCTTGTCAAATAATAATAATAGTAATAATAATAATTAAATGATCTATTTAAATGGATGACACTTGATTCTCTGTTATAGTTTGTAAACTCTCTTTAAATATACATATACTAGGATTGTTCATTGTGTGTTTTATGAAAGTCATGAAATTTCTTTTAAAGGAGAGAGTCAACTATGAATCAAGTTTGTTTTCTTGTTTTCTCTCTCTCTCTCTCTCTCTCTCTCTCTCTGTACTGCCTATTTATGCTGTTGCCTTAATTTGTAGTTCTATATGCCAAAAAATAGAGCTAATGAAAAATCTATGAGCATACATATAGTATATTGAAAAAAATCATATGTATTAAATAGGGTAATTTATATACACTTACATATTGTGATACTTTCTTCCTCCAATAATGCTAAACCCTTTATTAAGAAAAATATTTTGAAATACTTCCCCCCCCCCCCTACATACTTCTCAATCTATGAGAAAAAAAATCCATGGCTTTAACTCCCATGGAAAATTTAACATCAGATAAGAGGAAATTAATGATGCAATCATGAAATCTTTCTTGAAAGAAAAATAAACATTTTCTTACTCCCTATATATGTACATAACATATATTTATGTAATGAAATGTCTTAATTTTTTTATAAAAACATTCTCTTTATACATATATATATATATATATATATATATATATATATATATTTACAGTCTGCCAACAACTGATTTAATCAAATAAAGAAAATAAATGTTGCGTAGGTCTTAATTTAGGACTGCCGCAGTCCAGCTACACATGTCAGTACGTAAAAAAAAATGAATAATCAGTTCGTTATGACATCAGATTTTTTTTTGTTGTTTGTTTCGTTTTGTTTTTCATTAACGTACAGATAAATTATATTACAGTACTGGATCATGTATTGAGTATGGGTATCTGTTTACTAATACAAAGTTTACGGAGGTCAAAAGTTTTTTTTGGAAAAACACTGACTTTTTGTGCTTATTAAATGCGTACAATATTTAATTTACTTTGGGATGGAGGCATTGTGGCATTAATACAAATGCACTATTTGAGTAAGTACCATCTTTCAACTTTCACCGACTTCCCCTCTTTCAAAACAGTTTAGGAATAGTACAATTTTTAAATGTGTAATACTTTTGACTCCAAGGGAGAGCCACTTAGATTGTTCTTAAACAAGTACATAGTTCAAAGAATATATAGATGATCCACAGAAAATTTGAATGCTTTTATGCATGGACAGGGCTGGCAATTAGGTTTTCAGGTACTCCCTGCACTGGGTCTGATATTTTTAATGACTTGACATTAAAACTTAAAATAAGCATTTTTCTGTTGAGAATCAAATGTTGTCAATGCAATTTTGAATTTACTTAACATATTTAAAATGGGTCATCATTTCATTTTTAACAAAATTGGATCATTAGTTTAAAAAAAAAAAACTAATTAGGTTTTTTTACAAAATCCGTTAAGGGGACTACACAATGAAAAAAAAAATACAAATTAGACCAATCTTCAAACCCTTTTTGACTTTTGAAGGACTTGAAATTTATCTCTTAAATTTTGTAATTCTGCATATTTTCTATATATAAACATTTCAATTAAATTTGGTCAAAATCGGAGGTCAGGTAGGTGTCATGACTAATCCACTTTTATATAAAATGACCCATTTACGAATTGAGTGTTGTCACTGACATCACAAGAAAGTGACTCCACGCCTTATTTCTTGATGAAGTTATGAAATAAAATATATGCTATTAATTTTAATGAAACTTCATATTAAATAAATGTCTTTATGTTCATCTTTTATTTGGCCCTTTGCTTGTATTTCAAAAATGGCCAACTTTCAGAATGATAACATCACTTAAAAAATGTTTGATTACTACCAAAAGTTAAATAACTTTAATTAGCTAATTCGGTATTGATCAAAAAAAGTAAATCATTCGTCCATAGGATTCGATATTACGAGACTTTTTGACTCAATACTCTAAGTTGAAAATATGTACACACACGGTCAAATAAAAGATTGAGTGCCTTTTGAATAGTTATACGTATTATTTTAATATTCCAATTTGAGATGACCTACATAATATGTACATATATTATATTTAAAGTATAATACATTTTACTTCTTCTATTTTTTAAATCATTCTTAAATGTGAAAATGCGTAGGATTTCATCTCTTGGGTTTTAATCAATCCCCTCAAGATGATGACGATGATAGGAGCAAGACCTAGATTTTTAACTCTCTCTCTATCTCTCCCCTTCTTTACTAACCCACAAGTCTGTTCTCTCCTCCTCCCCCCTTCTCCCTTCTCCCCTATGAAATAATACTTCGAATAATCCAACTCCCAAAGGTCATGTTAAACTGATGAATTTTTTTCTTCTTGCTTTAAGCCTTTGAGTTATGTAGTGTATAATATATATAAATATATATGTGTGTGTGTTCTATTTAAACAGGAGGAAAAATTATACATAATATTTAACAAATGTACTTTTGCGTAAAGACACACTGCGTAGTGTAACTAATCAAAGCACAAGGCAATCACATTTGCATCTCTCAACCTTTAAGTACTTTGATAAAGTGGAATCAAAAATACAAGAGGCAGACCTGTTCAATCAATCCTTAATTTTTTTGCATTCTTCCATAAGCGGTAGATCTATATATCAAGGTTATATGGCTTTTGGAAGTAATATATTTATATAAATACAATAGAAGCTGTGATGGGATTCGAAAAAATGAAGGATAAGAAATTGAGTTGTTCTAAAAACATTGTCAAAAGACACATGATAATGTTGAGAAAATTTGACGAAGAAACGTTGAGATGTAGCTGGATTTCGTTTTTCAAAAGAACAATTATTATTAGAACTACGGACGGAAAAGAAATGGGAAGAATTGAAAAACAAGATTGAACAGAATGGACTGTCTTCAAGCACTGAGACTGGATAGCAAGGATCACTTCAAAGCAGGTTATATCTGGATTAAGGTGCGTCTAAATCCAGTAAAGATTCAGCAGTTTCATTGATCAAAATATCCAGCAATTTTGATAAGTTTAGAATCCACCGAAGAATCCTGGTCCTTCCTTGACCAACTGTTTACAAACTGATGTGTATGTGTTTTAAATTCCACTATTTTATCAACCAAATTTGTTTTTGTTTGTTTGTTTTTGCATATATCTCTTTATCTGTTTGAGAATATATTTTATTTACCGTTCTTTTAAGTCTGTTTTGTAATAAGGTTATTACTTGATATTTCTCATATATTTTTTTTTAATATTTGATTTGTAAATGTATCTTTTTGAACGAATTTTTTAAAAAAAAACAAAGAAAAGCTCACAAATGACATTAAATATATGTTTGAAATTTTTACCTAAGATATGAATGAAATAACAACTATGTGCCAATATTTTGAGAAAATGAAATTTTATGAAAATTTGTTGAAGAGAGTTGTGAAGGTAGAGAAATTGGATACAAACGGTGGATTTGTGGAACTTGAGATTTCAATAAAATTTCAGTATCAAAAATAACTTTTGTTCTCTTATATGTATCGACAAAAAAAAAATATTTCGACACTTTGAATACTTTTAATTATAAGTCAAGTCACAAATGTCCAAATCTAGGAATATTCACAGCTTTACAAAGTATAATTCAATTTGAGCAGATCAGGGTTCAAGGGCAACTATAGAGACCAAGTGCATGCAAATCAATGTATGATCAAAAAACAAAATAAACGAATAGTAGACGTTATGAAGATTTCATTTTGAATGATTACTTTTTGCTGAGTTAAGAAATAGCAATTGATACAAAAACTTGTAAAAAAAATCTACATAAATAAATAATATTAACAAAGATCATCATCACACACACATATATATATACATGAAAAAATAAAAAACCATTTCAATAAATTACGATTATAAGCTACAAAACAAAAACAAAAATAAAGAATTGCAAGAATATGCTCATAATTCCCTGATAATGGGTCTATAACTCCTTCCTGTAGCAAAAATAACAACAACATAAAAACAACACACAGCAAGGGGCATTAAATTGCGTAGAGCCTTGCTATAGTTTTTTTATATGATATTCCAAATAATATTAATTGATCAAGGGCTTTTATGATCCATGGATCTGCAGGATACTTATTTATTTATTTATTTCCTACAAGGGTTTAGAACACACTGATTAGAAATACTACATAGATATGTGTGTATAGCCTTCAAAAAATGAGAGTCAAGTCTCCTTCATAGTTGTACATAAATGGAGAGACTCCACCCAAGAGAAGTATGTAACTTGCTAATAATTACAAAAAAAACTCAAAGCGACGAGTTCTACTCGTTATAAAATGTATTAAAAATAAAAATGCTGTCTACGATTAAAAAGAGTTTAGTTGAATAGATGGGAAAATTAAATACATTGGCCAACAAATACCAACTGATTTTGGGCCATTTGATCTTTCTTTTTTAGAGGGGAAAAGGTTGAGAGAATCAATTAATATTGATACGGGTCTATTACGACGAGCTTTTTTTTCCATTTGTAACCTCGACTCTCAAAAGGGAAAGAAAATTTTTGGAAAACAACTGGTAGCCACCCTTTTGTACTTTCCTTGTTGCCAACTTTTTAATATTGGGCAGAGTTATTATTTAGATATACTATACGTTTATACATTCTACCAATATACAATTCAATAGTTAATACTTGTATAATATTCAAAAATTCAAAAAAAGGGCGCGCAATCCTTGATTTAATATATTTTTTATATATCAAAATCATAAATAACAATAATAATAGCCTTTTTGAGTTCATAAACCGTAGAGTCAGCTGCTTTAAATTAGAAGAGTCAATTGATCAAAATCAGCTGAAGGGAGAATACATAGTAGTATTTTTGCTTATCCCAAAAAGCTCGTTGTGTATCCCTCAAACAATAAAATTCGCTCCATATTTTTTGTAAGCTGTCGATTTTGCTCTTTTAATTCCCCTTATTAGGTTTCTATGCGTTGATTCCTTGATCTTAAATCTTAGATGCGAGACCTGGTGGTCAGATCCTGATCCTAAGAGTTCCCAGTTTTGATCTAAAGATCTTAAACTTGTGATGATCTTCTTTTTTTTTTGTGGGCAGAACTCTTACATAATATGTAACTGAGTTTGAAATATATTAAAATGTGTACTACTATGAGCAAAAAAATACCAGGAAATTTGAATTTAATTCTTTTTAAGATTCCAATAGGGACAAATGTGTTTGTTTTTAAGTTGGCAACCCTGTCACTGACAACTATGCCAAACTACACGTCAAAATGTTCATTAGTGTTTGAGATATGCGTCGTCCTTTTGTCAAGAGCGGAAACTCAATTTTTCGTTTTTTAAAATGTCTGAAAGATGATGACAAAAAACCAAAAGATTTTAAATGACTATTACAGACTCTATTCTTTTGAAGTTTTGATAATCTGTAGATACATAATCTAATGCTCAAGAAACCGGCCATTTGATTGTACATTATAATAGCTAAACTCAGCAGTTATTGTTCTGTAATTAGTATTGACTTAAAATAAATTTTGTAAATGTATTGAAAATTGGAAAAAAACTTTAATTGCACATAGCATCGGGAGGGGGGGGGGCTACTTTTGAGAAAGATTAAATGAATTTTGATGATTAAATAAAGGTTTTTTAATTCTCTCTTTCTTTGGCCCATAGCAGTATTTTATTTAGACATTGCTATGTAATGTACGAATAATGATTGAGCAAAAAAAATAGAAAAAGAACAGGTTTTAATAATATTATTATAATCTTCAAAGAGCAAAAAAAAAAAAAAAAAACTTCCGCTTAAAAAACATTATTGGTAAACGAGCAAAACAAAAATTGATTGACAAAGTGTAATTGACTATAAATGACAAATCCAGGATTTATTCATGGCTTATAAACTTTATTTTTTTTATTCTAATGGTGTTAACTACATGGAAGAAGAAGTTTTTCTTCTTCTTATATGTAAATTGAGTCTCAATCAGGAACTGTTCTAAATAAGATGTGATCTTTCTAACACATCCCTTAGATATATTTATGTAATATTTCAATTTATATGCTTCACAAGAGCTGTTACTTACAGTTCGTTCCATCAGCATTTAAAACATTAAAATATGTGTGGCATAAATTGTAATATTTTTTTTTAAAGAGGTTGCGTTGATACAAAACACAAAATACCTTTTTAACAAAACAAAATAATGTTAAACCACCATTCCCAAACAAAAAAATAATTCTACTTAAAAGAGATATTTTGTAAGGAAAAATGATGGAATTTACATATAGTGCCCCTAAAGAAATAAAGACTATTAAAAAGACCTCACGCCTCAGGGATCCCCGATTTGAATGCTATTGAATCATGTGAAAAAAACTTTTTCGTTTGATTATACATATAGATATCAAAGAAAGAAATTAGATTGAAGAAGGGTATATTATGTAGTTACAAAGAAAGGAAATATAGATGACAACAGGGAGAAAGAAACTTTCTGTTTTTTACATCAATTCATCAATTGACTAACTCTTTTGTAAATTTTTAAAATTCAACTTTTTTATTATTATTATTATTATTGATCATTATCAAGTAATTTTGAGAAAAGTTAGTTGATTCGAATTATCAATTAACTAAATACAATCATACATATAATAACGTAATTGGGCAACTGATTTTGTGCCCTTTTTCTGTTTGTTTGTTTTTTGACACAAAAGTTGAGGAAATATCTTAAAATTGCAATGTGGAATATATAATAGGATATCAATTCATTTTAGAGACATTGTATGTTAATATATAAAACTATTAACCCTTGTTCGCTCGAGGAGATTTCCTTGGCTATAAGTCAACGTATTTTTCCACCAGATGCCGCTTTTGAAATAAATAAATATTTCCCTTCCTTTTGCAGAATTGTCCTTGTTATACTTGAGTTAGGAAGTTAAGTTCATGGAAATTGCGTAGTTAGTAATAAAGTAATTCAGGGCATTCTCAGAGCCTCTCTCGGATCAAAAAGTCGTTCCATAGTCAAGTCATTTAGAAAAGATATAGTTTTAAGTATATCCATGTGTATAATTAAATATTTATGAAAGGACGAATTATTGAGACATACGAAAACAAATTGTTTCAATTGACAGATAGCAACAACGTAGTTAGATATGTGGGTGGACATTCGGCTTTACTTATTTATTAAACAGCAATACCTTATAAATTATTTTGAGTATGTAGATAGATAAATCAATTAGTGGTATTTTGTGAAGCAATGATATTCATTATAAGGCAGTAACATATTGTTACAATCGAGTGCCTACATACTTAAATAATTTTGTGAGTGGGTGAGAGACAAAAAAATAAAAGTTTTGACCAGGGAGTATAGGGTAACTGATGTTCACTATCAAATTTCTACTGCGTCCTTTTTGTATCCAAAAGGCATGTGTAATCACTTAACATATTAATCACAAGTCACATTCTCAAGTAATAACGTTCAGCAAATTGTCTTAAAAATCCATTAGACACTTGATCCATGTATTTTAAAAAGAAAAAGATTTAAAATTTGACTTATTATTTAGGAAACATGTCAGGAATGTTGATCATCATAGGGTCTAAAACAATGCTCAATCCTTTCTCCAAAAAATAATTTAAAAAAAATACCCAAAAATTAACTAATAGCTGGATAATTATGTCATCATCTCCAAATTTTGAACTATTTACCATAGTAGGGATATTTATCGAACCAACATTATGATTGAGTAAAATCGATAGCTGACAAACAAAGATACATTGGGATACTTGATAGTTTGTAAATATCATTCTGTAGATTGTATAAGTTGCTAAATTTGAATTTTATGCTTCATCTTATGTTCCAAGTCTTTCTCTGTCGTTGGATCCTTATTACGACGAGCTTTTTTGGCACTCCCAACCTCGACTCTCAAAAAGGAAAGGAAAAATTTGAAAAAACAACTGGGTGCTATCTTTCTGTATTTTCCTTGTTGCTAACGTTTTAATTTTGGACAGAGATATCATTTTGATATACTATACATTGATAAATTTCACCAATATACAATTCAATACTTAGTACGTGTATAGTATTCAAAAATTCAAAAAAAGGGCGCGCAATCCTTGATCAAATATATTTTTTTATATATCAAAATCAGAAATAATAATAACGCTCTTTTTGAGTTCATAACACGTAGAGTCAGTTGCTTTAAATCAGAAGAGTCTACTGATGAAAAATAGCTGAAGGGAGAATAGTAAATAGCATTTTTGTTTATCTCAAATAGTTTGTCGTGTATATGTACATATGTGATAAGTCAACGAGAAAGTAAGTTCGTTTTCAAATATTGAAAAGGAGAAAATCTACTTTTAAGTAGTTTTTTACTTGATAAATATAACGACGGCCAAATATTTATGAATCGTTTTAAGACCCATTGCGCACGGTTTTTGCTAAAATGTCACTTTTAATTGAGAAAAAAAGGATAGATGTCTATCCAATAGAGTAATCGGATAAATGTGTTGACTGCAAATGAAGTGTACATATATGGTCCCTGAAAGAAGGTTCATCTTTTTCATAGCCCACGAGATTTATTTGGTGGCAGTTGGTTTTTTCTTATAATTAAGTTGCAATTATTTGTGTCATTATGTAATTAATCGAAATATGCTATTAATGCAAACGTAAGAGAATGTCTTCAAGAAACTGATAGGAGTTGTAACTCATTTTTGAAATATTTCAGATAAACTTGGTTTCTTGTTGACTCGACACATATATCAATATATAGAGTTTAAAATAGCTAAAGTTCTCCATTTAAAAGATAAATATGATAGTCCAATAATCAGGATGTATACATATTATGTACACATTCATTAATCAAGACCTTCACATAAAAGAATGTTTCATTCTTATTTTTGGCTTCAAATACAAACATAACATACAAAGAGTAATGATGAAATAAGAGACTCTAAGTGGCATTTTGACTGACTGATCTACCTACAAGTTTACTCACTAAACATACATATATTATATAAATAAGTAATATTGTAAGTATTTACACATAAATAACTCCCAAGGGAGGGGGGAGAGAGAGAGAGAATGCTTTAATTTCCAAAATGAAGGGTAAAAAAAAACCCTGGCAATTGTAAAATGAAAAAAAAAAAAAAAAAAAAAAAGAGAAGAAATATCTAAGATTGCTTAGAGGGGTGAAGGAAGAAAGAGACGTTAGGGAGGGGTTAAGACAAATGGCGCTGAATTTATCAAATGACATTTATTATTAAGAACATGATGGAAAAGTAGATTTTAAGATCTAGGGGGTGGTCATACTCACATACATACATATATTTACATATTATTAGGGTGTGTAGACCTAAAAATACTCCATTGCAGAATGGATATGTATAAATAAATCCCTACAGAACATTCATTCATTCAATTAAAAGTGTATGATTAATAAGATATAAATTATATTGGATGTTTCTTTAATATTGGACATGTATAGATAGCATTTAACACGCAACCTACAAAAGGATCTCATTGTTGAACCCACGGGTATATAAATTTATCGCCCCTAAATTTATGAACTACTCTGGTCTCTTTTATTTGGTATTATGTTGAACATTAAACATATCCCAACTATTGTACAAAGACAATGTTGTACACGTTACTTCGAAAAAGTAATTTAGAATTCGTTACTTTGTTAATAAAATAGTACCATTGCTCAAGAGCAAATGTAATTGTTTACTTCTAAAAGAAACGGTTCCGTTGTTGCTTTAATTAATGGTTTTTTTATTCTAGATATAAAAATATTAACAGAGAAATCCATTTGAATCCAGACCTTTTTTATTTAACTTATGCTAAATTATAACTTACATTATTCATAGAGCATAGCATCGGAATGAATTAATTACAGGAAGGTCAGAAATTAAACTCATAGCATGCTGGTTATTAAATAATTAATTTACTCCGTTACTTATTTGAAAAAAGAAACAATGTTACTCAAACCAACACTTTTAAAACTGTTATGGACATCTCTGATTGTAGAATATTGTGTACAAAAAATTTGCAATTTGTACATCTTAATGCGTTTTAAATATTTAATTTTAACAACCGTCATTTTAATTATAATTAGTATTCTTTCATTTTGATATGATTTTTAAATAAAGTTAAATATATTTATAGTTTAACATTGCTCAAATGTCTAAATGAGGAGCATTGAGTTTGTATATTGTATCATGGATACAGTACGTACAATTCAATTTGTAATTTTTGAGAGGCAAGTAAAAAATAAAAATAATATAACTTGTACAGTCTGCTCATAGTAGTGCAACATAACATAATTATTTTCATAAATCCAACTTGTACAAAGCATCAAATAGATGCATCGTAGAAGCCTGTCTTAATAGTTCCTCTCCCTCTTTTCTCTCCCTCATAAATAAAAAGAAAACGAAATGCCTCATCTACAAAGCAAATTGGCATTTAAAAAAATACAAGAAAGACTTGAAACAGAGTAAGTCGATACTTTTCTATCTGTTGTGTATGTTTTTTATTTGTTCCTCACTCAAAAGATGTCATCTATAAGTAATTTAAAACTTTTAGGTAGTACAACAAACACACTATGACTGTTTTAACAAATATTAAATTTGTCAAACCAAAAAAATAATCTCCTTTTTTTCATCTTACATCTTGTGCAAAGTCCCATTTCTTGACTGACTGATCATAGATGATGATATTATGTTCAAGACAAAAAAAAAACAAAAACAAGATGCTGAAGGATCCTTTAAAAACAAAAAAACAAACAATTGTTGACATATTTGTTTGAAGATTAACTTTTTATTCTTTATTTATATATTTTTTTGCAAGGTTTCAAGGTAATTTATTAAATGGACAACTTCCGTATAAAGTTTCAAAATACAATAAGAGTAACAAAATGTCCAATTCATGTATTGACTTAACTTTGTTGTTCTTCTTCTTCATAAATACAAGAAAATGATATTTTATTTGTGGAGTCTAGAGTTGATATTTTCCTCTAATTCGATGATAGTAATTATTTATCATATATGTACTTAGATAGCATATTTTTGAAGACACGTCTTCAACTAGAAGACGCTCTTATGTATCCGAGGTCTCTGAGTGTAACATCCCTTCCTATGTAGTACCATACATTCATATATTCTTGGATTAAATGCACATTTGCAAATTCTCAGATTGTAAATTTCTTATCCCTAATTATATGACAGAGTCATTTATGTTTACTTTGTTAGTGATGATCTTATGTACATAATAGTGATGTATTCAATATATAAAAATGCGGATATTGTCATAGGAATATTTGTGTATATGGAAGTTTCTAAAATATATAGGGAGTAATAGTTAAGAAAAAGGTTATTTTTACATCAGCTTGTGACTGGGAACGAGAAATGGATGTTCTACAATAACTCCAAAAAGAAAAATCGCGGTCAATCGTTGGTAGTTACGCAACAAGCTGTTTCTCTGCTATTGAAATCCATGGATACTATTCACAAGGAAGGCAATTGGTTGCCTTACATGTGACTGAAACTAAGAGACGTTGAAAGACATTCTTCCAATTGCGAGGAGCTCATTCAAAGGCAACAATAAAGGGGTGGTTTTTTTCTTCATCGAATTGGGACTGGGAATGAGAAATGGATGCTCTACGACAAGGCCAAGAAGGAAAAAAATACTCCACTATGCCAGGCTAATCGTTGCCATCGATCTCAACATCATCACTAAAGTGGAATATTCTTGGTTCGAAGGTCATGTTGTGTATCTGATGGGTTCAAAAAGGTGTCGTACCCTACGAGCTACTACAACCTGGTGATTACATTACGGGAGATCAATATAGGCTATAATTGATTCGTTTGAGTCCTGCAATACGAGAAAAACAGCCGAAACACGAGCAAAGACATGAAAAAGTTATTCTTCTACATGGCCTCATGAGTCTTTAAAAAATATATGGAAACCCTCAAATGGGATATTTTAACACATTTAACATGTATTTACCAGACATTGTTCCCTTTGGTTGTTTCGACGGATGTAGTACGATTTGGCAATTGGCTCCAAACTTGTATCACCTCAAAAGACGAGAAATTTTGTATAAATGGAATTCAAAAAATTGCCTGATAGGTGAGAAAAAGTAGTAATCAGGGTTAATCTGTTAATTAATTTCGAACTGAAATGAATGTATTTTTTATTACAAAAAACGAACCGAATCGAATTAAGTTCTACTCCCTATTATAGAATCTCAATATACAAATGAGAATATTGAATATATCATTGATCAGTAGTCGAGAAAGACTTTGGTAGATGGGAATGAGAATTTTCGGCCCTGACACATCATTGAGTTAACACATTTCTTTTAAAGGAAGCTTTTTTTTTTCTTTTTAAATGGTCAAATTCACAATTTAGATACCCTACGTCTATTGAAGCGTTATCCTAATAATATAATTATAATTGAATTTTGTCACACAGTGAATACAAGAGCTGCTAAGAAGGTGGCCTTTTTTTTTCGTTTTCTTTTTTAGAAAAAAAAAAAGACTCTGAGATACAATACATATTATATTGTGTGCATGAACAAACATATATAATGTGTATATACTATATAGTATACAAAATCCCCACTAGGGGGTGATATTTTTTCAATCATTTTTAAAAGGGGGATTTTGACAAACTTTTCCTTACTTTTTGACAAATAATTGAATTAGATATTTACTCTTTTGATACTTTTATATTATCTATGTATTTCAAGACCTTGGTCCAAGCTTCGTCCTTTCCTTCTTGATGTTATTTTCCTCAACACACAAAAAATAAAAAAAAACCTGGAATATAGAAAAACTTTTCATTCTAAATCCCTACTTACTAAAAAAAGAAGATACTATTTGGCTACTATGTTTATAAATTGATGTTGTTTTAGGTCAAGAAGAAGAATGGAAAAAGAGGTAGGAAAGGGAAGAAAAAAAAAAGATTTCTTTAAAATAAAGCAAACATATTTTTCCCTATTTTTATTTGAGATTAAATTTGTTTAAAACTTTCTTCTTCATTTTTTTTTTCTTTAGTCTTATTAAAAAAAAAATATGATTCTTTAAATGGTTGAATGTTGTACATATTATACATGTTGTAGTTGGGTGTAGTAGGTACAGCATAGCTGTATGAAATTACTTTGAAGCTTCAGAAAAGAAAAAGAAGAAGAAAAAAAAGTTCACAAAAAGAAAATATTTTTTTCACTTTAAATTAGATTATTTTTGTATGTAGATATTAAATTTTATAAACAGCAGATTGTGTCACAATGCGTAGAATTTTTGAGGATCAAAGAGTGGATATAGTATGTACATTGTTTAGGAGCTACAGATAATGCAAGATATACATATTATGTACTTTTTAGATTCGTTGATGTGAATTATGAGCAAAAGTTATATTGTAAAACATTCTGGTGACCCCCTAGAAAATGTCCAAAAAGTACGATAATAAATCCTTTAGGCTTCTCAAGTTCATATAAACAGTCAGATTCTAAGGCAGAGGAAGGAATTACACTCTACATATTTTTAGTCAGCTGTTGTTATTTTTTGGGTTTTTTTTTCAATCCTCTATCATGATAACCTGGCGGTGTCAGGATGGATTGGTTATAACTAATAACTAATCAAGTCCAGAGGACATCAATCCTTATCATTACAAAATAATTTATATTTTTTGCAAAATCAATGCAGCGTTCATGATATGAACTAGTAATTTTATCCTCTGGATACAGAGTTCCTTTGTTGTTACAAATCATTTCATGATTGGCAAATTCACAGTAGTTTGATAGGCAGTGTTGTAATCAAGATCACATCTCACCTGAAATCAAGACTTTGAGGGATCTAGACAAAGAGATAACTTCTTCTTTTACTTGTATTTTCTTTTAAATCAAAGTAAATTATAATTATTCTTGTGTCTTTAGTCTCGGTCTTGATACCGAGGTCAAGACGACCAAGACCTTGAAAAACCACCTTGCAATGATAAGAGTCGTAAATAGTGATGAACAAACGAAGTTCTTGTTGATGGTAACTTTCTATATGGTTTTTTTTTCTTGGCCCTCCATGTTTGCCTTTCAACAACAGTCAAATTTGAAAATTACTCGCACTGATATTATACATATCTTACTTCTCATGACTAGTCCGTAGCATAACAGCCGATAGTGACGTAGAAGGAATTAAATATTTTATGTAGGAATTTTAGGAAATAAAGGTCCTTTACAGAGCATTTTCATTCAACAATCGTGACTGTACAAGGTGCATAATGTATGAAAGTTAACCATACCTTGACCTCCCAAAAACATTTTAATCGATCAAATCATTGTGTACTTCCGCTATTTGTGTTCCTGTAATTTGTTATATCTTCTTTAACTGAACTGAAGCCACATTGTTGGATCAACCTTCTCTAGTAAAGAGCGTATTTTTAATTGGTCGAAATCATGAACAGAAATTGCATTTCAAAATTGGAAGAGAACAATAAACAGGTTCTTATTAAGTATGATATTTATACGTTTATTAATTATGTCTCAAATTATAATAGGAAGTACAAATTAGTTCTGTTCGTTTTCAAAAGATGGATCCAACTGTTGTAAATGTTTCAAAGTGACCGTTGCTTTCGATGGTTTCAAAGAGGTTCGACATTTGTCAATAATATTTAATTAATATTGCTTTAAGTTTCAAGTAAAAACCTGTTTTTGACTTTTGTTGAATAAGTCAAATTTTGTGGTAACTAAATAGCATTTACGGGAGGTTGTATGTTTCTTCTTTAATTGAAAGAAAAGTGCAGCTGAATCACATCAAATGCTTGTAGAAGTTGATGGTGACAATGTTTCAACTGATAAATCATATAGGGAATGGTTTCGACCACTTTCAAGAATGGTAATTTAGGCGTTAAAGACAAGAATTGGAAACATTACTCGATGAAGATCCGAGTCAAAATGTAAGAGCGATTTAAATCCAATCACATGCAAAAGACTACAAAACACAAAACAAACTAATTCGTAATCCCAATACCTTTGAGGGGTCACCTACTCCGGTGTCCTCTTATTCTATTTACGAATCCTACCTCAACCTTTCTTCAAAATCTTTGAACAATTGCAGATGGTTGTCAAACGGACGGAATTGAAAAATATATATACAAACGTAATGAATACAAGATCTATTTATTTTTTTCAACTCATTTAAACAATGTATGTTGCTAGCCAATCTTTGAGATCTAACTCTGGTCTTTATCTTACAAAAAAATGTACACTTGTTAAGTCACACCCTCGAGTAATAATATAATTAATCATTCTAAGCTATGAATATCTCTTCTGCATTTTAGAATATAAGGCTATGTCAAACAGTAGGTAATAATGGGAAAATGATCAATTATCGTCCTATATGTATACATCAAGGTAAGGTTGAGTGGTATACTATTTTATAATAGTAGGTATGATACTTCTATAGGTTGACTATTTATAAAATGCAATCATGAATGATTCCTTGATTCATGGATTTAACGAGTAATGTTTATAGAGTCTATCTACTGCCTACAGTTCGTTTGTTTGTGTATTTTTTTTTTTTTACAAAAATAGAGATTGATGAGTTCTGTATTAGGTAGTAGTGAAATAAAACACGTGTGACACATCACGGAGCCATTAAAAAATATATCTTAAATGATGGCAATTTTTATATTATACCTTACAAAATTGATTATTTTGAAAAAACAACAACAAAAAATAGAGATTAAAATATGTCATATGCGTCAAACTCATTCAATATGCATCAAAATAGAAAACTCACAAGTCATTTTGATCAACTGTTGATGTTAATATCCCTACTCTTGCTTCAAATTATTGCTCAAATTTTTGATCTAATAAATTTGACTAGCAACATCTTTTCCAGCTGTAAATATCCTTACTATGAAATATTCGAAAATAGTAGATTGGGAGAATAAGCTGGCTACCAGATGATCAAGGCTGTTCTCTTTTTGTCTATTCACTTTTTGAGGGAAAGGTTTAGAGATACAATTTAGTTAGATCGTTGTGAGGGAAAAACATGAAAAAAATAAGAGAGAAATCGGAGAAACAAAAACACGATGGATACTTTAGTGTGTCACCTGATTTTCCTTTTTGTAAGCGCACTACATTGTTCCTAAAAATCTTATTATCACTATCTACCATTAAAAGGTTAAGGAGAAAGTATCAATGAATTTTTGAAACTTGACTTTTGATGAAAAAGGTTTTTGAGATACAATGAAAAAAATATAAATTAGAGCCTTTTACTACTAATGTCAGTTAAATATGGAGCAGATGGGGCGTTTGCACCCTTCCCTAAAAAGGTAAATACACCAGGGACTCAAGAACCAACTAAAAATATGGTATTCCAATGGTTTAATGGTTATAAAGGATCAAAGAAATGATTTGATATTATAAGATTCTGAGTACCAACATGAATATTAACAATCTATTAATTAGTGTACTGAGCATTGATTGTCTGATCTGGAGTTTGCCTTTGTTAAGTTGATAATATATTTGCTATTAAATAGAAAATAGTTCAATAGTTGGGGGAAATGACGTAATTGGCCAAATACCAACTGTTTTTGGACCTTTTTTTTTCTCTCTTTTTGGAGGAAAAATTGATATATTATATAATAAAGAATCAATGAAGAATAGTCAAAGCATTGGAAAGATTTGACTTATTTTAATAAGCTCAACTTAAGTTGTGAACTATTTGATAATAAAGGATTGTTCAACAGTTGGTACATATAAACAACAAATTTAATTTTGGACAATAATAGTTATTGGTCACATCATTGTTTTTACTATGGTCCATAGGATTAAAGCACAAATTTAATATGAATTATGTAGAAACAATTAAAGTATGAGAAATAAATTAATTTTAATTGAAAATTGCAAGTTAAATACAAGGACTCTACAATCTACGTAGAGGCGGTCAAGGAGCAAATACTTTGAGCAATGATTCCAACCGTGTATCATTTTAAAATCAAGGTTTTTGAATATGTTACTTATGATCAAACGTCACGTGTTTCTATATGTAGTTAACATACAAGAGATGGATCTTCTTAAATGTGTCTTGGATTTTTTATTGAGCGGATGTTCCTCATATAGGTATCCTGCAGAGTTGGTAAGTTCATAGTTACGTCTAATGTGAGTCATAAAACATTTTTTTTTATTTTAAAGCATGTACTTTAGAAATTGAGTAAATATAAATAATCACAGAGAGTTTGAGAGGAATCAATAAAAAAAATTATCTATTTTTTCACTTTTTAACATCTGCTTGGATCTTGTTTTGAAAGCTTTATAAATATTTTGAAAAACATCTTTTAAAAGGAGTTTGTATAAAACGTATATCCATGTATATGTATATATATATATTTCAAAATTTCTCTGTGTTACGTCTGTAAGTGGAGAAGTTTTAATTGTTTCATCCTTTAAGAACATTCCTTGAGAGACATGGATTATAACGGCAAAAATCAACACTGTAAACAGGATAAAACACTGTGGACACATGTCTTGAATGGAGAACTTACATTAGATAACATTGAAGTAATGTCATTAAGTTATTTTAGCTGAAAAATTGAACTTAACACACAAAATTCTCCATCGACTCTCTCAATCTTTCCGTCTTCAAAAAAAGAGAGGGAAAAAAAGATTCAAATAAATTAGTTGCTAATTGGTATTTTTGCACAAAGTACAATTAAAATATGTGAATATGTATTTCAAATACAAAATGAGGATAAAGCAATGATTGAATTTCCATTTGGCAGTCAAGACTCTAATGAAAATTAGTAATTGATATTAAATCATTTAGATAGATGGTCTGAATGCCCATAAAGAGTGATATAACTCCTTTTTATTGTATCAAAATAAAATGTTGGACTCAGTGGATAGTTGTTAATTGAATAAAACGTTATGAGACATAGAAATTCGAACTTGTACCAAAAAAAAAATCCAAGATATTCTATTTAAAAATAATTACAAGAGTGTTCTAAGAAACTATTCTTGCTTCAATTCTTAATCATTTTACTATTAAACGATTTAATCATTTATTTACATCTAGGGCACTGTTAAATTTAATATGATGAATAATTTGATAACATAATGTATTTCAAAATTCAAAGTCTCAAAGAAATTCCTGACAAGTACGAATCACTCCAAAATCTTATTAAACTGTGACTTCAGACTCCGATCGAAGTGCCATATGGAAATAAATATATTATAGCCTGAATAAGAAATCTCGAGGTGCAAGACTTTAAGCACAATTTATCTCCTGATTGGATTTAATTTTAATATTGGTAATGAATACTATACCAGAACTGGTGGTTGGGACTCGGATCACATTTAAATCGACTTGGAGTACTCACAGGTAAAAGACTCGTGACTTGACTTGGAAACGAGCTTTAAGACTTTAAACTTGACTCAGACACATCAAAAATGGATCGTATACAGTTTTGATATGTAGAAAGATTAAAAGTTTGAACACTAGTATAGTCATTTTATTCAAAAAAGTTCCTTATTTTCTTCTTTTTTTTGAAGAGATTGTCGACGAGTTTTGACAAATATTTAATAAGAATTGTCTCTACTCATTATTGTAATTTGTTTTAGTTCATTATTGACCTTACCCTGGAGAGAGATATTTACATTTGTATTATAGTTCAATAATTAACTAATTTCTCATGTACAAGTACCTCGATTTTTATAGAAAATATTCAAGAAATATACGTAAGTACAAACAGAGTAAAGACGAGAATGAAGAACTAATAGAGTATTTTTTAAATTATTTCTTGTCAACAAGTTTTCTTATCCCCAGAATTTGTTTGAATTATTAGTAGATATGCTCAATATATAACATCCAGAGATGCATGGATATCAATGCTTGAAAATTTTATTATTAAAAAACTTATATTTTTAATAAAAATATTAATATTACGCCTAGGTATGTAGGTTTTTACATAAAACTTATTGATCATAATATTTTAGGAACAACTTATTTTTTCTACGGAATATTCTTTTCCAGACAACTCACGCAACCTTTGTATATAAACTGAATAATTTTGTTCTTTTATAATTGAAGGCTATAATATCTCTAAATTAGTCTTCATTTTAAGTTTCATTAAAAATTGTTGGTCTTGTTTTTTAATTATTGCTATTTAGTTTATCTTATTTATGTTTTTTATAATAGAAAATTATGTCAAATTTGATTTTGTTAAATTTTGTTCAACGAAATATCGTAACATCCCTGAATTAAATGCATTAACACTTTTTTACACGAAACATACTGCAAGCTATATCAATATAGCAATTCTTCAAAGAGTCTGAATCACTCTTTTCATAGATATTCGTGGAATATAGAATCAGAACTGTACTTTATCAGTGGTACTAATAACATGTTTGTTCTCTACGTATTTTGTGGATTTTAATAAAAGGATCTCGAAACTGATAAATAAAAAACTACATTACACAGTATAGCAAAACATGAATAAATCAATTACGGACCAAATGGAACATTATCGTGCAATAATATTATATCATAAAATAATATTGCATTTTTACGGAATATAATATATATTGCATAGAACGGAAATCCCTTATGAATGATATTCACGCAACCTAGGTTCCCCATTTATTTGTTACCTAAGTATTTTTGTTTGAGTAGTAATAATAACCATAATTACAAATCAAAATTACTTTATTTGAACCTATTACAATCACCACATATTTGATATTACCCATAACAATAAGTAGAACCAGTTTTTATTTAGTGTTAATCAAGATAAGTTATTTGAAATATGAGGCCCAGAGAAGGTGTTATTTGTTTCATGGGAAGTTTCATTGAACTTCTACATTCTTAATACACACAATATGAACGATTTGAATGAAATCAACTTCTGAGTATTAGTTTTAAGGAACTTGATGTTTTTAAAGTGATTTTTTACCCCACATATACGTGATAGCCAGAAATGTTTAGTACAAAATGACAAAGAGAATTTGACTCAATACAAAATTCACATATTTCAAATATTATCGTTGGCAATAATTAATTATAGGCAATTATAGGCATAGCATGCCCATTACTGATGAATCTCAAAAAACCCGATTTATCGATTTAATTGTGGTTTAATACAAATAAACAAAATAAAAAGACTAAAATCTTTTTATTTTGTTTCTTTGTAGGCTGACGGAGTAGCTTCAACCCTACAAACTATACACAGGAAGCTGGAGACAACGTGTTCTGGCCAAATACATGGGCCTTTCAACAGAGTCTTTGGATGGAGAGTCCAGCTTCATTCTTGTCAAACTTACCAATATCACGAGTGAGGGTCAAGTTCGAACCAGATGCTGAATTAGAAGCTCCATTTGTTCCATCTGCAATATCTTAGTGTGAGATTCTGGAAAAGAGGTGGAGCATCTGGAGGGGAGGAACTCTAAACTTCTAGTGAGGCAAGAGAGGTTTGTAAAATGTAGGAAACAAAGTTTGGTCGAGAAGACCTTTGCACAAAAAAGTAAACTCCTTTAACGACAACATAATGCAACATTTTGAATAGAGACTAAAACGTAAAAAACCTACAAGTAAGCAACAAATAGATTCGGACTGCTTATTATACATTGTGAAAAGTGATCATATATAGGATTCTTATTTGTTTTTTGAAACTAATGAAAGTAAGTTATATAGTGTATTAAATGTAACTGATTATATGTAGATTCATGTGAATTATTGATTTGAATTAGGAGCAATCTTTTGGTACGGATTAAACTCGTAAAATGAGATATTTAAGTTTCTGTAATTTTCCTTCACAAAGAGAAATGTAAACATTTGAAATAAAGATATGTTTTTCTCTATTTGTTTACTCTATCAATAAATGTATGGGGAAAAATATTGGGAATCAAAAAATTCCTAGTATTTACTCATCAAAATTGATTTAGTCCACACACACACACCACCTCGGTGCCATGCACATGTGCCCACGTTTTTTGCAATTTTCAATAAAGAGTGCAGAAGAATTTCAGCTGATTTCTTAATCCTTCTGCGCGCCACTACTGAAGTAGCTCTACCGTGAGTCTTAGATTTCTAGCGAATTTTTAATCAAAATTGAATGAAAATGTACACATTTAGATTTAGATGGACGATTTCTTCTTAGTTAAGGATTTTTATCAGACGGTTGACATCTCGTTTGAAAGCTATGGGTATCAGCTCTTTAATGCATTCCTTATTAATCCATTTCATGTTATATTCAAGGAGTTATTTAAGTACAAAGTATTTGGCCGACTTTTTGGCCAACAGACGTTCCCTACGCCTCAAGAGCCCCTTTAGGTCAAACCAAAGACTAAAATTGGAAATTTGAATTAAATATACTAGCGGATCATTATTTTTTAATGCACAAAATGAGTATCCTTCTAGGCTTAAATTGAAGTTGAGGTTGGTAAATGGACCAAAATAGCTCAAAAAGTAGGGTCCGATTTCTTGAAAACCATCGGACTCTCAAAAAAAAAAAATTGCAGATTTGAAATCACCGTGCAAAACTAAATAACTTTTGTTATACTTATACCCCTAAGAATTTTTGACTCGTAACCAGTGTAATTAGAGGACAATAACTGATGAGTTTACATATGCTATTAAAATTAAAAATCGGATGGTCAGGTTATTGAGTAATAGAATATATGTATATCTCGAGAAATAAACAAAAGATCCTCGATATTTCAAAAGAATAGAGTCTGTAATAGTCATTTAAACTCTTTTGGCTGAAATAAATATTTCTCTAAATTGTATTTTAGTCGTCATCTTTCAGACATTTACAAAAAAAAAATATGAATTTCAGCTCTTCACAAAAGGACGCGATTCTCAAACACTAATGAACATTGCGACGTCTATGTAATTTGACACAATGTAATGTCAGTGACAGGTGTGCCAACTTAAAAAACAAAAACATTTTTCCTTATCGTAATCTTTAAGAAATTAAATTCAAATTTCCTACGTATTTTTTGCTCATAGAAGTATTCAAATTTACCTACATGGTATTTATAGACCTGAATAAAACTTTGATATAAGTCTCTAATGTAAATTAGAGGTATAAGAATGTATTTCTTTGTAATGAGTGCATTAAACAGGTTTCTTAGCAAGTGCAGTACTAAATAGTTTTCACCTGAGACCTGTTGCATCAAAATGCTCTTGAAAGGGATTATTTCTATCACTCTCTTATTCTTTTTATTAATTGTATCTGTCAGTAGTCAAAATTCTAAAGCAGTAGTGAGTAAAATACCAATAATTTGTATGATATTTAAAGCAAAAAAAATATAAAGATATATTTATCTACAGAAATCTCCTTCAAATATAGCTCCAGAACCTGGTGTTGGAACTCCCATCCCAGGAAATCCTCCGACGGTATTGTATATCAAACCAATGGCTGAATTAATTACATGTATAAATTATAATAACCTTTTTATTTTTTTACCCACAGAATCCGGTTATCATAACATACATCAATAGAAAGTATCAATGCACTAATCATGGATATGTAGCATCCTTGCAAAGATATGTATGCTATAACTGGGTTAAAGTACCGTAGTGATCCATATCTGATCGCTATATCATCATCATATGATATATTTTGTCAATTGAAGAAGAAACAGCTACAACAATAGACAAAATAATTTGTGAAAATAAGAACTATTATTCTATAATTATGTGATAACGTTTTTAAATGTTGTTAATTCTTAATAAGGACTTGAATCAATGATCATTTGATGCATATTTATAATTAATGAAATAGAAAATGCTCTTGAAATGTAGTTATTACAATGTTTCTATATTATTTTATACTTCAAGTTTCATTCTATGCATAACTAATACTCCTAATTTAGAAGAAGGATCTTATAGTCCTCAAATTCCATTCAAGTTCATAATATATTGTACATATACGTATCGATGCCACAAAACCAGAGACTTTAGTGTGCACTCGCACAAAAGAGAATAGAAAAATTTAGAAAAACAACTGGTAGCTACCTTTCTGTATTTTCCTTGTTGCCAACTTTTTAATATTAGGCAAAGTTATTATTAAGATATACTATACATTGATAAATTCTATCAATCACAAACCAATCGTTACTACTCCTAATATATTCAAAATTCAAAAAAAGGGCGCGCAATTCCTGATTTAATATATTTTTATGTATTAAAATCATACATAATCACGTCGAGCTCTTTTGGCCACTCGCAATCTCGACTCACAAAAGGGAAAGGAAAAATTTGGAAAAACAACTGGTAGCTACTCTTCTGTATTTTCCATGTTGCCAACTTGTTAATATTTGGCAGAATTTATTATTTAGATATACTATATATTTATAAATTTTACCAATCATAAACCAATCGTTACTACTCCTAATATATTCAAAATTCAAAAAAAGGGCGCGCAATTCCTGATTTAATATATTTTGTATGCATCAACATCAGAAATAATAATAATACCCTTTTAGAGTTCATAATACGTAGGGTCAGCTGCTTTAAATCAAAAGAGTCAAATGATGAAAATCAGCTGAAGGGAGAATACAGTGTGTTTTTGTTTATCCCAAAAAGCTCGTCGTGAATAGTAATATCCGTTTTGAACTCATAACACGTAGAGTCAGCTGCTATAAATCAGAAGAGTCAACTGATGTAAAAACAGCTAAAGGGAGAATACAGTGTATTTTTGTTTACCCCAAAAAGTTTGTTGCGAGGAAGATAGCCATTTTCCTTGACTCTCGCCACCCTTCCTTCAAAAAAAGGAGAAATTGGCCAAATATTAACAACTCAATCATTACTTTTAACTTTTAGATGAACATGAAATACTAATTTCATTCAACAATTAATCTGAATACATATCAAAAGCTTACACAAAAATATATGGGATTTGTTGTTTTAAAAACCATTATTCTGATTTAAAAAAATTTTCAAGATATGTCTTTGTCAAATTTGTTTTTTCTTGTCTGTGATAGTCAAACAATTAGAAATTTGACCGAAATGAAGCTGAATTTTGGCATTTGAACACCTTGGTTTTTTCTTTTTGCTATTTTCTTTCCCTAATCATTGGTCAATAATTTAATAAGAAGGGTTGCAAGTAAGAATTTTTGGTTCTCTTAAAAAATTGGTTACCGACCGAAATTTTTGAACAATTTATTTTCAAGAGTGTAGAAGTGGCAGGGATTGACTTATATCGATATTTGGGATGTTAAAAAAACCGATAATAATTGATTAATCAGATAATTTGTTATGTTTTTTTTTAAAATTAGCCCACTAATTGAGTCTAAATATAGATACTGCAATCATTATATAACTTTACTCATCACCACAGTAAAGCATATGAACCCTCTGCTAAAATCTTTAGAAATGACATTATGTAACTATTTACTAGATTATTGTTTATCTCATTTTGTATTTATGTATTTTTTAATACCTTAAACAACACTTAAAAGTAATGTTACTGATTATGAGGCTCAAAAAGATAAATAAAAGGTTCATTCAGAAATGGCTTAATGGGCCAATCACATAAAGGAGATTCAATAGTTATGTATGTACTTTTTGCTCATTTATGGATACATCTAAAACTGACTTATATTTCCCTAAATATATGTATAGAATGGTGATCTACTCATCCGAATGAGTATGTTCAGTTAGTTATTTTTTATGTCACTCCAACTATTTACGTTATGCAATTACTTAATAATTATTATTATTATTTAACTATTTCTAATTATATAAACAACATGATGTCCTTTTACTTAAGAATGGAGTCATCATAAACTATCATACTTAGAAATACCTGCAATAGTGTGTAGTAGGCTCTAAAATACCTTGATAAATATCTTGACTGACATCCTATAATTCCTGGGCCTTTCTGCAAAATTTTCACCTACTAGTATCATTAATGAAATTGGTTTTCCTTGGATAAAAACAAGTGGAGTAGAGTTTTACTTCTTTGATGTTGACGCTCACAGATGTTGGTATCAACCATTACCATTATTATTATTATTTGTGGGGAAATACAATTTAGTAGAAGAGCAGACTTTTAATTTATTAAATATATTCATTGAATAGTCTGCATTTCATATTTGAAGATCATCATCATGGTTTCTGGAGGGCAATTACTCGCACTTATATTTGCTATACTATTCATGCCAAGAGTCAATACTCAAAGTAATGATACAATGACGTCTGTAAGTGACACACGACAATAGGCTGACTCAATAACATCCAATTATTATTATTATTATCAAAATATATGTACATGAAGACTCTTTAATTCATTCATATTCTATTTTTATTACAGGATTTTCTTCCTCCAGAGCCTGGAGTGGGAACTCAAGTTCCAGGAAATCCACCAACGGTATAGTGTACTTAATTAATTAGTTATTTGTAGTTATATAAATTACATTATGTTCCATAGAATCCAGTCATCATAGACTACTACGATAGGCTCTACCGTTGTAATTATTTTAGGTATATACCTTCGTGGCAAAGATTTGTTTGTCTTGAATGGGAACGAATGTACTAATAGTAATAACATAACTATTAATTATCCTAAGCTATACCATTATACATATAATAGTGTTTTAATAAAAAATATGTATGTAGTCATCAGTTTTGGACTTTTATGGAGTTATTGTTACTACTAAAATCTAAGAGAACCGGAGGAAAAGGAATTTGCCAATTAATTGAATATTAATTTTTTAAGTCCCATATAATCGGTATCAGTTCAATAAAAAAATTCATATTGAACGAGTTCTAATAATTAATACATAGTAGTCACTACATGAAAGTAAAGGATTCAAGGCTTTAGATGAAGGTTTAGGAATCAAGGACTTGCATGATCTAGCATCTTGTTTTCCTCTTAGTTGGTAACGTTCAACATTTTCTAAATAATTAGATTTATTTTGATAGGGTTCACTATGTGGAATTCCTTAGTTTCTTGAGGGCTTTTATTCAAATAAAAGATAATTAATTTATAAAGTTTGATTGTTTATGCCTCACCTAAGCACGACGAGCTTTTTTTTCACTCCCAACCTCGACTCACAAAGAGGAAAGGAAATTTTTTGGTAAACAACAACTGGTAGCTGCTACCCTTCTGTATTTTCCTTGTTACCAACTGGTTAATATTGGGCAGAGTTATTATTTAGATATACTATATTTTATTGGTAAATTCCACACATATACAAATAATTCAAAAAAAAAGGACAGAGATATCATTTGGATATACTATACATTGATAAATTTCACCAATATACTATTCAATAGTTAATACTTGTATAATATTCAAAAATTCAAAAAAAAGGGCGGGCAATCCTTGATTTAATATATTTTTTATACATCAAAATCATAGACAGCAATAATACCCTTTTTGAGTTCATAACACGTAGAGTCAGCTACTTTAAACCAGAAGGGTCAACTGATGAGAATCAGCTGAAGGGAGAATACAGTGTGTTTTTTTGTATATCAAAAAGCTCGTTGTGAAGATGGACGACATTCATAATGATGACGTCACGTGAAAATGCTTGACTGCGTCATTTCCTCCCAATACAAGGAAGCAAGTGAGCCAGCCCATTGATTAAACAACCATTAGCAAGAATAGAATATTATGTTCAATTTTCATCTCAAATAAACTTAAATTACCCGTATTGATCAAGAACTTGAACTGGTAAATTTAGAGGATGGCAATATGTGCTTATCCTTAAATTTATTCAAGGATACATATTCAATGACAAATTATATTGATCATCCAGGCAAACCCTCATTGAATCCCTTTATTATTTATCAATTGCAATAATATATTAATATCTATTTATCTATTTTCCAATAATGTATCAAAATGTTACGTGGATCATAGTAGAGCAATTGCATATTGAGCAATACATGATTATGAAATCTGGGTTTATTCTCATCATGACACAATATTGTAGTTTGTACATATATTGTGAATACATTTAATATGCTAAACAAGGATTGAATTCCTCTTCGTTTCTCCTCTACTTATTATTAAAAAATATTGAAGAAATTAGAAATTCAAATGCATGTGTTACTATTTTTTATTTTTATATTTAGCTCCATATGTTACCAGGTAAGCATGTGAAAATAAGTGCTTCTTTTTTTTTCATGTCATACAAACAAAACAAAGCAGAGATTTTGGTCATTTACAGATTACAATGAAATGATAATCATTAATTGATATTCATTAATATTTTGTGTGAACGTAAATAGAGATTTGTAGTATATTTTATAAATAGACCGTACTTACTGACGTCACAGATTACATACTAGACCTAAAGCAACGCCATGTTGGAGACATAATTGCTCTTGATATGGGTACATATTTAGTCATTGAACGAGCTGAACTAATTTCAAAAAACTGAAGGAAAACTCTTCATTCTAATGGCTTAAAAGATGAAAAACCTAAATTATTTTGGGTATATGTAGTTGGAAGTACGAGGCTTTATCCAGACAAAAGCTGATTGTTGATGCCTTCTCTAGGGTAGGCAGAGTTATGACGTCACGTAAACACGCGTCATTAGCGCATTATTCATTTTTCTGGAATGTAGGTTTATTTTCATTTACAGCCCATTTCTCGATCCTTCAAAGTCGTTTCAAATCTACTGAAAAGGGCATCATTTATGCATAGGTAGATGTTGGTACTAAACACTAAACTTAGAACTCAAAAAAATCTCAATGATGTCATAGTCTGTTCTAGATAGATCGTAGAGTGACACCTGAGTGCTCAATCTCTAAATCTTTCCAGAATTCTACCAGTTGTGAATCAATTTATTCAAAAACTGAAAAACCTAGCCAGAAATTCCTTCTTTTTTTTTCTTACGTGTTTTCTATCCATGATTAAGTGATGGAAGGAACACGAAGATAACATGTAAAGGGAAAGTTGTCTGAGACTTAAAGTTTATTTCTTCATGGGTAGAATATATTGACTAATTTTTTGTTTTGTTCGACAGTAAATTCATACGAACACCGAGGTACGACTGTATTTTATAAGACTCCTTTGATTTGTTTTGAATGAGTTGTTATTTCACCTTAACATATGTAGGTACAACAATTAAATTGACAATAATAATTATGTTAAACACAATAAAATGACAATGTTATGACAAAAGAATATTGTCCTCTCCAGAGATGGCAAACATGTAACGTGACTCGGGCAGGATGAGGAATTCAGTTTTATTATTCAAAAATACTTTATTCTTTAAAGAAAAGAACATTTTGTGTATATGACTGAAAGTCTTTTTAATAAAACAAAATATTTTCTTACCTGATCCCATTGAGATCAGACAGATTCGAATGAATTTGACATTCATGATTTAGCAAAAGATATATCTAGCTATTGTCAAATGTCTACTAATAATAGGCCTTATTGAATGTTGATCGCCTCTTTAGCTGTATTGTGGATTCATTAAACGAACGCAGAAAGAGACAGGAATCAGAGTTAATTTACATCCTTATGGATCAAAATTCATAAGCATCTTATTTATGTGAAAGAAAACAGAAAAATAATTAATTTTTCAAGGATGCATCAAGGTTATTCTATTCACTACGTATATACATATATTTATTTAATTAATGGTCTTTATATTTGTTAATTATCCTTTGTTAATTTCTCCGAATTGAGATGCAGATATTATGAGAACTAGAGGAAATGAAGGCAACGTTTAAGCAAATGAACCAATGAAAACGAAGTATTTATGTACTTAGGATAAGATTGCTTATCCCACTATCAATATTAATGAATTTAAATTGATCTTGAAGGACCTCAAAGGATTTTTGTTTTTTAAATGGTATTGCCCCTGAATTGCTCCTAAATACGTAGATACAAATTTAAACTTAATTGATTCAAAATCTTTTAGGGAATGATCTGAGTAAACATAATCATATTTAAGCTTATTTTTTTTATCATTTGGATTTTTTTTTATTGATGAGTGTTAGTTATTATTAACTACATAACAAGATAACGCATGCATATACATATATTAAGGATAAATAGGAGTTCCTCAGAGTAATTTGAAGTATTTGATGAAGAATCATTTTAATTCAGTTCATTCGTGACAGGAGGTATGATACACTCAATTCCAATTAAATTTTAAAGCTAAACGAATCGAGTATTTTTTCTTTAAAATGAATGCCTTCGTCGATGATCGATCCTTTTGTTTTTTTCAGGATGAACTCTTTTATGATGTTTATGATGATGAGAGAATGGATTTCGTCGAAGGGCATCCTCCTCTTCAGAGATGAACTTCCTTCTACGAAACTTACCACTTCCAACCACACCCCTCCAGTAGTTTTCATATATTCTATAGAGATCCCCAAAGGCACGTGTGACTCGGTTCACGGGATAAGTGAAGAAGTGAGATAAACTATAAGGAAAAAAGAGAGAGGTCACATTGGTTTTGAGTCTTTTCTAAGAATGAAATATTCAAGTTATTATAGGCTCTTACCCATTTTTGATACCAATAGCTTTACTGGATCTACTTTCCATCTCTTCTTCTGATGTGAGGAATGACAAGTTTGGAAGAGGAAGGGGTTCATCTGACCTGAAAATATGGTAGGATATGAATAAATTCAACTCCTCACGATTAGAATATCAGACCTTTTATGAAGTCTTCGAAGTTGATCATCATAGTAGTAGTCCTCATCGTAGTACTCGTCCTCATATTCTGCCTGGAAGGAATCCCCATTAACTCTACGTTTCGAGGATCGGATCCTATTTTCGGGAAGGAAAGCAAGAACGTAAAACACTGAAAGCAAGGAAGAAAAATTTTATATTTAGATAAGATGTACTAGAGAATCATCATCATCATCATGACTCTTGAGTCGTGAGAAATGTAGTTCCTTACAGAGGGAAACGAATAAAAAGTTCCCAATGATGGCAATGGAGATGAGGCGAGATATGTTTAATGAAAAAGGCTGAAAGAAGCTTTCTTGGATTTGGAGTTGATAGTCGGGGATGAGTGTCATAAGGTTTTGTACATTGGTGCTCACTATATTCGCTTCAGCGAATAGGATATTCAAGGGAAGTATTATTAATATGAGAAGACATCCCGTAGATGCGGAGAGGATGGGAGGTCGAATGTGTAGTTTGGAAGTCATGCTCTTGGTTTGTCTAATCTATCTATGTATGTATGTATGTATGTATGGTTACTATTATTCTCTATTCTTTTTCAGATCAAGGGAGTTTGATTACTGAATGTGAAATCAAAAATTATTTTTGTGGTGAGTAAAATTTCCATCATCCATGGTTGTGTCTGCTAACAGCCCCTATCTCCTGCCGTACTTTCATTACCTATTGCTATAGATTCCATGAAACCGAGAGTGGATTATTATTGTTATTATTATCATAATTACAATACATACAAATATTTTAATGTATTTAAATAAAAACTTAATTATGAAAACATGAAATTGTACGCGCCAGAATTAATACATAACATGTATGTATTATATGTTATGTACAAAAATTGATTAGCTGAAACATGGAAATAAATAGATACAATTGTATGTATATATATATATATCGGATATTAACTTAAACCACGGATTTCCCTATATATATATATATATATACATATACATATTTTGATATTTTGTTTCGAATATTGTTTAAATAAGCATATATACATACTAAGTGATTTTCCCTTCTCATTTTATTTTTGAAAGGTGCATTTAAACGTTTTATTTTATTGATGATCGGAGTGGATTTTGGTGTAGGCAAAGTTCTTAGTCTTTTTATATAAAATGACTAACTCTTTAGAAAAGTTACTAAAATGATGACAGCATAAAGTGATGTCATAAGCTTTTGTACATTACATGGGTTCGTTTACACTTCCTTAGACTATGAACAACATCATTGTCTAGGAAATCCTTGGGATTTCCAAAAAAATTACACAAACTTTCTTCACAGAAATATTTACAGTTATGTATTTCAACGTGTATAATTATAGCTTAAAGATTCTGGCATCGGTCACCTCCAGACTTGGCTGATTTAAATCAATTGTGGTTATTGTTATAATTAAGCATGGACCAATGAAATGGTCGAAATAAATTAAGAGAGTGAATTTTATGAGCAGCTTTTTTGATCTCATTTATTTTAACACGTATGTACTTCTGGAAAAAGCTCTATCATGAAATATTTAAATAAAAACTTGAGTGAAAAACAAATGGTCAATAATCCAAAATATAATAAAGAGAATAAAAAATAGTTGTTTGCCGATTTTCAATTATGAAAAAGAAACTAGAGGTCAATGAAAATATATATTGGTAAACAAACTGAGTATTCAAAATAATATTAATAAGTTTGGTATATATATATATGCTAAACTGTCCCGTTTTAAGGGTCATAACTCGGATCAAAGGAACCCAATTATTTTTTAGTACCAATGGATGTAAAAATACACAAGTTGTATAAAAATGAAAGGTCTCTAGGTCTATTTTTTAGACCTCTCAGGCACTTTTTATATCCAAAACAGGATGACTCATGACTTTTAAAAAAATTGTATGCATTTTTAAACCCTTAAAGTTATGTCTGAAATCTAAAACCTTGGCAAAATATACACAAAGATTCTATTTTTGAAAATAATTTACCCCTTATCCCATTCGATGCCTGAATGGTTCTTGCGTCAGAGTCCTCTTATAGGTCAGTCTTTTTTTTTTTAATTTCAATTGTAAATTTAAGAATTTGAAAAGAGACCCAATTTTTTTTATAAAATTATTCAGACATACTTTTAGGATAAGAAAAGAAATTTTAGAAAAAAGTTTAAATATGAAACCTCTTAAGTCTGTAAAAAAAATGATCATTTATGACCCTTTTTTTGGGGCATAAAAAGTGTTTGAGAGGTCTGAAAGTTAAGTGATTGTAAGTCATTTTTTGTACAACTCTTGGACTATTCTTGAATTAATATTTGTAGAAATATGCTATTTGTTGAACAAGAGCTAATTTATGTTCAACATATCAATGTTGAGGACTCTAAGAAACAAGGGGGAACAAATCAACAGCTGAATATTAAAAAAAATACATGCCTTGGGGATTCCATTGCGTTTGACATTATCGCAGTTTTTTTTTTACGTTTTAATGTCAATTCTTGTGGGTTTTTTTTTTTTTTTTAATGTTACCAAAATATCAAGATACATCAATGAAGTCCATCATAAGGGTCGGATAATAACAACCACACATATGTACAAAATATGTATGTAGTTGTTGTAAGATCCATAGTTTATGGATTTGATTTGCCTCATTAATCCCAGGTTCACACGAGTGTCTCCCAACATTGATTTCACGCCCTCTATAAATATCCCATTATTTTTGTTATTTTTATTATTGCTCGAGGAATAAGGAATTAAATGCAAAATAATAATAATAATAATAAAACTGTCATCAACAATGATCCAAAACGAATTGAGACGGGGATGTAGTTTTTGAAGGGGGCATTTCTCCCCCCCCCCAAAAAAAAAAACAAAACCATTAGGGTTCCTTGAAATGAAAAGATGGTTGAAAGAGGAAAGAATAGAGAAGAGATGAGCTCTCCCACATTTTTTTATTATTATTTTGCTCCATCCTAAGCCCCACGGGAGAAAATCATTTCTATTTAACAATGTCGGTTTTCAGTGAGTCCACACACACATTGAATTAATCGCCTTGCACAACACACGTTATCTTTGAATCATCCATGAATTTTAAAAGTAAAATGTTTACCATTATGAATTTACATGAAAATATATGAAATGCAAAGAACTATATTTGATCAAGGGATCATAGTGAGTCTCCAGCATCAATTCATAAGTAAGAGGCCGTTTTTATAAAAATGACATCGCATATTAATGACGCTTCACGTCAAAGCTTTGAAGCAAAGTGGGGGAAAACAACGGCTATAGCTGAGCAAGAATTTGAAGGAGCTTCTTGACTATAGTCAATTTTAGAAATGAAATATAAAAACCTGATGTTCCTCACGCTCTAGATTTTTAAGCCCTCACTTGCATGATTTTTTTTTTTTTTTTAGATTATATTGTCAAATTTTTGAAAATTTGATTATTGAAAAAATTACAAATATACTAATAGTAGGAACTTATAGACTTTGGTAATTTTAAGCCAATTTCAATGAAAACTTTTATGTCCTTTGATGTTCTACATAGCGATGCTACAAAGTTGCAAAACGACAATCATGTGATCAATTTTTATCCAAATTTAGTTGCCTATTTAATTGCCTTTAGCTCTTTTTTTTTCTTTTTTTTTAATTAAAAATTTTTTGATCCTCAGTGCAACAAAAGACAAAATTCTAATCATATTTTTCTGTATAATTTTTTTTCCTTGGATCGACTATAACATTAAACAAATGGAAAATTGGGCTTAATCATTTTAGGTATTTGAAAAATCTATGTATAATACTTGCATGTTTATTAGTGAAAGTTGGGAGAATATGCATGTGGAAATTTTGTGGGATATATTCTACAAAATGCCCCAAAAATGTTCAATAAAATTATTTTTTTGATTATACTTACAAAAAAACTTGTAAAAGGCATTTTAAAGAACCAATTTTTTCACACGTTTGTGGATTCGATTTTTTTTTTTTTTTTTTTTGAAAAAACCATGACAAATGTGTTATTGTAGATTTTTATTGCTGTTACTTCCCTGTATGTACAGTTTATGTACGTATTCATATTCATTTGTCAAGTTTGTTTAAAGTTTGTATCGTTTTCGTTCGAGTCCCATTATAAAACGCTCTCGATTAACACGAGCGTAAATAATCGTCCGTGAGAATTGTGTGGTTTTTTTTTTTGTCAAGTGTGCTCAAAAGAAATATTTTTATTTTTTCATGACGTCATTTTATAATAATGACTCTTAAATTCTCTCAACAATCGTTTATGAGCAATAGGGGAGACTGAGACAGAAGGATGGAAGATAAACTACGATTTTAGACTCGACTCAGACTTCAAGTGAAGAGATTCAGACTTGAGGCTTGAGAATTATTCTTTAACTTCAAATTATTATTATTATTATTATTACTATCGACTTGTTATCGAGTTGGAATTAAATTTGATCAAACTGCGACTTGAGACTCGACTTGAGCTCGTAAATCACTTGTTAGTCATGTAATATTGAGTTTTATCTCAGATCCTATGCTATTATCTCCTCCAATCATCGAGATATTTCATATTGATTATGCATTTTGTATGAATCATACAAAATGATCTTCCTCCAAATTCCACCAATGGGATCCATTACTACAATTAATGAAGGAAAATGAATTTTCTTGGCCCTACGTAATTATTTATTTCTTGAGTTGTTTTGTCATTAACAGACTTATAATCACGTTAAAAGCTCATATCCTGTTCAAACAAATATAATTAGTGTGACAATCTTTCTCCATCTACCCTACAATAAGAATCCATCCAAGGATTTTATGTACAAAAGCATTTGAAACGTGTATTTCACGTTACCCACAAAAATAATAAACCCTCCCTTTGGATAGTAATGTGCATTTTCCATTATTCTGTGGATCCTTTGTACGCGATTAAAATAGCTTTGTATATATATATGTATGTATTTTTTCCTCTCTCTCTCTCTCTCCGATGTGCGATAAGTCAGGAGAGGCGGATAGGATTCCACCATCTGGTTTTTTTGTGGGTTTTTTATTATTATTATTTATTATTACCATTGGTTCTTCCCCCTTATTCATAATAGCATGTATTTCCTCAAGCATAAAATTGTAATTGATCCTTTCTCCCTAACTCCTTTTTAACTTCCATATCGTTACATATGTAGGAGGTTAAGTACCTACTCAGTCGAGGATCTCAACTCCAATGCCTCAACCCCTCTAATATTCATTGATTCCACGCAATTTATTTGTAAGGTTTAAACATGCTTTTAAAAAGATGGCTTCTTTCTCAACCTATGAATCCCATTCCTTGATGTACATATTTACGTACCAACATACAACGTTACATATTTATTTATATATATCATCTACTCAATGATGATAGTAATCAGTTTATTAAAAAAGGATTTGAAATGTTTTGTCAAAAAATCATTTAGAGTAGTTTCTTATCAGTTTGAATCAAATCTTTCTTTTTTTTCCATTCACATTTAAAGGATTTTGATGAAATGATGGATCATTAATGTGTAAGGATTTATGTATGTACGTACACACAACATATTGTATCTCTGCTGAAGAGTATCTATCAAAACGTAGATATAATATAGTCATGTAAATCAGGAATGATAAACTTTCATTTTAATATTGCAACACTAAAAGTTTCAACGCAAAATGCTTAAGGGAGTAATTATATTTCTTAAATGAAGGATTCATTTATTGTATCAAAGTAGGAAATTCCATGTCATTTTAGATCTATGAGAGGAGGAGAGGGGGGGGGGCTCCATCCTAGTAGGCCTTAAGGAATTATTTAAACACATCAAACCCTACATAGTTTGATGGTTAAAGTCGTATACCAACGATGTTTGTACGAATGTATTTAGTATCTATTTTGTGTCTCTCAATGGTTTTTGTGGAAATGGAATATTTGTGTTACAATCATTTGTGGTCTGACCCATGGTTAAAGGTTTTTGAAGGATAAAGAAATTGTTTTATTCATTGAAATTGGAAGGTCATACACTTAGAAAAGTACATATATGTATACGTAAAGCTCTAACAATTTCACCTCTGTATATCCAGGATCTTGTTACAGAAAAAATCATGTATATATTTATTTTAGGATTAATATACATGCTATGCAATATGTTTATTAAGAAAGTTGTCTTTCAAAAGTGAAAAGTTATACATGTAGTCATAAAGAGTCATTTAGAGACATTACAAAACTTTTTATTTTTTAAATCCATTAATACAAACGAAATATAATGGTAATTCATTAGTTGAATAATACAAAATATGTCCACCATTTTGAATTGTGACAAGTACCTGGTAATAAATAGCCAATAGAATGATAGCTCATATGAAGCAGTTCATTATACTTCAAAAAGATTCCGCAAGAGGGGGGAGAGAATGTTTACAACTCAATCTAACTAATATTATGATGAGCTATAACTGATTTTTATTTTCCTCTCTGACAAAAAAATATATACTATTTTGTTTGTCAAAACTCTTATGAATCCGCTCGTTCTCTCACCTCAAATTCCCATCAAAATCCTTCTCAGGATAATAATCCACCCAGTAAACCACGTACGTACACAATCGTCATACCTACATACTACATAGTATCATAATAGTCTTTCTCTAATAGGATTAGAAAAGTAATCCACCCCCAAAATACAATACGTGAGTAAATAAAAACAACAATTATTCTCTTTATTGAATTGTAGATTTTAGAAAATCTTTACAAAGGATCTCTCTGATCCCTTTCATTCCAACCCGAGTACTTATTATTATTATTATTCTTTTTATGACAATTTGTTTACAGATTAGTGGATGTCAAATTTGATATTTCTTTATTTAATTTTATTCATGGATATGTTAGTTTTGAAGAGACGCGTGTCTGGGAATCTTAGTTCTTAGCTATACTCATTTCAGGGGGGTTGTCGATGATTCTAACATTGTTTTTCTCGTACTTTCCTACTATTTCGGAAGTTTAATCGTTTGGAAATTAATCCAATCTTTTAGAGGGGTTAATTAGATACAACACATTCGTAACATGTTTTGTCAACTAAACATGCAAAGCTTGGAGAGATTGTTCGGACTCTAAATTGATTATTTGACTTTCTTCTTCCTTAGAGTTCAAATCCCAAGATATTGCGAGATTCCAATCTGAAAAAGTTGTTATTCCTAAGCATCTTCTGTCCAACAAAACATACGAACATGTAGATGCTACTTGCATTGCAGACTAAGGCAGTTTCCTTTAACACTTTAAACTCATAGCTCTCAATGAATTTGATGATTTTAAGGCAGTGGCCCTTAACTTTTTACTAACTGGAGACCGGTCAACGCTTGACAACACTTTACTGCAGACCGGGGGTTTGAAATAATAATAACATACGTGAATCCACTGTGACCTCATATGGAACACTATCAGCACATTGCTCCAACATTACAATCCTATTATAACATTAGGAAGGTATAACTTTATTAACCCATTCCTCCAACAATATAACATATTAAAACATCAAAAACTGTTCGTAACTCTAAATCAATGGGAGCCCTGAGCTTGTTTCTTTGCAACAAGATGGTCCCAACTGTGGGTAATGGCAGACAAAGACACTCCCAGTGTGTTGCCTATGTCCAGTCTACTCCTTCGCCTTGTTTTGGTGGCTATCACTACAGAAAATCCCACTTCACACAGATAGGATGTTGGAAATGGCAACAGGGTTGCAAATAACAAAAGAGTGCGGAGAACATATAGTAGGTATTGTAGCTTGTTGCACGTGAAGTTCGATGAGTCAATTAAGAATTATCAACCCAAAAATAATTAACAACTACCCTGCACAATTAATTATCTTTTCTAATTTGCACTTATACTTAATATTATCTTGTATTCCAACAGTTTGTAGATGAAGAATTAGTAAGTCCCCCTTTAATATCGTCCCAGTCTTGGAGAATAAATAAAACAGAAATGACTAATTAATTTTTGTGCAGTCCGGTACTGAATGATCCACGGACCGGTACCGGTCTGCAGCCCGGGGGTAGAGGACCACTGTTTTAAGGGATACATGTTCAACAATAATTTGGAGTGAGACATCATCCGACGCCTTAATGTATCTCACAACTTATGCACCAATAAATTCATGTAATTTAAAATCATACTCTCCATGTTGATTGAGGCATAATCCATCACCTTTAAGTGACAATAATGTATCTCTTACTCACTTGATCTAGATTTTTGTATATTTTATCCAATTCTAATGCATGAGGGAGCAACTATTAATTGAAAAGAACACTTCTGAGAGACTAGGGATATCATGAATATGCTCTGCATAAAAAGGATCCACTCCAAATAATATATTTTCAGAAGACGTGCTATGTCAGGCCTGATTCAACTTTAAAACGTGTATCCGATAGTTTTTATGCCAAAATAACATTGAGGGAGATGGTAATATCTCGTAGTGTATCACACTCAGTTTCCCTATGGTTTTTAATCATTTGGATAACGAGGTTTGTCTCAAGTGATGGGTGGGAAGTCTCCTCAATAGGTAACCTTTTAGCAGTTATTTCGCTTAACGCTTGAAGACTAATGTGAAAACAATTTAACTTCTTATAACATTTTAAATATATATATATATCGTGAGCCTAGAGCTAAAATGCCACAACTTACTTTGTGTCAAAAATGAAATTATTAGCAAATTTTATAAATGTACCTATTTTTTTAAATTATTTGTCAAATATTTTAACAAATAATATCCACTCATGTCTTTAGCAGAATCTACATACATTACAAAAACATAGTTAAAATACTATTTAATATTATAAATATCTGGATATACATATATACCACTTACATAAAGGTAGAGATTTTTTAAAACGTTGTTGATATTTTAATATTATTATTTTATTTTGTTTTGTTTCTTCACTATTAAGATGTTTCAATAAAATAGGTGGAATATAAAACGTTAAGAGGACGTAAGAAAGAAAGAATTTTCCACCGCCTTGCTTTTCCCCGCAATTTGTCGTTCCCTTCATATTTTTTCATTGGCTCTCAACTCTCATTATTCCCATTGGAAAAACTCTCATGTTCTTCACTTTTTTCCCACTGGAGACGATTTAGAAAGCCAAGGGAAAAATTCCCTCTCCGCTCTCTCTCTCTCTCTCCCTCCCTCTCATAAGAAAGCATCTTCCAAATGTCATTTTCAGATGATATATATATACACAACATTCAAAAATAATTCTTTTATTCCCTTACCTAAATTAGAACCAGTCACTTGTCAAGAACATATCTTCTTCTTCTTCTTTTTATGGAAAGTGGCGTAGCCATAAGAGAAAGGGAAAGAAATTTATTATAAGGATATTTTTATACCACTCATTACCAGAAGTTTGGTCGTTGTTTTTATTATTCTTCCTTCAAAAACCCATCAGAAACAGAAGCAAGAAGAATAAAAACCTTATTCGAAAGCACTTGTACCAAAAAAAAAAATAATATTTATTATTAATATCGGGGCCATACCATGGCATCAGTTCAATACTCAACGACTTACAGTGAGCATCATACCCTTCATCATTCCGGATATTTTCCACCTCAAGGATACGAAGGGATGCATTTCGAGGCCTCTTCCGGGATTGTGAGTTCCACAATGAATGGACGTGAGAATGATCCAAATGCCTATTGTGCTATGCAGCAACAACAGCTTCACTCTAACGCTACGCAACATAATGGTCAATACTTGGGTAAGTACGAGACACAAACTCTCAAATAAAGAATCTTTGGACAATTTGTCAACTTTAATTTATTTTTAGAAGATGTTGAGTCCGGAGTGAGTGAGGGAGAATACTATTCCACTTCTCATCATGTTTCCGGATCATCCCCGTCAAAGCATTCTCCACCTTCATCTTCTAACATGGAATCCAGCTATCGCTACCGACAACCACAGAACCAAACGCAGCAAACACATCCAACAGCACCTCGACCCACGAGTACGACAGCTTCCCCAGTTGTCTCAAATTCCAGTAGTAACAACAATAACTCCAGAGAGAGAAAAAGAACTCTGAGGTACGCTCAACATTCAACACGAGAGGATAATAGGTATACCCAATCTCCCTACCCCCTCATTTCCCTTTAAACCCCCTAAATTAAACCCTTGAGAGACGCTCATTTCTTTAAAATATATTTTCCATTTGAGCTTCATTATTGTAACTATGTATTTTGCAGTGCTTCAAGTATCAACTCTGCTTTTGAAGAACTTCGACTCCACGTTCCAACCTTTCCATACGAGAAACGACTCTCTAAAATTGACACTCTTCGCCTCGCCATCGCATACATATCCCTTCTCAAAGAGATCCTTCACCATTCAGATACCATGGAACCCCTTGCATATATAGAGCGATGCCTCCGAGGAGAGATCCGCACAGAGGGAAGTCAGGAATGGAACACATCAGATTTAACTGCAAGGCTAGCTTGGATAAATTGGGATAATTTAGGAGTGGGTCCCTCTCGACGAGGAGTTTTATCAAATCTCCAACTCTCAGCTGATAATATGAATTCAGCTGCGGCAGCAGCTGCTGCAGTCATCCCATTTCAAAGTAGCAGTGGTGGTCCTCATAGCCAACAAATTCTTGGTGTACCTAGTCTTCCAGGACCACATCATTCTCTGCATCCACAGGATCCACAGCTTCATCATCAACAGCTGACCCATGTCATTCATCCTCAGCATGGAGGTCTTCATTCTGCTCATGCTGGAGTTGTACACCCCTCTCATGCATGTCCAAGTCATATGAGTATGGGAGGAGGGATGTGAGTCAACTCAACCTCTCTTCTTATCTCTCTAGTCATAATAATTTATTGGAGTTTGATCAGTCTTAGGACTGAATTCCTTGACGCTCTTTTTTTCTCCCTTTGGGATCCCAAAAGGAGAAAAATTTAAGATCCATAAAAAAAAACTTACGACTAAAAAGGTTCAAATGTCGATTTTGTCTTTTCCCAACTTGAAAAAAGAGGTCACACAATGGAAGAAAAAAGACGAATAAGGAGTTCAATCCTGGGCTTCATACAATTCTAGTCATAATACGTCTTTTATCAAAGACTTAAGATTAATACAACCCACCTAAACATACATATCTCTTTGTTTCTCTCTTTTATAAAAAAAATATGACCAATTATATATTATTTAATAAACAAATATAATTATATATATTAAAAAAAAAACGTTTATTTCTGCCGATAACCCTCCTCTTTGCGGAAGGTGTGATCCGTTGTTGTCCTTCATCTTTTCTCATGAAAGGAATTTAATCAAATACTAAGTCCCTTGCTACCCCTGATTTTCCCGCCTACATAATTAGAATTCTCCGAAAAGTATAAAAAAAATATTTCCCCAATTTCTATAAAGATTATTTTCTATTTATTCACTCACCCCATGGGGTATCAGAAGAGAACAATGTCAAGTTCCCCTCACAGGCACGGGGATAGCATAGAAAATAGTGGGAGGCGGAGGGGAGGGGGAGAGATTTTCATTGTTGCACGTTAAAACGGGCGTGAACGTGATTCTTATCATCAACCTTATTATGACCTTCGAACTTGAGGGGGTGAAAGGAAATCCTTTCATATTCATTCATTGATTTTTTTTTTTTTTTTTTTTTTTTTTTTTTTTTTGCATTACCTTTGATGTTACCTCCTAAATATTGATTATCGTTATGTACAGACTTTTCCTATTTATATTTTTATTATTAATAATAAAGATGAAACCAATAATTCCAATGCCTTTATTCAATTGGTTCAACAACGCCTCTTAAAATGGTTTTAAAATGTTCAGTACTGACCATTTTCCTCAATGCATCATCCCTCTTGAGGACTTGAACTCAATACCTTGTTGTTTAATGGAAATAGCTCGTCTTACTTCATCCACAGTCTTATTCCATAAACTTGAAAATGTAATTTTTCTATGACTGGTAGTCTCATTACAAACGTTTTTGCCCAAAGACATCTCACCCAAGGAAATTTAGCCGTAAGGTCACTTCACAAAAATTTAATCTTTAAATATGACAAATATTATTTGGCTTATATGTATGTAAGTATAGTTTTCGTTCTATCCATCAATGAGTATTTTTTGGAGGTAGAGATTCCTTGAACACCTCTTTTATTTGAATTATTTCCTCTTTAAGTCCAGAAAATATAATCAAGAAGTTGTTTTTTAAATTTTGAATTAATTGATAGGAATTTCATTAAGCATTGAAATGAAGGAGCAAAATACCAAAAAACAAATAAAACAATTTCATATGAAATACCTATGTCCCACCTCAAAATGAGGTAATGGCCCAGCGGCAAAATGTCCTATGGCGGAAAGTGCTTCGGCAAAACTGTATCTTATTGAGCTGAGAGCATTCATAGTATTCTTCCTACTAAACAAAGTCCGTAAGTTAAGGGGGAGAGTAACGTAATTAGCAAACTATCATATAATTTCAAGTCTTTTTTTAGGGATGACGTATCAATATCAAACTTTTGACGTCCCGTCCTCAATTTTAAGGATGCGTTAGAACACACTGAACACATCCAGTCGTCCCATGGATCAATATTTGCTAAATGACGTGAGTGTAGACATCAATCACTAACGTCATCATCAATCTATCTCGTCCTTCAGATTGAAGGTACATAATATATGTAGCATATATGTATATCTGGTATAAGCATTCAATGTTTATAAGAATAATTTAAATACCTTAATTAAGATTTTGAATAATATTCTAAATCTATTCTCGTTTATGAAAGATCCTTACAGTTTTACGAAATGAATTCGATAGAGTCCTATGGAAATATACAAAACAATTATGATCTCACGATGAAGTAAAAACATTGAGCCTTTGTAATCAAACTAGAAAGTAAACAAGGCTCACATCTTCATATTGGTAAACTCAAAGCTATGAAACAAAATGGCGGAATGGGGTTCAATATTACACCATAACAAACTAGTTGCCTTCCATTAGTTTACCCTATTATTGAATTAAAAAAAGGTAATTCTACGAAGGGAACACAAATATATCATTATACATATATATAAGTACTTCAATGTATTTTTAAGGATCAATTTTAAGATTCGACTTTTTTTTTCTTTTTTTTTTTGAGGAAAAGGTTAAGCAACACTCAAGATCACATTCACGTCGAGCTTTTTTGTTCACTCGCAACCTCGATTTACAAAAGGAAAAGGAAAAATTTGGAAAAACAACTGGTAGCTACTCTTCTGTATTTTCCTTGTTGCCAACTTTTTAATATTGGGCAGAGTTATTAATTTATTTAGATATACTATACATTTATAAATTCTATCAGTATACAAATCAAGCGTTAATACTTGTATAATATTTTCAAAAATTCAAAAAAAGGGCGCACAATTATTGATTAAATATATTCTTTATGTATCGATATGATAAATAATAATAATACCCTTTGTGAGTTCATAATACATAGATTCAGTTGCTTTAAATCAGAAGATTCAACAGATGAAAAACAGCTGAAGGGAGACACGACGAGCTTTTTGGGATAAACAAAAACACTATGTATTCTCCCTTCAGCTGATTTTCATCATTTGACTCTTTTGATTTAAAGAGGTTGACCCTACGTGTTATGGGCTCAAAAAGGGTATTATTATTATTTATGATTTTGATGCATAAAAAATATATTAAATCAAGGATTGCACGCCCTTTTTTTGAATTTTGAATATATTGCAAGTAGTAACGATTGTTTTGTGATTCGTAGAATTTATAAATATATAGTATGTCTAAATAATAAATTTTGCCAAATATTAACAAGTTGGCAACAAGGAAAATACAGAAGGGTAGCTACCATTTGTTTTTCCAAATTTTTCCTTTCCCTTTTGTCAGTCGAGGTTGCGAATGAACAAAAAAGCTCGACGTGAGAATACATAGCGTGCAATAATATTGCAGGCTCCTTTAGCGTTTGACTTGGACTTTTATCGAATAAAGAATTTTTTTAAGTATCCAGGGCGAGGTTTGTCATCAACGCTGAAATCACCATTATTGAACCGTCAAAACTATTCCCTACATGATTTATTAGTTGAAACATTGTCACCATAAACTTTTACAAGCATTCCATGCGATTTAGCCTTGAATTTAAGCCTAGAAGAATATTCATTTTGTGAATCAAAAAATTATGAACCACTAGTGTTTTTAATGCAAATTCCATTTCAAGTCTTTGTTTTGACCAAAGGGGGATCCTGGGGGCATAGGAGGTGTTAGTACATGAACTAACATAAAATAAAAAAATTGTGCTAAGAATTTTGGATTTAATTCAATTTTTAAAAATGAACTACAACAAAATTCCATGGGAATGTCCTGCATATTCAAAAACCATCTTTGTTGTTGAAGTGGATTCAAATAACTTTTTATCATTGAGTAATTCATTAATCTTTTAAGAGGGAGCTGATGGACGTTTCAATCCCAATGTTTTAATAAAGAGTTGAATGGTGTCTTAAATCTGTAAAATAAATATACTCAAAGTCATTGTTTGGAATAAACTCAATATTAAAAAAGGTCTATTTTTCTACATTCATTTAAAAAAGGAGAGAATTGGATAAATTTTGATACATGACAAAGGCTTGTCAGTTTCAACTTAATCAAATAAAGTTGTTGTTTTTTTGTTTCAATAACTTCAGGTCCGAATAATTTATATATACAAATATAATCATTTGAAATATAAGATAAACTTTTTCATTGTGCAGATGTAATTTCTAATGTTAACCTAGTTATTCGAGCTTCTTGTTCAAATAAAATAGATTTACATTATCCAAGACGTCAAAATCTCTAATGAAAAAAAATCAAGACTGCGGCATGCATCAGTAATATTCAAGGGAAGGAGTCTACAAAATCTATGGATTCTGAAGATGCCTCTCTGATATCCTCTTTCATTAATCTTTCCTAAATACACAATATTAAAATACATAAAAATGACGACTCCTTCAATATGAAACATAGAAAGGAAATCACCAAGAGTTTTCGAAGAATGGTAATCATCACAAGGAGCGAAATGGAGTCGATTGAGACAGTGAAGCCATGGCACGACGTGACATTATGTACCGATTATCTCCAGACATGTATCCTTCTCTTGGTGGTACACCTAAAATGTCGATAGACGACACATCTACAGAATCTCTTTTAGACAATTTTGACAATAGTTGGAAGAGATATTTCTTTAAAGTACAGCTCCTGACTTGGACCAGTCTAAACAAACTCCAATGATTGAGAAAGATTGACTTGAAGTTAATTGTAGAATCATCTGAGCCTTTGTTAGTTTGTACAGAAGATATGTGTTATTGGTTAAAAAACCACAAATATGTATACTATGCATTTTTGGATGTTCCTTTATGTATTTGTATAGACATCAATAAAAATTTGTACTTTTCAACTTTTTTGTAGAACCTATCCATCAGTCCCGTCCCTCCTACCCTCTTTTAAATGACCTCCACTACGATATCATGAATTGATTGAATCATTATTATGGATGGATAAGATATTGAAAATTGAAGAAAAAAAGGGGACACTTCAGATACATATACTAATTGATATGAGATGCAAAGTAGTTTCCTATTGATCAAATATTATGTGAAGCAGGAAAACAAATTGCTTTCTATTACTAACGTAATGTATAATGGAGACTTGGAGATGAATCTACGCCAATCAATACCAGTACTTAGCTAGGTACTTCATCAAGGTATGAATTGGGAAAGAGAATTATAAATTTACTACTGTTCTAATGTCACGTGACACTCTTACGTATCCTAACAACAGTAGTAGCTTAAGAACTGAAATTTGAATGACTGATGAAAAACAAAACGTCAACGTCGCCGTTGAGGAGGGTAAAACAAAAAATAAAATAAAATACAAATGGTACTTTTAACGATAAAAAATAATGATCAAAGGATATTCAACTACGAGGCGACATTGAGTACCCCAGTGGAGAAGGTATTGACTGAGGTTGTTCGTTTAAAAAATGGAATTGAGAAAATTAATCGATTAGGAGAGGGTGTCCAGGGTGTGTTCTTGCTTTTGCCTTTTCATGTAATTAAATGCCTAATTAATATAATTTCAATTATACAATGTATGTAGATCTTATTAATCATGGAGTATCTTGGCCTCCGGAGCGCCGCGGCCTTCTTGATGAACAAGCTCAAGAATTAAGGCTGGACCCTAACTCTGACCTCTCTTCTCGATACCCACTCCGAGATAGCCTCAGCTTCTCTTCTAACCCGGATCCCCTTTTAAAACGATCCGGACTTGCTATATCGGATCCCGAGTTATGTAGAGTCTTGCTTGAATCCACTGCAGCAGCACAGAATCTCTCCAAAAGCGATCCTTTGAAATGGGAACATATCAAAAGTGGTCTGGACATTGTGGAAGGAGCGATAAAAGTCGTGTTTCCCAAAGGAATCCCTCTCTTTGATCCCGTGAGGATGGAACTAGAGAATAGAGAGGAGGTGGAGTGTCCTAACCTCTGGGATCCGACATTGTATTGTCTATGGTTCGCGAGTAAATGTTTGGAGGACTCAGAGCTTCTCTCTAAATATTTGGGTACAAGTGTTTTGAGTTTTGAAGTTTCAATTCATCCATTTCTATTAACTCTAATAGGTAAAAACGAAAAGTCAAAATGCATCATTAAAGTGAGCAAGCGTGGGCAGGGACCTCCATCCAAGGAGAAACCCTTTACTGAGGAAGAGGAAAAAAAACTGCTTTTGGAGCAGTATAAAAGGTCTGAAGTTCTTAAAAAGCTTGCCAAAGAGGAGGATGAATCCTCTGCGTCTTGGGCCGATAGTGATGCACTTAAAAAAAAGTTTACAGGACTAGAGCATGTCTCCTGGAAAACCGGGTTTTATCATTAATTATAATTATCCACTTCACATACCACATCAGTTTGAACATATTCGTAAATATTAGTATTACAATTTCATGTCAACATGTTACTTATGTTCATTTCATTCCATGTCTGAAATAAAAGAGCTTACATTATCATAAAATTACTCATGGAGATTTAAAAAGAAAGAAAAAACAAACTTTTATTACCCTTTTTATTAGACTTGTGAGTCTGTGAAGAAGCATGAGACGGTCCAGAGACGACTCATATCAGGATGCAGTTGAGAAACTGAAAGCATTATTGGATGATCCCGATGGAACATCCCGAAGCGGTACATCTCTACGTGACGAGGAAGGACCTCTAAGTTCTCTTTCAGATGAACTCTCACTAGATGAAAAAAAATCCCATGTCTCTCCAAAGTTAGAAAAACGTATTTTACGGAGAGTATCCTCTAGTTCTCGAATTGGCATGAGACGACATCATCGATCAAAAAGATTTGGAGAATCCATTCACAATAATGGACGGTAAGAAAATAAATACATTTGCTATTTTTTTTTGAATTCTTAAATATCTCTAGGTTTCATTAGGGACATTTTTAATATAAATAAAAGACACAACAGTTGGCATAATCTTACAACATTCAACAATGAAAATGACAAAAATCATCAATCCAGGACTGGAGACTTTCATGAGGATGTTGTTGGACTTATAAAAAAGCAAGAAAGCTACATCAAACAGTTGGAGGGAGAAACAAACTTTTGTCGTGATAAATTAAATAAATTGCTCCTCTATACCAAAGACCTTTTAGAGGACAAAAATGAACAAGAAAAATCATTTATGGAAGGACTCAATGATGGAGATGCATGCAAGGATGTCGTTCTCCTTCATGATTTAAAGTCTTCAACCTCCACCTTCAAGCTCGAAAATATTGCATTAAAAAAAAAAGTGGAAGCTATCCAAGAGTCAGAGAAAATGAAGGAGCAAAGTCTGAGGAAGGAAATTAGTGTATTGAGTGAGTCATTGAATCATCTTCGATCTGAATTTGATGAAGTAACTAGGAGAGAATCTGAGGCTGTTGAGCAAGTTAAACGAAGTGTTGATGTAGCTGAGCAAGTGCGTTTGGAGAAAACGGATCTCGAGTTTGAGATTGAACAATTGAAATTGCAGGTTGAGCGGCAACAAGCTCGTATAAGGTAGGTCCGATACTAATTCATTTTTATAGACATTCAAGGATCGTACTTTTTTCTAAAGGAGTTTGATTGAGGAACAAGTTGTTAAATCAGAAGAGGAAAGGAACTTTGCTGAAAAAAAATACAAAAACCAACTTACACAAATAAAAGAAGAATTTCAAACTCAAGCTGGTGAATCTAGTCGAATCATTTCCGAAAATGAGAAATTCAAAAGCACTCAAAATGAACTTAGAAAAAACCTGGAGGATAGAGACAAATTAATACAAGATCTTCGTTCGGAAAATGATAAAAGAATAGCTGATCTACAGTTGGAGATTGTCTCCTCAGAAACACGAAGACAGAAATCGGATCAGGAACTGACATTATTAAAATTAGATTTTGAGAGTATCAAACATGACTTAAAGTCTGAAAGGTCCAGATTAGACTCTGAGGTGCGCTCCTATAAATCCCGGATAGCTCGAACTGAAGAAATGTTGACACTTTCGAGAGAAGAGAATTTAAGGAATGTAGAAAGGAATGCTACTCTGGAAAGGGAAGTGAATTTAATGAAATTGAGTCATGAGCAAAGTACCAAAGATACTTCCTCGAATGCTCTACTCGAGTCATATATAAAGGAATGCGATTCCGAGCGTAGAACCCATCGACTGATTGTTGAAAGATTGGAGGAGTTGGTTCGTAGGCAAAGTCGAATTATTGGTGAGCTTAAAAGTCAGTGCAGTGACCTTACTGATAAGTTGGAATCCATTTCCAAAGATAAACTCTCCATCTCAACCGAAAGGGATGACCTATGTTCACGACTTACCTTTCTTGAAAAAAAGAATTCAGAGTCCGAACTTCAATTACAGAAATTTGAGTCTGAGATACAATCCCTTCAAGATGAAATCGATCGGAAAGATGTTGAAATGAGGGAAATGGAGATTGAGAGGAACAATTTTCTACAAGATCAAAATCAACTTATCGAGCATACAGCCCATTCAAAAAAACCGGATAAAAGGTTCAGGCGATCCCTTGCTCTCAATTCCTCTGCCATTACCATAATTAAGAAAAATCAAACCTCGTCTCCCAAACGTGATGCCTTTTCTCGTAAATGAGATAATATGCATAGTTATTCCTTTGTTTAGAACGTTATTCAAAATATTTATTTACTTATATCTTCATAAAATGTTTTTGGCTCTTATTATCACCATTTATTTATTTATTAAAAAATAAAAAATAAAATCAAAAGCTAATTCCACCACCGAGTGCAAAATTATTGCATGTAAATGCCTTTTCTTTGAATGATGTGAGCCTCATAGACAAAGAAAGAGCCTATGAGACAAAAGGAAGTCGAAAGAATCATTAATAGAGTGAAGGCGGATGAAGAAAGAGTAGTAAATGAGTCCTTGGGTCGTTCCTTCGAAAAGAAATAGTCTGCATAGCCCTGAGGCCATTCAAATGTGTCTTCAAATTTAATTACAGTTTTCGCGAGTAGATATCGTATAAAATTTCCCCGGAAGCATACTGTACCATTATTACTTGAAGAGCAGGCAAGGTTCAATTCAAGTTCCCACTCTTTATGCGAGGGACACGAGGACTTTATTGAGAGTTCATCTTTTAAAGTTGAGAAACCACCTCTGAGAGCATAGACTTTTGAGCCAGGAATATCAATACTAGACTCAACACAGAACTCCTCAAAGATGTCTTTACAAACACGTAATGTATGCTCAATACTGGAGGAACAGCTCTTCAACTCAAGATAACCAGGGATAAATATAATTTGTTCAGTATAATGCTCTTTGACCAATACTAAGAAATCAGAATCAATCATCTTTAGTGTACAATCATTCTGAAATAAATCAGAAAGACTATAATTGATCTCAGTACTCATACAAGGGTCAATGACTTTCTGAGAAAAGTATCCGGTCTTTATATACTCTAGATAGTATAAACTAACTAGAAACCGATAATGACTTTCAATCTCTCCATAACACTCATACGATTTGGAGATGATAGAAAGCTCTTCCTCATAATTATTATCAAGTGTAAGTTGGTTATTTTCGTTGTTTATATTCGGATCCTTGGTGGTGGAGAATGTAACCTAAAAAAAAGGTTCTTTTTTTTAAATCAGCACAAACAAAACAAAAAAAGAGCACCTACGTACTTGAAGGGAAAATTTCCCCCAGTCTGCAGTAGTAGTTAGATTTCCACCTAATTTCAAATGTAGTCCACGCCAACCAAGTACTCCTTGACGTGTATGAGTTAAAATCTCGACAAATGAATCTGTAACGATAGAGTCTAGAGTATTCTTGACCTTCATCATCAACTCCCGCGTTGCAAAAGGATGAGTTTGATTTATCTCTCTAAGATCATCATCAGTAGCTCCAAGATAAACGGATGAGGATAATGATTTGTTGAAGCAGTGAGAGGTAGTAAAGTAGGACTTTATGTTAGTTTCACTGGGACTCTGAAAACAAGGGATCATTAGGTGGAAAAAAGAAGCAAGTACATAATATTATTATTATGTACAGTACATTTATGAGAACGGAAATGCCAGCAGATGAATTAATGGAACAATTAAATCTTGAACTTGATTCTAGAGATTGAAAGAAGTTTAACTCAGTTCCATGAGAATATGCATTGATAATAGTCAATGATTCATCATTGGAACTCCATCCATAGGTTAAATACATAACAAGCCCGATAACTAAAGTAGTAAGACAGAAAAAATAACAAATCCCAATAATAAACATTAAATCCAATCTTCTTGTTTTTGAGACATGACCCACACTCAGTATCAAACTAGCAGACTTGACGTCTTTACCAAGAGCCTTATTTAAAGTTGATTCTGGCTTACAAGGAACTCTTTGATCATTGAGAAGAATGTAAGGGACTTTTCCAATGCCTGGGGCTTGGACTTTATTTAAATAGTACTTCAATACATCTTGAACTGTGTTGGAAGCACTGAACGACGCATTTAATGTTTCTTTGCATACATGAACCGAACTTATTAAACACAACTGAATGCTTCCTTCAGAGACACTCATGATGGTCCAATGTCACTATAATAATGATAAAAAAAAGAATCTCAAAATGCAAATTGGAAACTGATGTGCATACTATGTATTTAAAAAGGATAAATTATAATCAAAATCAATAACTATTTCATTATCTGTGCTGTGTATACTATTACAAATTATTGGATGGAACAATTTTTATCGAGTGAAGTACTTGCATCTACTCCATTGGCATCTTCATTTGAGAAAGATGTAAGGATTGATGACTCTTGAGCACTTTTAATTTTTTCTGCACGAGACATCCACCTCTGAATTTCGGCATTCATTAAAGTTCGTCGATGACCCTTGGGCTCATTAATAAGAATAGGCATAATAATTTTGAGTCCAGACTCGTATTGTTCGAGAGCGTACTTGAACCTTCCTTCAGCCTCATATAATTCTGCAGAATGAAGAATATCAATACTACTTTTTAGGCCTGGGGTACTCCCAGATAGTGCTCTAAGCTCGTTGCATTGACCACTGCTACTCGTACTAACAACACCACTACTGCATTCTTTATTGGGCATTAGACTTTCAGATGATTTATTATTTTCAAAGACTTTAATTTTAATTTTCAAAGGTTTGATAGGGCCTAACGCCTCCTTCAAAGTTTCAGCACGTATTATGAATCCATCCACTTTTTTTCTGAGCAATGCTTTTTTATTCGGATCACTTTCATCATGGAGAAGAGGTACCAAATATTCGAGAGACTCCTTATAAAGTCTGAAATAATAATAATAATAACTATTGATAGTTTTATTGTACAGGGTATGTACATATACCTAAATGCACTTTGGAAATCTTCTTTTTTGTCGGCCTCTATAGCTTGAAAAGACAATTCTAAGGCTTTTCCATAATTTTTTTGACTTGGAATGTGCTCAAGGTCCAAGAAAGGATGAGAGAGAAACTCTTCAAAGTCTATACGAGTTTCTGGATGTCGAGTCAGACATCGTTTTAAAAGATCTCTACACTTGACAGAAATCCCAGAAGTGGGGATTTGAATCTCAATATCCTCCTTGATTTTCTCATATAATTCCAGAGTCGTGGAGGATTTATAAGGTGCATGGCCAAAGAGACATTCATAGAGGATGACCCCAACAGACCAAATATCCACCTTGGCATCATACCTTTTTTCTAAAAGCATTTCAGGGGCCATATAGAGAGGAGATCCTCGAATACCGACTTCCTTTTGGGCCAGTTTAATTTTTTTGGCAAACCCGAAATCTGCCAATTTGAGAACACGATTTTGAGTAATGAGAATATTTTGAGGCTTTAAATCCATGTGAGAAATGTTTTTGGAGCGTAAGAATTGAAGAGCGAGTCCTAATTGCTGTAAAAACTTTTTGACGACACACTCTGGCAAGGACTTTTTCAATCGAATGAACCTTGACAAGTCTCCTCCTCCACAGTACTCCATTATGATGTATATGTAGGAGGTATCCCATGTGAACTCTACCATTTCCACAATATGTTGATGCTTGAGGGTTTTAAGGAGTGTGATTTCTGAGATAATGTTGTCAACCTCTTTTTTAACGAGCCCTTTTTTATAAATGGCCTTTACAGCAACGACTTCGCGAGGACCCGTTTTTTTGGTAGCTTTATAAACTGTACCATATGTTCCAGCCCCAATTTTTTCTCCAATGGAGTAGTCCTTGAGTATGACGGGAGGAAGTGGTAGAGGAGATGCCGCCATGTTTGTTAATTTAAGTGAGATAAGGAATGTATTTAAAGTTCAGATTTGTGGGATGAGAGAAGTTGAACGACTTCCTTCATGGAGTGGACAATGTCTTGAGGATCATAGTAAAAGTATTGGTAACTGGGATTGGCCTGTGGATTGACGATCTCCTTGATTAGAGTTCCGTTGGGGGCGAGAAAGAGAATTCTGGGAATGTAGGATCCGTCTGGAGATAAAAGGGGCAGGGATGAGGGCTCCTCGTTCTTGGAGGCTTGGATCATGTGAAAATGGACACTGAGATCCCGGATTTCCTCACTGGATGTAAACAAGGGCTTAAGGCGTTGACAAGCGGGACAGCCCGGGTCATGAAGGAGGATCATGGAGGGCTTCTTCTCATCCTTCCGCACTGGAGAAGACCAGGATATCCAAGAAAACTGAGGTCCCCATCCAGCAGATAAGTCTTCTTCCTCTTCCTCCTTCTCCTGACAGCGGATCGAGGTGACGAGAATGGCCAAGAGGATGGCAAAGACTCGCATTCTATGGAAATGGAATTAGTGATGCTCTGGATCAATCAAAGACTTACAAGGCCTTGAGCTCAATTCAAATATGTTCTTATCCGTGCCAATGGATTGGACTCCACTTCCACTGAATTCATTAATAACTCTCCTTGATTACAAATCCTCAATGTAAACAAAGCTGAATAATCCAAGTTTTGATTTGATTTGGCAGGGGGATTTAAAGGACAGTGACGTCATCTTCCTTAACTTATGACGTCACCCTCCACCAGCAGAATATTCAAATCCTCTAGCTATTTCAAAACATTTCTTCTAATAAGTGGAGGAGGAGTAACTTGAAGCGGATCCCAGAGCTGAAACGCTGGTCTCGGCCATATCCAGGAGTCCACGAAGTCCATTGAGTTGTGAGCTTTTTAATTATATTATAAATTATCTTATAAATTATATTTTTACTAACTAAACACTATTTAACAATAAATAAATCAAAATCGAGTTTTTTTCTGTTTATCAGAGATTGAATGATCCACCTCGGGGAAACAACTGTTATATTTGATAATATATCAGGTACATGTTGATTATCTTCATCATCTGTCATTAGAGCAACATTTATCTTGTTTAACACGTGTTTACTTAGACAAGATAAGGTCTCTGTTTTTTGCGAGTAGACTTTGGCTCCTAATCGAACCAAGAAGACCTTCCAATCTTCTGCAGCTTTCCCAAATACTAGGATTTTGAGTTTATCTAAAAGCTTAAATAAGGACCTTGATTCACAAGCTCCTTGTTCAATTTCAAAACCCTCAGTCTCACTATACCCCAAAGGAAGAAGATAGTTGGCTATGGGAAACTTTTTAGTTCCTCTGACACTATCTAAAATCCATTGAAAGCTGATGGGAGGTACTCCATGTGCAATACCGTAAAGAAAGTTGAGCGTTCGGCAGCTTTTGTCGGACACAATATATAATTCCTCCTCTTTTTTGGGGAACTTGGAGTTTTCTCCTGGGAATGAATTTAAAACTACCCCACCGTGTTTTAATATCAATGACTTGATTTCATATTTATTAAATGGATCCACCTTCATTTTCTCTTTATCATCATTGTCATCTGAGGAGGTGGATTCATCACCGAGATCCGTTTCAGTATCTAGTCCATATGTAGGATGTTTAGTATTCGTTTTAGTTAAAATAAAATTCATTTTCCGAAAGAGAGAAGTACTATCTGAAACATGTTGAAGAAAGATTACAGATTGAATGTCAATCAGCGGGTTCACTTTACCAATTTTTCTAATTTTGCGTCCTTTTTTCCGCAATGAGGGAGAGGAACATTCGTCATCTTCCGTTTCAGTGGTTGACTTGACCATTTTAGTTTTGACTTTGCTAGTCGACGCTTTTTTTTCTAAATACATTTTGGAAAATGGTAACTAGGGTATATCGTTTAAATATATAGAAAATACTTGATGCTACGGAAGACTTGGGAGTTTCTGAACAACTTGTCTCTGCTGTACTTGTATCCACGTATTTTCCACCCTTTTTTTGACTTTTACTAGGAGTAACCGGAAATCTGGACGGTCTTGTTCGTTTTGTAAAAACAATATTATTCAAATCAAGATCTCCTCCAGTACGAGAAGAGAGTTCATCTTTGCGGAACTGGCTAACCTCAGAAGCCATTTCTTTGACCTAAAAATTTGAATATAAATACGCTACATTGAAAGAAAATTTAACAAAATAATTAGGAAAATAAATGTCTAACTTGTTTCATATCCAGATGAAGCTTTGAAATTGGAACTAAAGAAGATTGTTCAACAGATTCGTCATTATCTGCTTCAAACTCTACAGAGTAACAGATGCTTTCCTCGTTTGGAATGGGATGGGATATAATAATGGCACGCCTAATACAGTTCTTATCAACTTCAACGTTTACATATGTTCCGGGAACTAGGGATTCAGATGAGATAAGTTCAGACTCCTTCAAAACTTTCTCTATTCCATCATGAAATAAAATTTTCCATTTATGATCTTCTGATGCAGCTTCTTCAGTCACTTTTCCCAAATAATATCGAGCTTCCCTCTTTCCTTCAGCCCATTTCGCAAAAACATCCAATCCAATATGAATTACTGAGTCATTCGAAGTTTTTTCAGTCAAGGATTTATCGGGGCTTGCGATGAATTTGGATCTTTTTAATTTTGTTTTTCTAAGACTCTTTTTCTTTGTAGACGTCGCATCTAATTTATCATTTTCAAGATGGGAGATGGATGTTAAATCTTCGAGAATAACTTTTGGTGTATTTTTGAAGACAGGCAATTTAGCAATTACTTTGTGGTGAGGAATTGTCGCCTCTGGAGCAATGGAAATACGATCTCGCTTATTATTTTCTGATAATCCACTTCCAGCACTTGACTGATCAGCACTATACCCAGTAGATGACACTTTGGAGGAAATTGTTGACAAAGAACTTGCATCAGACACTCGACCCGATTTACTAGAATGAACTAAGGTTTTAATATCTGTCTTTTCCCACTCTAAAACATCCTTTAAAAAACTCGGATCTGGAGCATGAGAGGCTTTGTAAATGGGGCCGATTCCACTTATATTTTTAATTCCCTTCAAAATAGAAAGATCGTTTATTTGGACAAAATAAACATTATCTTTCGGGAGCTCCTCAGTGGCGCTTTCCGATTTGTTTTGTTGAGCGTCATGTAATCTTTTATATGGAATATTTTTAGTACTTGGCACATTTGGAGTACTCGAGTAAGTTTCCTTTTCATTGAACTCCACTGAGCTGACTACACTTTTGGGCTTTTCATTCACAGGAGTACAGTGATCCTGGCGCTTGATACAAGTTGATAATTCCATTTTTGTGTCTGTGTTTTGTTTCGATGAAGGTGAATCAGAGAAGAGATCCTCTTCGTCTAATGACTTTCCTTCATTCGTTGTTGCTTCCGCATTGGAAGAATAATCTTTGTCGCTAATCAAATCAATGACACTCACATCCAAATCTGAGGTTTTATTCACAACTTTGATCACTTGAACGCTTTTTCGACGTTGAGCTTCATCCATGGAGAGTTTCATTTTTTTAGACTCTATTTCCTCAGTTTCCGAGTCTGAGGGAGAGATGTGAGTGCGCTTCCAAGGAAGGGAAGGGGACCCTTGCCCTTCACTCTCTTCATCCTTCTTCTGACTCAGGGACGACGAAAAGACTCCCACACTTTCAGACAACTCCAGTTTCAGAGACTCCGAAGAAGATTCGAATCCCGCTTCTGCTTCACAGCTCGAATTCACGGGATCAACAACGAGCTCCACCCCAGCCTCATTTACAACATCTTCAAGGTGGGACATGCTTGGAACTTGTTTAGACTTTTGAATGTTGGTGTTGGGAGCTCACAACTCAATGGACTTCGTGGACTCCTGGATATGGCCGAGACCAGCGTTTCAGCTCTGGGATCCGCTTCAAGTTACTCCTCCTCCACTTATTAGAAGAAATGTTTTGAAATAGCTAGAGGATTTGAATATTCTGCTGGTGGAGGGTGACGTCATAAGTTAAGGAAGATGACGTCACTGTCCTTTAAATCCCCCTGCCAAATCAAATCAAAACTTGGATTATTCAGCTTTGTTTACATTGAGGATTTGTAATCAAGGAGAGTTATTAATGAATTCAGTGGAAGTGGAGTCCAATCCATTGGCACGGATAAGAACATATTTGAATTGAGCTCAAGGCCTTGTAAGTCTTTGATTGATCCAGAGCATCACTAATTCCATTTCCATAGAATGCGAGTCTTTGCCATCCTCTTGGCCATTCTCGTCACCTCGATCCGCTGTCAGGAGAAGGAGGAAGAGGAAGAAGACTTATCTGCTGGATGGGGACCTCAGTTTTCTTGGATATCCTGGTCTTCTCCAGTGCGGAAGGATGAGAAGAAGCCCTCCATGATCCTCCTTCATGACCCGGGCTGTCCCGCTTGTCAACGCCTTAAGCCCTTGTTTACATCCAGTGAGGAAATCCGGGATCTCAGTGTCCATTTTCACATGATCCAAGCCTCCAAGAACGAGGAGCCCTCATCCCTGCCCCTTTTATCTCCAGACGGATCCTACATTCCCAGAATTCTCTTTCTCGCCCCCAACGGAACTCTAATCAAGGAGATCGTCAATCCACAGGCCAATCCCAGTTACCAATACTTTTACTATGATCCTCAAGACATTGTCCACTCCATGAAGGAAGTCGTTCAACTTCTCTCATCCCACAAATCTGAACTTTAAATACATTCCTTATCTCACTTAAATTAACAAACATGGCGGCATCTCCTCTACCACTTCCTCCCGTCATACTCAAGGACTACTCCATTGGAGAAAAAATTGGGGCTGGAACATATGGTACAGTTTATAAAGCTACCAAAAAAACGGGTCCTCGCGAAGTCGTTGCTGTAAAGGCCATTTATAAAAAAGGGCTCGTTAAAAAAGAGGTTGACAACATTATCTCAGAAATCACACTCCTTAAAACCCTCAAGCATCAACATATTGTGGAAATGGTAGAGTTCACATGGGATACCTCCTACATATACATCATAATGGAGTACTGTGGAGGAGGAGACTTGTCAAGGTTCATTCGATTGAAAAAGTCCTTGCCAGAGTGTGTCGTCAAAAAGTTTTTACAGCAATTAGGACTCGCTCTTCAATTCTTACGCTCCAAAAACATTTCTCACATGGATTTAAAGCCTCAAAATATTCTCATTACTCAAAATCGTGTTCTCAAATTGGCAGATTTCGGGTTTGCCAAAAAAATTAAACTGGCCCAAAAGGAAGTCGGTATTCGAGGATCTCCTCTCTATATGGCCCCTGAAATGCTTTTAGAAAAAAGGTATGATGCCAAGGTGGATATTTGGTCTGTTGGGGTCATCCTCTATGAATGTCTCTTTGGCCATGCACCTTATAAATCCTCCACGACTCTGGAATTATATGAGAAAATCAAGGAGGATATTGAGATTCAAATCCCCACTTCTGGGATTTCTGTCAAGTGTAGAGATCTTTTAAAACGATGTCTGACTCGACATCCAGAAACTCGTATAGACTTTGAAGAGTTTCTCTCTCATCCTTTCTTGGACCTTGAGCACATTCCAAGTCAAAAAAATTATGGAAAAGCCTTAGAATTGTCTTTTCAAGCTATAGAGGCCGACAAAAAAGAAGATTTCCAAAGTGCATTTAGGTATATGTACATACCCTGTACAATAAAACTATCAATAGTTATTATTATTATTATTTCAGACTTTATAAGGAGTCTCTCGAATATTTGGTACCTCTTCTCCATGATGAAAGTGATCCGAATAAAAAAGCATTGCTCAGAAAAAAAGTGGATGGATTCATAATACGTGCTGAAACTTTGAAGGAGGCGTTAGGCCCTATCAAACCTTTGAAAATTAAAATTAAAGTCTTTGAAAATAATAAATCATCTGAAAGTCTAATGCCCAATAAAGAATGCAGTAGTGGTGTTGTTAGTACGAGTAGCAGTGGTCAATGCAACGAGCTTAGAGCACTATCTGGGAGTACCCCAGGCCTAAAAAGTAGTATTGATATTCTTCATTCTGCAGAATTATATGAGGCTGAAGGAAGGTTCAAGTACGCTCTCGAACAATACGAGTCTGGACTCAAAATTATTATGCCTATTCTTATTAATGAGCCCAAGGGTCATCGACGAACTTTAATGAATGCCGAAATTCAGAGGTGGATGTCTCGTGCAGAAAAAATTAAAAGTGCTCAAGAGTCATCAATCCTTACATCTTTCTCAAATGAAGATGCCAATGGAGTAGATGCAAGTACTTCACTTGATAAAAATTGTTCCATCCAATAATTTGTAATAGTATACACAGCACAGATAATGAAATAGTTATTGATTTTGATTATAATTTATCCTTTTTAAATACATAGTATGCACATCAGTTTCCAATTTGCATTTTGAGATTCTTTTTTTTATCATTATTATAGTGACATTGGACCATCATGAGTGTCTCTGAAGGAAGCATTCAGTTGTGTTTAATAAGTTCGGTTCATGTATGCAAAGAAACATTAAATGCGTCGTTCAGTGCTTCCAACACAGTTCAAGATGTATTGAAGTACTATTTAAATAAAGTCCAAGCCCCAGGCATTGGAAAAGTCCCTTACATTCTTCTCAATGATCAAAGAGTTCCTTGTAAGCCAGAATCAACTTTAAATAAGGCTCTTGGTAAAGACGTCAAGTCTGCTAGTTTGATACTGAGTGTGGGTCATGTCTCAAAAACAAGAAGATTGGATTTAATGTTTATTATTGGGATTTGTTATTTTTTCTGTCTTACTACTTTAGTTATCGGGCTTGTTATGTATTTAACCTATGGATGGAGTTCCAATGATGAATCATTGACTATTATCAATGCATATTCTCATGGAACTGAGTTAAACTTCTTTCAATCTCTAGAATCAAGTTCAAGATTTAATTGTTCCATTAATTCATCTGCTGGCATTTCCGTTCTCATAAATGTACTGTACATAATAATAATATTATGTACTTGCTTCTTTTTTCCACCTAATGATCCCTTGTTTTCAGAGTCCCAGTGAAACTAACATAAAGTCCTACTTTACTACCTCTCACTGCTTCAACAAATCATTATCCTCATCCGTTTATCTTGGAGCTACTGATGATGATCTTAGAGAGATAAATCAAACTCATCCTTTTGCAACGCGGGAGTTGATGATGAAGGTCAAGAATACTCTAGACTCTATCGTTACAGATTCATTTGTCGAGATTTTAACTCATACACGTCAAGGAGTACTTGGTTGGCGTGGACTACATTTGAAATTAGGTGGAAATCTAACTACTACTGCAGACTGGGGGAAATTTTCCCTTCAAGTACGTAGGTGCTCTTTTTTTGTTTTGTTTGTGCTGATTTAAAAAAAAGAACCTTTTTTTTAGGTTACATTCTCCACCACCAAGGATCCGAATATAAACAACGAAAATAACCAACTTACACTTGATAATAATTATGAGGAAGAGCTTTCTATCATCTCCAAATCGTATGAGTGTTATGGAGAGATTGAAAGTCATTATCGGTTTCTAGTTAGTTTATACTATCTAGAGTATATAAAGACCGGATACTTTTCTCAGAAAGTCATTGACCCTTGTATGAGTACTGAGATCAATTATAGTCTTTCTGATTTATTTCAGAATGATTGTACACTAAAGATGATTGATTCTGATTTCTTAGTATTGGTCAAAGAGCATTATACTGAACAAATTATATTTATCCCTGGTTATCTTGAGTTGAAGAGCTGTTCCTCCAGTATTGAGCATACATTACGTGTTTGTAAAGACATCTTTGAGGAGTTCTGTGTTGAGTCTAGTATTGATATTCCTGGCTCAAAAGTCTATGCTCTCAGAGGTGGTTTCTCAACTTTAAAAGATGAACTCTCAATAAAGTCCTCGTGTCCCTCGCATAAAGAGTGGGAACTTGAATTGAACCTTGCCTGCTCTTCAAGTAATAATGGTACAGTATGCTTCCGGGGAAATTTTATACGATATCTACTCGCGAAAACTGTAATTAAATTTGAAGACACATTTGAATGGCCTCAGGGCTATGCAGACTATTTCTTTTCGAAGGAACGACCCAAGGACTCATTTACTACTCTTTCTTCATCCGCCTTCACTCTATTAATGATTCTTTCGACTTCCTTTTGTCTCATAGGCTCTTTCTTTGTCTATGAGGCTCACATCATTCAAAGAAAAGGCATTTACATGCAATAATTTTGCACTCGGTGGTGGAATTAGCTTTTGATTTTATTTTTTATTTTTTAATAAATAAATAAATGGTGATAATAAGAGCCAAAAACATTTTATGAAGATATAAGTAAATAAATATTTTGAATAACGTTCTAAACAAAGGAATAACTATGCATATTATCTCATTTACGAGAAAAGGCATCACGTTTGGGAGACGAGGTTTGATTTTTCTTAATTATGGTAATGGCAGAGGAATTGAGAGCAAGGGATCGCCTGAACCTTTTATCCGGTTTTTTTGAATGGGCTGTATGCTCGATAAGTTGATTTTGATCTTGTAGAAAATTGTTCCTCTCAATCTCCATTTCCCTCATTTCAACATCTTTCCGATCGATTTCATCTTGAAGGGATTGTATCTCAGACTCAAATTTCTGTAATTGAAGTTCGGACTCTGAATTCTTTTTTTCAAGAAAGGTAAGTCGTGAACATAGGTCATCCCTTTCGGTTGAGATGGAGAGTTTATCTTTGGAAATGGATTCCAACTTATCAGTAAGGTCACTGCACTGACTTTTAAGCTCACCAATAATTCGACTTTGCCTACGAACCAACTCCTCCAATCTTTCAACAATCAGTCGATGGGTTCTACGCTCGGAATCGCATTCCTTTATATATGACTCGAGTAGAGCATTCGAGGAAGTATCTTTGGTACTTTGCTCATGACTCAATTTCATTAAATTCACTTCCCTTTCCAGAGTAGCATTCCTTTCTACATTCCTTAAATTCTCTTCTCTCGAAAGTGTCAACATTTCTTCAGTTCGAGCTATCCGGGATTTATAGGAGCGCACCTCAGAGTCTAATCTGGACCTTTCAGACTTTAAGTCATGTTTGATACTCTCAAAATCTAATTTTAATAATGTCAGTTCCTGATCCGATTTCTGTCTTCGTGTTTCTGAGGAGACAATCTCCAACTGTAGATCAGCTATTCTTTTATCATTTTCCGAACGAAGATCTTGTATTAATTTGTCTCTATCCTCCAGGTTTTTTCTAAGTTCATTTTGAGTGCTTTTGAATTTCTCATTTTCGGAAATGATTCGACTAGATTCACCAGCTTGAGTTTGAAATTCTTCTTTTATTTGTGTAAGTTGGTTTTTGTATTTTTTTTCAGCAAAGTTCCTTTCCTCTTCTGATTTAACAACTTGTTCCTCAATCAAACTCCTTTAGAAAAAAGTACGATCCTTGAATGTCTATAAAAATGAATTAGTATCGGACCTACCTTATACGAGCTTGTTGCCGCTCAACCTGCAATTTCAATTGTTCAATCTCAAACTCGAGATCCGTTTTCTCCAAACGCACTTGCTCAGCTACATCAACACTTCGTTTAACTTGCTCAACAGCCTCAGATTCTCTCCTAGTTACTTCATCAAATTCAGATCGAAGATGATTCAATGACTCACTCAATACACTAATTTCCTTCCTCAGACTTTGCTCCTTCATTTTCTCTGACTCTTGGATAGCTTCCACTTTTTTTTTTAATGCAATATTTTCGAGCTTGAAGGTGGAGGTTGAAGACTTTAAATCATGAAGGAGAACGACATCCTTGCATGCATCTCCATCATTGAGTCCTTCCATAAATGATTTTTCTTGTTCATTTTTGTCCTCTAAAAGGTCTTTGGTATAGAGGAGCAATTTATTTAATTTATCACGACAAAAGTTTGTTTCTCCCTCCAACTGTTTGATGTAGCTTTCTTGCTTTTTTATAAGTCCAACAACATCCTCATGAAAGTCTCCAGTCCTGGATTGATGATTTTTGTCATTTTCATTGTTGAATGTTGTAAGATTATGCCAACTGTTGTGTCTTTTATTTATATTAAAAATGTCCCTAATGAAACCTAGAGATATTTAAGAATTCAAAAAAAAATAGCAAATGTATTTATTTTCTTACCGTCCATTATTGTGAATGGATTCTCCAAATCTTTTTGATCGATGATGTCGTCTCATGCCAATTCGAGAACTAGAGGATACTCTCCGTAAAATACGTTTTTCTAACTTTGGAGAGACATGGGATTTTTTTTCATCTAGTGAGAGTTCATCTGAAAGAGAACTTAGAGGTCCTTCCTCGTCACGTAGAGATGTACCGCTTCGGGATGTTCCATCGGGATCATCCAATAATGCTTTCAGTTTCTCAACTGCATCCTGATATGAGTCGTCTCTGGACCGTCTCATGCTTCTTCACAGACTCACAAGTCTAATAAAAAGGGTAATAAAAGTTTGTTTTTTCTTTCTTTTTAAATCTCCATGAGTAATTTTATGATAATGTAAGCTCTTTTATTTCAGACATGGAATGAAATGAACATAAGTAACATGTTGACATGAAATTGTAATACTAATATTTACGAATATGTTCAAACTGATGTGGTATGTGAAGTGGATAATTATAATTAATGATAAAACCCGGTTTTCCAGGAGACATGCTCTAGTCCTGTAAACTTTTTTTTAAGTGCATCACTATCGGCCCAAGACGCAGAGGATTCATCCTCCTCTTTGGCAAGCTTTTTAAGAACTTCAGACCTTTTATACTGCTCCAAAAGCAGTTTTTTTTCCTCTTCCTCAGTAAAGGGTTTCTCCTTGGATGGAGGTCCCTGCCCACGCTTGCTCACTTTAATGATGCATTTTGACTTTTCGTTTTTACCTATTAGAGTTAATAGAAATGGATGAATTGAAACTTCAAAACTCAAAACACTTGTACCCAAATATTTAGAGAGAAGCTCTGAGTCCTCCAAACATTTACTCGCGAACCATAGACAATACAATGTCGGATCCCAGAGGTTAGGACACTCCACCTCCTCTCTATTCTCTAGTTCCATCCTCACGGGATCAAAGAGAGGGATTCCTTTGGGAAACACGACTTTTATCGCTCCTTCCACAATGTCCAGACCACTTTTGATATGTTCCCATTTCAAAGGATCGCTTTTGGAGAGATTCTGTGCTGCTGCAGTGGATTCAAGCAAGACTCTACATAACTCGGGATCCGATATAGCAAGTCCGGATCGTTTTAAAAGGGGATCCGGGTTAGAAGAGAAGCTGAGGCTATCTCGGAGTGGGTATCGAGAAGAGAGGTCAGAGTTAGGGTCCAGCCTTAATTCTTGAGCTTGTTCATCAAGAAGGCCGCGGCGCTCCGGAGGCCAAGATACTCCATGATTAATAAGATCTACATACATTGTATAATTGAAATTATATTAATTAGGCATTTAATTACATGAAAAGGCAAAAGCAAGAACACACCCTGGACACCCTCTCCTAATCGATTAATTTTCTCAATTCCATTTTTTAAACGAACAACCTCAGTCAATACCTTCTCCACTGGGGTACTCAATGTCGCCTCGTAGTTGAATATCCTTTGATCATTATTTTTTATCGTTAAAAGTACCATTTGTATTTTATTTTATTTTTTGTTTTACCCTCCTCAACGGCGACGTTGACGTTTTGTTTTTCATCAGTCATTCAAATTTCAGTTCTTAAGCTACTACTGTTGTTAGGATACGTAAGAGTGTCACGTGACATTAGAACAGTAGTAAATTTATAATTCTCTTTCCCAATTCATACCTTGATGAAGTACCTAGCTAAGTACTGGTATTGATTGGCGTAGATTCATCTCCAAGTCTCCATTATACATTACGTTAGTAATAGAAAGCAATTTGTTTTCCTGCTTCACATAATATTTGATCAATAGGAAACTACTTTGCATCTCATATCAATTAGTATATGTATCTGAAGTGTCCCTTTTTTTTCTTCAATTTTCAATATCTTATCCATCCATAATAATGATTCAATCAATTCATGATATCGTAGTGGAGGTCATTTAAAAGAGGGTAGGAGGGACGGGACTGATGGATAGGTTCTACAAAAAAGTTGAAGAGTACAAATTTTTATTGATGTCTATACAAATACATAAAGGAACATCCAAAAATGCATAGTATACATATTTGTGGTTTTTTAACCAATAACACATTTCTTCTGTACAAACTAACAAAGGCTCAGATGATTCACCAATTAACTTCAAGTAAATCTTTCTCAATCATTGGAGTTTGTTTAGACTGGTCCAAGTCAGGAGCTGTACTTTAAAGAAATATCTCTTCCAACTATTGTCAAAATTGTCTAAAAGAGATTCTGTAGATGTGTCGTCTATCGACATTTTAGGTGTACCACCAAGAGAAGGATACATGTCTGGAGATAATCGGTACATAATGTCACGTCGTGCCATGGCTTCACTGTCTCAATCGACTCCATTTCGCTCCTTGTGATGATTACCATTCTTCGAAAACTCTTGGTGATTTCCTTTCCATGTTTCAAATTGAAGGAGTCGTCATTTTTATGTATTTTAATATTGTGTATTTAGGAAAGATTAATGAAAGAGGATATCAGAGAGGCATCTTCAGAATCCATAGATTTTGTAGACTCCTTCCCTTGAATATTACTGATGCATGCCGCAGTCTTGATTTTTTTTCATTAGAGATTTTGACATCTTGGATGGAATTATACAAACAAAAATTCGTGGATTCACGGAGAGGTTGCATACAAATATATACATTTTTGCACATAAACGTTTACTTGGGTGTTATAACAAAACTGAAACTAGAGATTTCATGAAATTACCGAAATAAGGGTTCAGTTTTAGACTAAATTTCTTATGATGATTATATCTAGAAAAACAAAATCAATACAAATCAATCCTTATTGAAAAATCATCCATTTTATATATTTATACATCTAAATGATAATTAATTAATTAATCGTTATAACAAGTCTAAAAATATCGGGTACCCAGTATAAAATAATAATTACAGTAATATTACCAATGCTATTTCACCACGTTATTACGTTAAAGGTAGATTTTATTATAACAAGTAAGACTACTGTGGCACCTTCTGGTACAATAAAAGTACTACTTTAAAGTACTTAAAGTCTGTTTGTCGTATACTGTATCTTGTATCTACTGTTGTCAGAAACAGTAGAAAAGTCTTTAGCCACCAGAGGCTAACAAATTGTGATGATGCAGTCTATATTAACATTAGAGTTATTGAATGGTTTATGAAGACAAAGGTGGAATGGATTCCAGGAATAATTTATGCTTAAAACTTCAGATTTCATGATAATCACATTCATTTTAGTTTCTTTTTGATCAAAAATAAACCAATTATTTTGGGTCACCTTTCCCTCTGTCAACCATAGTAGAGGAGGAAACATCAGCATTGTCACCAATTGGTTCTGTATTTAAGACTATATAGGAATGCTCGGTACTACTGGGAATCACTTACACATTTTTTGGAATGTTCATGTCTTGAAATCGGCATGCTGGCATCAGACACTTGTTCACTAGTAAATTCCTTAGATAATGTGGGGTGAAGAAGTAGCCAAATATCATCTTCAAATTAACTCCTTTCAAATATCCCAGATGGGAGACTTGATGATGTCTAATCAAATTAAAGTTATCTCTATACATGGCTTTGATAAGAGTTCCGTTGATTCTAGCATGATGAACACAGTTCTTTAGTTGCTGAACGCATTTGAAGCAGACTGTCCAGTCTTGACTGTTATTTTCTGACTTTACAAGTTTCATATAATTTTCACTCAGAATAGCTATAAAATGTGCAATTCCTGCTGTTGATAAACTCTCAAAATAATGGTTTGAAACTATTTATATCTTATAACTATTGGTTTGATAGTGATGGTCGGAGTAGTTTCCTGTGGATGAGGAAAAGCCACAAAGACCCTCATAATTGTCCATACTGTCATCCTGTTCATAATGTTCTGTATGGTGTTTGTTAGTTCTCCAAGATATCTCTAATTAATCAACTTTGTTTCTTATGACAAATATATGTTCTAAGTCACGAAATTCGCTGATTTGAGAAAATAGTTGAGTTACATACTCAAAAATATCAGAACAGAACAAATCAAATACAAGGACATGGACGGTTTCATTACGCAGTCCATAGCATTCTTCATGAAGAAAGAAGAGATGATTAATTAATTATAATCAGTGATTCATGAACTCAATTCTTAAGTAAAAGTATAACAAATTATATAGTATCCCTTGTTTTGAGAGAATTATTGATTTCAAATATTAATAATGGAAGTTAGAACTAAATTTCTACAGATGCTCCACTAAGGCTATACTTTTTATAAATTAAATCTATACAAAAATATTACTACACATCTGTGAAAGTACAAAGACAGTTTACGAGGAATTAAGTTTTAAAGCAAATAAATTTTGTTAAAAAGTTTTCAAAAACTGTCCCGAATGACAACGGACATTCAGAAGTCCAACAGAGAAAGATAAGAGATCTGTCAAGTCCAAAAACACCTTTAAAATCATCTTTACCAAACATTCTGTCCAAAATAATATTGTGTTTAACAAGATTGGAACCATCAGAATAGAGGGTTGAATCCCCATATTGATTATTCGAAATCAATTTTGGAGCAGATACTTGCCACTCCGTCTTGGCCATTGTGAAATCCATCCACTTCAAAGGAAATATAAAAAAACATAGATAATTATTATTATATTTTTGTAAATAGCTGATTCTTGAGCAACTCACTCTTCAATAACTTTACTCATTAAGTAGGGATGGGAAATAAGAGATAAATCAATGCATTAAACCATTAATTATTATTATTGTATTAACGAAAAAAAAAAAAAAAAAAATATTTTTAGAACTTTGATATAATGGATGATGAAACATTCAATTCTTAATCCTTTCAAAGTATTCCTTTAAGTAAATCAAAATACGGGTATCATTTTATTTATAAAATTAATGAACAATCATAGTTAAAATACATTGTACTCTTTAAATTGAATTTTCCTCAATTTTTCTATTAAAACTAAATTCAAATATTTTAGTAAATAAACTTAACATAACTATAGATATAATTTTTTCCTTACGAAAGTCACTCTTAGTTAGTACTATTTTTAAATATAGAAGGGGCAGCAATAGACCTTCCCATCACAACTCAAATTCAAAAAACAGTTATTAAAGTTATTAAATTAAATTCAATAGATTTATTATTATAAATTCCACTAAGCCTTTTTTTAAAAGTTCAATTAGTTTTATTTTGCTGTATATCAACATAAAAAATCATAACCCCAACTTTATTACATAACTTAGATACTAAAGTTAATATTTTTTAAATTATTATAGTATTAACGGTTTTACCAATTATATTACTGTCCAGTCTTGACTGTTATTTTCTGACTTTACAAGTTTCTTATAATTTTCACTCAAAATACTCATAAGAGTAGCATATATTATGTAGCAAAATTATTCTTTAAATTTTCTACTAAATATATGTATCATCCCCTCCCCAGCTATAAAATATGAAATCCTTGCAGTTGATAAACTCTACAAATAATGATTTGAAGCTATCTATATCTTAAAACTATTGGTTTGATAGTGATGCTAACAATAAAAGATTCTGGCATCTTTTATTTCTATTTGGTTATCAACTACCAGGTGCAAGAATCGTTTTATTTTTTATAGTTTACATTTTAGATTTGTTCTCTAAGATATGTATGATTTAGGATGTAAAGGGGCTGTGTTAAGTTACTTAGTCATTTGAACATGTGATTTATCACGTTTCCAGAAAGATTTAGAAAAAATAAACGGCGTAGTACTCAACCCAAACTGCATAAATATCTGCCCGAGCCAGAGTAATCTTATTCGAACCTCAATTGGGAAGGCTTTAGTGTATAATACTCACAGAGTCTTATTTACCTAAACTGATTGACAAGTAAATCAAGGTTAGCCCCGATCATATTCACGCATACTTGCGTAAGGTATCTTCCTCGTAATTATATCCTTAGAGGGAATACCCTTTTAAATATCACCTTAGACAAAATCCTTATAAACTTTATAAATTAACTTTGTAGTGGCTTTCCACGATTACATTCGCTTGAATGAAAAGACATTACATTTTGATTTTCCAGTTAGAGACAAAAGCTTAATAGAGCAGGGAACTATTTATCTCTAAATGTGTCCAATATTAGCTAATCCATTTTTATGTGAATTTAATACAATCTTACCAATCAAATACAAAAGAAACTTTATTCTTTAATATTTATGAAAACTAAACTCTTGCCAAACACCATTGATGGTTATTTATAATATCTCCAACTTTGTATACATTGCTTGACTCTTTTGATTTAAAGCAGCTGACTCTACAATTTATGAACTCGAAAGGGGATTTATTATTATTTATGATTTTAATATATAAAAAATATATTAAGTCAAGGATTGTGAGCCCGTTTTTTGAATTTGTGAACATTGTATAAGTATTAACGATTGATTTGAACATTGGTAGAATTTATCAATTTGTAGTATATATAAATAATAAATTCTGCCCAACATTAAATAGTTGACAACAAGGAAAATACAGAAAGCTAGCTACCATATTATGTTTTTCCAAATTTTTCTTTTCCCTTTTGAGAGTCGAGGTTGCGAGTGCACAAAAAAGCTATACTTGTGCGAGAATTGAAAAAGAAACTCCTTAACTTTTGTAGGAAGACAAAAGTCAATCTCGTTTTATAAACAATGGTTGAGTTTATATTTCATAGAGGGATTAAACACAAATAAATGCTCAAATTAGGTTCTAAAGTCCATACCATGTTTAGAATCTTGTTTTTCAACAATAATAATTGATACTTTGTTCACAAAATGTCTACACTGTAGGTAATTAATCTTAAGAGTTGTTTTACACTTATTATCTTTGTATACGCATTTTTAGAGCTATCTGACCAAATTTATCAAAAAAATTCAATTATGATACAGGGATCTCCTGTGCTTTATGTCCTTGAAATTTTCGATTAGATATAGACATATGTGTCAAGTCAACGAAAAAGCAAGTTTATGTGAAATATTTCAAAAATGAGTTAGAACTGCCTTCATAGTCTTGAATCAATTCTCTTTCGTTTGCATTAATAGTATATTTCAATTAATTAAATGATGACTCCAATAATTGCAACTTAATTATAGGAAAAAAATACCGGCCACAATCAAGAATAAAAAACATCTGGTGTTTATGACTACGTTGTTACTATTACTATGATTCATGATGAGCATGATAGCGGATGTAGTTGATTCTTAATGGTTCTTAAATAGATGATGAGCTGCTTTTAGCCAACTGCAACTAAATAAATCTCTGCGGCTATGAAAAAGATGGACGTTCTTTCATAGGTCATATCGACTCCATATGCAGTCGACAAATTTATCCGATTGCTATATTGAATAGACATCAATCCTTGCTTTCTTGATTAAGAGTAATATTTTAGCAAAAACCGTGACTCCTAAATATTAGACCGTTATATTTATGAAGTAAAAATACTTATAAATGGATTTTCTCCTTTTCAATATTTGAAAACAAACTTGCTTTTTTGTTGACTTGACACATATTAAAACAAATTTAAAATGTGCTCCATCAAAATAGAGCAAAAAAGCAAGAACCTATGTTGCATCTATATTATATCTAAATAATAACTCTCTTCAAAATTCAAAGTTGGTAATAAGAAAAATACAGAAGTTTTTTTTCTTCAAATTTCCCTTTCCCTTTTAAGAGTCGAGGTTGCAAGGGTACAATAAAGCTCGACGAGAGTAGGAAGGCAACTTGTATAAAAATGACTTTTTTTGTCATTAAAAAAGAAAAACACTTGGTAATCATGCTTTAAAAAAAAATGTTCATTCTCCGTTCCATTTTTCCCTCTTGCCTTTTCCTCACGCCCTAAAAAAGTTGCATACCTAGTCACCAGTAAATCAGAGGGATATTTATAGGAATGTAAAAAATATACAAAATGCCGCGTGTGAGATTTTTAGGAGTTGGCACTTTCAACAGTACTTTTTGTTTTCCAAATCTGTTATCATTTTTCCTTTATTACTGAGGGGAGAACATCTACCTGATATTAAAGATCTTGCATGAAGGAATACTTGCATTAAGGTTAATAAAGCAAATAAAATGTAAACAAAAAGGGCTCTAGTCCTCGTATAATTATTATTAGTTAAAAATATATAATTTCCTGACTTTAATTTCAGTTAATTTTCTGCCTCTCATCTATGGTATACATACATAATGTTATTATTTATTATTGACATAAAGGAGAATAGCAGCTTGTAGCTCAGTAAAACGTCATGACAGCTCAAGCTGCTTCCCTCTCAACATTCATCAAATTGCCAGAGTTACCAGGTTGATTTTCTCTTTCTTTTTATTTTACACACCTCATTTGCATATTATTTACATTCCTAGGTATCAGATAGTTTTTGCGGTCACTCTCTCTCACCTCAACAAAGTGCCTATCCCAACACATAAATATCTAGGAATGTAAATAATATGCAAATGGGGTGTGTAAAATAAAAAGAAAGAGAAAATCAACCTGGTAACTCTGGCAATTTGATGAATGTTGAGAGGGAAGCAGGTTGTGCCGTCATGACATTTTACTCAGCTACAAGCTGCTATTCTCCATTATATATTTATGAAGACATCAATAATAAATAATAACTTTATGTATGTACACTATAGATGAGAGGCAGAAAATTAACTGAAATTAATGTCAGGAAATTATATATTTTTAACTAACAATTATACAAGGACTTGAGCCCTTTTTGTTTATATTTTATTTGCTTTATTAACCTTAATGCAAGTATTCCTTCATGCGAGATCTTTACTATGAGGTAGATGTTCTCGCCTCAGTAATAAAGGAAAAATGATAACAGATTTGGAAAACAAAAAGTACTGTTGAAAGTGCCAACTCCACAAAATCTCGCGCGCGGCATTTTGCATATTATTTACATCCTAGTGATGACATTCCATCCATGCCATGTCTTGACTTTTATAATGAAGATATTTCCGATCATGAGACTTCCAAATCGCTGATGTCACAAGAGAAATCTGGATTCATTCAATATACATAGTATCGATAACGATTCATAACTAATTTAGTAGCTCCACCGTGAGTCTTTGAGAAGGAAGTATGATGCCTAATGATCACATTAGAATACCTCATAAATGACCAATCAATTCTTTTTCAATTTGACAACTCATTAAATTCATTTTTGACATTAAAATTGTAGTGACTAGCCGATTTATTATCTAAAATAATTCAAACCAATTTAATTAAATTTTTAACTTCATTCAAAGCTTCTTGGCATTTTCTGGCAGTCCGGACACCCTGTTTTTGAAAAAAGTATCCCAATTTATCTTTTATGAAGCATTTTTCTTTGTAATGTGTGACATGATGGCAATTTGTACGTTTTTTACACTCTAATATGCAATCTGTCAAACTTTCCATAGGAAACTTATCGACGGATTGGTCAAGTGAATCCCAGTCCCAATAGATACAAACTTAAAATAAAAGTAAGGAGAAGAAGCTTTAATTACGTATTCTTAAATATAATCATTATAATCATCTACTACTTACATTCTTTAATGTAGATTTTGTTGGGATGACTCTCAACAATGAGGTATCTATTCATCAATTCACACTTGTTGTTATTATTATTATTATTATATTTAAAGGCCCTGCATTTAGTCATACTATGACAAATGATTGCGCACGTCATGAGTGTTGTAGCTTCATATGTTTGAAAAACAGAAGTATTTACAACTCCTGTTTGAAAGTAGGACATCCTTGTACAACTTTGAACTATTTTTTTCAATCAGGAAAAAGGAACAGACTCAAGAGACAGAGCCATTCAAAATAAGTTGATTTGAAATTTAGAGTGGTCTTATATAGAGCATATAGGCCTATTATGGACATATTATGTATTCTGTGGAATTATTTATTACTAAGCAACAGAAAGTAAATTACTTTTCAAATAATGCATTACTATGTAAATGATTCTAAAAATATTGGGAACCAGATTTTTTGTCCATAGAAACAATTAATTTACAATCATTATACCCGTATAATGAGAAATAGTTTTTAATTATAATAATCTAGGTTGATCAAACATGTTTATGTAAAATATTTATACTCGTACTTGGAAATGTCTATACATATATTAAATATAGGTAATTGTTGCTTTAATATCTATTAAATCAACTATTTTTTTATAAATGATTAAAGAAGGAGGGTGTCCAAATGTTTATTTAGTTGGGATAGTAACAATATCAACTCAATACACTTTAATGAACAAATATAAATGCCAATGATACCCAATAATTTATATAGTCCTTACTATTGATATCAAACATAGTCATGGAATAATATTACCCGTGTTAGAGAATTATGTTTAAATAGTTCACGATAGGCAATTTACCTAAATAAGTAAATTAAAGGGTTGATTATTCTGAAAAGTCTAATTTCTAGCTGAACTCTTATAGAAATATCCTTGTGCACTAAAACTAAAAATCAAATAAAAAACGTTTTTCTGCGTTTTCATAAACAAAAACAAATGACTCAATCACATAATTAGACATGGGCAAAATATTGAGAATGTGTTGAATTTAAGGAAAAATGTCATTTATGTATCACTACTTTGTTAATCAATTTTAATTAAGTCTTCTCAGTATCGTTGAGTCTATATAGAACATGCTATAATTATAAGGTGCTATTATATATCGTTTAATATTCCAAATTAACAAACAGCAGATAAGTTACAGATAAAGGTATCACTTATCACAATGTATCATGGTCGAATTTCCAAACTTTACTACTTTCATTGACAGCGATCCAAAATCTTGATTAAAATGCTCAGGCATTTTTCAAATTATTTAAAAATGGCGCTTGTTCTTTTTGAAAAGAAAACAACTGGTATGACAAGAAAAGAAGAAGATGAAGAAGGGAAGCAGCTTGAAAAGAAAAATGTTTGCAGATTGCCAACAATCGTCATTTCCGGGCAGGCTGTATTGGTTCTTTTTTCACATCATTACTTATATTTAGGGCAGTGAAAAACTACTAATTTTAAAGCGTGTGAGTAGTACTCTAAATATGTGTTAGTTGATACCCTGCATAATATTATTTCATCAAGCTGTTATCCTTTTTGTAGTTGTTATTATTTTCTTCCTTCTTAATTATTTGAGTACTTCTTATAGTTATTACAAAGAAATACATAAACAATATTAGCGCCATTTGGACTTATTAACTTATACGAGAATGTTTAGTGGGAGTAAATTAAGATCCTGGATTCCACAGAGGTGAGTCTGTCTGGAGCTATGAAAATGAAACCAAAGTATTGCCCTACCGGCTATGTCAATATATAAAAAAGTGTGGTTCGTATGTATCCTATGCTTAGGCATACAAAACGCCAATGTCATATACGAAATATGGAGGTGTTCAACAAGAGGCATACATTGAGTAATGACTCAAGTGAATCGGAATTCACTACAGATCTCGTTAAAATGTTTGTTTCTTGCAATAACCCATTGAGTACTCTTGAAAATCCGAATTTTGTCAAGTTCTTAGAGAAATACACCGGAAAACACGTTCCTTCTCACTATTTAATAATCAAGTCATTGGAGTCTGAAAGTAAGGTTGTCCTCTCTAAGATAGAGAAGGAAATAAACGGAAAGGATATATTCCTGGCTATGGACGAGATCAAAGACTCCATGGATCGTGCTATGGTTGCAGTTTTGATCGGACCACTTGATGGGGATTTCCTAGGTCGACCTCGCATCATCAATTTGAGTCATGTTGTCTATACCAATATTTTGGTGATTGAAGAGGTTTCTATCAATAGTCTTAATGACACTTTCGGGTCTAATTTTGATAAGAATAGGTTAAAACTATTCATCACTGATTAACATTACATGCATCACACATGCACTCCATAGAATAGGTGAGATGTATCGTCAACAATTTCCGAATACCAATCTTCTTATATCAGATATCAAAAAACATTTTTTGAAGTCTTGTGATAGGAAGTGAAGTTTCATTACTTCTTAAAAAATTATCGTACCACCTACACCCATACAACACGTTAGAAAACTTGGTTAGAAGCAGTAGCTTACTACGTTGAACATTTCAACACTTTTAAAAGTTTTATAAACGGCATTCATGAGAATAGTTCCACTCTGGGAAACCTCAAGGAGTTGTTTAAAAATGATGCCATGATTTCGGAATTGAATACCAATTTTAATTGTATTCCTAAGACGATAAAAGCGTTGGAGCAAAGAATACAGATTATTATGAGTGTAACAATTGTATAAAATTCATACAACGACTTTAGAATGGAACCGTTTCGAAGTAGATTAATGGGAATTTTGGAAAAGAACGTTGGTCACGACAAATTGAGAAGTATTACTTCTAAAATAAGTAGCAAAGGAGATACAAACTTTGAAAAATATAGAAATGTACGAATTATTAATTGTAATTTTGAAAGATTTTTCAGCCTTTTAGGAGAGTTTACATCTCGTAAAAGGTAAACACTTCTAAAAGAAATGAACTAACATGTCCTCATGGTAAAGATACTCTTATTATGATATGGAATCTTGAGCTAATAAAAATTTAAATCTTTATAAGTTGTAATTTTATTTTTTATACATTTTTGTTTATGGTTTTTTCATCCCTTTATATATACCAAATATATATATATATATATATATATATATATATATATATATCAAAATGATCTCATAGGCTATATAAGAATTTTATGGAGTTTATTTTTAAGCGCAAAATCCATAATTGACCTCGGTTTTTGTCTCATAAGTTAGGCTTTTGAGTAATAATCTGGTCTTGAAGTCATTCGTAACTAATATCATACAGTCATTTGTCATCTCTAAGACAAGATCAGAAAATTCCAAATGCAATTAATAAAATTCAGCCTTAGTTCATGCAGAGTCAACTAGAATTAAATCCATCTTTAATGTATCTACTACATATATATGAACATTCATGATACAATTATGTTATATTAACATGTGCTCTCTTGCTAAAGTTATTTTTGAATCACAAATATAATTCTTCAGAGGTTAATATTTTATTTATTAAACATTTTTGTTAAATATATTTGTCCTCATTTTTGTTATATTCGTTTTGTTAATGAATAAAGAACCAGTATTATCAAACTAAAGGCTTGAAGATAATTATATATTCAGAACAGAGTTTAGATTTTATTTACTTATTTTAGTTAAAATTTCATTAATACCGATTTTGATACCCACAACTTTCATTTCAATTAATGTAATTTTGTTAATTACTTATTAATTCTAAGAATAGCTGTCATAAGCCTGCAGCAAGGGTATCACAGCTACATTTAATCGACAATAAATAAATTGACTTCCATGGTTACCATATCGTTTTTCACATCATCAAGGGAAGGGGCTTCTGACCGGTTTTTTACATCAATAGTTATGACTAATAAATAAATTATACAGCTTTTTTTCTTTCAAATTTTTCTCATTAATTTCAACGATATTTTGTGGAGAGATTTGCGAGTGGAATATTAATAATAATAATAATTATTATTAATGACCCACTAACAAATTTTTACTCGATTATAATTACATATTATTTATGCTATATGAATGGCTTCAAAATACAAAACACGCTTAGAAAAATGTGTGAATGATAGTACTAATTAATATACCTTTTATTTATCTAATTATAGTGTTGGTTAATTAAAATTAATGTACAAATGTAATTTGTCATCATGTATCATCCTAATTACGCTTTACTATGAAAAGTGAATAAAAGGAAAGGTTGCGTTGTACAATATACAAAATATTGCGTAATCATATAGATTGTTATATGTTATATGTAAATATTACTAAAAATAAAAATCTTCATTTGAAAATACTTTTAATGTTATGATTAATACATTATTTTCAGAGTTAGTCAAAATTAATATATTTTTAATGAAAATGTGTTTAATCATTATGCTCATACATATATTTATGTATGTATACCTCATTATAATACTTGCTCGTGGGATTAATATATTAGTTGACTTGAATAAATTACTTTTTCTCAATCATATTTTTATAAAAAGTGCCTCTCTGTTTAGTGTATGGAATTCTATCTCCATAACTTGAAAATTCAAATGTTAAAGATCCCTGTAAAAGACTAAAAAAAATGCATTTATTATGTAAATCTCATGAAAAACAAATTGTTTATAACGATCTTGAAAATGGACGCCTGAAATGAGCCGAAACTTTTAAATGATCGATTTTAAATGGACCTTAGAAGTGCTGGGCAAGAGTATGTAGACAAATCAAGAGCTGAGATTAAAATTCAATGTAAATTTTCCTGTTAGTGGGGAATATCGTCGTGTCTAAACATAGTCCAATTTATATAGTTCTTTAAAAAAATTATGTCTAAAGGGAAAATAGTTGAGTAGAATTTACTCTGTTAAAGCCATGAATCTATGGGGTGAGTCCCTTTGTTCATTCGTATGTTTAAACGAGCATCATGGTCAGCCAGTAGAACTAACGAGGCAAGGGCAGAGTGGATTTGATCCTAAAAGCTATGTACTGTTTACCTCCAAGGTCGCTTGAGGCTGATTTTGAGTCTAAAATACGGTTTTAAGGCTTAAGAAGCCGAATTTGAGGTTGTCTATAATCTCAAAAAATTCAAAAAATGTCAATTTAGGGGGCTCAGTTAAGAGTAGTTGACCTTGTGGAGGTCATTTGATGTTCCTTCCTTTTTTCGACAGTTCTCTGAATTGAAATTTTAGACTTAAAACATCGTTTTGTGACAAATTGTTTTAAAGCATGTAAATTATGTTTTCATAATACACATCACTACGTTACTCCATGTTGGCACAAATATCATCAAGATAAATGTCATGGCTTTTTCTTCCCCAGCACCTTTATAAAATAAAATATTGTTTTTAATGCAACCTTCTTTACAATACGATGTAAACCCATTTATCGTTGCATAAAGTAACTACACAAATCAAGGGGGGAAAACCCAACAAAAGACAAACAAACAAAAACAGCAACAACATTAAACTAACGAGGGATAAAATGATACCATCAAAATCATTTAGCAAACTTGTAACTTTGGGCAATATTTATTTTTCTATAAATAAAAAAACTCAAGTTGAAATTTGTTGGGCTAATATGTTCATATGAATGTTTGTACGTAAAGTGATAAGGGAAATATCCTTGTGTTACCATGGCTACAAGATGATGAAACAACGTATCATTTAAAGACTTAATAATATATACTTATTTATATTATGAGTAAATGCTTTAATTATCTCATTACTAAAAAGTAACTAGTTTTATGAGGCCGAATTTGAGATTGATTATAAAGTCAAAAATTTTTCGGAAATGGTCAATTTAAGGGATTTGAAATTTTGAAATTCCCTTCCTCAATCATTGTACAATGCCCTATTAATTAAAAGCTCTAACATTAAAACTCCGTGTTGCAATGCACTGTTTTAAGGCTAGTAGGTAATAAATGAAGTATATTCATTTATGTGTATGTATGCTCAAAGTTAATTAATTATATTATAGGTAAACAGGGATTGATGGTTTTTTATATTTAAATAGATTTTTTTTAATCCATTAAATCAGAATTTAAGGAACTTTTCACGGAACAATTGTATGTCTAGATATATGCACTTAAATTTGAAAAAATTGCTATGATATCCAAAATATTATGGTAATGTAATGAACCAGATCCAAGGGTTCACCGTTTCAATAAGTATGATGACTAGAGATGTGAAAAACAGTGCATTTTAGAGCATGCAAGTAGTTCTCAAAATGCAGGTTAGTTGAAACCCTACATAAAATATTATTTTATCATTCATATATCATCAAGCTGTTTTCCTCTTCCTTTTGACATAATAATTATTGTTATATGTATATTATATTATCTATTATAAAAGTTACGATAATATCACACAATCTTTCCTTCAACTTTGGTTGAAAACTTTCTTAATGTTAATATCTCTCGAAAAAGTGATTTTAAGGAAAAAAATTTGCTCAAAGTAAAATATTTATACCTCTATTCTATAAAATGTTGACATGTTTAATATATTTTCAGCCATTTTCTTGAGTTATAGAAAAGGTATAATAATTATAAATATCATTATTAAATCTTTAATCATTGTTTTTAAAATATGCAAACATCTAAAAACCTAAAGCTTTATTTTGTTGGTGAATAAATAACCATAATTATCAAACTAAAAACTTGAAGAAAATTATATATTCAAAGCAGAGATGAGTATTTTTATACTTATATTTCTTAAAGATTAATACACATAATGAAAATTTAACAAAAATAGCAATAAGTCCAAAACTAATGAATCGATTTTGAAATTTGGAAAATTTCCTCTTTATTCAAAGTAATATCTATAGCTTTGATTTGAATAATATCTTTCTAAAACATTTAATTTAATTTGATTAGTTACTATAGGTTTAAGAAGAGCTCTCTTGAGCTTGTAGCAAAGCTGTCACAGCTACATTTATAGTATTATATTGACAGCAAATAAGCTGGCTTCCATGGTTACCATATTATTTTTCAGGTCATCAAGGGGATGGGCTTATTTTTACACGCCGGATGCACGGTTTTTGACATCTCTAGTGATGACCTGTCTACATATTTGTGTATGACTGAACAATCAAAGTCATCAAACACGAAAGTGAATGTCAAACACTTAATGTGTGAAACTTGATAGCTTTAAATCAGTTAAAGTACTGATCACTCTAAACCACATCCTCCATTTTTATTTCTAGAAATTTTTTAGAGAGTGCGATGAGAGGGTTGGAGAGAGACTTATGTTTAACAATGAGCAAAATGTTGAGATAGCGTTGAGTTTAAGGAAGGAAAGAAAAATATCAGTCGGTACTCCTACCTTGATGATCATTTTTAAGTCAGTAATGATTGAGTATTATCTAATATTGTCAAATAACAATCAATTAATATAATAAGATACCAGATAGTAATTGTGGGCATGCTCTCTCACCTCAACAAAATGCCTATCCAAACGTATGGTACTTTTGAATTAATACCCTTGTTAATATCAACTGCCTGTATAAATGATAATATTTTATTTGTATTACTAATATAATGAGGAGAAACTTCAACATTTGAAACGATATTGTTTATCGAAGAATAATATATATCTATACGATATATTTTTGATAAAATGTACAAGTTATGCTGGCAATAATCGTTTAATTCCTCCTTTAGAGGTCGATCCTTCTCCTTCAACGGTCTAGCAAATAATGAATATAATTTTTTAAAAAGGTCAAAAACTGTATTTTTTCTGTCAACAAAAGTATATATTTTTTTTACCAACATTACGAAAACGATTTCTTTACACAACGGGAATCCCTCTTTTTCGACAGTTGTAGAAAATCATCCTTACTGGTTATACAACAAGTCTACAATATATATATATATATATATATATATATTATAAATACTGTCAATTAACTATAAATTCTAGAGTCATTAATTAATTAATTATTACTTTCAAGGGACATTTTAATTTTTTTTTAAATCGAGAATTACGTATCCCCAAGTGACTAGCTATCGCTTCAAAAACTAGTAATTTATCATACCTTATTCAAAATCCTACAAAATGATGCCTTATGACAATGAACTACCTACACATACAAACAAAACGTACGTTCACATAAATTTAGTATTATTGCGATAGCAATTCAAAAAAGAGAATATCATCAATAGCTAGTCATTGAAACGTATTACAAATTATAGTAGTACTCAATACGAGGATCAAATACAAATCTATAAAAATATTTTCCATACATAACTATTTTTGAATGAGAAAATAAATTTCAAATTACCAAATCCTCATTCTAAGAAATAACTCACTCACATATCATCAAATACAAAATATCTTGATCAGATTTCAAATCTTGATTTCATTTAGGTGAGGATGCCTTGCAGATACGTAACTATGTATTTAAGTGGAACTATATTTTATATAAGCATATAAATATATCTTATTACATACATACAACCAAATTTCTGCATATCTTTGTATGAAATGATGTTCCCTTCCGAGCAATTAAATTTGATATTTCCCCATAGAATGTGTCTTTTTATTATATGTATATATATATTATATTATGTATCTGTATATTAGGGTATTCTATTTTTAGGGATCCAGGGATTTTCTACTGGGTATTGAGAGGAAAATGATTCTTGAAAAAGATGTAGTCTTCAAAGACCATTTGTTCAAGTTCTCAAACCATATTTGAGGTCTCAATTATGAAGATAAGAGACTCAATTTCTTTATCTAACTTCATAACTTTAAATTTTAATTTTGGGGAATCTAGTTAAGGAAAAGTTTTAATATAAAAGTTCATGTTTAAAGTATAATTTGCCAGTAAAATGGTGTCCTCACATTTTTTATATGAATAAGGATTCATAGAAACAGTTTAATTGTATACATACTATATGACTCATAGAACATTAATTACTACAATTGTAACAGAACTACATAAATGGTTTATGTCTCTAAATTAAATATCATATGGATACAAATCTTGCCAAGGAGTTCATAAGTGAAAAGAGAAATTTAAACCTTGAATTACAAATGATCTTTAATTTGTGAGCTTTGAAATATAATGGTTAGCAATTTATTTTTTCTACAAAAATAGGCCAAGTCATTTGCAATTTCTGTTCCTTAATTATATGATTAAATATCATTACTAAAGAATAGTACAGTGTCACCCTCTTAGCATAGCTAAATGACTCATTTTCATTGATTTATCGCTTGCTATTAATGTTAATTTATCTATATTTAGCATTTATATATCATAAGTGCGTTTCCTAAGCCAACAGCGTGACTTAAACTCAAAGTTGTTGCTAAATTTGTTTTTGTTTTTCACACATAGGTTTAAAATGATTGAGTTACCTATAGTATGTACATATCAAAAGTGATTTTTTTTGATAAATAAAATGTGTCCTTTTAAAGCATATACCAAAATATACCAAAATGAGTAAATTATAGTAATAGCCTTAAACACCCCCCCCCCTTTTACCCTTATAATACTTCTTTATGAACATTAATGACCTTGATAAATTTGAAGATCGGAGTTTGAGATCCCAAAGTCTTTTAAAACATACATGAAAAAACTGCATTCATTAGTAGAATATGAATAGATAATGATCCTTCCTGGTCGGCTGAAAACCTAACTACGTCATTGTTTTATTATATATACTCATTTGAGGTACCAAAATTTTTGAAACCATTTCAATACTCCTTCTAGTCTAAATTTTGTTTTTCCAGATGGATAACTTTTTTAAATGTACAGTTTTTGAGAAAATTTGGGTTTTATCTCGATGCATTGTGTGTGTTTTTTTTTTTTTTTTTTTTTGCTAACGTTAAGAAAATGTTCAAGGATTAATTACGATATGAAATAGGGACTTTGCAATTTATTTTATACAAACAATTATGATAGATATAAACCTCAACTATTTAGGCATTAATTTTTTTTTCAAAAATATTGAAACTTAGAAAAATGATGGTAAATTTTGTAACTTCTTCAAAGGGAAAATTGAAAAATTCAGTCAAAGAAGTGTGCTTTGTATAATAAATCAAAAAAACAAACTCAAATTACTATGTTATAGGTACACTAAAATGTGATAAAAAATTATCTAATAAAAATGTTTCATAAGCTATCCCTAAAAATAAATATCTTTACGTTAAAAATGGAAATGAATATAGCAAACATTCTAATATTGGTACATAATAATTAATATGCTACTACAATTGAAAATGGAATACATTTTAAATTCTGCAGCTTACAGAATCTAAAGATAAACTCATATTTGTCATGTATGAAAACTTATTCAAGGAACAATTCAGATTAGTATCTTGACAATTGAATGTACATAACGTATACATATATACATACCTACATTAGTTATAAGTTTTGAAAGGATTAGATTCACATGAAATATGCTAAGACGTATCTAGCAAGATTATAAACATACCTAGGTTCATACGTGTCAAAAATAAAAAAATAATAATACATTTCTAGAGTAAAAAGGATTAACCAAAACATTTTTCTGACATAAATAAGACGAAAATTTGATATGGAGTGATATAGGTTCATATATGTGTATTCTTGGATTCTAGAACTATTTCATTCAGAACTTTCCTTTATCTACGATAATAATATTATCAAAATCAAATTAGTGCATAGATTATCAAATATGTATTAAAGTTATTTTTATTTTGTTAAAAAAGAAAAATGAGTTGCTTAAAAATATGAGTGTATCTGTCTGATGCGTTAGAATACTCATTTCATAGTATTATCGAGCGTCTTATATTTATATATGTAGAAATTATTGTACGTTTACAATTTATGTATGACTTTTGTAGTTAAATAGTACTTCTATTATGCGTGTATACTCTTTAAAATATTCTCTTTTAACCTGAATTGTCTTCTTGGGACTGATCCTTTGTAAATCATACAAAAATTTTAAGCACAACTTGTTAAATAATATCAAAGCTACAAAACAACGGAGCGAAATACCCCACGAGGAGCTTTTTGGGTCACTCGCAACCTCGACTCTGTAAAGGGAAAAGACAAATTTGGAAAAACAAGTAGCTACCTTTCTGTATTTTTCTTATTGCCAACTTATTATTATGAATTTGATAAATTTTACCAATATACAAATCAATCGTTAATACTTGTTTATTATGCAATAATTCAAAAAAAAGGGCGCGCAAGCCTTGATTTAATATATTTTTTATATATCAAAATCATAAATAATGAATAAAAACCCTTTACGAGTTCATAATACGTAGAGTCAGCTGCTTTAAATTAAAGAATCAATAGATGAAAATCAGCTGAAGGGAGAACACAGTGTATTTTTGTTAATCCCAAAAAGCTAGTCGTGCGTCTGTTAGCTTATAAATATTTCCTTGTCTACGAAACAACTTTTTCTTCTCTCCAAAAGAAGTCAATTTTATAGTACAAATACATATATTTATACTTGTCTTCCTATCACAGAATTAATCTTATTTTAATTGAAAAAACAAGGTAAGTTCATGGAGTCTGCTTAATTAGATATGGAGTAATTAATGTGACCTTTAGAGCCCCTAGCAGACAAAGTAAGTTAGTACATAAAATGGCCACATTGTTTCATGTTGGTAACATATTTGTTTGATTATTAAGTGGTACTATTGTTGTGCCATCTTGCGGCTACGAATTGATATTGCTTATTAGCAAATTGAAGAATCAGATGAATCTATTTTGATGAAATATTTGAGTGATTTTGGTATTATTATTCATTTATATATTTAAGTATTCTAAATACTAATGAAAAAAAAAAACAAAAAAAACAATGCAATATTAATTCATATGAAATAATTATTATGGCCTTTTAAATGCATAGAAATTTAGGCATAAGAGTGGGTATATGAGCACTTGATGGTTTCTCCTACAATTATTATTATTATTTTTTTGCATGAGGGCACTGTAAAAAACGAATAAAACTTTATAGAACAATAAATATTTAGCAGTGTTATATATATTAAACAATTTTATAGAATATGCACTGAAAAAGAAGGTTTTAAAGGCCTTGTTTATTTTTGCAGAGTAATTAGCATCTTTATGATTATGGCTTTGTGGTAATTTGCAGACATCATCATTAGGATAATGAAATGATCTACTTACATTTGTAGACATACCTTTGGTTATTGGTTCTATCCAAAACAAGGGACATGGGATTGCTCTTCACTTTGCAATGGATAATAAAACAGAGCTCTTTAATATATCTCTGAACCTTTTCTACAAAAGTATGTAAAAAGAAAAAAAAAGATACAAATTAACTGGCGGCTAGCCCATTACGCCTTTCTTCCCAACTATATAGAAGCTATTTGATGAGTATTCTGCTTGTCTCTGTACTAGAAGTAGGCATTCTTATTTTCATTTCAATATTTTAAGTAATATATGTATATATAGGAATGTAAATAATATGCAAATAAGGTGTGTAAAATAAAAAGAAAGGGAAAACCAACAACCTGGCTACTTTGACAATTTGATGAATGTTGAGAGGAAAGCAGCTTGAGCTGTCATGACGTTTGACTGAGCTACAAGCTGCTATTCTTCTTTATGTCAATAATAAATATACTAAGTATTTTTAGCACTTTTTAAGTTCCATTTACAGATTCAAAATGGATGACAAACTTATAAAAATGTTACATAATATTAACAATTGGTATCGATTGTTCAATTTGCATGACTTGGGGTAACTTTTTAGCCCAGTTCACTAACCAAGTAAAAAGGAAAATGCTTAACAGAGAGTTAAATGAACAAAGTGAGTTCGTGAAGGTTGCATTGTTAATTGTAAAGTAACTCAAGGGATGAAAATGTGGGTTTTTTTTTGGCTACGAAACCGATTTTTTTTCCCACTCGATCTGAAATTTTTTTTTTCTAGGTTCATACTAACCGATATATCTATAGAGACCATAGTCTCAAAACGCAAACCAAAACGGATTAACTCCTAAGTTTTATGGATCCTTGTTTCACCGGTCTCAGACGATTTAGAACCTAGCTGATTTCACAGTAAAACTTCTTATAACACTCACTTCAAAACACAATGGACGTCATCAACAGTTCATAAAAAAACCCGATTTTTTTATATTTGATCGATCCAAATCGAACACGTTTCCAGTGTTATCCATAAGCTATAGTATTTTGGTTCATAAATGATGATAATGTTTCTAAATCCGTCCAGAGCTTCCATATCGAATTACAAAGTTTGAAAAACTCTTGGATTATCAAGTGTAGAGTAGGTCTATTGTTAGCAAGGGATTGCCCATATCAGATGTCTTAAATATAGCAATAAATATACTACATACAGTAGAGCTTTTTAAGCTTATAGCTTACGAAACTCAAAAAGTTATTCTCCTTATTTTCAAATAATGTTTAAATTTGCATATTTATCTATAATTGTTAATAAAAATATCGGTTCCATTTGTGTAAAATTTTATTTAACGTACATATGTAGATATAGAAAATAGTAGCATTTGTTCAAGGGAGAAAAAAAAAAAAAAAAACACTTGATAATTCTATTATTTCTACATACATTCACAAATCTATGAATATTCAAACAACTTTTAATATGATTATAATGCCTAATGATATTATCTTCACACATTTTTTAAATAAATTTATTTATCCATACTATGAAAAAGCTTTCTTTATTAGTAAATGCAACTTTGATATTTTTAATTTTCCATGATGCAATGGGATATATCTCATCATGAACTTTGTACACACTATGTAGACACGACATTATCTATATATTAACTCACTCAACCTTTTTTTCTCTAAAAAGAAAAGAGGGAAAAAAATCCCCCTCAAAATCAGTTGAAAGTGAAAGGCATATTTTCTTCACAACTATAGAATAATTCACAGCTTAACAAAAGTTAATTAAAGTTTAACTAATTAATGTTGTTTAGAACGCGAATAAAAGGAGGATGAATGGTTGAAAATTGACAACTGACAACAAAGTATAATTCTAGTGTTTGAGCAGTGTTTCATGTATATGTTGTCTCACATGACGTTAAGTGTTATATATATTTTACCATCGATTTTCCTTGCTTTTTTTATTATTTATTTTCATCAAATTAACGAATTTATCTTTCATTTTAATTAATAAAAAAGAGAAACTATTGGCGTTAAAATCCAAATCAGACATTTTAGACATAAGCGGCATGAGGGACCTAAAATTTGGCAAATGACTTTTTTTTGAGAAACTATAATATTCAGACCACAGCTTTAAAATTAGATTGATTCAAAATGTCTGAAGTAATTAATTCTTATACACCTTCACTGACGCCTATCTTTTAAGCAATTATTAATCATTTAATAATTACAAAGCCTTTAGATTATGTAATAAAACCGTCAAAGTTTTGTAGACTAATATATAAAAAATAAAAGAAAGAGTTAAATTATCTATTAATACTGATACAATAGTTTATATTTATACCTAATATAAAGATATATTGAATTAATTAAAGAAAAATAGATACTAATTAATGATTTTGAAAAACTATTGTTGTTGTCATTAAAAGATATCTTAAATAACATTCAATTATTTTAACATTCTTTTATAATACATTTTCAAAAATATAATTTAAAATATTTTTTTTTGAAAAAATATATCTATTAATAATAATTTTTAAAGTACAATATCTTGAAATTTGTTCTTTTAAAAAAAAAATATTTTAGCGAAAATAAATATATTCGCTTTTTCCTCATTTTTAACTACTTGTAAGCGATTTTCTCAAGTTTAAAATAAGATACAGAAATGTTGAAAATATTTCTAAGAATTGGAAAAGTTTTCTAATTTTTTTAATTAAAATGTATCTATATTTTAGTTAAGATGATCCAATCTACATAAGTGCCAAGTCATGTTTAAAGAAACTCTCTCTTTTTTAAAGGGTTATCTTCTGGCATAAATGAGTCGGCCATCTAACAAGAATGTAAGAAATTCGGCAAGAATTTCATTATTCGATACTAATGGGACATTTAGTTCAATGCCCTGGGGAGATCAAAATTTGAAATTTTCTTTCATATACTGTCTTTTTCGATATTAAAAAACTGTGTTTGAATATTTAATATGAACTAAAAATCAATTTCTAGCGCAGAAAATAAAAAAAATTTAATTTCCGTTTTTGTAAAATAAACACACAAAAAACTATCAAATTTTCTTGCTCAGTGTTATGATTCATGCACAACAATTTTAAATCTTTATGAGATGTTTCATGTTCTCCAATTTTGAAAAATCAAATTATTAAACTATTACAAGTAATTTATGGCTAACCATTAACAATCCAAGTTCAACAAATCAGCGTTCATTACATTAAGAAAAAGCAAGATTAGACAAATAAATATCAAACAAAGAAAAAAGCCACCAAAGGGTGGCCCCATATTTATGGTCCATTATCTGAGTAGTAACAGTACAAAATGAATTTTTTCATAAGATTCTTAAAATTTTATTAGTTAAACTTTTCGATTAATTAATTGAACGCCCCGCTATTTAGCTTTACATTTGAACGCTAATTTTAAATTATTTAGCTATTTTCCTTTGGACACTCCTTCAGCTATTTGAATAACTTATATACAAACAATAATAAATAGTGACGTACAACAAAATAAAGGAGAAAATAAGATTTATTGCAGATTTAATTGTTTAAATTGAGTGAGTGACCTCAATTTTGTATATGGTATTTAATGTGATCATGACTTAAACATCTAATTGCGCAGTTTTGTATAAATAAAATATAAAAAAAAATGAATCATTCAAAAAGTTTAGACTTTGTATATTAACAATATCACGGGGATAAAAAATAATTTTGGGGCTAGAAGTTATTTTTTATCTTTGCAAATTTTCTTGGTTATTTCTTATGACGTAAAAACTAGCAAGAAAAACCAAAAATGAAGTGTTCATCTTTTTTTCTTATATACCCCAGGATTCTTTTATGCTGTCGATACTTACATATGTATTGACTCAATATTACATCAAAACTTGTTCATAAGTCTTCCTTACTTTTATTGCAAACAGTGAAGGAAATATTATTTGTACTATGGTTATGGAAATAAAAATTGTTTGAGCTGTCATAAATATCTCAAAAACTTTTGTAAACTAATATATTGAAGGCTTGTAAGTAAAAATACTTTTTATATATATTAAAGTCTGAAAAGTGACCTCTTCTTTTTTAACCCTTTATTTGCCTAAATAAATTGTTGTTGTTCAAAGGAAAACAGTAGTTTTTAAGCCTATTAAATTAACTAAAAAAAACTTTACTTGAATATTTTATGTTATTATATAATGAAAATATTTTCCTCACATAATGATAATCCTTAACATAAAAGAAATCGTCAATCTAAGTGTGAAAATTATCAAATAACGACTTTAAAATGACGCAAAGACATTTTTTTAATCTTTTTTTTTATTTATCATAATGAAGCTTGTTCCATTTAAAGAGTACAAGGTAATTAAATACTAGTTTCTCTAATATCAATAGTTATAATAACGTCTATAGTTTTTTTTTTTTAATACATATAAAAAGTTATGTAATAGGTAATAAATATTTTTTTAAAAAAGTGATTTTTGTGACTGTTTCATAATAGTAAAAGTTGAAAAGTTTTGTGTCTTATTTTTTACTTCTTTTTTTTACAAATAGGAAACAATTTTTATTCATTAATTTTGATTGGTGTAATTATAACTTAAAAAATTGTTGTACAAAGTATTTAAAATTTTTTTTACTCCAAACTTTAAGGAGGTAAGGGGTTAGAATATTTTTTTTTTCATGTAAATATAAGTATAAAGTTATTGAACCTTTTTTATTTTGAAAAAGGAATTTTTTCATAATGAGATGCTTTTAAAAATATATACATATATTTATATATAAACGTACTATACAGTCTTAATATACAATATTTATTATTTAGGTCAGTGTAGCTTTAGCTTTTCCTTGTAATATTTTTAAAAGCAAGGGTAAAGGAACTTTTAATAACTTATTTTGACTTTACAATTAATATAATATTTACTCTGAGCTCATACTAATGTTATTTAAAACTTGCCAAAAAAACAATAATATTAAATAAATAGTGTTTATAACATTTGAGTCAAACGAGTCAAAATTTACGAGACGATCGTTCATGACTTAACTAGTGATAGTTAGATACCATGACATGACTCACATGATACACTAAAATGTTATAAAAGTGAGTTTATATTTCGATGTAAGGAGAGGCGTACGTTGAAAAGAAGGAATCCAAACTTAAATAAATTTTGTACATATGTAGCATAGACTACCCTGTTACATTGAAAAACAAAAGTCGGCAGAATAGGTCAAACTACATACATAGAAAGATGTGTTTAGAAAAAAAGAAGTTAGTTTTTGAATGAAAAAAATTCATGAGTAGAATGTATCAAAATCGTTTCAGTTGGCTTGCTGTACTATGCGTTTGCTGTTCCTAAAGCTGTCACTATACTTTCTTCGTTCTCGTAGAGAATACAACTATTAAGTATCTAAGACTTGAAGTTATTAATAATAATTAGTCAAAAATTCCTAAATCATAGATTATGCAATGAAGAGGTGTCGCAAAAACAACATTCTTTTATGAACAATGACGTCTTGCTTTCTTTTTCTAGAAATGTGCTCAGATGCATTAAATAAAAGCTGCTTTGCGATAGAAGAGCAAAATAATATTCCCTCTCTTATAGAAACATTGACAGTACATCAGTGAACAGGATGTCTCTCAATGTTACCATATATTTTATGACGTCATCTCCGAACTGATTTTTACACTCCCTGGGAGTATAACTTTATATTTACATCTTATGTAATCCCTTGATATTTGGAATGTTCTGATCCAATAATAATAATAATAATAAAAACAAATAATCTCAATAATAAGTAAATTAATTAATTATAAACTTTACTTCATGCATTTCATATCCAATGATATCTAATTTAATGAGGCTTTAAATATTTTGTTTATATATATATATATATATATGTAAAATATAAGGAAAAAGGAATTGAATATATGTAAAGTGCAAGGGGGGACTTGAGTAATAGTCTATTTAAAAAGCACGTTTTAAGGCAGATACATAGGTATATATATATATATATATATATATATATATATATATATATATATATATATATATATATATATTAAGATAAGTATGTGAAACTGACTCACTCACATAAATAATAACTTGATCTTTGCTACCCCGATACATCACTTCTCATAAATACTAAATTTACTCCACCAAAAAATCGATATCTAAATGTTTCAAAGAATTATTATTTCTTTTCGATCAATTTTCTCATTAATTTATGTGCATGTATTAATAATACAAATAATTTATGAAATCATCAATAATTGAACCATTCCGATCAAAAATACGTTACCATATATTTAAATGAATTAGCCTTTAAATATGTATACCTAGATATTTGTATATGTGCAATCCAAGAATCTTGGTAAAGTTTCTGCAGATTTAATTTCTGCCTGAGGAAGATTTGACAGTCTCCTTCTTTTACCTTCTTGCTTAGACCATCCTTGTGTCTTCTATATCAAACTTTTTTCTCCCGAAAATTGATTTGCATTTTGATCCCACTTATAAGGGTATAAAATCTGTTTGACATAATACTTAAATAAATTATGATCTAAAGTTGAGTTGATAGCCTTCCACATAGTAATAAAATATTTACACTTATTTCAAAAAATTTATTATAAATTAAATAGAATATTGTCAAGAGCTGCCTTAATATCTTCTTCCTTTTTTAAGGCAATCATCCAGAAAAAAAGTATTGTTTTATTGCTAAATTCAAGATTTGAAAATTAACTATGTTTTGTGTATTCAACATGGAGATTCATCAGTTGAAAAGAAAAAAAAAACATTTAAAGGACTTCAAATTACATATTGTATACATTTATGGTAAACGTTATGAAGAGCAATATTGAAATTAAAAGGTCCTTCAATTTCCCAATTTAATCAATTAATTTTATATATTTAAGTAAATAAATGAATATAAATTAATATGTACTTGAGAGTTTTGTTTGTCTTTTTTATACTCCTAACAAAAATGACTTATTTGCTTCATGTCCAACATATTCAACTCTGTACATACCAAAACATACATACATACTCTAAGCCCACTTAAGCTTCTAGGTATAAAAATTCGTAAACTCAGGTAAGTTGTATAATATACATATATGTTTGCTCAAAAGATGAAGAAGAGTAAAAAAAAACAAAACAAAACAAAAAAAACAAAAAAAAAACTTCCAGGATCATAATGGGATTTGCTGATTATTTATAATAGATATTAACGTTAGATCCTATTTAATATCCGTTCAACAAAAAAAAAAAAAAAAAAAAATAAAAGAAGAAGCTATTTTGTCTAACTAATCCGCCTTTTATTAAAAAAAGTAATCTTTAAAAAATAAAACGAAAAAGAAAGTAAAGTAGACATATTATATATATATTTATATATATGTATATCCATACAAATGTAGGAATAAAGGTAGAGAGCACACACAGCGCGGTGTGCGCAGAGAGCCGTTCATGTCATATCTAGGAATGTAAATCATATGCAATTCGGGCGTGTTATAAAAAAAAAAAGAGAAAATCAACCTGGCAATCCTGACAATTTAATGAATGTCGAGGGGGGAAACAGCATGAGCTGTCATGACGTTTTACTGAGCTACAAGCTGCTATTCTCCATTATATATACAACAATAAATAATAACATAGATGAGAGGAAGAAAATTAACTCAAATTAATGTCAGGAAATTATATATTTTTAACTAATAATAATTATACGAGGACTTGAGCCCTTTTTGTTTACATTTTATTTGCTTTATTAAACTTGATGCATGTATTCCTTCATGCGACATCTTTACTATCAGGTAGATGTTCTCCCCTCAGAAATAAAGGAAAAATGATAACAGCTTCGGAAAACAAAAAGACCTGTTTGAAGAGCCAACTCCACTTTTTTATCACACGCCCGAATTGCATATGATTTAGTCATATCAATACTCTGTATATTAATTCTGTACACATATTCATTATTCGATGAAAATAGTAATGAGTATTTAGTAGTAGGCTTCAATTATTTCTACCTCAATGGGTACCTAGAGCAGTTCTTCTTATATTTAAATTTTTTTTATTTTTATCTGATATTCAAAGCTATGGGGTATTTTTACAAATGGAAATGATATAATAACGACTCTAAATTAGTTAGTCTACATATTTAGTTGGGATGGGACTTTTGTTGAGAGACATTCGCATTAAGTGATTATTTTTAATTTTTCTTTTTATATATAAATTTTTATGTGCAAGAGAGGCCCTTTGAATTGTTATTAAACCTCAAATTTTAAATCATTTGGTCGGGAGAAGGAGGATTAGAAATCTCATGGAGTGTTCAGTTTTGTTTTTGCAAAGACAAAATAATTCACAGTTTTGTATTGTTCTTCATTCTTTAGAATGATTATCATTATCTCTATTCTCAAACGCATAATGATTTCAGGGAAGGAAGGAAGGAATATTTTTAAGTTGTGGCTTTTCTAAAAATATTATGTCGTCAATGGTGTTCCTGATGAGGACATGGTTATGTAGCAATGATCTAGATATTATATTTTATAAGTATACTAATATGAGCCATAAAATATCTGGAAATTTGAATTTAATTGCTATGAGATTCTGATAAGGATAAATGTTTTTGTTTTAAAGTTGACACACCTGTCATTGGCATTACTGCCAAATTAAGTGTCAAAATATTCACTCATGTTTGAGAATATAATTTTTCGTTTTTTTATAAAGGTTTAAAAGATGATGATGACTAAAATATAATTTAGAGAAATTGAAATGTTGAAAATAAAAAAAGCTTAACTGAATATTTCAGACTGTATTTTTTTTTTTGACATTTGGATAATGACTGCTCTATTTCACAAGATACGTAACCTATTAATATAGAAAACTTGCCCTTTCAAAGAAACTCAGTACTTATTATTGATTTGTAATTATTGACTTAATAAAATTTTTGTAACTGTATTGAAAATTGAAAAAAAAAACACGTTGGCATAAGTGCATTACATCGGAGAGGGACCACTTTTGAGGAAAATTAAATAAACTTTGATGATTCAATAAAGATTGAATCTTATTCCGGATATTTCTTGCTCATAGTGCTTATATAATTTATTCTAATTAACTATGTATCGCCTAGAGATAATTGACTCTTAGTACAAATACCCATCCAATAAAGTGAGTTTTTGCATTTTTTTTTTTTTTTGAATTTTCATTAATGAATGGGTAAAAACTAGTTTAAAAATTATGTTTTCGTCTTTAATTGTATAATAAATTTCTTAAATTTCAAAGTATTTAATATTTACTATCGCATCCCAGAATTAAAAAGTAAAAAAAAAAAAAAATCCCAGGATCTCGGAGAAGAAAGATAGTTTACAGAATAATGTTTCCTGTACCAAGATTCCTACTCTTGTTTTTATTTCTCTCTCTCTCTCTCTCTCTCTCTCTCTCTATATATATATATATATATATTTGTAATTTGTACAAAATTTTGTACAAAATTACATAAATCATATGTAATATGAAAATAATGCCTATGCCACATGAAATTTAAATGCACATAGATGCTTCCTCTCCCTAGAGCAGAAATGTATTTCCCCCCTCCCTCCTTCAAATACACAAAACAAGCAGCTGATATTGTTAATTGTTAAGATATTTGCACATGACTAAATTCCATTTTTGCAAACAGAGATGATATGACGACAGCCTATATGTTAAATCCCCAAAGAATATGTCAAATATTGAACAACATATATTATACTATCAATGCGAGTCAAAACACGGATGTGTACATATTCATTTCATATTTGTATTTAAATTTTTTAATACATGAAATAGCTCTGAGCCCCACTGCTTGAGAGCCACATATGCATAGCACAGAGTAGGGAAATAATCTTACTTCTATTATTAGATATGGATATGTATGTATGTAAATACTTCAATCCCAGTTGGAGTGAACAGATGTTGAGAATCATTCACTCTAATAAATATTATAAAGCAAACAGAAGATATAAAGAAGATATTATATCATAATAGTCTCTATAATATTGTATAATAATATTTATTAATGTAAAAGTTTTTTATTATATGTACATATATGTAGATTTCAAATTAAATAGGAGAAAGGATAAATAAATATAATCTCACATAATTTTATTTGAAGGCATGGAAAAAATAATTTTATTTCATTCAATAAAATACATTATTTATAATGAACTTATAAAAAAAAAAGATAAAGAAATCTCTTAAAAATCTTTTGAAAAGAAAAAGTAAGATACACAATAATTATAATAATTATTTTTCCTAATTTTTAAAATATTTATATTATAATAATTTTGTTTTAATTGATATTATAAATTAGAAATGTTGTTCTCATGCTTTGGTCAAATTGCCTTATAATTGTATTACAAAAATAATAAACCATGTTTGTATCAAAAATGTATAATTTTTAATAACCTTGTTCTAAAAATTGAATAAAAATTATTTATACATTTCTATAAAAGGTTTTTTTAACACTTACGAAAGTCTAACAAATATAGGCAATTAAGTAGCTTCTACGGAAGTGCATGGAATTTTTCGATCTTTAAAGGTCTTTAAATACGTGTTTTTCACGCCTTGCGTTTTGTGACTTTAGGAAAACATTCTTTTTGATTCGAAATATTAATCACCTATGAACAGGCAATTTGTACTATAAACTAAACCTACTAATTAATTAGTAGTGTTGAAACTAGATACATACACGACCAATTTTCCCCTTAGTTTGTTTGATCTTCAGTGTTTTTTATACCGATATTTTGATCCAAATGAGGATTTTTAGATCATGGATTGCTATTTTTTCATTTTCAAACCCTGAACCATTTTTTTTCGGTTACAATATATGAATTTATTTTTTTCGGGTCACATGCTTTGGACAGATTTTATTTTTGAGTCTCACATCCAAAACATTAAATGCAATAATAACTAGGTAATAATAAAATGTTACTAAGTGCCCTAAATTGTACATAATATGAGAATCGTGTGGCTTCATATGACGTCATCTTACTGATGCTTGCTCCCAATTTGTGTGTAAACAAACTCACAAAATAATCAAAAAATTGATCCGAATTAAATTTTTCTATGACGTTGATCTATACCAATTTTTTTTTGATGTGGACACGTTAGAAGGTTCGAAGTTATAGAGTCAAACTTAAATCATGATGACCTTCAATTGATCCAGGATTTTCAGACCAAAACAACCCACTATTAATTACAGCAGACTGGAGCTAACTTATTCGTCGTTACTTATACTAATACTTATACAACGATACAACTTAATTATGAAATTCATTTTCTGTAGCTTTTCTTTAGCAAAGTCACATAGACATGCATTAATATTATCAAAAAGGTGACTAAAATAAACTCAATGTACATACATATACCATAATTAAATAATGATGAGTTGATTTCATTAAGAGTGTCTAATCTTATATAACCAACAGAAAGCTTTCAAAAATGAAAGCAAATAATAAACAAGGATATTTGAAAGAGAGAGAGAGAGAGAGAGAGACATAAAAAAAGAAGGGAAAAAACAAAACGAAAAAGAATGTAGCATAATTCTTTGCAACAAGGTTATTAAAAATAAATTTAAAACTAATTTAAAAAACCTAAGAAGCAAATAAGAACAACAACAAAAACAACAAAAAGAACAAAAAACCAACTTTAATATTAAAACTATTTCCATAATATATATATATATATATATATCAACATATTGTATTCTCATCCTAATCATAATTTTATAATATATATCTATATCTATATATATATATTAAAAATATGTAGATTATCTCCAGGCGTACAAAGGTAATTTTTGAATGACAGATGTGTCTATAACATATGTACATATATTTATGCATGTAAAATCTAATATCTACCTACCTATGTATGTATAATATGAAGACACTCGAATATATTTATCTACCTTTTATAGGATTGAAGTATGTAATTCACATATCAATTAATATATGTAAGGATAGTTTAGACCAGGGGTGTCAAACAAACGGCCACTAATGAGGTTCAATCAGGCCCGTTGGAATATTTGAAAGTGGAAAAAAATAATTAAAAGACATGGATTAAATTTTTTAGTTAAATGTAATTTTGTGAATTATCCGCACTAGGGGTGCATGAGAATCTTTCTTTATACGTCTCATGTATGTAATCTCATGTAAAGTTCGTTATTATAATTTTCGATTTTCTAGTTACTTAAAGTTTGCCCAATTTTGAGAAATGCTTTGTAAAAGTGTTGTTCAATAAATTTGGAGTTCAATTTAACCTTGGCCTTGTTAGAGGAAAGACATGATATTTTGGTTATTTATAGCTAAGTATGCTATAATTTTAATGGTCCGGCCCAATACGTCTATCTAGGGGTCATATGTGGCCCGCTATGTGAAATGAGTTTGATACCCCTGGGCTAGACTAAGATCATTTCGAAAAAAATTAGGAATCGCGATTTACAACAGCTGTTGTAAACAAACGAGTAGATAAATCGCGCTTGTTTTTGATGTTGTAATTAAAAACAGTCCTACCAACATACAGAAACTTAAAACACTTAAAAATACTCAACGCAGTCAATTTAAATGAGAAATTCCGAATACTTTTTGGTAACTATGTATGATTCTTTTTCAATACATAAATTATCATCATTTTTGATCAGCTGAGTGATAGAAAAAAAAAAGCTAGTAATAGTGCAATTAGACAAGTGTTTCTCAAACTTATCAAAATTGGCCCTGAGTGATCATCACATTTTTACTCATGTATGTATGTATGCATATGTTTACAAATTAAAACAAATCAAATACATAATTGACCTTTAGGTTTTCATTTTCTCTAGTAATAGAGCAAACTGAATAAACGATCCTATAATACATACAAAGAACTAAATCTTCTTTGGAGGATATTAAATAATAATGAATTATGACAATAAGTAGAAATACCAATAAGACTTTTATCTTATTATTCATTCACATTCTTAATAAAGATTTATGATCACATACATTTAAGTGATGAAAAGATTTAATGGAAGATAAAAATCTTACTTACTTAGGGTCCAAAATTGTGCATGACATTGCCTTATATATTTTTTTATTTTTATTTTTACTTTGAAATTCAAAACGGCTTTTTTATAGAAATCGTTTGTTAATGTTGTTTTATTTATCAAAGTGCTTATAAAAAGTTTGTTCCTATACAAATGTATTATGTGTTCTAATTTTGGACTGCTCTTTCAAATAAAATTAAAAACATTGGTCTAAAATATGTTGTACATATTACAACAGCATAATATATACATATGGTTAAACTTTTTAAATTTTTCAAAAAATCTTTGCACTATTTACATTTTATAGACATGAATCGTTATTTATCCATAGTTTGAGTTAATTAAATCATTTCTTTATTTTGTGAAATTAATATTTAATTATAAAGGGTTTTTGAATAAGAGCGATGCATTTTCTTCTTCATCGATTACATTGCTTGCTGCTTGGCAAGTCTTGTTGAAACACATGTCATTTGAGTCCATAGCATTCAATTGGGAGCAAAAATAATCCAGTATCATGGCTCGATATCGATTTTCATTCACAATAATGTGGCAATTATTATCATACCCACAAAAGTATGGCCCAATAATACCACCGTCATGAAATCCACAACAAACAGTAAGTTTTTGGGATGCAATGATGTTTCATGAAGTACAGGTATGTTTATGCCTGACTAATAATGCATATTTTGCTTATTAACAAACCCATTGAGCCAAAAATGAGCTTCGTCGCTGAAGATGATTTTTGGATGAAAACCTAGATCAATTTTAAATTGTTCATGAGCCCAATTGAAGAATTGTCGACGCTTCAAATGGTCAAGTAGTTTTAGTTCTTATGTCAGTTTTATTTTGTGTAAATGTAAACCAAGATTATTTTTTTTTTGCAAAATACGCCACAATGAGATCACAAAGATGCCCAGTAAGAGACTGATTTGGGTCTTTTTAAACTCATGCACTAGCTGCCGCGATATTTTCATTACTCCATGCATTTCTTTATCTTACTGGCACTGAAATATTATGTAATGAATATGTAGATACAAATTTTTTACCTAAACGTTCAATTGTTTGACAGGTCGGACGATTACGAGAAGACCATAAGTTTGTCGCAAGCTTCTTAATGTGAATTTTGGTAATAAATAAATTTGGATTATTTGCAAAGGCTGCTCAAGGTTGACCTGCTACATGATGATGATGATTTGTGAGCTTTTTGTGAGTAGAAATATAAACAAAAACAAAAATATGGCGTAGTTTGCCCTGTCTAATGAAATAAAAATGTGTGGTCCCTATTGAAAAACTCTTTAAAATAACCAAATAGAAGTCCGAGAGCAAAGACATGAAATCAAGAGATCGACTTTACAACGCTACAATACTATTATAGTATGAAGCCTTAAAATAGTAGTAAGATTCTCATTTCCTCAATACTTTCTAAAATGGACCACCAGAGGAAACAAAATTTTTGTAAGATGAATCAGATACTATGAATGGGTGATATAATTATACAGATAATACCATAGAATTTTTTTTTTTTCAAATAAAAATACTATTTAAAACTATGGATTTTTTTTGTATTTGATTAGGTATATTATTGCACTCTTGGGATTAATTTGATTTTAATTTCATACACTAACTCTAATAAAAAGATAAATACCTACATAGACATATTATAAAATATAGAATATGTCTACATATATTGCTAAAAAATTCACATTTGCAAAAATCTACATATATATATATATACATGTTTATATCCTACCTATAAGAAAAAAAATCAAGACTTGAATTGTGCTTTGATTTATTACACCTGTTATTTATAATTCCCTCTCCCCCCCCAGAATTGTGTTTCCATTTTTTTTTTGAGAAAATCAAATAAACGTGGATTGAACATGACATAAATTGTATAAATGTATGTGATTTGAATTTGTCCAAATTTATTAAAAAAGTAAAGTTTTTTCTGTTCTTTTTTTAGAAAAAATAAACGATTTGCAAAATATATTTTACTTCCTTCAAATCAAAGAGACTCAAAACACCCAAACAATGAACCCATTTTATTGAATTGTGTTTTTTTTTTAGTGAGCTAAATTTTAAAAGTTTGGCCAAAAGAAAGAAAAAAAAACCCTTGTCTAAATATTGTAGCTTAAATAAAAATTTGAGTTCATTATCAATATTGCTTCTGTATTGGACCTCTAGATGTACATATATATCATTTTAAAAATGAAGGATAAGTAAGTCAGACTTCAAAAATGTTTATTTTACTATAATAATAATTAAAAAAACAAAAACAAGTCGTGATTCATCCTTGAACAAAATCTTTAAATAAAATAAATATGTTTTTTTATAACTTAAACGTTCCCTGTTCTTAAGATTAAAAGATCTATTTTCTAAGCATTTCCATAGCCAGCTTTTCCAATCAGTGGGTCAATTACATTATGTTTCTTGACCATTCTTTCTGGTGTAATATTTTATTCTAAATTAATGGGTTTTACTCTTCAATTTTTGTCAAGGGGATAGAGTCACTGTCTACGTCACTATAACGAAATATAATATATAAGCATCCCTGTATAAATTTTGTATTTAAAATTCGTTTAAAACTTACAAAACCATTTAAAAAAAATAGTTTTTACACCTAAATACCATATTAAGAGTGTTTAAATTTATAGGTAGGTTTGAAATCGGGTAATAAATGCAGACCTTGTTTATCATTCTATTTCTTTCTTTTTTTTCCAATTTAGAAAGCTTTACCTTGTTTATTTCTACTTTGTTAATTTTTGATTTGAAAATATACTATGTATAAAATATTTTGATAGTTAAAAGTGAGCAATAGTTAATGTTAAAAACCATTGGGTAATTATTATTGAACAACAAAAATATATATATTTTTTTAACAAAGTATGAATGAAATTGATTTCAAGAAATATACTCTTATTTAAAAAAAAATAAATAAATATCTCTATTTACCTAAAAGTACTCACCGTTATCAAAAGGAACATACGCCCAATTCAACATTCTTAGTTAGAAGGCCAAACACAGAGTCTTATCTCAAAATACCGACAGCATTATCACAGTGGAGTTATTTTTTTTATATATATTCACTATGTTAGTTAACTATTTTTACCTTAAATAATTACATGTCTTCTTTACCAATAGAAAAAGAAAAGAAAGGAAAAGAAAGAAGTTTATCTCCCTTGGGGCTAATTATGAACAAAGAGACAGTAAAAATAGTAGGCTAATCAAATACATTTAATAATGTCCTTTTTTTTATTTATCTATTTATTACTGTTTTATTGTTGAATAAGAAATTGATTGCTCGTATTGTAATGTGAAAAATGTCCATAAGGAATATTCGGTATTAGGGATTTTTGTTAATTGTTTGTTTTTTATTACGCTGTGTCAAATATTTGAAGTAGTCTTCAGTTTTGTTTGATTTTTTTTTGTTGAAAATATCAGGTTTCTTCTCTTACATAGGCTCAGTAGTTTGTTTCTATTCGCTTCCTTCTGCAAAAAAATCCGGTAAATCATAAATAAGGCTTTATCTTACTCTTAAATCCTGCGAGCACAGAAAAAAAATTAAACAATTACAGGGGACTCTGTTGAACAAGCTGCTATTCATAATTGTCCAGCCTGATTTATCCAGCAAATTATCTGGCAGGAAACTACAAACTAAAAAAAATTAAGTAGTCAATGACATAAACTAATTGTTAATAAAAAAAATTCGCATTTTAAAATTTTTTTTTTTTTTTTGTGAGGCATAACGTTTTGGTTTTTTATTTACTTAACTCAAAATATTTATTTGAATATGCTCCGTGTACATAGTCCTCATTTTGACAGCTTATAATTTAGTTTAATAATTATTGTGCTAGAAAGGAGTTTGTTATTTGATATTTATTTTAATAAAAGTAAAAATTTAGTTTGTTTTTATGAAAAGCTACTTCATTCTATATGACCTTTGCTTTCTTCTCATTAACCAAAGTGTAATATTTATAGAGTACTTAATGAACTTAATGTACTTTTATATTACAATGGTATCAATTTTAAGAAAATTAATAGGCTTATTTATGATACTAGATCATATAAAATGACAATTTTGGTATTTCTAGGTAGATTTGGTCAGAACAATCTACTGGTGTAGGATTTTTATTAAACTATACCTAAAACTAAAAATTTAATATGATTTAGGAAATGTTCAGGATCTTCAACCAGATAGCAACTAATTATTATAAAGTTATTAGACGACTTGAATTTTAAAAAAAATTCCAAATAATGACAAGTCTAGTACATTAAGCTAACATTAAGAGACAAAATGAATTTTTTGTATATAAAATATGAAAACTATCTTTTAAATTACAAATTATATTTCACAAAAGTTCAAAAAATATTACTCAACATTAATATTTATTAAGATTCAAATACTATTTACTAATAATTTTAAAAAGCCAAATACTTCCAATTTTAAATTCAAATATTAATATAGATAATGTGTGTAATTATTTTAACTAAAATAACATTTTCTCTTTTCTTCTTTTACACATTAAGGAATATTATTATTTAATATATTTTGATAAGTTGTTTTTTTCATAATTGATAATAAAGGAGAAAAGACAATTATAGATCTTGACATTACTTAGATCCGTTCCTTCCTTGTCCTTTCTTTGTTTCTTAAACTAGGTAAGTCCATAGCAAAAGTTATGAAATTTATTATATTAAACAAGCAAAAATAGAAGGGTCATATCTAATCTTAGTGTATCTTATTACATGTAAAGACTCAGTGTCTCTCTGAACCTTTGATATTAAAACATTAGAAAGGTCATATAATCAAAGTGGTTCAAAGAAAGGAATGATTTAAAAAAAAATACAAGCAAAGAGTTGTTGAATCCATAAAATTGTGATTTCAAATGAATTCTTTCTTGGTAAATGTACACCAGAGTCTCATATTCCGAATTTTATCAGTCTTATTATTGCTTTACATAGTTTGTGCAAAATACTATTGAAGTTAAGATATAGCCCTGTTTATTGATTTAATTTATTGTTTATTGAAATTAATTACTCAGACTGTTTTGAGGATGACTGTATTTTCAAATAAAAAATATACTAAAAAAGTTTTTGCTTTGTTTAATTAGTGTATAAATAGTTGGAAATCTGTTTGTTTCAGTGTTGTTGTTTTTTAGAAAAAAAAAATGAAGAAGATAATTTAAACACAATTATGAGATTCTACAATATGGAATGGAATAAGTAAAAGTGTTATTTTACATGTTTTGTTTTTTTGAAAACATCTTTAACAAATATGTTTTAATTGATCCATAACAACTTCATATATATATGTAATATTGCCACATAACAAAATTCATCTAAATTGAACATTGGTAGATGATTTCACAAAAGAATTAGTTTTAGGTTCTTTATAGTTATATTTTGCTTACTTAAATCAACTCCAAACACAATACAACATTCATAAGCTGATTTAAAAGTTGTATTTCTTATAATTTGACGTTAGAGGAATAATGTGTTATATGTTCGTTTTTTTTGATAAATACGTTTTCGTTGGTAAGTTTTGAGTTTTGATATGCAAAAAATTGCACAAGTAAACAAATTTGAGCTTTTAAAAATCCAAAGGAGTACGTGTATAATAAAATTTATTCAGTTTTGCACGCTAATTTCAAATCTGTAAAAAAGTTTTTTTGAGAGTCCTAAGATTTTTGAGAAATTGGACCCTACTTTTCAAGCTTTTTTGGTCTATTTTCCAGCTTCAACTTCAATTTAAGACCAGATAAATACTCATTTTGTACATTAAAAAGCAATTATCTGCTAGTGTATTTAATGCAAATTCCAATTCCAGTCTTTGTTTTGACCTAAACGGACTTCTAGGAGCGTTGGGTGCGGGAGTATGCCCAAAACTCGCACAAACCCTTTGTACTTAAATAACTCCCTGAATATTACATGAAATGGATTAATAAGGAATGCATTAAAGAGATAAGACCCACAGCTTTCAAACGAGATGTCAAGAGCTTGATAAAAATCCTTTACTAAGAAGAAATTGTCCGTTTAAATATATAAATTTTCATTCCATTTCGAGCAAAACTTCACTAGAAATCACTAAAACTCACGATAGAGCTACCAAAAAAAACAAGTGCAATAGACTGAAATAGTAGTGTGCAGAAGGATTTCAGCTGAGTTTCTTAATCCTTCTGCGCCCTACTACTTAAGTAGCTCTACCATGAGTCTTAGATTTCTAGCTAACTTTTGCTCGAAATTGAATGAAAATTTACACATATAGATGTACGATTTCTTCTTAATAAGGATTCGTATTCTTTCTAAGTGAAGATAAAGAAAGCCCTACAATAGGTATTGAACTCGTTCTCTAATGCAAAATCTGTCATTAAAATATATCCATTAGCTAAAATAATATCAAATATCTATGTATATTAACAATACCCTTTATAAATGATGTAACATTTAATAACATTTTTCCTGGTTAATTTAACCTCATATGTATGCATGTATATTTTTATCCTTGCAATAGAAAATTCTTATATGCATTTAAAGGAAGTGGATAAACTCTATTTAAACCATTCTATTTAAGATTATTTCCTTTAGGGATATTAAAGCAATATTATATACATAAAATAATTTTATGAAAAATTTCTGCTTCAACAAACTTTTTCTTTTCGTTTTTTTTTAAAAAAAAAAACTTTATAAACTACATCAATCTTATCTTTTGTTTCATAATTTGAATTATAAATCAATGCAACAGAGGCTGAAAGAAAGTTTGTATATTATTCATTAAAACCATTAAATATATATATATATATATTTACATGCATGTAAACTTTGGAATGGAACTTTTGTAGATAAAAATCATATTTTGCTAATTAGAAAAGGAAAAACGGTTGGTATTTTGTACTTTTTTAAATCATGTTGAGTTCATGACATGTTAAGGAGAAAAGATTCCCTTGTAAAAGAAGAATCTATACATTCCCACTTGCCTTATTTATAAATTTTGATAAATATATATAATAATAATTAATATCAGAAAATGCTTATTTTAAATGTAGAATAATTGACTACAGCTGTAACTCATACATCTCTCTTCTGAATAACAAAAGGACCTAATTGAGATGTACTTAAGAAATTGAGTTAGATATTGTTTTTAAAAGAGTGTCTTATTGTTTACTTTTAAATAACACTGGTCAACAAGTTTTGAACTTTCAAAAATCCTAAGGGGTATAAGTATAATTAAAGTCATTCAGTTTTGCAAATTGATTTCTAATCTCTAAATTTTTTTTCGAGACTCTGACGGTTTTTGAGAAATAGGACCCTACTTTTTGAGCTAATTTGGCCCATTTTTCAACTTCAATTTCAATTTAAGCCTTGAAGGATACTCATTTTGTTCATTAAAAAATAATAATCCGCTAGTGTTATAAATGCAAATTCCATTTCCAGTCTTTGTTTTGACCCAAAGGGACTCCTAGGGGTGTAACGACGAGAGTAGGACCAAAAGTTGGCCAAATCCTTTGTATTTAAATAATTTCTTGAATAATACATGAAATAGATTAATAAGGAATGCGTTAAAGAGCTGAGACTCACAGCTTTTAAATGAGATGTCAAGCACCCGATAAGAATCCTTTACTAAAAAGAAATCGTCCATCTAAATGTGTAATTTTTCATTTAATTTTGAGTAAAAATTCGCAAGAAATCAATGACTCACGGAAGAGCTACTTAAGTAGTAGTAGGCAAAAGGATTAAAAAACCAGCTGTAATATTTCCACACGCTAATTATACTTTTGTATAGAAAAATAACAGTTTTATGATAAGATAAAGAAAAACGGTTGGCAATTTTCTGTTGATTCATTATTTGATTGTTCTGGAGGAAACAGCTTCCTATAAAAGAAGAATCAAATAATTACCGTCTACATTTTTTCTTGATTTCGTTAAAAATTAATACTGAAATAATAATAAATCTATACTTATAAATATATAAGATACTTCCTGGGGCAGTAATACTTATAAATATTAATACATCCTCCCCCCCCCCCCCTCCCCCTGCACACTTAAAATCATATAACATATAGTCGATTTTAACTAGGGTGCCAATTCAATAGTACTATAAGTCTCACTCTTGCCTTCCCCTCGCGCTCTACAAAAAGTCGAATTCCTAACCTCTAGTCTCAGTCTCTCCTTCTCCTCTTACTCTACAAAAGTGCATTCATGCATTCAACTGTCCTGTTTTAGAATTAACGTCTCCCCTACACAAATACTTTTTCTGCAAGAAACAATAAAAAACTGACTCCCAAGATTTGAGGTCTTTCAAGTCACTTAAATTTGAAAAAAAAAAATTGGATTTTTTTGGGACAAAATTGGCCGTTTTCAAGCCTCTTATAACGCTCCAATATTGATACATTAGGTCAAAAACTGAGCCTTATATATTTTTTAGAAATTGGCAAATCAAAAAAAAAAAATATTTTACACGTTGACTTTAAAAATCTAAGGTGTTTGGGAAGCTTTCAAAGAAAAGAAAATATTGCTTCAAAGCAGAATAAATATGATATTTTCAGCCATTTCTTCCCTTATTTGTCAAAATAGCTTTTACGTCAATAAAAGTGGGAAACTGTGTCAAATTTTTCTATTTTGAAGATTAGGTTAGCAATATTTTTAACTGCATCTCAATCCTCTATTTTGGAAATTGGAAGAAGTCCAAGGAAATGAGATAGAAAAGGTTGCTAAATATGTCCAATTTGAGTAATTATCTATATACAGGTCAAACTAAACACTTATTTACATTAGCAATGAGCGACTAAGCACAATTATATGTGACATTAGCTATGCATTTCAAAGTTGATGAATAAATCATTATATTTCAGAGCCAAAAACTTGCCTCTGATCTGCAACTATCTTCCCATTTCGGTTCTTTATTTTATTTGTTCCATATTTGAAAAAAGATATATTATTTATTTATTTTTAAAAAAAGCAAAAGAAATACAAAGATATTTTACCTCGATTTGACATATTTATAGGAAGGTTTTGCATATCTTATTTATGTATGTATTTCCACTTCCTTTCTTGCATGATAGATATTTATAGCCTAAACAACCTCAAACGAAAATTTATGGAAGCTAATATGTATGAATGTGATAAATTTAAACACCGGTTGTATCTATTTATATGTACATATGTTGCTTGTATGTATTTCAAGAATGTTCTTTAGTACGTCTGTAAATTAAGATTTCTATCACTTTATGCTATAATATCGACATTTCTGTAAAAACTTTTATGATACAAAAAATATATGGGCGTACAGTGATGCTCTCTAGCGAAAAATTTGAGGTGTGCCTTCATAAATAATTACTCAAAACCATCAAGGTGTCCATATTAACTTTTTAGAAGGGATATTATCCAGTTTCAATACAGAAAAGGCTATTTTAACTTTCCATCCCTACGATCCAGGGGCTTATTATATGAGAATATTACATAAACAAAGTATATTTTTTCAATTTGATGTCTGAGTACCCTTTGTGCATTATAGCACTCCTTGTATTCGATCTGATATCGTATGTTTTGTGTCTTTAAATTACCATACCGGCTTTTAAATGATTTTTTTTTACAAGCACTTTTGTTGATATGCTATATATGTTAGGTATTTACTTTCATAGAGGGCGCCACAGACAAAATTATCTCGTCCATATTAAAATATTTTTGTTTTTGTTTTTCTGGTGAAATAAACTCTATGTATGTAATTCTTATACATTTCCTAATTATATTGTATATTTTAATTATTATTTGTGGTATTATTTTTCAAGTGATTGTTCTTGTAGGACTAAGCAACATCTTTTCTCATTACAAGCTCTCTAAGTTTCATTTGTGGTACTCTATTCATTTTGAGTTTAAAAAGCAGTGTTCTACACTGAGTTACTCTCGCTCTATTGAGGGACGAATCAAAGGAACTGCAGATAATTTTGATAAATATTAGTATTTTGCCAAATTGACACACAAAACTTCAAAAATCGACATAGTTGGTCTATTAAAATGAAATTTTCTATCATAATGATTAGTGTTATGCATTCTCTTAAATAAAGTTGTATAGTTGGATTTTTTGATTATTATTGTATTGTTCTCAGTGTACATTCAGATAATAGAATTAATTGCTGTTAAAACCTACCCTTGAAAAAACTTCATAGATCTTTCCTCTAGCACAAGATTGTGGATTTCTCCAGCTCTGCCTCGTTTGTTCTTAAATTAGGGCAACGAGTTAAAGGATAATTATTTATTTCTAATTAAATAAGGTAACACAGCAATTAATCGTTAATGTTTCTGTTTATCTGAATCTATATAAACATAAATTTCTTTGGAATGTATGTTATGTTATATCGTGTTGAAGTGTGAGAAAAAGAATTTGTCCAAAAAAAGAGCTGATCATCGAACAAAGCAAGATACAAACGGTATCAACGTGATTCAAATATAGATATCAGACTAATTTTTAGACTTTCATATTAATTTTTTGTCACAGATCTTGTTATTTGTGAGGAATATTATGAAAAAATTATAAAATGAAGCAATTCTAAAATTTCATGTTTTTTTACGATCATTTTGGAGTAAGTATAAATAAATTCATAGGATTCTATAATTACGAGGGTCCATTCTTTTCATCATTTTGTTGAAAAAAATAAAAGTATGAAAAAAATATTTTATTAATTATGAATTAGTAAAGTATTAAAAAAAGTTATTTTACAATATTTTAATTACTAAACATTTACAAGCATTTAGTTTGTTGTTTTGAAGCCTCATTATATAAGCATAAGTTGAAAAATCATAGCATAAAAAAGTTTATTTTTGAAAAAAAAAAAATATTTGCTACCAAAGTGTATCAAAATATTTTCAGTTGGCAAGTTGTATTATAGTATATTATGTTTTTTTTTTTGCAATCATTTTTTCGTAGTTGTCATAGAGGGTACATTCCTTAAATATAAAGATCATAAGTAAGTTTTTGAAGGAAAAAAATTCATAGGTTTAATTTATCAAAATCTTACTAGCATTTGCTGTTCTAAAAGCTGTCATCAGTTTTTCTTCCTTTTGTAGAGAATACAACTATTAAGTAGCTGAGACTTGAAGTTATTAATAATAATTATTTGTCAAAAATTCCTAAATCATAGATTATGCAATGAAGAGGTGTTGCAAAAACATCCTTTTATATACAATGACGTCTTGCTTTGTTTTCGTAGAAATGTGCTCAGATGCATTAAAAAGAAGCTGCTTTACGATAGAAGAGCAAAATAATATTCCCTCTCTTATAGAAACATTGACAGTATATCAGTGAACAGGATGTCTCTCAATGTTACCATATACTTTATGACGTCATCTCAAGATGGGTATATAACCACTTATATAGGAGCCCATATCTACTGCAACTGTAATTTGGATGCGATACGAAATATATATATATATTTTTAAAAAAAACATACTGATAAAATATTAAAATTATTCCTGTGTGTCAAAAATTATTATGTCGATATACAAAATTCAATCATGAATCATTCAAAAGGGGAGATTATGAGTTTAAAAAATATTTTACTGTTTAAGAATAGCGAGGATAAAGTGCTTAGAATAAAGGGATTTAAATCCTCCTCTTGGGCTTCAGAGTGAAAAAGTTAATTAAGTTATCATACCCAAAAGATTGATAAAACCCTTAAAAACTTTAAAGACAATACCCCAAATGAACATCTTCGCTTTCAAAATTTAGTAGTGATGTATGCATAATAGAGGCTGAGATATTAAAAAATTGATGTCAGAGTTTGAGGATTCAATGCTCTTAAAAAGATAGAAAAACTGCCTTTATGGGTAATTACTTTCCCATTACTGATTTTATATTTTATTAGTGTGTATAATATATATATATATATTTATATATATATAGCTAGCCTGAACATAAATGACATCAAGGAACAATATATATATTTGATTAATTTTGGTTCTATACACTCTTAATAACAATCTTCTTTTTTTTATCATCGTCGTTTTCTGTCAACTCGAATAAATGAGGAAGAAATGAAAAATATAAATGTATCTATTTATATTATATTAAAAAACAAACATATAATACCGTTCTTAATAGCAACGGTACTAGTACAAATATAGTTCTCTTATTAATCTCTGCTAAGAGGGGAAAAAAATATGCTATTTTCTTTCTATTTTATCACATTATTTGCTTACCTTTTTTAGAAAAATTAATACATATAATATGTAGACACAAAGATACAGAAATGGACAATATTTACGCAGCAATTAGGTGAAACAACAAAGTTCTAGGTATGTATGTACATATATTAATATTTATACTCTGGCTATATTTTGAAATTCAAAGGTTTTAATTAATTAATTAAAAAAAAAAAAGAAATCATGGATATAAAATAAAAAGAAATAATTTTCTTTATTTAGAGTAATCCTTTAATGTGTTTTCATACGCTTTATTTTATCAATAGTGGTATATGTATGTAGATAAATGTACTCCGTGATTTGTAAAAAAGAATTAGAAAAATTACATACATAAATCGACAGCTGACAAATAAATCCATTGGAGCTATTGATGTCTTGTGGATATCATTTTAAGTTTAATAGATGGGGATGGACATTTTGTGTAGGTGAGTGAGGACGACTGGAATTACTATCTGGTACCTTTGAATTGTATCAGCTGATTTTTATTTTGTCAATATCAAATAATACACAATGACTGATAGAAAAAGTAAGAGGGAATTTGAATTCTCAGAAGTCCAGGGAAAGGGGCAAACTTTCTTTGCCATGATTTCTTAATAATCTATATATTCTCATTTTAGCTGCTTTTTATCATTTGACTCTTTTGATTCAAAGCAGCTGACTCTAAGTATTATGCACTCAAAAAAGGTATTATTATTATTATTATTTAAGACTTTGATATGTAAAAAATATATTAGTTAAAGGATTGGCCGCCCTTTTTTTGAATTTTTGAATATTATACAAGCTTTAACGATTGAGCTCTGTATTGGTAGAATGTATAAATATATACAATATCTAAATTATAACTCTGTACAATATTAAAAAGCTACCAACAAGGAAAGTACAGAAGGTTAGCTACCAGTAGTTTTTTTCAAATGTTTCCTTTCTTTTTTTTGAGAGTCGAGATTCCGAGTGACCAAAAAAGCTCATCGAATCCAAGAGCAATCTTGAATACAAAGAAAAGACATTCCAATTAGTGTTCATAACTTTTTTTTTTACTTCATAACTACAAAGATCCTAATATTTCTTTGATGTATTTTGATCAATGGTGAACCCTGTATTCCAACTTCGAGGATGTGTTCAGATACCCAGGAATATTAGTTAGTTATAGTAGACATTCGAGCCTTCATTTGCCTTTGATATGACGTATCAAATATACTTATGTATAATCTGTTATTTTCTTTCTTTTTATTTCAATTTTGACCGGGAATATGTACAACTTTGCTGTTACTTGATAATAATCAATGAGTCAAAAATAAAAGTCAACTATTAGTTAGGGAGTGCATAATATGAAAATTACGCTCAACATATATTGATTTTGACTGTTTTCTTCTTAAATACAAAATAAATTATTTACATTTAACAGAATTATTATTATTTACTATATTACATATATTATTCTTTAATTTCCATAGTTTTTTTTTTTCAAATTTAGAAATTCATTTCCCAGGATCTTGTTGATGGGTAATTTCCCTTGGAAAAAAAAAGAAGAAAGAAGAAAGAAGAAGAAGAAAACTCTATCCCTTGATCTCTCATAATGGTAAATATAAAATACAATTCCATAATTTAAATAAATAAAAAAAAAACTTTTTTTTTTCCTTTCAAATAAACTCCCTGAAGCTATGCAAGCCTTTTTAAAGAAATTTCACAACATTCAAAGTTCTAAAGAGTTTCTCTATCCCGAATTTTATACAGAGTGTTCTTCGTAGAATGGAGTATGTAGTTTTTTGTATCTATGTAGATATTATATCATCCACGAGTTTGGATTATAAAATGCGATGTCTATTGAGTATAATTTCTGAGTATTGTCATAGACTGCTTGTAAACAATCTCTCCTATGATTATTATTTTTGTATGTTATTTCGAATTTTGACTCTCATTAGCTTGAAAGCTACAGAAATATGCAGATATATCGAGAAGAAAAATACTGATTTAAACAATCGTTTATATTATATCACCATCCAGGGGCATCGGAATCAATTCATAAGTGGTGGAGTATTTTATAAAGTAACGTCATATACCAATGACACAATCATCAACAATTGGCTGTTCCAGCGTCCATGCCACTTCGAACCCTGCTGTAGACAATAGGAGCTAGCTAATTACAAATACAAATAGGTCATAATATATATATATATATATGTAGAAACTTTAATATCAGCTGTTCAAACTTAAAAGTATGTATAAACTTGTTCGTTTGGCCTTAAAACTCAGCTCGTGTTTTCCATGTAGTCAACTGACAATGAATGCGTCCATGCCGGTTTTGATACTTTAAACTACTTGAACGTATTGAAATTAAAGAAAAAATCCACTGTTCCGATACCTCAAAATGGAAGGATTGTTTGAAATACCCACGTGGTATTGTTATTGTGTTTATGACAAGAATTACAAAATATTATTGATGAATGTATAATTGTGCAAACGTCGTATTAGATTGCATACAATAATTTTTAATACAAAAAGGATGCTTCTCACACCTCATATATATATTACTATTTTCACGCTTTATTAACTGTAAAATTTGATAATCCATTTAAAAAAAAATCAGATTTAAATTAAAAATGACCAACCCCAGTTTTGAGGGAGATCAATTTTAAATGCAGGCCCTAGAATTGAATTAAACTAAAAACACACGTGTGCACTTCATACAAAAATTGAACTTTTATGTATTATTTCCAATTGTTTCAGTTTTAAGGGGGGCTCTTTCCATGTTCTAAAATAATACATAGAATGCTTTGCTACCATTATTGAGTTGTTGTTTGTCTTTTTATCTATTTGAAAAACCTGTGAGAACCACCCAGAAACTGCTGCCTGGAGTTGAATGTCTGTAATTGACAAACCACCAGCGTCCCCACTTTCAAGCCTCCTGTGAACAACAACATCTATTTGATTACTCCTTCGTTGAACAATTAGAAACTTTAATACTATTCAAACTTAAAAGTATGAAGAAAATTGTTCAATTATTACTCACAGCTCCCATTTTCTAAGTAGTCAACTAACAATTAATGGAATGGAAAAAAACAAGAAACAAAAAAATTAATTGACTGCCCATTCCATTTCTTGGAATAAAAATAACCAGTCTAATAATAATATGTAGAACCAAATCAAATACAGGGTATATAATGAAAATGAATTTCTACGAGTGTATGTGTATATATCATATTATGCATATACCCTAAGACTTACATACATACATACATACCAAAGTAGAAGATTTATCCTCATACCATATATATATACATATTTGTCATACTGCTTCTCCTAGTTGTTACATAATAATTGAAGATACCTTCTAGCAGATGTAGTTAGTTAGTTAGTTAAAGTATACACACACTGTGTACATACGTATATGATATATACATACGTCTCAAAGCTGCATAAGAACGAAAAGGGATTATGTACAAAAGATAATCTTTTATATTCAAGACGTGAACCATGAAATCAATTTGATATTCATTTCCCTCCCTCTCTTCTCTTCTCTTCTTTTCTTTCTTTCTTTTTTTCTTTTCTTTTTGTCATATGTATGTACATGCTTACATTTTGGGAGCAATTTGGTCATAATTAACAATGGCTCTGCTTCTATTGGCTCTTTATAAATATATATTACCTCCCATTCAAAGAACTAACTAACTAACAATAATACGAATGTAAATAATTAAAGAAATACAATAATGATATGTGGAAAGAAAGAAAGAAAGAAAAAAATGGAAAAAAAAAGAGACTCCAGTGAATAACTTGATACGAATCTCTTGGTAGTTAAAAAAAATAAAAATAAAGTGAACAACAACTAAAAAAAAACCAACTTTTTTTTCTTCTTCTATTATTCACTGTACATATGTATTGGAAAAAAAAATGTATATATATAAAAAGTTATAACGAAGACAAAAAAAAATATATTTAGTCAATGATGGCATTATAATAACCAGTAATTAGTTAAAAAATAAAAAAAAAAGTTGAAAAGACGAAGAAGAAGAAGAAGGTAATTAAATAGAAGTATTTTTGGTATGTACGTACAAATCTTTGTTCCTACATTCTTATTCAATAAAAGATCTTTTAACAAAGAGAGAGAGAGAAAGAGGGGGGGGGGGGAAGAAGCTTTTTAATAAGGGTATATAAAATAAGAAAAATCTTGTTCAAGGCATCATATAAATAACGTCATAGTTTGAACAATGTACTTTTTGAACCATTGGTAAAAACTTTAAATAAGGACTCGCGTAGAAATATCTAAGGAAGGATATTAAAATAATTTTCAATTTAGCAAACTACATCAGATTTTGTGAAAACTGACCGAATGAATTCTCTGACTATACCTTATTATATATGATTCTTGTTCCATGCATGTCACAACAATGTGTCTCACAACCTTTTCTTCAAAAAAAAAATGAGCATATATAGGATTTGCATAAAATCCAGGACATATATGGGAATAAAGCAAAGCTTGTCTTTTAAGTACTGTGTAGGATCAGTCCGGTAGTCATATCTAAATCCACACTATAGTCTAGTTGGGCACAATTATATAATTATCAATTTTTAGAACCTTTTAGTACCTATATTTGGAGCACAAACTTATTATGCAGATATACTCCAATTACTTACATATGTACAGTGTCTATGTATTAATCATTTGGGATACGGTGAAAATATTATAATTTATAAATACTAGTTTTGTACCCTATGGTACATATATATATTACATGATATAGTACTTATGTGAAATAAAATATTAATTGATTGATTCAATATCGGGTTTTTTTATATTTATATTTAAATGGAAGAAACGGTGAAAATAGATTGGTTCATCAATTGTGCTCTTTGAATACAAATACATACTATTAAAAAAATAGCTAGAACCAACTCTAATTATGTGAAACAATAGCTGTAGACAATGATTAGACTTGTCAAGAGTCAAATATCCAAAGGGGTACAAGTATAACATAATAAAAGTTATATAATTTTGCACGCTGATTTCAAAATTTCTGTAATTCAAAAAAAAAAAAAAAAAATCAAAGATTCATGGTAGAACTAATAAAGTAGTAGCACGCTGTAGGATTACAAATTCAGCTGAACTCCTGAAATTGTTTTTTAGTAGCTCTACCGTGAGTCATTGACTTTTAGCAAATTTTTGCTCGAAATTGAATGAAAGCTTATATATTTAGATGAACGATTTCTTCTTAGTTAAGGATTCTTATGGAGTCCTTGACATCTCGCTTGAACGCTGTGAGTCTCAGCTCTTTAACGCATTCCTTATTAATCCATTTCATGTAATATTCAAGAAATTATTTAAATACAAAGGATTTGGCCAACTTTTGGGCCTACTCTCGTCGTTACACCCCTAGGAGTCCCTTTGGATCAAAACAAAGACTGGAAATGGAATTTGTATTAATAACACTAGAGAAATTATTATTTTTTAATGAACAAAATGAGTATCCTTCAAGGCTTAAATTGAAGTTGGAAAATGGGCCAAATTAGCTCAAAAAGTAGGGTCCGATTTCTCAAAAACCGTCGGACTCTCGAAAATCAAAAATTACAGATTTGAAATCAGTGTTCAAAACTGAATAACTTTTATTACACTTATACCCCTTAGGATTTATGACATTTCAAATTTGTTGACCTGTGTAATTATCCAAATAAGTATTTTTTAAAATTGTACATGCAATTAAAACAATCATAGAGCCAGGGGTAAGACTCTTATGAAACAAATTTCTTATGTGAAATATTTTATCATATCAATACAAAAAAAAATCTTCTCCTGTTGTTTACTTATTCATAGTCTAAAAAATAGATGAGGAACTCAATAGATCGACTAATATCTTTTGTATGCAACAATTTGTGCAATTTATGACTATGTAATCAAATTATTTATATTAATGATAATTTAAATGACATTAATATACCTAATTCAATTTGATATCCAGTCATTTAAAATCCTTTTAAATAGTTAATTAAGAAATATCAAATAACTGCCAATTAATTAAAACTAATATATCACAATAAAAGTAATTAAAATACCGTGATTTACTCAATGATTTTTTTAGAGTACCACAAGGAGAAATACTTGTAAAATATAGTTATTAAATAAAAAATATTGTTTATAAATGATTTTACATAATGATACTATGTGACAAACTATTTATTAAGATCGTAAACTATTTGTTAGTGTTTGTGATAATGATGCTACACAGTACCTTAGAGACAAGTCAATTGAATTGAACATTATTTTTATGAATATCAGGGATTTTATGCAAATCCTCCGTGTGCTAGTTCTTTTTTTGAAGGAAAAGTTGCATGTATATATATATATAACAAACCGAATGTGTTTTGAACAATTTTTAAGGAGTTTTAACACTAGAATGGACAAATGCATAGGAAACCTCAAATGATTGGCCAGTCATTTTGACTACAACATAAATTGAATTTCTTTTGTATATATTTTTTTTACATAACTGATGCGAATAATTAAAATAATTGTATTTTTTTAATATGCATATTATATAAAATAAGGTGCATCGAAATGACCAAACTTTGAACTTTGATATCACAGAGTATTTTTCATTTGGCATCTTTTGATTTGAAAATCTGTAAAATATAGAAAAATATGAAATTTTTGTTGTTTTCTCCTTAAAATTATGGAGTTGAATCGAGATGGAAGATTTTTATGAAATTAAATATTGTAGATTAGATGTATATCTTTCAACATTATTCTAATCACATTGCTTTAATTCACCTAATCAGACTTCTTAAATAAGCTTCCATAAAACAAATACACTTATATTTTATAATACCGCGTATAATGCGCAATTTTTTTAAATTTTTCACAACTAATTTCCCATTTTTTGATATCATATGAAAAATATGTTATTTTCCAATATCCTTTCATTACTTATTTAAGCCAAATATTACACTTTATTATGTCTATTTATCATTCTGGACAACAAATAAATGTATTTTTCTAACCAAAGTAGTACTTTTTAGGATATAGGATTTATTTATCATTTGTTTAAATTTCAGAATGTTTTTATTAAGATATATTTATATACATATTGCAGTTAAAATGATCATGTATGCATTCTTTAAAAACCCTAGTTCTACAAAATAATTCAAATCAATTGTTTGAACTGATATAAAAAAAATCATAGGAAAAGTCACAGATTATTAAATAAGACGTATCAAACACAAGTCGAATAATAATTAGAGATGTGAAACAAGCATACATAGAGTATGATAACATTAAGAGGCATCCTATCAGCTGATATAATTATTTTGTTGTTTTTTATTCCAATGTAGCTTTTTACTTAATTCATTTGAGCACATCTCTATGAAAAAAAAAAAAAAGAAATAAACCATTTCACATAAAATGTATATTTTGCAAAGTGTATGATGAAGGCATTTTGAACTCATTTGTTATGTCAAAGCTTATCATATTTAATAAATGTGTTCTCAACGATTAATTTTGTTACTCAAAACAAATGTACATATAATAAAGCTCATGAACTATGTAATATAATTTTGAAGCAACTTTTTTCATCTCTAATAAAAAGCATTTAATAAAGTAAAACAGACATGATAACTGCTTGGACACTCAAGTGTAAAATTTAGGACATATATATATATATGTATATTTAAGTTTATATTTCTATTACTGCAAGTAAATAATGTCTACATATTAAAAGAGAATGAATGTACATAGATAAGCTAACTTTTTTAAGTAAAAATTTAAAAAATATAATAATAATAATTAAGGCATTTTTACTTAAATCCAAGCTTATGTAAGATTACTTCCTTTAGTATACAATTTATTTAACTTTTTTAAATACTATTTAAAAAAATAAAATAAAAACATGTTAAATATTGTCTACAGAATGAAGAAATGTAGAAAAGAAATATTAATATTTTACTCCTTCAAGTCAAAATTCTTTTTGTAGGAATGCTGCTCATCTCATACATTATTAAGATATGTCAACATAAAAGGTTGTATATATTGGGTCCCCCCCCCCTCTGAACAATTGTAAATCAAAATACTAAAATGATCCATGAAATTTTCCTTTCTGTTTAATATTTTAATTTTTTGTTTTGTATTAATTAAGTGTGAGCTGCGCTTTTTATGACTTGAAAGTTTATTTCAAAAAATTTCTAAGCTATTGTTTAGTAAGACATAGCTAATGATGTAAAAGTACAGTGTTCAGAGAGAAAGAAAGAGAAATATGTGTCAAGTCAACACGAAAGCAAGTTTTTTTTTTCAAATGTTGAAAAGGATTTTTACTTCATAAATATAACACCCAAATATTCGGAGTCATTTTAAGACCTATCGCACACGGTTTTTGCTCAAATGTCACTTTTGATCGAAAAACCAAGGGTTATTGTCTGTCCAATGGAGCAATCGGATAAATGTTACGACTGCATATGGAGACGATATGGTCCATGAAAGAACGTCCATCTTTTTCATAGCCCCAGATATTTATTTAGTGACAGTTGGTTTTTTCCTATAATACAGTTGCAATTATTGGAGTTATTATTTAATTAATCAAAAATAACCTATTAATACAAACGAAAGAGAATTGCTTCAAGAATATGAAGGCAGTTGTAGCTAATTTTTGAAATATTTCAGATAAACTTGGTTTCTTGTTGACTTGACACATATATGCATTTATAATGATGGCGGGGCATGTAATACAAGGAACTGATTTACTGGTTTAGAAATTAAGTGTGACCGAAATTGTATGATTATTCTATAATCATACAAATAGAATAACTTTGACTTACAAAAAAAATGCAACATTTCAATTTCACTTGAAAACCTTAATAAAAAAAATTAAAATCATAAATATTATTTAAACAATCTAATTAACCTAAGTTTGCAAATACAGGGATGCATAATGTCCAAAAAAATAATCATTTTTCTTAATTACTCCTTTTTATTCCATCGTGTTTGCTTTCTTCTGTTGACATGTTATGTTGTGACGAATAAACATAAGCAAAAAAGAAAATGCATTTTTATGTCTTCATATTAAATTTATGTCTATTTTTACTTAATAAAAAAACACAAGATAAATAGCTGAATTATAAAGGATATTAGATCAACTTTCATAAAAGAAACTAAAAATTATAGAATCAGTCAAAAACTGTACTTTATTTTAAATCCTTTATATAAAATTTAAGGCACTGCCTACTGCGCAATTTGTCTTTGAACATAATGATGAATACATAAATATTAATTCAAGTTAGTTATTGAGATATTTTTATGATTTATAATCCTAATCAATCATTGTAGGAGTTCATAGTAGTAATTGCAAAATGTATTTAAAAAAATGTTAAAGTGTAATATTTGAAAAAATAAGATTTGTTTAACACTCAATTCTGACGAAGAAAGTATTTAAGAAATTTACATTTCCTCGACACATATTTAGTTTCTTCAATAAAACAAAAAATAAAAAGAATAACTAACTTAGAGAGTTGTCAAGATATCGTTTTATATAAAAGTCAAAATAAATTTACTTTTTTCTACACTTTATATTCATAAGAAAATTATTAAGATATAATCGTTTTAAAATATGAATAGTACATTTTAGTTTTAAGCTTTCACGACGTTAAACACTCTGATGATTGATGTTACTCGATTCGATTAAGAAGTTAAATATATTTGCCAGTGTAAATTTCAAATAATGACGAATGTAGGTATCTCGAAAGTTGTTATTTGGAAAAATAAGGAAAATATATATATATACAAATGGATTTGTGCAGAAAATGTTTTATATTTGCTGTCTGTAGTAAAGCAAATTAAAAAAAAAAATATTAACCTTATATCTATAAAAATATAACAATGTTGAGTTAAACTTTTTTTTAAAAATGCTAAAAATAAATATTCAATTTGCCTTTATAAAAAGTAATATTTGTGTTTTTTTGTTGAAAAAGTATATAGTTTGTTCATAATGCCATAAAAGAGAATTTGATCCTAGAAATTTTTAAAAAGACAATTTTTTAATATATTTATGACAACATTGAATTTGTCTAGATCTATGACTTCTAGAAATTTTATGTTCCAGATGGAAGTATCAAGAAAATAAAATTCATAATATGAATTAGTGTGGTTCGATAGATGGTTGTTTGCTTTTATACAAAATTGCAAACTATCATTTGCTAGAAAATGTATTTCTTGTTCACTATAAACTATAATTACATAACAAACTTCAGCCCACTTGAACAAAATTTGACGGTTCCAAAATTGAATATAATTTGTAAAAGTATTATTTTGATGATAATTATTTTTTGAAATGTTTTTCTCAAATCTGTTTATTATTTAAATTTTGCAACTTAATTTACATACACAGCTAATATTTTATATATAGCCAATTACAAATTTCAACTAAATTGAACTATACCCATTAATATATTTCATAAAATAGATTTTTCAGTTCCTCCAAAAATATATTTCATTAATAAAACCAACTCCAAACACATTAATTCTTGCTTAAGTTACGTTTCAAATGTATTTTATTTAAAATACACTCAAAAGCTATATCACGACGAGCTTTTTGGGATAAACAAAAACAACCTGTATTCTCCCTTCAGCTGATTTTCATCATTTGATTCTTTTGATTTAAAGCAACTGACCCTACGTGTTATGAGCTCAAGAAGGTTATTATTATTATTTATGATTTTGATGCATAAAAAATATATTAAATCAAGGATTGTGCGCCCTTTTTTTGAATTTTGAATATATTACAAGTAGTAACGATTGGTTTGTGATTGGCGGAATTTATAAATATGTCGTATATCTAAATAATAAATTCTGCCAAATATTAACACATTGGCAACAAGGAAAATACAGAAATACCAGTTGTTTTTCTGCATTTTCCCTTTCCCTTTTGTCAGTCGAGGTTGCGAGTGGACAAAAAAGCTCATCGTGTATTTCATAAAGATAATTGCAAGTGAAGGAGCTAAATTTCCCTTCTTTTTTTTTTATTTTTTTTTTGATAGATGGATTCTATGTTTGGAATTTTTTGACTACAAAATTATAAAAGCTAACGATTTCAATTACTTTGCAGATGAACCTTTAAATTTTGTATCTATGAGACTAAAACATTGTAGACTATGTTTTTATACCAAAGAACAAATTTTTGTATAAATTTCCATGTTTTATAATAAAACAAATCAAGACATCGAGCCACTCTATAATATATATATATATATTTATACGATAATCATTCAAGGCAATAAAACATAACTCTTTGTATGATTTATAGTATATACAAAAACCATAAAAATAACTCCTTATGACTATTCATCTCTTGTCAACAAATAACGAAAAGTATTATAGTATATGTACTTTTGGCTATATATTTATATAGCCAATCATGGTATCACATAATATATATGTAAATATCTTACGTTAACTTTCTTTGATCGTTCATTGATCGTAAAATTAACAGATTCATTCTATTTATATGTAAGGAAAAATATTATAGTTTTGCAAGGGCTTACATATATGGAAGAAGAGGGGGCGGGAGGGGTCAATTTAGTATGCAAATTATTTTTGTACTTTTACTGCATTTTAAGTAGAAATTAAATTACTGTTTTTTGTTTTTATTTTGTTTTTTAATTCATAAGAAAACTTACAGGAGAGGGATTACACATGAATGGGTTGGAATTTTGATAGAATAGGGCTCATTCTTCCATGTATAATAATATATGTACACATGTATGTATTCAAGAAAATTAAACATATTTTGGAGTGGATTAAAGCTCTTCAATACTCAAGTACATATTTCGTGTTTTTTTTTATTTATAAAAAAAAAAGAAGATTAATAACATGGCCGCTTGATACAGAGTGACAATGTTTTCTTTCAATATGTACTTTTTTAATATATAAAAAACTATATGTTAAATCAGCCATAGTAACTAATTATTACATATATGTAAAATGTACAAATTATTATTAAATATAATTGATTTGTATTCCATGTTTATAACCAATGTTTTTTTTAATGATTACAAATCCCTTCAATGCTCAAAAATCATAATGGGATAATAAAACTATGCTTTTTGTGTTTATTTATAGTAATAGAAAAGTATATGAACATGGTTGTGAGTTGAGTAGCTTTGGTTGCTATGATGGATGACTATTGACTGTTGGTCAACAAGGATTTTTCCATGACCAATATAATTAAACGTTACTCACAATAATATTTGATTGCCTTTCTATTATAGAAATATACATAATTTTGATTAGGAGTGGAGATAAATAAAAAATGGCATTTAAAAAGGAAGATACCAAATCAAAAAAAAAAGTCTGACTAGGTTACCTTTTAGACTAAAAATAACACCTCTAATAACCACATAGAGTTCTAACTTTAATATACTGAAACATTGGCGTTCTATCTAGTTTAATCAATTTAAAAACTTCATATACTACAAAAAAAAAAAAATCATACTAATTTAAGGCATACAAAAACGATTTTTCTTATAACGGATTCTAATTATAGCATTCAAAATGAAGAAAAGGTCAAAGTCCAATCCATAACAGCAAAAGGATCACTCTATATATAAAGATTCAAGATTTGGCCCCTACTGTTCATAGGCATAGAAGCAAAAATCACAGCATATAGTAAATTTTTATTTTAGTAAGAACTAAAAGACAAATTTACTATTCATTATTTTTCAACCTGTGGATTTGTGTTCTCTTGTCCCCTTATTCGAGTTCTGAACATTGATTTGTTCAGCTCTGATTATTATGTACATCTTGATCAGCGGTAAAAGTATCCCTTTTGTCAACTAATTCACATAGGTTGGTAAGATACAAATCCTGGATGGCTTCTGGTTCTTGAGTCCCAGCTTATTGGAGCCCTCAAGAACTTTTTTTCATGTGGGATCCCCCATTCAGGACTGATTTTCGACAGAGCATTGATGTTTACATAAACATAGTGTTAAAATCTTGTTTTTTGTTTAAGCGTCTTTTTCTTTTGGGATCATCCACTGGCCTCCGTCTACTGTGAATGTCTACAAATTATCCTTTTTTTAAATATCGGTTCTTGATCTCTAAGACTTTTATACTTCCTTTTAGTATAGTGATTAATATTTGCATAAATGTATTTCTCTGATAAATTAATAAGGAAAAAAAAGAAGAAGAATTGAAATGAGAGACAACATTGGCTTACTGCCATTTGATTTCAGGACTTTTCTGTTTATAAGAAAGATTGATTTTTGTTTTGTTTTGGTTGATATTGTTGTTTGGACAAATAACTCGAATCCTTTTTTGATTTCTCTAAATGGCATAGGATGTTAAACTCATTTCGATCTCCATCGGATTTCAATGAGGTAAGACCAAGGAACAGATATATGAAAGAGTACATTGTGCTCTGTGCTTTATTTCATTCTAGGTATACTTACCTTGAGGGTTATCAATGGATCCCTCCAAGGAGTCTGTTACTAGAAGACTCCACTGTATTTAATATATATATGCATGTAGACACAATTACAAAAATAAAAATGCAAGGAATTTAAGGAATATTTAGAAACACGGCATTTAAATACATTGTATGTATGTATTTATGTAATTTGTTCAAAAATATTTTCGATTAAACTAATTCTCAAATATGTATGTGAAAATATAAGGATTTGAACATCTTGATAGCAGTTATATCTATATGTGTACGAACATAATACTGGTTTTAAATATAAATTTATTTCTAAGATTTATAATAGATCAAAGTGTCATGTTTTCGTATACATATAATTTTAGTAATTATAGATAAGATTTTATTCAAAAGCCCCATATAAAATTTTTTTATACATAAATGACCATTTTATCATGTGCAGCATTCAATATAAATAACTAAAAGCATGCAAAAAAGCAAAAAAGAAAAGAAAAAAAATAGAATATAGGCAATACATATTTTGCAAGTCTTTTAATCATTATTATTATTATTTTTTTTGATGCTCCATAAAGTTTATTCGTTCGATTATAAAATGAAAAAAAACAAAAAAAAAAAACTTTATTTAAAAGATTTATTAAGGAACTTTTTATATATCTTCCCTCTGTGAGTTTGTATGTATATACATACATACATGATATATTGATCCCAATATCTTGAAGAAAATAAAAATCTAATCTAATCGTGATTAGAATGTAATAGAAGAAAAATTATCCAACATACATACATAGTACATAAATACAATCGTTCCCAAGATAACAATACGTAATTCCACATTGTTTGAATTTTTTTTATATCCTTTAATGTTTAAGGTGATTGTCTTGAATTTAGTATAGGGGTGTTCCACATATTTTTCTATGTTGTACAATCAAGGAGTCAATGTCTATACAATATACACAGAGGTGAACTCAAAACATACACCACCTAGACGTAAGTATGATATATATGAATCAATTGAATCCTATGTTATTAAAAGCAGTCTCTATTAGGAATTATTGTACATATATTGAAAATTATATTTAGTAGAAAAAACGTTAACTGATTAATTGATCATTTACCCTTGAAAGTCTTCTATAAAAAATAATCGCACAAAAGGCCGAATAAGGCCACAATATATATATATATAGTTTTATAGGTTGTAGACATTCTATCGAAGGAGCTCTCAATTAAATATACAAAGGGTCCAGAAAATATGTTTTAAGAAAAGAAAATGTTCACATCGAAATTGGGAGCAAAATTTTGGGCGTGCTCTGTTGTTGTTCTATTGGACTGACTTCACAAAGAGTTTCTCTGCAGTCTTGATATGGTTGTTACTATGGTTATGTGAAAAAAATATTTATTTAACCATCAATGCTCATTTTATTTCCCTAAAAAGTAGTCCTTCCCCTTTTTCTGATGCGCTGCATATGTGCCAACGTTTTTTTCCTATTTTCAAAAAAGTTTCAAAAAATTTAATAAGTTGATAACTAATGCTGAGTTTTTAAATATGCTATTAAAATTTTAAATTGGAGGGTCGGTTTTCTTAAATATGTTATGTATTTCGTGAAATAAACGACGAACTCTCAAAAGAATATTCATTTAAACTTTTTTTATTTTAAACAAATTTTCTCTAAATTTCATTTGACTCATAATCTTTCAGATATTTTAAAAAACGAAAAATTTGAATTTAGTTTTTCACAAATGGACGCGTATCTGAAACACCAATGGATATTTTGACTTATAATTGGTTGTTAGATAATAATACTTTTGAAAAAAAAATTAGTTATCTCAGATATAACAGTTATAATAAGCTACAGATTTCTAACTTCTGGGTTTGAAAATAGCTACCAAGATGGTTGCACCTTTTTTGTAATGAAGCTAACATTTATTATATTAGTATTGTCATGGGAAATAATTTCCTTTGATCCCAAATATTAGCATATCAAGATATTGAAATCAAAGAACATTATTGTGATCTAGAAGTGCTCAATAATAAAATTATTAAAATACATTAGTGTAATTATTTAAAAACCCTTGCAGTAAATTTTTCTAACAGTGACTTTTCCTCACACGTTTTACTTGTTTATTGATACTAAATGATTCAATAAGCTATTTTTAAAAATAATGAAAATTATAACATTTAAAAATTATTATACAAAATGTAAATTAATTTGAATGTCATATTAAAAAAAATCATCAAGGGTATAAAAAAAGAGGAAAAATTAAATTCAAAATATGATACCAGGTCTGAATTTTCAATTTTAAAAATTTTGATCTTCATTTTGTTTTTTTTAAATATTGATTACCTTCTTTTTGGAAGAAAAAAAAACGAATATTAGAAATAATCATACAATTTTGGTGAATTATTATAAGTTGAGCTCAAGTTTCTAATAGTGTTTGATCCTAGAAGTATACTTTTATAATTGGTTGTTTAACAAAAAAAAATTTTTTTTTAGGCATATTCATTAATTTTAAGGACCCTTTCTGAAGAATTTGTAAAATATACTTAAATATTTAAAATGAGTAGTTAATTTAAAAAACATAAACTAATTAATTTTAATTGCTTGTCGTTTATTAAAAAAATGAGGGAAAAATCACTATTTTTAAAAGGGTTTTCTTTAGTAATGAATAACTAATTTTCTCAAAGTGTAAAATAGAGTCACTTTGGATTTTTTTAATATAGAAAATGATAAACTGATTTAGAGATATTTAAGTAAAAGGAGAAATGTTGAGGCTTTTTCTAATCTTTTTTTATGTGTGAATGAATAAAACATTAGTTTGGGATCAAATTCAAGTTAATATGCATTAATGTGTGTCAAATGAGGACATTATATCAATTGTACTTTCACTTTTTAAAGTCGAGTTTAACGATATAAATATGAGATAATTTGAATGACTTTTTTTTTTGAGATCCATTATATTTCATACATTTTCTTGGTAATAATTATTGAGATAGGCTTAGTTAATTTTTCAAGAGAGAAAATTAATTTGAAAAAGTTGAAAGTATGAATTTTGACAGCAATTTAAGTTGAGCACCAAATAAATTAAACAAAAAAAATACCTTGGGGTATAATCATCATATCTGCTTCATCACCACAACACACTCTGTTTATTTTTTTGAATGCTATTAAATACTAAAAAACAGAGAAAACTCTCTCACTTGAGAACAAAAGATACTTCAGTACGTATTGGATTAAGTTTTGAAAAGTTTTATTTTCAAAGGAGTCTTCCCCGTTTTTAATAATATGATACAAAACTTTTAGAAACTGGATTCCTCAAATACATTTTTGATCAGTTTTACTCATTTGGTTTCAAACCCAATCGACTTTTTTAAATTATATTCCGGACAAAAGTTCAAATGATTTTTCTAAAACTATTATTGATGCTTGTAATGTCGAATTTTTTATTTATTTATCTATTATTTAACAGACTTCAGAAATTATTGAGCTGACTTGAGTCCTTCACTTTTCAATTCGACTTCAAAACTTTATTTGACTCAATAACTTTCTGTGTCGGTTTGATTTTAATTACTCAACCAAATTAACAAATAATTATAATAATAATGACTCCTTAAAGATTTATTATTTCAAAAAAATCCTATCAGTACTTTGTTTTCTGACTCTTTACCTATATATCATTTCTGTAATATGAAGATCAGACTTCATTTCTTATTTAAAAATTGGGAATATTTAATTGTAAATGTTTCTTCATTTAATTCTGTTTTGTATTTAATTTGTAACTAGTTTCTAATGCATTACTCAAGCCATGTTTTATATGTACATAGACCTGTGTATAGTTTTTAAAACTATGAATCCGATCTGTATTTGTAATAATTATAGTGTATAGAAGTATACAAAAGAATAGAAATTGATTTCTTCATTGAAACCAAATATCATTCCAATATACTTATGTACATTGTGTTCAAACCATTAAATAAACAGTGGATGTATTTGGCTTTTCCTTATTTGGTAGACTTTTAATGGCTCAGTTCCATCGACTCAAGTCGACAGAACACTACTAAAATAAAACAATAGATAAATAAATACTATCATCATTAGTGTTGTAGTTCAAGGGCACACCCAAGGGCAATACGAGACCAAGATCTTAATGTATGTAGAAAAAATATTTTATTTAATTCTTAAAATGCTTTATTATTGGTCTTGACACGCAGACCAAGAGATGTCCATAACCTTGAAGATACAAGACTATAACTGTCAAAAATTGGTCTACAGGCTAATATCAAAACCAAAATCGAATCGGAGAAGCAGATTACTAATGACGAGTGAAAAAATTTAAGAACTTCATTGTAAAAGAGATTTTAAAGTCTATTATTTTATATATGTAATAGGATTTAAAGCAGATTTTTTTGTACATGACCTCATCAATTCATTACAAACCTAGTTTTTATTTAAAGAAAGAAAAAAAAAAAACTATTTTTTGCACGGTTTTCTCAATATACATATATACCTTTTTTTTTTTAAAAAAAAAGGCAATATTCATTCATATATGTGTACATTTTTTTAATGCTACACTCATTTGTTATATGAAAAGATGTTATGAAAAAAATACAAAGAAAAGATGAGAAAAAATAAATAAATAAATAAAAAAAGCCTCATTGCAGTTATATTAAAAGGCTAAATGTTGCACGAGAACATATGGCAGAATTATAATTCATATGATATTTAAAATATCTTTTTGTTAAGGACGTGATATTAATCAAAGACACTGCTTGCTGCTCTGCTATCTATGAAGTAACTTTACATAATATATGATTTTATATTTATACACATAAAACTAACTTGTATATACATATATGTAACAAAATATGGATTCGCCGATATGGATTTTTTGGAAACAATACCGAGATGTTAAAAAGTTAATTACCTATGAATCAATAGTTTATTTTCAAATTAACCTTTGAGAAATCAGTCAAAATATATACATCACAGCTCAACTATGGCCACTTTGACCTATGCAATATTTTTTTCATCACCATAGCAAAGGAGAAAAATCATCTTTCAAGATTTTTAAGAAAATACATCCACAAATTTTCCTTCGGATAATTTTTAAAACTCTGAATTCAGTTTTAATTTGTGATCAAACGTAGGATTTTATTTTAGTTCCATTTAATTGTTTTGTAAGATCAAAAATATTATTTAAAGGTAAATAAATTTTCAGAAATGGCTATTTTTACTAGCCACAACTTTTGAGCTTTCAAAGATTGAGTATCTAAAATCTTTTAGTCTCATATAATAAAAAAAGTTATTTTACACAGGAAATAAGATACTGCCTGAAATCGGCCCACTGAGCCCTAGTACAAAGACCATGTTTATAGATATATATCAATGATACATAAAGTTTGAAAACGAGTCGTTTTCCCATCTGGAAGGATGATTCACTATATTACATATTATTTTTTTAAATATAGATCTATCAAGTCTCGCACATGGATTTTCACTTCTTCAAGAGCCACATATTGTTCATATTTTAAATAACTCATATCTGTGATCCCTTGGTCCTAGATCCTAGATACGAGGATATAAACCCCGGTTTATTACTAAATATATTAAGACTCTCAGGATTATGTTTTCATATAATTGATGACGTATTTTGATTCCTGATTAAATTAAAAAACCATCAACTCTGTGAACATGCTGGTATAAATTACTGATAAATCAGTCAAAAATATTCCTTTCTTAGTATCATTTCTTTCAAATCTTTGAATCTTTTAATACGAGCACTTTGTTTGTTCACTAAATTTGTACATGTATAAAATAATTCATTAGTAGATTAAAATTCCAAGAAATGGGTTATACAATGCATTTGAATTGATTGTGTAAGGATTTTCTATACTCTTGCAGAATACAAATACTTTTTTTCTATTATTTTGTTTAAAAAGTTGCAGGAAGAAAAATTTGACTGACAATGTTCATTATTTAATAATCTAAATATCAAGTTGGAAACGTTTTTATAAGGAAATAAAGTCGTGAGTTGTAATAAAATTTTTATTAAGATTTATTGCCTTTTTCTTATAAAACCAAAAACTTTATTATGAAGTGAAAGGTTATCAATTATAGGTATGTAGTAACACCCATGTTCTTTAACCTTATTCCTTTTTTTAGTAAATTTTTACTTTAATAATCTTTTTCTAGGTAAATCAAGTATGAGGGGCAATTTTTGAAAGTTCTAAATAAGAAGAGGTATGTTCTGGAAAAATATTCTCTAAACAGAATGTCAATATTTTTGGGAGTACATATTTTATTTTTTACTTTATTACTTAAAAAAAATTGGGTATGCAAATTTTTATTTTGCCACTGGGTTCTTAAACTATTTGATTATATTTTGCATAGCGGCCTCTTGAAATATATGAAACGGCCCACAGCCCTTTTTATATTAACCACCATAAACATATACTTTCCTTCTGAAACATAAAGTGTAAGTCCTATAGAAAAATATTTATGGTACCCCTTCAAAGTTCTCTAGAAATCCGTTAGAGCAGATGCTATAACATTTATGTGTATGTATAAGTACTCTATGAGATACATAGTCTAAAATCGATCAAGCTTCATTTATAAAGTGCAATAATAATCATATCAATGTATTGTATTTACATGAGGGCTCAGTATGTAATTATACTGAGAGCACAAAATAAAGAAATTCGAAAAATCAACGTTTTTCTTAGAGCTATTTTTATTTCAATTACAGTGATAGGGAAAAATAAAATGATTTGCTTTACACAGTACAATCGAGCATGTCAAATTCGATAGCTTGCTAGCCATGTATAGTTTTGTCAAATAGTAACACGAGACGGGGCAAATTTTCCATCCAACTAGAACAGCTGTATTTAATCATTTTAAACCAAAGTATCCAAAATATATGTATAATGAAATACCTATTCATCCAAATTTTTATTGTATCAACGCATCTTTAAATTCTTCCTAATCTAGTTAAAACCTCAGATTTTCAGATATCGTTATTATCTATCATAGATAATTATAATCGAACGATAAATCAATTTCGAGCCTCCCTCTCCTCAATCCCTTTAGCAAGAAAATTACATAATTAATCTTCCAGAATAAGACAAAATGAAGCTAAATATGAAAAACACTAATTCTATATCTTATCTTTATGAAGAGTATGATTTAGAATAGTTTTAAGGCATTTGGATCAAAGAGCATTTACTTACATACATAAAAATTGTGGTAGAGGTTCACGATCGGAACTATTCCGTTTATTTGTTTAACGCAACCTTACTCTCACATCCTTATCGGTGTGAGAGCGCCATTTTGTTTTTCAATTTTCATATTACTGTTGCTTTTAGCTGTATAATGAAATCCCCGTGTTTCCTTAGATCTCAATAAAAACCCTAACAATACTTTTGTGATTCTAATTGTGATTATTCCAAAAAGCATTTAGAGCAATCATAATAAGAAGAAAAAGCTCTCACTTTGTATAACTTTGTTTGTCTACTTCGACATATTTTTCACTCACACATAATATTGGAATTCTTACTAATATATTGGTCTACTTATAATATATACATATATATTTATAAGAAAGTGTATAATATCTGCTTAGTAATCATTAGTTGCATTTTTTTCAGTACATTTATGTGGAAATGCAATATTTATGCATAATTTTTTCTTTATAACGAACTGTCATATATTATATTACAAAATTCAATATATAAAATATGTAATTCTAATTTAATGAGATATCTCTCAAAAAAAGGTAAGTTAGTTATGTCGTTACAGAGCAAAAAAGTTTTTGTTTATACACATAATATACATAGAGAATTCTACATGTAAAAAAAAACAACCTTATTATTTGTTTAATATATTCTCAACAAACCTTTAATATATATTATATAAAAAAATTAGGATTACTCAATAACTGAAATGTGATTGAATTATTTCAATAAAAGTTTTTTTTTATACATAGACATATCATTATAGAAAAAACTAATATCCTATATAGAATTTAACAAATTTGGTCATTTTTTTTTCATTTTTTTATGGACATTTTATGGTTCTATTAAAAGTATTGCAATATATATATATATATATATTTATATATATTTAATATGAAGCAATTTTAAAAAGTTCTTTTTATATAAAAATACATACAAATGCAGTACAATATTTAAATCAAGAGGAAAAAATCAATCAAAGGATTTGAATTCATATCAATGTACGATTATTTTGTATTTGAGTAAAAATATGACTTTAATAGCTATAAAAAAAGTTCTTAAGAGTTTTTAGTTTTAATTTCTCAGATATGAATTTTTATTTCTTTCTTTTTTGTTTTGTATTTTTCAAACTGTTTATAAGAATCATTCAAACATGATAATTAACACAACATGTTACGAACGTTTAGCAATTGTAAATATGTTAAAAAATATTTACTAATTCTAAAAAAGAGAGAAAAGTATCATACTGAGATTGTATTGTAAGTGTTTAAATTTGAATTTATTCACATGTTTGTATTACGAGATGAATACAAGTGTTTACACAGAGCATTTGTTCCATAAAATATAATGTATGACTATAACTGTTTTTGACATTTGTGTATGTGAGAACAATAAGTATTTTATCAACTTTTCTTTGAGATATGTCATCAAGGCTGATTTTGAGAATAGAAGGGTTTTTAATTTTTTTTAAAAATTGTTTCTTATAACATTTGAATCATGGATTTTATAATATCAGTTGATGTAATTTATTCAAATTCAAAACTCAATCATTGAGAAGAAATTTGAAAATAATGTAGCGTTCAATACAAAGCTATAACAAGAGCTGCATTTGTATAATTTTCAAGATTATGTTTTATACGGATAAATTTAATTAAAATGCAAAATTTACGAAGGTCATATAATACTTGAAAAAGGCCCTGAAGAGGGATGTGGCAGTGTTTGTAAGTGAGTTTCTTGGATCTATGAAACTGATTTGTGGTATATAATCGTATTATATCTTAATATGTTTGAGTGTTAGATTAAACAGGAACAAAACAGAAGTTAAACGAGTTTAAATACATACATACATATATTGACAAAACTAGAAAAGAAAAGAAAAGAAAGTCTGAATTAATTTTTTTCACACACCCTATATGCTCCATGATGTTGCAACACAAAGTCTATGGTTTAGTTCTTAATTGAGTTGTTTATGAGTAATTCGTGGTTTTTTTTACTAGTTTAAACCCTAGTTACTGATTTATTTTTTCATAATTTCTCTATATTTGATTTGCTTGTACTAAAAAAATATTCTTTAATAGTCAAAATTAACCGAAATTAAATAGCAAATCGGTATTTTTAGCCACCAGATAAATTTATTATATTGCAAACATAAAAAATGTTATATGTACAAATTGGACCTATCCAGCCCCATCGAAAGTCATTTTGATCTCAAGTTATTTCTATTTGATGAATAGAAATCAATGCATTGCTGTATTTTATGCATTTTTATATCTCTTAAAAGTACTTTTTTGTTATATTTTATTTTTATGTCAACATGTTTTACAGAAATATGAGCTATTTGATAATCTTTCTTTTCAAGCAAGGCAATAAAAAACCAAACATGAATACGTGCATTAAAAATCCTTTTAGAAGTATAATAATTTATTTTTATTTTTAAATATTATCGTATGTATATTTATAGATATATAAGGAAAATGTGAAATAAAATAAATGTTCTTGAAAGTAGGAAAAAAAGAAGATAAATAAGTAAATAAAAGTAATATAATATATTCAAAAAAATATTTTCTAAATATAAAGTAAGAATGACTAAAGAAATGTGATAAGAAAGTTTATCATTAGTCTTTGAAAAGTTTAAGAAGCATTCATTTGATCAATAGAATTTTTTTTTCTATAAAGCTTAGCAAAATAGCTATTAAAAGTTTAATAAAACTACATTTTGTAGGAAAAATGTAAAAAAAATGTTTTTCTTAAACAGTTAATACAATTTTAAGCAATTTTCATTAGAGTGGATACATTTATAAATTATTTTTTACTTATACATTTAGAGACTTTTTTATACAAAATTCATAATGAAAATTAAATCAACAATGAATAAATAACAAAGGTTTACACAAAAAAAAAGATTTATTTTGAAAAATACTTTAATTTAATTTGGAGCCGCATAATTCAAAAATGAAATTATAGTAAGTTTTAATTTTGTCTATTTTGTCAAAACTTTTTTTTTAATAGTTGATAATTAGAAACTCATCCTTAAATTTTTAATCACACAATCATTTTCAAAACCTTTTTTTTTTTTTTTACATCAAACATGTTCATTTATTTACTCTCAAACGTCCGTAGAGGCAATAATTTAATTATAAACTTATTAGAATATAAAATCATAAAAATAACAGAACAACAATTCATGAAAAAATAAAATTAAAACACAAATAGTTCTTTTTTAAAAAAAAAATGAAATGAAAAACGGGTGTTCAAAAAAGGTTATGATCTAATATACTTAAATTAAGTATCCCAACAAAACAAGAAACGCTCCATTGCTTTCATTCCTTCCACCCACCACCTGTTTTGCAGCGTAGAGGATGTGGTGAACCGTAGACATTATCTACTTTAACTTGATGTACTCTTTATACTTGAATATGTCAGTACTACTACCAGCCAGTCCAAAGATTTGATCCTCTATCATTCAAGACCTACAATCTCGTTTGAACAATGTTAGAAAAAAAAATGTGAGGATATCTGTAGGTTTTTTTGCACTGAAAGAGCAAGCTTTCGACTCCATCTTAGCGCAAAATTTATTTGTGGAGAAAGATAAAGTTAACAATTGGTATTTAAATACCCTTCAAAAACTTTATTCATCTGAGAATGCAATGAAGCTATGAATATCACATGAAGAAATTGTCATCAAATCTGAGTGATTTTATTGAGCAACAAGAAACAAAAAAAGTTATGTAAAATTATCGAATAGTATTACCACAGTCACTAAAAATACTCAAAATATGATCCTTGAATTCGTTCAACTAAAGATAAGAAAAATTTTTTGTCATTCAAATGGATTCTCCTATAACTCCTTACTTTTGAGTTAAGTATTCGGTTATTCAAAATGATTTTTTTATATCATGATTTGTTGTACATATATTCCTTCAGGATTATATTGAAGCCTTCGTTGATATGAGTCTATGAATCTGTGGTGGTGGCAAGGAGTATATTTTGTATGCTTAAAATACTTCCAGTTCCTTGTATGTATATTGTGTATTAACAAACCGTTTTTATGTTGGAGGGAGGGGGAGGGGAATGTGTAGAAATATGATTTTAGTTCGTGATGTTTTCTATAAATGTAATAAATCACTTTTGTTATTGTTATTATTATTATTAGATACTTTCAATCGTGTTTATCCAAATACCTTCTGTACTTTAACCTTTAAGCAAACTCACATACATCAAAATATGCTTCATGGAAGATAAACCCAGTCTCTGTAATATATATATTTATATATATAAATAAATAAGCAACCCTTCTCCAACCATTTTTTTCATTATATGAACATAAATTCAGATTTATGTATTCCAATTTCTCTCTCTTTTTATTTCCCTTCTACATATATACACAAAAACCTTGCCTGTATGTATGTATGTATTTCCCTACCTCCCACGAATAATCTACTTCCTATCTACATATGTACACTTTCCATGGTTGTTCCCACAAAACCATATTGGTTCATACATATATACTCATACATAAATAACAAATACAAATTTATTACTTTCTTATAGATGTATTTATATTTTTAAATAAATGCGCTATTTTGTAGGAAATATACAAATTTATACAATTTTTTTTTTTTTTTTTTTACAAAAATATAACAGTAGTAAATAAAAAATAAAAACTCAATTATGATGAATATAACTTTTCATGCATTTATGCTTCCTTAATTATAATTTATTGACTGTTTCTTCCCCCCGCCCCCTCTCTTTTTCTTCATAATTTGCAATTCAAAAGCAAAATATATTTATATATATATATATATATAACTTTTGAAACGCCTTTTTATATTCAATTCAATCATTTCTGCTACTATTTAGACTATACTAGGTATGTATGTATGTATGTATTTAACACCATACAATGGTACCTATAATATGACAAGGGTGCATATTATATTATACAGGCTTTGAGAGATATTAAATGCATTGTAGAAAGTGTATAAATATATATATATATATATTTAAAGAATAAAAGGATTTCTGAATATTTAACATCTTGAAAATATGTATGCATAGATATTTATAAATGTCCTTCATATTCTTCATGATTCCTATTTCTTTTGTATGGAATTAAGATGTACATATACATGGTTGTGTGTGTACCTATTTGATTGAATGAATATTTATAAGAGTTATGTAACTGCTGGAGATGTAAAAAATTTATAATAAAAATAAGTAGCTCTAAAATTGTGTCCGTTGAGAGGCTTTCTATGTTCTTTGTTTTTTTAATTCTCGTCAAAGACACATCCATGCAATAAATATCTTGATACGATATATGTACTCAAATGGTAGAGTTATATCAATCATTAATTTAAAAAAGGTAAATCAGTTCTGAGTCACGTTTATTTTTGTCCTTGAAATGTGTTTCAAATTATGTACAAAATTTCATTTTTTGGAATTGTTTCTCTATTTAAGAAATAATTATCTAAAATGATCAAAGAAGGTTGAAATGAGGGATAAAATGAATAAAGGGTCTATATAAGGGGCACAAACGTACCATTTACAAAATTATGTAGAAAGTGTAGCTTCATATTATGGTGTTTAAAAAATTTATTTCTTGATTGTATAAGGCATTAATTAAAAGACAATTGTATGTGAACTTAAAAAAAGCCATGTGATGATTAATCGTTTTTTCATAGTATGTATAGTAAACTAACGTCATAAAAGTCCCTCAAAAAAGCCGCTCTTCATCTAAATCAAAGATTCTGTTATGAGTTAAGTCTGTTTATAGATGATAATATCACGAAATAGAGTCATTTTTCTGGGGAATGTCTGTATGCGTCTGGCCCGAACACATCCTTAGTATTTCGAGAGGCGTCAAATTATTTCTGAGACAGATACAATCCCAATTAATGTATTAAACTACCTTCAAAAATTATGTTAAATGGAATCAAACAAAAAGGTTTTATCTTTCATTGAATCAAGTTAAAAACCCTCTCATTTGATGAGTACGTAAATGGGAACAAAATAAATAATTCATATATTATTAAAAGTCATTTCAATAGGTAACAAATACCTATTTAAGTAGTTTGAATATTTCTCAGGCACCAAGGGCTCTTAAAATCAGGTTGCACCATGATTTTTTCGGGAGTACATAGATAAAGTTCTTAGAAACAGGAGTCTGTTACTGTGAGGCTCGGCTGTACATATATGGGAAGTCCATTGTTATTATTTAATGCATATTAATTGATGCTTGGATTGTAGCCAAAAGACTCTACACAACTACTACTAAAGATATTTCCTTTACTTGGACCAGAGTATAATACATCAAAAGAAATGTAAAAAACAACAACATCTAAATTTACCAAGGACAATCTTGAATGCTACTTTCTCAATGTTCTTCTATTTACCAAACGATAATTTAAAATTGTAAAACATGAGAAATAATTATATGTGTTTTTTGAGGTAATATATTCATATGTGTCAAGTCAACAAGAAACCAAGTTTATCTGAAAATTTTAAAAATGAGTGTGAACTGCACTCATATTCTTGAAGCCATTTTCTTTCGTTTTTATTAATAGGTTATTTTGATTAATTAAATAGTGCCTCCAATCATTGCAACTGTATTATAGGAGGAAACTAACTGTCACCAAATAAATCTCTGGGGCTATGAAAAAGATGAACGTTCTTTCAGGGACCATATCGGATCCATATGTAGTCGTAATATTTATCTGATTCCTCTATTGGATAGACAATAGTCCTTGGTGCTTCGATTAAAAGTGACATTTGAGCAAAAACCGGGCGTGATAGGTCTTAAAATGACTCATAAATATTTGGCCGTCGTTATATTTATTAATAAACTTAAAACTTAAAAGTGAATTTACTCCATTTCAATATTTGAAAAAAAAAAAAACTTGCTTTCTTATTAACTTGACACATATATAGTTTGAGAATATTTGTTAGATTGCATATATAAACTCTTGTGAAATGAAATTAATGACATATACTTCCAATAGTATGTATATTAAATGAATTTCTGATCTCTTAAATACTTCTTACAATTTGGTTGTTCTATATGTACATCAGAAATGTATAGACATACATATGTACCCCTGGGAAATAGTATTATAAGAAAATAATTATTTTGGAGATCAAAGTAATAAGTGAATGTAGGGTATTTGATGTAACAATCTTATATAATAATAATAATAATAATAATTGAAAAAGCTTGGTCGTGTACTTATAAAAGGAACAAAAAAGTTAGGGTCTATTACTTATTACTTGATAAATTCTCATTGACTACGTAATAATGCTTAGGGGAAGAGGAAGAAAATACTGCCTCAAATGACAAAGGTCTTTTATTTGAAAAAAAAAACAAAAAAAACAATAACATTTATAATTTTTGTTTTTTTGTCAAATTTGCAATTGGTACAAAGTTTAATTTTTTTTACGATTTTCAAAATTATATATTAATCAATTTTATTCATTTGTCATGAATCATTATCCCAATGGCTAAAGGGCTCTTTTGATTTTAAAGTTTATTTTTCTTCACTAAAACTTTGAGTCACTAAGTGCCCGTTTTCCTTAACATGCATTGAAAATTTTTTATTTTTAAGTTATTTTTTGTTTTACACAATTTGAAACTAAACATCTATTTGTTTTTTGCTTTTGCTCGAGCAGCAGGAATGGTCAATATGATTTAAAAAAATGCATTTTTTAAAAACAAGAATCCAAATGAGTGCAAACAAAAAAAGTTAAAAAAAAAATCTTTTTTTATTTATTTTGAAATGGAAAATAAATTTATATTGTCTTTCTTCTTGATGTTGGGATAGAGGTTACGAGTGTTGTGGTTAAGATTACTTATCAAAAAGATCGAAAAAAAAAAGAAGTTGCAATTGTTTTTGGTTTTTTGGAAAGGAAAAATTTTAATTTGGTTGCTTTGGTTTGGACTTGACTTTGATGGAGTCAAAACCAGAAATTTTGGATTTGAGACGAAGATCTTCAAAAATTGCTCTTGATTTCGATCAAAACCTATCTTGAGAATTTCTTTCTATATCAGTATAAATTCTTTTAATTTATGAATGCAAATAATTGTAGGTGCAAATATATATGTATCCTAATACATTTTAAATTTTATATTGAGGAGTTGCTCTTATGACGTAATAAATGATTTTCAACAATAATACTTACTTCAAGGAGCAAATAGTCAAGTTTACATAATTTACTATTTAGATTAATAAATAAGAAATTAAACATACAAATTCGTCAATCAATGCAAAGTTGAAAAAAATAAATATATCCCTGTTAAAATTCAGACGGTTTGGTATTAAATACTTCCTCAGGAACATCAACAATCAATTAGTCAAAGAAAATTGTAAACATTTTCAATAATACCAAGCAATAGCTGAACATAAAAAGGCTTTTAAAACCTATTTTCGAAGGTATATTTAAATACACTTTAATGTGGGTGCACTAAATAAAAATAAGAATAAATCAGGGTAATATACAAGAAAACAATCTTGACAGTTTGGTCATTTATAAATTTTCTTAGAGAATAAATCTTCAAAAACATTCATAAAAAATTATTAATCATTCAATCTGACATGAGCAATAAACTTAATTAATGGACAAAAATAAATAAATATGTAGGTAAGAAGAAAGAAAATGCATATAGCTTATTATAACTAATTCAAATATTTGCAAATAATTCATGATTAATTCAAAAATATAATATGCTCTTCCAGCTCAGTTCACAATATAAAATTTGTAATATTATTTTCTTCAACTTATTAATTTATTTGACTCACTCAAATTGTTTCCTAAAAAAAGCCACTTCATGGTTTGAGGAGAGCTTTGAACGTTTTTATTTGAAAATAAAATAAAAAGTAACACAATGTTTTTGATATACATTAGTTATTAATTAACAAATTGGACAATTTCATACAAAATTTCATCTAATGGCTTTGGAAAAAGAACTTAATGCTCTACAGAAGTAAAGTATTTAACTGTTATATATATAATTTAGTGGCTAATATCTCCAAGATGGCCAACTTTCAGAATGATTTAAAAACTATTTATTCCCCCAATTAATTTCCCTTTTGAAAGGAGATCATTTGTTTCTGAGATCCAATAGAAACTTTATGGGTTTTTTACAAGGTAACAAAGGCACATTTTTAAGCAGTTCCAGTAGGAGAATTTATAACTTTCATTGCATGTATGTTCTTTATCAAAAATGTGAATAGAGTTGCAAAAATGTGCATTTTTTCCCCCACATCTTTAAGAATATTATATTATAGTGATCAATTTTCTATTCTCCTAAAGATGAGTTTACACATTAACTAACATCATGTAAAATTTGACGTCACGATTAATATTATTAAATATATTTTTATTGCTACCATTTTTTCTTATTTATTGACATGAGGTACAACTTTACTTGATGTTCATCAATGTGTAAAGGTCAGGCTAAAGCAATAGACAAAACAATTATTTCAATGTCCTAATTTCTACAAAATAATGTATTGTAATAGACCCTTTGGATAAAATTTCTCATTTCAGTCAACAAATCATTTATTATTTGCATTTTATGCCAATCAAAACATTAATGACTGAGACATTATTTGTCTTCTAAGAAAGTTCTTTGGAAAAAAAATTATGCATTTTTTTATTTATTGTCACCTTTTTTCTCAGAAATGAAGGGCTCTTGATCTGTATTTTTCTACCTCACAAATTGTTTTAAGCCTTTGGATGTTGACAAATATTTAGCAAATCAAAATATTCAGTTCAAGGAACAGTAATTTACTCTAAAAATGATCAAAAATAAGGTAATTAAAATAAACCATATTTTTATTTCAAAATCCTTTTGTCAAATCTTACTTAGAATGAATTTTCATGACACATTTAGACTAACGTGTTAAATCATCTAATCAAACAACCTATTTAGATTTATCAAAGGATGTCTAATACTATGTACATTCATATCTAGTCTTCTTATAAGCAGTGGTCATTTCTGCCAGTGTATCAACCTATAATATATATATATTAAAAAGTCCGATTTACAGGTTTAGTGACTTTATTCATCATATAAAGTTTTATTGAGTTAAAACCATAAAACCTTCACAGATGCATTACATTTTATGAATGATGAAAAATATAAAATAAATCAAATATCCATAAAATCACCCATACTCTCTCCATGGCTAAAAAAAAAAAAAAAAAAAAAACTCTTTTCGTCATTCAAAACTCTATTTACAAAAAATGAAAAAAAAATGTATAAAAGGATATTTTTTTCTTCTTCTTAACTTACTAGCTCATACAAAAAGAAAAGATTGTAATAATAATAATAATAAAATTGTACATATGCTCATATATCTATACATATTAAATTTAGAAATAATATTTAAGGGTTTTTTATTTATTTATATACATATGTATATATTCTATTTATGAATGTATATGTATAAGAAATATTTTACATACATGATATTAAATAATTTTGATGAAATGATGTATGTACATATATATATATATATATAGACTTAATAATAATACATTCCTTGTATACATACATACAAATGCTGTTCATTCCATGGATGATAGATAAAGTTCCCTTTTGAAGTTGCTTTTTCAAACATAATGTAATCCTGCAAATATATATATATATATATATATATATATAAAAGTATCTACTTTGTATATGCATATGTAGACATGTATGTAGATATGTTATGTACAAGGTACATACAGTCATATTATATATGTATTACAAAAAAAATAATTCTTTTATTCATTGTTTTTTGTTTGTTTCATAAGTAGGGAATTCTTTTCTATATACATATAGATACATTTTATTTTATTTTTTCAATATTAATTATGAGTTTATGTACCACTTACTTCTTAGGAACAAAGAAGTGCATTTTTTTGAAACAAATATCTAAGTATATATATAGATATACCTATATAATTTATGATGAAAATTAGGAATAAACAAATTGTAATTTCTTTTACATAAATATTCTATAGAGAAGAAATTGATATTTTTCTTTTATATGTTTGTAGATATAGTTCCATTATTACAAACATGTTTATTCATGAAGTTTTTTATCATAAATTAAAATCAGTGATCAGCTATTCCTCAGCCAATGGTGACCACGACTGCTTTGTATCTGACCCGTCTATTATATTTTTTTTAATTAATATGAAAATCATTTTTTTTAAATTTCTTATCGTCCTTTTTCTATGCTTTTTTATAAAAAAAGTATTTTTTTTCTTCATAAAGTGATTTTACTTTAAAAGAATCCATAATTTGTAATATACACATATTTTTTATGAGCTGGTTCTGCACGTATCTTAGAGTTTTACAGCCTCTCTCATTCTGCAAGGTTTGCAAACGCCTAAAGGAAATGGTAAAAATCTCAATTAGTAGCTCTTTAACTGAGTGCAGACATTGGGTAATATTGTTAATAAGATTAAACTTACAAAAGGTCGTTTAACATGAGTCATTATTATGTATCTTAGTTCAGTTGATGGTAGAGCTCTACACTACGAAAACACTTATAAGCTATGAACATATTTCAAACCACTAAATGACAGCATTGACCCATTTTTATCATATTATACCTTTTTTTTAAAGGAAATATTTAAAGATTATATAAATTTCTCTAATATGAAAATGTACTGTATAGACCTTTTGACAGCTGTTGATTTATCGACCCATGACTCATATTTGTGACCAAAACATGGATTTGTTGAACTCAAATTATCATTAGCTAAAGTGTAAACAATTTTATACTATTTATTAAATGAAGAATAATTTAATAGTTGTGGAGATTCATCTCCACAACTCTTTTGTACCAAATGCAATTTTGTGTTTCTTTTTTGAAGAAAAGTTTGTGAGATGCAAAAAAAAGAAAGGCCCAAAATAATTTGGTGATTAATCAAACAAGGTCATTCTCTTTATTGAAGGGCAAGAATAAACAATACACCAATAAACATAAGGTAAACGAAGGGGTTGTTGCGAAAACCCCTGCCATAGTTATTCCAAACAAAAAAAATCATATTTTGTGTGTGTATCAGCAGTTTTACTTCTATGAATATTGATTTCAATAAAAATTTTATTAGTATGTTATATCTCTGAACCTTTCCTTCAAAAGAAAAAGAATGCAGGCCCTTAATGATCTTGAAGTTTTTCAATTATTTAATTATATACTTAATTTAACCCAATTAGACTACTCATTGTGGAATAGTAGGAATATGTTCACAACATTTGCAGCAAATAAGCCATCAATAAGAAATATAAGCATCACAGTAGGAAAAAAAATACGAGTGAAAATAAAATAGATAATACTTTTGTTCTTGTTCCAGACTATTGTTTTTATCTTTCAAAAATAGGCAAACAACAGTAAGTTTTCCATAAAAAAATTAATTTCGTCAATATTTTTATATATCTTTGCACTTCTTAGATGTTTAGGGATGTGAGGAGTAAGAAAATTGATTTTTTTAATTAAAAGTCTCAGAAAAAAATATTTCCTTCTTGTAATTTGTTTTTTTTTTTTGGTTCTGTGATGTTTTTATACCAAATCCATACCAAACTTTTTAAAAAGGTAATTTTTGCACTTTTTTTTTCATGTTGATGAGGGAACGCATGTGTCAACACAAATTAAATACTGAGTACAACTTTTCCTTCTCTCACCATCATACAAAAATTTGCAATACATATTTGAACCGATTTTTTCTTTGAGTTTTTATATTCTTGTATCATGTCTCAAAAATAGCCTTTTATGAGTTCAAATAGCTCCTTCTAACTTGAAACACCTCTTTAATTCAACAAAGAATAAGTCAACAATTTGGAATATACTGAATTCTCCAACAATATTAACTAATTTCCGAAAGAAAGGTTTCATGAGATCCCATGGATATATATGAGACCTTGTTATCCCACAATACACAATTGAACTTATCACCCTAAGCTTTTGACAATCTTACTCCTACTTGTAAGAAAGCGTTTCTCAAAGTCCATTTGTTCACAAATCAATCATACCCTTAGTTTCTATTTTAAATATTTACGACTTAAATTTGAATTAGCTTTTGTTTAGGCTGTTAAGCATTCATTCAAATAAAAATAACGATACAATTGTGAAAGATTGGCTAACAATGTTTTATCTGATTTCAAACTTTTTTCTTTGGCTTTTAAAATAAAAAAAGACTGTGTGATAGGATAATGATATTCTTATATTGCTAGTTGAAAAGTATTATGTTACAAGTGAGGAAAATACCTTTGCAATAAAGAGTAGTTAAAAGCGTATGTATGAATTTATGGCGTATAAATATTGGGATTATTTCCCCCTTTTTGTATTGTTTAAAGCAAAAAAGAGGTTCGGAGATGTTCTGAAGGTATGTCCCAATTTTTTCATTATAAAAAATAAACATTCATTTTCTCTATTTTCGATGCAATGGACCTTTGGAAAAGGAATTATGAGAGGAGTGAGACAAACGTGGAGATGGTAATTTATGAAAAAGTACTGCTAAGATATCTATCGTGTACGAATATACATACATATATGTTATATATATGTAATATTGAGTATGAAACGTGATTCATTAGCTGTATATATATATGTAAATCCAAGAGGGATATGGTACCCCTCCCCCCCCCCCTTTCACTCCTATAATCCTATTTAACACTCTCCCTCTTCGATGTATGTATATAAATGTTATATGCATATAAAAGTTCTTTGGACACAAAACTAACTCACTCTGTATTCCATCAGTGTATGTTTTTATAGAACAAATATTTAATTTTTTATTACAAACCTACATACATATCAAAACGAGAGCCCCTATTAAAGAACAATATTGAAAACAATTAGTTGAGTATGATTTTTGCAAACATATATATATATATATATATATATATATATATAAATGAACATAAATTAACGATGCAAACCTCAACGAACAAAAACAAATATTTTTTTTTCTATGTATGTATGTACAATTAATGGAAAGTTCACTGCACTCACTTCACCTTAAGCAAAGTTTTCTCCTCAGAAACGGTCATTTGTTTTGAAAAAAATAAAAAAAATTAAAGTATTCATTTACTGACTCAATTTTTGGATATAATAAATAAATTGTATTAGTTCGCTCCCCATATTGAAGTGAGTATTATTAACTTTATACATATTTTATTTTTATTTTTACCTTGTTTACACATTGTTAACAAGTTATAAATTTAATTTTTATTATGTACATAACTACCTCTCAACTATATGTAATAATGATTTTTAAGCATTATGTATGCACAATGCCTTAAGGTTTTTGTTGTAGCAACAATTAAAGCCAGTTCACATTACAAATCAATCAGTTATTATTATTTAATTTTCTTGACTACACCTGTCACATCAATCAAACAATGATGGTTTAATATAAAATGAATGATCAAATCAATGTTTGAATTTATGTTACATTTATCAATGAGTAAATATTATTATTGTCTCAAAAATAAAAAAAAAATCATTCAAAAGCATATGTTTAAATTGATACCTCTAGTACAATTGGCAATTTATTTAATTTTTTTTTTGCCAATATATCTTCACATAATGTCACAATAACAATAATAATTATTAGTAGATATTTGAAGAAGAGATTGTATTTGCGACTCAGACTCAAAGTAGAAAATAAGTAGACTTAAGTTTGAATAATATTTATGATAATAATTTACTGAATCGTAGCATTGGAAACGAACTTAAATCACAAATATGTCTTATTAAACTGCGATTTCAAACTTCAATTGAAATCAAAAGTCAAAAGACTCACGGTTCTCTACTTAAATTAATTAAAAATAGTGCTTAAACCAGTTCTAATACCTGGTTTACAGCTTTAATTTCGAAATAAGCGATTGAAAATTATGTACATGCAATGGGTTATATATTTGTTTAGTTCTATAACTTGGGCGTACGTCAACACAATGCAACAAACAAAAAAATAGATAAAGAAGACAGTAATAAAATTGGCGTACCAAGACTTTAAGTGATCAAAAAAACAGATGATGCAAATAACTTTAACAATCAAGCCAAAGACAATAGCAAAACTTTAGGAAATCGAGATCAAGTGAATAAAAAATGCCATTGCTTGCTCTTAATATTATTAATGTTGATTAATTAATTTAATCTAGGGTAAAGGGATGTCTGAAATTGAATTAAACAAGTTTTGTTTTTAATTTTTTTTTTCAATCATAAATCGGCAAAGTTAATTCGACTTATATTTAAATGAAAATGTAAATACTCTTAAAATGAATATCCAAAAATTATGAAGATTTTATAGCAAAAATCTAATTACAGATTAATTATGAACGATAATTATTTATGGCTAAAAATATTAAGAAATATTGAATTTAAATTTACTGTTTCACAACCAATTTACAACGTAAAAAGACATTTAAAAAGTAGTTACTTATTTTAAAAAGATATATATATATATATATATATTTCGATGCAAATGAGTCAATAGTTTAAGTTGTAAAGTACCTTTTCAGTTTTGCACTCAGCTCAATAGTTGCTATGGTAGATATAATATGGTATATTACATATATGTATGATATTATAAACTTAATTTAAAAACTGTCAGAGATATATTACTTGTCAATTATTTGTTTTTTTACGTTGTTTCATTGTAAATTCGACTAATTTTTTATATAATATATGTATATATATTTCATTTTTATTATAAAAAGTTCATAAATATTTAAAAACTCCATTGTCAAAGAAGAATGACTATGATAAATTCAAATATTATTGCATTTTTAAATGGATGAAGAGAGTAACTCATTGAGTTGCATAAATATTATATAATTTTTCATTCCCACTCTTAATTTACTGTCATTTTGAAGTTAATTTTAATACATTTATTTGTTCTTATTCATAGTATAATCAGTCGAAATCCACGCCATGTTGGAGACAAAGATGTTGATCTTCAACGTATAGCTGCTTTCAATATGGAAAAAAAAAGCCAAACGCACTTATTGGAGTCGGGATTTTTTACTCTTATTTATAAATTTAAGATGGCCGACTTTCAGAATGATGACGTCACATGACAAAGATCTATAAAATGAATGATCAATAGGTGAAATTACTCAATGCAGTGTTTTCAGTTTCCCATATTAATATGTTAATTTCGAGAGGAGATGTTTTGTAATTAGAAAGGAAAAATCTATGTAAAGTATTTATCTAGGTAAATTATCTTTACTTCAACATGAAGAAGTAATTATCGTTCATCTCATTATTTCTCCCCCCCCCCCCTTTCTTTGCATGTTAAGTAATAATTATATATTAAATTATAAAATATGATGCATGAACCATGTTGATTCATTCGACTAGTGGCCAATACAAGTTTCCAAGTATATTTCTAAGAACTCAAAAATATACATATATGGGTCAGGTTCTAATACATATTATACCTTCAAATACAACGACCCTATGGGCTGAGTCCTGAAAGTCTTAATGTGCCCTGGTCATTATTTTGATCAATTAAATTAAATTTTATATTACTTTTTTTTTACTTGAAATTGAAATGCACTCGGATCAATATTTTTTGCTTATTGCTCTGGATACAATTTTTTTAACTGAGCTATTTAAATTAGCTCTTTTTTGAAAATAAAAAGTAAAATACTCTTCTGGGCAAAATATATCAGGAATCAAAAAATCTCTATTTAATCATCAAAATTCATTTTATCCCCTCAATATAGTCCCTCATCCCTAATGCAATATATATGTGCCAACGTCTTTTTTTTGCAATTATCAAAGCAGTAACAAAAAATTTATTAACTCAATTACTACTGAAATATGTATAATCGCCATTAAAATTTAAGATCGAATAGTCTTGAGTAATTGGTAACGTATCCTGAGAAATAAACCATGGATTCTCAAAATTTTAAAAGAATAAAGTCTTAAATATTCATTAAACATTTTTTGGTTTTTGCAAAATTTCTCTAAATTGCTTTTGGGCCATTTTTTTAAAAAACGAGAAATTAAATTTTAGCTCTTCACAAAAGGACGACGCATATCTCAATTAAATAACTTTGACATGTATTTTGGCACAAATGCTATTAGTAGTAACAGTAGTGCCAACATAAAAAAGCAAAAACATTTATCCTCATCCAAATTCCACAAAAAATATAATTTTTTCACTTCAATTAAATTTACAGAAGAGACAACTGATGTGTCAAGAAAATGACTTTTTTTATCCTATATATGTATACTCATTTTTTTTTTGTTTATACTGATAAACAAATATATGTATTTGTATAAAAAATTAACATATATACAATCAAAATATCATCATGTGAAATTGATATTTTACAGTGTCCTTGCTATTTTGACAACACCTCCAAAAAAACAAAAAAAACTTTTCAATAATTTATTGTAGAATCCTCAAATAAATAAGAAGCTTTCTTCCCAAATTAATTCCATATATAAGTTATGAACTTAATGCATAAGCTGAATGGACTTAGTAAGATACACACATTACTAGGAATTACATTTCGTTTACATTTGTAATTTATTAATACACTCTAGGTTTATTTTTCACTTTTTGAAACTGTATCTGATTAAGTTTTTTAAATCAAAGAACATTAAATTACTTATATAACTTGCTACTATTAGAGTTTGAAAGTTTGATTCATTAATGTGTGCAGCAAAAAGCTGCTTTTTTAGTCTGTTTTTCTTTTTTTTCTTGTCACTATTACAAAAATCCCATTAAACAGAGCAAAAAATCAATAAATTGCTATTAAAACTGACTTCTTTATCCGTTTTTTTCCTCTCCCTTCATTACTAAACACTCAAGAAAATCTATATTGGTCAACCTCTAATACATATGTATTACCTCTTCAAGTACAGTTTCTTTTTCTAGTTGTACTTAACTTTATTGATTGAGTTCTAAAGGAGCATTAGGTCTTAATGCCTTGGTTATTATTTTGATTAATTTAATTTAATAGTATAGAACTTTTTTGCTTAGTAGGAAAAAAAGACAAGATCTAGTTCAAAGTAGTATTTTTTTTCTGCAGACACTTTGGCCGATTATCAATTAATCTAAAACTGCCTTAAATTATTTCATTAATATATCAGTCAAGTTCTAACACAAATTTTGCACAATCATTCTAAACCAACTATATAATAACGTATGTAATACCAACGTTTGATAGGAAACTTTCCTCCATATGCATCATTTTTAATTGTTAATCAATGACGTAAACATATCAAAATATTACACAATCAGAAACATTTCTTTTTCCAAAAGTTATGTTGCACTCGAGCTAACATAAATATTTTTTAGTAAAATATAACAAAATAACTTCATTTGAACGAGATTTACCCATTTACAGACGTATTTTGTTAAAACTAGTACAATTATTTTAACATCAGAGTGGTGATTTTAAATAATCCATTTCAAAAAAATGCTCGTCTGTCTAATGGAAATGTGACAAAAACATACAAACATTAAAAAGGTCTTTGATTGGTCATAATCTTCACAAGAATTATTATTTGCACTTCTTACTTTTCTTCATTCTCCCAGTAAAGATCTTTTTTCGGGGTTACTCAGTTTGCTTTATTGTTCAGCTCTCTTGATACAAGGGAACTATTTAATTAAATATGTAACAACACAGATCAACAAATTTCGAGAGTCCGACGGTTTATGAAAAATTGGATCCTACTTTTTGAGCTAATTTGGTCCATTTTCGTTCATCTAAATGTGTAAACTTTCATTCAATTTCGAGCAAAAATTCGCATGAAATCTAAGACTTACGATAGAGTGACTTAAGTAGTAGTGCGCAGAAGGTTTATGAAATCAGCTGAAATAATTCTGCACGCTACTACTTCAGCCTATTTCATTTGTTTTTTAGTAGTTCTACCGTGAGTTTTTTATTTCTAAAGAATTTTTGATCGAAATTGAATGAAAATTTACACATTTAGATGGATGATTTCTTCTTAATTAAGAATTCTTATCGGGCGTCTAACTTCTCATTTGAAAGCTGAGGGTCTCAGTTCTTGAATGTATTTCTTACTTATCCATTTCGTGTAATATTCAAGAAGTACAAATAAGTACAAATAATATGGCAACTTTTGGGCTTACTCCTGCCCTTTACGTCCCCAGTAGTCTCTGTAGGTCAAAGCAAAGACTGAAAATAAAATTTGCATTAAAAACACAAGCGAATTATTTTATTATTTAATGCACAAAATTCTATGCTTAAATTGAAGTTCAATTTGACAAATAGGCCAAATTAGCTCAAAAAGTAAGGTCCAATTTCTCAAAAACCGAAAATTTTATACCCCTTAGAATTTTTGACTGTTGACCAGTGTAATTAGAGTTGTCGAAAAAGGAGGGATTTGCGGTGAGTACAGATCACTTCAAAATCTTATCAGTTGGTAACTTGCTATATTTTTGTATATAGTATAGACAATTCATTTGTAGATATTTATTTATCCATGACGGTACTAACTGTCTCCTGTATTTTAAATTCTCGTGCTTACTTTAAAAAATAAAGACTTCCTTTCACACCATAAATTCCTCGTTTTCTATAAGTCTACATAGTAATTTCAAAATAGAAAAAACAATTGTTCGTTAGATTGCAAATTTTCTTTTAAGTCTACCTCGTTAGAACGGATGTTGACTGTTACCTATGTAATATAATATATAGAAAAAAAATAAAGGGGAAGAGAACTTCTTGAGATTTCAATCTATTTATATACATATATGTATACATACAACGGAAACAATCAACAAATAAGTTTGCATAAACCATCAACTTACATAAGTGGTTTCAATCAATTCACCCTACAACATTTAATTAAGTCCCATTCAACACTTCTACTTCAATATAAAAGCCTTTTTTTTTGTTAAATGCTATGTCATTTGTGTTCCTTCTATTTAGCCTTTTAAATGATGAAAATTTACATAAAAATGAAAGAAAAGAAAGAAAGAAAGAAAAAGAAGTATTTAAAGTTGAACTTTTTTTCAAACAAAATTATATATTTATATATATATATATATGTTGTTAAATATAGTTTTTAATACTTAATTTGACATTCAATCACTCAAAATATAGTTGATGTGGAAAAAAGGCAGTAAATACCTATATATATATGTATGTATTTGAATAAATATGCATGCATATATGTATGTATATTCCTATGATAAAATATATTTAGCATGGTGAATGGAACATCAAAAATGAAAAAAAATAAAAAAATACATGAATTCATTTATATACCTACATATATTTATATTTCTATACATATAGATATGTACATACTTTATAAATTTATGTAGATAAAATATATTACTTATGGATAAATTATAATTTAATTTGTAAATAATTTAATTTTCTGCGAATATTTTCTTCTGCATTAGGAATATTAATAAATGGGACTCCATAGGTACTATTATCCATTCTTTTTTAAACTATTTATCTATTCTAAGTATGAGGCACGTACATGATAGGATCAACTGATCTATTGATGAGCTAATTAAATTGCCCTATCCTTGGTAGTTTTATATTCATTAATAATTAATCAGCCGCCGATGATTACTGATATTTTTAATTTAACTAAATAACAAAATCCAATTTATAGAAAAATGGTTTTAATAACTTTTAGTTTCTTCTTCATCATTGAAAAGCCTAATGGAGACATTTAATATTTTTGACTCTCATAATAATAATCAAGGTTATTAAAGATATTCTTTTATTAACTTTGATTTATGAAACTGAGTCCAGAATTTTAGAATTCTTAGAAGGAAAATAATGGGATGTTGATTATTTCTCAAAATATTGTTTGAATATCAATTTGATTTGCTACATGGGAATGAAGAAAAATATATTTTGAGAAATAACCGACATAAGTTAATTTGAAGAAGAAAAAGAAGAAATTCGACTGATTCATGGGTTATCAATTTTTTAAACTTTCTAACTAATAGATATCGGTCTTAAAAAATCCATAGGGATTAAGTCTCAGCACTTAGGAGTCATGGTAATATGCTGACAAAATCCTCGAACCCATGTTTCACTCCTCTAAAAAAAATATGAAATCAGTAATCGTCATTGCATAAATAATGCAATGTTTAAGCCGATTTAAGGGGATTTATGACTGTGAAAATTAATAAGACTCGAAGGAAAGTCACCCTACAAAGTAATTTCTTTAATACAGTGATGCCCTCTTATGAGAGCACTCCAACGCTCTTCATATCCTTCAGTAATGCAAGTACTTTTTGATAGATAATCAAATATGTAGTATCCATACAACTCGAGAAAGGATCTTGTTCAAAATGAGTAAGAACTGAGGATAACCCATTGTGAATGTAATTTAAACTAAAATCTTTATTTGTTATAAAACATTTTTAGAGTTGAAGAGCAGAGAGTTTTTCTTCAAGTTTGTGGGATATAATTTCATCAATGCATGACTATAAAGCAGTCTGCTAGAGGGTGGACATTTGCAAAAAGGGATGAATATAGTTGTTAAAGTTACAAAAAGTTGCAATTCACAAAATGAGATTTAATAAAATTGATTTATTGCCAATGGAGTGAAGGAGCCTTTAATCAATATGGATATAAACAGTACTAAATAAAATATATATTTCATTAGTTTGAAGAACATTTTTACTGCCTCGTATATAGTTGCTGTATTGCATCTTTTTAAAGACGGTCACAGTAAGACTCAACAAAATCTCAGTAATTTATGAGAATTTGTGTGTATCAATATACAACATTTTGAAAGAAAAGATCTAATTTTTTTCAGATATCAAATCATTTGAAGGCTTTTGAATCTCTGACTAAAGGAAATGTGTAGCGATGCTTTGATTTCAGTATGTATATAACTTCTTTTTTTTAAAAAAAAATAAGAAAATAAAAGCATTGATTTAAAGTTATGGACTTCACTTCATCATTAACTCAGTTTGCCAAATAATCTATTTTTTTTTTTGTAAAATATATAAATATAATAAATTAATTAAGTTAATGAATGTTATTCTTATGTGTATTTATGTAGTATGTATGTAAGTAATTTAGGAACAAAACAAAAAAAGTCTCTGGAGAGAAATATTTCAAAGAATAAAAGAAAGAAAAAGAGAGAATAAGTAGTTCTAAAAAACATTTTTTCATTAACTTTGTAGTAATGAAAAATAAATAACACTTTTCTCTCTCTCTGTCTGTTTGTAGATTTTTATAGATGTGTATAAAGGACATTACATGACGATTTTAAAATCGAACTTTACTCAAAATATTCTTCTTCCCTAACTACATATATTGGACACTTCCATTCATACGTTCCTTAAGCTCAAAGAAAAAATTAAATTCGTATAATATTTGTAATTAAAACTTAATTTCCCTTACATATTCTTTTTCTTTTCTACGTTACTCGTAAATATAAATTCTTGATATGAAGGTCTAATGACCAATAAACATTTACATATGTATAAAAAGTTTAAAAGAAAAACATAAATCTTTGTATTTTGTTATCATTTGATGGTAATACATTAATTGTGTATTGAATACAAATTTTGAATTACTTTTATGAATTCATAACTTTTTCCGTATGTACATACTTATAGGTCATAAAGTCAAGTAACTAACTAAGTTTAAAAGAAAAACGACTCTATGTAGCAGTTTTGTGGTCAAGAACATTTTATGAAAAGAATAAGACAAAATCAAAAGTTTGAGTGTATGATATCAAGAAGAAGAGAGAAAAAAAAAAACTCTTGTCTTTTTTTTTATTAGATGAAATAAATTTTTAACTTTGTAATTATCCTTGACACAGAAATCAAAACGATTTTGAAGGACAATACCTTTTCAAGTTCAATATGGGATTAAACAAGTTCAATATAAGAATAAGCAAGTTCAATATTTTTTATTTTTTATTCCCAATTTGAACTTGCTTATTCCCACATTGAACTTGACTAGAAATCCAAAATCTGTCCAAAACCTTCAACAATTGGTTTTGAGAACCACATCACTTCTGTCTACATCACATTCTTGTAACGTAGATTTTGACAAAAAGTAAAAATATTTTATAACATTATTTGTCAATTATTATGGAGAAATAATATTTAATAATACAATTATAGGAGTTATAAATATTTTTTTTGACAAAAAGTAATAGTCTAAATTGATGTTTGTTGTGGTCTTAGATATGTACAAACCAAAACACATGACAAATAATACAACAGTTGCCTAATTTTGTAATCAATTATGTCATTTTTCCCTCATGCAAATCTCATTAAACTATTTAAATTTGTATTTACAGACAAATGTTATCTAATGACTGACTAAATAACTATTTTGATATTTATGAATGAGTAGTTGTAACTGAAAAATCTAAGATATCTGTTTAATATAATGATCAATTCTTCTTGTATCAAATGAGCTCAGGCTACAAAAATAGTTCAAACAAAGAACATGTTGCTTCACAAACTGTTGAAAATTGTATTTCCTGTTGACTTTCTCCCTTTACATGAATGTAATGTTTGTTTTTCTTCATTGTACATGATCTAAAATAAAAGGTAAAATAACACATCCCTAATTTCACAACAACAAAATATACACCCTAGTTAGGATCCAAATTAAGTCATCAGCTCAATGCTTTAAGAAATGATTTGATAGACTTCGTACCCTTTTACTCATTTTTCTTCCCACCAATTGAACAATTCTTCAATTGATACATGGACTGGAGCTTCTTCATTGAGTGTCAACCATCAACATTTTAAACACTAATCAAGAATAGACGATAGTTGTTCAGCATGTGACTCAATAATGCAAGGATCCTTTTGATATATGCAGGAACATGCCGCTGCTCATTCTAGAAAATGAGGAGCGGATTTGTTCATAAAATTATGGCAGGAAATAACAAATTATTTAGCCATTGGGATTGGGAACGTAACTACAATAAATACCGTTGTTACTTCGAAACTTTCCTGGTAACAAAATGTATAGTGTCTCAAGTTCCTTTATTTCCTTGTCTACAAAAATATTGTTATGTATAATACTACTCCACGTATTTTTATTTGTACAGTTAGGTTTGATATACCATATTACATATTCATAGCCTGTTGTTTAAAGCACATAGAATCAGATAATAATAGGAAAAATGTTAGATTTATATCCATAGAATATCCATGAACACACTTACATATAAGAGTCTCTATATTTCATAATACTTATACGTATGATGTACTTTTATATATGTATGTATGGACAACCATAAGGAGAAGTAGAAAGAGAGAAGAGCTCTCTCTCCCTCCCTCCCTCCCTCTGTGGGTAAAGTTTTTAAACTATCTAGTCTATGGCATCGTCAAAGGATGTGAGGAAGGAAGAAAAAAAACAAAACAAGAGGAGCAAATTATTATGTATTATATAAGGACATTGAGATAAATATTGTGAGAATACATACATATGAATGTATGGAATAAATCTGGTGTTCATAAATAATGTACATACATAGTGTATGACTCTGAATGTATGTATGTACTTGGGTATCTAGGAACTGTCATAAAATGTGTGTATATGCGTGTTAATAATGTCATTTCTACATATATATATATATATATATATGTATATGGTAAAATCCCCTTTCAAAAGTAAATGTGCTCTCTCGTCTTCTCATCCCCCCCCTCTTCTTACATATTTATTTATTATTTCAGTAATTTTCCTACATTAGTTACTTATAGTGTACATATAAAGTCATAATGCTACAAATAAGACAATGATATGAATATGTTTATGTACTCTCAAAAATAATAGACTCTGTTTATATTGTATATATATATATATATATATATATATACATAACAGCATATGTACTTGTGTCTTTAAGTATGTATGTATGTATGTAAATCAGGCTTCTCTGCATATGTATGTACTTACAATAATGAGGGTTTTTTTGTTGTTGTTGCTATGGAATTTTTTTTTTTTTTTTACTTTATTTAAGTAGCTACACATGTTATGATGATGTACTTACTACATACATATATTATGTATGTATGTAGATCAAATCAACAACACCTTCTAAATAAATGTATTTTTTTTAAATAAGAAGACGTTTTGTGACTACATTATATGAATGTATAATACATATTATCAATTATATATATTTAAAAATGTATTTTTACTTTAAAGTTGACTTAAATTTTGTTAAGTGATTACTCCTTTCTAAAATTCTAGTTTAATTATACAAAAAAATATTGTTGAAATTGAAGTAGTTTGTATATGGCAGCAATGTGTCAACAGATATGGAAACAATGGCGTAAGGAGTAACGTTACGTTTTGAATATCTTTTCCTTTTGTTAAGTGTAAGCCCGTTTTGCGCTAAAATGATTGTCACCCCAGTACTAAAAAAAGAAAGAAAGTTATTTGATTATGATAATTATAAGAGTCATGAACTTATTAGGTACTTTTAGTTGAGTGAATGATCAAATTTTTATTTTAACATACATTTGTTAAATTAGAAAGGCCCCCAGATTCAAATTTATTTTACCCTTTGTTCTTTATAGACAAAAATCAAAGATTGAAGTACATAATTCATTACTTTTGTTCTCAAGGAACGGTATTATTAACAACGTTACTTTTGTATTAATTTAATATGGAATTAATTACTTTTTCCAAATTGTTTGCCCAAATCTGTTTGTCATATAGCATTTATTCTAGTTAAAAAGCCTGCTATAGAATTTTGTTCAGACTGATATATCTGGCAATTCGTCCGGTATGATTCTTAATCAATAATCAAGTAAAAAAAATTTAATAAACATAATTAGTTTTTCTTTAGAGACATTAAGACGAAACTCACTCACATTAATTATTTCTTCCCATTTAAAAAAAATTAAAGTGCTTCAGTTGTTCAACAGATATTGTGTCTCTTATTGTTATTATAGGGTCTTTAAATTCACTGAAGCTCGTTGAGTTATCCATCATGTAAAAACATTTTTTTAGAACGGTGTGCCCCTTGGGACTAACCAGTTTTTTTTTTCTCTCCAAGTATAGGACTGTGTATGTATAGGTTAATAACCTTTGATATTATTCTTACTTTCCTCATATAAAATGTATCTCATATCTTGAGACGACTTAATAAACAATGGATATTTTAAAAATTAACATCATTCTTCCTTATTCACTTCTTGTGATATGATAAAAGCCTGTAAACTGATATATATATTCTTCAAACTCTAAGAAAATTGATATTATTATTAATAAATTAGTTAATATAATTATAAATGAGGATAAAACAGTTATACTCATTTTAACTTTTTCAATTTGAATTACGTAAATTTAAAAATTTTCAAAAGCATATAAATATGAATAATAGTATAGGAATGTTAATACTAAATATATTTGTCATAAATCTAAGATTTTCAAACATGCTACCATAATTATAATTGAAGTATTTTTATATATCTAGGTAGAAATAACATATTAAGATCCGTAATATTATTTAACAAGTAATTAAATGAAGTAATGTTTGTATGAAAGGTTATTCAACTTTATATAGTGTTTTTTTTTTCCTTCTAAAAAACTAGAGTAAATCTTTTGAAAAAATATTAATGTATGTGTGAAACTATTAGAAGATTACACTTACTAATTCACTTTGCATTACTCAACAAAATTATCCTTTCTATACATTTATAAATGAGAAAGTAATTAAATAGACTTAAATTATGTTTGTAGCAGGGGTTAGTTAGTTAACTATTGTTATTGTAGCATAGGGCTAGCTGCAACTTGATCCCACAAGACCACGACTTTAAATGATTCAAATTAAGAATAAATACCAATACTTTGTCTGATTGAAATTGGTTGAGACTGAAGTAAAATCAAAATCAATCTCGAAAGCTACATCACTAACGAATCTATGAAGACTTTTTCTTGGCCCACCAGCTTTTATATTAGTATTATAACTTCTATTAATTATCAAAAGATATTACATAGATATGTTGAAAAAGAGGTATTCCCGGAGTGTAAGAAAATGTCTTTCTTATTAGAGTCAAAAACAATATGACAACCATGGGAATCTAAAATACAGGTGACAATAAGCAGTGTCATAGAGAAAGAAATATTGGCAGTAGTGATTTTGTATATATTATGTAAATACAACTTTATTGCAGGTTACCAACTGACAAATTTTGGTTTGTTCGGCATTTGGTGATGATCCATCTTTTTAATAACTCTAATGGTAACCATTTTTCATTTGGCTCTTTTTTTGCCGTTTAAGGTTTGAACATTTTCAATATTTGCATATGTGATAGGCCCGACTCTTGTGACCCATATGAGTGCAAGAATTATTTTGACCCACTGGGTATAATACTTGCTAATCTCCATTCTTGACATTACAAATAAAATTATTATACATTAATACTTTTGAAAAGATAAACACATTATATAGTGAAGAAATGCGAACAATTTTCTAATGGCAAAACTTTCAATATTTCTTTATTATTTATAATGATACTATTGGAAATATTCCTTCGTATCAACATTCTTAAAAATGTAATTCACTTGTTCAGAATACTTTATTAGATTAAAGAAATTATCTTTTACAGTCATAATTTATCATATCATCAAATTAACCCTTAGTTGTGGCTACGTTTTGCATTTAAAACACATTGGATACTACTCGCACAAAACTTTCTTTATAGAAGTAAAATTGATTATTTCTGATGGATTTAGGAACAAGTGTTGAAGACGTGTATCCGTGTTGGATTATGTATTAGTATTATAAATCAAATATTCATGTTTAAATTGACAAACAATCTAATCCTAGCAATAAGTGACAAGCATGAGTATAGTTAAGATTGTTTGTAAAGAGCTCTGGATTAGAAAAATTAATGACCATTGGGGACTGTGGAGGATGTTTGTGTTGTTAGATCAGTAAAGGCTTCTACATGGAAACAATATCTGAAAGATGTGTGATTAATTTATGTAAATTGGTAGAAATCTACTAAATCATGAATATGGTTTGAACTGTTGAATGTCTTCTAAAATACAGATATGTATTTTTTTTACACAAAAAAAACCCCTAAGACACATGGAGAGAAAACATACGTGTATATCTAAGTATACATATATGTTATATCTACTTCGTTACAAATATATTTTATCTATAATTACAATAATTTATGATCTCGAAATCGAGGTCTTAGAGATGAAATAAAATAAACCTAATACTAATAATTTGTTTCCATGATAAAATCTTCATTACTTCATCATTTCAACTAATTATAAATAGTATTACTCAAACTTTATTAATAAAGCGTTAATTGAATGTCTTGAAATTTTTATAAGTGCATTTTCAATTCATTTCATTATTCATTAAAATTATTTCTTTATAAGTTACATATTTTCACATCAATATACATATTTCAATTGAGTAGAAGGTAAAAAGTAGTTCTAAGAAGAAGAAATGCATTTACATTTATATGATAAATTTGTAACTTCTGGGTGTTTATATGTAGGAGAAATTTAACAATACTCAATCGTAACCTACATACAACGTTTAAGTCAGTATTTCTTCAAAAATTTTGAGCTGCAAGTCTCTGAACAATGCCACTGAATAACTATTTTTACAAACAAGTTTTTAAAAAAAACAAATAAATAAAGATATTTATGTGGATGTAAGAGCTGTAATAACTTGCTTATATAACTACATATTATCAAAGAGTACTTTGAAGAAGCAAATAAGTCTGTTCTTAAAAGTGAATGTGTTAACTTCCTTCATGATTTTTACATGATGACGAATACCTGTTTTAACGAATCTTAATCTCACGACTCTCCCATTGGAAAACCTGATTACTTCAGATATGTCAATGTGCACTTTCTCTGGTTCAACTGGTTCATGAGTCCTGATTCATGGTTTCTACGACTTGAGAAATATTCAAAATGTATCATATCTATAAAGAGCCAAATAAGTTGAACATTGTTGAGCTTGTTAGAAAAACCGTTGACCTCCTCTTAGACGAATAAATATGAGCTAAGAAAATTATGATCAAACTAAATAGGCCATATTACAGGCCGAACAGATCTGACATTACTCCATAGATTAAAATGCACACATAAAAAGAAGATTATAACAAGTTCAGTACCGATTTCTCATTGAAAAATAATCCAATCTCATGTCAAATTGATTGAAAAAGATTTGGCTGTAATTTGCAATGGTTCTAAAGACTAAAAAAAATTATATATCTATTTCGAACTTACACACACCATGAAGCGAGTTTGACTCAAGGCCATTCTTCTACTGAATGTAGAAAAAAAAAGTAGGAAAGTCAGGAATCAACACATTAGCTATCGCATAGAAGTCAAAACGTGCTCTGAGCCCCACTGCCCCACTTTTTTTTGTCCTTCCCTCTATCAAAACCTAATACGTCTTCGGCTTTTAAGAGCTCAAAGAATGACGACCTATTTTTATATCACAGTTAAACTTTTCAACATCTTTTTCCTCATTGATTCGGGAGCACAAGTTTATACTATCCTCACTAGTCTTGCTCCCTACGTTATAAAATAATCTAATCTTCCTTCCCTTGTGTCCTTCAGGGGTAAAAAAATAATTCCCAAAGGAACATCTTTAATTAATTTTACGTTGAATGATTTTAAATGCAAATGAAAGTTTTCCGTGGTTGACAATTCACAATTTATGCTCAGTGTATGTAGATTATCGATAATTTAATAGTTTTAAAATAGACTTGAGTAACTAATGTTTATTTAAACTTTCGGAACTTTTAAATTATAGCCTTACAACCTCACTTTCTCCTGATACAGCTTTGCAAGAAAATAAGTGCTTGTTTACTTTTCTCTTCTCCTGATTTGACTCATGTGTTTCCACCAAGAATTCAGTGACTCACTCTATAGTAGCATTTATAGCACCGTCCTTTGCTAAACGCAGGAGACTTAGCAGTGAATAGCTTAACTTTTTGAAAAGCGAGATTGTTTGATTATAGAAATTCGGAGCGATTTGACCGTCTCCTTCTTTATTTTTGTCAACAATTCACATCGTAGAGATGGCCTTCTAAGGTTATCGATTCTGTGTCGACTTTCAACAACTTAATCGAATGATGAAATTGGATAGATATCATCTTCCTAATATGAGAGATTCCTCTCAGAACCTCGGAGGTTTCTAAGATCACACAAAACTTGAATGGTGGTGCTCTTCACAACAGAAGGCCTTCAATAATATCAGTTCAAACTTTACCAAATGCACCATTTTAGCTTTTAAACAAGAAAATGTTTCATTGACCCATACAACCGACGTATCCTTATGCAGGATGGTTGTTGCTTCATTAAAAACAATGATGTGGGAATTCCTTAATCTCACTGGTCTTTTGGTCTAGATCCCTCACTTTGACACAACAAAAATGTTCAGTTTTGACAAGGGGCTCCTTCTATCAGCGCGTTCTCACTTGCGTTGGATGTTAGAGTGAGTTTAGCTTACAACATTTTCAGACAAGAAGCCTTTGTCCTGAGCCCTTTAATATAGTATCCTTTAATCTAAAGCCTCTTCTTTTATTTGACATTTTGTTATATTCGGAAGGTCAAAGTAACAAGTTTAAGTTAATCCTTTTCCACTATAGGAGGGCATCCTATGAGACCAAGCAGCTTTTGACTCTTGGAACTAAGAGCTTAAATCAAAACACTTTGTAATGAAGAACACCAGAACAATACCTTAATTTGATCAATTCAAAAAAAAAAGGTTCTCCATAAGGCCCGTAGTTTCTCACACTTTAGTTTTAAGGAAACACTTAAAGAAATATCAAAGTCTTTTGCCATGGAAAAATTGAGAAAATATGTATATCAACCCTTTGGCCTTGTATGTCAAAGAACAATGCAAAAACCCATTCCAGGCCTTCAAGATCAACCAACTTCAATAAAAATACTTGAAGATATATTTAAAGTTTGAATATGAGAAGTGCAGACCTGACTATTTGGTCCTTGGGCTCTTGTTTTCCTATTCCACTTACTTATATTGTTATATAACAGAAGAAGAATGATTTATTTATTCGAAAATAAGGGAATAAAGGATACTTTATCAAATAATAATGATTTATTTAATTGAAATTGTTTATATTTTTTTGCGTGTGTTTATTGAAGGTATAGTTTATGTCCTTTCTACTATAGTCATAAATATATTAAGAATAGATTAACTAAAATATATAAACACACAATGTATCTGAGTATAATCATATGACAATCTAATTTATTTCATATTATAACATGTTTGTATTATCAACTAAAAGTACTTAACATAAAATAATATCTTATTTTTGATTTTAAGACGTTCTAATTTGATAAATGAATTATTATATTATGAATTGGAGATGATTATTATTTTATTAATGAAATTACTAATTAAATATTTATTTTACTTCCAAGTTCAATATTTGTCAATATCCACATGAATATTATAAGATCTTTTGCACCTTCAGGGACCTATAAAAATAATAATTCATGTGATGTCATCATATTTAAGGCAAACTATTGTTAAATAAAAAAGGGTTTTATTTACTTTCTGGTCAATCCCGGTGTAAATGTAAGTTGAACTATTGCAACCGGGTCATACAGAAATAAAAACATAACTGAGAAAAAAGGTTCTTAATGGAACACGTCACATTAGTCTTTTTGAGTAATATTAAGTTATTCCAAATGGAGTGCAATTCATTTTGTGGATATAACGAGACTTTAGTAATCTCGTGTTCATGTAGAAACGAACATGCAAATGGTAAATCTAATTAAAAGTCTCTTGAGATGAAAAACTATATATATGAGAAAACCAGGCGGATGTTATCCAGACTCATTGGCGTATAATAATATATTTTGTTCCTCAGTTGAACATATATTACAGGTATAAAGTTTTAAATCACCCATCATCCAACTCTGTCAAACTACTCATGTACTTGCTCTAATAACGTATTTTATAGGTTGGATATTACGATGTTAATGAATAGTTTAGCAATTAGCAATTTGGTCTAATTATAAATGTATTTAGAGACATAAACTATTTATGTGATAATTATTATTGTTATAGGTATGATAACAAATTGGTTAAGAAATCCTTTCTTTTACAATTAGATTTAAAGAGTTGGCTTAATGAAGAATATATATTATTAGAAACTCTATATATACGTAGACAATATATCATAACGTGAGATGAAATACAACTAGACTATTATCTACACTCCACTTTAATTGCTTTTAATGAAAATAATATGTTATTTAGTACTACCCTCCCCCCCCCCACACACACTTGATATTTGTACAAATCTATAACCTATTAAACAATGAGGGGGAAAAACCATTAAGATCATTTAAAAATATATCTAATACAACTTTTTAAAATAATATATTCATAGTAACAACAAAATGATAGTCACCAACTAAATTTTTGTAGAGTTTTTATTAAACTAATGTTTTAAGCACAGTAGTATATGTTGACTTTTCAGTTTTTAATTCTAAAGGATTATTTTTAAGGGGAGTGCTTAAAAATAAAGAATAAAAATATGAACAAAGAATCATAAGAGTATTAAAACCTGATCTGATACAAAAATTAAATAATTGTAGACTCTCTTAATAATAATTTTAAAAAAATCAAAAAAAAACATTCTGGTTGAAAAGGTCACCTGCACTAAGTGCTTACTTTTTTAGTTTTCCTTGTCTGGCTGCTTATTACAGGTTTGACTCTACATATAAATTTATGAATCGAAATAAGTGACTTCTTGGGAGTGAAAAATTTGTTTCCTCAATGTAACAGCCGCGTTTTGCCACAAAGTTTCATAGCTTTGATATGGACATTTACTATTCCTTAGAGCAGAGGTTTTCTAACTGTGAGGGGATCTCGTCACTACGGGAGCTCTTTACAGTTAACCGTAAAAAAAAGAAACAAAGACGAAAATGTGGTGGGTGAAGCTATTCATTGACTATCTGAGATCCAACTTGGTCTCCTACACTTAAAAAAACCCATGTCGTAGAGAGTAACATTAAATACCCATTTTCCTGCATTTAAAAATGGGAAAATATTCTTTTACGAATTGGAACTCTAGCTTTAAAACACTTCAAAAAAGTAAGTCAAGTAATTCAAAGTAATTATAATTCAATGACTACATATCTATGTATAGGTAAGTATCTTAGTAAATGAAAATAATACAATTGTTCATGATATAACAGTCTAATTTTTCAGTACTCTCTGATTGTAGTGTTAAATTAAATGATTAATTAATTTTAACTCTTTCCTGTACTCATAGTAATTTATTGTAGCTAAAAGATAATAAAGTAACAAAGACATAACTTTAACTTGAACTGACATAAAATAATAATTAATTTTCTTTTGTATATTTTTTTTTTGCACACTTTCTTGAGTTTCATTTTGAATACATACCTACGTATGTACATATATGCATAAGTTTTTATTTTATTTTGTCCTCTTATTCTTCATTTCTCGAGTGACAATCTTACTTTACATTCTACACCTTACTTTAAAATAATTTTATTATTGCTCAATTCCATATACAATTAAAAAAATTGAGTGAAAAATGTCTCAAAAAACAAACAAAACCTATAAAATCAAAGTATTTTTATGATACATTTCCTGTTTGTGGAAAAGAGAGAGAGAGAGAGATTCGAAGCTTGGATTTCATGATTCTCGACCACAATTCTGAAACGAATATTTATCGAATATCAAGGTATTACTCATTGTATATGAAATTTGTAAATAAATACCGAATTTTTCACATCTATTTATTTGTTTCTGTAGATTCTGTGTTTGTTTCTTGTAGCTCAGAATAATTTATATGAATAAATTAACTACAACATGATTCTGACGCAAAAAAATATTTATTGAAAAGTTTTATTGCTTGCAAAATGAAAAACACAAAACATAATCTTTGATCTAAAGGAACTATTCAGAACTAGCAATGAGCAAAATGAAAATTTAACGTCAGCACTTTTAAAAACATCGGGAAAATTTCAATGGTTCTTCCTCTCAGAAGGCTCTGAATACTTGAATTATCTATTGATGATAAAATAAAATTTAAAATATTTTTAAATTCTAATAAATATTAGAAATTTTCTATATAGGTTATCAGAATTATTATTTTATTAGTTTTCAATAGCAACAAATATCAAATGAAACTTTTTTTTTAAAAAAAAAAGATGTAATGATGATATAGGATATGACATTCAGATTCTGAGACAGTTATTTAGATTTTTTGTTTTATTTTTAGGAGCAGGATGTTTAAAAATTTGTAAACCGAGTCATGTTTTGTAGCATTGGTAAGGAAATTTCCATGTTAAGGTCCCTTATGCCAAATAAATATGGAAATCCATCGCCCACATTCGAGATCACAAATGGAATAAAGGATTCTAAGACAATTTTCAGAAGGGCACTTTGCAGAAAAATACTATGTAAATATATTATTATATTAATAAAATGTCAAAACATGAAAATGTGACTTTTAAATAAATATATACATATACACATATGAATTTTGTATCTGAAAATGAAAACAGCTATAAGGACTAAGGCAATAAGGCCTCTGGCCACTAGTTGTTTTTTTTTTGTCTTTTTTTCTCAATTATCTACAAATTTACTTTTACAGATACAGTGTGATTCAAACTATACCATTGTTTGTTTTTTTGGAAATATAATTAAAATATTACTTCACAAAAAAAAAAAAAAAGAACACTCATAAATTTACCAAAAATATCTCCAAAGAAAAAGTATTTTATGGCTCTTCAATAAATAAAACAAAAAAGGGTCTCAAAAATATTTTTCAGAACATCATTATTTTAAAATTGCAATAAAATACGAAAATGTCTTTATATTACATTATCGTATAAAGTTGATTCAGCTCTGTCATGAATTATGATCCATAGCCATTTATGAAATATATATAAACACTACTCTCCCTATTTGAACACATATAAAGATATCATTACTCTAAGCTACATTCCATTAGATTGAAACAGCCTTTGTACGACTGTATCTAAATAATATATATATATGTAAGTATAGATAGCTATGAATTCCTAATTATAGATCTATAGACTCCAGGCTGTAAATATAGTGTAACATAGAAAGAGGATCTTTCCATCATAAATCCATAAGTATAGAAGCTATTGTTTATATAATTTATGAGAATGTTGTTGATATGATCTAAATAGAGTTTCATGCAATATTGTCATAGTTAGAAATTAATAAAGAAGAAGAAGAAGAAGATGGGAAAAGAGAAAAAACAAGGAAAGGAAAAAAAAAGTAGTGAATATAATACAGACGATAATGGTAGTTATATATTATATATAATACAAATATTGTCCATTACTGAATGGCAATACATGATGCTATCTATCTACAGTCACATTAAGTATGAGTTATTCACATTAGCATATTGTAGACATGCATAGTCAAGGATTATTTCTTATAACAACAATAATAACAAAGTATCTATACATACATAAAAAGTGTACACACATATCCGAATCTATTAAGAAAATATACATATATAAAAAAAAGTTGATTTTTATTTAAAGAACAAAGGCACAAACTATAATCAATACGTTATTTTGATAATTCAATCAATATCCTTATGGATTAATTCGATTCTTTTCACATCCTTAAAAATACATTCTACATTGACTGAGTGACTCTTTACAGTAAACTCACGTAACATTTTATAAAAGCTCAACGAGTTTATCATTTGGTTAAATGTTTTTATATGGATTTTTTTCTCTTGAATTTCCGCAGGATATTATTTATAAAAATTTTAAATCAATTGACACTTTTATTATAAAATCTATAGATTATATCAGGATATATGTACATATATTTATCAAGTCGAAATGCTATGAAAAAATGTATAAGTACTTGGGTCTCTCTCAAATGGATTTTTTAATGGATTAATATTTCTTCAAATTGAGCCTTGAAAGATCATGAAAATAAAGTGTACACAAGGTTAAACATGATCTCTGAGACAAATGAATAACATAGGTCAACAAATTTGAAATCTCAAAAATCCAAAGATAACAAATATCAAATTCTATTGCTTGGAATTTTATATTTTTAGGTATTTGGTTTCCTTTTTAATACAATATCATTCGTTATGAGGGATTAATAAAAATTTCAGCACATAACCTCGAATAATTTCTGCCCTCAAAAAAATAGGAAATCAAATCAATAAAATAAATTTTGTTTATTTTTGTTATTGTCAAAGTACTTATAATTTACCATGACCACACATCAGGGTATGCCCCTAATATAACATAGTTAATAAAAAATTCTTATTAATAAAAGTTAACGTTAAAGAAATTAAAATTTCCATATAATTAAGATGGATCTAGGAATTTTTATCGATATCAATTTTCCGACGTTAATTCATCGATAGTAAATTTAACAACCGTCAATTCATCGACAGATAAATTCATCGATGGAAAAAACCATTATTTTAAATCTAATTAACTTTGATAGAAATAAACTTTATTCTAAACCATCGTTTTTACTTCGTTTAACTCGCAAGGAGAGAGGTTTATTAAGTTAAAAGGGCTTCTATTAACTTAGAATAAGAAAACAATATCCTTCAAAATCTAAAAATAAATCTACTTTACGGTTTTTTGTAAGAGTTTCAAAGTTGATTATCGTACATTTTTGGAAGTAACAGTTCTAAATATGTAATTAAAATAATAATTTTTGCTATTTTATGCATAAAATGTCTTTACGTAATCTTTATCTGGTCGGAGTTTATATGAAAAACCCTGTCAAACAACTTTTCTCTAAGCCAGCGTTTCTCAACCGGGGTTCCGCGGAACCCTAGGGTTCCGCAGATGGTCTTTAAGGGTTCCGCGAGAAAAATGAGATTATATAAGCTATTACACTTTTCAGTCTTTTTCTACAGTGTGGTAAAATTTTGTCACCAGAATTTTGACTTTTTTTATAGTGACTTATTGCTAAGCCAGGCTCTTAAGAGAACTAATTAATCGTTTACATTTGGGATATATAAGATGAGAAAGTATGGTATTAATCATTTTTTGCGCAAGGGTTCCGTGAGACATGGGATATATTTTGAGGGTTCCGAAAGGGAAAAAGGTTGAGAAACGCTGCTCTAAGCTGTTGTAAGTATTCATTGGTAGGATAAAGTCGATTAGTTTACAAATCGATGAGTTCATGTTCGATAAATTGACGGTCGATGAATTGAAGATCAATGAATTGATGTCGATAAATTTACCAGACACCAATTAAAATATGCATAATTGTTATTTTATATGAGGTATACAAATGATTAATTGTTCAATCAATCAAAATACAATCAAATAGCACGTTTGATCATAAATACATGAGTAAATTTTGTGAAAACAATAATTTTAAAACAAATATTTCAAGAAGAAAGCAATTCAATGTCAGGAATTAAAGTTCTCAAGACAAAATGCCTTTCTCCATTTCATACAAGAGTATGTACAAACATTACTGACACCTTGTATAACTAAAAGTACATATATTTTACTCAGTAGAAGTAATCTCATTGTGTACATGTGTCTTGTATAATGTTAGTTATATATATATATATATAGGTACATACATTAATTTTGTATAAAGTAACAGGGGATTCATTCCTAGAACGTTAGAGTTATATATATTCATATTTTTGATCTTATAACTTGATATATAGTATAATGTATATATACATATAAGACATGTCAAAATGAAATTCAATTTCTCAGAGTAAAGTAATGCATATATTTAACTTGAAATGTTATTAAAGAATATTCATCAAATATCCAAGTGTGGTACAAAAGTGTACACATATGGATCTGAGTACCGAGGTTTTTTAAAATACTAGGAAATAGTCCTTGAGTGAGATCTGGGAAACTTTCACGGATGAGATGGTGGATAATAAATATTCAACACTTTTGATACAAACAAAATGCCTTGGGGAGTTGTATTTACCTATTACTTCAGTAAGGAACTATACAATATATAAAAAAGAAACCCAAATAAGAGGTTTAATAAAAGATATATAAAAACTTAATAAGCGTAAATAAATCGGTGTAAATCCGGAAAAACGGGATTTTAAGTGAGAACTCCTTGACTTAATATATATATATGTATGTTTATACATAAATACATTGGTTCAAATAATTGTTGGTTCAGTCAGGTCCAAATTAAGAGATAAAAAAATATATATTCAAGATGTCTTCGATTTTCATTAGATTTTGAGGACTCCTGTCTTCTAAATCACAGGTGGTAGAAAGTAACAGTCTTAAGTCTTTGACTTAAGACTCCAAGTTAAATTATGCTCTCAAATCTTTGAAGATTCTATCCGAGGCAAAACTCAAATCAATAAAGACAGGTCTTAATTCTATTCACAACTCAAATTCACTTTGCCTAATTTAACTTGTACATATATGACTAAGTCATCTTATTTCTAAAATAAATAGTTACTTTTATATATGTATTTCAAATACCGTTGTAAAATTTATGTGAGGTCCTTAGGTAACATAGAGTATGAATTGATGCTCTGATAAATAAAAAAATAACGTATAATTAAGTCTGAAGCAAAACTTCTAATCTTTAAAACGGCTTTCAAATTGAAAATATTTCTGATTATGAATTTAGAAAATTCGTTTTAAAGAACTTCTGAAGTAGTTTACAAACATGCAAATTCTCAAAAATTCCATTTCCACAAAAAAAAAAATTCTATAACCTTGAAAAAAGATACATATATTGTAACTTTAATTGCTCCCTTGAATGCAATTTTAAGTCACGGCTCAGTTTTACCGATAAACTTACTGATTTATTAATAAAATATGTTTTTTTTTAATTGGCTTAATAAAGTGATAATTTTAAGATTATTTTATGAGATAAATAAGTTCATAGGACATGAACTACTTTGATCAAATAAGCATTACTAAATAAATAAGTCACTAAAAATCCAATGCTATTTGTTTTACATATGATAAGGGCAATCCCCCAAATTGTGCAAATATTGTACAGGAAATTCCATTTTATGTATACTTAACATCACATAAGATACTTTTGTTGACTGAGTTAAATGAAAAATACTCCAAAGATAATTAAATATATTTGTAAACTCATGCAAATTTATCAATCATACAAGGTCTTGCTATATTCTTTTAATATTACTTATTTTATAATTATTATTCATTTAGTTAATTCAAAATACAATCCCCTTAATATATATTTTTTTAAAACTTTGTTAGTTTCGGGTAGTTTTGTGTTCATACAAAGCTTTTGCATAAATATAAATATCTAAACTGGATTGGTAAACTGTTTGCCAGACAGTCAAATTGTGCAGTGCCAATTTTTTGTCTGTAAAACCTTATTTTGCAGCATTTTCAAAGTTAATTTTAAAAATTATTTTTTTTAAGAGTATTATAATCGTCAAATCTGTTATCAAATCTTTTTTGATAACTTTTGTTAAAAAAGTTGTAACTAAGCTCATTTAAAGTTTTAATGAAAAATAGGTCAAATAAGTTAAAAAATGAAATAATTAAATACTATTAACCTATTTAATATAAATATAATTTTTAATAAATGTTATTAATATCTGTCAGTTTTGAAAGAAAATAAAAATAACTTAATTATAATTAAAAATTGGGACACAATACCAAGAGCAAATTTTAGCAAATATATTTGCAAGAGTTTGGATTGAGTTTGAATATTCTGGAATGGCTATTACTTTTTTTGAACAAACTTACTTTTGTGATATTTGTCACTTTCAAAATTTTCGATCCAATGTCTAAGACTGATGAAGTAACATTTTACAGTTCAAAAAAGATTATATTTATATCCTCGATCTAGCTGCCAAGTGCTCTCGTTTGTGGAATATAGCCAAGGCAGTAATAGGGCAAAAATGGGGATTAACACCAGAGAAAATATTATGGCTTTATGAAGCAATAATTAGGCCCACGTTGACTTACGGGTGTGTTGTTTGGGGGCATGCCATTACAACAACGATGAGTGCAATGCGAGTTTTAAATAAGATGACTCATACATTTAGATCAACACCAACGGCGGGAATGGAGTCCGTATTGGGTATAACCCCCCTGGACTTACATATAAAATCAAGTGCGACAAAATCGAGATGGAGAACGAGGCATTTTCTCAAGGATACCTGGGATGGAATATGAGTACTCCCTCGACGTCGAGGACACCGCTTTTCATCTGACACCATCTTAAAAAGGATCCAAATAAATCAAAAAAGTGACTTCATCCGAGGCAGTCGAATGTGGGTAGAGAATCACAATGTTCATGACCCTGACATAATCATATACACTGACGGATCTAAAGATGATCATGGTAAAACTGGTGCTGGATGGGCAATGAAGTGATGAAGTCACTGATGAAGTGACCTATCGCCTCGAGCGATAGGTCACTTCATCAGTCCTTCATCAGTCTCTGAATAGCGAAGCAACGGTGTTTCAAGCGGAAGTTTTTGCAATCACTCAAGCGGTTGGAGATCTTCTGGAATTTGAAAAACCCTCAGGTGATGTAAAAATTCTGTCAGATTCTCAGTCAGCAATTGCCGCAATTATGAATCCTCTTACCACCAGTGTTGGAGTGAGTGAATGCAAAGAAATTTTACTGAAGGCAAAAAGTAGGAAAAAAATTCAACTTGCATGGTGCAAAGGCCACAACGATCTGACGGGAAATGAATTCGCTGACTTCCTAGCAAAAAGTGGCAAAACGAGCCAAAACTTCAAATGTGTTGGAGTATCTTCGAGCTTCATAAAGAAATCCATAAATGAAGTGTTCTACAACGTTATAGGAATCGACGTAACATGATTCATACACGCGTTTTGCTGGAAAAACCGAACAAAAATGTCGTCATGCTCAGCAGACAAAACATGCGACTGCTAGTTCAAGCCTATACTGGGCATATGGACCTTTTCTGGCTCACTTGAGCAAATGGAAGGACACCAGTGCCACATGTGACATTTGTGAAGAAGAGCCACAGACAGCCGACCACCTCATCAATCGATGCCCCGCGCTGGCTCAAGAAAGATACGAAGCCATGCAGTACGGAGCCGATTATGATCGGATATTAAATATTTTTAAATGTGCCAAAATTAAAAAAATTATGGAAAAAATTATTGTATATGTTAAATATTAGTATCTAATTCCGTAGTAGTACAAATACCCCGTTTTGTGTGGTCATACTCATTGCCTGTGCAATTTTTTGTTGGTAATCGGAAATAAAATCTTAACTAACTTAGTCCTCGATCTAATATTACAATCTGTTTACCCAATTTTTTTTTCTTCTTCAAATGGGCCATTCTTTCGTCAAATCGAGATAAGAAAGAGCAAAAAGTCAGCCGATTATCACAAAAATGCAATACACACTTCTTAGTACAGAAGTTTATGTTTTAAAGAACAGAACATATGCAAAAGGATATTTTGCAGGGAGTAGTTTGAGTGCTCATCCTAACTACGCTAGAAAATTATGGTTTTTTCGGACCTTGTGATAATTTATATTTAATATTTATTTTATATTTAATACTGATACATTAGAAGTACAAAAAAACAAAACTTTGTATACATTAATTAATATTTGGCAAAGGAACACAATAGATCAAAAATTTCAAGTAAACAATTGTTAAAATATTTGCTTCAAAAATGAAGAAAATTAACAAACTAATAACAATGAATGGCCTTTATATTTTACATATTATATGCAAAATAATGGATTGTGCTTCGACAATTTGTATAATAGTTATTCATATAACTTTTTGTATAAGTTTTATAACTATGTACATACTGTGTAGTCATTACATATTAAATATGTATATGCATAGTAACACAAATTATAATTCAGACTGGGTGTAACTTGAATGGCAAAAAAGATTTTTATGTTTGCACATGTCGTGTTTTTTTTTGTATCAAGTAACAACACATTAAATGTTTGACTCTGATTATTTATTCATTCCGAGATGTCTCTTGAAAACATTATTAAATCTTGTCATCTTATTTAAATAATAACATTTCCCAATGTATCACGTTTGATGTGTCTTCTTCCTTTTCTTTTTTAATCCATTTTTTTTCCTACCCCTTACACATATTCACATAGAATAATACATTTAGAAGTATTACTTTTCTCTAGAGAATATGTCGAGAGAATATAAATGACTTTTCTTCTTCTTTTTTTCCTCACCCCTTCTTCATTTGTACATACATTTGAATTTTTTATACATATGTATGAATGTATTTCAAAGTTGTTGGTTTTTGTATGTAGAAATACGCAACCAACAACATAAAGTTTGGTCAAAAAGTAAAAAAAAAAAAAACCTAAAGTAAATATGACAAACACTTACGAAATTACAAGTATGATATATTAAAATAAATTATTTTTATGTCAACTCAAAAAAGAAAAGAAAAAGGAGAAAAGGGAAGCCATATGGCCATCACTACAGATGTGACTTTTTGTGGAGCACGAGGGAAAGGTTGGAGCAGAACTTATGATACTATTGAGTTAACACACTTGTTAACATTGGTTGTCTGTCATAGGATTTTTTGAGGGGATGTATAGTATAATAATATTCCTGACCCAGAGTAGAAGGACAGGGGAATATATTATAATTTGATTATGTACTATCTGTAAAAACTAGAGCAAATTTAAGCGAATTTTGTTAAAAAAAAACAATAAATTTTCCTTTTGGGTTCACGAAAATGTATTTTGTCTCTCGAAAGTCACATCTCTTGCCATAACAAAATATAAAGCTCTGGTGCAGAAGGTCGTATTAACAGGAATACAATCACCAAAAAAATATGCCCTAAAATTGTAAGTTGCTGAAATCTATTGTTTATGAGATATGGAGACTGCATTTATAACATTTGTTCCAAATTTTACGCGTTGTGAATGAACTTCTACGGATGTTTTTTAATCTTATGAACTAAAAAAGAAGACTGAAGTAATGGTGGTCATTTAAATGGAGAGGCATGAGCTGTTACTGAAATCAAAGTCATTATCAAATTCTACGAACTCCGAGTTTTATTTATGTTTTTTCTTAATGCTTTAAAAACTCTTCAAGGGTAACTAACATCCCACGAACATGAACTAGTTCATGATCAAATAAGTTTGCTAAATAAATTAATAATGCAATAAACCTGAGTTTAAATTTGTTTTACATATGATAAGGAAAAGCATCCAAATTATGATAATATTTTTACCGGAAATTCCATCTATTTCAGTATATTTAATATCAAACAAGATACAAATGTTGACTGAGTCAACATTATAATGAAAAATCAACAGTATCTTAAAATGAATTAAATATATGTAAATAGACCTTGTTAATTTATCAAGCATACAAAAGGCTTTAATTTATTTATTTAACTCGTACTTTTTTTATGAAGATCCATTTAGTAAAATCCAGATTCAATCCTCTTAGGTTATCAGTTCCCTTTATATGGATTTTGAAGCTTTGGTTAGTGCAGTTTTTTTTGTATGTATTCTGATAAAGTTTTTTTTGTATAAATTCAACCCTTCAAAAAACCATGATAATTTCTGCCAATCTTTTAATATATATTTAAATTTATATTTATGCTCTTGTTCAAACACAACACTCTATCTAAAAATCTGACATGATCATCTGGAGATACTTACAGTACCTAACTAGAAGAGAACTTGAATGCAAGAATCACATGTGTTAAGTATTTTTCATGTATCTGAACAATGTATCTGAATCTTGCTTATATTTTACTTTGAGTCCTACAAACGGCTCCAATATCAATCAATTTAATGTTCATATGAAAAAAAAAGTTACAAATATAATAGAAAATATCTTTATCCTGACAAGTTTCTAAACTCAAAATGACGGTTGTACTACTTCTAACATTAATAATTATATATTTACGAATATGTATAAACTAATATATCATAGCAATCAATTTAATTACTTTTATCAAGGCTTCAGTAACAAGAGTATGGGAGTATTTTTTGTTTGGAAGTCCCTCTGATATAGTCTCAAATGTTTTATCAAGTAAGTTTGATTTAGGTGATATTTCACCTTTAATTAAAAAGCAACATCCAAATTGAATAAAACGGTCAATAAAAGTACTACTTCATATCACTGATAGAATTTCGTTAAATATTTAAACTATTTGGTAGAGGAACCCAAATACTTTTGATATTAGATTTAGACATATTCATTAATACTTTTTCTAATCGTTGGTCTCTTCTATAAATCTGTCAATTTTTTACTTCAAGTACTTTGACAAAAGGTATTAATGAATATGTCTAAATTTAATATTAAAAGTATTTGAGCAACCGATCTAATGACATATTTGTTTGTGAGTTTTTAGAAAAATTGTCCAAGCTTTTTGAATTTGCTTTATGCAGTTGCTATAAAAATGAGAAAATCAGTTATTTTTTCAAAAAAAAAAAGCTGCACATGTGATGTATATAGAAAAATTCCGAAGGATGAATTTATTTTCTACAAGGATGGGAACTTCTACAGGAAGTTCCTGAATGGCTCCTCCATTGACAAGAAAACACGTCAATCTTAGGGAAAATGTTTGGCAAATTTTGTTAGAAATGGGGAAAAGATATGATCTAGTCGTCAGACAAACTGATAAAGAAAAAGAAAAAATGTCAAACTTTGAAAAGGAACAAGAAGAATCCAAACTCCAAAATTAGTTTTTCGATTGATATGAAAGCAATTCAAACTATGAAAGTTCTTTAACTAATGAAATCAGTAAACAAATGTTACAGAGGAATAATATTTAACTCCAAAAATCAAATCAAATACTTGTTAGAAATATACTTTGAGTTTGTTCTGGTGCAACAGGATACAAAAATACATTATTAAGTGAGTTAAAGCTTGCAACTCCCCAAAATTTGCTTTCTGTAGCAAAAGTTAGAAATCAAACTAAAAAAAATATGGAATTAAAATTCAGCATTAAGAAGGAAAAAAAATAATACCATATTTATTAAGTTGAATGGTTTTAAAGATCTTATGAAGAGTATCATCATCAAGTTCTAAAAAGTATGGACTAATCTAGGAGCATATAACAAACCTGGAACACAAAACTTACAAGACTAGCTGCGATAATACTGAATGTATACTTGAAAGTCACATCTCTTGCACTAACAGAATATAAAGCTCTGGTGCAGAAGGTCGTATTAACAAGAACACACACACTAAAAAAAGATGCCCTAAAATTGTAAATTGCTGAAATCTATTGTTTATGAGATATGGAGACTGCATTTATAACATTTGTTCCAAACACCAACATTAATCCAAATTAAGAAGTTTCCTAACATTAAGTACGGCTCAAAACGCTTATTTTTAGCTGTAAGTCATGTTCATTTTTATAAAAGTAGAAAAAGATGTTGCTACAACTTCATACAAAGTGAATTCATTCTTTTTATATACACACCCGAAATCTGGAACCTTATTTGACTCAAAGAAAAAAAAAAAGAAAAAATACAGTGAACCTCACTATAAATGATAAAAAAAGAAAACATATTGTTGATTCAGTGAGACATTATATAAGATCTAAGGCTCATTTGAAATTAAACCCAAAATCTAACTTATACTTAGTAAACATGTCTACAATTCCAGAAAGTTGTTTGACTCAATTACCCTAAATAATTGATGACGTTCATAAGTCTATAAAAGGAACAAAAATTGTATCTAGAGGATATCTCTAGACATTCACAAAATATAAACGGATGTCTTCCAGCAACTCCCCAAAAAGCTAACTAGAATAACACTAGATGAAGAGAAAAGACACCAAAGACTCTTAGAAGTTTATTATTTATGGTTAAAATTATTTACAAAGTCCATAAAGGAAAAACTTTACAACTTTAACTCAAGATGAGTGAGTAAATACATACGTTAACCCTGAGACTAGTTATCTAATGACATTTCAAAAACATTTATTTACTTTAATAATAACTCTTCATATTATCTTTATTTAAGACGTCATAATTTAAAAAAAAAATCATTTATATGTCATGTGTACATATACTTGTTCTCATTTTAATTGTATTTTTATATCAATAAGAGGAATAGTAAGTGTTACATTAATTTGTACGATCCATATGTTCAATTACTATGTCAACATGAATTGTTTTTTTTTAAATTATAATTATCTATTGCCATAGCCTATTCAAATATTAATAATTTGTTTTGTTTTTCATAAAATTTCAAGCACATTTAAAGGGATTTTATGACTGCCACCAAAAGCTTTTTTTAACCGTATGTAGCCCTTCAAATTCTTATTCGATAATAATAACAAAAAAAAATTGAGAGTATTCTTAACCATTACCAAACCTCATCTACCGATGAATTCGGACTTTGAATGAACTTAAGTTCATTTATTAGCCGACACTCAAATAGGCATACAAAATATTATACCTAAAATTACGTTAAATTTTAGTGATACTTTGATATGATATAAAAAAATGTTACTTCTTATTCAAGAAGTGATATTACTAACTGTAATTTGCTGATAACGCTAATGGCAAGTAATGCCTTGTAATTTATATTGCTAAATGGCTTGAAATAAATTAAAATATTCTTACTTTTCTTAAAAAAAAAGCAAAAAACAAACAAACAAAGATTTCAAGCTAAAAGCCTTATAAGCCATTATATATGAATCAAGAAAATATGTGTTATATGTAGTGTCTAATCGCTAAAGAAACATTCTCAAATACCTGGAATCAAGTCTTTTTTCTCGGTACATATTGAAAATTATAATTATTTTTTCGATCTATTTGCATTTGTTTACATACATGTTGTACTCTTATTTCATTCACTCAACCTTTCCTACAAAAAAGAGTTCTAATACACTTTGGGGCTACGGTGTACTCAGCCCCATTTGTATCCAATGTCATGGATAAATAAAAACAATGACGTATTTGAAGAAAAATAAAACATTTTTCATATTAAAGTTTCCATGAGGAAGCACAAAAGTAGTCAACAAATTGACGGCAGACTAAAAAATACATATTAAATTGTCATGCTGGGGAGGGGGGGGGGGTAGCATTGTGTACATTGTAGCTAAATCTTAACGTAACACCCCAGTATAACTAAATCAAATTTTACTAAGGTACATACATGAGCTCAGAACAGTAAGTAAGTAATTTTCACTTCAAAATTCATTATTTCTTGCACATAGTTACACATACACCAGGACAAAAATTAGACCATGTTCCACTCTACTCGAACAAACTAGGCCTATTTATGTACATTATATAATGAGAAAATACCTACAATAATCAATTTTAAATAAAAGTATTCGAAATATGGTCAAAATTGAAACGAATAGAGTTTATGAATTGACGAATCAACTTCACGTTCTACTCTACGTCATACTTAAAAACGAATATACATATAATCCTTACTTTTATTATGACCCTTGATCAAAATGAACTTCAAACTCTCCTAAGTCCATGATTAAACCCTATTCATCAACAAAAATAATAATAAAAATTATGTATTTTATTTATTTTTTTAATACAAATTAACATGTTGAGAGTATTTATATATGATGTGAAATATCTTTTAAGTAAGCATTTATAAAATAATATACACCTTACACAACAACATATGTATGTACATTCATCAAATAATCTTCAAAGGATCCTGTTTTTTTTTTGTTTTTAAAAGGAAAACAAAAAGGTTTTTTTATATATTAGACACAAGCAGATTTATTACTATAATTTAACCTTTTTTTAAAAAAAGAAAAGAGAGATGGATAGAAATGATTTCATTTCACACTTCTTTGAATATAAACACGTTTCTTATTTCAAGTAGAAAGATGGGAAGAGGGGGGGGGGAGAGTGTTAAATCTAAATACATAGGTATATATATATATATATATATCTTCAATTTATTTTTCTCTTTTTAAATCTTAGAAACCACTTCAAAATATGAATTAAATTACGTGAATATTTTATAAAGAAAATACATGTAAATAAAAAAGAAATATCTTCTTAGCAAAGTTTGAAACATTTTATGGATAGAATGTTTTTTATACTTATTTGCTCATCTGATTGAGCTGAATGAAGCGTAAATATTTTTTATCTGGCTATAGCCCAGAATGTACATACACTGTACATTAATGTTCAATATTATATGAAATGAACAAGGCACAGGTGTGTTCCAAGAGCAAACTTTACTTTTGGGAACTTTGTAATAAAGAAAGGTCCAATAGTGTCCAAGAATTGGGAAGAATTTGCTAATTGTATCTTAATATTATATATTCCTACTAACCTTGAACCCATTGTATATTTTTTTTGGAGGAGAGGTTGAGAGATGTAGTAAAGATCTCATTGTAAAGTAGAAAGCAGGAGGTGATCTTTTGAATGATTACTCTATGCTACAACTATTTTTGTGACAAAATATTTGTCAAACAGTTATTTTCACACAAAGCTATCATTCTGGAAGTCAACCATCTTAAAAGCATATTTTTTTAAAGGATCCCCTTAATAAACATCCTTACTTTTAAAGCATCAAATCATTTGATACTTATTATTCAACACCAAAAATAATTGAGATATATATTACGCTAACATAAAAGCAATCTTAAACAAAAGTATATAAAATAAATAAGAAGACATTTTAAATTTATATTTTACTCCATAAATATTAAAGTCCCAATATTTCAGAAGCAAATGAATCCAATTTATTATGAACTTATTATTAAAATTTGTAGAATAAGTTAAGATACCCGAGTATCTATATATATATAGAACCTTTATTTGATTTTAATGTCCTTTCAAATATATATGATTATTTATCATATTCTTTAATTGTGACTTAAAATTTTTTGCGACCTCAATGAAAAATCTCTAATTAGTGGGGTCTTTTAAAAATGAATCAAAACTATGTTTTAGTAATAGAAATGTAGGATAATAATTAACTAATTGAAGAGTACAAATGTAATTCAGGTTCAATCTTGAAACAAAATTATCCTAGATTGTTTTTATGTTCACATATGTTACTTGTTTTTTTTAAAAAAATAAAATGTGTGTTTTTTTTTCATAGAATTGTTTCCTGCTGGTGATAAACAATTACAGCAATAACCATTTTATCAAATGAATTACTCAATGCTTATATCTACAAATCTACCTACCAAACTACTTTTAAGATCTTGCATATATCAATAAAATAAAGTGAGTGCTTCAATGCATAAGTACCCACATAACCATAAACAAACTTATTTTTATCCTCCAATCAAATGTCATCTTATTTTTTTTGCTATTCTTCCAAATAAAAACAATAAATTCATGAATTTGTTTCATGTCTCAAGTCGTGTAATTTAGTTATATATTTACAAAAGTGCTTTTAATACCAACAGGTGTTTTTTTTATTACATATAAAATATATACCAGGTATATACTTTGTTTTTCAATTTCTAACGGTTATTGTGAAAAAACGATGACAAATTTAATTTTCAAAATAATAGCCATAGCTGGTGGCTACACATTTTTCCATCTCACAGGCAATACTTGGATGCCACACCAAAAAAAAAATTAACCGTCTTTGGCCGCAAACCAATCAATTTTTTGGTTTCTGCGTGAGAATTGAAGCGCTGCTCTTTAATGCGTGACCCATCGATGCGAACAACTTGATAATCGAATGGCACCAAGTCTGGTAAATAAGCCGTATGTACCAATGGTTCCCAATCGTACGTCGTACCAATTCCTGGGTCACTCTTGTTTGATGTGGCGGTGCATTGTCATCAAAAAAAATTACCCGGTGGCGCCGACTAGAATTTCCTGATGTTTTTGGAGTATAGTGCTATTCAAATGGGCCAATTGTCGTTGGTAGAATGCACCATTAACTATTTCACTGGGTTTTAACAACTCTTATTGAATCATCACAAGCATTTGATGTGCTTCAGAAGTACCTTTCTTCAAATGATAACAGAAAATCAACAATGTCTGCAAATCGTATTTTGAAGGCACAAAATTCGACATTTTTAAGAACAAGCAAGAGCGAATTTTTGTATGAAACATCAGAAACAATGAACTGAATATTGTTGCTAGAGAACAGACGAAAAAAAATAAGACATTGGGGATGGTATAAAAACACTCCTAACCTGATAGCCAAAAGTTTCATTTCATAGATATAGCTTATATATAGTAGGCATATTAAAGCTTTCTTTTTTGACGACGATCAAATAAGTATTTTTAAAAAGAAATATCATTCACTTATATGATGCTGAAACATTTTAGTTTTACTTGGAAAGGTTATACAAACGTAATTAGATATAAAAAAAAAATATCAAAAAGTAAAAATCCAATTATATATGTAAAATAGAGTTAATTGCCTTAAAATTAGTGCTTATTTATGTTATAGATATATGTAGATAGAAAACGTATTTATGTAAATACAAGTTGTAACTCGTGTTTAGAGCAAATTTTATTTCAATAGCAATTTAAAAAATTTAAGAAAAGGGTATTTAAATGAAGAAATTAGTTTCACTTGTGATGAGGATAATACGTTACTAGGAGAAATCATCATAAGGATTTTAAAATAAGTAAATGTATTTTATTTTAAGAAACTTATTGTTAAACATTTCTCTATTGTGTTAGTGTTTTTATATTTGAATATTCATGTATACTAATATAAGGGACCTGAGGGAAGAACTTTTAATTAAATAACATCTGTTTTTTACCCTGGTTGTTGAATGATATTTTTCGGAAAAAATTTAACTATATTCTGGGTTTGAAAATGTATTTGGAACAAATTTTGCTATCCTAAAAGGGAGAAGCTTGTATTACAAATGTTAGAAAATTGAGACATTCGAATAAAAGAGTAGTCACACATATCAACCCCACAAAAAATCTTAGAGATGCATATTTTTTGAAAAAAACTTTTTTTTTTTAAATGAAAGTTGGGAGTTTTTTTCAACAGTATAAGCTATGTTATTCACCTTTGCTATAAATAATGAATAAGTTATAAGAGTCCATGGAAGAATGTCGTTTGTCATCATTTTTTAGCTCTATCAAAAGGAAATATCCTCAGTTCAAAACAAGATACAGAAATCATTCAACACTTTTATTTATGGTGTTTTTAATTTCCTCATGATCAAAGAGGCACACAATAATTCTAAACAATATTTGTCAAAAAATACTATAACCCTGTGTGAGAAAAACTATGAGTTGTTTTGAATTTTGCACCAATTCTATTCAGATTCAAAAGTCAATGTGATAATTTTTTAGCCTACAGCTGTTTCCTTAAGTAATTAATAATAGAGTCTATAAATTATTTATTTGGAATCTATTACTTCATAATTCAATAAATTGTCTACTGCACAATTTGTCAATCAATATATATGAGGATGAATCAATTTCTTAATTTCTACTCTTTTTTACATATATGAGAGAAGAGCCCAAAATTGTTGATCAAAAAATATTTCAAATAAAAGTGAAGGTGTATTGACTGAAAATTGTCAATTTTGAAGGAAAAATAATTATTTTTGTTTCTCACATGTCTTAGAATAATTTTTCTTGGTAAAGTGGAAGTTAGGAAATTCAAAGTAACTGGAAAAATACATTGTGTATATGTATGTATGTATGTTAAATATTCATTTTAAAATCTTAATAAATCAAAATAAACGAAAAAAAATAATAACAAAAATAGTGCCTACAACATGATTGATGATTAACATTATAGAAACTAGTACAAAAAGAGAAAAGGAAACCCTTTTATACGGAATAACTTGCTGGATTTGAATCATATAATATATTTACATATATATATATATATATATATATAAAGATTTAAATCTCTCTTATATTAAATTCAAACTCTTTTTTTTTTTGTTAAAAGCGAGAGGAAATACTCAAGACTTTCAAAAGCTTGAAAAATAAGCCTTGTCTTAAATTTATTGTCATGTTGTAAATTGCTAAAGATAACCAATTTCCTCATTCTAATGTTGTTGCCTTATACTCTACTCTACAGATGTATATGTAAAATAAATCCTAGGATTTATTTATTTATTAAAGAGACGATGAGATACAATTCAAAAGCAGAGAGATAACCAATCCTTTTTAAAACAATCAAAATATTCAATTTATAAAAATATACACACACTTGAAACAAAAATGGAATGAATTTGCCTTAGATAAGAGTCTTTATGTCCTTCTAGCAATACACATAATTTAATATATAAACCCATGTATCAGATTTCATTTTTCAAGGCTATACATATATGTATACATATATAAAAGTGTAACTTGAGAAGATGAGTCAATTTTTGTTCGAGATACATATGAAAAATCAATAAAATATGTATATAGTGTATCCTAGTACTTTCAATTAATTAATTGTATAAATTGGGATGCTAACATTTAAGCAAAATGAGTAAGTATGCCTTGCTTCAAGGCATACCTTCTTTGTATTTCCATTATTTATTTTTTTCATTTTGCAGAGCAACTTTAAACATATACATACAAAACATAGTTTTTTTTTTTTACATAAAGGCCCTATAAATTAAAATCAAAAGAAAAGCACGTGAATTTAACATGTATAAAACAATGATTTGGTGATTAAAATGATTTCTAATATAAGGAAAGTGTCGACAATTGTCAATTTATTCGTGGTTTTTTTTTTTTTTGTAAAAAATCGAGATATGCGACGATATTTTAAACCATGTATAGGAGGACTCATTGACTGTGAGATGACTGACTTGATACGTATTGTTTTTATCTTATTGAAATATTTGTTTGACTGTAAACTATCGTTGTAGAATATTCAACATTATAGTATTGAAAACGTGGGTTCATTATTCAAAATAAATAAAATACTCTCTGAACAATTGTATTTTGTATATAACTCAAACATACAACTCAATTATTATAAATTTAATGATGTAAAAAAAATTTTGTATAATAAACTGCTTCTAAATTTGGTTTTTCTATTATTTCAAAAAAATAAAATAAAAATTCCATATTAGTTAAGAGCTCTCCAAATAATTTTATCTGCTACTAAAAACTAGTTCATTTAAAGTTGATTGTTTGTAATTATATTTATTTTGTCATACTCTCCTATACGAAGAGCAAATAAGAAAATTTTCTTATTCTAAAAACCAATGATTTAGTATTAATAATTACAGAGATATTTGTTTTTCTTCAGATATTAAGTTTTTAATTTACTTACTTACCTACATGTAAAGCAATTGAAATAACACATAGATTTTCTTAGCTACAATAATAATTATATTATTGCAATCTAAATGCAATGCATTTAGATTACAAATATCCATATACAGTCAAACCTGGTCTAACGGTCACCTGTTTTAAGTGTGACACTGCACTAAGCGGTCATATCCAGTTCCCAGGCAAGAAATTTATAAAATAAATGCACTATATTAATCGTGTCTTTGCAATAACCGGCTAGCAGTCACCCAAAATAATACATACCAATACAGATGAACCTGCTTCAAATGTCATTCACGGCTTGAAATGGAAACATTAATTATTCCAGATAATTAGTTATAATCTAAGTCACTCGGAGATGCTCTGATGAGTACTTACTATTCATATTTATATAGTACAATATACATATACTATAATACAGTTTGTATCGATGGAAGAAATATGCTAAAGTAGAAAAACAGAGGATCACTTTTCCAGTTTCCCTTGTCTGGCCGCTTAATACAGGTTTGGTTGTTTATAAATATATAGCTTTCTTATAAGCCATTCATCATAAAGGTGACATCATCCACATAATTTTAAAGTAATAAAAACCCTTAGAGCTCCTATTTTAGGCTTACATATTTTATATGTATGTCATAGGATAACTTTTCCAAGTATCATAAAAAAAAAAAAGACAAAATTTTTTTTTGTCTGTCTTGCTTTATATACAAATAAGTTTGTCAATAACTATAACTCCATTAGTTTGTTACTTCTGGTTTAAAATGCATTTGTGATGTCATCAGTGATAGTGTTATAAATAATAATAAGATAATAAGAGTAAAATATTCATCATTTAAATTAGTTTTATCAACTTTCTTTAAATTATTTTCATACTATAATTATGATTAGATTTAAAAAAAAAGGTATAATACGAATGTTTTTATATTAAATAATTGTGTTATTTGAGAATTTCATATTGCTTACATTACAAGTAATGCAATAATTTATGTAACAAATTATCAATTCCTATGAAAAGGATTACGAATTTTAAAATTGTAGACATAAATTAAATATATCATTATTAATAAATGGAATATATATATATATATGTAAATATAATCAAATGGGCCCTTTTATTTATATGATAATAATATTTTTACCTTGTTGCTTAATGAACTAAAAGTTAAGTTATTTAACTTTCCGGCTGTATTTGGGAATTAAACTTATATTTTTCCTTTGACAGTTATTATATGTATGTATTTATTATATATATTTATATTTTTAGTAAAAGCTTTCTAATGATAAATAAATGACAGATTATTTATAAATGAGGATGGATAAATCATGTACCTTCTTATTAAAAAAAATCATTAAATCTTATCACAAGAGTAGGCATACAAATTACAAATCCATCAAATCTTCTTTTTTTTAACTATGTTGAAAAATTGATATAAATAATAATTCTTACGTTAGTTCATATTAAATTAAAAAAGCCTAAATTGACAATGTACGGAATATAAAGTAGAGGTCCTTCGTGGGACTTCTTTGTCTTATATGTTTGAACGTGTATATATATATATATATATATGCAGCGTAAATACATTAAATACCCACACGCGTGCCTTAGATCTGCATCATTTCTTGTTGTTGTTGTTGTTAAGGAATATAAAGGAATGCACACACACTACCTGAGCTTAGGTATGTTCAATTGTATTCCAATCATTTTTGGTGCTTATTCCATCTGGTTCAAACAATAAAATAAGGAAGAAAAAAGAGGGCATATATATATATATATATATACTTATATCAAAATTGCAAATTCTTTTATGTATTTTTCGCACATAGTGGTTCGTGATAAAATCTTATAATATATAAATAAATTTATTCCTTCATGTGTAGGCATAAACCCATCAAAATAGACCATGTGTAAAAATCAAATAAGATCTTTTACTCATTGAAAATGAAATTAGCTAAAAATAAATAAATAAAAGTTACGAATAATCAGACTACGAAATTTATAGTTGTTTCAGGATAATGATACAAAACTAATATGCTGCTCATATGTTTGTTGGTTCTGAAACTGAAAATTAACTATAAAAAAATTAAAATATCACGAAGTATTAGTACTAAAAAGAGAAGAATTTTCACTGGCGTTAGTGTTTTTTTTAATAAAGAGAAAAGCGCAGTCATGTTGGAACCATAATTGAACAAAAACACTACAATGTTGACTTGATGGCAAAGAAACATGCCATGATAAACACGGGATTATCAGTTTTTTAAGTATGGGTGTACCATGGCATAATTGAAATAGATGACTGATTATAATTTGTCCTTACTCACTTTTAATTGATATTAAATATTTCTTTCAATCATTACTTAGGTAGTTGAAAAAAGGAGAGATTCCAGGCGAGGACCGATCACTCCAATAAATGTGTCAATAGGTAACTTACAATATATCAAACTGGTCTTAATTCTTTCTCTATGAAGCTGTTTATTGTGTCCTGTATTTTAGATTATCATTTTTACTTTATAATTTAGGACATTATTACATGGACAATTTCCTTACACACCGGGAATCCCTCTTTTTTAACAATCATACCTCATGGTTCATTTCAGTAATCATGAAACATTTAATATGTAGAACACAAATATCTAACCGCTATTTGTTCATATTATGAACAGAATTATCGAAATAAAGGGATTTCCTCTTTTTTTTTAAATGTTAACTATGAAACAGAAAGAACAATGGTTTTTATTCTTTTCAAATTTAGTCCATGATGGTCAATTTTCATAAAGAAAAGATTTTCATGTAAAAACACTCATATTGTTGTATGTGTATTATTATTCATTCTTTGTAATGTGCGCAATTAGAAGAATACAGCTTCAATTCAGTTTCTTGATTCTTGAAAAATATAAGCAGATTTACATTATTCTTCAACTTATATTATTAAAAATAAAACATTTTTTTTTTACTGACAAAAATTCGATTACTTTTTTATAGACAAAAAAGTTTCTCCAAGTTATTGAATGATAAATACTGAATCACACAATACAATATATTTTTAAGTTATCTTCTTTTCTAAATGTGACATCCTAAAAAAAAAGTAACAGACTTTCTGGATTGTTGATTCATTTCTTCATGAAAATGCTTTAATAGATGGTTCAAACAGTTTTAACAGAAATATCTCAATCATAGCCAAATAAATAAATAAATTTGAAAATTGTAAGGGTGGAAATTACCTGAGACTCTTTGTACCACATTAAGTTATCATCAAAATATCTAAAACTATTTGAATATCTTATTACCAATTCTATATCCTAAATTTATCAGAGTAAAATATGTAATGATCAAAGGTATAGAGTGGACCTAAAATGATTCTGTTGACACGTGATAACCTTTTAATTCTAATATTATATAAATTCCTCTTTGAATAAAAGTGAATATCCAACTAAATCGATTTACATTTACTGCTGGTCACTCATTTCCCCCTAGGAATAACCAACTTCAAAATAAAAAAAATGAAGAAAATGTGAAGCCATCATTAATTGCAAGAACCATATTTGACCAATTGCAAAAAAAGACCGCCAGGGTTACCATTAAAAAAGATATAAGAACAAGGTTCGTTAGAAACAAAAATCTATTTCTTTTTTACTCGTATTCATGTAAAACTGCGAATTAGACGTTGCTAGTTATCAACAGCACCGCCAAGGAAGGCATTGCAAATATAAATCTTTCTGTCAATATGCATATTATATATACGTATAGACCAATTTTTCCTTAAAAAATATTTTTTTTGTTCAATCAATAAACTCTATCCACAGAAATGATTTGTAACAAATTGTCCATGATCTCAAAATATCGCACTTCATTAAATTTTATTAAAAATATTATCTATACAAATATATGTACACACATTAAAAAAAAAGCAACAAGCTAACCACATCCCATTAAAAAGTTTACCCTATTATAAAATCTTAATAATAATGAAAGAAAAATAATCTCGTTAAAAAAAAACACAGACTTACAAAAAGTCATTCTATATATATATTCTTTTTAATACATAATATATATTAAGAATTTACTTTTAATTTGATTTGACATTCCCTTAGTATACATATTTGGTCATAATATTATTTTTTTTTTTTGCTCCCATCCAGTCAAATAAAGGTCACATCTGTATGTAAATATTATATATATAGATATAAATAATTTGTAATTTTTATTTTTTTTAAATCCTTTTTCTAATCATTGCACAAAAAAAAGGTATGTATTAGTTAACGGTGTATTGGATATAACTGCATAGATATACTTAGGTATATATGTAATTAGAATGTTTCATTCGTTGGTCTTAGACGCAGGCAGCATACTATTCAATTCATTAAGCTTGCTCATATATATATATATATTGGTATTATATATGTATATATACCAATATTTATATGTCTTTTTTTATGGTCTTATTTCGAATAGTATGTATACCTTGTGGCTGGTATCTACATGAGCAAACTTATTTATAATTAAAAACTATCTATGTTCGAATTATTATTTCGTTTTCTGGGGTAAATGAAAGAATTGATCAGATTAAAATTTAGCCAGGAAAATATCTAACTGCGTAGTTAGTAACTTCATTAATTAAAATTTGCCTTTTTTATTTTGGAATAAAGCCTTAAAATACCATTCATTTTTTTTTTGATCAATTTGATTATTTTTAGTAAAGAACCGAAATTTGTAATCAAACTTAAAAATGAAATACTCGGTAATTATAAATTTAATTAATTTATATTTTTTCAGTTTTAATTTAGTTTTTTAATAGTTTTTTTAAGAGAAAGAGGAGTCGATTTTACAAATAAGCCACCCGCAAGTTACAGAAAAGTAACTTTAGTTATTTTATTATTTCAAACCAGTTTTCTCACACTATTCTTTAAATTTTATTCCTTGTTAGTTCCTCTTAAGTTATGTTATTTATACAAATGAACGAATATTATGAATAAAGTTTCACCTTTTGTCCAAAAAAAAAATTATTTTTTTTTTACATATAAATAACTCAATAGAGGTCAAAATTTTACATGAATAAAAAACAAAACAATCAAAAATGCTGAGAAAATTTCAAAAGCACTTTTGCTATTGCAAATATTTTATTTGAGGTCTTTTAAATTCTTAATTTTTAATTTGTAGGATTTTGCTCTGCCAGTCATTTTCCTCTCTACCTTATTTTTATATATGAAGGGAGTTTTTCTTCAATGGAAATCTTTGCGTTAGATGGCGCTCGCATATGTAAATATATATATTGATTAAAGTTCGAGCGTAAAAACTACTCCTCAGATTATGTTAATTTTAGAGAAATATTTCTATAGTTCTCCTTGTCTCCTGAATAGATTTGAATCTTCAAAATAGGGAAGAATGATTGATATAAAAACCGAAATATTTTGCAGGTATATACCTTCCTTGTTAGATTTAAACTTCCCAGGAGATCACCAATTGCTCCATCTGTAATTATTAAGCTGCTCAATCCAAAATTTCTTGAAGTGAGTTGTACAACAATGAATATTTCTGAAACAAGATTCAATATGTTAAAACATGTAATCCATATTTTAAGTGTATAATTTAATTAAAACATTAATCTTTTTGTTGACAAAAAGATTTAACGAAGAAAGGTGAAAATATAGTAATTTTTTTTTCCCTTTATTTTCTTGCATTTAATTACATCATTTAACAAAATTCTTTATGTTTTACAATATTTGTCGTTTTTAATGCATTAAGAACAAATCTGCAATTAATTTTTTTTTTCTTATATTATTTTTCTTATTTGAAAATGTCTTAATTTTGTATTTATTTTTAAGGCAAATGAGTTTATTTCAAATGGATCACTGATTTTTTTTCGAACCTACAAAAAGTTTTAAAACATAAAAAAAAAGTTCACATCAAAAATATCAAAAACTAATTATAAATTTCTGATTAGTTAGTTTGTCAAATACTCCTAGGGTTAGCTGTGTTGTTGACTTATGCAATACTTAAATATTATAACTACACATTTATATGTCAAAACATACATCCGTCTTATACTTACATAGAGAGACAAATGGTTAAAGTTGACGGATTTAACCGATTTTTATTACAAAACTTAACAAAGCCTAACAATTCTATTTCTTGTAGGAGATATTAAATCCATGATTTAATGATGAATTCTTTTTGCCTCAACAAACACAGAAGGAGACAAAGTATACTCCTACATGAACGGTTTTTGAAAAAAAAAAAAGATGTAAAATTGTATATGGAAGTAGTTCCAACATTGTTACATCAAAATTAAAATCTGCTAAAGAAGCACTGTGATTGGCCTATATCTAGTACATACAGCTCCTTACTATGGTACACTTATGTGACTCTTATTATTTTTTACACTACAATTAAAAAACAAGGAGTAGAGAGTGAGTAATGTCCCTTTTGACACTAAAACTCTAGAACAACCATTCATTCGATCTTTTTTCAATTTGTATACTACTTAACCTATTAATAGTGATGAAAATGTGATATACTTATGACTGAACTCTGACGTCATCATCATATACTTTATTAAGTTTCACCACTTTCGCCGGTTAATCGATTTGAAAACCATCTAGTTAACTGTTTAAATTTTGAATCCAGTTAAGCTACAAACATTATTCATACATCAAAATGAGCATAGGCTACTGATATCTGTCTACTTAAAGTGTCAGGGAATCAACGGGATATTTTTTACACAACTTTATGCTATACTCCTGGTCTTTCTGTAAAGTTTTGTTTCGAATAAATATATCTGCCTTATAGTCCTGGCGCTAAGAGCTAGATAGTTTATGGCATGTATATTTTGGACCCCTTCTATCTTACTCTGTTTTTGCCATGAAGTCCTCTTCAAAAAAGTTACATACATGATTTCAATAACAACTCATTCACATTAAGCTAAACACCTCAAGGTTCAGGCACAGCCATATTGCGATAGAACCAGGATTTTTATGTAAAATAAGTTTGTATAAAAACGTCTAAAGGAAATTTAAGTGGAACTAAATGTACATACACCTTGACACTTGGAGAGAAAAAAGATGCATATCTTTAATGCAGTGTCCCAGGGGAATTCATTTCAATTGATGTAGGACTTTTTGAGGCATTGCGTAATGATATAATAAATGAATATTTTCAAACGTTTTGTAAATTAAAAAGACTACATTCATCTTTTGGGTGTAGTCAAATATATGGTTTTAAAATAGTTTTTGACGAGTAGAGAATTCAAAAGATCTCTTATTATTTATTGCTGCAAATTTTGATAACATTTTAGGAATGTGTATTCAGATAGAATACAAATCAAACAAATCTACTTGATATTTTAATAAGAAAATTTCACAGGGAATTTTAACTTTTTATCGGTAATAAAAAGCTCTTTCAAATACTGCTTAAATTAAAAAATTAGACTTTAAATTTCTACGAAATTGTCAAATTTGACTCTACTTAAACTAATATACAAACATACATTACTAACCATTTAACAAATGGTTGTGGTCTAACAAGGAAAAGTTTATTTTTACTAAATATGTATGTAATATGTATAATGAATTTCTTTCTTTCTTAGAATTTTTTTTTCTTGAGAAAAGAGAAAAATGAGGGAGAAACGTTTTACAAAATTAAAATGTAACATCATTTACACAATTGACTTCTTTTTTTTTTTTTTTTTTTTTACATATGCCACAATCAAGTACTTTTATATCAACATAAAATGTTAGTTATAGAATTATTTTTTATAAATATATATATTTTTATACAACTTCAATGCCTTTTTGTAGAGACTCACTACTTTGAATACTTGTTTTTGACATTAAGAATGAAGGTATTTGATGATGCATGCATGTTTATCAAAATATACAATGTTTTTGTAACTTATAACATTTTTTAGCGGAATAAATAAATATTTAAAAATATTACTACAAACTCCCACTCAAATCTATTTTTAGATAAAATATTAGAGGAGAAAAAAATATTTGTTATTTGTACAACGCAGATATTCCTTACTTCTTCTTTCTTTCATTTAGGGCTTTTTTTACATATTTACAAACTAATTATAGTAGAAAATTTTAATGTACATATGTATGTATATTAAATTATCTACTGGTATCATATATATATATATATATACATATATATATATATATATTTACCGTATACGCATTTCATTCCCCGGTGTCACACATTTTCCTAATTTAATGCTTAATTATAAGAAAAATGATCTTAGCGTAATAATATAAAATAATTTTTACTCTTGTTGAAATTTTCTCAAATCATGTATTTCTGTATTGCTGTCGTTGTCAAATTTTGATACTTGTTCATATTAAAAATCAATACATCCATGAAATTTGATTCTAGTTGTTAAATATATGAAGGGACTCAAGTTCATTAAACTGACTTTTTATAAAAAAAATATAAAGTAAATTGATATTTCTAATTAGTTTTAAAAAAATAGGCTACTTTGTACATATATTACAATTAATGCTAAAACTTGTGTTTTGATGGGCTAACAGGATTTATCCTGACTATAAATTTATTAATTTGTTTCCTACACCTAGAAGGTAAGTCAATGGAAAGTTAATTTGTAGAAAGTTTCTTGTTTGATAAGTTTCAGGTGACTGAAGGGAGCAAATGACATATTTATAGATGAAGAAATTGCTGAAATCTTGTTGGTCAAAAGAAAAAAAATGAGGTCAAAAATAAGGCCATAAAAAATAATATGGTAACTCTGAGAGACAACATATTTTCTGCTAATGACATTTATATCTTCAAGGTACAAGAAGACATTCATTATTATTATTTTTTTTTTTTGAATAAGACTTTTCGACCAATTTCATATCTATCATCCCGGGTTCGAAAATTAGTCAAGAGTGATGAACATGGACTGATGTTTTTTGTCACATTGCTTTTACATTAACCATTGGATTTTGTGGATACTATTGAGAAATTATGAGCAAAGTGGCGTTCAAACAAATTTTGTATTTAATAAATTTATATACAAAATAATTTAACCCTAAATAATACTAATATTTAAATCAATACAACAAGAATAAAATGATAAATAACAGCATCAAAGGATGAACCTACGAAAAGTCGGTTTGATATCTATAAGTAACACCTTATTACCTATATTTAGAAACATTTTGATCTTTTCATTGTTATCGTTTTGGCTTATCTCATATAGCTACTCTACACCAGAGTCATTTATGACAACAAAAGATTACCTACTCTACTCAATTAATGAACAAAAGGCCATTTAGCTATGAAAATATATATTGATTGTTAAAAGAAAGGAAATGTTAAAAGGTACTTGAGAGAAGAAACAAAAGAGCATTATTTTAATTTGCATATTTAATTGTTATATAAATACTATTTAACAGATTTTAAAGAAGTAAAGTTATACTTACCATTGTTTTTTCAACCTTTATAATGATACAGGATGACAAATTAGCAAAAATGTTTTTGATCAATAATGACCATATAAAATTATGTTACAAAATTAAAAAAAGATAAACTATATAGCCATTATGGGTCCGAAATATTTATGCTAATATATAATCCAGTGTTTTTTTTTTACAATAAGGTGTAAGATGAAGACCACCTTATCCAAGACAAACACAATAGTACCTAGTTTTTAAGGGATCGACACTGGTCGAAACCAAAAGAAAAAAAAATGTTTTTTTATTTTTTTTTAGAAAAGAAAACTTTTAATCAGTTGGTTTGATTTTAATTTCGACACTGAGATCAAGACTTTAAAGGAGTTAAAACCACAACCAGACCAAGATGTTTAAGGATCAAGACTGAAACGAGACCAAGGTATTCAAAAATTGATCTTAAGACTAATAACCAATCTCGAAAACCAGATCACTTCTACACGTTATTACTGTTCAGAAGTATTGTACGATTAAAATATGAACAGTGTTTAACTTTTTAGACGAAAAATAATTGAGAACTAATATTCAAATAGATAGAAAATATATTTGATTATTTTAAGTAAAAACTCCAATTTAGAAAATACATCAAAAAGAAGTTTCATCAAATTCTGAGAAGGTTGTGTAAAAAATCACTGGAAATATTCTAGTGTCTTAGGTTATTTTATTTTATTTTTATTTATTAATAGTGTAAAGATGAGTTATTTAAAATATTCTTTACATAGGCCAAAATGAAAGTATGAAACCCTTATGGGCTTTGACATATACTCAAAATCGAACATAATTTATTATCATTTTTACGGATACATTTCTCTTATACCAACAATTTATTGCAATATTTTCTTGCATATGGTAAATATAGAAAAAAGCTTTCAGAAAATCTACTCTATTTTAACAACCTATAGAATGGATTTGGAATCACCTTAAATAAATCTTGATTTTTTGATACTAAGAATTTGAAAAACCCTTTTTAAAATATTGGTGTTTAACTCAAAAATATTTGATATTTCTTTCGAATCAGATTATGTATGTATGTCAATGTATAAATGAATGAATTATCAATGTCATTAGGTCATATTTTATATGACCTTTAGTGCTCAACAAGAAACAATAAATTAATTAATTAAAAACAAATAAATCAAACGACTTACTCCATTATCCCAGAAAATATCAATTGTTTGAAAAAAAAGGCCTTATATTTATCTCTAAATACTTATCATAAATTGCCAAAGTTTGTACAGTTATTATTCAATTAAATATAAACGTGAATTGGAAAAAATTTCAATGTCCTATATAAAACTTTAACTATCTATATTTTACTTTAATATTTAAAGTATTTAAATCAAACAAAGTACAAATATAGAACAAATATTAGGGATAATGATAATTAATGAATTGAAAAAGACTCATATATAACAGATTAAGTCTCTGGTATGTATGATCCTCATTATATTTGCCCATTTTTCTAGATGGGATTTAAAGTATTAGAAAGGCCTTGTGAATCAATGAAAAAAAGTCATTCTATATACATATAAGACTCAATAACATCACAAATTAGCATTTTTCTCTCTCTTTGTTTTTTCAGATCATTTACACCACCTTATTTTACATGTGTTCGATGGTTTGGTTCACCCCACTCGTATAATTTGTGTCGTCACACTCTGCTTGGCTTTTTTCAACTACTAAGGGCTTGATGAATGCATGTATGGAACTATTGGGGAACAGTACCTCCAACAAGGTTAAGAGCCACTACACTAACATAATAGCGTACATTATATTTTGTTGTCAGCAGTCAATTTTTCAACTTCTTTTCCCCGGATCAACTTTTTCAACATGGATTGGTTGAACCTAAATAAGCTCTAGTTAAGATGTGAACAATTATCTATGATTGCTAGAAGAATTATTTACTAATTTTGGGTCTTTTTTCTTATTTATCTATTTTTTGGGCTGAAAAGGTTGTAAGAGACAGTAAAGATAAAATTGAGTTTAGTTTATGTACATTAAATAACCAACAAGACAAACTTTCAAACATTATCATTTCTTGAGACAATTGGATATGAAGTTGTAGTAATCTTTTTAATTAAGTAATTATATAATCAACAGTACCAATCAAATTTAAAATGGTGTCACGGTAGTGAATCATTGATGAAACTGCTATAAATTCATTGGTAACTCGGCAATAATGTGGCTCTAAATTACAAAATGTTTTTTCATCTAAATTAAAAAAAACTGACTAAATTAACAGTTTTGTTTTGAATTATGAACAAGTACCCATAAGAAAAAAAAATAAAGGTCACATACTATTGGCACAATAAATAATACAAATAATGAAACTCAATTTGAAAACACTCAAATAAATAGTAGATACACATATGTAATTTTGAGGGTGGCTTTTTTAAACGGTCCCATATTAAATTTAAAATTAAAGAAATCTGAAACAGCCAATTGAAAATGTCTTTTAATACATTTTGAAGATTTAAATTTACGAAGAAAAAAAAGAAGCAAAATAGACAAAGCCTAGACCCTAATGTCATTTCCCCAGTGTTTTCTTATCCCTTCGAAGGTGGGTCACATATTTGTTGTTTTTTTGTCCCAATATGACTTAATACGTGCAAAGTATTGTTTTTGATCGTTCTACGAACTTAAATTATGTTCTTATGAAAAAATCAAGGGGGCTCAGCTCTGGAAAAGAAGGTAGTCAACTCCTCTTCTTATCCCTAAAATGTATAGAGTTACTCCCACACCGTTGTGTTTGAATTATTTATAATAACATATTGAAAGATAATCATTTTGTAGAAATTCGCAAAATTTAAATTTACTTATTTTATAATGAAGATATTTATCTATAAGCTATAGTATGAAAAAAAGATCCATGTCCGATGAGTCTAATAAAAATTTCCTAAAATAACTTAATAGAAAAATTGTTAACACAAACTTAATTGTTTCTTAAAATAAATATTTACCTATATGTTATAATTGTTAGGACTGATAAGAAAAAGATTGTTATTTTTCCACTTATAAATCCTTAATGTATTATCTAAGCAATTGTGTGTAATTAATCCTTGTCTCATAAATGTTGCTGAGTAGATAGGCAATAAAAACAAGAAGAAAAAGAGATGTAAAGAAAAAAATAAGGGAAAAAAATGAGTAAAAATGGGTAAAAAGATCCCTTTGAAGATCAAAGAAAACCTTTTGTTGTTGTTGTTGTTGTTGTTTTTGTTTATGTTAACTTTATGGAAGAAAAAGAAAGAAGGAGAGAAAGATGGAAAGAAAGAAGGGAGATTCAAATACGAAATTCGTCTTACCTCATATCTAACAAATAGGAACAATTTACATATGTATATATCTACAATAGGTAGATATGGGCATACTATTAAGATAGTGTTCAAACAAAGGCCATGATTTTTTTTCTTCAACACTTTGTGTTATAAATAGGGATAAATGGTGAATCAAAGCCTCATGTTCAATAATTGTATAACCATTTTGATAGTGTCTTTATTGAGATGTCTTCGTTTTATATACGAAAGATTATGTTTTTTTGTTCACTGAATTTTCTATAGTCGTCTATTTGAGAAAAGGCCATTCAAATATTTTAATGTTATAGCTCCTTTTTGGAGGCATTTTAAAAGAAAATTAGAGGGAAGGAAAGATAAATATAGATACAAAAGGAGAGAGAGACAGAAAAAGAGAAATATAGAGGTGAAAGATCTCTAAAAACGTTCCTTTAATTTTTTAAGTAAATCCTTTCAGGATTTTGAGTGTGGAATCCTAATTCGATGTTTATCAATGAAGAAATTTGCGTACATAAGAGGAAATCCCAGATAATGGATTACCTTCTCAACTATACCTTATTACTAGGATAGGGGAGGTAGGAGATTCACTTTGAGGATTCCTCGCCATTAGTACACACCCATTGGACTAGAATGTGTCATCTTGTGTCTAATAAACTTGAAATAAAGATGATACGGGAGAACTGAACATGGATCCATCGGATCAATGAATTCCTGGATATAACACTCGACATCTTCCAGTACCTGGGTGCATATTGAGAGTTTCAACTCGACGAATACATTTATGCTTTCTATTACATACGTGGAGCTATTGAATATTCTATTTTATGCCTTTATTTTTAGAAGTTGTACTGGACGATAATTTTATTATTTAATTGGATAGAACTGAAATCTCTATTTTAATGCTTGACTCTCATTACCACCTCCCCAAAAGTCCCATCCCTATAAATGAGTGTATCTTGTGAATGCTTCAGATCAAATGCACTCGACAAAGTCACTTGGTTTATAGGTCAATAACATAATATTGTTACACAGCTATTAATAAAAATAGTAATTTTTTGTTCACCTCTGTTAATATATTTTGACAGACTTAAACTGGGTTTGAGTTTAAGCCAAACATGTTACAGAGGTATTGATTAAATTCAACAAAATTTAGTGTCAATTATGGAGCACTTAAAGTATATGTATGTGCACACATAGAAAAGTACACAGATACTTAAATTATATAAAAATACTATTCAGCTTTCAAAGTTGTTGTATTGATAGACATAGATGCATTCAAATAGAGACGGGGTACAAATTTATTCTTAGCGGTTATTGTTTGTGTACAAGAATATAAGTATTATCTTCATAAATTAGTTTTGATTGGATCTATATAAATACAAAAAACACGCGCACATACATAAATTATCATTAAGAGATGAGTGTAAGCACAAAAGATGTATTATTATGCTTATCTACATACATAAATAAATGTAATGTGATTGTTTAAATTGCATAGCCGCCAGAGAGTGTAATTTGTATGTCTCAATCCATGACAAACACAAAAGACTTCATTTTTTATTTATTTTTATATAAACAAATTAAGAACTTGTATACTAATAAAAGTAAATGGAGTCATTCCACAATCAAATGACTTCCAAAAAAAAGAAACAATTTTACTTAGAATCTACTCAGAATTATGAATACAAATTTTGTATTTTTGAGGATTTGAAAAAGTCAAATTTTCTTAAGTTTGATGGCAAAAGAAATGGCTTGCAGCGTGACCTTTTTACCCCAAAGCATTGAGATTTATTTTGTTTTGTTTTTTTAGTCAAAAAATAAATGGGCTATACCGAGATAGAGAGTCCTTTAATATGTAAATTTTAGCTAAAACTCTTTTGCACCGCAAATTTCAAATACTCTGAATCTACATAGAATTTGGCTTCAACAAACCAAAGGTATTTCTACAAAGTTTAAATATACAAAAAAGTTTTAATTTTAAGTTGTTTTTTGGTACTATGTAGGTTGTTGCTTTTTGGGCCATGACCTTTGACCTTAAATTTCACTTTGTGAATCAAATATTGATAATGTAAAAAAAAACACAATATTTTGTTGGTATTTCGATCCACGAAGACAAATTTAAGGTAATAATATAAGCTCATGAGACGAGATCTGTGCTAAAACTAATCGTAAATAAGTTGAAGGATACGGAATATCTAGAAGAGTGTCTGTACTACTATACTCAGTATATTTCATAAAACGAGATCTCATGAAAGCAGTCATCATAAAAACAAGTTAAAAATATAACTTTTATCACTTGCATATTCCCTTGTATTTTTGACAAATACTTTATTTTTCTTGAAATTGAATCATAGGCTCAAAAATTTGATTATTATTTGATTAAATTTAATGATATGATCTTCTAGATAGTTTTGCAGTCTCGCTACATGGAATTGTTTGTCATAGGCCCTAAATCTCTTATTGGGTACACAGTCCTACAGTTTGAGAAGCTAGAGAAAACTAAATGAGAGATGGTGTAGGAATAAATATTCCCTTTCGTAGCCATTAGCCAAAGGCCCTCTGGAAATTATCTAGCAATGCAAAGGTATGGAATAATTATAGCTTCAAATTTCTAAAAGCTGATATGCACACCTGCGTAACTGTATTTTATGTTATTCGATACATCACTACCTTACATATATGCAGTTTATGACACTAAATTGCATATGCAAAAAAAAAAAAAAATTCAAGTAGAATTGTCATTATCATTTATGGCTTTTTTTTTCTCCTTTACGTGATAATTCCCAGACATATGATAAAAAAAACACACACACACTAATGAGAAAATCAACTAACTTTTATGAGTGAATATTTTACAAAATAATAAAAAGTATCTGGTTCGTTTAGAAATCCATAGGTTTATTATGAAATGAATGTTTGGAGAGTCTGCTTTGATGGATAATTATTTTATTTATAGTACTTATATCTGTGTATTTAGATTGCATATTTTGTGTGCTGTAATTATTGAATTATGAATATTATTATGAATTCTTGAGAAGCGTACCGATAAAAAAAATATATTTTTTATACTCAAAAATTTTCAAAGAGGTCGAATGATGTATTTATGCTGGTTTCAAAATCCTTTATTATTTCTTAAAGGATCAAGTAGATAGTCTGTTTTATCTGTGTTAAAATAATGAATTTTACCCAATGAGTCTAAAGTTTAGGAAGAAAAAAAAACAACCAATGACACACTAATCACTTGATTTTTTTTTCTTCACGGTGCTTCAGGATCCTATTGTATCACAATCATCTTAAATTTAATAGAGCACCATGGTTTTTATATTCGAATAAAACATCAACTTTTCGTAAAAATTATTGTTAGCTCTTAAAAGGTTATGATATTTTTTATGACATCACAAAAAAATAACATTGGCTATAGCAAATACGTCATCAACCACCCAATAAATAGCCGAGGTTGAGAGGTTATAAAATAGTGGTATTAACAGTTTAACATTAATTGGAAAAAGGGGCATAACCCCCCTCCCCCTAGTATAAATGTACACTATTTTTATGACTAAACGAACTCTTTGAACTCATTTTTATTACGTATGAAATCCCTTGGATAAACCCAAATATTCTCTCTAGTTAATTTAATTTTATATTAGACTAAATAAAATACAAAGGTGTTATATGTATTAGAAATAATCATTGAAACTTTGAATTAATTTTGTTTTTTGTAACAAAACTCAAACGTTTTATTTTACATACCATTGAACGAATGGTACATAACATACAAGAAACACAGGTAAAAATATTCAAATGACATTTGTGTATGTAGGTAAACACTTCTAACATGACCAAAATATATAGGGATCCATACGAATTATTTGGCGGTTAAAAAACCACTAAACAAACAATTGGACCTCTCTTGTTCCTCAAATTAACCATTTATATTTTAGTAAAAATGACCGTATAAAGGCTTAAAAGGAGCCACTTTGCCCTTGAATAATTTATCTCATCAATGTAGCAAAGTAAATGAATCATTTACAAATATTTTGAAAAATTACAAACTTGATTTTTTCTTCTGTTAATATTAAATTGTTGATTCAGTTTTATTTCGTTGATGACTGGTTTGTTAACACACATGTGACTTTATACTAGTTTTTATTTTTTTTTACCAATGAATGACTGTAAAGGTGATGATGTCATATATTTTAAATTACATTGATTGTCAGGGTCAAAATATCAATGGAGCGCACAAAAAAACCAATTTCAGAAACATCAGAATTAATTGAAATGTCCTGGTTTTCAATGGTCAAACAATTAAAACCTTTTAATTTCATTTTTACAAGGTATAAAAAAAGACTTTTTCTTTTTTTTCTCATTTAATTAAAAATATCAGTAGTAACCGTCCACTTCAGCCAATTACACTGGTCAACAAATTCGAATTTTTCAATGGAGTATAAGTATAATAAAAGTTATTCAATTTTGCACGTTGATTTCAAATCTGTAAAAAAAAAATCCAAAGTCCGAGGGTTTTCGAAAAATCGAACTCTACTTTTCGAGCTAATTTGGCCCATTTTCCAACTTCAACTTCAATTCAAGCCTAGAAAGATACTCATTTTGTGCAATAAAAAATGTTGATTTGCCAGTGTATTTAATGAAGATTCCTATTTCAGTCTTTGTTTTAACCTAAAGAGACTCCAGGGGGCTTAGGGGACGGGAGTGGTCTCAAAAGGCGGCCCAATCCTTTGTACTTCAATAATTCCTTGAATATTACATCAAATGGATTAATAAGGAATACATTCAAGAGCTTAGACTCACAGCCTTCAAACGAGATGTGAAGCGCACAATAAGAATCCTTAATTAAGAAGAAATTGTCTATCAAAATGTATAAATTTTCATCCAATTTAGAGCAAAAATTTGCCAGAAATCTAAGACTCACGGTAGAGCTACTTAAGTAGTAGCACTCAGTAGAATTAAGAAACCAGCTGAAATCCTCCTGTAAAAAATATCAGATTTGAAATCAGCGTGCAAAAGTGAAAAACTTTTATTATACTTTTACCCCTTAGGATTTTTGACTCTTGACCAGTGTTTTTGATTTATCCAATAAAATATTCCTAAAATCGACGGATTTAATCGATTCGACTTCTAGTGGAAATAATTTTTTTAATTCATTTATCTATGTACATATGTACAACAAAGGCTTTTAAGCAAATTCTGTGCATATTTATCTCCTTGACCATATGCATTCATCTGCATAATCATATTAGAAATGTGCATATTCTTAATTGCAGTAATATGTGCAAGACATTGTCTATTTGAATTTCATCATTTATGAAATATTTCTATAATATACAAGTGTTTCATCATGTTAACAACGTTTTATCTTCTTTTGAAGCGCCATGCAATATATGACTCTTTTTTGGTTTCTTTTTTTTTTATTTAAATTGCTTGAGAGAACATTCTTTTTCTTCAAATGAGATGCATTTAAGTACAAAGATAGATTAATATACATACATACATATATATATATGTATACAATAGAATGACAGGGTTTGAGTTGGTTTTTTTATATAGGATGTATGATGGTTTCACATCATATTTAGAATATGAGAATAATTTTTTTTTTTTTTTAAAAAAAGGACAAAAATCAATGTATTTATTGTATTTTTACAAAATGATCATCATTAGGCATTTTTTGATTTAAAATATTATAAACAGGGGTCAAACATTGCATCATTCATATTATTTTCGCAATGATTGGTTGATTAAAATTTGCAAAATTTTGCACCAAAGAAATAACTTCTTTGTATGAGTGAAAATGATGAACGAGGACATATTTATATATGATGCGTGCGCCTTCATTGTTCTTACTAGGTCTTTCATAGCATTGATAACACTTCAGTGGAAGGCCTATAGAGTAAATAATGAGTGATAAAGTCTATTGTTGCTTTATTATTTAAATTAGCTATGAAAAAAAAAATTAAAAATCGCAAATTACATATGTAAACAGAACTGTGTTCCTTATTCTTCTACACATTTTGGATCAGCTGTTGATGTGTCTATTCTCCTTATTCGTAGCTTTCTAAGTGTTGATTTGCTGAACTTCAATTATAATTTCTAAACTATGAATATTCCCAAATTATTAAATGCAAAACAGTAGCCCAAGAGTTGGAAATAGTGACGTAATTGACTAGCTATTATAGGTACAAAGTATCAGTTCATTGCTAATAATTGTGAATGACATCTAAATTGATCTTTAAATCAGCAAAGATGAATTTATATATTTAGTTTCTCCCTCATTTAGATACATACATAGCCAACAAGTCTGATAAACAGCTTTTGATATGTTCCTACACCCCATGTACTATTGATTGAAGATTTAAATGGTTATATGTAGGAGTTGATTTGAGCAACACTATAATTGCTCTAAAAAATAAGTACTCTTTCTTTTTCTTGTTGCAATCCTTCACAGTTAGTTGATTAAGATTTACAAATCCTTCGCTGTTACCATCTACGTATCTTAGTTATTACACAGTAATATTGACATAGGGTTAAACAGTTAGGTAAAGAGTTTCATCGAACTCTATGAACTCAACGTTTCTAAGAATTACATTAATAACTACGCTGTTCTTTTTCTTTAGTTCAAAATCTACAAACAACATAAATCTTTTTTGTACTGGGTATAAGCAAATAAAGTTTCATATCAGACTAGTTTAATTAAATAATTAAATAGTTTCTAACTGCAATTCATTAAAGAGATAATTAAGGAAAACTCATATTTTTATATCTTATACCAAGACTACTACTAGAATACGATGATCATCCCTCTGGCACCGACTCAGACTGAACCATAAGTTAATTAACATATTAATCAATTGACTCATTCTTCTTCTTATCAACATGCTTTATCAATAGATAAAGGGATATTTATTTAAAAAAAATAAAGAAATTATTTCATTTTATCAGATTCTTTTTTATGACTCATAAAGCCTTTACGACTATTTGTAAATTAAAAGCTGTTTACAATAACTACACAGAAGAATCACAAAACATTTTATATTGGTTGATCAAATAAAAAAAAATACCTATTCAACCGTATACAAAGATTGTAATTAAAATCAAATACGATAAAAATTTATCAAATAATAAAAACAAATTATATTTTTGTACATTAAAATGTCTTTGAAATAAATAAAAACAAATTGAACAATGGTTTTATCATTAAACTATTCAATGTTCAAAAATATTTTTGTACTTTAAATTATTAAATATTTTATTTATTTATTTATAGTCATTTCACTTAACAGAGTAGTAACATAGATATAACTCAACAATAGCCTTTTTTCAACTTTATAAAATAGATTTTTATTAATTTGTAATTAATATCAGATCCGAGGCAACACTTTGCCAAATACTCTGAAATAAAGAAAATATTTGCAATTTATATACTGCTTTGATTTACTGACTCTTTTTAATGACGTTTTCAGGAGTGGAAAGTGTTTCATACCTATTTAGAAGTGAGTAATGATCCAGTATTTTTGTTGTTTTTTTTATCAATGATTGAAAAATTAATTATTATTGATATAATTAAAATCAACACATCCCTATTTATACTTACAAATAAACTTGTCTACTACTCTGGCCCTCTATTAGTATTCTGAATGTTGTTGATTAAGCTAAACTTGAGTTATCTCTTGTTAAGCTGATAATAATTTCCGTCATATAATTAAAAAATATTTCAACAGTTGTTGACACGAATTAGGTAACTGTTACCAACTGATTTTGAGTCATATTTTGTAGTCTTTTTGGAGGGAAAATAAGTTAAGAAAGTCAATAAATAAAAAATTGTGCTTATTAAATTTCGAATCAATACCCAAAAATAAATAGACTTATGTTCTATTATTCACCTATGACGTAAATTTCAATATAAATTTAATTTGTCAATTCATTAAAATAATGAAATGATGTCTATGATATTAATTTGATGATTTAATTCCATCTATCAGCGACGTGATGGGTGCACGATATATTAATGCAGTAATTTTTGACACTCTCTCTCCCATGAGATGATATTTGAGCATCTGTGCCCTCAACCCTCATTTTAATAAATACATGTTTGTTTGTTTAGCTCCTAGATTAGCCCCACCTCACCGGAACTTAATCCGGTATCAGCCGTTTGTGAACTACCTAGGAGCTAACTTTATTTTCAAAAATTTCATTAAACGTACATAATAATTTATAGCTCCTGAAGATGAACTCCTCCAGGAAAATCCTACGGTCCCCGATCTCGTCATAGAGCTCTTTAATTTTCAAATGCGTCCGTGGACAGTGATGAATGAGGTGGAAGGGAGTCTCCTCGTACATATTACTACTATTTTTTTTTTAAAGATATATGTAGAAAAAATTTCTCCTGTTCCCCTCTCGAGTTGTTCTACACCCTTCTAATTTTCAGAGGCCTTCAAAATGTTTATTGAATAATAAATGTGAAATTGATTTAAAAAAATGGGCTCCTAGTTGCTATTCAATTTCAGGTACATAAATATATAACAAAGTATTCACAGGCAGTTGAAAAAATATCCACCAACCAATTTAATTGCTGTTTTAAATTGTGAAAAGCAAACTTTATTTTATGAATACCTTTGAAAATTATTATTATTTATGTAGTAAAACATTTTTTTTTTGTTTCACGGTATGATTAAGAATTCAAGACATTAATTCCTTTCTTTTTTTTCTTCTTTTTAGCCTTATCCTTATCGTCATCAGCTCGTAATCTAAGGAAGAAAAAAAAATCTCTTTTAAGTTTTTTCTCCTTAATCCTTCGTATAAATAAATAAATTTGTAAATATATATATATTATTTTTCTTTTCTATGCATGGGCTTTTGAAATATATAGGTACATTATTTATTTAGATATAAAATGAATTATCATACTTTCTACACAAAATTATTTTCTACTGGCTTGAATCTACTTGAACGTATTGTTTATTCAAGCATATTTTGATATATATATATATATATATATATATGTAAAATATACATAGATTGTCTGATAAATGCTTTCTTTAATCATAAAAGTATATAAGATGACAACATTAAGGCAGACTGGGAGTTAAAAAAAGAAGTTGAAAGAAAAAGAACTTTTTTTCTTATATTGTAAGCATTAATGCTTACATTATAAAAAAAGAAGAATAACTTTATCGGAAACGATTTTAGAGATTTTTTATTATGGATAATTATGCAGCCTTATATTTAAAAAATATTTTAATTAGGTAGTTTATATGATAGCCACGACTCTCAGAATTATAAATTTAAAAAATATTTTAGTTCTAATGTATAAATTAGAAATTATTCAGATCTAAGTTCTTTTGAGACACAGGTGTCCCACTGGGTGTGAACGGAGTTTTTTTTATTAAAATATCAAAAGAAATCGCTTCAAAATATCACCTGTAAAATGTACATAACATATGAGATATATTTTTTATTTAAGATTTTTCAAATATTTTTTTGGTCAAGTAGAATATAAAAATAAAGAATAAATTTAATAAGATAACATAAATACGAAAAAAGACCTGATAAACTGAGTATTTTTAAGATTGAGAAAATTCCCATCAGACTCAGAGGAACACAGGTTTCCCATAATTTCTCAGAGAAATGAATTAAGCTACAATTTTGTTATACAATCAAATAAGGTTAGTATTGACATTTTGACCTCCAAAGACATAACTTCCAGTTAAAAATACTTTCTGACACCTTACGGGTTTGAAAGGATTAACTAATTTTATGTAATATTCAAGTATTCATTTAAATACAAAGGATTAGATTAATCGACTTTTGGGCCTACTCCCGTCCCCTATGCCCCCAGGAGTCCCTTTAGGTCAAAACAAAGACTAGAAATGGAATTTGAATTATATATATAATTTTTTAATGTAGAAAATAAGTATTTTTCTTGGCTTAAATTGATGATGAAGTTGAAAAAATGGACCAAAAAAGCTAGAAAAGTAGAGTCTGATTTCTCGAAAACCGTCAGACTCTCAAAAAACAAAAATTACATATTTGAAATCAGCGTGGAAAACGGAATAATTTGTATTAAAATATACCCTTTTGGATTGGCGACTGTTGACCAGGGTAATTACACTCATAATGATTAACAGAGTCAAGTAGATATTGATGAGTTGAAGAGGAAAGGGAACTCTCAAAAATCGCTGTTTAAACCAGGATTAGATTTTTAAGGGTTTAAGTAATTATACTCTTGACTCATCAATCTTCAATAAATTTATTTAGTAATTTTTAATATACTGTCAAAGATTTTGTGTAAAAATTTGGTTTGTTAAAAAGGGATATTACTTTTTGTGGATATGTTATATTATTATCATTTATGGATTTCATTTTTGGTAAATACTCGTTCGTAAAATAAATATTAACTCTATGAACAGTAGCCATTTTTTGTTTATTGAGTTTTTAGTAAGTCAAAAATTGTTATTTTCAATAAAATCTTTCATATATGTATACAACTCATAAATTCAGAATCACGATTAGCTCAACAAATTCGTATAAAACAGTAGTTTGTACCCTGAAATGAGGTTACTGAAACGATAAAAATAAATACATTGTATATTTAATTCTATTGTTTTTAGATCCACCCTACGTATGTAGAATCTTTATTAACGAAATGATGAACTATTAATTGATTATTCTTATGAAAGAGAAATTAATTAACAATTACTTAACTGAACACATGTAATAAGTAATAATAATTTTATTAATTAGTTATTATTGCTATTTAAAAGCTCATTAGGAGCAAAGTAAATAATGTGTATTTGTTACTTTGTAGAATTATCTAACTATGTACTATCCAAAGTTAGTTCATATTCACTAGACATTTGTATTTACATATACCAACACATTGATTGTAGAGATTTATATCCGGTTCAGATTGGTATCTTGGTTTTGCAAGGAAATCATCGTTCTTATCCATAGTGTATCTAAAAATTCAATTTTTATAAATAAATATTAATTAACATTTTGGTTTGTCAACAAAATTTAATTCAATTTAAAAATTTCGTCAATATCTTGGAAACGAATTGTTTAGACATCAAATAAATTTAAGTTTCTTTACATACATACTAAATTTCGTCATGTTGGGTGAGAATGCTAGATTGTACATCCAATTATCACTTATTCTGTGATTTACTGGATTTCAGAAGGTATAGATACATGATTCAAAAGCCTTCATCCAGTCCAAATGTCATAGCATTGTAACGCACTCCCATTGATAGTTCAATAGTTCATAACTTCAAAAATTTGTACCTTAAAACTTAAAAAATCTCACTAATTTCTATAATAATTATTTTCGTTAAATATAATAATAATAATTCATATCAGAGTTTGAACTTTAGAAACTATAAAATCAAAAAAATTACTTCAAATTTTAACCTCATAGGGTTTTTTTAGTTTAATAAATAGGCAAAAAAGTATTATAGATTTTTTTAAATATTATTAGAATACTTTTTTTAAACAAAGTAATCAATATCAGCATATATGTACTTAAATACATTCTATTTGTTTATTCATAAATACAACTTTCACTTATTTAGTTTAGAAAACAAATTTAATTATTTTTTCTTCGTAAAAACATTTTTTGAAAATTAAACGAAAAAAAAACTCATTTTATTAATTTCATTATAATTTAATTACAAAAAATTTAAGTATCTAATTATTATCAACCAATGGTTCACGAATGAACACAAAAAGAGAAAACATGGATTTGAGCTAAAATTTATTCTTAATTCCTATATATGAAAAAAAAAAACTTTATTTTTTTTGAGTAAACAAAACAGATCAAAGGAAAATTGGGTACAAAAACGAGTAGAATAGGTACATACACCTTTTTTTTTCTTTCTTGGCATTCCCTTTTGTAGAATTTTTTTTTTTTATAAAGAAAGAAAAAAACTGCTGTATCTTTTAATTCCTTAACCAACATTAAAGGTTTTTGTTTTTCTTCTGACTAAAAATATAATACTATGTCCTTTATGCTTTTTCTATAAAAAAACAACAACAACTAAATTTTATTTATTTAATTCTACAACTAATATAACCCTTGGTTATTTGTGTAATGTGTATATAATTCTATATAAATGAATTATTAAAGAAAGACCTTACTTATAAACTTAAATAATTTTTTAAAATTGTGATTGCATCGTTAATAAAATCATACTCAGATTTTTGATGGTCAGGATGGTCAAATCATGGTGTTTTGCATGATAGGTTTGGTGGGGTTTGACTTTACCGATCCTTTGAGGCAAGCCAAAAAGCTCAGATATATAAGTCTATAGTTGTGAGCCTTATGAGCCTTTCTGGGTACATCTCCACACTAATTTAGCCGATTAATAATAATGTCAAAAACAATGCTTCAAGGGGTATCCAATGAAACTAATGACCTTTATTTATTCCATAAAGTTTTTATTTTATATGTAGACTTGTATATTCGGAGTCTAAATGCTAAAATATTAATTGCTAAAGGCCTTATCTCTCATTGGATATGGTACACATTGGATTTACCTATTAAACCCGGTACTAAAAAAAATAAAAACTGAAATACCCGTGCAAGCTTTAAATCCTTGAATCATTCAACATATCCATATTTATTTACAAAATATTTGCAAATAGATTGTTCAAAATACCAGAAAATGTAGCAAGTAATCATACAAGGAATTCATAAAAATACAGATGTGAACCTTCGATTCGGTGCGATCGTGAGCCAAAGGTTTTTTTTCTATAAACATCCTCTCCCCTCTGAAAAAAAAATACAAATTTGCACTAGCGAAAGAAGGTACATATTATTTCTCTACGTACTCTAGTGAAGACGAACATTTTATAAAATTGTCAATATGGATTCAAATAGGATTAAAATGCAGATAATCTCCAAATACGAATACCAAATTTAAATATCTATAACATACATTGTGTGTATATTTATTAATATATATGTAGCAAAAAAATTGAAAAAATTGATTGATTGTTTATTTAATTGAGAAAAAAGAAGAGGGTTTTTAATCATTTATAATGGTCATAATTACCTTCAAATAGCTAAAGAAAGTTTTTTATTGATTTATTTCCCAAATTTAATACTTTTATTTTTTCATTGAAACTTTAAGCAACTCTCTTTATCCTTTCTAATTGTTATTTCATTCTTAAATGATGGACATTTTCATAACACAATTGAGTATTTCTTCACCTTTTAATTCCATCAAATTTGTTTGTTTTTTTAGCATCGCATGACATTTTTGTATTTATAACAAGAAAAATCTCTTCAAAGTCCATTTACTATTCAGACAGTAGTCCTTTTTGTGTTTTTTTATTCCAAAATGATTTTCTAGCACTACTAACTGAATTTATGGATTGAATCTGACTTTTAGTTAACCCAAGTTAAACACCTCAATTAGTGTTTACCTATATAATATTAATTTGCATATACATACATGTTATCAAATCCATGCTAATGTAATTTTTACATCACTTTATAATATTACATATTTATTGTCACTCCAATATTTATAGTATACTCTCAAAGTTCAAATTTGTGCTCAATAAAACAAATATAGCCAAAAACAAAAGAGACTTCACTTTAAATTTTATGATTGTCAATGCCTATGCTGTAACAGTAAAATATGAAAATCATGAAATCTATTGTAAGAGAGCAAACAATGACTTTTGTCTTCTTAGTGAAAGAATAAAATATAATATACAAAGGAAAAATTTATTTTTTAACAAGAAACAAGATAGAAAATCTGAGCATAAATTCATTTCAAAAATAACACCAAGTGGAAAATAATTATTTAATATGGATCCGGTTAAATGCGTGGGTCTTCAAACAGATGAAACTTTAACTTTTTGTAAATATAATAAATATTCTTACCAAAAGACAATAAATACAACACATAATTGTCAAGTCAACAAGAAAGCAAGTTTGTATTCAAGACTTGAAAAGGAGAAAATCCACTTTTTTTACTTCATAAAAAAAAACGGCCAAATATTTTGCATTCATTTTATGACCTATCGCGTACAGTTTTTGCTAAAATATCACTTTTAATCATCGAGAAACCAAGGATTGTTGTCTATCCTAGGAAGCAATCGGATAAATGTTACGACTGCTCATGGCACTTATATGGTCCCTGAAAGAACGTCCATCTTTTTCAATTCCCCCAAGGTTTATTTATTTGCAGTTGGCGTAAACCAGTTCATCTGTTGAGACTATTAAGAATCAACTACATCCACTATCATGCTCACCATAATTAATCATACTAATAGCAGCAACATAGTCATAAATATCGGATGTTTTATATTCTTAATTGTGGCCAGGTTTTTTTTCCTATAATGCAGTTGCAATTATTGGAGTAATTATTTAATTAATCGAAATAACCTATTAATACAAATGAAAGAGAATGTTTTCAAGAATATAAAGGCAGTTTCTAACTCTTTTTTGATATAACTAAAATAAACTTGATTTCTTGTTGACTAGACACATGTTTACTATACCAATCAAGGTAATCCTTTCCAACAGATCATGACTTTGTTTCACATATGATATGCTCAAAAAAATGTCATAAAAAGTATGAAGCATGACCAAGCAATCTGACTTTTTGGAGATATCGACGATCTATCATCAATATTATCATATTGGAAAAATAGGAAATAATTTTTAGGTCTCAAAGCTTTTTATTTTATCAAATCATTTTCGACTTATTCAAAGTGCCAGAAAGAAATTTACATTTAATTTCTCAAGTGCTGGAAGAATACACCCAAAAAAAATAAAAATGAAAAAGTGGCAAGTAACAGTTTTACGAGAAAACTAACCAGAATTTTTTTTTTTTTTAATATTAATGAAAGTTTGGGATTGTCATTACATTTTGAATTATATTTTGTTATTTTTTACACTTAGCCCAATGGTTTTCAACCTTTTTCCATTATAAATCCATTTTGCTAACAGTTTAAAGCCCAAAGGATTTTCCCTTCTACACACTCTAATGATTTATTTTCAGTAGTTTTCGTTTTGTTATTTCCAGATTAAGAAATTTATGAAGAGATCTACATTATCTAATGGACGCCATGTTAATAATTGCTCATAGTCAGGTAATAATCATTGTGGCTTGAACGTTAAAGTACAACTATAATGATATACTGCAATCAATGTGATCTTCACGGACTTTATTTTACATAAGATCATATATATATATATATATATATATCAAAAAAAAATAATTATTCGATTCGTAGATTAAATTTTGATTCTATGGGAATTCATTAAACTCTAATCAATATTAATTCATTATTTTAATAGTATATATGTAATTTATTGATATTTTATATCATTAAAGCTTTAATAAATTATTGTATTTTATTAACATATTACATTATTTTTCTGCTCAACAATATTGATTTTCTAAAAAAGTAAATATTAAATGCTAATTTTGTGTACCTCACTTTTGGAAGTAAGTTTTACTCAATTTTAATTTTAGATTAATAATTTTTTAAATCAAATATTTTTCTTTGAGGAAAACATGAAATGCCATTTGCTATTTTTTGTTTGTTTACGTTTTAGAAAATAATATATAAAAGATTTATTAGATAGTTCAATTATATATATGGTATATATTTTATAATTGTAAGATATGTATAATAAATATTTTTTGATCTTGATACCAATGGATTTTATTAGTTAGTACATTACTCAAATTTGTTTCACATGGAGTAGTGAAACACTTTTAATTTCAATTTGTTAGTGTTTCTCCATAAATATTTCTCTCATTTTTAATAAGTAGTCAGGGTGTAAAAATTAGTACGATATGTCATCAAATTGTGAGATTTTATACATTCTAAAACATATACAGAGTACATATAAGGTATTGTCCATATATCAATGAAGTATGATATTAGCTCATACCTTGAAGGAATGACATTATTTTCTTTTTGAAAGGCTGCAATTTAGAAAGGTAGCAAAGAAAAATTTAAAAAAACTACAAGTCTCTTCGTATAAATAGAACAAATTCTCTATGAAAATTTTTTAAGAAGATGCTTTTAGTAAATGTTTTAATGAATAATTATTAATAATAAAAAACTAGTTTGAATTTGTATGTATAATTAATATATATCTATATATTATTTGGAAAAAAGTCGGAAGTTATGAAAGGTGTGTTACATTGAATTGTATGTACATAAATTCTCTCAATACTTGCACAATGTACAAATGAGTACTGACTCTCATCCCAAAAAGTTACTTTAATAGATCCTTTCTATAAAACAATGTATGCATATTGGGCCCATAACAGTGTTTAATTTCTCAGCAGTTTTTCAATTCGTCCCGTTTGTAAAGTATTTTGTCATAAAGAGAAAATACTTTCTTTTTTTTTTGACAAATTTAAAAAAAATATAAATGGAATAATGCATTTGATTAAATGTTCAAATGTCAACTATAAAAAATAATAATTAAAAGCACTCTGTTATGTATTTTTTTAGCTGAAATCATACCTAATAATTTAGTTAGATATATTATTAAACTGAAATATTTAGATTAATCAAGAGTCAGCTCTGTACTGCTATTCAAAAATATTTTTTTCGAATAAATTCATAAAATTAATAACAAAAATTGTAAAAAGATTGGTAAAAAAAAGCAAATTTTGACATGAGATTGACCCACAGAGTAGATGTAACAAATTTAAACAAATAACTATAAAATAAATAAAAAGTTTACTCAAAAGTTTGAAGGTAGTTTTTTAAGAAAAACTTTAAACACCAACTTTTGGTTCTCATGGGCCAACTTGTAGGCCCAAAACTATAAACAAATGCTATTTACATTCTTTTACCAATTTTTTTTGTCCTTATTGCTTTAAATTTCATATCTCTCAAGCCCATTCAAAACAATTATTTTTTTCGTTCAAAAAATACCATTTCTATAACTTTAATAACGGATTGACCTGAAAATGGAACAACCAAGTTATTTGTACATTGTAAAAACTTAGCTTGAGCTCTAAATATACAACTTCTTTCCCTTTTACAAGTGAAATTTAGAATTTGAACAAATAATTTGTTTATTTAAAATTTAAAAAATAAAATTATAGGAAGCAAATATTTAATTGGAATTTTTGAAAAATAATTTTATTTAAACCGAGCTTTTTTTGCAGTTATACCAATACTTTAAATCTCTTTTATAAAAGTAAAAGGAATTGAAGGTATATTCTAAAAATTGTTAAAAGAAGTGATTTTTTTTTGTTATTTAACAAAAACTTTCACTGACGTCATAAGTAAATTAAATAATAAATCGAAAGGAACGCTTTGTGTTTGTTATAATTGTATTTATACTTATTTTTGTCACAAAAAACGGACAAAAATCTTTAGAAACTTTATCTAATGGTCTTAAAAATGAAAAAAAAAACAAAAAAACCCATCCATTTAAATATATTTTTGATGCATACTACAATAATGAACTATCAGAAAGATGACGTATTACAAACAGGCCCTTAATATTTAATGTATAAATAATTCAATAGCTATCAAAGTTGTGCCTTCAGAATTTAATGGAATGTATTAAAATTTAAAAAAATATATATACAAACACATATGAGTGATCACATAATTTTATAATACACAAAAAATTAATTTTGATAATGCAAAGTCTATTGCATTGTAATTTCTAAACTATTCATCATGTTTTAAATTGATGACATTCTATCACAAAGACAGTATCATCTACTATCTATCAATTTTTAATATAAATGGAAATTTAGTGGGGAGCTCTTCATACACATATCTCTCTATGATATAGTATCTCAATTTAGTTAGATGTATTAGTCAATGATGGCTACTATTCTTATTATATATCTATTTAGTGAAAAAACTAAAAAAAACGACTGCATAGTGCAGGGGACCTCTATTCATTTGAAGGGAATAAAGGAATACATGAACTGCAAAATAAACTCTTTGATAAATTAATCATGTATTTAAAACTTCTTTTTTTTTTGTCAAATATAAACCAAATCAGAATAAAATTACCTTTAATTTAAATATTCATTTAAGTGTTTATGACAAAATGAAAAATTATTTTCAGTAGCGTTACTAAAAAAATCAAACTGATACCCCATGTAAATATGTGTCATCTGTGGTTCATATTTAATAATGACTGCTTTTAGCATACAAATATTTCTTCCATCGATTATAATAAACTTTTGATAATGCATCATCAATTCTATTAAAATTGTCATATTCATTCACAGATAGAGAAGGAGAGAGAAATAATTGTGAGGAAAAACCATTCATTGATGTGCATTATGTACATATTTTATTTATTACATCTAAATACATGCACCTCCGATTTATACACGATCGTACCTTTGAATCTGAATAGTAAGCAGTGCTCATTAGAAGATCTTTGAGTGACTGGGATTACAGTTTATTATTATATGGAATTATTAAATATTATATTTCTAGCGCAGAGATTCTAAAGTTTTGCATTACAGAGTTAGTGAACGCTTTTAAATGTGACAATTGAAGTTGGTTCATTTCTACGTGTATACTTTATTATGCTACGTTGTTGTCAATATATATGTATATGAGCTTGAATTCGACCAAATTTAGATCAAATCCATTACTCTACTTCCATAAACTCTATTTATCATTTTTTTTATGCATGGACAGTATAATTATTACCATGCTTCATAACTGGATAAAATGAGGTTAAATCAGAACCTTGTCATAGTATTTTAATAAAAAAAAGTTTTTCAATGCTTAAAGAGGATGCTTGGATTTTCATGCTCTGCTCTTATCAACCTGCATGTATTCGTGGATTCTCCCCAAATCGTAATTCGAAAAAAACTCAATTGAAAAATAAAGTGAAAAGTTATAAATTAATAATTGCACTTTTCATGAAGTATGTAGGTATGATTTAAAGCATAGCTGTCAAGTCAACAAGAAAGCAAGTTTGTTTTCAAATATTGAAAAGAAGAAAAATGACTTTTATGTTTGTTTTATTTCATAAATGTAACGGCCAAATATTTTGGAGTCATTTTAAGACCTATATCGCACGGTTTTTGCGAAAATGTCACTTTATATCGAGAAAGCAAGGATTGCTGTCTATCCAAGGGAGCAATCGGATTAATGTAGTGACTGGACAAAGAGCCGATATGGTCCCTGAAAGAATATCCACCTTTTTCATAGCTCCAGAGATTTATTTAGTTGCAGTTGGCTAAAACCAGTTCATCATCTGTTTAAGAACTATTAAGAATCAACTACATCCGATATCAAGCTCACCATAAATCATAGTAATAGTAACTACATAGTCAAAAACACCAGATGTTTTTTATTCTTGACTGTGGCCGGGTTTTTTTCTTCCTATAATGCAGTTGCAATTATTGGAGTCATTATTTAATTAATCGAAATAATCTATTAATACAAACGAAAGATAATGTCTTCAACAATATGATAGTAGTTCTAAATCATTTTTGAATATTTCAGATAAACATGGCTTCTCGTTGAATTGACACATATGTGTTATAATTTTATTAGTATGAAAATTATTTAACAATATTTGATTAGAACTATTTTATCTTGAGATATATATATATATATATAATACTCAAATATAAATGTATAAGTCGTGACTATTGCTCTGACTTTAAATCTTTGACTACGAAGAAACGAAGCAACATTTTTTTATGTCTACAAATAATGTACATAGATATGTGACCTTGTTTCTTTGTATTTTCAAAGAAATTTTTCTAAATTCTATTAGACACATGCATTCATAAGCATAGAGGATGCGTTAGAAGGATATATTATCTACGTACATATATTTAACATAATCTCATTTGATGCAATATAAATGTATACTACCTAGGTATGTAAAAATAATGCACGAAATATTCAATTATAGTTATTAAATTTTGAAAAGGTTTCTTCAAGATTTCTTTTGTAGATAAATAATAAAATTATCCATCTATCAATGAAATATGTGCATATATGTACAATCGTTCTAGTATAAATATTCTCCTCACCTATTTTAAAATGTGTTTAATATGTGATAGGCATTGTTTCTATTGATACATCTACATGTGTATGTATGTATGTTTATGAGAGATATCTTTTGTTATATTATAATTGATTCCATCAACTGAATTCTTAGATGGGTTGGTATTACGCCCTAAAGCTATGAAACAAAGTGAGATTTTTTTAATACACTATTTACTTGTCTAAAAGTTGACTTTTTGGTTCGCTAGGGGCATCAGTAATTACTTCATAGCAAATTATTTACCTATTTACTTGAAACAAAACAAAATAAATTTTGCAAAATGAAGATAAATATAAATACAGTCAAACTTGGGCTAAAGGTCATCGGCTTTTATCGTGTCACTACACTAAGCGGTCATATCCAGTACCCAAGCAGTAAATTTATAACATAAATGTACTGTATTAAACGTGCCCCTGCAATCCCCAGCCAGCAGTTACCCAAATTAATGCATACCAATACAGATGAACCTGCTTCAACAGCCACCTCTTATTTTTATGGAGTTTAATGATTGTAAAATATGGTACAAAACCTTGTTTAAGCAGTTACTTGCACTACACGGCCAATTTTCCTGGTTCTCCTCACCTGGCCGCTTAAAACAAATTTGCTTGTGTATAAATAAATATATGTATGCACTTCAAAAGCGACATCTTGGTGAGGGAAGTAAGTTTCATAGACAAGAAAATCTCTCCAAACTAACAGCCTGTACTTTCCCCAAACTTTTTTATAGCGTTGGATACCCCTGTAAGGGGGGGGGGGAGATTGAGAAATAATTGAATATAGGACACAAGATGTTTAATTTAATGTATATGCATACATTCTGGTGCATAAATATCATAGGCTCATAACTTTTTCTATCAAAACCATCATCTCCTTTAGAAAATATAAGAAATATAAATATAGAAAAGTTTAGTGACCTCAAAATATATAGTTTTTATATATATGTAGATGACCTCATGAAGTATTCATACCCACATATTGTAAGTGCTTTTTAAATGACTTGACTTTTAGTCAAAAGATGAAAGTAGTACACATTTTCGGCTTTTCTAAATCCAAATCATTTTTGAGTGGTTTAATCGTCCCTGATCTTTCAATTTCAAATGGTTCAAATATATATGCGGAATCTTTATACTTTACATTTAAATATTCAATACTCCACCAGGACTCTTAAAAATAACACATAAGGGATCGTATAAACAATTATTATTAAATACCTATGCATAGATGATGATATAATCAAATAACGTTATGAGATTTGTAAGAGAGAAGAGGGAAATGATTTCAGTTGCTCTCTTGAGTGAGAAATACTTTCCAAAAACTTTATGGAAGAAATAATGGTTTAAAAACAGATATGGGTATATTGAAATTAAATTTAAAATTCACGTGATGGTATTAATTGTCATAATATCTATTTGATATTTTTTTAACAAAAAAACTACCTTGCATGTATTTTAGTCTTAGTTTCGTTTCCATAATCTGATATAAAGCCACAAGAGCCACCTTATAGGTAATTAAATCATATTTGTTTTTATAAGATAATGTATTATGAAGGTATTAACACCCTTTTTATTATTTACACAGCTCAACAAAATTAAATTTTCAAAAAATCCAAAAGGGGTATAATGTTTTTGACCTCTTTTTCAAGAGTCCGACGGTTTTTAAAGAATCAAACCCTCTTTTTTGAGTTTTTTGACCCGTTTTCCATCTTCAACTTCAAATTAGGACAAATAGAATGCTCATTTTGCCCATTAAAAAATGCTGATCTACTAATGCTTTTTATGCAAATTCCATATCCAATCTTTGTTTTGACCTGAAGGGACATCTAGGGGCATAGGATACGGGAGTAGGACCAAAAGTAGGCTAAAACTTTGGTACTTAAATAAATCCTTGACATTTTCAATTAATTAAGAGCAAAAACTCGCAAGAAAACAATGAATCAGGGAAGAACTATAAAAAAACATAAGGAAAAGACTGACGTAGATTTTTAATCAAAATTGGATGAAAATTTACAAATTCATATTACGATTGTTTTAGTAAAAATAAATAAAACAACGAAAAAAAAAAACGTGTTAGAATGCAAGCATCAGTTGGACAAGTGTAATGTTATAATCTTGTATTTATATTACCCTAATATTTAACTAACTTGGTTTGAATTTAAATATTCAACAAGTATATACATATTGTAACCATAACTTCATTTGAATAATACACTTAGCTTATACCCCGAGAACCGTAAATCAAGAGACAAAGTTACTCAAATTGAATAATCATTTAATATTTATTGTAATGTTTTAGATAATAAATTTACATGGCTTCTTTCATCCAATCAAGAAAGTAAGAAACTCTTGGGAAAATGAGAGGTTTGTTCAGGTCAGAACAGTCCTTTATGGAGGGAATGACACCGAGAAAGACGCCATCTTGAATCAAAGGTCCACCTGCATCACCATAACAATAAGCACCTTGGACACTTTTTGTGCAGAGAAGGGTATTGTCAACTTCATTCCAATAACTATCCTTGCAGTCTTCAAAAGAATAATTCATTTATAGAGTCATATTTTTAGTATGTATATAGTACTTATAACTTACCCTCATTTGGAAGGAGACTAAATTCTGCAAATCTAGGAACATCAGACATTTGGTCACCTTCTTCAGTACTAATTGCACCCCATCCTACAATGGTTCCTGTTCCAGACAAGGATTGAATCTTTGATGGAAGAGATACTTTGTTCACGAATCTAGAAATACACATTGGTTCATGTTAACAAAAAATTCCGGAATTCTCAATTACTTACTCATTAAATTCAAATGGGGTCTTCACGTTGTAGTAACAAATCTCACCGATGTGTAAGGGTCCATTATATCCGTAGGCAAAAGCGGAGGAGCCAAGTGTTCTGTTTTGTTCGTGACCAGACAGAGTAGACAGACTGTGCATTCCTGCAACAACTTCAGAACCTACTTCCCAAAATCCTCTTCTACAACATTCTCCATTTGTAATTACTGTTGTCTGTGAAATAATTTGAATTCAAAAGACTGAATTAGTCACAAATTACATGAAATTATTTACCTCAGAAATAATGGTTGCTGCACATCTGTGACCAAAATAATCTTGGATGGAAGCTAAGAATGGGAACTGTCCAGGTTTGGCTTCTTTTCCATTAATGATTTTGTTTTGGAATAGACTTCCAGCATCAATTGATACGGCTAATAAAGCTAGACACACGAGATATTTCATTTTGATGTTCTTCAAGGGAAGATTCTTCTATTTGAATGATGTTTTATTGTCTAAGACATCAGCTTTATATACAATTAAATTCTAGATAATTCGTTGTTATCTCTCTTTTAGATTTGAATAACAAATATTGATCACTTAATGTATGTATATGCTACTTTAGTAGTTCTACTGTGTGACACTGATTTTTAGCGAATTTTTGTTTGAAATGTAATGAAAATTTCCACATTTAGATGGACAATTTTGTTTTAGTGAAGGACTTTTTTTGTGAGCTTGACATCTTGTTTGAAAGCTATGGGTTACAGCTCTTGAATGTATTTCTTATTAATCTCTTTTATGTAATATTCAAAGAGTTATTTAAGTACAAAGATTTCATCGACTTTTGGTTCAACGGGATGGTGTCTTATTATCTAAAATGATGTGTCGGAGTTATAAACTCCTAAATAGGACAATTTTTTGATAATTTCACAAATGTCACTAATAAGCTGCTGGAATGTTAGTTGAAATAGGTCCAATTAGATGTCCTTTAAGAATATACAATTTAATTCAATTTTCCAACACTATGGAATTGGATTACCTTTTTATATTTTGATAGCTTATTGCTTTATATTTACCTCTTCTGATTTTTTGTTTTGCTGAGTTTAATTTCTTATTTTTGTACAAATTTAATGCTGTTTCTTTTTTTTTTATGAAAAAAACACTTATATTTTGAATTAATTTATTATTTTGCATTATTTTTCAATTCATTATACATCAAGTAGCTATTATTTGGGCCTGTTGTTATTCTCAAAAAAAATAAAACACCAAAAAACAAACAAACACATACATATAATATATTGTAGATATAAAATTGTCAAAGTTCTATTATTAAAAAATATTTATTTATCCTACAAATATTTACATATTATATATGTACATTCATATTTTCTTGTATTTGTGCACACATGCAATGAGAATAATTTATTGCAATTTAAATAGGACATGAATGATTGTCAAGATACATAATTTTGTTTTTGCCTTTTTATCTGTTTTTCATTAGACTCTTTCTAGAATGCATCATGGGGAATGAAATCATTAGAGAGCAAGAAGCAACATTGTCTCATAAACTTAATTTACAATTTTTCATTGATTCAATTGTGTGTAATTCCAGAGTTCCATTTACCAATGAATATTTTAAATATTTCTATTCACTAATATGACAAGTATTGCTCAAAGGCTCTTTTAAAAATCGACGAAAAATCGGCTAATCTAAGCATCAATTGGCCAAAGAACAGCTAAATTTCTTTTTATAGCTTTGAATTTTCTTACAAAAAATATAATATAAGCATCATTAAAATTCTTTGCTCGTCAAAATAAGCAATTATGCGTCTCAAACAACGAAGTAAGCAGTGATTTATGATTTTTTTGTCTATGAGTTTGAGTTTTCAAAAATATACATCGTTGTACTATTGATGTTTCTGTAAAAATGTGTTTGAAAAAAAGTATGCACCTTATAAAAGCCCGCGCCCTTTGGATAAAATAAATAAAAAGTTTTTTATTTTATGATGTATCCCTATATCTTGCTCAGTGTAGAAATTTCTGCACAATAAAATATCATGGATATTTACTAATTGTCATCAATCATTGAGTTTAAAACACTTTCTTTAATGAATTAAATATCATAGTCTAACCTACAGAGTTGTTGATAATAAGTTATGAGTGATTACAATTAAAATTAAAACGAATAATTGTAGTCCATGACCAAAGTTACTTTTACTTATAAAGTCAGTTCAAAAATGGCTAAATTACAACAAAAAAAAAACCCTCATTTTGTGCAATCAGCCAGATATTAAATTATTCAGAGAAACATATTTAAATTTTGCAAAAAATCGTCGTTTTTGTGTCGTATATTTTACTAACTAATGAAAATTATTCAGTGTTTGTAGGCATTTATCTTTATTGATGATATCAACAAGACTTGTATTTTTTTCAATATTTAGCTTTAATTAGATTTAATATTTAATTTTTTTTGATGTGAAGGATAGAAAGATTAAAAACTATAATCCAGTACTAGAAGGATCAGTAAAAATGAAGCAAAATACAAATATATTTAGATTTTATTTACTTGTAGACTGATTATATTCAAATACAAAATCATGTTAAAACTTGAATCTAATCGGTATTCTTGTTAATTTAAAAAAAAAGTAATGTTAACTAAATTTTAGAAACTAAATACAGATTGCAGCAGTTGAAGTAAAGTGGACCAGAATGAACAAAACAACAAATTAATTAATTATAGTTCAATTTTCACAAAGGATTTTTATGAAATAGTAAAAAAATTCTATTACTGGAGGAACTTCAGATGTTCAAATTACTCCTTGTAATGAAGGCTTCACAGAACCAAAAAGTTATTATATTATTTTGTCAAATTTATTCAATATTTTTACATCCCTACAGCAATTATTTGTATTCTAATATAGGGATCATAAAACTTTGTTGTTTTAATATAAAGTACTGACCCTGCAATTTTGTGGTTATTTTTCATGTAGAAACACTTTTTTTCACTTCTACAAAACCTTGTAGGATTTTTTTAAATGAAATAACTGTGATTCAGCACTTTTGTTTATATTTTAGATTAAACAAACTAATTATTCATTATCAAGGCTGATTACCATACATATATACTTATGTAACGTAAAAGTTATTTAAAATTTATTGTTAATTAAATTTCATAGGCTTGATAATTATATAATTACAATATTTGTAACTTTGTGATCTTTCATTTATGCTTATGTCAAACCGTCAAAACTTCAAAAAGAATTAATAACATTATTATATATTTTTGAAATCAATATTATGTATAATTAATTTTTATACATTATACTAAAATATACATTTCTGACACATTATTAAATTAGTGTTGTGTCTACTTGAGTCGAGTCAATAAATTAGATATAGACAAGACTATACAACCACACATTACACTCAGTGTTATTTGATTAATTTAAAAAAATAAATTATATTAAGCCTATGGAAATTAGTTTGATAAACAGCTGAATACTCACAATTTGAAAAGAGAAAATGAGATTTGATATCAATATAAAACGAGTTAAATACAATATTGACAGGATTTTGAAGGCAATTCTTTCTTTACACATAAAAGTGTAATGATACATTCCTGTGTTTGAGTGTTTAACAAATGGAAACAGTACAAAAAAAATGTTATGCGAACTAGAGTTTGTTTTTAATTTTTTTTTAACTGGGTTCATAATTTGAGAGACAAATTGAAAAATTAAGGACTCAAGTAAAGGCAATAATTCTTTGAGTCAACACACCTGCATATGAATTAATGATTAGGTTAAAAAAAACATTTTCCAAATATTGACAAAGAAGATAACTTTTAAAGCTAAATACTGATTTGATAATGACATTACTATTTATACAGAATTAAGCGTAAATAAACTGAAAATAAATTGATAGAATATGATATATATATGTATATGTGTGTATAAATTGATTGAATAAATTGTTAATAAAGGTTTGGGAATACATTTCATTTACAAATTAATTATTCAAAAATAATAACGAGAGACGGGGGAAATGTTTGAAATCCTGAAAACCCACACTGCGGCGAAAATTTAAAATACTATTTTCCATTTAGTAATACTAGGAATAAGTATGTAAATTGAGTTCACTAGATCAAATTTGAGGACACTAATAAGGAGCCAATGTGTATAAAATTACACAACAGACAAAAATTGTGGATTTTAAAAATTGCAAATGAAATGTTCAATTTAAAAAAAATTAATTAATATAAAAATGGCTAGATATTCAAATAAAAAAAAAGAAGCAAATGAACATTATGAAGAATCCTACATCAACCCTTAGTTTCCCTTAAAATCTTAACGTGAAAACTTTCTTGAGTTTTTTCCATACCCCACATCACATAAAATCATTTCAAAGCAATTTTTAAAATGATATTTCCCATCAAGATAATCGCTATGAGTTCCTTGAGCAAATTTGTGCAATATTTTTACAATAGCCTTGATTTTGATATTTTTGTATCTGTGTTATGAAATAAATTAATATTGGAAACAAAATTGAATGCGTCCTTGAAGAATTTGTTATTTAAAAAATAACAAATTGTTAATCTATTAAGAGGTTTTTGTCAAGGCATTACTCAAGATGCCCACATTCCTTCTGCCTCAATTATTCATAGAAGACTAAGTCAAAGTTGAATATAAAGGCAGGTCTACCAACTGTTATTTTTTGTTTCCTTCCTTAAACTCAACACTATTTCAACGTTTTGCACATGTATGTATATCCGTTCCTTCCTTTGTTTCTATTCGTATCATTTTGCTCCGTCTCTCTTTAATTTATCTTCCACTTTTAATTACAAATACTCGTTATTTTCCACAAAAATTAGATCAAAAAGATCTCTAAAATAATGAGGGATGTGGAATAGTCTCTAGAGCATTAGAGAAAAACTAAAATTAGACACTGAATAATGTAGATAAATTAGGAATTTGCTTCGAAGAAATAGAAAAAAACACTTATTAAATAAAAATTACCGTGAACAAAAACCTCAAGAACTGTTAAGTCAATTGAGACTTAATATAGAGAGATGAAGGTAGTAACAAACGTAAGAAAAAGTTCATAATAAGACATAACAATTTGTTCCCGAGAAGAGCTTCTTCAGTAAATTTATTACATCTCATGAAATGCTCATACATCGCTACAAACTAAAACTCACCCCAAGTTCTTTCCACATATTATTTAGCCCCAATTTTTGTATGATTAGATAGTGAACATTTGTTGGTTTAAGATCGAATAAATCGATTAATATAAACGGAATATACTCTCATAGTTATATGTAAATGGATGGAGCTAATTCCGGAATGTAAAACTGCAATACATATTATATATTTATATATAAAATATAAAACAAATTTAAAAGTTTTTAAATGAAAGTTAAAAGAGTATTATTAAAGGGGGAAAAAAAATAAAGAACTGCACGATTTACATGTTTGAAAAAATGGAATAAAATAATATTATTTTTCGTCGAATTCAAACTTTTGAAATAAATAAAAAAATATACATACATTTGTTGTTATATATAAACTGTTATAAATACTTACATATACAAGAATGTACATATACATATTTGTAAAATCAAAAAAAAAAAAAAAAAACTCAGACAAAGGGTTGTTAAAACTATGTTGATCTAGTTATTCCATATTATATGTCTATATATATATATATATATTTGAGCCTTTTTACTTTTAGATCAAAGAACAATATTTTGAAGGCATAGTTGTTAATATAGTTATTGAATAAAATGGACACATTTTCCCAAAAAAAAAAAAAAAAAAAAAAAAATTGGATGAAATTTCATCAACAGTCTTTTAAAAATCAAACAATAGAAAAAAAAATTTATGTATAAAAAGTAATAATTTTTGTTTTTATATAAAATGAGTATTTTTATAGTCTCTTCAAGATAGTCAACTATTAATTTTGTTTATCTGCTTTTATTGATATATCTACATATTTACTATTTACAGAGTTTCATTTCGTTTTTACTGCATTTTAGTTTTATATGCTTGTATGTATGTATTTTGGCTAAAGTCTCTCTATTTGAAAAAAAACTACTTTTTTAAGTATATAAATTCATACAAATATTGGTGCTTTAATATTCACAGGTATTAACAAGCAAATAACTTTTTTATTCATATAAAAAAACAAATTACTACTATATATATATATATATATATATATATAACCATGCAATAGCAACCTTAAAGATTATACAAAAATGTGGTAAAAAGAATAATGTAGAAATTGAAAAAAACAAAAAAAAATATATCTTTATATCTACTTATCTATATATATACACTATTCATTCTGAAAGGAGGAAAAGTAGGCCTTAGCATAAACTGTCTAATTTTAGACAGTTTATAAAAAGGTTTTTTTTTATGGGCAAAATGATTGCTTCATATATCATGAACTTTGGTGGAAAAGTCGAATAAAGTTTATTATTATTATATATATTTAAGTAATTTTTTAGTACGATATTATAAGAAGTACACTCCCAAAAATATTAACATTTTGTTTAAAAGATATTTTGCAAAAACACAGCCTCTCTTTGCGTGTTTATAGGTGAATACTCAAAATAACATAATTGATTTTGAATGTTTGAAGCTAAATGCTTGTCAAACTGAAAGAATTGATATCTTCTCAAAATAACAAAAAATATTCTTAGGTTCTTTATACTTTAAAGTTTATCTTTAAGCGAAGAAAATCGATTTTAAACAGATTAATTTTGATTGAGTATTTTATTTTACTATAATTTTATTAATAATTAATGTAAAGTGTACTATGATTAAAATATATATTTTTTTTAAATTTCATTGACTGTTATTCATTGAATTTCGAACAGTTTGGTAAAAAAAAGAAAAGAATATCGATATCTATTAAGATAATTTCACAGTCAATTATTTTGTTACGTTATTCATTGTGTTCATTGTTTTCACATTCATGAATGTCTTACATTAAAACATATATCAAAATAAAATTATCAGCTACAAATTAATTTGTTTGATATAATAATTGAAACTGAATTAAATTTGTTCTATTTATAGTGCAATGTATGTTGGCTCCCAGAAATTACGGAAAAATGGATATATTGTACATATATGCGTCGTATTTACCTTCCACTAAACCCGTATTATTTTCAAGCTGTTCATGAGCCCAATTGACGCATTGTTGATGCTTTAAATGGTCAAGCGTCTCTAGTCCTTGTCTCAGTTTCATTTTGTATGGATGTAAACTAAAACCTTTTCACAAAACACATCACAATAAGACCACAGAAATGTCCAATTCTTGAGACAGATTTGGATTTTATTGAATTGATACACTAGCTGTAGGGATATTGTAGATTCAAATTTTTTCACTAGAAGCTCAATTATTCGACGAGTCCAACGATTACATGAACCATAAAGTTGCTGCAAGCCTCTTAAAGCTGCAACGACCAAGAGTGAATTTTGGTTATAAATTTGGATAATTTGCAAAATGCTGCTCAAGGTTGTACTGCTCCATAATGGTTTGTAAACTATTTGTGAGTGGAGATGTTTACAAAAACATAACAAAATATAAGGTAGATATAAAAATGCGTCATCCCTATTGAAAAACCCTTTACGACAATAAATAAAGTACTCTATATTTTCTCCTGGATACTTTTGAAAAGTACTTCATGAGTTTACATCTCAGAGTAGACCTTAATATAGTTTTCGCTCAAATGTAACTATAGTAATAATAACAATTAATTTAAAAAAAATGACTACGATTTTAATAAAATGAAGAATTTCAACTTTTGCTAAAAGTTCTCAGCTAGTTAGTAAATTTCAAAACACAATCTCAGTAACTGTTATGCACCACTGATCAAATGAAAAGTGTGCTGTGAACTTTTTTATAGTTCCCGGAAATATATTTCTTAGAAAATTATAAAACGATTTGTTTAATCTTTTTTTTTTGTGTGTGTGTTTTAGAGTCAATGCCTTCCTTGAATAAAATAGAAGGGTCACCGTATAGAGAAAAAATATAATTTTATGATTAAAAAAAGGGAAAAAAAACATTGTTCTTTTTTTCCAATTGTGTTTCTTTTTTGATAGATTGTCGAAGAGGAAGCATCTCAAACGAAGGGCAGTATTGATCCCCCCCCCCCTCCTTACACTCTAAAATAATTAATAAGCAGGAAATTGTAAAATAGTTGTCTTAATAGTTAAGAATGCTTAGATAGTGCTGAGTTTAAGAAAGAAAACAAAAATAACAGTTGGTACAACTGCCTTAATATTCAATTTTAGCTTGGTCTTCTATGTATATTTGAGTAAAAAACTTGCCACAATTATAAGTAGATCACCTTTTGATCATTAAGAAATCATGATACAGAAAAGTGCCCCCTTCTCCAAGTTTTCTAAACTATTCAAATTCACTTCAATCCTTTTAGTTTCCAACATTTATTGAGCATTATTTGATATTGTCAAAGAATAATCATCCAATAGAATACAGAGAGATACCATATAGTAATTTCAGACCCATGTTTACTAAATGTCTATTGTTAGTAGTAATTAGGATTTACTTTGAATGAGGGTCTACGAATTTTCCAAGTTGGTGAAAAGAGAGCAATGAACTTGATCCTGATCGTTTGTTTTTGTACTAAATAAGTTGAAAATGTGTTTTGTTTTGTTTTTTGCTTTTTCAATATTAGATTCTTGGGCTAAAAAAGTTCCAATGTTTTTTATATACATGTGTTTTCATTGTTTGAACTTTTATTCTTGTTTAAAGTAGTTGATTCTCGGTATTGTATATAATCAAAAGTGTTTAATACTTATAGACTTGCTCAAATTACCTTTTGACTCACTCTGCTCAATCAGAGGTTCATATACAAAAAGATATATATTCGTTCCAAATCAACTCGACTGCCTGCATTTCTTCTCAACCCTCCCTCTGAAACAAATTAGTGTCAAGTTCTAGGGTTCTTCTGTAATATCGTACATCAAAATTTTCAATGTTACTATGTTTTGGAAGCAAATGTGATTAATTTTCTGCACTTCTATATAATAAATCCTCAAGTTTGTCTGTGTGTCCGTAACCCCTCGTATCTCCGGAACCCCTTACCCTATGGTCATGAAATTTTGTATGCGTAATTTACACGTCATATGAAAGATTTCTACGGAATTTTTTTTTGAGAAATCGAAAAAAAAAATTTTGCAATTTTTTTTTTTCAAAATTTTTCTAACATTTTTTTCGCTCCAAATTTTTTGACGGAAAAATTTTCAACCTTTCAATTTTTCTTTAGGATTTTTTTTCGCGATTTTATAATACACTATTACCGTGTAAAGAATGTAAAGAAGGAAAAACGAAAGTTTACGTACCGGACATCAGTGAACCCGCCGGAGGCCTCGCCAAAGGCGCCGTCAATGGCGAGTTTCCTTAATAATTAATGTCTGAAATCATTGTACTGAATACTATTATATTCGCAAGTAATGGAGTAATTAAGAAATAAATAATTTAGAGTACATTGAAATAAGCTTTTGCCCTTTGTTTGTGACATGTTTTAACTTATGTCTTATAATCAATTTGGCTTATGTATTTTATAAGTAATAAAAAAAAGTTGAGCAGGTTTGTGTTGACCATTTTCCATTATATGAAAGTAAGTGGTTTTTTTTTTTTTAATATGAAATTATATGCAAAATTTATTGCATCTACTATCCTTTTTCATAATTTAACTTCAAGTTAAGTTTTTATAACCAAGGAGGGCTAATAAAAGTTTTCATCTTCAATCTTTATCCTTCTTTTCTTTTTCTTTTTTTGAGAGAATCAAAGCTGTATTAAACCACATCATCATAAGAAATTTAAAACTTGATAAATGAGATTTTTTTTTTGTTTTTTCATACCCAAAACAACAACAACAACATCCATTCACTGATTAATAAATATTTTTTTTGGGGAGGAATCAACCATATACATATGTATGTATATTTATAACAACTCATTCAATAAAAAGAAATTAAAAAAACAAAAAACATAGATAAATAATGAATATGTCAGAATGAAATATTATACTTTATAAAGGGAAGGAAGAGGAATTTTTTTTTGGGAGGAAAGGGACTCAGTTTACACATATACATATTGTTTGTAGGAAGGCAACATAATAGTAACCAATTGGAGCAGTTCTATACTGTACATACATACACTCTTTGTATTTTAGAAAGAGTTTTTCTATGTATATTCAACATATATATATATATATATATATATAAACCATAAATTCGTCAGGAACACACACATACAAAAAAAAAGAAAGTAATTTTGATATTGCCAATTTTAGTTTTTTCCCCTAACGAAATACTAGTACTAATAAAAATAATAATAATAACAGAAATAAGAATAAATACATAGACAATGCCAATAATATCTGGTAGCAGCTAGTAAATGATTTATTTCATCAATAAATATTAAATTTATTAGTACGCAGATCTGGAAAAAAGTTGGATAACTTTTTTTTTTCTTAAAAAATATTATTATTATGAAAGATAGAAAGAAAGAAAAATTCAAGTTTTTCTTTTATTTTTAAACATTTTGATTATGATTGCAATTGTTTTTTGTTTGTTTTTTTATTCAAAGAAATAAAATTTTATGTTATAAACAAAATATATAAAACGTCTTTAAAAAGAAACAAAAAAAGATTTACAATTTACAATTTTTAAAAATACAATTTTTAAAATTAGTCTGCATATATATATATATATATATATAGACTTTTATTCCTATTGCCAGATAGAAAGATGTATTCAAAAAATAAAAAAATATTTTTAATCTATTTCATTTGCTTACTAAACATGAGAAACAATAGACACGTCTGAACCTTTTATTTATAAAAATTATCTAATAGAAAATTCATGTGCTAACTAACTAAGCCTATGGATTTAATAAAACAAATATTTATTAGTTAATTTATGTCAAGAGTAAAATATAGAATTCAAATTCCTCAAAAATTAATAATAGAACATAACAAATAACATATAATATGATAATAACTATCAAAATGGAGTATTAATGAATAAAATTTATTAGAGTAAAAACATGGAAATAAAGGATAAAATTTATATCAGACTCTTAGTTTTTATTTCATTAGCTTAAATAAATCATTGCTTGTAATACATATCTACGTGTATTTTGTAGCATTTCTTCAAAGTAAATAGTGTAGACAATGTTATTGTATCCCATTTGTAATGTGGAAACATATACATTTATCAAAACGTGTTCTCTATGACAATTAAGAAAGAATCATGACAACTCTGGAAATAATAAAAATATATTACTGCTTATCTGTAGTCAACTGACATATCTTTAGAGCCCTCATTCCTTTCTAAGAAAAGTTTTTTTTTCACATACTCATATCCAGAGATAATTTTTTAATTCCATTTCATCGTGTTTCTTTATATTGTTCTTCTCTTAGCAGTGGCTGCTTAAATATGAAAAAACTAACATTTTTTTTGTTATTATTAATACAAATTAAAGATTAAAAAAAAGTACACTTTCACACATCTTTGGACACTCATAGTCTTCCATAGAGTATATCAGCTCTCAAGGAGCTGCCTATTTGGAGTTTACTTGAAGCAAATAAAATGTAACGAACGGGCAAACACATATCTATGAAGTATCATTCGATTTGATATCTGTAAGTAGATAAGATACTTGGATATTAGTCAGGGTAGTTATATCCAACTCAACCGTTTCTCATTGACCGCGAAAATAATATCAGAAAATATCATTATTATCCATTTAAACAGTAGGCAGTAAATAAGGAAATATGTATTCAAATGTGTAGTCAAATAATTTTACTTTAACTTAATTATATATTACTTCATTCAGAATATTTGACAAAATTTCACAACATGTTGAAAAACCCTTTAATAAATAAGAGCAAAAGGTGGTGAACAATTTGAATTCAAAATAACAAAAATAGAGTTTTAAAAAATAATTACAATACTGTTCTTATCTTCTTATTCACATTGTGTATTAGACATTAATCTGTTGAACTCTAGTATACCTTCCATGTACTATTGTACAATATAAGGGACATCTGCTAGTAGTACCGGGGTACTGACGGATTGCAAGCTGACCTATAGAAGGTTTGTTGTAGGAATCTGTACTTGCTACGCCATTACGTCAAAAAAAACTTCTGGCTCACCAATGACGTAACAAAAAAAAAGTCATCAAAATTTGCTTATCCCCTGTAACTGCATGTAAACTGCACTTATTAATAACTTTTTTTTTATATTTTGAGTCCAAAAAGTGTCAAAATATCAACACCAATAATGTTACTTGACCTGAAATGTGATAAATTAGAGTACTAATTTTTCTGGCTATGAGACAATGTTTTTGTCCGCTAGGGGCGTCATAAATGACTCTATATCTAACTCTGAATCCTCCTTATTATTTGCAAAAGGGAGAAAAATTGCATACGTCACGAGGAAAAATAATAACGTAACGCCATTTACATTAGAAATGTATCAAAATATATGTATCTACAAATGCGACATCTTGCAGTAAAAAAAGTCTTTTTTGTAGCCATAAAGATCATACTAAACTAACAGTCACGTTTCATCACTTTCTTTTATCGCTTCGTTTCTTGTGAACTCCGATTATTTTGAAGATGCAAACGTCATCAGTCGATATACATATGTACAGTCTCTAGGGCTTAGATTATATTTTACAGCCTAATATGAGACGTGATAATTTTTTTTACACTCCCAATTATTACATCATCCTTGGCAAAATATTGACTTACCATGATTTTGAGATGCCTATTTCTAAAGAAGAGTAATAACGACATTTACGACATTTAAACATTTGCCCTTTCTCTTTGATTGTATCCCACTCTCATAAAATATGTTAAAATAAATATTTGAGTAATTTATTAATCTATTTAAACAGTATTAATCTTCTACAAAATATCTATCTGAATACACTATTTTTATCAAGTGAAAAAAACTTTTCTATTGAATAGTAGAATATGTTAATTGCTTTTAAGGACTAGCTCTTTAAATTCAGTATTCAAATAATTTGACAAGTAAAATAAACATAGATAAATTTTCTTTAAATTGTGTAGAACAAAGTCAATACGTTTTTGATTTACTTTTAATTGAATTCATTTTTTTCAATTTCATATTAAATAGCTAATAATAATTATTATTAATCAACTTAATGTTTTAAAATGAATTATATGTTTGTATTTTCTTTTTCCATGTCTTTTTTTATTTTTCAAATTGACTTTCATTTATTTTTAAAGAATATATTTTATAAAGTGTTCTTTCTACTGAGACATAGCTACTAGCTACCAAGCAAAATGTGACAAACTTTTCGAGTAAAAAAGTAAGAAAACTTAATTTAATTACTTTAAAAATGAAAAAAAAAACCAAACAGTTGTGATACATATTAAAGCAATAGTTTTAACTCTTATAACATTTGATACCTCAAATAAAACCGACTTTCCCAAATGATGACACTCCATTTTATTTTATTTTTAATTGGTAATTACATATAATTAAATTTTGATGTTAATTTATCACAATTTGGAGGTCGAATCATTACTTATAATGACTTGGGATGGGACCTCTCCACCAGAAAATTTACAATTGTATTATTACAAAAAAAAACAAAAAACGATTGGTACTTTTGATATTTCTGTAAATTATTCTGATATCCATATCAGTGGAACATTCTCCCTCTACGAATTCTATTTTTTACGAAGAAGATTTGCCTCCCAGTGGTGTATAAGGAATATATATTCTCCCCTTAAAATCAAATAACACTCAGCTGACGTTTACAATTCAATAGTACGTACATAAGTTCTCTGTTCTCGACACAAAGTCTCAACAGATAATTAGAGTTGGATCAGTCCTAGGACTGAATTCCTCTTGGGTCTTTATTCTTCTTTTCTGCTCACTCTTTTCAATGGAGACAAAAACAAAATAGACGTAAAATAAAAAGTTCAATAAGTAATACCTTTTGTCTATTTAATAAAAAATAACTATTTCTTCATCATATTGGATTGAATGTAGTCGATTTGAATAATTATACTCTGAAGAGAATGTGTAAAAAAACATTAAAGAACTCCCTAGCTCTAAAATAATAAAGAAATAAATAAAAAAAGTATAATATTTTGTACGTTTTTATAAGGCTATTAAAAGATTATCACTGGCAAGATGCTTTTGCTTAAGATATTAATTATCTAGGTTTATATGTATATAAATTTATATATTACATATATTCATAATTACAACAAACATACTAATACGATCATTGTGAGAATATAATTGGAGCAAATGCTCATTATTTGTGCATTAAATAGTTTTTAAAGAGTTGATACATAAAATGGCCTTTCAAAATAATTACATGTTCATACACGTACAGATTTTTTAGTAGTACATTTAGTTTACAAGATAAAATACAATATAGTGAACTTTTTAATGTAACTTGAGTGCAGTAGTTTTGATACATGACAAAATGTAATTCCCCCTCCCCCCCTCTTAATATCCATTTAAACATGCCCTTCCTTTCAAAGTTAATTTTTCTAGTACATGTATCTAAATGAAAGCCCTTTACAAAGATGATTTTTTAAACATTACATTTTTGTCTCTCAATCAATTTGAATATTCTAGGAGTGAAAACCCTTTGCTCCTTGTTTTATCCGCACTCATATTTGAACTGAAGGATATATCAGCTGATAAATTGTCTCTCAATGCTACCACATTGATTATGACGACATCAAAAAAAAAAAAGAAATATCTACTCCTTCACATCACTTCATTACACATAACCACTTCAAAGTGTTAATATTACAAACGTGTAAATATATTTATACATAAATACAAAATTTATAAAGTAAAAGTTTCAATATGATATTTCATATGGACATAATCATAAAATATATGAAGACTATGCTTTCTACTTTTTATGGCAGGTATTTTTATATAGCCAAATCAGCAAACAAAAAAGAGTTTGTGTAAATTTGTACCTAAATTACCATGTATAGAATGCTGCAACGTGACGTCATGGTTGTGAGGCAATTTTGATAAGAGTTAAAAAAACGTACTTTATTTTTTAGTATTTAATAAAATCATAAACTTTTTGCTATTAATTTGGATGTCATAATTAAAATTACAAAGCACCACAAATATAATGCCGATTGTCAATAGGTAGGGCTTCGACTTTTGTAGAAAGCGAAGAGAAGGTGGCAGTGATGGTACTCCTGAATTAATACCCTAGTTTATATTCGCAATCTATTTAAACGATTTTAGGGAGAGGGGGGGTATAGTACTTGTATTATGGCTATAACGCAGAGGCTACAAAGTCCTCTATTCCATGTTTAAGAAGTAACCTTAAAATATTACAATTTAAATTGTTATTTCAACAACAATAAAATCTTGAGTGTGAATTTCATTTTTCTTTCTTTTAAATTTGTCAATAAATAAAATAGAAAAAAGAAAAGTAAATATATAAGCATATATTAATTATATGTACATGTATGTACACAAGACTGTTTGCCAATACAGCAGCTCTTACTAAGTCAACATAATATCTAATCATTTTTCCATAGATAACATATCAGGGCTCTTCAGAGGAAATATTTTTCACTCAAAGTAATTCCAGGTATTTCTTAATTAAGTACCATATTTTTTAGCGACCTAACACCTCCATATTTACTTGTTGTACACGTACGTTTATATGTTGACTAGCTAAGTGCAAATACTTTAAATGCTTCTCAAGTCAAATCCCTTTAGAAATACTCTTTCATCATCTTTGAACACAACTAAGAAGTAGAATGAAAAACCATTAAATGAGAGCCTTTATTTGTCTTGAATTACGAAACGAGGATGATGAGTCCACGAATCAGGGTTACCAATGAAACCATATGTATCATTTATTAATATGATAAAAATTGAAATAAGTGCTTGGTCATGGACCTACATTGAGATTTGGTAAATTTGTGATTATTTTTGCATATACAAAAGACGCTAAATACACGGAAAACTTGGAAGAACCATTCATAACTTTCAACACTTTTGATACTAAATCTATAGTTAAATACAAACCCAAAAGCTTCAGAAAATTTTACCACTAGATATCTTTGAAAGGTTTTGTACCTTCTAAGTTTATTGGAGGGTGCTATCTGAGGGGGGATACATATAAGATAGGACAAAGTGTGCATCTGAAAGCGTACGGAATATATAAATTGATGACTCAAACTATAGGGTTAAAGCTGATGCAAATGACTTAGCACCTCCGAGAATAGAACAATAAAAGGTTGATTCACCTTCTTTTATAATTTTAATGATCATGAGACCCTGGAGTTGTGTTAAAACATCAAATTTTGCTTCAATGCATAATTGAAATTATTGAGCATTTGTTTTTGATCATACCTTTAAGTCTATAAAATGTTAAATGTGTTTATTTTTATTTTTCTGGATGTTACATACAATTTTCTACCTAACTTTCATTTCCTTTGAAGTTTGTTGTTCTGTTTTTTTTTAAAAATATATTTGAATAAAATGGTGGTATGCTGGTACAAAATAAAAGTGAATTTATTTTTTAAATTTACAAGAAGTATATATAATATTTTTTCACAATCAATAATTAAAATAGAATTAGAAGGGAGATAATTTAATTAGGGATTTATAAAATCCCAGTTTACGAACAGTATTTTTATGACTGTTGCTCTGTTCTTCCGATAAATGGATAACCATTTGTACTATTATGTAAATAATTATGAGTCCCTTTGTGATATAATGGGTTATATTAAGTATGTAGACCTATATAGTATTAGATGTAACTATGTAGACTATATGTATTTAGTACAAATATTTGTACATTGATATGAGATTTTTCCTTTCAAGGTCATTATGAACAATCGATTAATATTTGTTTTTATATCTGAATATCTTTGAAATTTATTATCTAAAACATTACAATAAATATTAAATGATTATTCAATTTGAGTAACTTTGTCTCTTGATTTACGGTTCTCGGGGTATAAGCTAAGTGTATTATTCAAATGAAGTTATGGTTACAATATGTATATACTTGTTGAATATTTAAATTCAAACCAAGTTAGTTAAATATTAGGGTAATATAAATACAAGATTATAACATTACACTTGTCCAACTGATGCTTGCTTTCTAACACGTTTTTTTCTTTTCGTTGTTTTATTTATTTTTACTAAAACAATCGTGTTGAATTCGTTTGACGTCATAAAGTATATAATTGAAGTTCCTAATTCAAGTATATTACTATTAGTTATAGGAAAGTTGCATATGATTATTCCTCGAATTTCATTTAGTTTTATATTAATTCATATAATAAATTGGGTTTCAATATATTATATTATTTTGATGTGCTATAGAGCTATAGATGTAGATAATTTATCAATGGCTATACCAGCAAAAAATCTACATACTAAAAGTTAGTTGGTTCAAATTTCGGAAAAGTTTAAAATTAGAATATACAAGGTACAATGAAAAAACAAGTGTGTAAGCCAATTAGGAATTTTAATATGTGAATTACAATGTGATCTAATTTAAGATTAATAATAATTGAATAACTTGGATCTGATTCTTTATCTTGTTATACATAGATTTGACATTAATAAGTTGATGTTGTATTTTGATAAAATAATAATTTCAATGTCTTTGAGCAGGACAGTGATATTACTTTCTACTTTTCTCGGTACTAATGAATATTAAAAATGGCATCAGTTCTATATTAAAATATAAAATTTCATTTCAATTTGTGTTATAATACATATATATATATATATATGCCGTATAGAATGAAGATCATTATAAAATGCTGACATTCTTCTATGGACAAACCATCCATCTTCTAAGTCATAGAATTAGTATCTTTGTACATTCCAAATTTGTTGTTATAGAATATGAAAAAGTATTAAAGAGGAAAATGGTCCAAAAATGAAATTCTTTGAGTTTACTTCAGAGTCTGACGGATCAATTTTAATATGAACAATCAATGACGTCCATTTTCTTAATATACATACATACAAGGTTGGTCAGCAACGATTTTGGTTTCTTTTTTTTACTCCCTTCCATAAAGATTTTTTATTCTTACTTATCATTTTCTTATTTGATACTTTTTCATATTCTATAAATTCCAATATTGGATGCACACATTCCATGATTTGCTCAGGAAATGTGAGCATTCTACGATTTGTCCATAGAATGTATACATTTTATAAATATAAAATCAGAAGCAGGCAAATTAAATGCAAATATTTTAATTCATATTGAGTTTAATAAGTTTAAAGAGTTAAATTGTCATAAAAACAAACACTTACTGACATACTTTATAAAAATATTTTTAAATCTAATAATTTATATAAATATATAAAAAATAAAGGCTGAATCCCTCAGTTGTCTGCAGGGATTTGTTTTTGTAGAGACTCTTTTCATTTTGTATAATTTAGCTTATACATTTTATTATTATACATATATATTTCTTTTGGAAGTGTGAGGTGTGAGGACACTCTTGCATGCTAACTATAACTACATGAAATTTGTGCATTGTTATGTTTGTGATGAGGGTTGAAGATCTGAGATCTCGTATATATAAGTTGAAAAATTAAAATATTATTCGTATTGGTTCTTTTGATGTTGTCGAATGCTTTTCGTTGATAGGTATTTACAAAAAAGTTATAAGACCATTCTTAAAATTTAATGAGTAATTTAGGATATGCAGAGCTTCCAGTTCTTCCGGCACATTTATAATTTTTATAATTTCAATAAAATAAAAAATACTTAAATTATATAACACTTTGCAACAGAATTGAAACTCTTGTTTTTGTTCGAGTTGTAATTTATGATTGCTTTTAAGTGAAAAAAACACACACACAAATCACATGATTTTATTTTGTATTTGAATAATCCAAGCATGGATATGGATAACTCAACGTGTTTGAGAGGAAAAAATTGTACGACATGCACGTTTCAAGTAATTATTTTATCAATGTTTGTGGCACTGGTTTACACCAATACCTTCCTCGAAAAAAAATATTATTTGTGAAGTTACGAGTATTTTTTACATGGCATACATTTTTGGTATTGCTATTGGAACAGTTGGGTACCCTTCAATCCCATATAGTCATATTTTTCATACTTGTAGCTAGTATAGTGTCTCGAATAAACGAATTCAGGCATATTTGAAAATTGAACAATTCATTTTTAAAGACTCTGAATATTATAATTTTTTCATCTCAACAATTCTCCTTTTAAAAATGAAAAAGAGGCATTATAAAAAAATGAATTAAAAAAATGATAACTTTAAAGATCTATTTCTTAGAGTTAAAGGTCAAATCTCACTGTTTTATTAACCCTAATATAAATATTTGACTCAAACTAAAGGAAAAGCCATTTTAACAAGTTTTTTAGGCTCTTAGCTTTTTTTTTTTTTTGTTGTTGAGATACTATCTATTTAGATTTAAAAAAGGCTTTTGAGGGTCAATATTGACCATTTGTGACATTTTCTATAGTCTTATTTACACAGGTCAACAAATTTGAACTTTCAAAAATCTTCTGGGTTATAAGTATAATAAAAGTTATTCAGTTTTGCTCATTAATTTTAAACCTGTAATTCTTTTTTTCGAGAGTCCGACGGTTTTCGAGAAATCGGTCCCTACTTTTTTTTAACTTTTTTGGCCCATTTTCCAACTTCAACTTCAATTTAAGCCTAGACGAATACACATTTTGGGCATTAAAAAATAATGATTGGCTAGTGGTTTTTATGGAGATTTCATTTCTAGTCTTTGTTTTGACCTAAAAGGACTCTTAGGCGTGCAATTGTCCATCTAAATGTGTAAATTTTCATTACATTTCAAACAAAAACTCGCTAAAAATCAGTGTCACACAGTAGAACTACTAAAGTAGCATATACATACATTAATGGATCAATATTTGTTATTCAAATCTAAAAGAGAGATAACAACGAATTATCTAGAATTTAATTGTATATAAAGCTGATGTCTTAGACAATAAAACATCATTCAAATAGAAAAATCTTCCCTTGAAGAACATCAAAATGAAATATCTCGTGTGTCTAGCTTTATTAGCCGTATCAATTGATGCTGGAAGTCTATTCCAAAACAAAATCATTAATGGAAAAGAAGCCAAACCTGGACAGTTCCCATTCTTAGCTTCCATCCAAGATTATTTTGGTCACAGATGTGCAGCAACCATTATTTCTGAGGTAAATAATTTCATGTAATTTGTGACTAATTCAGTCTTTTGAATTCAAATTATTTCACAGACAACAGTAATTACAAATGGAGAATGTTGTAGAAGAGGATTTTGGGAAGTAGGTTCTGAAGTTGTTGCAGGAATGCACAGTCTGTCTACTCTGTCTGGTCACGAACAAAACAGAACACTTGGCTCCTCCGCTTTTGCCTACGGATATAATGGACCCTTACACATCGGTGAGATTTGTTACTACAACGTGAAGACCCCATTTGAATTTAATGAGTAAGTAATTGAGAATTCCGGAATTTTTTGTTAACATGAACCAATGTGTATTTCTAGATTCGTGAACAAAGTATCTCTTCCATCAAAGATTCAATCCTTGTCTGGAACAGGAACCATTGTAGGATGGGGTGCAATTAGTACTGAAGAAGGTGACCAAATGTCTGATGTTCCTAGATTTGCAGAATTTAGTCTCCTTCCAAATGAGGGTAAGTTATAAGTACTATATACATACTAAAAATATGACTCTATAAATGAATTATTCTTTTGAAGACTGCAAGGATAGTTATTGGAATGAAGTTGACAATACCCTTCTCTGCACAAAAAGTGTCCAAGGTGCTTTTTGTTATGGTGATGCAGGTGGACCTTTGATTCAAGATGGCGTCTTTCTCGGTGTCATTCCCTCCATAAAGGACTGTTCTGACCTGAACAAACCTCTCATTTTCCCAAGAGTTTCTTACTTTCTTGATTGGATGAAAGAAGCCATGTAAATTTATTATCTAAAACATTACAATAAATATTAAATGATTATTCAATTTGAGTAACTTTGTCTCTTGATTTACGGTTCTCGGGGTATAAGCTAAGTGTATTATTCAAATGAAGTTATGGTTACAATATGTATATACTTGTTGAATATTTAAATTCAAACCAAGTTAGTTAAATATTAGGGTAATATAAATACAAGATTATAACATTACACTTGTCCAACTGATGCTTGCTTTCTAACACGTTTTTTTCTTTTCGTTGTTTTATTTATTTTTACTAAAACAATCGTGTTGAATTCGTTTGACGTCATAAAGTATATAATTGAAGTTCCTAATTCAAGTATATTACTATTAGTTATAGGAAAGTTGCATATGATTATTCCTCGAATTTCATTTAGTTTTATATTAATTCATATAATAAATTGGGTTTCAATATATTATATTATTTTGATGTGCTATAGAGCTATAGATGTAGATAATTTATCAATGGCTATACCAGCAAAAAATCTACATACTAAAAGTTAGTTGGTTCAAATTTCGGAAAAGTTTAAAATTAGAATATACAAGGTACAATGAAAAAACAAGTGTGTAAGCCAATTAGGAATTTTAATATGTGAATTACAATGTGATCTAATTTAAGATTAATAATAATTGAATAACTTGGATCTGATTCTTTATCTTGTTATACATAGATTTGACATTAATAAGTTGATGTTGTATTTTGATAAAATAATAATTTCAATGTCTTTGAGCAGGACAGTGATATTACTTTCTACTTTTCTCGGTACTAATGAATATTAAAAATGGCATCAGTTCTATATTAAAATATAAAATTTCATTTCAATTTGTGTTATAATACATATATATATATATGCCGTATAGAATGAAGATCATTATAAAATGCTGACATTCTTCTATGGACAAACCATCCATCTTCTAAGTCATAGAATTAGTATCTTTGTACATTCCAAATTTGTTGTTATAGAATATGAAAAAGTATTAAAGAGGAAAATGGTCCAAAAATGAAATTCTTTGAGTTTACTTCAGAGTCTGACGGATCAATTTTAATATGAACAATCAATGACGTCCATTTTCTTAATATACATACATACAAGGTTGGTCAGCAACGATTTTGGTTTCTTTTTTTTACTCCCTTCCATAAAGATTTTTTATTCTTACTTATCATTTTCTTATTTGATACTTTTTCATATTCTATAAATTCCAATATTGGATGCACACATTCCATGATTTGCTCAGGAAATGTGAGCATTCTACGATTTGTCCATAGAATGTATACATTTTATAAATATAAAATCAGAAGCAGGCAAATTAAATGCAAATATTTTAATTCATATTGAGTTTAATAAGTTTAAAGAGTTAAATTGTCATAAAAACAAACACTTACTGACATACTTTATAAAAATATTTTTAAATCTAATAATTTATATAAATATATAAAAAATAAAGGCTGAATCCCTCAGTTGTCTGCAGGGATTTGTTTTTGTAGAGACTCTTTTCATTTTGTATAATTTAGCTTATACATTTTATTATTATACATATATATTTCTTTTGGAAGTGTGAGGTGTGAGGACACTCTTGCATGCTAACTATAACTACATGAAATTTGTGCATTGTTATGTTTGTGATGAGGGTTGAAGATCTGAGATCTCGTATATATAAGTTGAAAAATTAAAATATTATTCGTATTGGTTCTTTTGATGTTGTCGAATGCTTTTCGTTGATAGGTATTTACAAAAAAATTATAAGACCATTCTTAAAATTTAATGAGTAATTTAGGATATGCAGAGCTTCCAGTTCTTCCGGCACATTTATAATTTTTATAATTTCAATAAAATAAAAAATACTTAAATTATATAACACTTTGCAACAGAATTGAAACTCTTGTTTTTGTTCGAGTTGTAATTTATGATTGCTTTTAAGTGAAAAAAACACACACACAAATCACATGATTTTATTTTGTATTTGAATAATCCAAGCATGGATATGGATAACTCAACGTGTTTGAGAGGAAAAAATTGTACGACATGCACGTTTCAAGTAATTATTTTATCAATGTTTGTGGCACTGGTTTACACCAATACCTTCCTCGAAAAAAAATATTATTTGTGAAGTTACGAGTATTTTTTACATGGCATACATTTTTGGTATTGCTATTGGAACAGTTGGGTACCCTTCAATCCCATATAGTCATATTTTTCATACTTGTAGCTAGTATAGTGTCTCGAATAAACGAATTCAGGCATATTTGAAAATTGAACAATTCATTTTTAAAGACTCTGAATATTATAATTTTTTCATCTCAACAATTCTCCTTTTAAAAATGAAAAAGAGGCATTATAAAAAAATGAATTAAAAAAATGATAACTTTAAAGATCTATTTCTTAGAGTTAAAGGTCAAATCTCACTGTTTTATTAACCCTAATATAAATATTTGACTCAAACTAAAGGAAAAGCCATTTTAACAAGTTTTTTAGGCTCTTAGCTTTTTTTTTTTTTTTGTTGTTGAGATACTATCTATTTAGATTTAAAAAAGGCTTTTGAGGGTCAATATTGACCATTTGTGACATTTTCTATAGTCTTATTTACACAGGTCAACAAATTTGAACTTTCAAAAATCTTCTGGGTTATAAGTATAATAAAAGTTATTCAGTTTTGCTCATTAATTTTAAACCTGTAATTCTTTTTTTCGAGAGTCCGACGGTTTTCGAGAAATCGGTCCCTACTTTTTTTTAACTTTTTTGGCCCATTTTCCAACTTCAACTTCAATTTAAGCCTAGACGAATACACATTTTGGGCATTAAAAAATAATGATTGGCTAGTGGTTTTTATGGAGATTTCATTTCTAGTCTTTGTTTTGACCTAAAAGGACTCTTAGGCGTGCAATTGTCCATCTAAATGTGTAAATTTTCATTACATTTCAAACAAAAACTCGCTAAAAATCAGTGTCACACAGTAGAACTACTAAAGTAGCATATACATACATTAATGGATCAATATTTGTTATTCAAATCTAAAAGAGAGATAACAACGAATTATCTAGAATTTAATTGTATATAAAGCTGATGTCTTAGACAATAAAACATCATTCAAATAGAAAAATCTTCCCTTGAAGAACATCAAAATGAAATATCTCGTGTGTCTAGCTTTATTAGCCGTATCAATTGATGCTGGAAGTCTATTCCAAAACAAAATCATTAATGGAAAAGAAGCCAAACCTGGACAGTTCCCATTCTTAGCTTCCATCCAAGATTATTTTGGTCACAGATGTGCAGCAACCATTATTTCTGAGGTAAATAATTTCATGTAATTTGTGACTAATTCAGTCTTTTGAATTCAAATTATTTCACAGACAACAGTAATTACAAATGGAGAATGTTGTAGAAGAGGATTTTGGGAAGTAGGTTCTGAAGTTGTTGCAGGAATGCACAGTCTGTCTACTCTGTCTGGTCACGAACAAAACAGAACACTTGGCTCCTCCGCTTTTGCCTACGGATATAATGGACCCTTACACATCGGTGAGATTTGTTACTACAACGTGAAGACCCCATTTGAATTTAATGAGTAAGTAATTGAGAATTCCGGAATTTTTTGTTAACATGAACCAATGTGTATTTCTAGATTCGTGAACAAAGTATCTCTTCCATCAAAGATTCAATCCTTGTCTGGAACAGGAACCATTGTAGGATGGGGTGCAATTAGTACTGAAGAAGGTGACCAAATGTCTGATGTTCCTAGATTTGCAGAATTTAGTCTCCTTCCAAATGAGGGTAAGTTATAAGTACTATATACATACTAAAAATATGACTCTATAAATGAATTATTCTTTTGAAGACTGCAAGGATAGTTATTGGAATGAAGTTGACAATACCCTTCTCTGCACAAAAAGTGTCCAAGGTGCTTTTTGTTATGGTGATGCAGGTGGACCTTTGATTCAAGATGGCGTCTTTCTCGGTGTCATTCCCTCCATAAAGGACTGTTCTGACCTGAACAAACCTCTCATTTTCCCAAGAGTTTCTTACTTTCTTGATTGGATGAAAGAAGCCATGTAAATTTATTATCTAAAACATTACAATAAATATTAAATGATTATTCAATTTGAGTAACTTTGTCTCTTGATTTACGGTTCTCGGGGTATAAGCTAAGTGTATTATTCAAATGAAGTTATGGTTACAATATGTATATACTTGTTGAATATTTAAATTCAAACCAAGTTAGTTAAATATTAGGGTAATATAAATACAAGATTATAACATTACACTTGTCCAACTGATGCTTGCTTTCTAACACGTTTTTTTCTTTTCGTTGTTTTATTTATTTTTACTAAAACAATCGTGTTGAATTCGTTTGACGTCATAAAGTATATAATTGAAGTTCCTAATTCAAGTATATTACTATTAGTTATAGGAAAGTTGCATATGATTATTCCTCGAATTTCATTTAGTTTTATATTAATTCATATAATAAATTGGGTTTCAATATATTATATTATTTTGATGTGCTATAGAGCTATAGATGTAGATAATTTATCAATGGCTATACCAGCAAAAAATCTACATACTAAAAGTTAGTTGGTTCAAATTTCGGAAAAGTTTAAAATTAGAATATACAAGGTACAATGAAAAAACAAGTGTGTAAGCCAATTAGGAATTTTAATATGTGAATTACAATGTGATCTAATTTAAGATTAATAATAATTGAATAACTTGGATCTGATTCTTTATCTTGTTATACATAGATTTGACATTAATAAGTTGATGTTGTATTTTGATAAAATAATAATTTCAATGTCTTTGAGCAGGACAGTGATATTACTTTCTACTTTTCTCGGTACTAATGAATATTAAAAATGGCATCAGTTCTATATTAAAATATAAAATTTCATTTCAATTTGTGTTATAATACATATATATATATATGCCGTATAGAATGAAGATCATTATAAAATGCTGACATTCTTCTATGGACAAACCATCCATCTTCTAAGTCATAGAATTAGTATCTTTGTACATTCCAAATTTGTTGTTATAGAATATGAAAAAGTATTAAAGAGGAAAATGGTCCAAAAATGAAATTCTTTGAGTTTACTTCAGAGTCTGACGGATCAATTTTAATATGAACAATCAATGACGTCCATTTTCTTAATATACATACATACAAGGTTGGTCAGCAACGATTTTGGTTTCTTTTTTTTACTCCCTTCCATAAAGATTTTTTATTCTTACTTATCATTTTCTTATTTGATACTTTTTCATATTCTATAAATTCCAATATTGGATGCACACATTCCATGATTTGCTCAGGAAATGTGAGCATTCTACGATTTGTCCATAGAATGTATACATTTTATAAATATAAAATCAGAAGCAGGCAAGTTAAATGCAAATATTTTAATTCATATTGAGTTTAATAAGTTTAAAGAGTTAAATTGTCATAAAAACAAACACTTACTGACATACTTTATAAAAATATTTTTAAATCTAATAATTTATATAAATATATAAAAAATAAAGGCTGAATCCCTCAGTTGTCTGCAGGGATTTGTTTTTGTAGAGACTCTTTTCATTTTGTATAATTTAGCTTATACATTTTATTATTATACATATATATTTCTTTTGGAAGTGTGAGGTGTGAGGACACTCTTGCATGCTAACTATAACTACATGAAATTTGTGCATTGTTATGTTTGTGATGAGGGTTGAAGATCTGAGATCTCGTATATATAAGTTGAAAAATTAAAATATTATTCGTATTGGTTCTTTTGATGTTGTCGAATGCTTTTCGTTGATAGGTATTTACAAAAAAATTATAAGACCATTCTTAAAATTTAATGAGTAATTTAGGATATGCAGAGCTTCCAGTTCTTCCGGCACATTTATAATTTTTATAATTTCAATAAAATAAAAAATACTTAAATTATATAACACTTTGCAACAGAATTGAAACTCTTGTTTTTGTTCGAGTTGTAATTTATGATTGCTTTTAAGTGAAAAAAACACACACACAAATCACATGATTTTATTTTGTATTTGAATAATCCAAGCATGGATATGGATAACTCAACGTGTTTGAGAGGAAAAAATTGTACGACATGCACGTTTCAAGTAATTATTTTATCAATGTTTGTGGCACTGGTTTACACCAATACCTTCCTCGAAAAAAAATATTATTTGTGAAGTTACGAGTATTTTTTACATGGCATACATTTTTGGTATTGCTATTGGAACAGTTGGGTACCCTTCAATCCCATATAGTCATATTTTTCATACTTGTAGCTAGTATAGTGTCTCGAATAAACGAATTCAGGCATATTTGAAAATTGAACAATTCATTTTTAAAGACTCTGAATATTATAATTTTTTCATCTCAACAATTCTCCTTTTAAAAATGAAAAAGAGGCATTATAAAAAAATGAATTAAAAAAATGATAACTTTAAAGATCTATTTCTTAGAGTTAAAGGTCAAATCTCACTGTTTTATTAACCCTAATATAAATATTTGACTCAAACTAAAGGAAAAGCCATTTTAACAAGTTTTTTAGGCTCTTAGCTTTTTTTTTTTTTTTGTTGTTGAGATACTATCTATTTAGATTTAAAAAAGGCTTTTGAGGGTCAATATTGACCATTTGTGACATTTTCTATAGTCTTATTTACACAGGTCAACAAATTTGAACTTTCAAAAATCTTCTGGGTTATAAGTATAATAAAAGTTATTCAGTTTTGCTCATTAATTTTAAACCTGTAATTCTTTTTTTCGAGAGTCCGACGGTTTTCGAGAAATCGGTCCCTACTTTTTTTTAACTTTTTTGGCCCATTTTCCAACTTCAACTTCAATTTAAGCCTAGACGAATACACATTTTGGGCATTAAAAAATAATGATTGGCTAGTGGTTTTTATGGAGATTTCATTTCTAGTCTTTGTTTTGACCTAAAAGGACTCTTAGGCGTGCAATTGTCCATCTAAATGTGTAAATTTTCATTACATTTCAAACAAAAACTCGCTAAAAATCAGTGTCACACAGTAGAACTACTAAAGTAGCATATACATACATTAATGGATCAATATTTGTTATTCAAATCTAAAAGAGAGATAACAACGAATTATCTAGAATTTAATTGTATATAAAGCTGATGTCTTAGACAATAAAACATCATTCAAATAGAAAAATCTTCCCTTGAAGAACATCAAAATGAAATATCTCGTGTGTCTAGCTTTATTAGCCGTATCAATTGATGCTGGAAGTCTATTCCAAAACAAAATCATTAATGGAAAAGAAGCCAAACCTGGACAGTTCCCATTCTTAGCTTCCATCCAAGATTATTTTGGTCACAGATGTGCAGCAACCATTATTTCTGAGGTAAATAATTTCATGTAATTTGTGACTAATTCAGTCTTTTGAATTCAAATTATTTCACAGACAACAGTAATTACAAATGGAGAATGTTGTAGAAGAGGATTTTGGGAAGTAGGTTCTGAAGTTGTTGCAGGAATGCACAGTCTGTCTACTCTGTCTGGTCACGAACAAAACAGAACACTTGGCTCCTCCGCTTTTGCCTACGGATATAATGGACCCTTACACATCGGTGAGATTTGTTACTACAACGTGAAGACCCCATTTGAATTTAATGAGTAAGTAATTGAGAATTCCGGAATTTTTTGTTAACATGAACCAATGTGTATTTCTAGATTCGTGAACAAAGTATCTCTTCCATCAAAGATTCAATCCTTGTCTGGAACAGGAACCATTGTAGGATGGGGTGCAATTAGTACTGAAGAAGGTGACCAAATGTCTGATGTTCCTAGATTTGCAGAATTTAGTCTCCTTCCAAATGAGGGTAAGTTATAAGTACTATATACATACTAAAAATATGACTCTATAAATGAATTATTCTTTTGAAGACTGCAAGGATAGTTATTGGAATGAAGTTGACAATACCCTTCTCTGCACAAAAAGTGTCCAAGGTGCTTTTTGTTATGGTGATGCAGGTGGACCTTTGATTCAAGATGGCGTCTTTCTCGGTGTCATTCCCTCCATAAAGGACTGTTCTGACCTGACCAAACCTCTCATTTTCCCAAGAGTTTCTTACTTTCTTGATTGGATGAAAGAAGCCATGTAAATTTATTATCTAAAACATTACAATAAATATTAAATGATTATTCAATTTGAGTAACTTTGTCTCTTGATTTACGGTTCTCGGGGTATAAGCTAAGTGTATTATTCAAATGAAGTTATGGTTACAATATGTATATACTTGTTGAATATTTAAATTCAAACCAAGTTAGTTAAATATTAGGGTAATATAAATACAAGATTATAACATTACACTTGTCCAACTGATGCTTGCTTTCTAACACGTTTTTTTCTTTTCGTTGTTTTATTTATTTTTACTAAAACAATCGTGTTGAATTCGTTTGACGTCATAAAGTATATAATTGAAGTTCCTAATTCAAGTATATTACTATTAGTTATAGGAAAGTTGCATATGATTATTCCTCGAATTTCATTTAGTTTTATATTAATTCATATAATAAATTGGGTTTCAATATATTATATTATTTTGATGTGCTATAGAGCTATAGATGTAGATAATTTATCAATGGCTATACCAGCAAAAAATCTACATACTAAAAGTTAGTTGGTTCAAATTTCGGAAAAGTTTAAAATTAGAATATACAAGGTACAATGAAAAAACAAGTGTGTAAGCCAATTAGGAATTTTAATATGTGAATTACAATGTGATCTAATTTAAGATTAATAATAATTGAATAACTTGGATCTGATTCTTTATCTTGTTATACATAGATTTGACATTAATAAGTTGATGTTGTATTTTGATAAAATAATAATTTCAATGTCTTTGAGCAGGACAGTGATATTACTTTCTACTTTTCTCGGTACTAATGAATATTAAAAATGGCATCAGTTCTATATTAAAATATAAAATTTCATTTCAATTTGTGTTATAATACATATATATATATATGCCGTATAGAATGAAGATCATTATAAAATGCTGACATTCTTCTATGGACAAACCATCCATCTTCTAAGTCATAGAATTAGTATCTTTGTACATTCCAAATTTGTTGTTATAGAATATGAAAAAGTATTAAAGAGGAAAATGGTCCAAAAATGAAATTCTTTGAGTTTACTTCAGAGTCTGACGGATCAATTTTAATATGAACAATCAATGACGTCCATTTTCTTAATATACATACATACAAGGTTGGTCAGCAACGATTTTGGTTTCTTTTTTTTACTCCCTTCCATAAAGATTTTTTATTCTTACTTATCATTTTCTTATTTGATACTTTTTCATATTCTATAAATTCCAATATTGGATGCACACATTCCATGATTTGCTCAGGAAATGTGAGCATTCTACGATTTGTCCATAGAATGTATACATTTTATAAATATAAAATCAGAAGCAGGCAAGTTAAATGCAAATATTTTAATTCATATTGAGTTTAATAAGTTTAAAGAGTTAAATTGTCATAAAAACAAACACTTACTGACATACTTTATAAAAATATTTTTAAATCTAATAATTTATATAAATATATAAAAAATAAAGGCTGAATCCCTCAGTTGTCTGCAGGGATTTGTTTTTGTAGAGACTCTTTTCATTTTGTATAATTTAGCTTATACATTTTATTATTATACATATATATTTCTTTTGGAAGTGTGAGGTGTGAGGACACTCTTGCATGCTAACTATAACTACATGAAATTTGTGCATTGTTATGTTTGTGATGAGGGTTGAAGATCTGAGATCTCGTATATATAAGTTGAAAAATTAAAATATTATTCGTATTGGTTCTTTTGATGTTGTCGAATGCTTTTCGTTGATAGGTATTTACAAAAAAATTATAAGACCATTCTTAAAATTTAATGAGTAATTTAGGATATGCAGAGCTTCCAGTTCTTCCGGCACATTTATAATTTTTATAATTTCAATAAAATAAAAAATACTTAAATTATATAACACTTTGCAACAGAATTGAAACTCTTGTTTTTGTTCGAGTTGTAATTTATGATTGCTTTTAAGTGAAAAAAACACACACACAAATCACATGATTTTATTTTGTATTTGAATAATCCAAGCATGGATATGGATAACTCAACGTGTTTGAGAGGAAAAAATTGTACGACATGCACGTTTCAAGTAATTATTTTATCAATGTTTGTGGCACTGGTTTACACCAATACCTTCCTCGAAAAAAAATATTATTTGTGAAGTTACGAGTATTTTTTACATGGCATACATTTTTGGTATTGCTATTGGAACAGTTGGGTACCCTTCAATCCCATATAGTCATATTTTTCATACTTGTAGCTAGTATAGTGTCTCGAATAAACGAATTCAGGCATATTTGAAAATTGAACAATTCATTTTTAAAGACTCTGAATATTATAATTTTTTCATCTCAACAATTCTCCTTTTAAAAATGAAAAAGAGGCATTATAAAAAAATGAATTAAAAAAATGATAACTTTAAAGATCTATTTCTTAGAGTTAAAGGTCAAATCTCACTGTTTTATTAACCCTAATATAAATATTTGACTCAAACTAAAGGAAAAGCCATTTTAACAAGTTTTTTAGGCTCTTAGCTTTTTTTTTTTTTTTGTTGTTGAGATACTATCTATTTAGATTTAAAAAAGGCTTTTGAGGGTCAATATTGACCATTTGTGACATTTTCTATAGTCTTATTTACACAGGTCAACAAATTTGAACTTTCAAAAATCTTCTGGGTTATAAGTATAATAAAAGTTATTCAGTTTTGCTCATTAATTTTAAACCTGTAATTCTTTTTTTCGAGAGTCCGACGGTTTTCGAGAAATCGGTCCCTACTTTTTTTTAACTTTTTTGGCCCATTTTCCAACTTCAACTTCAATTTAAGCCTAGACGAATACACATTTTGGGCATTAAAAAATAATGATTGGCTAGTGGTTTTTATGGAGATTTCATTTCTAGTCTTTGTTTTGACCTAAAAGGACTCTTAGGCGTGCAATTGTCCATCTAAATGTGTAAATTTTCATTACATTTCAAACAAAAACTCGCTAAAAATCAGTGTCACACAGTAGAACTACTAAAGTAGCATATACATACATTAATGGATCAATATTTGTTATTCAAATCTAAAAGAGAGATAACAACGAATTATCTAGAATTTAATTGTATATAAAGCTGATGTCTTAGACAATAAAACATCATTCAAATAGAAAAATCTTCCCTTGAAGAACATCAAAATGAAATATCTCGTGTGTCTAGCTTTATTAGCCGTATCAATTGATGCTGGAAGTCTATTCCAAAACAAAATCATTAATGGAAAAGAAGCCAAACCTGGACAGTTCCCATTCTTAGCTTCCATCCAAGATTATTTTGGTCACAGATGTGCAGCAACCATTATTTCTGAGGTAAATAATTTCATGTAATTTGTGACTAATTCAGTCTTTTGAATTCAAATTATTTCACAGACAACAGTAATTACAAATGGAGAATGTTGTAGAAGAGGATTTTGGGAAGTAGGTTCTGAAGTTGTTGCAGGAATGCACAGTCTGTCTACTCTGTCTGGTCACGAACAAAACAGAACACTTGGCTCCTCCGCTTTTGCCTACGGATATAATGGACCCTTACACATCGGTGAGATTTGTTACTACAACGTGAAGACCCCATTTGAATTTAATGAGTAAGTAATTGAGAATTCCGGAATTTTTTGTTAACATGAACCAATGTGTATTTCTAGATTCGTGAACAAAGTATCTCTTCCATCAAAGATTCAATCCTTGTCTGGAACAGGAACCATTGTAGGATGGGGTGCAATTAGTACTGAAGAAGGTGACCAAATGTCTGATGTTCCTAGATTTGCAGAATTTAGTCTCCTTCCAAATGAGGGTAAGTTATAAGTACTATATACATACTAAAAATATGACTCTATAAATGAATTATTCTTTTGAAGACTGCAAGGATAGTTATTGGAATGAAGTTGACAATACCCTTCTCTGCACAAAAAGTGTCCAAGGTGCTTTTTGTTATGGTGATGCAGGTGGACCTTTGATTCAAGATGGCGTCTTTCTCGGTGTCATTCCCTCCATAAAGGACTGTTCTGACCTGAACAAACCTCTCATTTTCCCAAGAGTTTCTTACTTTCTTGATTGGATGAAAGAAGCCATGTAAATTTATTATCTAAAACATTACAATAAATATTAAATGATTATTCAATTTGAGTAACTTTGTCTCTTGATTTACGGTTCTCGGGGTATAAGCTAAGTGTATTATTCAAATGAAGTTATGGTTACAATATGTATATACTTGTTGAATATTTAAATTCAAACCAAGTTAGTTAAATATTAGGGTAATATAAATACAAGATTATAACATTACACTTGTCCAACTGATGCTTGCTTTCTAACACGTTTTTTTCTTTTCGTTGTTTTATTTATTTTTACTAAAACAATCGTGTTGAATTCGTTTGACGTCATAAAGTATATAATTGAAGTTCCTAATTCAAGTATATTACTATTAGTTATAGGAAAGTTGCATATGATTATTCCTCGAATTTCATTTAGTTTTATATTAATTCATATAATAAATTGGGTTTCAATATATTATATTATTTTGATGTGCTATAGAGCTATAGATGTAGATAATTTATCAATGGCTATACCAGCAAAAAATCTACATACTAAAAGTTAGTTGGTTCAAATTTCGGAAAAGTTTAAAATTAGAATATACAAGGTACAATGAAAAAACAAGTGTGTAAGCCAATTAGGAATTTTAATATGTGAATTACAATGTGATCTAATTTAAGATTAATAATAATTGAATAACTTGGATCTGATTCTTTATCTTGTTATACATAGATTTGACATTAATAAGTTGATGTTGTATTTTGATAAAATAATAATTTCAATGTCTTTGAGCAGGACAGTGATATTACTTTCTACTTTTCTCGGTACTAATGAATATTAAAAATGGCATCAGTTCTATATTAAAATATAAAATTTCATTTCAATTTGTGTTATAATACATATATATATATATGCCGTATAGAATGAAGATCATTATAAAATGCTGACATTCTTCTATGGACAAACCATCCATCTTCTAAGTCATAGAATTAGTATCTTTGTACATTCCAAATTTGTTGTTATAGAATATGAAAAAGTATTAAAGAGGAAAATGGTCCAAAAATGAAATTCTTTGAGTTTACTTCAGAGTCTGACGGATCAATTTTAATATGAACAATCAATGACGTCCATTTTCTTAATATACATACATACAAGGTTGGTCAGCAACGATTTTGGTTTCTTTTTTTTACTCCCTTCCATAAAGATTTTTTATTCTTACTTATCATTTTCTTATTTGATACTTTTTCATATTCTATAAATTCCAATATTGGATGCACACATTCCATGATTTGCTCAGGAAATGTGAGCATTCTACGATTTGTCCATAGAATGTATACATTTTATAAATATAAAATCAGAAGCAGGCAAGTTAAATGCAAATATTTTAATTCATATTGAGTTTAATAAGTTTAAAGAGTTAAATTGTCATAAAAACAAACACTTACTGACATACTTTATAAAAATATTTTTAAATCTAATAATTTATATAAATATATAAAAAATAAAGGCTGAATCCCTCAGTTGTCTGCAGGGATTTGTTTTTGTAGAGACTCTTTTCATTTTGTATAATTTAGCTTATACATTTTATTATTATACATATATATTTCTTTTGGAAGTGTGAGGTGTGAGGACACTCTTGCATGCTAACTATAACTACATGAAATTTGTGCATTGTTATGTTTGTGATGAGGGTTGAAGATCTGAGATCTCGTATATATAAGTTGAAAAATTAAAATATTATTCGTATTGGTTCTTTTGATGTTGTCGAATGCTTTTCGTTGATAGGTATTTACAAAAAAATTATAAGACCATTCTTAAAATTTAATGAGTAATTTAGGATATGCAGAGCTTCCAGTTCTTCCGGCACATTTATAATTTTTATAATTTCAATAAAATAAAAAATACTTAAATTATATAACACTTTGCAACAGAATTGAAACTCTTGTTTTTGTTCGAGTTGTAATTTATGATTGCTTTTAAGTGAAAAAAACACACACACAAATCACATGATTTTATTTTGTATTTGAATAATCCAAGCATGGATATGGATAACTCAACGTGTTTGAGAGGAAAAAATTGTACGACATGCACGTTTCAAGTAATTATTTTATCAATGTTTGTGGCACTGGTTTACACCAATACCTTCCTCGAAAAAAAATATTATTTGTGAAGTTACGAGTATTTTTTACATGGCATACATTTTTGGTATTGCTATTGGAACAGTTGGGTACCCTTCAATCCCATATAGTCATATTTTTCATACTTGTAGCTAGTATAGTGTCTCGAATAAACGAATTCAGGCATATTTGAAAATTGAACAATTCATTTTTAAAGACTCTGAATATTATAATTTTTTCATCTCAACAATTCTCCTTTTAAAAATGAAAAAGAGGCATTATAAAAAAATGAATTAAAAAAATGATAACTTTAAAGATCTATTTCTTAGAGTTAAAGGTCAAATCTCACTGTTTTATTAACCCTAATATAAATATTTGACTCAAACTAAAGGAAAAGCCATTTTAACAAGTTTTTTAGGCTCTTAGCTTTTTTTTTTTTTTTGTTGTTGAGATACTATCTATTTAGATTTAAAAAAGGCTTTTGAGGGTCAATATTGACCATTTGTGACATTTTCTATAGTCTTATTTACACAGGTCAACAAATTTGAACTTTCAAAAATCTTCTGGGTTATAAGTATAATAAAAGTTATTCAGTTTTGCTCATTAATTTTAAACCTGTAATTCTTTTTTTCGAGAGTCCGACGGTTTTCGAGAAATCGGTCCCTACTTTTTTTTAACTTTTTTGGCCCATTTTCCAACTTCAACTTCAATTTAAGCCTAGACGAATACACATTTTGGGCATTAAAAAATAATGATTGGCTAGTGGTTTTTATGGAGATTTCATTTCTAGTCTTTGTTTTGACCTAAAAGGACTCTTAGGCGTGCAATTGTCCATCTAAATGTGTAAATTTTCATTACATTTCAAACAAAAACTCGCTAAAAATCAGTGTCACACAGTAGAACTACTAAAGTAGCATATACATACATTAATGGATCAATATTTGTTATTCAAATCTAAAAGAGAGATAACAACGAATTATCTAGAATTTAATTGTATATAAAGCTGATGTCTTAGACAATAAAACATCATTCAAATAGAAAAATCTTCCCTTGAAGAACATCAAAATGAAATATCTCGTGTGTCTAGCTTTATTAGCCGTATCAATTGATGCTGGAAGTCTATTCCAAAACAAAATCATTAATGGAAAAGAAGCCAAACCTGGACAGTTCCCATTCTTAGCTTCCATCCAAGATTATTTTGGTCACAGATGTGCAGCAACCATTATTTCTGAGGTAAATAATTTCATGTAATTTGTGACTAATTCAGTCTTTTGAATTCAAATTATTTCACAGACAACAGTAATTACAAATGGAGAATGTTGTAGAAGAGGATTTTGGGAAGTAGGTTCTGAAGTTGTTGCAGGAATGCACAGTCTGTCTACTCTGTCTGGTCACGAACAAAACAGAACACTTGGCTCCTCCGCTTTTGCCTACGGATATAATGGACCCTTACACATCGGTGAGATTTGTTACTACAACGTGAAGACCCCATTTGAATTTAATGAGTAAGTAATTGAGAATTCCGGAATTTTTTGTTAACATGAACCAATGTGTATTTCTAGATTCGTGAACAAAGTATCTCTTCCATCAAAGATTCAATCCTTGTCTGGAACAGGAACCATTGTAGGATGGGGTGCAATTAGTACTGAAGAAGGTGACCAAATGTCTGATGTTCCTAGATTTGCAGAATTTAGTCTCCTTCCAAATGAGGGTAAGTTATAAGTACTATATACATACTAAAAATATGACTCTATAAATGAATTATTCTTTTGAAGACTGCAAGGATAGTTATTGGAATGAAGTTGACAATACCCTTCTCTGCACAAAAAGTGTCCAAGGTGCTTATTGTTATGGTGATGCAGGTGGACCTTTGATTCAAGATGGCGTCTTTCTCGGTGTCATTCCCTCCATAAAGGACTGTTCTGACCTGAACAAACCTCTCATTTTCCCAAGAGTTTCTTACTTTCTTGATTGGATGAAAGAAGCCATGTAAATTTATTATCTAAAACATTACAATAAATATTAAATGATTATTCAATTTGAGTAACTTTGTCTCTTGATTTACGGTTCTCGGGGTATAAGCTAAGTGTATTATTCAAATGAAGTTATGGTTACAATATGTATATACTTGTTGAATATTTAAATTCAAACCAAGTTAGTTAAATATTAGGGTAATATAAATACAAGATTATAACATTACACTTGTCCAACTGATGCTTGCTTTCTAACACGTTTTTTTCTTTTCGTTGTTTTATTTATTTTTACTAAAACAATCGTGTTGAATTCGTTTGACGTCATAAAGTATATAATTGAAGTTCCTAATTCAAGTATATTACTATTAGTTATAGGAAAGTTGCATATGATTATTCCTCGAATTTCATTTAGTTTTATATTAATTCATATAATAAATTGGGTTTCAATATATTATATTATTTTGATGTGCTATAGAGCTATAGATGTAGATAATTTATCAATGGCTATACCAGCAAAAAATCTACATACTAAAAGTTAGTTGGTTCAAATTTCGGAAAAGTTTAAAATTAGAATATACAAGGTACAATGAAAAAACAAGTGTGTAAGCCAATTAGGAATTTTAATATGTGAATTACAATGTGATCTAATTTAAGATTAATAATAATTGAATAACTTGGATCTGATTCTTTATCTTGTTATACATAGATTTGACATTAATAAGTTGATGTTGTATTTTGATAAAATAATAATTTCAATGTCTTTGAGCAGGACAGTGATATTACTTTCTACTTTTCTCGGTACTAATGAATATTAAAAATGGCATCAGTTCTATATTAAAATATAAAATTTCATTTCAATTTGTGTTATAATACATATATATATATATATGCCGTATAGAATGAAGATCATTATAAAATGCTGACATTCTTCTATGGACAAACCATCCATCTTCTAAGTCATAGAATTAGTATCTTTGTACATTCCAAATTTGTTGTTATAGAATATGAAAAAGTATTAAAGAGGAAAATGGTCCAAAAATGAAATTCTTTGAGTTTACTTCAGAGTCTGACGGATCAATTTTAATATGAACAATCAATGACGTCCATTTTCTTAATATACATACATACAAGGTTGGTCAGCAACGATTTTGGTTTCTTTTTTTTACTCCCTTCCATAAAGATTTTTTATTCTTACTTATCATTTTCTTATTTGATACTTTTTCATATTCTATAAATTCCAATATTGGATGCACACATTCCATGATTTGCTCAGGAAATGTGAGCATTCTACGATTTGTCCATAGAATGTATACATTTTATAAATATAAAATCAGAAGCAGGCAAATTAAATGCAAATATTTTAATTCATATTGAGTTTAATAAGTTTAAAGAGTTAAATTGTCATAAAAACAAACACTTACTGACATACTTTATAAAAATATTTTTAAATCTAATAATTTATATAAATATATAAAAAATAAAGGCTGAATCCCTCAGTTGTCTGCAGGGATTTGTTTTTGTAGAGACTCTTTTCATTTTGTATAATTTAGCTTATACATTTTATTATTATACATATATATTTCTTTTGGAAGTGTGAGGTGTGAGGACACTCTTGCATGCTAACTATAACTACATGAAATTTGTGCATTGTTATGTTTGTGATGAGGGTTGAAGATCTGAGATCTCGTATATATAAGTTGAAAAATTAAAATATTATTCGTATTGGTTCTTTTGATGTTGTCGAATGCTTTTCGTTGATAGGTATTTACAAAAAAATTATAAGACCATTCTTAAAATTTAATGAGTAATTTAGGATATGCAGAGCTTCCAGTTCTTCCGGCACATTTATAATTTTTATAATTTCAATAAAATAAAAAATACTTAAATTATATAACACTTTGCAACAGAATTGAAACTCTTGTTTTTGTTCGAGTTGTAATTTATGATTGCTTTTAAGTGAAAAAAACACACACACAAATCACATGATTTTATTTTGTATTTGAATAATCCAAGCATGGATATGGATAACTCAACGTGTTTGAGAGGAAAAAATTGTACGACATGCACGTTTCAAGTAATTATTTTATCAATGTTTGTGGCACTGGTTTACACCAATACCTTCCTCGAAAAAAAATATTATTTGTGAAGTTACGAGTATTTTTTACATGGCATACATTTTTGGTATTGCTATTGGAACAGTTGGGTACCCTTCAATCCCATATAGTCATATTTTTCATACTTGTAGCTAGTATAGTGTCTCGAATAAACGAATTCAGGCATATTTGAAAATTGAACAATTCATTTTTAAAGACTCTGAATATTATAATTTTTTCATCTCAACAATTCTCCTTTTAAAAATGAAAAAGAGGCATTATAAAAAAATGAATTAAAAAAATGATAACTTTAAAGATCTATTTCTTAGAGTTAAAGGTCAAATCTCACTGTTTTATTAACCCTAATATAAATATTTGACTCAAACTAAAGGAAAAGCCATTTTAACAAGTTTTTTAGGCTCTTAGCTTTTTTTTTTTTTTTGTTGTTGAGATACTATCTATTTAGATTTAAAAAAGGCTTTTGAGGGTCAATATTGACCATTTGTGACATTTTCTATAGTCTTATTTACACAGGTCAACAAATTTGAACTTTCAAAAATCTTCTGGGTTATAAGTATAATAAAAGTTATTCAGTTTTGCTCATTAATTTTAAACCTGTAATTCTTTTTTTCGAGAGTCCGACGGTTTTCGAGAAATCGGTCCCTACTTTTTTTTAACTTTTTTGGCCCATTTTCCAACTTCAACTTCAATTTAAGCCTAGACGAATACACATTTTGGGCATTAAAAAAAAATGATTGGCTAGTGGTTTTTATGGAGATTTCATTTCTAGTCTTTGTTTTGACCTAAAAGGACTCTTAGGCGTGCAATTGTCCATCTAAATGTGTAAATTTTCATTACATTTCAAACAAAAACTCGCTAAAAATCAGTGTCACACAGTAGAACTACTAAAGTAGCATATACATACATTAATGGATCAATATTTGTTATTCAAATCTAAAAGAGAGATAACAACGAATTATCTAGAATTTAATTGTATATAAAGCTGATGTCTTAGACAATAAAACATCATTCAAATAGAAAAATCTTCCCTTGAAGAACATCAAAATGAAATATCTCGTGTGTCTAGCTTTATTAGCCGTATCAATTGATGCTGGAAGTCTATTCCAAAACAAAATCATTAATGGAAAAGAAGCCAAACCTGGACAGTTCCCATTCTTAGCTTCCATCCAAGATTATTTTGGTCACAGATGTGCAGCAACCATTATTTCTGAGGTAAATAATTTCATGTAATTTGTGACTAATTCAGTCTTTTGAATTCAAATTATTTCACAGACAACAGTAATTACAAATGGAGAATGTTGTAGAAGAGGATTTTGGGAAGTAGGTTCTGAAGTTGTTGCAGGAATGCACAGTCTGTCTACTCTGTCTGGTCACGAACAAAACAGAACACTTGGCTCCTCCGCTTTTGCCTACGGATATAATGGACCCTTACACATCGGTGAGATTTGTTACTACAACGTGAAGACCCCATTTGAATTTAATGAGTAAGTAATTGAGAATTCCGGAATTTTTTGTTAACATGAACCAATGTGTATTTCTAGATTCGTGAACAAAGTATCTCTTCCATCAAAGATTCAATCCTTGTCTGGAACAGGAACCATTGTAGGATGGGGTGCAATTAGTACTGAAGAAGGTGACCAAATGTCTGATGTTCCTAGATTTGCAGAATTTAGTCTCCTTCCAAATGAGGGTAAGTTATAAGTACTATATACATACTAAAAATATGACTCTATAAATGAATTATTCTTTTGAAGACTGCAAGGATAGTTATTGGAATGAAGTTGACAATACCCTTCTCTGCACAAAAAGTGTCCAAGGTGCTTATTGTTATGGTGATGCAGGTGGACCTTTGATTCAAGATGGCGTCTTTCTCGGTGTCATTCCCTCCATAAAGGACTGTTCTGACCTGAACAAACCTCTCATTTTCCCAAGAGTTTCTTACTTTCTTGATTGGATGAAAGAAGCCATGTAAATTTATTATCTAAAACATTACAATAAATATTAAATGATTATTCAATTTGAGTAACTTTGTCTCTTGATTTACGGTTCTCGGGGTATAAGCTAAGTGTATTATTCAAATGAAGTTATGGTTACAATATGTATATACTTGTTGAATATTTAAATTCAAACCAAGTTAGTTAAATATTAGGGTAATATAAATACAAGATTATAACATTACACTTGTCCAACTGATGCTTGCTTTCTAACACGTTTTTTTCTTTTCGTTGTTTTATTTATTTTTACTAAAACAATCGTGTTGAATTCGTTTGACGTCATAAAGTATATAATTGAAGTTCCTAATTCAAGTATATTACTATTAGTTATAGGAAAGTTGCATATGATTATTCCTCGAATTTCATTTAGTTTTATATTAATTCATATAATAAATTGGGTTTCAATATATTATATTATTTTGATGTGCTATAGAGCTATAGATGTAGATAATTTATCAATGGCTATACCAGCAAAAAATCTACATACTAAAAGTTAGTTGGTTCAAATTTCGGAAAAGTTTAAAATTAGAATATACAAGGTACAATGAAAAAACAAGTGTGTAAGCCAATTAGGATTTTTAATATGTGAATTACAATGTGATCTAATTTAAGATTAATAATAATTGAATAACTTGGATCTGATTCTTTATCTTGTTATACATAGATTTGACATTAATAAGTTGATGTTGTATTTTGATAAAATAATAATTTCAATGTCTTTGAGCAGGACAGTGATATTACTTTCTACTTTTCTCGGTACTAATGAATATTAAAAATGGCATCAGTTCTATATTAAAATATAAAATTTCATTTCAATTTGTGTTATAATACATATATATATATATATGCCGTATAGAATGAAGATCATTATAAAATGCTGACATTCTTCTATGGACAAACCATCCATCTTCTAAGTCATAGAATTAGTATCTTTGTACATTCCAAATTTGTTGTTATAGAATATGAAAAAGTATTAAAGAGGAAAATGGTCCAAAAATGAAATTCTTTGAGTTTACTTCAGAGTCTGACGGATCAATTTTAATATGAACAATCAATGACGTCCATTTTCTTAATATACATACATACAAGGTTGGTCAGCAACGATTTTGGTTTCTTTTTTTTACTCCCTTCCATAAAGATTTTTTATTCTTACTTATCATTTTCTTATTTGATACTTTTTCATATTCTATAAATTCCAATATTGGATGCACACATTCCATGATTTGCTCAGGAAATGTGAGCATTCTACGATTTGTCCATAGAATGTATACATTTTATAAATATAAAATCAGAAGCAGGCAAATTAAATGCAAATATTTTAATTCATATTGAGTTTAATAAGTTTAAAGAGTTAAATTGTCATAAAAACAAACACTTACTGACATACTTTATAAAAATATTTTTAAATCTAATAATTTATATAAATATATAAAAAATAAAGGCTGAATCCCTCAGTTGTCTGCAGGGATTTGTTTTTGTAGAGACTCTTTTCATTTTGTATAATTTAGCTTATACATTTTATTATTATACATATATATTTCTTTTGGAAGTGTGAGGTGTGAGGACACTCTTGCATGCTAACTATAACTACATGAAATTTGTGCATTGTTATGTTTGTGATGAGGGTTGAAGATCTGAGATCTCGTATATATAAGTTGAAAAATTAAAATATTATTCGTATTGGTTCTTTTGATGTTGTCGAATGCTTTTCGTTGATAGGTATTTACAAAAAAATTATAAGACCATTCTTAAAATTTAATGAGTAATTTAGGATATGCAGAGCTTCCAGTTCTTCCGGCACATTTATAATTTTTATAATTTCAATAAAATAAAAAATACTTAAATTATATAACACTTTGCAACAGAATTGAAACTCTTGTTTTTGTTCGAGTTGTAATTTATGATTGCTTTTAAGTGAAAAAAACACACACACAAATCACATGATTTTATTTTGTATTTGAATAATCCAAGCATGGATATGGATAACTCAACGTGTTTGAGAGGAAAAAATTGTACGACATGCACGTTTCAAGTAATTATTTTATCAATGTTTGTGGCACTGGTTTACACCAATACCTTCCTCGAAAAAAAATATTATTTGTGAAGTTACGAGTATTTTTTACATGGCATACATTTTTGGTATTGCTATTGGAACAGTTGGGTACCCTTCAATCCCATATAGTCATATTTTTCATACTTGTAGCTAGTATAGTGTCTCGAATAAACGAATTCAGGCATATTTGAAAATTGAACAATTCATTTTTAAAGACTCTGAATATTATAATTTTTTCATCTCAACAATTCTCCTTTTAAAAATGAAAAAGAGGCATTATAAAAAAATGAATTAAAAAAATGATAACTTTAAAGATCTATTTCTTAGAGTTAAAGGTCAAATCTCACTGTTTTATTAACCCTAATATAAATATTTGACTCAAACTAAAGGAAAAGCCATTTTAACAAGTTTTTTAGGCTCTTAGCTTTTTTTTTTTTTTTGTTGTTGAGATACTATCTATTTAGATTTAAAAAAGGCTTTTGAGGGTCAATATTGACCATTTGTGACATTTTCTATAGTCTTATTTACACAGGTCAACAAATTTGAACTTTCAAAAATCTTCTGGGTTATAAGTATAATAAAAGTTATTCAGTTTTGCTCATTAATTTTAAACCTGTAATTCTTTTTTTCGAGAGTCCGACGGTTTTCGAGAAATCGGTCCCTACTTTTTTTTAACTTTTTTGGCCCATTTTCCAACTTCAACTTCAATTTAAGCCTAGACGAATACACATTTTGGGCATTAAAAAATAATGATTGGCTAGTGGTTTTTATGGAGATTTCATTTCTAGTCTTTGTTTTGACCTAAAAGGACTCTTAGGCGTGCAATTGTCCATCTAAATGTGTAAATTTTCATTACATTTCAAACAAAAACTCGCTAAAAATCAGTGTCACACAGTAGAACTACTAAAGTAGCATATACATACATTAATGGATCAATATTTGTTATTCAAATCTAAAAGAGAGATAACAACGAATTATCTAGAATTTAATTGTATATAAAGCTGATGTCTTAGACAATAAAACATCATTCAAATAGAAAAATCTTCCCTTGAAGAACATCAAAATGAAATATCTCGTGTGTCTAGCTTTATTAGCCGTATCAATTGATGCTGGAAGTCTATTCCAAAACAAAATCATTAATGGAAAAGAAGCCAAACCTGGACAGTTCCCATTCTTAGCTTCCATCCAAGATTATTTTGGTCACAGATGTGCAGCAACCATTATTTCTGAGGTAAATAATTTCATGTAATTTGTGACTAATTCAGTCTTTTGAATTCAAATTATTTCACAGACAACAGTAATTACAAATGGAGAATGTTGTAGAAGAGGATTTTGGGAAGTAGGTTCTGAAGTTGTTGCAGGAATGCACAGTCTGTCTACTCTGTCTGGTCACGAACAAAACAGAACACTTGGCTCCTCCGCTTTTGCCTACGGATATAATGGACCCTTACACATCGGTGAGATTTGTTACTACAACGTGAAGACCCCATTTGAATTTAATGAGTAAGTAATTGAGAATTCCGGAATTTTTTGTTAACATGAACCAATGTGTATTTCTAGATTCGTGAACAAAGTATCTCTTCCATCAAAGATTCAATCCTTGTCTGGAACAGGAACCATTGTAGGATGGGGTGCAATTAGTACTGAAGAAGGTGACCAAATGTCTGATGTTCCTAGATTTGCAGAATTTAGTCTCCTTCCAAATGAGGGTAAGTTATAAGTACTATATACATACTAAAAATATGACTCTATAAATGAATTATTCTTTTGAAGACTGCAAGGATAGTTATTGGAATGAAGTTGACAATACCCTTCTCTGCACAAAAAGTGTCCAAGGTGCTTATTGTTATGGTGATGCAGGTGGACCTTTGATTCAAGATGGCGTCTTTCTCGGTGTCATTCCCTCCATAAAGGACTGTTCTGACCTGAACAAACCTCTCATTTTCCCAAGAGTTTCTTACTTTCTTGATTGGATGAAAGAAGCCATGTAAATTTATTATCTAAAACATTACAATAAATATTAAATGATTATTCAATTTGAGTAACTTTGTCTCTTGATTTACGGTTCTCGGGGTATAAGCTAAGTGTATTATTCAAATGAAGTTATGGTTACAATATGTATATACTTGTTGAATATTTAAATTCAAACCAAGTTAGTTAAATATTAGGGTAATATAAATACAAGATTATAACATTACACTTGTCCAACTGATGCTTGCTTTCTAACACGTTTTTTTCTTTTCGTTGTTTTATTTATTTTTACTAAAACAATCGTGTTGAATTCGTTTGACGTCATAAAGTATATAATTGAAGTTCCTAATTCAAGTATATTACTATTAGTTATAGGAAAGTTGCATATGATTATTCCTCGAATTTCATTTAGTTTTATATTAATTCATATAATAAATTGGGTTTCAATATATTATATTATTTTGATGTGCTATAGAGCTATAGATGTAGATAATTTATCAATGGCTATACCAGCAAAAAATCTACATACTAAAAGTTAGTTGGTTCAAATTTCGGAAAAGTTTAAAATTAGAATATACAAGGTACAATGAAAAAACAAGTGTGTAAGCCAATTAGGAATTTTAATATGTGAATTACAATGTGATCTAATTTAAGATTAATAATAATTGAATAACTTGGATCTGATTCTTTATCTTGTTATACATAGATTTGACATTAATAAGTTGATGTTGTATTTTGATAAAATAATAATTTCAATGTCTTTGAGCAGGACAGTGATATTACTTTCTACTTTTCTCGGTACTAATGAATATTAAAAATGGCATCAGTTCTATATTAAAATATAAAATTTCATTTCAATTTGTGTTATAATACATATATATATATATATGCCGTATAGAATGAAGATCATTATAAAATGCTGACATTCTTCTATGGACAAACCATCCATCTTCTAAGTCATAGAATTAGTATCTTTGTACATTCCAAATTTGTTGTTATAGAATATGAAAAAGTATTAAAGAGGAAAATGGTCCAAAAATGAAATTCTTTGAGTTTACTTCAGAGTCTGACGGATCAATTTTAATATGAACAATCAATGACGTCCATTTTCTTAATATACATACATACAAGGTTGGTCAGCAACGATTTTGGTTTCTTTTTTTTACTCCCTTCCATAAAGATTTTTTATTCTTACTTATCATTTTCTTATTTGATACTTTTTCATATTCTATAAATTCCAATATTGGATGCACACATTCCATGATTTGCTCAGGAAATGTGAGCATTCTACGATTTGTCCATAGAATGTATACATTTTATAAATATAAAATCAGAAGCAGGCAAATTAAATGCAAATATTTTAATTCATATTGAGTTTAATAAGTTTAAAGAGTTAAATTGTCATAAAAACAAACACTTACTGACATACTTTATAAAAATATTTTTAAATCTAATAATTTATATAAATATATAAAAAATAAAGGCTGAATCCCTCAGTTGTCTGCAGGGATTTGTTTTTGTAGAGACTCTTTTCATTTTGTATAATTTAGCTTATACATTTTATTATTATACATATATATTTCTTTTGGAAGTGTGAGGTGTGAGGACACTCTTGCATGCTAACTATAACTACATGAAATTTGTGCATTGTTATGTTTGTGATGAGGGTTGAAGATCTGAGATCTCGTATATATAAGTTGAAAAATTAAAATATTATTCGTATTGGTTCTTTTGATGTTGTCGAATGCTTTTCGTTGATAGGTATTTACAAAAAAGTTATAAGACCATTCTTAAAATTTAATGAGTAATTTAGGATATGCAGAGCTTCCAGTTCTTCCGGCACATTTATAATTTTTATAATTTCAATAAAATAAAAAATACTTAAATTATATAACACTTTGCAACAGAATTGAAACTCTTGTTTTTGTTCGAGTTGTAATTTATGATTGCTTTTAAGTGAAAAAAACACACACACAAATCACATGATTTTATTTTGTATTTGAATAATCCAAGCATGGATATGGATAACTCAACGTGTTTGAGAGGAAAAAATTGTACGACATGCACGTTTCAAGTAATTATTTTATCAATGTTTGTGGCACTGGTTTACACCAATACCTTCCTCGAAAAAAAATATTATTTGTGAAGTTACGAGTATTTTTTACATGGCATACATTTTTGGTATTGCTATTGGAACAGTTGGGTACCCTTCAATCCCATATAGTCATATTTTTCATACTTGTAGCTAGTATAGTGTCTCGAATAAACGAATTCAGGCATATTTGAAAATTGAACAATTCATTTTTAAAGACTCTGAATATTATAATTTTTTCATCTCAACAATTCTCCTTTTAAAAATGAAAAAGAGGCATTATAAAAAAATGAATTAAAAAAATGATAACTTTAAAGATCTATTTCTTAGAGTTAAAGGTCAAATCTCACTGTTTTATTAACCCTAATATAAATATTTGACTCAAACTAAAGGAAAAGCCATTTTAACAAGTTTTTTAGGCTCTTAGCTTTTTTTTTTTTTTTGTTGTTGAGATACTATCTATTTAGATTTAAAAAAGGCTTTTGAGGGTCAATATTGACCATTTGTGACATTTTCTATAGTCTTATTTACACAGGTCAACAAATTTGAACTTTCAAAAATCTTCTGGGTTATAAGTATAATAAAAGTTATTCAGTTTTGCTCATTAATTTTAAACCTGTAATTCTTTTTTTCGAGAGTCCGACGGTTTTCGAGAAATCGGTCCCTACTTTTTTTTAACTTTTTTGGCCCATTTTCCAACTTCAACTTCAATTTAAGCCTAGACGAATACACATTTTGGGCATTAAAAAAAAATGATTGGCTAGTGGTTTTTATGGAGATTTCATTTCTAGTCTTTGTTTTGACCTAAAAGGACTCTTAGGCGTGCAATTGTCCATCTAAATGTGTAAATTTTCATTACATTTCAAACAAAAACTCGCTAAAAATCAGTGTTACACAGTAGAACTACTAAAGTAGCATATACATACATTAATGGATCAATATTTGTTATTCAAATCTAAAAGAGAGATAACAACGAATTATCTAGAATTTAATTGTATATAAAGCTGATGTCTTAGACAATAAAACATCATTCAAATAGAAAAATCTTCCCTTGAAGAACATCAAAATGAAATATCTCGTGTGTCTAGCTTTATTAGCCGTATCAATTGATGCTGGAAGTCTATTCCAAAACAAAATCATTAATGGAAAAGAAGCCAAACCTGGACAGTTCCCATTCTTAGCTTCCATCCAAGATTATTTTGGTCACAGATGTGCAGCAACCATTATTTCTGAGGTAAATAATTTCATGTAATTTGTGACTAATTCAGTCTTTTGAATTCAAATTATTTCACAGACAACAGTAATTACAAATGGAGAATGTTGTAGAAGAGGATTTTGGGAAGTAGGTTCTGAAGTTGTTGCAGGAATGCACAGTCTGTCTACTCTGTCTGGTCACGAACAAAACAGAACACTTGGCTCCTCCGCTTTTGCCTACGGATATAATGGACCCTTACACATCGGTGAGATTTGTTACTACAACGTGAAGACCCCATTTGAATTTAATGAGTAAGTAATTGAGAATTCCGGAATTTTTTGTTAACATGAACCAATGTGTATTTCTAGATTCGTGAACAAAGTATCTCTTCCATCAAAGATTCAATCCTTGTCTGGAACAGGAACCATTGTAGGATGGGGTGCAATTAGTACTGAAGAAGGTGACCAAATGTCTGATGTTCCTAGATTTGCAGAATTTAGTCTCCTTCCAAATGAGGGTAAGTTATAAGTACTATATACATACTAAAAATATGACTCTATAAATGAATTATTCTTTTGAAGACTGCAAGGATAGTTATTGGAATGAAGTTGACAATACCCTTCTCTGCACAAAAAGTGTCCAAGGTGCTTATTGTTATGGTGATGCAGGTGGACCTTTGATTCAAGATGGCGTCTTTCTCGGTGTCATTCCCTCCATAAAGGACTGTTCTGACCTGAACAAACCTCTCATTTTCCCAAGAGTTTCTTACTTTCTTGATTGGATGAAAGAAGCCATGTAAATTTATTATCTAAAACATTACAATAAATATTAAATGATTATTCAATTTGAGTAACTTTGTCTCTTGATTTACGGTTCTCGGGGTATAAGCTAAGTGTATTATTCAAATGAAGTTATGGTTACAATATGTATATACTTGTTGAATATTTAAATTCAAACCAAGTTAGTTAAATATTAGGGTAATATAAATACAAGATTATAACATTACACTTGTCCAACTGATGCTTGCTTTCTAACACGTTTTTTTCTTTTCGTTGTTTTATTTATTTTTACTAAAACAATCGTGTTGAATTCGTTTGACGTCATAAAGTATATAATTGAAGTTCCTAATTCAAGTATATTACTATTAGTTATAGGAAAGTTGCATATGATTATTCCTCGAATTTCATTTAGTTTTATATTAATTCATATAATAAATTGGGTTTCAATATATTATATTATTTTGATGTGCTATAGAGCTATAGATGTAGATAATTTATCAATGGCTATACCAGCAAAAAATCTACATACTAAAAGTTAGTTGGTTCAAATTTCGGAAAAGTTTAAAATTAGAATATACAAGGTACAATGAAAAAACAAGTGTGTAAGCCAATTAGGAATTTTAATATGTGAATTACAATGTGATCTAATTTAAGATTAATAATAATTGAATAACTTGGATCTGATTCTTTATCTTGTTATACATAGATTTGACATTAATAAGTTGATGTTGTATTTTGATAAAATAATAATTTCAATGTCTTTGAGCAGGACAGTGATATTACTTTCTACTTTTCTCGGTACTAATGAATATTAAAAATGGCATCAGTTCTATATTAAAATATAAAATTTCATTTCAATTTGTGTTATAATACATATATATATATATGCCGTATAGAATGAAGATCATTATAAAATGCTGACATTCTTCTATGGACAAACCATCCATCTTCTAAGTCATAGAATTAGTATCTTTGTACATTCCAAATTTGTTGTTATAGAATATGAAAAAGTATTAAAGAGGAAAATGGTCCAAAAATGAAGTTCTTTGAGTTTACTTCAGAGTCTGACGGATCAATTTTAATATGAACAATCAATGACGTCCATTTTCTTAATATACATACATACAAGGTTGGTCAGCAACGATTTTGGTTTCTTTTTTTTACTCCCTTCCATAAAGATTTTTTATTCTTACTTATCATTTTCTTATTTGATACTTTTTCATATTCTATAAATTCCAATATTGGATGCACACATTCCATGATTTGCTCAGGAAATGTGAGCATTCTACGATTTGTCCATAGAATGTATACATTTTATAAATATAAAATCAGAAGCAGGCAAATTAAATGCAAATATTTTAATTCATATTGAGTTTAATAAGTTTAAAGAGTTAAATTGTCATAAAAACAAACACTTACTGACATACTTTATAAAAATATTTTTAAATCTAATAATTTATATAAATATATAAAAAATAAAGGCTGAATCCCTCAGTTGTCTGCAGGGATTTGTTTTTGTAGAGACTCTTTTCATTTTGTATAATTTAGCTTATACATTTTATTATTATACATATATATTTCTTTTGGAAGTGTGAGGTGTGAGGACACTCTTGCATGCTAACTATAACTACATGAAATTTGTGCATTGTTATGTTTGTGATGAGGGTTGAAGATCTGAGATCTCGTATATATAAGTTGAAAAATTAAAATATTATTCGTATTGGTTCTTTTGATGTTGTCGAATGCTTTTCGTTGATAGGTATTTACAAAAAAATTATAAGACCATTCTTAAAATTTAATGAGTAATTTAGGATATGCAGAGCTTCCAGTTCTTCCGGCACATTTATAATTTTTATAATTTCAATAAAATAAAAAATACTTAAATTATATAACACTTTGCAACAGAATTGAAACTCTTGTTTTTGTTCGAGTTGTAATTTATGATTGCTTTTAAGTGAAAAAAACACACACACAAATCACATGATTTTATTTTGTATTTGAATAATCCAAGCATGGATATGGATAACTCAACGTGTTTGAGAGGAAAAAATTGTACGACATGCACGTTTCAAGTAATTATTTTATCAATGTTTGTGGCACTGGTTTACACCAATACCTTCCTCGAAAAAAAATATTATTTGTGAAGTTACGAGTATTTTTTACATGGCATACATTTTTGGTATTGCTATTGGAACAGTTGGGTACCCTTCAATCCCATATAGTCATATTTTTCATACTTGTAGCTAGTATAGTGTCTCGAATAAACGAATTCAGGCATATTTGAAAATTGAACAATTCATTTTTAAAGACTCTGAATATTATAATTTTTTCATCTCAACAATTCTCCTTTTAAAAATGAAAAAGAGGCATTATAAAAAAATGAATTAAAAAAATGATAACTTTAAAGATCTATTTCTTAGAGTTAAAGGTCAAATCTCACTGTTTTATTAACCCTAATATAAATATTTGACTCAAACTAAAGGAAAAGCCATTTTAACAAGTTTTTTAGGCTCTTAGCTTTTTTTTTTTTTTTGTTGTTGAGATACTATCTATTTAGATTTAAAAAAGGCTTTTGAGGGTCAATATTGACCATTTGTGACATTTTCTATAGTCTTATTTACACAGGTCAACAAATTTGAACTTTCAAAAATCTTCTGGGTTATAAGTATAATAAAAGTTATTCAGTTTTGCTCATTAATTTTAAACCTGTAATTCTTTTTTTCGAGAGTCCGACGGTTTTCGAGAAATCGGTCCCTACTTTTTTTTAACTTTTTTGGCCCATTTTCCAACTTCAACTTCAATTTAAGCCTAGACGAATACACATTTTGGGCATTAAAAAATAATGATTGGCTAGTGGTTTTTATGGAGATTTCATTTCTAGTCTTTGTTTTGACCTAAAAGGACTCTTAGGCGTGCAATTGTCCATCTAAATGTGTAAATTTTCATTACATTTCAAACAAAAACTCGCTAAAAATCAGTGTCACACAGTAGAACTACTAAAGTAGCATATACATACATTAATGGATCAATATTTGTTATTCAAATCTAAAAGAGAGATAACAACGAATTATCTAGAATTTAATTGTATATAAAGCTGATGTCTTAGACAATAAAACATCATTCAAATAGAAGAATCTTCCCTTGAAGAACATCAAAATGAAATATCTCGTGTGTCTAGCTTTATTAGCCGTATCAATTGATGCTGGAAGTCTATTCCAAAACAAAATCATTAATGGAAAAGAAGCCAAACCTGGACAGTTCCCATTCTTAGCTTCCATCCAAGATTATTTTGGTCACAGATGTGCAGCAACCATTATTTCTGAGGTAAATAATTTCATGTAATTTGTGACTAATTCAGTCTTTTGAATTCAAATTATTTCACAGACAACAGTAATTACAAATGGAGAATGTTGTAGAAGAGGATTTTGGGAAGAAGGTTCTGAAGTTGTTGCAGGAATGCACAGTCTGTCTACTCTGTCTGGTCACGAACAAAACAGAACACTTGGCTCCTCCGCTTTTGCCTACGGATATAATGGACCCTTACACATCGGTGAGATTTGTTACTACAACGTGAAGACCCCATTTGAATTTAATGAGTAAGTAATTGAGAATTCCGGAATTTTTTGTTAACATGAACCAATGTGTATTTCTAGATTCGTGAACAAAGTATCTCTTCCATCAAAGATTCAATCCTTGTCTGGAACAGGAACCATTGTAGGATGGGGTGCAATTAGTACTGAAGAAGGTGACCAAATGTCTGATGTTCCTAGATTTGCAGAATTTAGTCTCCTTCCAAATGAGGGTAAGTTATAAGTACTATATACATACTAAAAATATGACTCTATAAATGAATTATTCTTTTGAAGACTGCAAGGATAGTTATTGGAATGAAGTTGACAATACCCTTCTCTGCACAAAAAGTGTCCAAGGTGCTTATTGTTATGGTGATGCAGGTGGACCTTTGATTCAAGATGGCGTCTTTCTCGGTGTCATTCCCTCCATAAAGGACTGTTCTGACCTGAACAAACCTCTCATTTTCCCAAGAGTTTCTTACTTTCTTGATTGGATGAAAGAAGCCATGTAAATTTATTATCTAAAACATTACAATAAATATTAAATGATTATTCAATTTGAGTAACTTTGTCTCTTGATTTACGGTTCTCGGGGTATAAGCTAAGTGTATTATTCAAATGAAGTTATGGTTACAATATGTATATACTTGTTGAATATTTAAATTCAAACCAAGTTAGTTAAATATTAGGGTAATATAAATACAAGATTATAACATTACACTTGTCCAACTGATGCTTGCTTTCTAACACGTTTTTTTCTTTTCGTTGTTTTATTTATTTTTACTAAAACAATCGTGTTGAATTCGTTTGACGTCATAAAGTATATAATTGAAGTTCCTAATTCAAGTATATTACTATTAGTTATAGGAAAGTTGCATATGATTATTCCTCGAATTTCATTTAGTTTTATATTAATTCATATAATAAATTGGGTTTCAATATATTATATTATTTTGATGTGCTATAGAGCTATAGATGTAGATAATTTATCAATGGCTATACCAGCAAAAAATCTACATACTAAAAGTTAGTTGGTTCAAATTTCGGAAAAGTTTAAAATTAGAATATACAAGGTACAATGAAAAAACAAGTGTGTAAGCCAATTAGGAATTTTAATATGTGAATTACAATGTGATCTAATTTAAGATTAATAATAATTGAATAACTTGGATCTGATTCTTTATCTTGTTATACATAGATTTGACATTAATAAGTTGATGTTGTATTTTGATAAAATAATAATTTCAATGTCTTTGAGCAGGACAGTGATATTACTTTCTACTTTTCTCGGTACTTATGAATATTAAAAATGGCATCAGTTCTATATTAAAATATAAAATTTCATTTCAATTTGTGTTATAATACATATATATATATATATGCCGTATAGAATGAAGATCATTATAAAATGCTGACATTCTTCTATGGACAAACCATCCATCTTCTAAGTCATAGAATTAGTATCTTTGTACATTCCAAATTTGTTGTTATAGAATATGAAAAAGTATTAAAGAGGAAAATGGTCCAAAAATGAAATTCTTTGAGTTTACTTCAGAGTCTGACGGATCAATTTTAATATGAACAATCAATGACGTCCATTTTCTTAATATACATACATACAAGGTTGGTCAGCAACGATTTTGGTTTCTTTTTTTTACTCCCTTCCATAAAGATTTTTTATTCTTACTTATCATTTTCTTATTTGATACTTTTTCATATTCTATAAATTCCAATATTGGATGCACACATTCCATGATTTGCTCAGGAAATGTGAGCATTCTACGATTTGTCCATAGAATGTATACATTTTATAAATATAAAATCAGAAGCAGGCAAATTAAATGCAAATATTTTAATTCATATTGAGTTTAATAAGTTTAAAGAGTTAAATTGTCATAAAAACAAACACTTACTGACATACTTTATAAAAATATTTTTAAATCTAATAATTTATATAAATATATAAAAAATAAAGGCTGAATCCCTCAGTTGTCTGCAGGGATTTGTTTTTGTAGAGACTCTTTTCATTTTGTATAATTTAGCTTATACATTTTATTATTATACATATATATTTCTTTTGGAAGTGTGAGGTGTGAGGACACTCTTGCATGCTAACTATAACTACATGAAATTTGTGCATTGTTATGTTTGTGATGAGGGTTGAAGATCTGAGATCTCGTATATATAAGTTGAAAAATTAAAATATTATTCGTATTGGTTCTTTTGATGTTGTCGAATGCTTTTCGTTGATAGGTATTTACAAAAAAATTATAAGACCATTCTTAAAATTTAATGAGTAATTTAGGATATGCAGAGCTTCCAGTTCTTCCGGCACATTTATAATTTTTATAATTTCAATAAAATAAAAAATACTTAAATTATATAACACTTTGCAACAGAATTGAAACTCTTGTTTTTGTTCGAGTTGTAATTTATGATTGCTTTTAAGTGAAAAAAACACACACACAAATCACATGATTTTATTTTGTATTTGAATAATCCAAGCATGGATATGGATAACTCAACGTGTTTGAGAGGAAAAAATTGTACGACATGCACGTTTCAAGTAATTATTTTATCAATGTTTGTGGCACTGGTTTACACCAATACCTTCCTCGAAAAAAAATATTATTTGTGAAGTTACGAGTATTTTTTACATGGCATACATTTTTGGTATTGCTATTGGAACAGTTGGGTACCCTTCAATCCCATATAGTCATATTTTTCATACTTGTAGCTAGTATAGTGTCTCGAATAAACGAATTCAGGCATATTTGAAAATTGAACAATTCATTTTTAAAGACTCTGAATATTATAATTTTTTCATCTCAACAATTCTCCTTTTAAAAATGAAAAAGAGGCATTATAAAAAAATGAATTAAAAAAATGATAACTTTAAAGATCTATTTCTTAGAGTTAAAGGTCAAATCTCACTGTTTTATTAACCCTAATATAAATATTTGACTCAAACTAAAGGAAAAGCCATTTTAACAAGTTTTTTAGGCTCTTAGCTTTTTTTTTTTTTTTGTTGTTGAGATACTATCTATTTAGATTTAAAAAAGGCTTTTGAGGGTCAATATTGACCATTTGTGACATTTTCTATAGTCTTATTTACACAGGTCAACAAATTTGAACTTTCAAAAATCTTCTGGGTTATAAGTATAATAAAAGTTATTCAGTTTTGCTCATTAATTTTAAACCTGTAATTCTTTTTTTCGAGAGTCCGACGGTTTTCGAGAAATCGGTCCCTACTTTTTTTTAACTTTTTTGGCCCATTTTCCAACTTCAACTTCAATTTAAGCCTAGACGAATACACATTTTGGGCATTAAAAAATAATGATTGGCTAGTGGTTTTTATGGAGATTTCATTTCTAGTCTTTGTTTTGACCTAAAAGGACTCTTAGGCGTGCAATTGTCCATCTAAATGTGTAAATTTTCATTACATTTCAAACAAAAACTCGCTAAAAATCAGTGTCACACAGTAGAACTACTAAAGTAGCATATACATACATTAATGGATCAATATTTGTTATTCAAATCTAAAAGAGAGATAACAACGAATTATCTAGAATTTAATTGTATATAAAGCTGATGTCTTAGACAATAAAACATCATTCAAATAGAAGAATCTTCCCTTGAAGAACATCAAAATGAAATATCTCGTGTGTCTAGCTTTATTAGCCGTATCAATTGATGCTGGAAGTCTATTCCAAAACAAAATCATTAATGGAAAAGAAGCCAAACCTGGACAGTTCCCATTCTTAGCTTCCATCCAAGATTATTTTGGTCACAGATGTGCAGCAACCATTATTTCTGAGGTAAATAATTTCATGTAATTTGTGACTAATTCAGTCTTTTGAATTCAAATTATTTCACAGACAACAGTAATTACAAATGGAGAATGTTGTAGAAGAGGATTTTGGGAAGAAGGTTCTGAAGTTGTTGCAGGAATGCACAGTCTGTCTACTCTGTCTGGTCACGAACAAAACAGAACACTTGGCTCCTCCGCTTTTGCCTACGGATATAATGGACCCTTACACATCGGTGAGATTTGTTACTACAACGTGAAGACCCCATTTGAATTTAATGAGTAAGTAATTGAGAATTCCGGAATTTTTTGTTAACATGAACCAATGTGTATTTCTAGATTCGTGAACAAAGTATCTCTTCCATCAAAGATTCAATCCTTGTCTGGAACAGGAACCATTGTAGGATGGGGTGCAATTAGTACTGAAGAAGGTGACCAAATGTCTGATGTTCCTAGATTTGCAGAATTTAGTCTCCTTCCAAATGAGGGTAAGTTATAAGTACTATATACATACTAAAAATATGACTCTATAAATGAATTATTCTTTTGAAGACTGCAAGGATAGTTATTGGAATGAAGTTGACAATACCCTTCTCTGCACAAAAAGTGTCCAAGGTGCTTATTGTTATGGTGATGCAGGTGGACCTTTGATTCAAGATGGCGTCTTTCTCGGTGTCATTCCCTCCATAAAGGACTGTTCTGACCTGAACAAACCTCTCATTTTCCCAAGAGTTTCTTACTTTCTTGATTGGATGAAAGAAGCCATGTAAATTTATTATCTAAAACATTACAATAAATATTAAATGATTATTCAATTTGAGTAACTTTGTCTCTTGATTTACGGTTCTCGGGGTATAAGCTAAGTGTATTATTCAAATGAAGTTATGGTTACAATATGTATATACTTGTTGAATATTTAAATTCAAACCAAGTTAGTTAAATATTAGGGTAATATAAATACAAGATTATAACATTACACTTGTCCAACTGATGCTTGCTTTCTAACACGTTTTTTTCTTTTCGTTGTTTTATTTATTTTTACTAAACAATCGTGTTGAATTCGTTTGACGTCATAAAGTATATAATTGAAGTTCCTAATTCAAGTATATTACTATTAGTTATAGGAAAGTTGCATATGATTATTCCTCGAATTTCATTTAGTTTTATATTAATTCATATAATAAATTGGGTTTCAATATATTATATTATTTTGATGTGCTATAGAGCTATAGATGTAGATAATTTATCAATGGCTATACCAGCAAAAAATCTACATACTAAAAGTTAGTTGGTTCAAATTTCGGAAAAGTTTAAAATTAGAATATACAAGGTACAATGAAAAAACAAGTGTGTAAGCCAATTAGGAATTTTAATATGTGAATTACAATGTGATCTAATTTAAGATTAATAATAATTGAATAACTTGGATCTGATTCTTTATCTTGTTATACATAGATTTGACATTAATAAGTTGATGTTGTATTTTGATAAAATAATAATTTCAATGTCTTTGAGCAGGACAGTGATATTACTTTCTACTTTTCTCGGTACTAATGAATATTAAAAATGGCATCAGTTCTATATTAAAATATAAAATTTCATTTCAATTTGTGTTATAATACATATATATATATATATGCCGTATAGAATGAAGATCATTATAAAATGCTGACATTCTTCTATGGACAAACCATCCATCTTCTAAGTCATAGAATTAGTATCTTTGTACATTCCAAATTTGTTGTTATAGAATATGAAAAAGTATTAAAGAGGAAAATGGTCCAAAAATGAAATTCTTTGAGTTTACTTCAGAGTCTGACGGATCAATTTTAATATGAACAATCAATGACGTCCATTTTCTTAATATACATACATACAAGGTTGGTCAGCAACGATTTTGGTTTCTTTTTTTTACTCCCTTCCATAAAGATTTTTTATTCTTACTTATCATTTTCTTATTTGATACTTTTTCATATTCTATAAATTCCAATATTGGATGCACACATTCCATGATTTGCTCAGGAAATGTGAGCATTCTACGATTTGTCCATAGAATGTATACATTTTATAAATATAAAATCAGAAGCAGGCAAATTAAATGCAAATATTTTAATTCATATTGAGTTTAATAAGTTTAAAGAGTTAAATTGTCATAAAAACAAACACTTACTGACATACTTTATAAAAATATTTTTAAATCTAATAATTTATATAAATATATAAAAAATAAAGGCAGTTGTCTGCAGGGATTTGTTTTTGTAGAGACTCTTTTCATTTTGTATAATTTAGCTTATACATTTTATTATTATACATATATATTTCTTTTGGAAGTGTGAGGTGTGAGGACACTCTTGCATGCTAACTATAACTACATGAAATTTGTGCATTGTTATGTTTGTGATGAGGGTTGAAGATCTGAGATCTCGTATATATAAGTTGAAAAATTAAAATATTATTCGTATTGGTTCTTTTGATGTTGTCGAATGCTTTTCGTTGATAGGTATTTACAAAAAAATTATAAGACCATGTTAAGTCAAGAATGAGGAAAGAAATTAAGACTCCATTGTTTGTATGGAAGAAACTAATTTCCGCATTCATCTCAAAATTTAAGCCGATATTATCGCTTATATCGCTACGACGGCTCTTGTATACACTGGACTAGCGCATCATGGCCGTTTTTAGTCTACTAACACACATCTTCATTCGAATGGACACTTTTTTACACTCATGTACGAAAGTTCATATTACGAAAGTCCTTTAGTTTACCGTTTATGTCTCTCAGTACTGAGTCTCCTTCTTTATGTCTAAAGTGGAGAACAAGGAATAATTATGAAGTGTCTCTGGTAACGTTAATCGTATTATGCACCAACTCATTTATTTTTTATACCATTCTAATTAGGAATTTTATGTTTTCCATGAATTTGTTATATTCTCAAAAACCGTCGGACTCTCGAAAAAAAGAATTACAGATTTGAAATAAGTGAGCATAACTGAATAACTTTTATTATACTTATACCCCAGAAGATTTTTTGCTGTTGACCAATGTTATTAATAGATCATAATTTACAGGTAAAAGCTATGGTTTACCTTTTCTTTCTAAGTAAAAGATGTCTGATACAAAGAGAGTTGTTAGACAGTTTCTATTGACCCATGTAATTGATTGAATATTAATGTAATAAACTTGTAAAAAGGAGGAAAAACAACTAAAAACAGCATGTTTATTTTACAAATTTGCAAGAAATTATTGAATGTATTAGTTTCCTTTGGGCTATGTATTCAAATAGCAAAAATAATGAAAAAGTCTAATAATTACTTATAATTTATCATCTTTCACTGCTTGCCAGATTTATATTTATCTTTAATGTATTTCTCCATTCGCCCAAATCCTACTTTTATTGATATTAGTAGATTGTATTGATAAATTGTGGATACATTATAAATAATCCAATATATATATATATATTTTTATGTTGATAAAATAAAAGTTTATGACTAGGATAAATCCTCATTTAAGCAGTGCTTACAAACTTATTTATTTTAAACATATCTTAAAAATAGTTAATTTAAAACTACTAAATAATTATATGTATTTGCTGATGGTATGAAAATATATATCTTTATCAATTTTGTCTTGCTTTTCAAGGGGAACTTCTTTCAACGAGCCAAAAACGATTAATTTATTTAAAGAAATGCTATTAGTATAAACAATAACTGAATTTAATTACCCCTTTGAACAATTAATGAAGGAGCTTCAATTAATATTTTGCTCACTTGTTTAATAATATAATTACTTTTATATTCTATCTAAAGAATTGTCGTACTTTTATAAAACCTTAAAATGTAATATCTCTTTAAAAAAAATAAGGGTTATTATTTCATTTCAATGATTCGTAGTGTGGTTTATAATTAGTGATGTTTTTTATTAGTTTAGTAGAAAAATTGATCGTAAAATTTTCTCTTTCAATTAATTTAATGTACAATGTACAATATAAAATAATACAGTACTTTCAATATTTTTAATCAAATCAATCAGCGCAAAATACAATGGTTTTAGCTTCAACATAATTATTCAATTTAACAAACCAATATCTAAAAGAGTATTTTGCTATTGAGGATCTAAATATTGGACTCCCTATTTGAGAAAAAAGGGCTTTTTAATACGCAAAAAATCGGGACATTGACCAAGTAAATCATTTTTTAATACCCTTGACAAACATCTCTGATATTGTGAGGTATTTTTTTTTCTTTTTTTACGTTAAAATGATTTAGTTTCTTTTTTGTACTGAGCAAAAAAGCTATGTACGTCATTCTGGTATAGAGTTAGACACACGTATGTATGTATTTCTGCCACTGATCAAACAAACTAGCTCTCAAAGTTATCTTGCTCACTTCAAAATATGATAATAATGACAGTCTTATATAATAAAATAATATATCTTTAAAGAAGGGAAAATAAATTACATTAATAGACTTGAAAATACAAAAAAAAAAAAGAAAGTTTTTATTTCATACCTGCATCCTTTTAGTTATTACCTAGGTATGTATGTATGTATGTATTCCCGTCTTATATGTATGTGTATGAATGCTCATTCATTATCCTTCTTTCATGTTACTTAACATGATTGGTAAACCTAACTTTTTTGGTAGACTAATAAACTCATTTTATAAAGAGATATGTATTGTGATATTTAAAGATAACATATAATTGAAGATACATTGAGTTGACTCTTAGGATTTAAAAGCTACGTTGGAGTTATTGATTTCAAATCAGTTTAAAAATAAGTAATAAATGTTGTAAATTCTATCAATAATGGGAAAAAGAAAAGAATTTTATGAAACACAGTTTCCAATTGATCTACAGAATTCTTATTTTTAATCGAGTTAAAGCGCTACTAACGCTTATTTAACATTCTGGTAGAGCGTTATATCACGCTCACAAAAACTACAAAGTCCATTTGGGTAAGTGCATATACATTTGTACTACTGAGGGTTCTTTATGTATATATTTCACCCATGGGTACTTAAGTTATACAACTCAATTCCCCTGAATGATTATGGTTAGTTTTAATGGTAAAAAAAAATTGCTTAAACTCTATATAAAGTCGAACGACACTTTAGTATTTGAACAAAAACTAATCTATGTTTATTATTGATAGATTATTATAGCAGATTCCTTTTAATAATGCCAAATTCTAAAGGAAAAAAATTGTATAAATACGTTTTTCTGTGTAGAAAAATTATTGAGTCTACAACCCCTTGAAATGATTGGGTATAAAATGTCAAACGTTCAATTATTTTTAAATAGTAGAAGAAAAGATAAGCTCAAAAATAAAATAAGTTCATCATGACTCAAAGAAATTTGATTCAGAGTATTCATATCTATTAACAGCTGATATTTGCAATCTAAAAACTGACACACCTTTTCCTATAAGTACGTTCCATGGAGCTTCTAGACCAAAAAACAAAAAAATTGAAATTTGATCATTTTATTTTCATTGATTTAAAATCAACTATTAATTAACTATCTTAACTTTTGTTTAACTAACGTAAAGTAAAGACTTTACCTTGAGATTTTTCAAATCCATTACGACACATAATACCCAATGGGTGAGTAACAAAGTAACTTATAAATAAATAAAAAATCCGCAAAACATTAATACGTCATTAGTTATTGGGATATAACTTTTTTTTATGTGAATCTCAATTTATAATATAGTACATTGCATACATATATATATTGGAAGGAAAAGTTTTGGCCGTCATTCTTGCATAATATGCATAGAACATTAAATTTTTAAGCTCAAAAGTTAATTTTTGAGTAGTTGATGCTGTTATAAATGTCCCTATCCAATTTAATTTGAAATAATATATATTATTGAATCACTAGTCCAAAAATAATATGGATTCTATTATTTACTTATGATGTCAACTAGAACATGAATTTGATTATTTAATTTGAATAAGCAACGTGGAGACAAATTACAAATTAATATTTTAATAGGTTATTGTAGAAAATTGTTTTACTTATAAAAAAACTTTAATTCACCTATTACTTATTACAAAGTAGATTTAGTGCTTAGAGAAAAGCCCTCTGTATAATAATGATAATAAAAAAAAAGATATAACTTGTGATAAATTTTATTATAGGGAATACATACTATACACATTGCAACAAGGAAATTGTAGTGCTTTTATGCATTATTTATAGAGATTATGGCTGCTATGTGTGTAAGTAGGTATTGTAGTAGGGTAAAAAAAGAAAAGAAAAAGAAATGGTCATAGAAAGGATTCTAAAAACTAAAAATTACATCCATAAAATATGAGGCCTTCAAAACATTTGCTCTTAGCACATAAAGCATAGATTGAACCCTGTTTACTTATAAGCATAGAGTTCTATTTTGCTGCGAACAAGGTCATTGTATATATATATACATTGAAGTTATAATACTTACATCCATTTATAAGAAAATATATATATATATATTTAAGGGCAATAACAATTAGGATTTATACTCAAGGAAATATAACTATTCCACACAGTTACGAGCTTATAGCAGCAAATCAACAATTGGATCTAAATATCTATATATATATATATATAGATTGTAGTTTGTCAACTGTTGGGCTATTTATCATTTACTTCCTTAGTAAATACCTCATACGTTAATAAAGTTAAAGTGAACTCGTTATGTATGCATATTGGGAATTTGCAACTCTTCATACTGCTATTTTTTTTTTTATTTTTTAAACCTTATAATAGAAGACACTTAATTGACACGAACATTAATTAATTTTGAGTCATTTATTTCCTTCTCATCTTTTTTTAGGAGGAAAAGGTTGTGAGATAATATGTAGATCAATAATCTCTGTATTTTATATCAATACCTGCTTTTTTTAAAAAAAGTAATTTCACAACTTCAAAATGCACTCGTAGTTAATGAAGTATCTGATGTTTTATTCTTTACAATTGTTTCATTGGATAACAAAATTTAATTCATGCTCAACAAATTAGCCCTCAAGTTAAGAGACAAGAATAGAGAAAAAATTGAAATAGTACAAAGAATGTGTGAGGCATTGTGACAACTCAGGAGGGCTCAAGGATTAATGGTCCCTCTGGATATAATCAAGGAAATAAATTAGTGACTTTGTGTTACCAACTCTAAGCTTCAGATTAACAAAATTTCAAGAGATAATAAATTAAATCTTGAGTTTTTTTTTTATTATTAAATGGCGAACAAATTTTTTTTTAATAGTAGAAAGAGATAGTCATGCGGTGCAGTCAAAATCACAAAATCACAAAAACAAAAACGATCTTAAGACTATGATTACTCAAGAAATAATATATTTAGAGATTGATACTAAAAGGGGGGGGGGTATAAGAACAAGAAAAAAGTTTTTTTTTTTCTTTTTAGAAGAAGAAATATTAATATTAATTACATATTGTATTGATTTTGAGACAGCAACACCAAGATTTTTAATAAATCGAGACAAACAGGAGATAAATATTAATTTATAGAACATTGTATATCACTACGTAGGGCGTAGAGTGGATCAATAGCTACTAAGGTAATTTAAATGAGATCTTCAACAAAATTGCATCAAAAACCAGGGAAAAATAAAAAATAACACTTTTAGAGCCTAGGTACAAATTTTTGTACCTATGTATATCAGAAATCAAAATAATATGAAATGAAGCTATTTGCTGAATTGTACATATTTATCAGCTTCAAATTAACTCAAAAGTAGATTAATTTGAGATCGTTATTTTATACGGTATACATATTTTATAGAATATTATTTTAATATATGTATATATTATTTTTTTATGTTAAAAAATTGAAAAGTCTTTTTGAATGTACTAAAATTCATTAAGAATGGACGAACATACACACTTATGTATCCATGCAAAATATATCCTGACATATGCTTCTTCCCCATACTTACATACCATGTATATATATATATTATAATAATATATTATATTTAATCTGTGTGTTTTATGAATATTATGTCACACAAAGAGAGGAAAAGAGGAGGAGGGGGGGGGGGAGCACTTAATATGTACATAATTTTGCATATTTTATACTTAAAAATATCCAAAGTTTTTTATTCTTTTTTTTTTTTTTTTGTTTTTGAATAAGTGATCTCATGCCTCTCAAGAATATATGTATGTATGTAAGTATTAAAATGATATTCTTGCTTTCCACGCATATGTAGTTACTCCTCTAACATAATTTTCATATTATTAAAATTAAGCAGATGCCACTGCTAGGATAGGTATATATATATATATAATAAATGAAATATAGATGAGTAAAATGTTTTGTTTTTTCTTGCGTGTCTTAATAAAAAAGTCGTCAGAGAATCAGCCTCAATCTATTCCACTGTCATCTTATGATTTGTATTTCAATCAGTCTAGTGCTCAAATTATAATTGAAAAAAGGGACATCTGGATTGTAAACTTAGTCTTTATTATTTCTCAATAAGGAAAAACTTCTTCTTTTTTTTAAAAAAAATTAAGTATGTAATAACTTTAACCCTTTCTTACTGCCACATCAAAATTTTCTATAAATTTTAAATTGCTAAATAAAGTATATTTTGTATCACATCGGCACGGCTTTTTGTTTAAAAAAAAACAACTTGTTTGAGTAGATTAGGCAGTCATTTGTCAACATTTGGAACAATATTAAATTTATCTACCTTATATGTAACTTGATAAACTTTTATTTGTATCAAGTCACTCCCAAGTGTTATCATCATCGTTTTATTTTATTCTTGATAAATCTACAGATTGAAATTTTTAATATTTAAAGAAAATTAGCGGGTAATTCTTTTTAGCGCGAGCATTTTGCTCTTTCAAACCTTTGTAAAAATTTTTTGTTGAAAATTGGCTCGCGCGTATAGATTGAAACTTTCAATCTTGTTTTGCACTTATTTTTTTATCATATTATTTCAAAAAGTGTCGTCAAACTTTGAATTTTTGAGAAGAAATCATCCTTTAACAAAAAAAAAAAAAAACTCCATTATATGTGAGGTAGATTGCGTTGACTCTGTGTTTTCATGTCTGTTGTTCATATAAATAATGTAAGAGAATAGCAAATGATATTATGCAATAATTTAAGGTATTAATACTATTTGAGACTTAATATATTTTTGTTACCTAAGCTCGAAAAAAAAAGCAGACTATAAAGAAAATAATATAATGAATAATGATACTAACTTATTTATTTATGTAATTTTACAGACATTTATACAATAATAAGTTAGAAGACTACCTGAATGAAGAGGGAGAAAGTATGGAACCAAAGAGGAATTAGAAGTTATTTTATGATTTGATGTGCAAAATTTACCCAGGGGGGAGTAACGAAGGGTTAAAAGTAAAACATTTTAAAGTTGGGTATTTTGTTTTGAAGTCAAAATAAAATTATTATCATCTTCTTGTAAAATGAGAAATTTATAAGTCTCAATAAAAAAAAAGACAATTTATCCTCTATTTCAAATGATTTAGTTGAGAACAAAGGACAATAGTTTTAAAAGTATTTTTGAAAATTTCCACAGAAGATTTAGATAATTCTCTACCTTTATATGGTTGTAGTAGTTATTTAGGCTTAACTAAAAAAAAAAAAAACCCACACAGACACTGAATAATGTATGGTATGTTTTATATTATAATGTAAAATTTATTTGAAAAGATTTTTGTTATCTTTACTCTTTGTGTAAACTGAAAATAACCTTCAGGCTGAAAAGACTTTTTTAAATGAAATTTGAAAGCCTTATCTTTATACACGCTACGTAATTATTTGAAAAATGTATGACATAACTGTTGAATGAACTTTTTTTTTTACTTCCTTTTTTTTTCCCTTTAGTTTACATAATGCCTTTAAGGAATAAAGGGGGAGAGGAAGAGCAGGGAATTTTCATTGTTCAAATTAAGTATAAGGAAATCAAATTAGTAAGAAATCTTCTAAGATCAAAAGAGCAGAATAGTTTTTCTTAATTTTGAAAATGGAGACGTAAATTGAAGCCTTTCAAGAGCGTTCTTTGAAATATTTTATAGATTTACAGGGCCATGAGAGTTGTAAAACAAACAATGGTATTCAAACAGTCGAATGTAGTTCATCAGTTGCCTCCAGAAGGATTAAAAGTGGAATAATTTTGAAGAAATGAAGATTTTAATATCATTATACGAGACGTGGATTTTAGTCTAAAAAATTTGTAGACTATAAAGTCTGAAAATTTTTGAATGTCAATGCTTGTGAATATTGTTGATGAAGTTGTCGATGAAAAAACTACATCCATTTCTAGAGTAAATACAGAGAGAGGCAATAATTTAACTTTAATGTTCTGATCAGGGACCTAAAGTTATCATGAGGACACTAAACTTCTAAAAGGATTTTCTATAATATCATTATGTCTCATGACAAGCAAATGGTATTTGAAATTTTTTTCATTTTTCGATGCAGTTTTTATTAGGAAGTAATCCAAAGACACTTACTCCTATATACCATTCAGAATCTGACGAAGACATGAAATTCTTGCATTGATGCATCGTTCTCAAAGACATTGTCGTATTTTCACTCATTATAAATCTCATTTTCCTCACTTGAAGTATGGGTTTCTTTACCCCATTCTGTTTTTTCCTCCATACTCTCATACTTAGAACTATCGCCCATCTTGTCCAGAACTCCAATGCATCATGTTACGTATATTTGTTCGGAAACGTAAGTTTTGCTAGTACTACAAAATAAATAATCATGACAAGTATAAACTTTTTGCTCGTCTTACTTACTGTGAACGAAAATGTAAAGTACTAAACAACTAATGGATAGATTGTATAAGACACAATCATTTCTACACACTAACACTTTATTTTCAAATATTCAGGAAAAACAAGGAGAGCCAAATTGGTAATACTTATTCTAAAAATAAAGTGTATTAAATTGTGACTCAATCAAAAAAGATATTGACCCTTACTTTTATTGATTACAGTATTTATTTACATAAATTTGAACTTATGTTTTGTCTTAGTTTTTTTTTTTTTATATAATTAGTAGACTCACCTCCCTGCGAAGCAAAAACAATAGCAAAGTGCTTAGAGTTAAACTACTTAATTGTTTCAACACTATAATTATTCGTTTGAAGTATAAAACAGAGCAAATAAAATACAATTCTATGGATACAAAAATAAATTATAGACAAAGGAAAATGTGAACATGATTAAATGACATAATTTTATTAAAGATTATGCTTGTTATGGTTTGTTTAGATTTCAATTAGTCAATATTGATCAATTAATATATGTATAACTATTTGTTATCCAAGGAAGACATATTTAATAATTGACATCTTGTATATATATATATATATATATATATATATATGTTGATGACTTAAACGTAGTAAAAAGTATTTGTAGTAAAATAAGAACAACTTCAAAATTGTTATAGAATGATTCTTTGCTCCTGTCTGATATTTGATAAACATGTACAATTTCTAGTTATCCAGGTTCATTAGACACCACATTTTAATTTAGGTTCTAAAGAATTAACCATAATTACTAGAGAGTTTGATAAATTTGAGCACAGAAGAAGCTTTTACTTAAGATGAAAGAAGGAATGACAAATTTTGATTCGTGTAAAATAAATGTTCATGAAACATAGACACTTTATTTAAATTATTTTTTGTCTCATTTATCCATATATTTAATTATAATAAACTACTTAAATTTTTCAATGTTTATCATTGACTAACTCATCCTGGAATTTACCAGTATCTCAAACTTTAAAATAAGTTTCCGGGAATCTTGCAGAAGGATAATTTTTACATACATGAAACATCCGTTTCTTTCATTTTTTGAAAATTCAAGTCCTTCTCAGCTCTTTTAGATTAGCATATACAATACTGATTTTACACGAATCTTTTTCTCATAATTCAATGTATAACTCTAAATGTACAAATATATGTGTTGAACTCTGTATTTTGATTCTATTTGAATGATGTATAAAGACTCATTTCCTTGTAAAGTTTATAATAGCTCTTATATATTGTATTTTGATATTTTTTTTTAATACTAAAGAATACATTTTACATCGATCAATTATATATGTTGTGGGACATAGTGATGAAGGAGGATGGAGCATCAATGATGTTAGATTATTTGAAGAGCATTCAAATTGTTGCTGGGGATTAATTTGGCTTAGAAGGATTGGAATTGGTTAGCTAAATTAACCTACAAGTTTTAAATTCGACATATTGTTAAAAACGGCACAACTCTGCTTTATTATTATTATTATTATCTTTAGGAAGCTCTTTGAGCTTAATGACCCTGAAATAAATTTGTTTTATGCCATTCTGAATTTATTTTACGGTGATACTCGACTGTCTTTTGTTTTTGTTTTTTATATGCTCTAGTTTTCTTCTTCATATACATATACTAACATACCAAAAGAAAAATGAAAAGAAAAAAAGTTGAGTCTATATGACTGGAATATAGACTTTTTTCTCTTTATTGTCTTTCTAACTATTTCCCTTGATCATTTCTTTAAATGAGTATAATTCTTACAACACATAAAACACATCGTCTCATTATTTTTCATCTCTTTTTATTATTTTTCTTGAGTTGGGCTGAGGCTTAAGTTTATTGAGATACATATATATATATATATACTTCTATTAGCATAAATACATACTCAAACGTCTAAAGTTTCTTTTTTAAATTTTGTAGTTTTATTTATGATCATATATGAACTTATAATTTTAATGACCGCCAAGAACTTTGTCAATATAGAAAGTATCTCTGCTACCACTTTTTTAAATACTTAATCTTCAATTTCCGTTTTGACGTGTTAGTTATTCTATTTCAAATATCTATATGCATCAGGAGTGAAACAGTAGGATTCACATGCCATGTGTACTCTTCCGTTCGACATAAGTTTTGAATTTAGGACTTATTTATAAATTAGCTCTACTTTACACATGTTTAGGTAGATTTGTACCAAATGATAGGATATTTTTAATAGGGGGTGATATTGTTAATAAAAGTAAATAGTGTCTGTTATTAGTGTAAATAATTTTTTTATTTTTTTTTACAAGTGTACCTACATATTTATCATAAGATTTCTTTCTTTGAAAAAATAAAATAATGATTCCAAGTAAAGATATTATTAATGAAGGTGTAAGGAACAATGAAAACATAAAAAAAAGATTAATTAAAATTAATTCATCGTAATTTTTATTATTTGATTGTACTTACAATTGCTAGGATTGTATATACGTACATTATTGATATTCATGGGGATATGAATTACTTTAATATAATTGAAGTGTTAAATCATTCTGTAGAATTCTTATTTTTAAGCTGTGAAAATAGTATGTTTTTTAAATATTTGAATGTGCTAAATATTTTTGTACAAATAATAATAATAATAAACAACAACTTCTTTTCAAAAGCAAGAATTGACAGAAAATTATTTTAAATGCTTTGAGTCACATATTTTGAAAAGAACAACAGCGATGCTCCTACAACATATATACATATGTATGTTATGTTACTTTCTGTTAAGCTTTCTTAAGAGAGTGCCTGGGAGGAGTTGAGGCCTTGTCAAAGGAAAAGGGGTGTTTCAGATGCTGAATTGTTTTTGAAAGGCATAAGGAGGAGAAAATTACTTCATTATTACAAGCTAATGTCTATACTTTTTATTACTGAATCTCTCATTGTCCTTACATGTCTCTATTTGTATGAACTAGGGTCGAGATTATCAAAAATTTATTACAAAGAATATTGACTCTCAACAATTAGCTAATTTCAAACGAGTGGAGAACTAAGACTATCCAGCTAGCGATGTATATGCTGCATACACGAAGTCTGAAGATTAAACATCCTCAAAGGTAAATAAACAAAAGAGTTCAAAATTGATTCTCAATTTATGCAATGAGTATAATTTATAAACTATAATATCTACATGGAAAGTATTTATCTATGTGTTTACTTCATTTGTACGTATTTCAATAGCATTGGGTAAATTGTGTTCCTGGCATTTGTGCCAAAAAAAGGTACGTTTTTTAAAGTTACCTTTAAAATTGTCAAATCAATAAATTTTGCAGTAAAATGCAGTTATTTAATCATATATTAATCCCTATTGTTAGAGACTAATACAACAATGAGTCTTCATCTTATTGACAATGTTTTTCTCTCATAATCTTTGAAGAAGTTATCTACATTTCTCGTATTTTTATATATCTAATTGACACATCTTGTGGATGTAAATTATATGTATATCAATGAAAAAGCTTTAAATATGTATGATCATTCTGAATTACATTCTAACTAAGTGTGTATAGGCTTAATTATATACCATTTGATCTGAATCTGTTCCCACTTCTTCCGTTCATTCGTTTAGCTGTTCATTATTTGAAAAATTTTCATTCAAACACTTATTTGTTCTTTTTTTTCTTCTCCCAAATGGAATCATATTTTCAGTTGAGTCGTTTATATTTGTATCCTTTAAAAAAATATAGCAAATTGTGACATCAATAAATTTACAATCATTATTGTCCACCCACCTCCCACATAAATTATTATGGCGAATTGCCACTAAGTATAATCAACTGGGCAATTGGCAGGAGTTGGTTCAAAAAGTATTTTTTTGAATATTGCTGCCTTATTGGAGAAATACCCAATTTTACTTTGGAGAAGAGTATAAGGAACTCGTTTAACTTTTTCCGTTCGAGTGTGCACAAAATGAACGAAATGGCGTATAAAAAGTTGATTGGAAAAGGGAACAAAATTAAGTTTGGGAATTTAACTTAAAAATACTTAATGTGAGTTAACTCCGAGCCCTGAATTTTGATTCTTTTTTGTTCATCAAATGTTTTTTGTAAAAAAATGTATCAAAGACTGTTTTTTACACAATCTCATGGATGAAATTAACTACCAAAATGTATTTTATAATGATGTAAACCTCACTGCCAGTTCTTGATGTTAATTTATTTAAAATTTGGTTGAATCTATTTATACGCAATTATTTGATGTCAAAAGTCATTTTAATTTTGTTAAATGCAAAAAAGGATATTTGTAAATGGAATTGGAATGTACTCAATAGAACTGCTAGTATGAATAAAAAACAAAGTAAAGAATAGTTATTTTTGATAATGTTTGGTGAGTCAAGGTTAATAAATTCCTATTAATTTTATTCCTAATAATATATAAACGCAAATTGATTAAATAAGTTCAATGTATATGACGATACAAGTATTATAATCTAAACTAATGTCAATACACATAGAAATTCTCATCTTTATTTTTATATTTTTTTAAAGGTATCTTTGTGCTCATATTAGCTTTCTGAACATTGATTGGTATAACTAAGATACGCTCTTCTTAAGATCTAAGCAATGAGTAACTACACAGCTGAAAAAAAATGCAACAACTACTCACTGACTTAGGGCTCTTTTCTTTTTTTCTTTCGGAGGAAAGTTTCTCAAATAGGTTCAATAAAATGAAAGATAGAATAAACAGGGCTCGAAGTAAAGTTATTATTTGGTTACGTTCTCTTCCCTTATTAAAATGATTTATATATATATATATATATATATAAAGAATGATTCCATTACTCTCATCTCAGGTTGTTTTTTTGGACAGTAAGGGGTGGTTTTTTGTAAGTTATAATATATTATGATTTTAGCTCAATTTACCTTCTGCTTCATGTGTTAAAAACATTTTAGTGATTTTTTTTTTGAAAAACCGTCGCAGTCTCAGATGAGAAACTATGAGACTAATGCTATGAAAAAAAGTTTGGATACCAAAATTAATTTAATGTATTGCTATTAGCAGTTTTATAAGAAATTATTACTTCATTAATAGTAAAAAAGTTTGGATTCCAAAATTAATTTAATGTATTGCTATTAGCAGTTTTATAAGAAATTATTACTTCATTAATTGCAAAAAAGTAAGAATCTATGACTCCCAAGCCCACCTTTTGCCGTGGATGGTATAGTTAGAATGACTTCTTGGTTATTGGAGTATATGAAATATAACCGTACAAATAATAAAATAGCTGTTAAAAATTAATAAAAGAAGCATCTATAAGAAAAAGTTATTTTCGGGGTAGTGGGTTTTGTCACTAATTATTTTTTTCTTTTTTCTTGAGTGTTGTAAATATGCTCTTGCATTTTAAATTAAAGCTCAAGTTGAACTTGACTTTAACACCCCTCCCTATTTTAAATCATTAATTCATTACTAGGCTTTATTCACTGAATAATACTCCTTTTAAATTTCTTCCTTGCCACAGGATTACTTTTTTGTGCAAGTAACGAGTAATTTATTACGTTTTCAATGTAACGTTTCCAACATTGATTGATTGTAAGGCAGTAACAAGCAGTTCAAATCATTTATTTAAGTAACTTTGTGGATAGATGGAATAAAACAAAATTGTTTTTGGCTATTGTCTAATTTACTCCTTAGACTATTTTTCAATCCTAATTTGAATGTTCTAGAATCATTTTTAAGTATATTCTTTAAATACAAATATCTATTCTTAACCTTCATTCAAGATACTTTTTGAGTAAATTCAATTGAACTAAAGTTATTTTTAACTTACCTTTTCCTTAATTTACTTCTTTTATCATGATGACTTTCTTTTATATGAGCCATAGAGTATATCGTTTTATTTCCTAATTGAATAGTCTCATTTGATTAATTATTTCATTTCAACATCATGAGAAAAATAATAATTACTTCAAAACTTTTATAAATTTCATTATGAGAGATAAGAACATCATTCACACTCTGACATAACCTGTATGTAGTATCTATTGTATAAATAATTTTGAAAAACAAAAAAGAATGATGTTATTGATGTTTATCATTCTAATTAAAAAGATATAATTTAAATTATTTCTTCGCAGAAAAAAGTTTCAATTTCAAAAAAGTGTTTAATGAAACAAATAGCTTCATTCCATTTAATTTTATTTTTTTGGTTAGAATATATCCCTGTAAGATCTAGTTATTAATAACCGTTTGCTAAAACCTAATATCTATTTACTAATATATAACCGTTTTTAAACCCTATTATTTGAAAATTTTGAGCCAAGTTTTTGTTTTGTTCAAAATCCTTAATTAAATACTTGAAGTCCAATAAATATCTAATGTCTCACACTCTATTATAATACAAGTTTGACTGTATATATAATGTGAACTATTAAAACATCAATAGAACACAGCATTTAATGCGAAATTTATAATGAAATACATCTGTATAGCTTGTAACACTAATTTATTCGACTAACAAATAACTAATAAAGGAAGTTATATTTAATAAGTTATTATTATTTTAATTTTTTCCTAAATATTTAAAGTCGGATTAATAATGGCGTTGAGAACACCTTTAAAACTTAGGAATAATCCTGTGTATATACATTAGAAATAAAATTACATTCCAATTTTCCGAAAAATCCGGATTATTTTGAAATCCATGGACATTATATATCTTTGCATATATCTCATTAAGAATAGCAAGAATCAAATCCAAATGTCATGATGACTTAGTTAGTAGAAAATGTAGTATATATATATTCTTCACTAACATGGTTTGAATTAAAATATTCAACAATTACATATATACATACTTTTAACCATAACTTCATTTTAAAAATGTGTGATATAATACAAAACACACTTAGCTTATACCGAGAACCGTAAATCAAGGGACAAAGTTGAATTTACACTTTGAGGGAAAGAAAAGGTTAAGTATTGCAGTTAAGATAGAAATTGATTTGCTTTTAGGGAAGAATATTTCCTATGAAGAGCACAGATACATTTTCTCTGGAAAAATGATTAGATATGATGTTGTTTTAGTAATAATTGTTGTTTCGGTAAACAATGTTATGTACATATATATTGTTTATTTTTCATATTTACACTCCTTGACAAAAAAGTAGAAGGTTATATGTAAATAAAATTAAAATCATTATTTTTGATTATATATAAATTTTTGTTCTCTATTCAGCTTATAACACATTTAATTACGAAATATATTCAAAAACGTTTGTCAAAAAATATATATGAAAATAAAAGAACAGATTCTAATAAAAGATAATAAATATCAATTAAAGAGCACACAAAATAAATTAAATTCAAAAAATAATACTATCATATATATATATATATACAATAAACATTTGAAACTGGTAAAAAATAATAATACAACAAAATGGAGAAATAAAATATAAAAAGATTCAATCTTTTCCTCTTCTTCTCCTCCACTTGCCAATGAGTAGAGGAAAATAAAGTGTTACTGACCCGTTGTTACGAGTCACGACCTCTTCACTATATGTACAAACCTCTTCTTATTACTTTCAACGATATTTTATAAAGGGAATTGTTTGTATGTAACATAAACTTATAACATAAATGCTACTTATAAATTTCAAATATGGATAATAGATTTTTATATATATATCTGTGGAATTAATTGTTCATTAATCGCTTCTACCCATAAACGCCATAATATTTAAACATGACTTTGTCAAATATTTTAGGGTTGAATGTTTCCTATATAATCTATCAAAATGATTCATTTTTAATTGATTTCTTGAGAAAAGTCACTAATTACCAACCGCATTCAAAAAATATGTTTATTAACAATGTTAATCAGAGCACACTGTTTTTAAAATGTATGTATTTATAAAACAAACGACTTCTACTCAGTCTTGAACCGAAACATTTAACAATTGGCTATTTAAACTCTCATTTATACATACATATTATGTGTACATATATCATATTTTTTGCATAGAGATATGTTCTTCTTTATCTATATTTATCTCTCTTTGGTGTCATATCTCTGCATTTGTACATTATCCATATGTAGCAAAATTGCTATTTATCATGACAATGCCGTGTGCGATTTATAGCTTTTCATTATCATATAAAACCTACATATCTTTCAAATCGTTCTTCTTTTTAAATAAATTTATACATATATTTGTCATCCTAATGTTTCTTAACAGATAAATTATGATCCATACATAGATATATATTCATTTATTCGAATTATTCTCCTTCATACATACAAGGTTGGCTCTAGGAGCATTTTTAAAAGAAGGCAAAGTTTACGTCTCCCTTGTGTTTTACTAAAATTTTCTTATTTACATTATATTCAATTTGCTTATAACAATAGATATGAAGAAGAAGACAGCATTCAGAGTAATGAAAAAAATGCTTTTTCTTGCAAGCAATAAGTTTATTGTCACCACAGAGTTTTAATGTACTTTGAACGAGATTTTTGAAAGGAGAAAGAGGGAAAATAAGAGAGTTAAATATTGATTTTAATGAAAATAATGACGAGTGTACTCCTGTTATAATTATTATTATTTTTGAAAATGGAGTCTTAGAAGTCAACACTGTATTGCAAAAATAATAACGTTGCTTCTTACGAGATTGTATATTTCTGACTTAATGTGTGGAAATGAATCATTTTTGCTCAGGTTAGAAAGATAATTAAACCCAATTTAAATAGATATATATTTATATAAGTACATATATGTAATTTTAATGCTTTTTCATATATTCAAGGACTAATCATAGGCATGGCATAAAGGAATCACAGCTCAAAAGAATAAGCAAACATAAAATAGATAAATAAAATATAGATTTTTTTCAAAAAATGTTTATTCATGGTCTTTTAAGGAACTTTTTGCAAAACTGCTTGGTAGGAAATTTGCAATCATTATAAAAATGCAATAGTAATTCCAAATAAATGGTATGCAAATATAATTAGATAAAGGATGGTGAATAATAAATAGCTTTTAAACTGGAGGCCATTATAAACAAAATACAAGGAATAATTTACAATGAAGTTATCAGATAATGCTCCTTGATTCTGTTAAGTAAACACCTCATTTTAAAATTGCTATAATAGAACATAATTCTATTTGTACCAAATGTTACATCATCTCAAATATCTACTCTTAATGAGTTTATTTTCTAATTTTGATAAGTTATATAAACTGATAGCAAGGGAATCAATAGTTTAAAATATGGAGCTTAGAGTAAAAGCTATAAAAGTTGACAGTATCATTATTACAAAAATAAAATTGCTTCAATCCCTCTGAACAAGTTTGCATTTAATATTACAAAGGAAATTTGACAGAAATGTCTGCATTTTCTCTTCAGTCATTCTCATCATATTATGTATACAGCTGTGTATGTAAATTTTGTGGCTAGGGTTTTTTTTTGTTCGTTTTACGTTCGTGTAGAAGGGTTTGTTTGCATCCTTTACTTAATGGAACTGTACTCCAATTTCTCCTATAACAGAAAATGCAATCTGTGAGTGTATAATATTGAATCAATAGCTCAAGATTTGAATTGAAAAAAGGAAATACAGAAGTCGTTTACCCTTCATTGGCACAAAAATATAAGTTTGACATCAAATGCAAATACATATGTCATTACAAGCAATAAACATTATTTCTAAAAATTATACAAAAACCAAATAAGCAGCAAAAAAAAATATCAATAATTCATTCTGTCGTCATAAAGGTATAATAATTGACTTTTACCTTACTTTTTGAGCAATTCTGACTTTTTTTTCTTTTTTTTTTTTTTGCAATGGGGTCAAAAGATAAAGTCAATATTGGAGAGACTTTACATTCAATGATGATTTTTTATGCATCAGTTCATATATCTATGCTTCATAAATTAACAATATTGATAAGGGAATTATTAAAAAAACAACATAAAGAGTATAGGAATGTACATTTATTGAATTCTGTATATAATATATAAATATATCATTAGACAGAATTGTTACATCCAATATCTGATTTTGGTCTTACAAGTTAAAAACATTTTTGAACACTTATTTCATGCAAATAATTTGATATAATATGTTAATTTGTACATGGTATGTTAAAAATAGAGCCTGATTTTTCAAAATTTACATATGTATAGTTCAATTTTAGTGGATATCAAGAAAAGATCTACCCCGTTTATTTGTTGGGGGTTGGAACATTCGTAACATAGGAATTAAAAATGTTGCTTCTAAATTTAAATCCACTGACAAGTCAATTGAAACAACTGATTAAATTATTACTCAGAGTAATATTCATTTTTATAGATATGCAACATTTATTCAGGAGCTAATAATATCATTTCTATCTTTTTTTAAAGTACATAATTACTTGTAGATAAGTATAGATATATATTCAAATTATAGGAATATATTTGAATACATATCAAATCATGCATAGAATATAGTCTGATATATATGTAACAATTAAAATGAACATACTAACTAACATCTTGTTTCTATTTAATATAAACTTTACTATAATATTATTGACTTTGTCAAAATATAGGATCTCTTTATTGGATATCAGCCTAAATAGATGTTAAGAAATCGGTATGAGTCTTTAAAAAATCCTATTCATTGATATCTAATGTCAATTATATTTTTAAAAGATTGAGTCATAAAAAACGATTTCTATTCATTCATTACCATAAATGTTTGGCTACATAGATTTATTATATATGTATTTAGGGATGGACCTTTTGTAGAGTGCGAGGAGAAGGAGGAAGCGATATATATGATTCTATTAATAAAAAATCCTTTTTTTACAGATTGGTTGCCAGTTTTACTATAATTTAGAATGAAGAAAAATGAGTTACTGCTCTAGGGAGAGAGATCTCCTACATTTAAAAATGCATGAGTGTTGGAACAATATTTATATATTGAGGTATCTTTTGTATGTGTTCTAAACAAAATTTAAACAAAAATAGGCAGTAATTTCTAAATTCTATGTTAAGAGGTAAATATTTTCTTCAACATGATCAAACAAAGGGTAAACATGACTTCAATAATCGACCAACGGTAATTTTTATCTTCAAAAGTTTCATTCCTACATATATATATTCAAGATACCATACTCAAAATGATACTTTGGCAACAAATCTAGAACTACAGGCTCTTTTGAAATAGTAAAAAACGAAAAAAAAAACGTGATAGAAACCAAAAATCAGTAGGACAAGTCTAATTTTTAAATATTGTATTTACATCAACCAAGGGCTTATCTAACTTGGTTTGAAAAGTAGAAAGTAATATCACTGTCCTGCTCAAAGACATTGAAATTATTATTTTATCAAAATACAACATCAACTTATTAATGTCAAATCTATGCATAGCAAGATAAAGAATCAGATCCAAGTTATTCAATTATTATTAATCTTAAATTAGATCACATTGTAATTCACATATTAAAATTCCTAATTGGCTTACACACTTGTTTTTTCATTGTACCTTGTATATTCTAATTTTAAACTTTTCCGAAATTTGAACCAACTAACTTTTAGTATGTAGATTTTTTGCTGGTATAGCCATTGATAAATTATCTACATCTATAGCTCTATAGCACATCAAAATAATATAATATATTGAAACCCAATTTATTATATGAATTAATATAAAACTAAATGAAATTCGAGGAATAATCATATGCAACTTTCCTATAACTAATAGTAATATACTTGAATTAGGAACTTCAATTATATACTTTATGACGTCAAACGAATTCAACACGATTGTTTTAGTAAAAATAAATAAAACAACGAAAAGAAAAAAACGTGTTAGAAAGCAAGCATCAGTTGGACAAGTGTAATGTTATAATCTTGTATTTATATTACCCTAATATTTAACTAACTTGGTTTGAATTTAAATATTCAACAAGTATATACATATTGTAACCATAACTTCATTTGAATAATACACTTAGCTTATACCCCGAGAACCGTAAATCAAGAGACAAAGTTACTCAAATTGAATAATCATTTAATATTTATTGTAATGTTTTAGATAATAAATTTACATGGCTTCTTTCATCCAATCAAGAAAGTAAGAAACTCTTGGGAAAATGAGAGGTTTGTTCAGGTCAGAACAGTCCTTTATGGAGGGAATGACACCGAGAAAGACGCCATCTTGAATCAAAGGTCCACCTGCATCACCATAACAATAAGCACCTTGGACACTTTTTGTGCAGAGAAGGGTATTGTCAACTTCATTCCAATAACTATCCTTGCAGTCTTCAAAAGAATAATTCATTTATAGAGTCATATTTTTAGTATGTATATAGTACTTATAACTTACCCTCATTTGGAAGGAGACTAAATTCTGCAAATCTAGGAACATCAGACATTTGGTCACCTTCTTCAGTACTAATTGCACCCCATCCTACAATGGTTCCTGTTCCAGACAAGGATTGAATCTTTGATGGAAGAGATACTTTGTTCACGAATCTAGAAATACACATTGGTTCATGTTAACAAAAAATTCCGGAATTCTCAATTACTTACTCATTAAATTCAAATGGGGTCTTCACGTTGTAGTAACAAATCTCACCGATGTTTAAGGGTCCATTATATCCGTAGGCAAAAGCGGAGGAGCCAAGTGTTCTGTTTTGTTCGTGACCAGACAGAGTAGACAGACTGTGCATTCCTGCAACAACTTCAGAACCTACTTCCCAAAATCCTCTTCTACAACATTCTCCATTTGTAATTACTGTTGTCTGTGAAATAATTTGAATTCAAAAGACTGAATTAGTCACAAATTACATGAAATTATTTACCTCAGAAATAATGGTTGCTGCACATCTGTGACCAAAATAATCTTGGATGGAAGCTAAGAATGGGAACTGTCCAGGTTTGGCTTCTTTTCCATTAATGATTTTGTTTTGGAATAGACTTCCAGCATCAATTGATACGGCTAATAAAGCTAGACACACGAGATATTTCATTTTGATGTTCTTCAAGGGAAGATTCTTCTATTTGAATGATGTTTTATTGTCTAAGACATCAGCTTTATATACAATTAAATTCTAGATAATTCGTTGTTATCTCTCTTTTAGATTTCAATTAGTCAATATTGATCAATTAATATATGGAGAACTATTTGTTATCCAAGGAAGATATATTTTAGAGTTTAATATGAGTACAATTTTAGGTATATAATATTAATGTTTTTTTATATAGAATGAAATGATTTGATGAATTTCCTATTTTTTAACCAAAATTAAAATTCTTACTTTGAGTTGATTTTTCACTTTTAGAGCTCCAAATTAGATTATTCACAAGGGAGAAGTACGTTATTATCTATGAATAGGTGGATTCAATTAATGAAAATATTCATTAATAAGAACCGGAGAAAATTAATTCTACTGCAGTATCAACTCTCCTTCTTTCCCCTTACTTAAATAACAACCACTAAAATATCTACTTTTTTTATATGGAGTACTTTTATGTCATTCATGTGATAGACAATGTAACTTAATTTTATTAAAATATGATATAGATGTTATTTAAAGGAATTCTTTCCCTGCACATATTTGCAGTTGTTAAATTATCTAGCGAGTCATAAATACTCCTGTCAACTCGTTTAGAAAAGTATGCGTAAACCGTCCCTGTTACTAAGTAGCCCAGAGTTAATATTTTTGGGCAAAATTGTACGTACATGTATAAAATAGATTTAATTCACAACAAACAAATTGACTTAGCTTTGAACAAACACTCTTATCATTAGACAAAGCTTCTTTTATATCTTGATTTAAAAATAGTTCCAAAATTTGTGCTTATGTAATAATAGAATTCAAATTAAATTATATAGCCTGTCAAAATTAATTAGAGATTATTTATATTTGAAATTCAATTTTTATCAGGAAAGAAGAACAAATAAAATTTGTATGCCAATTAGAATTTCGACATTATTTATCAAAAGTTTCTACCAAAAATAGGTTTGTGTACAAAATTCCACAAATGACCCACAAAATTAGACCTTTTTCCTCCCTAATTTGATATTATGATTAATGGAATCTGAATTCCCTATATTGTAATATTTTGACATACGTCTTTAATTTGTTCCATGATCAAGTTTGAAGCTCCATTGGCTCGCATAGCAAATTAATTTTTTGTAATTTTAGGCTGAAGAAATAGCATAATTAACATTCTTTATATCAATGTTCCACTGTATAAACTTCTTTATTTTACTTAAACATGTAATCGAAGGGGAATTGATATGTCTAAGGAAAATTCTATTCGAGAAATTTGTGATTTTATTCTGTTAGGAATAAAATATGGTGTCAGGTTAATTAAGTAATTCAAATAAGAAATAAAATGATTTGCTTTTAGGGAAGAATATTTCTTATGAAGAGCACAGATATATTTTCTCTGGAAAAATGATTAGATATGATGTTGTCTTAGTAATAATTGTTGTTTCGGTAAACAATGTTATGTACATATATGTATATTGTTTATTTTTCATATTTATACTCCTTCCCAAAAAAGTAGAAGGTTATACGTAAATAAAATTAAAACCATTATTTTTGATTATATATATATTTTTGTTCTCTATTCAGCTTATAACACATTTAATTACAAAATATATTCAAAAACGTTTGTCAAAATATTTATTTGAAAAAAAAGAAAAAAAGAAGAGAGATTGTAATGAAAGGTAATAAATATCAATTAAAGAACACACAAAATTAATTAAATTCAAAAAATAATAATATTTTATATATATACAATAAATATGTTGAAACTGGTAAATAATAATAATAATAATACAACAAAATGTAGAAATTGAATATAAAAAGATAGAACGAAATTGAGCTGATTTATAAATATGTAATTAATTTTTTGTATTTTTCTTTTATTGTAGAAAAGGAAATAAGAGTGACAAAAAGGAAAGAGGAAAGAACAACACATTTCTCAACGGGATACATTGATGGGGGAAGGAGGATTTTTTGTTTTTTTTGAAAATTTAAAACAATTAAAAAAGAAATTCACATTCAAGTATTTTGTTGCTGTTGAAATAATAATTTAATATGTAATATTTTAGAGTAACGTCATTTCTTCAGCTGCCAAGGATTTATCACATGTAATAGAGGACCTCGAAGCCTCGGTCTCTCTTCTTGTTTTATAGTGAGGGCCACTAATTCCTTCTTCCCTTTCACTTAAGGAAGAAGAGGTATTGTAAAGGCCCTTGATGGACTTTTGTCAAATGGCTGAAGAAAAATCAAAAGTTTCTACTTTTGTAAAAGTCCCGATCGTGACCGATTTCTTCTTGGAATTATTGATATTTTGATTTAGATTCCTTGGCATGGTGGCCATTGCAAGAGCAGATTCACTCATTCGTGGACTCTCTGCTCCGTCTCCATCCTCCTTGGATGAATATGTTGATAGTCGTGAGCCCTTTTTAATTTGGGCTGTTTTAAGGGGGATTTGTTGGAGCTCCCGTTCTGAGGGTGGATGATGGTGGTAGAGATCCAGTCTTGGTAGTGTCATACTACTTCCGGAACGCAGGGGTTTTGGAGGAGGTGAAGGAAGCATGGATGATGATGCGGATGACGTGTGTTCGTTGTTATCTTCCTTTTCCCTTTTCCGAGGTGGAGACACATGCTCATCTGAGTCACTGTCTCCATTATCCATGATCATTTTTGATGATGGGGGTGCGGAAGAAATCATTACGTTTGTTGATAGAGTTCTTGCAGGCGGAGGCGGGGGACACACGGCTATATCAGAGAGGATGTGTGACTCCACTATTTGAGGTAGCTGTTGCTGCTGATGAAGCGGGTGATGATGTTGATGATGATTTGTTTCTGCTGCTATGACGACAGAAACAGGATCCGGCATCTGAAGTCCGTATAGAGATTCTTCTGAGGCCTTAGAATTTGGAGGTCGATGTACAAAAGAAGGCTGTGACGTTCCGTTCTTTGATAGCTGATCCCCGTGATCACTCCCAGATATTGTAACATTGGCAGTATCTGTTGTATTTGTAAAATAGGTTGAGGAATGCTCACGGATTCGTCTTTCCATTCCAGGAATCATTTTTATAAATTCTTCCTACAAATAACGAATAACATTTCAATTTATTTCAATATACATATACGTACGTATCTTCAGCTATTTAAAAAAATAAATGAGAAATCTACGTACCTCAGACTCGAAACGATTTAAAAATGCATGAATTGATAATACAGCTGCAATTTCTGCTGATAGAAATGCAAATATTGCTTGTATGAAGGATTTCCCATATTTGTAGTGAACTCCATTGCGATTCGGTTCTCCACTAGATGAGGAAGAGGAATGAGATCCGCTACTACCAATGTTATTGGAATTCCGCATACCAAATTCGTCAGTAAGAAAACAAACAAACGTGAACAGACCACTTCCAAGGATCAAACCTAAAAATTCAAAAAACATCAGAATATTAAAATATACTATATAAAATTATACATACATTTCCTTGTCTATATTCAAGACTTCATTAATTACATGAACAATAATAATATGAACTTTATCTTTTGATCAGTATTGATTTTCAAATAAGTAAAATAAAACACAGTAAAATAATTTATATAAGATGCGTCATATCCTACATTCAATTCAGGGGCCACATTTAATTTCGACTATTTAAAATGTAAAAATGGCAAACAAAATACATTAAAGACAAAAAAACCAATTCGTTTTGACTTCTTTAAATTTTCAAAATTCACCTATACCCAATTTATAACACTTTATTGAAGCTTTTTTGGCGAATTATATGCAGCCCACGGGTTCAAGTAGTTTTCCCCATCTCAAACATTGTGATTGACTCATCCTAGTTAGTTAAAATTATATTACTTCTTACAATAGATATACAAATAATGAAAATGTACACATACATTTAGGTAAAGCACACAACCACACAATGGGATATCCGTGTACCAACAGTAAAAACTGAATTTCTACTTAAATGTTAAAATTGGTGATGTTAATTTTTTTTTCTTTTTTTTTACATTTCATAAGCTTAAGAATTCGAATATCATTTTCTTCTTGGTGCATGACTGCATATCTTTCGTACGAGAGAGGAGTCCTGTGATTGACTCATCACAGGTACTGCAAATTATTCATTTATGGAGGATATATCATTTTTTGATTGTAACTTGTATAAACTTATGGTATGCCCAAGTTGCAATGTTTATCCTAGCATTCAGATATATTTTTCCATAACCATTGTTACTATTAAACGTTAACAAGTTTTTAAATGGTTAATGATGAATATATTCATCATTGAATTTTAATCATCAAAATATTTTTAGTTTCTTTAATAACATATTTGATATATTTACATAAATGTGTTAATAAATAGTGGTACAACTAAGCTTCTTTCTCTAGAAACTTATATTTATTCATATACATACATATATTTCATTAACTATAGTATTTATGTATTTCTATAGAGACTTTATTTATATATATATATAAAACTTTGTTTGAATATGTTCAAAACTAATTATATATTGTTTGTGTTTAATTATAGTAATGGCTTTGTGAATGTTTCCTAAGAAAAAACAAAAAAACATTGTACATATATATGTATGTGACATGAGCACTTAAAAAAAAATAATTTAATATCGGAAATTGGGAAGGAAAAAAAAAACCACACATTTTATAAATACTTCTTGATCAAATAAAAAAAAACCATGAAAAGCTTTCGTAACAACAAAACAAATTACATAAAATGAAAATTAAAACATTTAAAAGAAAATAAAAAAATTAAAAAGTGTCAATCAAAAGAGAAGACTACTGAGTTGTAATAATAATACACATTTAGACAAGTGTATTTCAAGACTTTGATAACTAAGGTATCTTAATTACTATCACAGACTAAGGGGGACAACTTCATTCCATCAATTAATGGACAAAATTCTTTGAGATTACGATAGTAGTAATATCAATACGAGTTCTTATTATCCCTCAGAGCTATGATTTTATTCAATGGGAACATTTAAAGGAGGTAAATCGAAGTGTAATTTTAGAATCAAATTGCAGTTGGATCAAAGTCTTATCATCAAAAATATTCCTTGAACTTAGGACAATCCTGAATGTATCAAAACATCTCGATTTTGAAGAGAGTAATTCATTTGTAAATAAAAATAAAAATTGTCAATTTGACTGAATTTATATATAATTTAGACCTATTGTTATACATGACATTCATAGTATTGCAATGCACCAATCGCTTCTTATTTTTTACAATGCAAATAGTGCATAAGTCGAAAGAAATTTAACTGGCTAATTTCCTTGATACTCTGAGCTAAATATAAAGTCATTTTGTTTTTTTCTTGTACATTAAAATTTCATCAATGATATGTGACTAAATCTATCAAAAGTTTCCAAACATCCTCATTTTGATGACTCTATGCATATTTAATAGTTGTGGCTATGAGTATACATAGTAATGATGAATACATCTGCATTCCTTGATATTTTTCTTTTGCTTTTACGATATAATTAATGTTTTATAATTATGGGATGCATTCTGAGAAATCAGAAGAAAGCAAGCGAAGGACATAATTGTAGCCCTTAGAGCATTATTTTCTCGAGACAAAAGTTTTGATAAATGATTATTATTATAAAATATATTGAAATTTTATAATAACATGGTAAATACAATAGAAACCTTTTGGAAACTTACAAACTGCTCAAATTACCATAAGTATATGTTCATTGTTGCATAAAAAGTAGGTAGCAAATTATACTAAGTTGCCAAAATGGTAGCTGTGGTGAACTTTGTGCTATAGAAATAAGCCTTACCTTTAAAAAAAACTAATCATAAGAGAAATGAATGTAAAGCTTTTTGATGGAGCATAAAGTATACAGCTTTTTAAGAAGCCCTTTTTACATAAACTATCAAGGGTAATATAGATTTATGTACATATCAATTTGGATTAATACGCCTTGATGACAAACATTTATTATGCAAGTTTATATATAATATTAACATATCTATTCCCTAATATCAATAAATGGGTTTCAATATATTTGCCTACATATATGTCGAGATATAGTATGTTATAGGCTTGTATACTAAGGTACATGATAAACTTATTTAAATTAGGGGTTCATTAGAAGTCATTGGATTGAATTGCATTTATGTAAATTTATGGGTTTTTTTTATAATATGTGGGTAGGGTCTACATATACAAAAACATTCGGATATGGATAGATTTATATGTATATACACAAGCAGAATGAGAAATAATAATAATATATTTATGTATGTGGGTATACGATATATTTATTAATACGTAGTTTTGAAAGGAAGGAGAATATTGGTCGTAATATTAGCATAAAAATAAAGTTATGAATAAAATACTACTTTCAGAAATGTTGTTATTGATGAAACAGATTTATTTAGCTATATATTATTTATAGGCAAATGTACCTTCATACAATATATATATATACATATAAAGAACTGGCAAGCAAATAAAATTGTTCATGAGAAAGTCATGTGTGGCTTGTTAGAGTGTTTCTACAAATATTTTTAGAGATAAAATTATTTTTTGAGATTGGATTTCTTAATCAAAGTAGAATTTTAAATATTTGTTGTCTCCATAAATGTTACATTAGAGCAGGATTATAAATATATATTTGATCCCAAAAACCATACCTTGTGCTAAGTCTAAAAATGTTTGTTTTTTTTTACATTTTTTAATTAGAAAGTAATTACAGTTAAAGGGTTTAATAGTTTGTCATGCTGGACAGCTCAGACACTTTACATGGATTAAAATCAAAAAATCAAACTCAAGACGTCTTCTTGATCATTGAAGCCAAACCTGACTCAACCTTGGCATTTATTTTTATTATTTTTAGAACATTGAATAGATGGTGTGACCCCCTTTTGGGGTTGTAAAGGCTTACATGACTATTACAAAATTTGTATAATGTTTCTTTACTTCTCCTTCTTTTTTTTAAAAAAGGGAAGTTAAGTGATTCTCATATTAAATCATTGGATTTCAAACTTTAAGGGAAGGGTTGTTTCTGTTGACAACCACTGATCTAGAGCCCCTGATTTTAATCCGAACATTTGACCATATAAGTTTGATTTCGGAAAAGGAATAGACTCAATTATAATATGAAGAAAAATCTAAAATGTTTTAAGTATGATTTATAGGAAAAGGTCATCATAGTCACCTGTCACTCAAATTTGGATCCCCTTGACTCCTATACTGCCTTCATTGACAGAGTGCATGAACTCATTGAATATGAAGGCTCGAACATTGAAGGAATAATTAATTAATACTCGTACTGCATGGTTGGATGCATATAGTCCTGTCAATCCTTTCAGGAATTTTCCAAGGATCGACCCAAGGAATACTTAGGGAAAAGGATTATGAATATAATTTCTAATACAATACATTATATTTATTTATTGACCTAATTCTTCGATAGGTTTCACACTACACATATCTCTTTCAGAATACATTTTTTTGTGCTGACTCTTTATATATATATATATATATATATATATATGTATATATATATATATATATATATTATACATAAAAATAGTTGACAATAAGCTAGCGGGATTTATTTGCACTTTATTTTATATCCTTCTTTATTAACTCAAAAAATACATTCATTCATACATACAATATACAACTTTTTATCCCTGAGAAAGTCTAGTTTTATCTCAACGTGAATTAGTTGAAAATTTGTTAGAAACTTCGTCTCACACATAAACATCGCACCATTGTTTTCTTATTTTCCTTGTGCGTTAAGCTCCTTTCTTTTTCCCCCTCTATGGTATGTGTCTCTCCTTCATTCCTTCCTTATAATGAAAATATATTTCATTCAATTTTTCTTAATCTAAAGATTTAGATAGTAAAATATGTATATTTATATATGATCACCACAGTTGCCTTTATCTCCCTTATTTCTTATTTTGCAGTATGGGAGCAATGATTAATGGTAGCATCATAATGAAAGGGGATTAGATAAGGTTCTTTCAATATCCATGGATGTTTATGTACTTCTAAAAAGAACCAGTTTGTATATTTAATAACATATTTACCTCAATATATTATGAATAGGCCTGAAAAATGTGTCTATAACAAATACTCAATGAAGTGAATCAAGTTAAAGTGAGCAGAAATATTATAATAAATAAAATATGTAAGTATATTATAAGATATCCTGAAACTAAGAGCCTGTAGCTGTTACCCTTTCTCTCTCAGTGTTGTAAAATAACAGTCTATTTTTAAACAGATTATTGTTTCATTGTTGGTAAGTATATTTTGACAACTTCTGTTTGTTTTTGTTTTTTATTACTATATTGAAAGCTACAATTAAAAAAAAAGAAAGACCTTATCGACCTTAAAGACCAATGGTTCAGAGTGACTTAAAGTCATTGTACTAAATAAAGAAATACGCATCTTGGTATCATGTATAGTGGTTATAGAAAAGGTATATAATATTGAACAATCTTCCACCTATAGCAGGCTACTTAAATAGGATAAAAAATAAAATTAAATAAAAATAGGCTAAGATACTGGATAGTAGCCACTACGTATCTAATAGGGTGTATTGTTATGAAAGCAAGTCAGCATAGCCATTATATACTATAAATGTTCCAAGTTATACAATTTATTAATATTATTATTATTGAAAATAAAAAACAACTTAAAAATTGAATGTTTTTTGACTTTTTATATCTCGAATTTCTCATATCTACAAAAAAATAAAAGAAAAGAAAAAAGAAAGTTGAATGATCCTATAAAATTTTATTATACAAAATATTTGTAATACTAGAATATAAAATTGATTTGCTGTGTTCTAAAAAAAAGTGAAAACCTTTCAACAAGTAAAAGAAAGGGACTCGTTATACTACATTATATAATATTATATATTTTGTAAAAAAAAATGTACAGATTTTCTGCATTGACTTTTTGATATAGCTAAAGCAATTTATCTATACAGCAAATAAAACCATGTATGTCAATAAAAAAGTCATATCCATTGAGGGAAAATTTGATAAAAATAATTGACATAGTTATATATTGTAAAAGTGAATTCAGTTGCTATGAAAATTTTTAGTGCAATGAATAAAATTATGTTTTCAATCTTTTAATTGATGTTATAATTATTTTACTTTTTTATTTTGACTCCTCTTTACAGATGAGTTTTATGTTGTTTCAACAAGATATGTGTTAGATCCATAAATGTTATTAAATTATTGTTAATTATGTATGAATGAGGTATGGTGTTTTTATCTTTTCAAGAGCATCTAGGTTTGTCGTAGTGTCTAGGTATTCACTCCCTTTCAAAACTTCCTCCTTTATCCTCTTCATTTTTATAAATAATGACATTATTTTAACCCAGATATGTACATTTCTACACATTATGTATTATACGGTATAACTGGAGTTGACATCAACATTTTTTTCATGATTTATGATGGCTATGTATGTATAAATATCTTTTTTGTTTATTTTTCATGCAAGAAAAACAACATGAGTCACAAACTTTTATACCATAAATAAATATAAAGCTGTATCTCTTATAAATGTACATTCAAACAGGTCACTTCTGACAAATTGATATTGGTTTTTAGAGCAGGAAAGCAAATTCATGCTTGTATTAATAGGTATAGATATAGTTTAATTATTTTGTGTCCAACTAACTTGTAGGGAGTCTCTTACCCCTTATGTGCAAATAGTAATGTGTTAAAAATCACTTTATTATAAATCAAGACATTGTGAGACCCAGACTGTTAGATACCAATGCTTTCTAAAATTGGTATCAATTCTGACCTTTACGCCGGAATCCACCGCAAAACCTGCTTAGAAACATAGAAAATATATGTTGATGTCTGCATCTAGCATTTTGCTCATAGCTATAAAGAGCCTATCAAATGAAAGAACTTTACATCAATTATCATGATGCGTAGCTTCAACCGATTTGTGACCCAAACTAATTAATATATTTATATACATATTAGACATTTTTTTGGATGCAGCTTTAAAATTATAGATATAGAAATGTTTCAAACAGTTAAGATTATTGTTTCCCTGGAGATACTGAACTTTTCGATTACAGACACTACAAGACTATCAGTGATACAAACTAATATTGTAACATTTTATAATGTAAATGATGAACTTTATCAAAAAAAAGTTCTTGGAATGATGAAAACTGTACTATAGCAAAACTCGAACTCATAAAGTCCGAAGCAAACCGGTTATGGCTGACCCAACTAACTATTTATGGTATTTTGATCCATAAATATATTTAGTAGATTCTCAATATTGATCTTGAGACCAATTTGTGAAGGTTTGACTTTATATTAAGCCCCTCAAAGTCTTGGTCTTGGAGTCAAGAACAAAAATCAAAAGAAAAAAAGATCTACATTTCTTGTCTTGATCTCAACTCCTCAAAGTATATATCGGACTTAACCTTGTCTAAAACAACACTAATAATATTTATTGGTTAGATTGAAAATGAAGGGAATGTTGCTCTTATGCTGAGATGTTTTTATATAAATTTAAGAGCCATTAGCACCCTCAAATCACATTTATGTATATATATCAAACCTCATAATCATAATAAGTTAATATTAACAAAATATTATCAAAAATTTTTTTCCATGAAATGTAAATCCTGTGACCTTCTGATGTTGAAATGAAAATGAAAATAGAATGATTTGACACAAAAATGACTGAATAAAATTATACACGAACAAAATACAAGTTATGTATGTTTATGGTATTTATTTGATTATTTTATTAAATCATTTCTTTTGTAATGCCTATTAATTTATGTATTACTTAATACTATGATACCTTGTTCTATGTAAATACATATTGTGGCTTTTTTACATGACACCAAGTAATGATAGGTTACAAATAGGTAGAAGTAACGATATGAAGGGTTTGTTTTACAAACTTACTAAAAAATTTTGTTTTTACTACTGAATAGTCTATTACCCATAATGAATAAGCAAAAATGCATTTATACTCTGCTGATAGAAATAAAGCAAAAAATTGATGAAATGTACCGTCAATATATTATACCAGAAAATTGTAAGAATACATATAAATATATGACAAACCAAGGCATATATGACTATTGAACAAAAATACAAATATATACATAGTTGTCAAATTATAAATAAAAAGTGGAATTAATTTTTTTTTTCTTAAATAAAATTGTGAAATTTTATTTTTACTCTTTTTGTACTATAATATATTGTGTTTATTTTTATTTTTTTCCCCAATAATTTAAGTCAAGTGGGAATTATTCAATAATAAGAAATTAAATAATTATTTCTTCGAAATAATTATCTTAATTTGCAACTAAAGAAAGGTTGTTAATAAGAAGTTCTATAGTCAATTAACACAATTTGTTGAAATAAATTATTTCTTATTTTTAATGAATTGATGTGCCTCATGACCTTGCTTAACTTTTGAGGGTATTTACATTGACAAAAAAACGTATTCTTAAATGCATTGTAAGGCTTACTAATATATAAATTCTGCCTAGCTACGTGTTAATATTGTATTTTATTAAATTGAGAACATTATGATATGTCAACATACAAATAACTGAATGTTTAGATATATATTTCCATGGAATGCTGAATATTTCCCCCACATTTAAATTAATTTATGAATGTTGTTTCTTTTAAAGATGCTCTATGGAATAGTTCATAAGAAGATAATATCAAATGATCGACCCTGACTAATTTATTGTAATTTTGTGTATATTTATATCATTACCCAAAGTTTCCAATTATTTAATTAAGAGTTGCTGGTTCGGAAATGATAGTGATTGAACTTTACTAAATACATGGAACGTTTTCACTGACGTCATAGATTGTATAATAAAAGAAATGTTTGGGGATATACAGGGTGTCCAGAAAGTCTGAGTACGTTTAGAACAAAACAACTTTATTTAATTATTAAGAAATTATATTTTTAATATGAGCCCCATTACTTTTTGTTGATTTTATGGATAGTTGAACTTGGAACACCCAACTCCATGGATATCCGACGAAATAAAATAGTAAAATTTCCATGTATCCAGACTTTGTGGACATTTTATATCTAATTGATATATTTATTAAATAAAATGAATAAATTTCCCACAAAAAATCTTACAAAAGCTTCATCCAATGGTAATAAAAATGAACAAAGATTAAATGGAACACTATTCAATACAACTTGATATCAAAGCAAAAGAGTGATATTTGAATAAAATCAAATTAATGAGGCGTTAAAATCCCTATTCAATGGCTAAAACTTTACATTTAATTTTGTTACAGACAGATAAATTAGGGACCAGAAAAGTAGGACAATCAGAGAAAAATATCTGATCCTTGCAAAAAAAATAATTTTTTTTTTTACGACTATTTAAATGTATAATAATATATTAACACATTTTTAATACATATTAGATTTAAAATTATATTTTGTTAGACAATAAAGATGTAAGTCCATATATTTGTCATTCTTATCCTAATATTCCAAATTCACGACTGTGACTCACTCTTTTCTTACATATTCAAGAAGTAAGAGTTTTTAACATGAATAATTTTGGTCGTTTATGTATCTTTTTAAGACAGTGAGCATCCTGAATGATGATTCTCAGGTGAAAAGGCTTCATTGAAGGAATGAGTACATTTAAGTTCTATAGTTTTATCTTATTACAGGGATTTTTTAAACCCCTATGATACAGCTTTCTAAAAATAAGTAAGATATAACTCATTACATAGAAGAGTTATGTGTATTACGTACGTTCCAGGTTGCAATAAAGTTGCAAATAAGAAAATTTTTATTTCAAATCAAAAAGTATGCCCCCAAATAAAACTCTTTTCTTTTCTTTTTTACCAAAAATTAGAGGGTCCTGCACCAAATATGTACCATATTTTTAAATCAGGATATAATTTTGTATAAAATCAGGGTTTTTTCAGTATTAATTTAAAATTTATAAATAAGTATCAAGGCAACAAAAAAAAATAGGAATTATAATTTTCTTAGAGCCTGATCTTAGATACCTAATCTGAGCTTACTTAAGTGCCGCCTACTTAAAACTTGTATCAAATATACACTTTTTCTTTTCTTTAATTTGTATAAATAGAACTGAAAACAGTAATTAATTGATTCCTTACCTCCAAAAGCATATAATCCAGATGCTATAAGCATCTTTTTTCCTTTGAAACAATGACCCAATAGAACACTGAGTGTGGACAAAACAATTATTGCTGCACTTAGTAGTATAAATACAGTCGATAATCTAGAAGGAAAAAAAAATCACTTAAGTTATATTATTTAAACATTTAACATTATAAAATAAAATGATTTTAAAACTTTAGAAGGAAAAAAGTTATTTATACATATAAATTTTTGCTTTTTGTTTTAATGATAAAAAGTATTTTTCTCATGCTTAATTAATTCATGTACATAGGCAATTTTAACTAACATTATGTGTTGTATAATAAACTGAAAGTGACACCATGTTGGAGAAATATTTACAGTTGTACAAGAAAAAGTTTTTGTGATATAGGAGCAAAGGTTTTACCTTTTTTTATTTTTAAGCTATTACATAAAAATTGCCTTCTCTTAAGACTTTCAAAATGATTACTTCATGAATAAACGCTTTTAAAGCTATTTATTATAATATTTATTTATGGTATTGACTTGAATGAAATGAAATTGAAAAGTAATCGTTTTTTTTTATATTAATTAATTATTGAAATAGAGAAGTGAGTAAAATGATAAATTATGAGACAAACATTCTATTTTTTTCCTAAATAGAATCTTTTCTTTTTACCAAGTTTAGCATTTAATTAAAAATATATTCAAAACAAATGAAAAATTATAAAATAATATCTTGATGAATTAGGAGTATGAGATACAGCGCAGCAGCTCTGTAGGGGAGAACTATGTAAAACCTTACCTCATTCGGGAAATAACTGTCGTAGTACTCTCAACAGGACCCCAGAGACCTAATTCTTTCCAATCCACAGTGTTCCAGAGTCGTTTATAGCCAACATCACTACAGTAAATCTGGGGTTTCTCTACAAAGATATAATTGAATAAAAAAATATTATTAGACAAGAATTATATATATAAAAATAAAGTTTGAAATACACATTAAATTTGTTTCATAAGGAAACGGGTACGGAAAATGTTTGTTTCAGTTATTTTTTTTTTTTTGTTCTTCTGGAAAGTCGTTTGTTTAAACTCAGTATAAAGTTCTTACTTTATTATCTTTCTTTTTAATGTATTAAATTCATTTTTTTTTTTTTTTGGTAAGCAATGTTTATTAACCATCCAAACATTATTTGTACACTATATTAATAAGAAACTTTATACATTCGACTCCTGAGTAAATGTTTTGAATTATTATTAAGACGTTAATAAGAACACAAAGAAAATAACAAAAAATCAAAACAATATTTAATTTCTGAACTATTATATTCGTTTATATAAATGTATATACTATTATAATTTTATGCTCATACTGTAAGCCAGTGCTTCTCAAACTGTTGGTCGTAAAAAAAGATTTTCAATTAAAAATTATTTTTGCCATCAAAAATGATTAAAAGATTTCTTTTTTTTCTCTGTAGAATGAATGCTGATTGTAAGGATGCAAAAGAAAAAGTCTGACAAACACCGCTTGTCAACTAATATTTCTACTATTTAAAGCAAATGTTTTGTATTTAAAATTTTTTTTATTTGAGTGTGCCCAAGGAATTTGTTGCAAAAAAAATGTTGCTGGGTTGAATATTTTATTTTTATAAATATGTTGCCAAAAAAATAAAGAATATAAATATTTTCCATACAGGAAAAAAAATTACATTCTGTATTTTGTGTTTTGAGACGCATAGTGTCAACGAACGAATAGCTTCTTAACTATTACTCTTAATAAGTATATATAGTTGTTTTAATGTTTTCAGAAATGACTAAACGAAATGTCAACGAAGGTTTCGTCTTATGACATACAGAAGATGAATTATTTTTCCAAGTTTTGTTTCACAAAATATGAAGAAACGAAATGAATTGAAAAGTTGCAGAGGGAATTAACACTGACATACAGTGCCTGCAGAGAAAATTTATCTTAACAATTATTTAAGATGTCAAGAACAACTCACGTTGTCATTATTGCAAAATTTATACATGTATAAACATATCTCATGGGACATAAAAGTTGACAATGCTTTAAAGTACAATTAAATCCGGCTAAAAACAGTAATATCTTGGGTTTTTTTTAATGAAAATTCTATCTTATCCAAATGCATATAAAACTCGATTAATAAATATATGTGTTTATTAACCAAGTTCAAAATTAAATTTCAGACTCATTGACTGTCTACAAAATCCGCGTTATCTTTCTTCCCATTTGCTAATAAAGTTTAATGTTGTATTTTATTTTAGATTCTCATCTAACACAGGAATAAAATTAGGGACTCTATGTGCGTGATTACATGCTATACTGTATGATTATTAAAAGCAGTAGGGTGGGAAAGATATGTATGATAGTACAATCGTGAATTGGAGTACATAAATGTCGATATATAATATATATTTTTGTAATTGATGTATGTGGTCAAATTACTAATTACTGGAGATAGTTTACGTAAGTAAGAAAAAGTTAAACCTATTCAGATTTGACCCATAATTAACCCATAACCCATATTTGAGGTTCAACTTCATTACCCTTTTGAATTTTGTGAGACTAAATCTTGATAATGTTACTCTAGGCATCATTATTAAGAGAAAACTTCTCAGTCACTCTTCAACCTGTTTCCCAGCCATTAACTCGTCAAACCTGATGTTGTATCTATTTGTCGTTGCTCAACTTATTTCCCCCTACTACAAATGTAGGGTTCAAATATTTCAACGGTTTTTAATTTCGAAAACTTCGCTTCAATATTGATTATCTCCACTATTGACCTATAAAACATCAAAGGCTCAATTATAATGTACATACTTGAACAAAATGGGCTACTAGCTCACGGAAGAGCTACTAAAAAACAAGTGCAATAAACTGAAGTTGTAGCGCCCAGAGGGATTACAGCTGTGGGTCTAATCTCTTTAATGCATTTCTTATTAATACATTTCATGTAACATTCAAGGAATTATTTAAGTACAAAGGATTTGACCAACTTTTGGGCCTACTTCGGCACCCTACGCCCTTAGGAGTCCTTTTAGGTCAAAACAAAAACTAGAAATAGAATTTCCATAAAAAACGCAAGCCAATTATTATTTTTTAAAGCTCAAAATGTGTATTCTTCTAGGCTGAAATTGAAGTTAAAGCTGGAAAATGGACCAAATTAACTTGAAAAGTAGGATTTAATTTTTCAAAAACCGTTAAACTCTTGAAAAATAAATTAAATATTTGAAATCAGCGTACAAAACTAAATAACTTTTATTATACTTATATCCCCTAGGAGTTTTGACATTTCAAATTTGTTGACCTGTGTAATTATTTGATGTTGTATAAGTAAATACAAAAAATAATTAATTTTAAAAAAAGAGTTCGAAATTAAATACCATTATTTGATAGAGATCCTAATATTAGGAAAAGTTCGTGTCTCTAGACCAAAAAAAAAAGGAAAAAAAAGCTGGTTAAATTGCAAAACCTCTAATTCAACTTTTGGGTTCATGTGTTATTTTCATTGATGTAATGATGAGGGAGCTCACACTCAATCCTTAAGATCATATAGGAATTATTGCAAATTACATCTTCTATTCAATAAAAACATTTTTTTTTTATTTCTTTTTTAGAAACCTGTAGGAAAAAGTAATGAAATGTGATTTCCAAACAAATAATTCAAACTGACAACAATAACTACTTAACAATGATATTCTGAAAAAGAAAGAACTTTGTTCGTAAGATTTTTTTTTTTTTTTTTTGATAATAATTATTTCTTATTTATTTTACTTAATTATAATTTTCTTGTTATTAGCATACATTTAAAATTAAATATTGTATTTGATTTAAAGTCTTATTCTTTCATTTTAAAATTTTGTGTAAGCAATGCAGTTTGAGACATCCACAAAAATAAATTAATGAATCATTATAAGTGAGCTAAATATTAAAATAATTATTATATATACACATGTTGTACATAAAGGAAAAAGATATATATATTATACATATTTACATAAGTTTTTTTTTTCCTTTCTTGCACTAAAGTCTAAAAATTCTACTTAGACGATGCGGTATCATTATTTTTTCATGCAAACGAAATAAAAAACAAAAATAGAAAGTCCTTAATGTTATTCAATGTTTCTTTGGTATACTCCATGTATTCACATATATGTTTAATCAAAGTAAAAGAGTAGAAATAGTGGTCTTCTGTATGAGAAATGTACTCAGCATGGAAAGGACAATTCTCAAAGAATAAGCAAGGGAGATATTTGGGATAGTTCAATCCCAGTTAAATTGTTACAAATCAATTTTCTATCATGTTTCTACAAGTTGTGCTTCAGCATTTGTGTGGAATAATCAGCTATTATTATACTCCTTACAGGATGGTGTGTAAATTACCCACTCTGACACACTTTCTGAATTTACACTCTAAGAGTAATATTCTTGGCTCTTGGAAAATTCATCGACATCAATTTATGGATTTGTAAATTCATCGATGTAAAAATTCACTTACTTTTTTTCTCCTAGTGAATACTTTCAACAGGGTAGAGTAACTTCGTGTATATCTATTGCTGCCTCTGGTTAGATTGTTCACCACATGATGAACTAGAGTTTCAATGTTCGTTGTTATACATTTTTGGAAATACAAGTCCTAAATATGTAATTAAAATAATATTTGTTGCAATTTTATGCACAAAATTTCTTTATATAGTCTTAATCTGGTCGATGTGGATGTGAAACACCCTACCAAAACAAATTTACTCTAAGGTGTTGAATGTATTCATTAGGAGAAAAAGGTCGATGAATTTACCAGACACCAATTTGTTCGTCTCTATTAATTTTCTTTGAAAATTCACGAATTAACTTACACTTTTAACCTTTCCTCATAAATTTGGTGATAATATAATTATTTGTAGTTCATTTAAGATTATAATATTGTTCATTAGTAGAGTATTTAGTGAGATACTAGTGATTAAAGTCTTTTAGTTGCTTGTTGGCTTTTTTGCAATAAACAAAAATACATATATTGTATTCTCTCTTAAGCTGTTTGTATGAAATGGCTCTGTTCCTATTTAAGGAAGCTGACTCTACGTATTATAAGCTCAAAAAATGCATTTTATATGGTTTTGAATTTAGAATATATTAAATCAAGGAGTCTGTCCCCTTTTTCTGAATAATTTTTGAATATTATGTTAGTACAAATTATTGATTTTTATACAAGTAAATTTCATCTGTGTATAATAGTATATCTAAATAATAACTTTTTTACCTTATTTTTCTTTTTAAAAAAATTTCTTTCCCTTTTGGGAGTTGAAGTTGCAAGTGAACAAAAAAAAAGCTCGTTGTGAATCACGCCTGAGATGTTGGTTATAGTTATTTGCATTCATTTGCATAGGGAGGTTGACTTTACTATATGTACTTCATTATAAAGGAGTTTTAATGTGCTCCATACAACTGATAATGTACCCTTTAAATTTAAAGGAATAAATATTGAAAACGCATTTATCTTCAATGAAAAATACTAATTTCAACATAAAATGACATTAATTAAGAAAAACTCAATACTTTTTCTTTAGAGTTGCAACCATCACTATAATGATACCCTGTAACAAAAAGTGAAGGAAATCGAATTCTGTTTATCAAGAGCATTTTAAAGTAAAATTGACTAGTCAATTTTGAGGATGAAAAAGTTCTCACCCATACAAAAATACATTTTCCTTCTTTCATTTTAAAGTTTTTTAATACTAAAAAATCAAAATCTATAGATTACATCTTAATCGGATTGAAGCAAGTGCTCATTCATAAAATGTTAAGTGAGGGTTATTTAATAAATACACTCAGTAATTATCTTTTGAACATTATAACATTGATAAATTTATGATAAAGCCTTCTACAACAATAGAAGATCATTAATTTTATTGAATAAGAGCACCATAGTACAAAATTCGAGTCAATTTTGGTGGAGAAAAAATTAAGGGTCAAAAATATTTTTTGTTTATCTTGATTGAAATTTTTTTAGACTAAAACATTTGCAAAATTTATTATAGTTTTTGGCTCCTACTGGCCTTTTTTAGCGCTTTTGGATGTAATGCCAAAGGGGCTTTATTGAATTTGTTTTACTTTCATTCTTAGTACCATCTACAGTTCAGTTTATTAAGTAAATAAAAGGGACTTGAAATCAAATCACAAAATGGGCTTTAAGCCATTGGTCTATGTTATACAGTCCCTTTGGCCTCATTTCTTAATTTTAATATTTTCAATAGAACAATTCTTTTTTTTCAATCAATAGTTCTTTTGGCATAAAAATGACCCTAAATGTCTTCATTTTTAAGCTAGAAACATTAAATGTTGGGCAAAGATATACTATAAAATTCACAAAAACTGAATTTAGTAATTTTCCGTTTCTGAAGGTGGAAAATAAGACAGCCCTTAAAGAAACCTTGAAGTTAAACTCTTTTTTTATAGTAATTGAGATTGTATTCGTAAATAATATCTGCTCTGTTTCATAAATAAGCCTTGGAAAACTTTACAGGATCTATTTTTATTATACATATATTTGCTGAACTTGCCAGCTATGCTATTCATATCTTTTATAAAATAGACTTAATTTTCAAAAATCTTTCTTTATTTATACTATTTAACAAATATTTTAATGATTTTTTTAGATTATTTTAAACTTTGTATCAATATATATATATATATATATTATATAATTATACTTGTGCCCCATTGGCACCATAATACTTTGATCTGTAAAATCAATTATTGTTCAATTTTATATTGTAATCTTAGAAATTCTGTATATATTTGCTTTTCAAAATTTTTGTTGTTCTAGACGCGCTTATTTGACGCTTGGGGAGATTCTTTATCTTTATTCTGTTTTTTTTGTGCCTTGGATTTCTAGACAAAAAGTAAATAAGAAATGTTATATGGTCAACACGTTCATAAATAAATGTATTTCACAAAAGACTCAAAGTTGAATAAATTAAAGTATTTAAGACATCTCAAAGATTAAATCAGACAGAAAATTAACTCATGCATTAAGGGGTTTTTTTTAGGGGCAACATGTCAAAAATCAACTAAATTCAATCAGCTGTTTTGAATGTAATGATTTATTTTAGATATATTTACAAAGAAAGATATTTCCTGGAACTATTGATATTTAGGGTATACAATTTCCTGAATATCAGTTAAAAAAGTAAAAAAAAGAGACTTAAATTACCTTTGGTTTTTTCAGCAGTATCTGGAGTCCACTGCACAGTGGGACAAACTCTCCATAGCCCAACATCAAAGTCTATATTCATAACATTTGATCTTTGCTCTTCATTAAAAGGAGATGAAATCGGCTCTGTGGTTTGAACCCAATGATCCGTGAGTATGGCACAGAGAATACAAATCATGCTGAAAAGCCCAACAATCACGGCACCACAACTCGTTCTTTCAACAAAATGTCCACATTTCTTAAACGGCTTTGTGTCAGAATTTCTCCGAGGGGTCCGATGGTGATGATGAAGATGATGGTGATGAGTCACTGAGGAAGCAGCAGAGTAGGAGGATGTTCCAGAGGATCGACGATATTCATCGGATCTACCAGGGTGATGCTGTTGTGAGTGATGATGGTGATGATGACTGGAAGAAGGTGCCCCCGGCAGGTTGGATGCCGGTGTAGGAGGTACTACCGGTGGTGGAGGATAGGCCGGGGGCGGAGTGGCTGTACGTGTAAGAGGCACTTTAGAGGAAAGAGTGGGGGTACATAGTCAAGGGGAGGAGAGGGGTCTACGGAGTGGGATCATAATTGAAATTCCCTTTCACCCTTTGTATTTCTCTTTTATTTTTCGTTTGTGTCCCGTATCACGTCCTTTGTTCAATGTTGTTGTGTAGAGTTCAGTAAAAGATGTTGTTATGCTTTTATCTCAAGGATTTGTTTAGACAGTGCATTCAAACATATTTTTTTCCTGCAAAAGGAAAGATAAGAATGTTATTTTAGTTTTTTATATTAATAGTTGAAGAATAAGTGTCCTTTTCTATTCAGTTTCCAGAGTATTTGGAAAAAATAGATAAGAAAAATAGATTTACGAACAAAAAGAGTCAAAGTTTCTTCTTTTTTCACTTTATATAGATATTCATACATAAATACACAGTCAATAACATGTGAAAAAGAGGTGCAGAAATGACAACAGAGCTGCATAAATAATGATATCCATTAATAAAAGGAAAGGCTGTTGATTAACAACTTGAGATAGACTTTTCTTCTTTTAGAATTAAATAAATATAAATTGAAGGACATATTAATCACTTTACCTTTCTGAAATAATGCAATGACAATCAGAAATAAAAATACTATAAGATAAATTGTAATTTTTGCAGAATTAAATACAAGGGAGACCGAAGACGTTTGATATATTTTTTTGTTTTAGTTTCAATTACAATGAAATGGTTTGACTTGGATACAAGAAAATTTAACTAAACATACTTACATCTGTTTTATATTAATTGAATATATTTGGTAATTATATGAAATGAGCATTGAAATATTGCAATTGTCACTGTAGCCTGAGCAAAAAAAAAATCCTTGGTAAATGAAATAATTTTGAGTTAGGAGTTTATACTTAATAATACTTATTGGGGAATAAATAGCTATATTTTCAAGGTGCTAAATTACTATCCACAATATAAAATAGCACATTAATTTATATTATTATAACAGTATAAGGGATCTCATCAATTACCGTGAGTTCAGTGATCTCTAATCTGACTTTTTTAAAGTAGAGTTGGGAAATTTGAGGAGGGCGATTCAAAGATATGACATTGCTGTCAAGTTGGGGAGGACGCACAAATGGCCTGTTTGATTTTTACGTGGATTTTTATATTCTAATGAAGCGTAAATACGAGTATAAGTCAATAAGTCACCAATTAACTGAAAAGGCAACACTGCTTCTGTCAACTAACATCAAATTTATGAATAAGCTGCGTTATTTAGTTTGTGAGCCATTGTTAGCAGACAATTCTGCGTGTTAAAAATTGGAAAAAAGTGAATTTCGTACCCTCATTAAGCATTATTTTTTTGCAGAAAAAAAACATCTTTCAAACCAAAGTTAAGCTTGATAAATAAAATGGGGACTCTGTACCATCAATTTCAATGGTAAAAAAGTGGTTTTTTTAATTTAATTGCAACCGTACAGGCATAAAAGATACCAAATGTTCAGGACACCCAATTGAGGTATCTGCACCTGAAACAGTGAAAAAAATCAAATTTAAAGGTCAGGAGGTTGCATAAGTCATAGGTTTATTACATGACTCAATTGTCTCTATTTTGAACAACCAATTGGGTATAAGAAAGATATCAGCTAGAACGGTCGCTGCATTTGCTCACATTTGAGCACAAACGTAATCGTTTGACAACTTTGAAGGAGTTTTTGTGAAATGAAATTGACTTTGCAATGTCTCAAACTTAATTATTTACCATGATCTTTTGAATACATTCAATTAACTTGAAATCTATTTGTTTCTACTTGTTTTGCATTTTTCAATTGAAAGAACCTACTCAGTAATCACTTTCCTATTCTTTTTTTCAACTATAGAAAAGGATTCTTTTACCCCCACAAAATAAGTTTTTATATATTATATCTCAAAGAAAAGTGAACATAAAAATGTTAGACTTTTTTCATTACCTAGTTATAATTTTTATAATGTTACAAAATTGTGAATTGAGTTTCATAGTTTTAACTTTATAGATACTGGAGAAAAACATAATATTTTTTTCTTTGTATTTTATAAATCAAATAGTAGTTTGTTGATCATTTGTGATCAAATGTGTGAGTTTTTACACAAATATAAGAAAATTGATCACATGTTAATAGATCAACATACTTTGAGAACATTAATAATGGGCACGAATAGTAGGAAAATAATTATTAGTTAACAAAAAAATTTAATATATTTAATATGTTGGTAGAAGATACACAAAGCCTATTTTAAAGAATAAAAAAAACGTAAATTACATATATATTTTGTGAACAAAGGAAACAAAATTCAAAGTTTTTAGGTATATATGTTACTTTTTTTCAGGTACATATATATTTGACACAATTTCATAAACACTCTCAAAAAATAATTGAAGGCATTTGATATCATCAAAGGATTCCAGATGCTGTGTATAATCAAAAATATATTTAAAGTAGTAGAAAAAAAAGTAGAATATGAAAAAGTAGAATACATATATATAATAAATCAAATTCAATATCGGAAATGTAGGTGAGTAATAATGTAAATTGAAGCAATGCGCTACCAATAATCAATATATAGGTAATCAAATGTAATTTGACAGATCAATTCCTTTTTTCCTTTCTTCTTTTTCCTCTCTCTCTCTCTCTCTCCAAATTGATTCATAAAAATAGCTTTTATATATTTTCAATTTGGATTAGTGGGTAAAGGTATAAGGATATGGATGTATCTGTTTTGTACCCAATCAACGGTAATACCTATAATATTACACTATGCATGAATCTATACTCATATGTAATTTACTCTAATTCGTGTAGCAACACAAGGTTGGAACTGTACATATCAAATGAGGGTATTTTCAATATTAACCAAATTGTTAACAAATAAAAAAAGTAATTATGAACAAAAATTCATCTTTTATTTTAACCCCTTCTATATGTCGTGTCTTTTAAAACTATTATACAAATATATTTCGAATATTTGTGACTTTTCACAAATTTTTAATTGTAATTTCATTATTTAATATAGTCAATGTATTTATTGAATGCTCACATTAACCATCTGTTACTCTTCTGAGATTAGGTTTTTTTTGTTGTAAAAATAACAACGTGTTTTATTTTTGTTTGTTTCCATTTCGATTATTTGAAATCAAACAAAAAATAAGAAGGAGGAAAGAGAAAGAATATAAAGACACAAAAAAAGTCAATGGCCACAAAACCACATAATTTATTTTTTGAACTACAAATTTTTCAAGTATTTATCAAATTTTCCTTTCATTTTAAAAATTTATTTTAAGAACGCTATAAAAATAACATTTTTATTTCCTCAGTATTTCAATTTGAAAAAAAAAAAACATATTTAGTGAAAATTATATGAAATACATTGTTAAAAAAAGATACTTTTAATACATAATATGTGCTGGGCTGAAGGAAAACCTAAAAACGTTTACATGTTAGGATTTAATGGGAAAGTTACAGGTGGTTAATGAGATAACCATTAAATGAAATGAAATAAATTACATCAACTTATATATTTAGTCCAAAATCAATCTGTCTATGGTTCGAACTATATATAAATCGTTTTTTTTATATATTTTAAGGCCCTTTAATGGGTAATATCCACCAACACAAGGAAAAAAATGAAATGTCATTTGTACAGAATATTTTCAAATCGATATTCGGTCTGATTCCATGGAGAAAAAAAAATCGGATCCGATATTTTAATATTGAAAAAGTAATACTTAAATGTATTCTTTTGTTTTTTTATAGCTTACTTGGTGTTTTTTTTTTACAAACAGACTATTGTAGTGCATCCCACCTTGGCTCAATGCCCAATTGTAATGCATCTAATATATTCAAAATATCAACTTTATGTAAATACTCATTTGTTAGATTTTCATCGGAAACTATTAGCTGCTGTGGAACTAATGAAAGTATGTACTTAGCCGTGCAATATTAATCAATTAAGCTTTCGTGAGACATTTCATATTATATTTAAACATTATTGCTAGTATTTAGCTATTTTTCTACAAACATGAATATAAAAGTTTTAACAAAGCTTTTGACCTTCCCCTATTGATTTTTAATATATACTTTTATTGAAAATGAAATCTTATAATAACTACAATTAAATAGTATTCTTTAATCTATAGACATGATGAACTGCTTCATCTTTTATTTAGCAACAAATATAAAACCAAGCAATAAGAGTCAAAAAACATAATTGTACTTTGTACACACTGCGTTGAATGACAGACTTAATTAAATTAATAGTTCAGACCATTTACATAAGATGCATGAATTTTAGAAATATATCATATAAAAATTTGAAATAATTCGATCTAATATAGACATTTGCAATTTTGGGCAATATATTGGAATTCCGATTTGAGTCCGATATATATCAGCCATTGTCTAGTAATGAAAATCTTGAATGTTTGTAGCTATATGTTAAATCAATAACTTGATTCTTCGATTATTGTTTTTACTGTATGTACATATTTTAAAAGAACCCCATGATTGAATTTTGGTTCAAATTTCATTTTTTAAATGTATTTCAACTTTTTTTATACAGAAATAAACGATGGTATACGATTTTGAACATTAAGATACCTATAGCTAATTAATTAAATTTTTGCATAGTTACAATAGTATTTACCCATACTTTATATGTAAATATTAAATTTATGTACCTATGGCTTGTATAATTTGAGATTTTTCACAACCTAAAACTTATATTTAATTAAAGACATAGAGTAAAAGTTTAATTTCTTTTAGTGACAGCACCCAGATATTTTAATAACACTAGTTGACAAAATGTCAACATTGTTTTCATCATAAATTAAAATGGTGGTCACAATAGTGTTTATACTTCAGAAAACACAACAAAAAATCTTTAAAACCCGATATTGTTGTTGATTAAAAGTAATTTGGAGTCTTAACTCTATGTATTAACAAAATATTTGCATATATGAGATTTAAAAAGAGTAAACATCATAATTTGTTAATTTAGGGAAGAAATTATAAAATTAATTGTTGTTTTTAGAGTATGAAAGAGGTTCAAATTATCATCACTAGAGTCGGCATTTATAAATCTTAAACTAGAGATGTGTTTACTGAGATCAGTTCTGGTTTTGGAGCCAATTTTTGAAAGTATTGGTTCGTTTCAGTGTATATGTAGATCAAATCAGCGACATTAAAAAAATCATTTTGGCAAAAAAAAAAAAAAAAAATATGATCTGTCTTGATTTCAGGATATGTGATCTTGTCTACAACACTTCCCAAAATACAGTTATATATATTTATACAGATAGAAAGATTAAAAGTTATAATATATGTACATGTCAAAGCATCAGGACCCATATAAAGAAAATACATATTATTTTCTTCGGTCGTATATTCCGTCTCCAAATACCAGTTCAAATATTCACTTGTGCAAAATATGTATTACCCATAGAAAATGATTTCAAATAAAGCAGTAAAGTGTGTACCCTTGGACTGACCCTGAGTAGTTCATTAATGTAGTGTATTTATACCAAAAAAAATATTGAAGTAGTCATTAAATTAAAATAATCAAGAAATGTTGGTATTTATCATATATTAAATGAGATAGTTAATAACTTGTGCAAAAATGCATTCACATAAGTAACATTAAATTATAGTAATTATAAGCCATGAAGTTAAAAAATGGATCAATTTAAAAAAATATAAATAATGACTCAAAATTATTTTAAATGTTTATATTTAAAGATCATTAAATTAGTATTGGTAATATTTCAAAATAGTACATAGTAATTTGATTTATGTGTGTCAAAATCTTATAATAAATTATGAATTATTGAGTATATTTATATACTACTCTATAAATATACAATGTAAATTAACGATTTCATAAATGTAATTTCAATATAAGACATAATTTTCAAATGGTCAATAAAATGTAGCGTT